>CM035169.1:59336448-61836835 GCA_020205615.1 Panax quinquefolius
GGTCCGATATCCCTTCTCGTAGTCTTTCAATTGTCGTGATGCATACGCAATGACTTTGCCATTTTGCATTAGCACACAGTCAAGTCCTTTATGCGACGCATCACTATAAACAACAAAATTTCCTGTATCATCCGGAAGAGATAACACAGGTGCCGTACTTAACCTCTTCTTCAATTCTTGAAAACTTTCCTCACACTTATCCATCCAAACAAATTTCATAGCTTTTCGAGTTAAATTCGTTAGCGGAGTTTTGATCTTGGAAATATCTTGAATGAACCTTCTATAATATCCTGCCAATCCAAGAAAACTTCGTACTTCCGACGGCGTCCTCGGCTGATCCCAGTTAATCACGACTTCGACTTTTGATGGATCTACCGAAATTCTATTTTTATCGATCACGTGACCAAGAAATTGTACTCGTTCGATCCAAAATTCGCATTTTGAAAACTTGGCATACAACTTTTCCCTTCTCAATACTTCTAATGTTAATCTCAAATGCTCTTCATGTTCTTCCTTGGTTTTTGAATAAACCAAAATGTCATCAATAAATACCACTACGAACTTGTCCAAAAATGGCTTGAACACACCATTCATTAGTCCCATAAATGCTACAGGAGCATTCGTAAGACCAAACGACATTACTAAAAATTCGTAGTGACCATATCGCTTACGACCGCCTTCTTGAGATATCCTCCGCCTCACCTTCAGTTGATGATAACTGCTTCTCAAGTCTATCTTGGAAAAGTATCTCGCTCCCTTCAATTGATGAAACAGGTCATCGATCCTCGGTAATGGATATCTGTTCCTAATCGTGACCTTATTCAGTTCTCTATAGTCAATGCAGAGCCGCATCGATCCATCCTTCTTTTTCATAAATAACACCGACGCTCCCCACGGCGATACGCTCGGTTGAATGTACTTCTTGTCCAGTAATTCTTGTAGTTGTACCATTAGTTCTTTCATCTCAACTGGTGCCATTTGGTATGGTGCCTCTGATATTGGAGCAGTTCCGGGCGCCAAATCGATCACGAAATCTACCTCTCTATCTGGTGGAAGTCCTGGAAAATCGTCTGGAAATACGTCGACGAAGTCCCTCACAATCGCTATTTCTTCTACCTTCGGATTCTCTTTTCGACTGTCGACTATGTAAGCTAAGTACCCTACACAGCCTTGTCTTAACAACTTCCTGGCCTTCATCATCGTCAGACAACTCGCTTGTCCAGGAGACTTGTTACCATAAAACACAACCTTTGATGGGGTCATAAGGTTAATACGCTTCTTTTGGCAATCAATTACACCCCTGTAATTGAATAACCAGTACATTCCCAAAATAACGTCAAATTCCCCAAGTCGAATAGGGATAAGATCTACGTTCATGATATTACCCTTAATATCCACTCTACAATTCTTATGTACGTACTTAACAGGGATTATTTCTTTATTCGTAATTTCTATGTTCATGGGGTAATCCAATTCATCCCTAGGCAAATCTAAATTCTTGGCAAAGTCATCGGATATAAAGGAACAAGTAGCACCCGTATCAAATAAAACACAAGCATTAATTTTATTGATTGGAATGATACCTGACACCACATCACGAGATTGAACTGCATCCTGCACCGTCATGTTGAAAGTCCTGGCGATCAGTCGATTTGTAGCGGTTGGTCCGGTGATAGTTAAGGCATTTCCACTGTTGTTTCCCTAGTTTCCTCCTGATCCTGACCCTCCCGATCCCTTCTTAGGACAGTCTCTTGCCAGATGGTCCTTCGAACCACAAGTAAAACAAGCACCCTTCTTTGGGTTTGGACAGTTTGGTGCTATGTGGCCTTCCTGACAACAATTATAGCACACTCGCTTCCCTTTCATGAAAACTCCCAAATGAGCTTTCCCGTAGGTCGGGCATGCTTTGATTCTTTTTTTCTGACTACCTTGCTGATTCCCCGATGATGAGTTGTCATTCCACCTTTTCTTCTGATTAAAATTTCCACCTCCTGTGCCACTTCCACTAGCCTTGTTATTTACTTCACCTTCACTCTTCTTCTTCTTCTTCTGATCTTGATTATACTTGGTCACCGCATCGCTTCCACCTTCAGCGAGGATGGCCTTTTCCAATTTCTAAGAAATGTGTTAATCTGAAACATTGATACTTTACTATACACCCAAGGCTTTAGTCCTTGTTCGAATCTTCTGGCTTTTCTTTCGTTCGTGTGTACTTGATACGGGGCGAACCTCGCCAACTCGTTGAATCTAGCTGCATAATCAGGTACGGTTATATTCCCTTGCTTCAATTCCGTAAATTGAACCTCCATCCAGTTCTACGAAATTGGTTAAAGTACATCTCGAAAAACGTTTCTTTAAATCTCTCCCAAGTAATTACACCTTCACCTCCACGAACTTTGTTTGCTTGCCACAAATAGCTAGCTTCAGACTTCAGCATAAATGTTTCAAAAGCGGTCTTCTGGTCTTCTCTAACCCTAGCAACGTCGAAAACCTTCTCCATTTCCATAACCCACGTTTGAGCCTCGATCGGGTTCATGAAACCTTTAAATTCTGGCGGTCCCACCGCCTTGAAATCTTTAAGCGTAGTATTTGGTGGAGCTTGAGGTTGATTATTCATTGCTCCAGTAAGTAAGTTAACCAACTGCTGCACGGGATTAGCATTGCCATTATTGTTGTTATTTGTTAACTCTTCCTGAGCTGGTTGACGTTGTTGTCTTCTTCTAGGCGGCATATTTCTGTTAAGAATAATATATGCTTATTAAATCTCTATTAAATTCTCTAAATAGTTAAGACTTAACTCAACAATTTAATATAATCATTTAACACATCATCTCAAACAACTTAATATATTTAATTCAAACTAAAAGTTTTACATCAAACGATAGCATAACTGCTATTTACATCAACCATCCTGAGATAAAGAATCCACAAGATTTAAATATTAAAATATTCCTTCGCTTCATAAACACATCGAATTTTACATATAAAAACTAACCGAGTCTTTCACATAATTAAATGATTCTATCCTCGTCATCAAGGTCTTTGAATAGCCTTGCCACGCCTCTTCTTCTATGATACGAGAGACATCGTCCTGCGATCCAGCATATACGATGGAAGTCCTTCGAACTGGAAGGGGTACCTTAAAACTCGATCCCGGGCCTCATCCATTGCATGATTAAGTGTAGAGTACGTCTCTCCCAGCTTTGCCTTCTTTGCACGACCGTCTTCTTCTGCAAGATCAACATGTCGTGACTCTCTTACCCAGCCCTCTTCTGCTATGGCAAGCCTCTTTGAACTCTCTTTTAGATCCTTCTTCAACTTTTCTATCTCTGCGGTCTTATCTTCAGTTTGACCCTTCTCATGGACCAAATCCCATTCTACATTTCCCAATCGTGAGTGAAGAGTCGAAATCTCCCTCTCCTTCTACTCGAGAGTAATCTGCTGAATAATAGCTCGCTCAGTCAGATCCTGCACTTCATCTCGTAACTCCACGTTACGGTCGTATAATGTGTCGTACATCTCAGCATCGATGGAATGCTGTGGAAACTCCTCTTCTTCCTCTTTCTCGTCAAATTCCTCCTCAGGATCCTCTTCAGGATCTATCTCAGGTTCATGCTCCTGACCAACAACAGTGTTCCCTAACGACATGAATGTCCCTGGGCTCCTCCTCTCAGAGGTCTTGTAGGGTACTCTGGTTTCTCCTCCCCGCTTCGACTAGTTCCTCCAATGTCAGACATCCTGACAACAAAATTTCAAGTTTTAGTTACTAAGTCATACTAGTGAGCACATAATTTAACACATAAGCACATAAAGTCTTTTATTATCTTTAATGAATTAGAAAAATTCATTTCCTAGAACTCGATAAGAGTTTTCCATTACTATGTTCTTTCTATAAGGCTACTACCTAAGGTTGTTCCCCCACCTAAGGTTCATAATCTACAGCTTTGATACCAACCTGTGACACCAACAAATTCGGGTACTTCAATTCCACGAGATTTGGTGTTCACTGTACAAATATCATCTATCTATCTACCCATAATAAATGCAAACCATGCAATAGATAGAAATAAAATCTCCCCCTTAAGGGTTACAACATCCGAATAATAATACAATCCCAGGCTAAACTAACCTTAAACATTTGTGCAGAAATATAAACAATAAGTCTTAAGTAACATCAATTCTAATTACATCACATAAATAATCAGTCTTCATTACTTGCTAAGCTTGCCCTTGCCTTTACCAGTGGAAGGTTCGTCATTTCTTTCGTTCTTAATCGCAACGTTATTATTACGCAAGAGTGAGCACGATTGCCCACAAGTATAACAATATAACAATGAATAATAACATGCGAGAGAAATAATAACTTCTGAAATAAAAGCTCAACTTTTGAATCAAGAATGAATAACAAGAATCAAAAGATTTCTGAGGGTCATAAGACCTTGAACTATGTCCTAGGTTAACAAGGGTTATACTTGAAACCTTTAACAATCGTAAGACTATGGACCTTTCTACTGCGTTTTAGGGGATCACCCTTAGTACCATACTGTGCACAATATCTTGACGCTAACACATAAGTAAATCCCTTTGCAGGGTTGTTCATCTCAGTTTAACATTCGAGTACGCACCAAAGGAAGTTTGGTTTGGATAACTCAATAAGGGTTCTGAAATTTAGAACGTTCATTAACTAAGGACTAGTTGAATCAATAAAGTTCACTAGTCTAATAAGGTTCAACAATAATGATATTCGATTTGAATAATAATCTCAAGAAGTATACAATAGGACAATTATTGTATAACTGAATCATGCTTTGAAAAGATAATCAATCTTTAATATAACATTTGAACTTGAATAATAGTAATGATAATTTACTTGAGGTAACTAATAAACTTGAACAATAATGACAAGTAGGGTTATGAAACTTGCCTCGTGCGTAGATTACACTTTAATAAAACACGTTCCTTGAATTAAATCCTACATACCATTTACATTCACAATACCAGTTAATTTACAATGTACTAAACAACATAAGTTTATTCTTTTGTCTAACTCGAATTCATGACTATACTTAGTCAATTACTACACTTATTGTCAAAAATTAAGACTTTATGAACAATAAGTTAACTATGCATTCAATCATTCAATTCACACGTAATTGTGTTATAGACGTGTTAATAATTTATTTTAACACCTCATTATATGTTTAACAAGTTTTTATACTCATTATACTAAGTTACTATCACATTTCTATACTTGAATACTTAAAAAAAACATTTTCTCGGACGTTACGCTGGTGGTGGCATTTGCGACGCCACTTTTAGTACTTAGGTCTTGGTGTTTGCTTGGCCCATGGTCTTTGTGGTTCTGTACTGGCGCTACGGTCTTGGTGTAACATTACTGCAACGCAGGACATCAGTTCTAGAGTTGGCGCCATGGCGCGACACTCCAGAATTTGATTCCCAGTTCTCGAAGAACACATAGTTCAGCGAATTAAACACTATATGATCATTAATTCTCCAAATTAAACATACCCACATGATATAATTTACACATAATCATTACCCAACATTTACATAATGATTTTAACCAATTTAAACACTTAATTACAGAATTAAAATCTATAATTTTCACTGTTCTTGATGTTCTTGAAGGTTTTGAACATAAATCATAAAAATTAATACCACAGTATTCGTTATAACAAGAATCCGCTTAGCTTTTAAGGTTTGGTCTCTTAAGTAATAACATGCATAATAATATACAAGTATAAATTTTACAAAATCATTTATGTTTGACACACTAAAATTACGTATAAGGGCCATAAGGCCAAAACCCATACTCTGTAATTTTGTAGCAATCATATACTACATATTTTCATGAAACTGATGACATGGTTTATATAATATATATAATTAAATACGATTTGATACATATTAATACATACATAAACCATAAACATTACTCCTTTCTCAATTATAGAGGCTTTACAAAAGGTTTGAAAGCCATATTTATAAAAACTTAAACAACGTGAAATTTAGAATTTTGGAAGGAGAGATTACCCTGAGAATAAAGTATATATTTGTAGGCTTAGATTCTTTCTTCAATCACTGAGTTTCTCACAAAATTCTTTGAAATCTCTCTAAAATCTCTCTGGCTTTCTCTTTGATTAGTTTCTAAGCTTAGCAAGTAATGAAGACTGATTATTTATGTGATGTAATTAGAATTGATGTTACATAAGACTTATTGTTTATATATCCGCACAGATGTTTAAGGTTAGTTTAACCTGGGATTGTATTATTATTCGGATGTTGTAACCCTTAAGGGGAAGATTTTATTTCTATCTATTGCATGGTTTGCATTTATTATGGGTAGATAGATAGATGATATTTGTACAGTGAACACCAAATCCTGTAGAATTGAAGTACCCAGATTTGGGAGTGTCACATGTAGCTTGCAGCTTGAACCAGCGGCTTCGTTCCTTTGGATATTCTGGGAGTGCTCATTTGTTGAGAACCGTATATGCTCTAGGATTCATCCTTGGCATTGTGAGCACTTCTTCTTAGATCGTAGTTCTACACTTTACGATTCAGCTTTGGCTTGTGCATACACTAGGATTCCGAGATCAGATCTTGACACTACGATTTTTGCTTTGTGCTTGTTGTCTTCATCTGATCTTGCTTGACTACGATCTCTGCATGTAATCAATAGACTCTACGAACTCGGAGTGTGATCTACAATCCTTGACTTGGCTTTGCCATCAGTAGACTCTACCACTCTGAGTGTAGTCTACCTTTCTGTCTTGGCTTCGGCAGATGACCGGTCGGCTCAGAGGCAGGCTGTCTCTACGATTCTGAACACGACTTCCTCAGCACACTATGTTCCCAAGGAAGCTCTACTTGATACACTACAATCCTTCTTCATTTCCCCTGGCAGTCTACGAACTTCGAGATCTACTATCTTGCATACTCCTATTCTGCCTCGATAGCTCTCGAGTTAACCTTGACTCACCCGCGGACTTCGACTTACGTGCGGTGCTTTCGATTTATCGAGACTAGCCTATCTATTACATCATACGATCAACCTAACAAGCTTGATCTTTCTATCTTTATAGTCATTGTACATCTTTTCTTTTTAAGGACTTTACAAAGCTGTCTTTCTTATGTAGGATCAACCTAACATATTTGATCAATTCATTCTAAGTCTTTGTCCACATATTTCTATTATCTATCAAAGGACTTTACAGCTTTTCCTAATGCAATCATACTTGCATATTATTCATTCATATATATATATATATATATATATATATATATATATATATATATATATCATAATCAAATCATATATAAATAGGAATAGCATTCACATGCTTATTCCTGACAATCTCCCCTTATTTGATTATGACAAAAATAATAAGTGCATATGCATGTTATGAATGAATCTTATATACAGTGAGCAGTTGTATTTCTAAAACAGTTAATCATGAATGTCATTTATATTGATATGACAATTTATACATTAAGACATTCTATATCCTGGATCCAGAACATACCTAACTAGTTAGAGATGTACCTCTTTGGCTCCATGTATGTTTCCAGGATGCTTGTTGATCAACTACTCATCTGATTGTTCTTCTTGCTCTTGCTTCCCCTGGGATGATGACCTTTTGTCTTTGCTTGGTTCCTCTTCAACATCTTTCTGATCATGCTCCCCCTCAGACTTTGCAATTTTGTTATCATCATCTTCTGTCTCCCCCTAAGATGATGACTCTTTATCTGCAGCTGCTTTCTTCTTCTTTGACTTCTTCTCCCTTAACCCTCTGCTCTTCCTTGAGTGCCTTCTGCTCCTCTTCTTTTTATGCCTCTTTTTCTCCCCCTTTTTGTCATCAATCATTTGAGAGAGCTGCTCCATGTTGGACATAAGCTGCTCCATAAGGTAGGAGGAGTTGGCAACTTCAAACTTTAGTTCTTCTTGGCCTAGCTCAAGTTAGACCGAGAAGTCCCGCCTCATATCATTAATCTTGTCGAGAGGGCTTGAATCGCTTCTTCATCGGCCTTCCGAATACGTGAGAGCTTGACCTTTTGATCTTGTATGGCCTTCCGATAGATGTTATATCTCTCTTGGAGTTTGAGAGATACATCGGCCAAAGTAGCTTAAAGCTTATGCTGGAAAGAATTATCACCGTCACCGTGATTCCTCAAAGAGCGTAGATATTTTCTTGCTTAGATCATCGAACTCTTGATACTTTTCCTCCCAAAGTAGTTTGATCCTTTTGTTGGGCAGCTTCAGGTTGAGCATTGGATTGGACTCTACGATCTTCATCTTTGGATAGTTTTTCAAAGGCTTGGAGAATCTGAGCAATCGTTGAGTTCCAATCACTGGTTGAGGATGAGTGAATGTCTGATAGTAGTGCTTGATTATAAGGAGGCTTCTGGTTTTGGGCTAGAACATCATCAGCAGTAGAGTGAACAGACTCTACAACCAGCTCCTTGGTCATGGCTCTTTGTCCTTCAGAACCCACTCTACAATCGTAGGGGATATAAAGATTTCCAGCATGTCGATAGACCTTGAAGTGAGGCTGGTTTGTAATCATCTTTGTAGCATAACTTTTCACCCTAGGGAAGTTTTGAGCTACCAGTTCCATGCTTGGAAATGTCTTGTAGCACCAGCTGAGGTAGCTTCCATCTCCTTCAGTAAAGGCCTTTAGCCATGGCATCCATAGGAAGAACCATCTCTCTGGTGGAGCATCTGTTAGATCATTTGACACTTCCTCTACGATCCTTCTGCTAAATCTTGCAGGAGAGAGAACTGGATAATCTTCTTGTTCGTCTGCTTCCTGAGGTGCAGAACCAGAATCTTCTTCAATCTCTTCTTTCTCGGAGCTTGAACTTTCTCGATCATTTTCAACAGGGAATTCCTCTTGCTGTATTTCATTCTCAAAACCTTCTTCAGCAAGATCTTCTTCAGATTCATCTTCTTCATTGCTGGTTTCTTCTTCAGCATTTTCTCCCTGGGATACAGACTCATCATCACTCAATTCAATGATGGCATTTGACTGACCACTGCTTCTTTTGAAGGCATACTTGGCTTTCAGTCTGTAGTTTTTCCTTCTTCTTGGAGGTTCAGGTTTGGGAGAGTCAGACTCTTCTTCTTCTTCGCACTCGACTTCTCCGTTCAAGTGACATGATTTCTTTGAGGTTCAAAGACCGCACAATGCACAGACTCTTCTTCTGTCATCTCATCAACTCTTGATTCAGCAAGGTGGCTATCTGGATTGATGGGGGCAAGTTTTTCTTCTTTAGACATAGCATTACTTGATCTATCATCTTGGGTCATTGGGGCAGTTGCATTTGGGGATGCAATTTGGTCATCTTGGATTTCTTCTTTATCATTAGAGTGACTACTCTGAGAAATAACCACTGGGCTTGCACATTCTTCTTCATCAACAGTTGCTGCACTTTCTTCCATCCCATCAGCTTCATTTTCATTTCTGGATGCTGACTGTGGGGACTGGACCTTGACATCTGTTACTTTTTCTTCTGCTAACTCTATGTCCCTTTTTTCGTCAGATGTACTGATTTGAGAAGCTAAGGTTGGTGTGTCTTCCACCTTAGCTTTCTTACTAACTGGCCCTTGAAGCAACCTGTTGCTTCTTCTTTTTGTTGTTTCAGTAGTTAGGACTTTTTCTTCCTTATCCTTGTCCTTTGAGGAGACTCTCCTTGGCGGGGCCTGGGCTTTCTTCTCATCACCAGCTTTCTTTACTACTTTTGATTTCTTCCTGGCTGGTGAGATTTCTGCTTCTACAGAGTCATCAGACTCAGAGCTCTCTGCCTCTACTATCTTTCTCTTCTTTGCAGAGGCTTTTATCTTCTTTGCTCCCAATTGTCGCCTTTTTGTTCTCCTTAGGGTTCTTCTTCAAGTTCTCAAATAATTGTGGAGACATCACTTTGTGCACATTCAATGTTTCTCCTTCATCATCCTTGATTTTCCCTCCTAGTTTCTTCTTCAGTATAATACTCAGCATCCTTCCATGAAACACCTTGGTTAGGGGCTTTTCAGTGGTCTTCTTCTTCTCAGCCTTCTCTACCCACTTGGAGATTTGATCGAACAAAATAGCTCCAAAGTCAATTTTTTTCTTCAGGACTATTGTTGACATTATCTTCAACTGTTGGTCAATCACTGTATCATGTGCAGTGTCTTTGCACAGTATGCACTTTCCAATAATTTCAGCTAGGAACTCATATTCTTCAGGAAACTCCTTCTTCTTTATGTCTTTGAAACTAGGGTTTCTTTGGTACCCCTTCAGCTCCTTTGCTTGTTCAGTGTTGACATCTTTAAGGTTCTTCAGCCCTTGGTTAGGAAAACCTAGGCATTGATTGAGGTCAGAAGATTTCAGCTTCAGAGTCTGACCTTTAACCTTGGTAGATAGAGTTCCAGAGTTTATGGAGACGTTTGAGTAGAACTCTTTAACAAGGTCAATGTACACACGCGTACTTGTCTCAAGGCATTCTGAAAACCCAGCTTTCTTTATGAGTTCAAGAATGTCCCTGAACTTCTTCTTAGATTTCTCAAACGATTTGGTTCCGAGCTGAATGCCGGTGATAACTTGCCAGTTCTCCATATGAATAGTTCGAAGACTGTGGGTGTTTGATTTAGAGATGTTTATGCGAGATTGCTATCTGGGATTTGGTAAGGCTCTGGAGGGTAAACTGATTTCGCTCTTGAAAAGCTTTCTAGGGTTTTGAAAATGGGAGGGAGAAAGCTTCGATAGCTTTTTGGTAACTGTCTCCAGATTTGAAATTGTCTTTAAGGCAGTTCCTTCCAACTCTGCATACTCAAAGGATGTGTTAACCGTCCATTGGTTGCACGCTGCACAAAATAATGAGTCAGAATTCCCATAACTTTTCGCTTAGATATTTCCTTTTAGAAGAGTAGACGTTTAATTGACGTGGCTTTGACCGTTGACCTTTTGATTCGTAGAGTAGCATGATGAGGCAGCTATAGACTCTACGATTTCTTTTGTTAACTCAACGATCAACTTCTAAGAGATGCTGCAGTGAATGGCTTTGTCTTTTATCCTTACTTTGATGCAACATAGCTCGCTCACTGTAGTATTCGAACTTATCTCCTCCACTTGAATAGTTTAGCAAGTGTCTCATTTTCCAAGCTTCTTGTGAACTGGAGTACCCTTTGGTAGGACTACAATCTTTGAGTTGTATTCTATGATCGTTGAGGTCGTGCTATGATCATTGAGGTAACACTACGATCGTTGAGGTAGCACTACGATCGTTTAGTTCTCTTCAACCTCGACTCTTCGATCGTTGACTGACTTGGTCCTTGAGATGAACTTGATCAAGCATTCCTTCTGGGTTAAGTTAGCTCAGGAAGGGCCAACCTCTTAGTGTGAGCTAAGGGTCAGGTTTGTCCCTGAGGCGCTTTCCAGATGGAATACTATAACAGTGATTTGTAATGACATCTCATTCGACCTCTTCTATGTGGGAGGTCTTCTACCAACTTTTAGACAACTGCATTGCTAAAATAGTGGTGTCCTCCTGCTTCTTACACTACGATCGTATGTTTGATCATAGGCACTTCACGATTAGGGTTCAGGTGGTCAAGGGATATCGCGAGATGACGTTTTGAGACGTTCCTACTGACTATGGATTTTCATTTGGTTCATCAGCCACAAAGTTTTGGGACTCTGTAGTTGGTACAACATTTCATAGTATATCTCAGTGCTGTTGTTCCTTAACAGATCACTGCTCCCCCATTGTTGATGCTGTCTTCCCAGATAGATGTGATTCCTTCTTCTTTAAATTCATTTGAAGACAGCCTTGCGTATCTCCCTCTGACTAGAATCTCAATCATCACTCGGATTTCCTTGTATTGTAGAGATGAGTATTTTCAGAACTGATCACTCTACAATTATATGATAGCACTACGAACGTAGTCTTCTTTGACAGTTGTGTTTGTGAAGTTCTACTTTCGCAATAAGTTCTTCTTGAAAGATGCTCGATAATCTTATGTTGTGAACTTCATTGAGGATTCTTCCCATATAGCATTCTTGACTGTCTTTTGAGCACATAAGACCTTTTCCTTCTTTGGCTGAATGGCTTGCTTCCATATACAGATTAGCAGCCTTGTGAGCTCCATTCTTGTTAGCTCAGAGGATCTTCAAGGACAGGCTTGGACAGATAGGAACTTTATCAGAATCATCTCTGAATTGTCCTTAGCCTTCTACTGGGTTGAGTCTTCTTCGATCAAGTCTTCGCTTCATCATTCCTTAGTGTGGTCAGACTGACCAAGTACCTGCAGGTTTAAATATATTTCTATTTTTGGTACCCATAGTTAAATGGGTCCTGCTAGGTTAGTTTTCTAGACCCCTGTTCCTCTTATTTGGATAATCATCATATTTATCACCAATAGACATATTCATGCATGTAACTACCTTATGATAATACATTTTGAGATGCATGATGGTGAGTGTGTGTGGGAATTGGCATCTAATAACACACTTTATATTTATGATGGTTTCATCATTCACTGGGTTATGTTCACAATGTTTAAGTGTTCATAGAGTGAGAATCAACTCTATGATTTAGGAGTATCTAGTTGATTCATTGAGCTGATCAGTTTCTGCGAATCAGCAAGATCTTCTTGCAAAACTGATTATGCTCTGTGTGTTGTCAAACACTTAGAACATAGGCTTGTACATACATAATAACTCATCAGCAAAGATTACTTCACATAAAGTTCATTAGGCATGTGATGCTCTTATGACCCATTTCAGATTTCCTTCAAGATGTCATCTTTAACCTAAAACTTGGATGGAGAGAAAATTTATAGTCATTTGAGTTTCCATCCTCAGGTTACTTTCTCTCTTCACCTTTTTAGGTAGATTATGACTTCTTGACAGAATCCTGTTATAGTTCATAAGGAGATGCAATTATGATGTATACATTTATAATAGTGAGGAACCGTACCTTTTTACTGTCAGTTACTAAACAATCATTTATCATGGATATACTGAGTTTAGGTATTGATGTGCTTAACTTTACTTTTTCTCCTGACAACTCATTGCTCTTGCTGGCCTTTAATCAATCAGTAGTGGTCTTGAAGATAAAGGCCAAGAGAATCTCAGCATTAAGATCTTTGACATCCTTTAGTGATGTGAGTTTGCACCCACCGTTGGTTGGCTGACATATAAGTTTGAGAAGATCTTCTTTCTTCTCTCGATAAGCATTTCTTAGCATGTATGGCTTCTTCATCTTTCAGACTGGTGGGTCCTCGACTCTTTGTCATTGATGTCTCTTGAGTTCTCTCGTCTGGTCTTAGGACTACAAGATTGACTGCAGGCTAGGATTGGTCTTATTGATGTACCAATAGAGACCATGGACCAATCTGAGCAGCTTCAGGTGCATATAAACATTTAACCTATACATAATATTTCTAACATGTGAGCTCATCTGCATATAACAAGTTACTTACTACTAAACTAAGTTTAGAACAATGTTAGTGCCTGGGATCAGACTCAAAGTGATTAGCTTTTGAATATAGCATGAGAACCTGCTCTGATACCAATTGTTAGTTCCCAGAGGGCACAATAGATCTAGAAGGGGGGGTTGAATAGATCCTTTTTATTTCAAATACTTTTCTGGTTTATATTATATTGTTCATAATCAACATATGACAAACATGAGAATCTTTTCAAGCATAGTGGAATAAGTAAAAGATCCCCTTCATTGATATATTCATAATCATACATACATTATTCGTAGAGTAATTTTAGTTGTAAGCAGTTAAAACATACATAGCAGTTATAGCAGTTATAGTACATAATGTAAATGACATAATGTAAAAGACACAAGGGGTTTTAAGTGGTTCAGAGACTCAAACTCCTAATCCACTCTTTTGCTTTTAACTAGCAGGATTTCCACTAAGGAAGGGCAACACCTTGAATCACTAAGATTTCTTCAAGGCCAGCAGCCTTGAGACTTCAGTTCACTTAAGAACTCTTCAAGGCCAGCAGCCTTGGAACTTCGTTTAGTCCCTCCGGACAAGGACCCTTCTGGCTCTGCTTCATTTAGTCCCTCTGGACAAGGACCCCTCAGGCCCTGGCTTTGTTGAGTTGTTTGTTTGTTGTTGTTGGAGTCGGTGCTGAGCTGCTAAGATGTCTTCATGCTCTCAACATCTTCTATACTTAGCAGCTTGGCTTGATCATCCTTAAAGTGCAGCTGAGTGTTGCATGATGCTCAACTACTTTGGTTACTCAACCACTTCGGATGACCCCTTATTGAACTGCCTTGAAGATCATTCTCATTGGTACTTGATGTCTGCACATGAGAGGCTTCCAAGCTTACAGTAGGCTCTTCTATTAGGTACTTCGAAGCTTTCTCATGCTTGACACCAAGATGGCTTTTGTGATCTCCCTTCTGCTACTTGATGCCTTCTCATGATGGACTTGCTAAGATGACTGTAGGCTCTTCTCTATTGTACTTAGAGTCTTCCCATGATTGACACCAAGATGACATAATGCTCTTCTTTCTTCAACAGTTCTGAACACTCTTCATGTAGTAGAACTCTCACTTCTACATAGTAGAACTCACACTTCTACTTCTTTCTTTATCTTACTTCTGAGTGTTCTTGGTGGATCGTAGAGTGAGCCTTCTGACTCAATGTTTCACATGTTTTAAATCAGTCCACCTTCTCTCCAAACTCGACAACTCCAACAACCTTTGATCTTTGAATCTCTTCCTTATTTATACTCCTTCCCAATCCTTCCGTTGGAAAGTAGCCGTTGAAGGCTATTCAAATCTCTTCACAGATCTTGATTTGCTTGAGGTAGACTGCTTGATGTGACTTGTCATACTTTTTTCTTTGTCATAGCTTCACTGTTTCACCTACCCTGTCAGATGTATCACTTTAATGTCTTGGGCAGGTTAAAGACTTTATTACCTCTGTCTAGTTTCTCGATCAGAGGTTGTCCTATTACATCGATGCTCTCATAAGCACTTGTCCAAATATTACCCTTTAGATTGAACCTTTGCCAATGCTTCAATCTTCAGTTATTCAGACTCTACGATTCTGATGTATGTCTTCAAGGACTCGATCGTAGTGTCTTGTTGAGTGTTGCTCATTGACTGGTAGAGTTAACACTACGATCTTGAAGAGTGTTGATTGGATCTTCAATGTAGAACACCTCTTCCTTGTATTGTGCAGTGCTTCAATACTTCTGTTTGCCTCAACTGCTCTAAGAGACTGATGGCCTAATTCCTTGTTCTGGTCCTCTTCTGAATATCAAGACACTTTAGATTTATGGCGCGTCCAGCTTTCTTTCTCCTTGTGATCTCCCGTTCACTTATCATCAATGAACTGACCCTGCACTTAATCACTTTAGCCTTGCTCTTCAGAGGCTGACCAGTATCTCGGTTCACCTTCCATCAGTTCCTTCTTTATTTGGCAAACATTATAATCTAGGTTGCTTCCAAGATCGTTGTCTTCTTTTCACTTGATAGCTACTGCATAAGCTAACTTTCCTTGGTCAGCTTCTAAAGTGTTCTTTAGATCTCCTTCTGGAAGACTTCATCACGAATGACCTTTCAACTCAATCTTGATGCTTATTGGGTTGGTGCTTAGATCTTTTGTTAGCCTGCATGCCATTCATTGAGTGCTCTCTAGATTCCTTGGATGTAGCTTGTAGCTTGAACCAGAGGCTTCGTTCCTTTGGATATTCTGGGAGTGCTCTTTTATTGAGAACCGTATATGCTCTACGATGCATTGTGAGCACTTCTTCTTAGATCATAGTTCTGCACTCTACGATTCAGCTTCGGGTTGTGCAGACACTACGATCCCGAGTTCAGATCTTGACACTACGATTTCTGCCTTGTGCTTGTTGTCTTCATCTGATGTTGCTTAACTACGATCTCTGCATGTAATCAATAGACTCTACGAACTCAGACTGTGATCTACGATCCTTGGCTTTGGCATTAGTAGACTCTACGACTCAGAGTGTAGTCTACGTTTTTGTCTTGGTTTTACGATGATCTATTTACCATAAAGTGCAGTCATCTCACGATTCTTAACATGACTTCCTCAGCACACTACGATCCCGAGGAAGCTCTACTTGATACACTACGATCCTTCTTCATTTCCCCTGGTAGTCTACGAACTTCGAGATCTACTATCTTGCATACTCCTATTCTGCCTCGATAGCTCTCCAGTTAACCTTGACTCACCTGGCAAACTTCGACTTCTGGTGCAGTGCTCGACGATCAGACTAGCCTATCTATTACATCATACAATCAACCTAACAAGCTTGATCTTTCTATCTTTATAGTCCTTGTACATCTTTTCCTTTTAAGGACTTACAAAGCTGTCTTTCTTATGTAGGATCAACCTAACATATTTGATCAATTCATTCTAAGTCGTTGTACACCTATTTCTATTATCTATCAAAGGACTTTACAGCTTTTCTTAATGCAAGCATACTTGCATATTATTCATTCATATATATATATATGTATATCATAATCAAATCATATATAAATAGGAATATCATTCACATGCTTATTCTTGACAGTATCATCTGCATAATATTTTATATTATTAAATCAATAATTGAGACGAAAAAGTTATTCATATTATTATTTGTAATATTGACAATGTCTAGAACTTCTGTCAAGGAGAGGTTTGGTCACCTAATTAAGCGCCAATAAGGAGAAATCCTTATCAGAAAGCCCCCTCTTTCCTGGGAACGACCTGATTGTTAAATATTGTGAGTTATAATATAAATGATAGTTTCATTGTGTTGGGATTATTAGTGTTAGTGGAAATCGACATGAGTAATTTTATTGACCAATCGGGTAATTAATCGGATAAATGAGTAATTAATTGTTATTAATTCACATGCTTATAACTATGTGTTCACATATGTGTACTATTGATTCACATGTATGTACTATTAGGGAAGGTGGTGCAAGATTGATAATACTTGCATGACTAAATTAAAAATGGAGGTATAGATGAAGGTACTATACTGTAATTATTTTTTTTCACATGTATAAAACTATTGATTCACATTATTGTACTTATTTATACACATGATGTACTATTAGGGGAGGTGGTGCAAGTTTGATAATACTTGCAGGACTAAATTAAAAATGAAGGAAAAGATGCAGCTATTATACTGAATATTTCGAGCCCCAAAACGTGCAATTATCGAAACTATATTTTTCTATAAATAGAAGCTCATTCTTCTTTCATTCTCACCAATTCACTAAGACTAACAAGAGCAGTTATATAGAGAGAAGCTATAGAGAGAGAAGCTATAGAGAGAAAGAAGAAGAGAAGTCCGCTACTTCACTATTCTAGTATCCAGTCTTCTTCTAAGGTAAGAGGTATTATTTATTTCATATTCTGAAGATATATTATTTTTCGTATTCGTATTAATATTATTTTCGTTCAATATTCATAAAGAATATTATCTTCGTTTAATATTCGTAAGGAATATTATCTTCGTTCAATATTCGTTGGAATATTATTTTCGTACAATAGTGGTAAGGGATATTATTTTGTTCAGTATTCATAGGAATAATATTTTCTTCCATACTATGTAGTTTGTGAGTAATACTATTTCGTCTCGTATTCCTGATTATACCCTCATTTTGTTAAAGTATTGCTTCTATACTTCGTGAAATTAGTAAAATATCCTTGATATTTGCGCTTCATCCAGTATCTTTTCATGGAAATATTATTCTGAGTTATTGATCTTTTTATGCCGGAATACTATTCATGAGTTACTATTCACTCAAATAATATTCACTCGTGTATTCGAGGCACTTTTCATGCCGGAGTACTATTCACGAGTTACTATTCACGGGTTACTATTCACCTAGTTACTATTCACACGAATATTATTCACTCAGGTATTTTGGGCACTTTTCATGCCGGGGTACTATTCACGAGGTACTATTCCCGAAGTACTATTCACAGGGTACTATTCATGGGGTACTATTCACCCAAAAAATATATTTCTTTTCTGTCCAAATTATTTTTGATACATGAAAATTATTCTTAAATTTTACTCTACAAAGCAGTATCATGTTGACAATTTGGATATTTTTAAACTCTGAATAAATTTAAAGTCTTTAATATTTATCCTTGATTTCGTTTGATTAATGCTTATATTATTGTCATCATCCTCATGTTTATATTGTGATGACTATATTGTGATGAAAGTCATCTTTGGCTTACATGCATAGATGGACTGTTGATTGGTATGATTATGACCAGGGACCATTCGGTATAATCATGACCCGTAATGTTACAAATGATGTGGTAAAAGTCCACAATGGCCCGTAGTGCATTGATGGACAGTTGTTGGTATGATTGTGACGAGGGATTATTCGGTATAATCATGACCATTGATGATTACATGAATATCCTTGGCCCGTAGTGCAGGGATGATTTGATGATGTGGTTTATTTATTAAGTTGACTCTTAGCGATAAAGTGGATGAAAAAACTTTTCAAATCATAGAAGATAGTAGATATCATGCTCTACTTGACTCTTCTAATGGATTGCTTATTCCGCTGCAGTTGTTTATCTAAAACTTATTATCTATTGTATTCTATCAGTTGTTATACTGTTGAAGGCTAAGGATAATTTATTCTACATTATCTTAGTCATAATATTTCTTACTGGGCTAGTTGAGCTCACCCTTTTCTTTCATTGTTCTCTTCAGGAAATGAGAACGTAGCTGTGACTAGTCGGGGAACAGAGTGATAGTCCAAGATGGTGGCTATAGTAGTCCTCACTATTTTATGAAATAGTATGATAATAAATGCAATGAGAGTTTGAATACTGTCTCTGAGACAATATTCGTGTAAAAACTCTTAGCTCATGTTGTATAATTAAGTTTGTATTTGTATTCAGTACCATGTATTTGGCGACCCAAGATGGGTGATGTATACCTATTTTGGAGGCGTCACAGATGGTATCAGAGCTTAGGGATATGGTCGCTGGCAGAGATATGAGTCTAGAACTAGGAGGGGAGAGACGAGTAATATACTTCGCCAGTGTGTGACTTACCTAAGCTGAAATTGTTTACTTGATAAGTTGACAAATTGTGATATGTCAATTAACCTTTGTTTTGAAGATATATTCTAAAATGATATCTGAAATATAGGAGATGAGCAATGAGAAAATCATGATACAGAGGAAATAACCGGGAAGGTACAATCCGAAAAGAAAGCAAGGTATTCTCATTTCTTCGAACTACTAGGTACGTAAATTTCGAGGGCGAAATTTCATAAGAAGGGGAGATTGTGAGACCCCGAATTTTATGAAATAAAAGTATTCAATTTTCTTATAATTATTATTTTATTTATTAAATGGTTAAATTGATAAAATGTTAAAGTTAAGGGTGATATTTGAAAATTTTGCAAAGAAATCAAGTTGATATAAAATATTCGTTGTGTCAGGGAATATTCGTTTTAATAGAGAATATTCGTACGACGACACAATCATTGGTGGACCTCATAATGGAAGTATTGTCATAGTTAGAAAACGAGAGAATAATCTTTTCATAAAAATAACGGCGAAAGTGTTACCATTAAAACTGTTGAACTACCCGGTAGTAAAAATACAATAATACGCGTGGTTACATAGTATCACACAATATTGATTATTGATTCTTATGTGAGAAGTCACTCAGTTATACTCAATTATTGCTACAGTAATTGCATCATAATATCTCTCATATTATTGATTCAATTATTATCACAGTATCATCTGCATAATATTTTATATTATTAAATCAATAATTGAGACGACAAAGTTATTAATATTATTATTTGCAATATTGACAATGTTTAGAAGTTCTGTCAAGGAGAGGTTTTGTCACCTAATTGCGCTCCAATAAGGAGAAATTCTTATCGGAAAGCCCCCTCTTTCCTGAGAACGATTTGATTGTTAAATATTGTGAGTTATTATATTAATGCCGAATAAGTTCGTGTTGATTAAAGATGAAATTGATAGTTCCATTGTGTTGGGATTATTAGTGTTAGTGGAAATCGACATTTATTTCGATGATAATTGATGTCTGAAAGTTATATTGACCAATCGGGTAATTAATCGGATAAATGAGCAATTAATTGTTTTTAATTCATATGCTTATAACTATGTGTTCACATGTGTGTACTATTGATTCACATCTATGTACTATTAGGGGAGGTGGTGCAAGATTGATAATACTTGCATGACTAAATTAAAAATAGAGGTATAGATGAAGGTACTATACTGTAATTATTTTTTTCACATGTATAGAACTATTGATTCACATGATTGTACTATTAATTCACATGATGTACTATTTGGGGAGGTGGTGCAAGTTTGATAATACTTGCAGGAGTAAATTAAAAATGAAAGAAAGATGAAGGTATTATACTGAATATTTCGAGCCCCAAAACATACAATTATCGAAACTATATTTTCCTATAAATAGAAGCTCATTCTTCTTTCATTCTCACCAATTCACTAAAACTCACAAGAGCAATTATAGAGAGAGAAGCTATAGAGAGAAAGAAGAAGAGAAGTCTGCTACTTCACTATTCTAGTATCCAGTCTTCTTCTAAGGTAAGGGGTATTATTTATTTCATATTCTGAACAGATATTATTTTTCATATTCATATGAATATTATTTTCGTTCAATATTCATAAAGAATATTATCTTCGTTCAATATTCGTAAGGAATATTATCTTCGTTCAATATTCGTTAGAATATTATTTTCGTTCAATAGTGGTAAGGGATATTATTTTGTTCAGTTATTCATAGGAATGATATTTTCTTCCATACTTTGTAGTATGTGAGTAATATTATTTCGTCTCGTATTCCTGATTATACCCTCATTTTTTTAAAGTATTGCTTCTATACTTCGTGAAATTAGTAAAATATCCTTGATATTTGTGCTTCATCCAGTATCTTTTCATGAAAATATTATTCTGAGCATTTTTGATAATTATTGATCTTTTTATGCCGGAATACTATTCATGAGTTACTATTCATGAGTTACTATTCATGGGTTACTATTCACCCATTACTATTCACTCAAATAATATTCACTCGGGTATTCGGGGAACTTTTCATGCCGGAATACTATTTACGAGTTACTATTCATAGATTACTATTCACCTAGTTACTATTCACATGAATATTATTCACTCGGGTATTTTGGGTACTTTTCATGCCGGTGTACTATTCATGAGGTACTATTCACAGAATACTATTCATGGGGTACTATTCACCTGAAAAATATATTTCTTTTCTGTCCAAATTATTTTTGATACATGAAAATTATTCTTGAATTTTACTCCACAAAGCAGTATCATGTTGACAATTTGGATATTTTTAAACTCTGGATAAATTTAAAGTCATTAATATTTATCCTTGATTTCGTTTGATTAATGCTTATATCATTGTCATCATCTTCATGCTTATATTGTGATGAAATTCATATTTGGCTTACGTGCATAAATGGATTGTTGATTGGTATGATTATGACCAGGGATCATTCGGTATAATCATGACTCGTAATGTTACTAATGATGTGGTAAAAGTCCTCATTGGCCCGTAGTGCATTGATAGACAGTTGTTGGTATGATTATTGATAAGTAGGTTTTATACCTACTTATTGGATATCAATTCAAGAGAACTATGCCCATTTCAACTACATTTTAGTATGTTTTTAGTTGCATTTTGTTTTGTTTTGCATTGCATGTACTGAGAACTCCTTTGGTGTGAAAGTGCAGGAAATGGCATAGATCGGCGTTGGTTGGATGCAATGAAGCTAATGGAGGCGTTGCAGAAGGAACAACTGGAGATAAGGGATTGAACTGTGATGAAGGAACAAACAACAAACTGTGGAGCAACATGAAGCAACATCAGAACACATGATTTCAGACTGCAGGAGCCACGCGGCCGCGCAACTGAATATGCTGGGACACGCGCACCTGCACCTTCAACCGGACATAGGTGATTTTACATACGCGCGCCCGTGCCACGTTAATGAAGGGATTGCGCACTGCCGCGCGAGTTAAAAACTGCAGTTGCTGACTTTATTTTATTTTTGAAATTTTAAGTGTTTGGGTTGATATAAACTACTTTAGTTGGTACTAGACACATCTATCTATTGTTTTTACGAGTTTTCCATATCAGAGAACGAGGGTTTTATGCTTTGAGCGATTTCCAACGAAGATCCAAGCATAAACTTAATATTTCCTATTTTCTTCTTTGGAATTCAACCATTGTTTCTGAATTACGTTTATGTTGCTGGGGATTACTGAGGATTTGAATATCACGTGTGGATTATAATCAGCAATTGGTTTTGATCTACTCTATCTTTTCTTTCAATTGTTTTCAGTTATTTTCCATATGTTACTCTAATCCCATAATGGCTTTTGGTTCAGACATGAACTAAACTCCATTATGGGATTCTAACGAATTTTAATATGTAGTCTAATTGATGGCTTGATTGCTGGACTGTTCGTGTATCATCAGGAATTTCTATTATGGTTGATTTGAATGCATGAATGACGTCACCAGCTGTTGAACGGGGTTAGCTTCATAATTATTGTTGTTGGTTCCTTCAGTGGTTCTCTGTCAGGGTGGTTGACGTCTTGGAGGCATTTTTTGTTAAAAATACATTCATTAGATTATTACTCAACTCTTTTAAAATAATTTCTACTTAACTTGCCCCCATAAAAGTAATCACTTCATAACACATAACACTTTGGATAAAAGAAAATAATAACTTTTATTCATTTTGAATTCTCTAAAAACATCATAACAATAACATCACTGCTACTTACATTATTTTCCTGAACTACTAAAGTTTCAGGACATCATCATCATATCCCATAGGTTGCATAACACTTGGGATTTGCAAATTATTTATCATAACATAATTCAAGTACACTCCCTATGATGTCCTATTAAGATACTGCAAAGCCTTACGACGCTCTTCTTCCATAACTCGGAACATGGTTCGACGATCTAGTATGAACGAGGGTAGCATCTCGAACTGAATTGGATAACCCATGACCCGGTCTTGAGCTCGATTGATCGCGATGTTGAACACGTTATCCATTTCTTCCATCTTCCTTCTTTTTGCTTGTGCGTCTCCCTTTTCTACTTCGGTTTGTTGATAAACTTCACTATACGCGTCTTCGGCTCTTGCCCTTTTTGCAGATTCTTCGCTCAACTTGCTCTTCAACTCTACCACCTCTGCTCTCATTTGGTCGTTCTCTTCTTCAATGTGAACCAGCTTCTCTTCAACATTGTTCAGTCGTTCTTCTCGATCCTGGATCTCATCGTCCTTCTGTGCCATCGAGGTCTGTTGTTCAGCTACTATCTCTTGTAACTCCTCGACTATATCTTGAAGTTCCACATTGCGGTCATGCACCTCATCGTATATACGTCCAGCTATCGAGTTAAGTGGAATCCTTTCCTCCTCGTCCTCTTCATCCGTCTATGGCAGCTCCACGGGATCTTCCTCATCTGTTTCTACATCATCATCATCATCTTCAACCACCGTGAGCAATGGGGCTGACTCTCGTGGAAGTAGTTGTTCCCAAACCACTTGAATGTCACGAGATTCCTCCTCTCAGTATCCGAGTCCTTCCTCCCTAGCCTGACTGGATCCTCCAATATTAGTCATCCTGTCAACCAAAGTTAAAGTTTTAATTACTAATCATTACTACTCGACTCTCACGAGCACATAAGTTGTAAACACATAAGCACATAAGTGTTTTATTACTTCCTCCTTAAAACTCGATAAGAGTTTATCATTACTATCTTCTCGAAGGTTACTTCCTAAGGCTTTTTCCCACCTAAGGTTCATAACCTAAGGCTTTGATACCAACTTGTGACACCCCCAAATCCAGGTACTTTATTCCCATAGGATTTGGTGTTCACTTGATCAAACATTCGTATTTAACTACCCAATCATAATAAAACTGAATAAATAAAACCTTCCTCATTAAAGGGTTATATAATAAAAATCTCCCAAAGTTATCTAACCTTTAATCATCATTCAAATGCGGAAAACATTACATAACTTCTTTAAAATAAAGTCTAAGATCAACATAATAAAAGTTTAACATCTTAATCAAAGTAAAATTACAAGTCTTCATCATCTTGTACATTTTCCCTTTCCTTCGCTAGTCGAAGGTTCACCTACCTTCTCTTCTTTAGTCGCAATGAGTTTATAATATGCAAGAGTGAGCAAAACAATTGCTCACTTTGGATATAATATGGAATCAACAGAGTATAACAATAATAATCGTCGAAATAGGCTCATCAAAAGTGAGTAGTCTCAGATCAATAATAATCAAGAATCAAATCCCAAAATATGGAAAATATACATCACCGAGGGTCGTAAGACCATGAACTACGCCCACAGATTGCAAGTAATCTTTCAACTCTAACTTTAACAAATATAAGACTATAAGGACCTCGTATTTAGGGGGATCAAACCTTTCATACAATGTATTGTGCACAAACATTTTAACACTATGCGTAAGTTAACCCCAATCATAACAATAGGGTTGTTCATCTCAAGATTTAGAGTACAAGTCCGCACTCAAAGGAAGTTTGGTTTGGATAAGCTTTCAAGGTAATTTGGAATTCAACGAACATCAACTATGGAGTAGTTGAATAAAACCAATAACACTATACTATAGAATAATCGTGATTTAATCAATCATAATACACTAAAGTCATGCTTTAGAAATAATCTAATAGCATACAATTTGAATAACTATATCATACCTTGCTTGAACAATACTAAGCCAAGGTTAATTAGAATTGAATACTAAGCATGCATAGCAATTTGAACGATAGAAATGTTCGACATTAGTATATATAGTTGTGCATGCTAAACAACAAGTTAAATACAAGAATAACTTGCTCCAGAATAACTTACATCATTATATTGTAATCGAATTGAAAATAGTAATTGAATTAACAAGATAATAGATTAGAAAACTTGCCTTGTTCGTAGATTAAACCGAACAATTCGAATCACAATATCCTATATACATATGTCATCATGACATAGTTAGTCATTATCATATAACTAATACATTCATCATGTAGGTTTGACTATTTAATCACATAATCAAGTTATAACACAAGTTAATCGCTAGTAACATGCTTATTCATGATATAAAAATACTAAAATTATAATTTAACAGTCCTACTATCATTCACATTACTTTTCTTAAAATTTTGTGTACAAAAAGTACACTGTTAGACCAATCACTAGCTAGCTTCACAAGGCAAGACATGGACATGTAAATACGATAAATAAACTACGTAATCTTTGGTCAGGCCACAAGCGTGAAATCATAGCTTTATCGATGACTTAAATAAGACAAGAAAAAGCCAATTTTGGCCTACAAGCTCATTTCTAATAGACTAATTCACATGCAATTCATACAAAAACTTCATTAAACATAATTCAAAAACTCTTAACATGTTTCTACTCATACAACAACATAAACAACGAATTTAAAACATCCAATTTCACTGTTTTGATAAAAACTCACTTTTTTGATATTTCAATGAAAATCAACACTGTAAATTTTATTTTTTCAACCAAAACAATTAATTCAAAGTATCTTTATCAATAATTATACATACTCTATCAAATTAGATGGTCAATTTATCAACTAAACAACTAATTAACTCTTAATTTCTACTTTAAGCTAAACAATATATATTCACAAAAACTCTCTGTAAAAATAGTTTTTCTTCACAACCATATACATAATATAAATTCTTGGACTATTCTCAATTATAGCTTAAGAAAATAGTTTAACAACACTAGATTATCATATAAAACCACATACATAACAAAATTCCACTTCTACAAAGCTTTCATGGAGAAAATTGGGAGAGAGAGAATACAACTATAACTTTGAAAAGAACAATAATAATAGAGTTTAGATGGTACCTTGTTTGAAGAAGATGATGGCCAACCGTTTTTGATTCTCAAGCTTCTTCTTATCTCCAATTCTCTCTCACTTTTCTTCTTCTCTTCTTCTTCTTCTCTGAGTTTTTGTTTTTCTCCCTAACTCTAACTACGTACTAGATATCTAACGTATATAAGATATAATATATATTAATTAAATAATATAAATATAAAACATATAACTGATATCAGTTATAATTTTTGAAATCAAAAGCCATAAGGCTTCTTTGGTTAACTAACTAAAAATAACCCATTAATCCTTAGGCCTTGTTTGGTAAAACACAATTAGATAAAAGACTTAATAGGCATTAGGCCTTGTTTGGCAAAACTGAATTAAACTCCCTTAATTTATTTTAGTAACTCTTTTATAGTAAGGTTATTTGTCACACTTTAATTTAATTAAATTAATTCTAAAAATAATTTATTAAATCACTTTAACACATAAATCAATACCACAAAATTATAATTTTCTTTATAATCATAACTTTATTTAACCAACTAACACATCCTTTTAATTTACAATTCAAATTAAAATATAATTGTGACGCCCCCAAAATTAGGTATACGTCACCCATCTTGGGTCGCCACATACATGGTACATAAATTCAAATACAACTTACTAATATAACTGTCGTGTAAATAATACGATATAAACCGTGAGTTTGAATACAAATATTGTCTACTAGATATTATACAAACTCAAAAGGAGTCCTCATTACAACTATTATCACACTATTTCACGTAATAATAGTGAGGACTACTAATGCTATCATCTGGACCATTACTCCGCTTCTCCGACTCGTCCCAACTATGTTCTCATTTCCTCAAGAGAACAAAGGAAAGAAAGGGTGAGCACAACTAGCCCAAGAAGAAATATTATTATGACTAAGATAATGCGTAATAAATTATCATTAGCCTTCAACATTGTTAAACCGATAAAATACAATAGACAACCACCAGTTTAATCAGCAGCAATGAATATGTAATCCATTAAAAGAGTCAAGTAGAAAATAAAGTCTACTATCTTTTAGGTTTTAAAAGGTTTTCATAAATTTTATCATTAAGACTCAGCTTTAAAGAATAAACCACAATATCTAATCATCCATGCACCACTACCAAGGATTTTCATCAAATTATCAATGGTCATGACTATACCGAATCACCCCGGGTCATAATCATACCAAAACTATCCATCAATCGCATTACAAAGCCACCGAGGACTTTTATCACATCATTTATAACAAGCCATGATTATACCGAATGATCCTCGGTCATAATCATACTAAGTTCTTCTACGCACGTAAGCCAAAGATAACATAATATATCATGAGGATGATGACAATGACATAATAATTCAATAAAACAAGTTCAAGAATTATTTTATCCAGAATTAATAACGCCCAAATTGTCAACAAGATACTGCTTTTGTAGAGTAAAATTCAAGAATGATCGTAAGAATATTTCCATGAAAAGATATCGGATGAAACGCAAATATCATGGATATTCTACTAATTTCATGGAGTATAGAAGTCAAAGTTTTAACCAACCGGGTATAATAAAGAATGGAATAACAAAAGAAATCACCATGCATGCGGTACTTGCAGATGACAAAGTTATTCCAATGTAATAATAATAATCTAACCAGTCGTGAAATTCACAATCGGCAGGATGTTCCAACAGTAATAATAAAGATGGAACTGCATCCTGTAAAACACACATGATAGATATTCCAACATAATGATAAAGTGTAAAACCTGTACACATGCATGTGATGTTCCAACAGAATAATAAAAAGATTTTAACCAGTCCTGTAAAACACACGTATATGATGTTCCAATGTAATAATAATAAAGATTTTAACCAGTCCTGTAAAACACACGCATGTGATGTTCCAAATGTAATAATAGAAGAATGTCACCAAGTATAGGTAAACCACGATACAAAAGTTATTCCAATGTAATAATAAACAATGGAATAACAACAGCCTTCTCTTCATGAATAAGAAAGAATAACACCCTTTACGGGCACAACAAATAATATTCCCTACCTTAGAAGAACTAAATATTGGCAAGGTGAAGTAGCGTATACTTTTCTTCTTTCTCTCTATAGTTTCTCTCTCTAGAGTTTCAAAGAATTCGTGAAAATAATGAAGCACTAGGCCTCTATTTATAGAAGATTTCTAGCTTAAGACCGCCCATGAAAAGGAAAAGGCAAGTGGCTCGACGAAATGTGGTGATGTGAAAAGAAAAGTGGTTTGACGCTCAGAATGTGAAACGACAAGTGGTTCGACGCCAGAATGTGAAACAACAAGTGGTTCGACGCCCGGTAAAGGTAATTACTATCGACGAAGATAATTACTATTCACAAAGGTAATTACTATCGACGAAGGTAATTACTATCGACGAAGATAATTACTATTCACAAAGGTAATTACTATCGACGTAAGGTAATTACTATTCACAAAGGTAATTACTATCGACGAAGGTAATTACTATCGACGAAAGGTAATTACTATTCACGAAGGTAATTACTATCGACGAAGTAATTACTATCGATCAAGAGACTCTTAGATGATGACATATACGGCCCCCATAAAATAATCAAACTTACCACAAATGTCTCATAATGCACTTTTATATACATCAAGGATCGAATAAATATTACCACAAATCATTTTATTTTTAATCAACACATATTTAATCTTTCAACAATTATTAATCATTTATAACTTGTCGCCTCAATTATTGATTTAATACTATAACATATTATACGATGATACTTGTGACAATAATTGAATCAATAATATAAGAGATATGATGCAAAGAATTATCGTGAGCAATAATCGAGCATAGCCGAAAGTGACTTCTCACGTAAACATCAATAATCAATATCGCGTGTGCTACTATACAACTACGCCAGACATCGCATTTTTTACTACCGGGTAGTTCAACAGCTTTTAACGTTAACACCTCTCGCCGTTATTTTTATAGAGATAATTTTGTCGCTTTCTAACTACGACAATACTTCCGCCAGGGGGTCCACTAATGATTGAGCCGTCGCATTTAATATTCCCCCCAAAAAAAGAATATTCCCCACCAAACGAATATTTTATAACAACTTGCATACTTTGAAAAATTTATAAATACTACCCACAACTATAATATTATCTTAAATTCACACCATAATATTAAAAAAATTATTTCGACAAAATTTAAATCTTTATTAATAAAATCTGGGGTCTCACAATCTCCCCTTCTTATGGAATTTCGCCTTCGAAATTAGGGTACGTACCTGGTATGATAAAGAGTTGAGGATACCTTGAATACCTTTATCGTTAAAAATATTAAATTCATCTTCGCAATCCGGCCAAAGATATTCATTAACAATTCATCTTTGCACTACATGCCAAAGATATATAACTGTAAAACCAATAATACTGAGACTCAGCTTAATAGTATCACAACCACGAATTATCCATGCACTACTGGCCAAGGATATTCGTGTTTTCAATTACGGTCATGATTATACCGAATAATCCTTGGTCATAATCATACCAAGTCTATCAATGCACTACGGCCAAAGATGACTTTTACCACATCCATGAATTAATATTTCATTGCTGAGACTCAGCTCAATAATTAATCCACATCATCGAATCATCCCTGCACTACAGGCCAAGGATATTCTTTAGTATCACGACCACAATTATCCATGCACTACGTACAAAGATAATCGTGTATTCATTAAGATCACGCACCACAAATTATCCATGCACTACGCACCAAAGATAATCATGTATTCATTAGTATCACGACCACAAATTATCCATGCACTACGCCAAAGATAATCGTGTATTCATTAGTATCACGACCACAAACTATCCATGCACTACTACCAAAGATAATCGTGTATTCATTAAGATCACGACCACAAATTATCCATGCACTACTACCAAAGATAATCGTGTATTCATTAGTATCACGACCACAAATTATCCATGCACTACGACCAAAGATAATCGTGTTTTTCAATTACTATTATGATTATACCAACAATCCCCTCGTCATAATCATACCAAGTCCATCTATGCACCATGTGCCACGTATTTGACTTTCAACATAATATAAACATGAGGATAATGATATAAAGAATCAATCAAATGAGATAAAGGATAAATATTAATCATTTATAATATAATTTATCCAGATTCAAGAATATCCCCATGTTATCAATCACTTAATAATCTTATAATCTAATATCATTATAACAATATTTTAATCAATTTTAAATTTATAAACAATTTATCTCAATTGTTTACGCTTTACCATATAATGCATTTAATCATTCAAAAATGCCATACTCATAAGATATCATCACCAATTATTAAATCCTCAAAATATGCATATACTCTATATAGAATTCTCTAGCCATAAAATCATATTTTCAACTTTGTTACTTCACATAACATATTTAACTCATATGTTCAGTAACTAAACTATTTTCATGAAAAATACCAAATCAGTCCCAAAAATATTTCTTTTCTGGGATTTAGCATAATATAGTCTCATAATGAAAATATATTTTTCTAAATTTTAAAAATTTATTTACTATTTTTCAAAAATCAATTTCTAATTAATTCCTTAAGAAATTAGCTACCTCAAGTTTAACTCCAAAAATTCCCAAATCTTTACAGGACCTTACCCATGTTAACGTGAGCTTCCAGTTTAAATTTCATGGTCATCGGAGTTATAGAACTCCTGCTATAGCGTTTTTTCGCCTGAAAAACCTAAATATTGAAATAGTCATAACATGCTCATTTTAAGTCGAATGAACTCATTTTTGGACAGGAGGTACTTTATACCATATACCTTCATGTCCCAAAAGGCCAGAATTTTTCTCATAATTTAAGTGGCCAAAACAGCCCTCTAAAATCATGGCATGACTTTTTTCTGGTTTTTTTTTAGCTTTGCCCTCCTTTGCTAAAATCAGTCCACACAAAATCTACAACACCTTTTCCAGTAATTCTACTTGGATTAGTTAGGTAACTCATAGATCTAACTCTAGGACTTGACCACACTCAAAAATTCAAAATATAATAGGAGATATGGTCAATTGAATTTCATGTTACGCTTTTCACCAAAATCTGATTTTCAACTCTTTGTGAATTCTAAGAAACTTTCATGTTTTCACATACCAACCAACATAACTCATCATAAAACTTACTAATACTTCATATACCCATGATTTTCATCAGTTCTATACTTTTATTATGACTTTCATCATAATCCACGTAAATGCATCCTTTTAGTTGAAGAAATATTTGAGGGTTTAAGAAATGGGTTTTGTCAGATCGGGGTCAATATAAAATTCGATTTCACGCCTAAGTAGGCTAAGAAGTCTTCAAGAATACACCAGAAATTTATTAATAATAGAAATATCATTCAAAACTATGACTCTCATCCAAGACTTGGATAAGTACGTCACATTAATACCAATCGTGACTTCTATCCCTTAACCCGGATAAGACCTCACAATGATACCTATCAACTTGCCATCTTCAATCACGACGTAGCCTACGTAAAGTCCGCTTCTTGCATTCCACACAAGGAAGTCAACAACGAAAGGATCGGGGATCTTTACTTATGGCTTGATATAACAAAGTTGATTAACTTTAGGGTTTGGTTACTTTGAATTTGTATAACAAAGTTGGTTAGAATATGAAAGCTAACAACCTTACAAAAAGAATAATGAGTATTTAATCAATCATTTTCAAAAATTACCTCAAAGGCAAGTATTTTCAAAGAGATAAGATCGTGAAAGTGTTTATTTGAAACAACAAGATTAATAAATGTTGGAGGTAACGAAGGTTTCTCCCAACGAAGTTTCAATAGATAAATCAAAGTCTAATTTTTCCTGAGTCAAATTTAAACATTGAACACAACTAGGTAGAATAAAAGAGTGGGTAGAACTTGTATTGAATAAAGTATAGACTTCGTAATAATTTATAATTAATTTACCTGTAATAACTTCGCTCGGGTTTTTCGACAAACGCCTCGCTTAAATTACCGAAGTTTGACTTTACTATAGGGTACATTCCACCCTTAAGTGCTTCTTCACATTCCCGATCCATGATTTGAATCATTATTCTCCGATCCATATCGAATTCGGGTTGACCGCTATGCATGTGGTAATTCAATTCGATGTTGGTTCTCCCAATTGTCATTCCAAAAGCAAAGTCCATTTCATCTATTTTGGCTTTATTGATCGGACGCCTTTTTCTACATTATCAACGCGTTGTGCGCTTTTTACCCATGCATCGCCTATTCTCCTTCGCTTCAGCTTGTTTCTTCTTTCAAATTTATCTTTGATTTTTAAATTCTCGATTCCAACTTTAATATCTTACACCCCGCCAAAGCGTGATTTTGTTCGAGCATCACATATCGGGTAACCCAATTTTGAATTGTTGTATCCCTTTGTTCCACGACCGTTTGCCGTTCTTTAACATGTTCTTCTAGCTCACGAACACGATTTTGTAATTCTAAGTTTTGATCATAAACTTCTTCTAACCAATTCTCCTCGTGTTCCTCTTCTTCCTCTTCTTCCTCACTCTCACCATACCTCAAGCAACTAGCTCGGGTGCAACAATTAGTTCTTCATTCACTACGTGGATATCTCTAATTTGTTCCTCGTCCCGACACTTGATTAACTCGATTAGTGATTGAAGGTGTCACAACTACACATTCACTCCATTGTGAATATTTTCACCGCCATTTCCAAACACTGCCACAACACAAGGGTTAATTAATATATCAAATATTATCCCTATACTCTGATCGACCAATTAAATAACAAATAAACTCAGGTAGATCATACTAGCGAAGGAATTCCCGCCTCTCCCTCCTAGTTCTTATCTCGCATCTTAGCCGTGGATCATATCCTAAGCTCGATACCAACCGTGACGCCCCCAAAATTAGGTATACGTCACCCATCTTGGGTCGCCACATACATGGTACATAAATTCAAATACAACTTACTAATATAACTGTCGTGTACAATACGACATAAACTGTGAGTTTGAATACAAATATTGTCTACTAGATATTATACAAACTCAAAAGGAGTCCTCATTATAACTATTATCACACTATTTCACGTAATAGTGAGGACTACTAATGCTATCATCTCGACCATTACTCCGCTCCCCGACTCGTCCCATGTTCTCATTTCAAGAGAACAAAGAAAGAAAGGGTGAGCACAACTAGCCCAAGAAGAAATATTATGACTAAGATAATGCGTAATAAATTATCATTAGCCTTCAACAAAGGTTAAACCGATAAAATACAATAGACAACCAGTTTAATCTGCAGAGAATATGTAATCCATTAAAAGAGTCAAGTAGAAAATAAAGTCTACTATCTTTTAGGTTTTAAAAGGTTTTCATAAATTTTATCATTAAGACTCGGTTTAAAGAATAAACCACAATATCTAATCATCCCCGTACTACGGTCAAGGATTTTCATCAAATTATCAATGGTCATGACTATACCGAATCACCCCCGTCATAATCATACCAAAACTATCCATCAACGCATTACAGTGCCACCGAGGACTTTTATCACATCATTTATAACAAGCCATGATTATACCGAATGATCCTCGTCATAATCATACTAAGTTCATCTATACACGTAAGCCAAAGATAACATAATATATCATGAGGATGATGACAATGACATAATAATTCAATAAAACAAGTTCAAGAATTATTTTATCCGTGAATTAATAACGCCCAAATTGTCAACAAGATAATTGCTTTGTAGAGTAAAATTAAAGAATGATCGTAAGAATATTTCCATGAAAAGATATCGATGAAACGCAAATATCAAGGATATTCTACTAATTTCATGGAGTATAGAAGTCAAAGTTTTAACCAACCGGGGTATAATAAAGAATGGAATAACAAAAGAAATCACCATGCATGCGGTATTGATGACAAAGTTATTCCAATGTATAATAATAATAACGGAACCAGTCGTGAAATTCACAATCGGCAGTGATGTTCCAACAGTAATAATAAAGATGGAACCAGATCCGTGTAAAACACATGACGATAGGATATTCCAACAGAATGAATGATAAAGTGTAAAAACATGCATGTGATGTTCCAACAGTAATAATAAAGATTTTAACCAGTCCTGTAAAACACACGTATATGATGTTCCAATGTAATAATAATAAAGATTTTAACCAGTCCTGTAAAAAACATGCATGTGATGTTCCAATGTAATAATAGAAGAATGTCACCAAGTATAGGGTAAACCACGATTATCAAAGTTATTCCAACAGAATAATAAATAATGGAATAACAACAGCTTCTTCATGAATAAGAAAGAATAACACCCTTACGGTACAACAAATAATATTCCCTACCTTAGAAGAACCAATATCGGGCAAGGTGAAGTAGCGAGATACTTTTCTTCTTTCTCTCTATAGTTTCTCTCTCTAGAGTTTCAAAGAATTCGTGAAAAATAATGAAGCACTAGGCCTCTATTTATAGAAGATTTCTAGCTTAGCAAGACCGCCATGTGAAAAGGCAAGTGGCTCGACGACCGGTGATGTGAAAAGAAAAGTGGTTCGACGCTTTTGTAATGTGAAACGACAAGTGGTTCGGCGCTTTTGTAATGTGAAACGACAAGTGGTTCGATCACCGTAATGTGAAACGATAAGTGGTTCGACGCTTGGTAAAGGTAATTACTATCGATTTAAGATAATTACTATTCACAAAGGTAATTACTATCGACGAAGGTAATTACTATCGACGAAGATAATTACTATTCACAAAGGTAATTACTATTGACGAAGGTAATTACTATTCACAAAGGTAATTACTATCGACGAAGGTAATTACTATCGACGAAGGTAATTACTTATAATGACGAAGAGACTCTTAGATGATGACATATACCCCCCCCTATAAAAAATAATCAAACTTACCACAAATGTCTCATAATGAGACTTTTATATACATCAAGGATTGAATAAATATTACCACAAATCATTTTATTTTTAATCAACACATATTTAATCTTTCAACAATTATTAATCATTTATAACTTGTCGCCTCAATTATTGATTTAATACTATAACATATTATACGTATGATAATCGTGACAATAATCAATCAATAATATAAGAGATATGATGCGGCGATTATCATAGCAATAATTGAGCATAGTGAAAGTGACTTCTCACGTAAACATCAATAATCAATATCGTGTGCTACTATACAACTACGCCAGACATCGTATTTTTACTACCGGGGTAGTTCAATGCTTTAATTCGGAACACCTCTGTAGTTATTTTTTATAGAAAGATAATTTTGTCGCTTTTCTAACTACGACAATACTTCGCTAGGGGGGTCCACCAATGATTGAGCCAGTTGTCTTTAATATTCCCCACAAAAAAAGAATATTCCCTAACCAAACTAATATTTTATAACAACTTGCATACTTTGCAAAATTTATAAATACTACCCACAACTATAATATTATCTTAAATTCACACCATAATATTAAAAAATTATTTCGACAAAATTTAAATCTTTATTGATAAAATCTGGGGTCTCACAATAATAATTTATTTAATCATAACTTTCTAACTTAATAATTAAATTAAATTAGCAAAATAATTAATTAATTTTCTTAATTATTTATTTAACAAATAGTTAACCAAATTGAATCAAATTTGAATAATTATTTATTTAACAATAAACACATCCATTAAATACTTAAATAATTAAATAAATATTTAATATAACAATTAAAAATTCTGGAATGTTACAAGATATGGCTAGTGTTTTGTTTTTAGACTGATCTGTTGCTTTAGTGATGTTCCTTGACATAAGGACGTCATACTTGAACCATTATATTACATGAATCATGACTGGAACATATAGAATATTAATTTAGAAAGTGACCACTCAAACTGCTGGGTTTCTGGGAAAACCAAAAACACTCTGACAATGAGTTTGAGGGCTTTGATCTTACATCTGGATAATGTTATGTCTTTGATGATTTTTGATTCTTGTAGTGTTACCGAAACACTACAAGATCATGGTTAGAAATATCCCAGAAACAACTTTGATTGAAAATTTCACGCGGTCAAACATGACTGGTTGAACATGTAGCTGTCAGTGTTCTTGAGCTCAAGAACACCAACAACGATGCTTTGTGTCACTAAAGATCTTTAGCGACGATTTTATTATTTTCTAATTTCTGAATATTCTGGAAATTATTTAAAAATAGAAATAAATTCTAAAAATTACCAAAAATAGTTTTAAAAATTATTTTAAATTATGAAAAATACTTTCTGACTATTTGGAATATTTTTCATTAATAATTATAATTATTTGAATATTAATGCTATTTAATTTATTTAATTAGTGTATTAAATAAATTAGAGAAAAATGATTTTAATTATATATCAATCATTTTAAATAAGAATAAAGTATTTAAAAATATTTTGAGTTATAAAATGTGACTTTTAACATTTTTAGAGAATTTTCATTAATAATTTAATATTAATGATATTAGATTTATTTAATTATTTAATTAAATAAATAAGTTAAAAATGATTTTATAGATTTAAAAATCATTTTAAATAAGAATAAGGTGTTAGAAAATATTTTGAATTATAAAATATAATTTTTAATATTTTTGGAGAATTCTCATTAATAAATTAATATTAATGATATTAGATTTATTTAATTATTATATTAAATAAATGAAATAAAATGATTTTATTGATTTATAAATCATTTAAAATGATAAAATGATTTAAAAATATTTTAAGTTATAATTAATTACTTTTAATATTTGGATAATAATTTCATTAATATTTAGATATTAATGGTGATGATTTAAAAATGATTTTAATTATTTTAAAAATCATTTAATCGAAATATTGGTGATTTAAAATATTTGAAGTTATTGATAATAACTTTAATATTTTGACAAGTATAACATTAATATTTTTAATATTATTAAATATTAATGATGATAAGATTATTTGATAATTAAATCATTTAAAAATGATTTAAGTGTTTGAAAAATTATTATAAATTATAATAGTTGTTTAAATATTATTAAAAGCTTCCAAAAAATATTATTAAGGATAATTGACCTATCTAAATTAATATTGAAGCTTAGAAACTGAACTTAATTAATAATAACTGTGTTAATTGTCGGATAGGGTGACCAGAACACCGAGAATGGACCGAAGTCCAACCATACCGAACTAGTTAGACTTGTTAGGTGTCTATATAGGTTATAAACACTGATGTGACTATGTGGTAATGTGTCTAGGAGAAGTTTGACCGTGAATTACAATGTTACGTGTTATAAAATATTGTGCTAATTGTGAGATCGATATTATTGGTTATAGGTCTTTCGAAAGCAGATAAGTTTATTGTGTAATTGTAATCAACGCGGAAGGCAAGTTTCCTAACTCAACCTTGAGTTATGATTATTCAATTATTATAGTGGTTAATTATTGTTAATTATATCACGTCAAGGGATTTATTGTTGATTATTCGCAGTTAGTGCATATTTAATAATTCAAATTGAATTACTAATTCTGAAAATATATTTGTAGAATAACTGTTGTTGGATATTTAAATTCGTAGAAACTCATATTGACAGTACAAATAATTCATGTTTATTGTCAAATTATGTTGAGAAATGTATTAGTCAATTATTCTGGACTAGACGAACATTTGTTAAAACTTGATAGGTTCGGGAAGAGAATTCAATTATTATTGACAGATCGATGCCAATTATTTCGGCTAGATCAAGAAGTAACTAGAATTTGAAATCATAGTATTTCGTTGTTAAATCAAAATCTTGATTCTGAGACTGAGAAGAACAATCTTTTATATAAAGGGAACATTTTAGGTTATATATTCGACCATTGTGCACTGTTAAGTATTATGCATAATATAAGGTACAAGGAGTTGGCCGACTCTAAGTACTTGCAAAGGGGTATGATTTAATCTTTATGGTTATCTGATACTCCTGCGTATGTATCAAAGTAAATCTTTGATAGATACCCGAGAAAAGAAGTTCTAGATCTAATGTGATCACTCAGCATAAATCTAGAAAACATTCCACTTTGTAATTGTGTAGAATTGATTCTTGATTATTCATTAGAATATCGCATAAACTTTGAAAGCGTTGTACTATTTCATTATCCAATTATTGTGTTGTTTAGAATACGAGAAGACTTGTTATTGATTATCAATTTGTTCAGCTATTTCAAAGTTCACCGAACTTTGGTTTCATTCTATCAAAATAGATAGTCTGTTCTTATTGATTCATATACATTTATTGTATGTCTTAACTTGCGGGGCAAACTTGTTGCTCACCCTTGCTAAATAAAATATTTCAGCTAGGAACGAAGAGGCCAGCGGGTCAAAGAAGAACAAAGGAAAAGGCAAAATACTGGATTAGTTTTTATAAACCTTATGCATATGTTGTATTTGTAAACCCTTTTTGTATATCTATGGGGTATTTCTGTAATGTTAAGGTTAGTGGACCTGGGACTTATGTATTAACAACATATGTTAATGACTTATGTATTCCTATTTATATATGAATGGGTAGTTAAATGGTATTATATTGTGGATCGTGAACACCAAACTCAAGGGTCAGGTAACTCGGATTTGGGGGTGTCACACGCACGACGCGTTGATATTGTAGGAAACGACGTCCAATCCAATAAGGCCAAAATAGATGAAATGGATTTCACTTTTTGGACAGCAATTGGGAGAATCCAACATCGAGTTTGGAATTACCCTGTGCAGAGTGGTCAACCCCAATTCGATATGGATCGGAGAGTAATAATTCAAATCATGGATCAGGAATGCAACGAAGCAATTGAGGGTGGAATGTAATTTATAACAAAGTTAAGTCCAGTTGAGACGATGATACCAAAGGTTATCCCACACAAGTCAAAGTCAGCGGTTCAAGGAAAAGCGTTTGTCTTGACTTCCCAAAATACGAGGAACCCGAACGAAGGTATCACGGGTAAGTTAATCATAAACACTTGCGAAGTTTATACCTTATTCGATAACATTTCTACCCATTCTTTTATTTCTCCTACTTACGCTCAACGTTTAAATTTGACCCCAGTACAAAACCCATTTCTAAAACCCTCAAATATTTCTTCACCCAAAATGAATGTAACTTGCGCCAAAGACGTTGGCTCGAGCGGTTGAAGATTACGACCATACCATTTAATATCATCGTAGAAGAGCGAACGTGGTAGCTGACACATTGAGTAGAAGATCGTATGCAGTTACGAGTGCGACGTTGTTAACACAAAGACCCATTTCGTATGACTTACTCTAGAGACCCACGTGATGATGTTAAATATACGATTAGAACCAACTTTAATCGATAAAGTTAAAGCCGCTTAGGCTACAGACTCAGAGCTGATGAATATGAAGAAGAAGGTTCAAGAGGACGTTATTTTAGAAGCAAGAGCTGCTAAATAGAGAAAATCTCAACCCTCGATTTAATTGGCCCATTTGAAATCCTCGATCGAGTAAGAAATGTGGTTTATAGAATCGCTTTACCGCCAAGGATGTCGCGTGTTCATAACATTTTTCACGTATCGATGTTACGTAAATATGTGGACGACCCGAACCATAATATTGATTTAAAACCATACGAGATAGCGGAAGATTTAACGTATGAAGAGGTACCTATTAAAATCTTGGATAAGAAGAAATATATTCTACGCTCAAAGGTTATACCTCAAGAGTTAGAATCTGATGAGGTATCCTCACCTCTTCGGCTTACCAGGTACGTACGTAAATTTCGAGGGCGAAATTTCATAAGGAGGGGAGATTGTGAGACCTCGAATTTTATGAATAAAGATTTAATTTTCTCAAAATATTTTTGTTGAATATTAAGGAGTAAATTTAATATAATGTTATAGTTGTGGGTAATATTTATAAATTTTGCAAAATAAGCAAGTGGTTATAAAATATTCGTATGTCGGGGAATATTCGTTTTGTCGTGGAATATTCTTTCTGTCGGGGAATATTCGTACGACGGCGTAACCATTTGTGGGCCCCATAACAGAAAACGGTCGAATGAAGAAATCGACAAGTTTGAGTTTTTATAAATAATGGCGTAATTGTTACCGTTAACACTGTTGGAATACCCGGTGGTTAAAACACAGTAGCACACGGTATTGCACCAATTATTGATTCTTACGTAAGAAGGCACTACTCAATAATGGTTACAGTAATTACTCTTCAATATTTTATTTTATTGATTGAATAGTTGCTGCGTTGATATTTTATATTATTGTTGTTTCAATAATTATCGATTAAGACAATTTTTCATTATCGATAAATAATTCATATTATTTGAATAATATTATTAGATAGCATTATTGGCAATGTCTAGAAAGTTCTCACAAGGAGAGGTTTGGTCACCTAATCATGGCTTGGCGCAGAAGGAGAAATCCTTATTGAAAGCCCGCTCTTTCTTAGGAAATGCTAGTTATCGATATTATGATTACAGTAATATTATTTGTGAATAATTAATTATTGATTTATATGATAAGGAAAATATTTATTTGTGTGGATATAAATGGAGGAATTTTTAGAAAAGTGACAATTGTTAAAAATTGATATTTTATCTTTTCCGATAAAATAATTTATTTAAATATATTATTATATTATAATAATATAATAATGGTGATATTTTTACTATGAATGTGGGATATATGAATAAATGAGGAGGAAGAGTATTTTTGTTACTAAAAATATTTAAAACATGTTTTTCATGTTCGTGGACTCCATTTCTTGACTGAAATTTGATAATAGCCTGTAAAATCGTCTGTAGGTGGATTTCGGTGAATTTCTGCTTGCAATTTGGAAAAACTTAAACTTATAAAGTTGTAGAGAATTGAATTTCCTATGGAAGAAAATAAGATTCAAATTTTTCTGATAAAAGGGCTATTTATTATGAATTATTGAAGTTCCGGAATAATTAATTTTTTAAGTTTTAATTTTTTTTAATAAAAACATTTTTTGCAATTAGGTGGGCCCCACAGATGTTGTAAACATGCTGAAATCAGTTTGTCTAAGGTGGGCGTGAAATTTTTTAATTATATTAATATTTTATTAAATTTTCTGCTTTGGTGTTCTAAGCATTTTCCTATAAATAGGGTACTTAGGTTAGAATTGAAAATCATACCAGAAACTGAAGTTTTTTTTTTTCTCTCTCTATATTATTGAGCGTATTCTTGTGAGTATTTTGATACTTTGAGTGTTGCTATACGGTGTAAGTTCCTTTCAGCGTTATATCATATATTCCAGCCAGAAGTACTATTCTTTCGAGGTAAGGGATGTTACTTTTGTACAATATTCGCTTGAAATAATATTTTCTTCCATACTATGTAGTATGTAAGTAATATTATTTCATTTTCGATTTCGAATTCTATAATCGTTTTGTTAAAGTTTTGGCTTCTATACTCCATGAAATTAGTAGAATATACTTGATATTTGCGCTTCATCCAGCATCTTTTCATGGAAATATTATTCTGAGCATTCTTGAAAAGTTGTAACGTTTTCATGCCAAAGTTACTATTCACGAGGTTACTATTCCTAAAGTTACTATTCACGGGTACTATTCACTCGGTTACTATTCACCCGGGGTACTATTTATGACAAAAATTGATTTCTTTTCGGTCCAAATCATTTTTGATATAATATTATTCTTTAATTTTACTCCACAAAGCAGTATCATGTTGAAAATTTGGACATTATTGATTTCTGGATAAATTAAATTATAAATCTTTAAAAATTTATCCTTTAACTTGTTTTATTAAATTCTTATCATCCTCATATTTATATTATGTTGAAAGTCATCTGTGGCCTGTAGTGCATAGATGGACTTGGTATGATTATGACCATGGATTATTCGGTATAATCATGACCGTAATGTTACAAATGATGTGGTAAAAGTCCTCATGGGCCCGTAGTGCATTGATGGACAGTTGTTGACATGATCATAACCATTGATGAATACACGAATATCCTTGGCCCGTAGTGCATGGATAATTTGTGGTCGTGATACTAAAGAATATCCTTGGTCGTAGTGTAGGGGTGATTCGATGATGTAGATTATTTATTAAGCTGAGCCTCAGCGATAAAAGTGATGAAAAACCTTTCTAAATCATAGAAGATAGTAGATTTTATGCTCCACTTGACTCTTCTAATGGATTACTTGTCCCGCTGCAGTTAAACTTGATGTTTGTTATATTTTATCATTTTAACACTATTGAAGGCTAACGATAAATTATTCTGCATTATCTTAGTCATAATATTTCTTACTGGGCTAGTTGAGATCACCCTTTTGCTTTTATTGTTCTCTTCAGGAAATGAGAACGTAGCCGGGACTAGTTGGGGAACGGAGTGACGGTCCAGATGATAACATTAGTAGTCCTCACCATTCTATGAAATAGTGTGATAATAAATATAATGAGGACTCCATTTGAGTTGAATAATGTCTAGAAGACAATATTCGTATTAAAACTCTAAGTTTATGTTTTGTCGTATTTTACACGACAGTTGTATTATTAAGTTGTATTTGAATTTTATACCATGTATTTGGCGACTCAAGATGGGTAATGTATACCTATTTTGGGGGTGTCACAGTAGGTATCAAAGCTTAGGGATATGATCCCTGGATAAAATGTGAGACAAGAACTAGGAGGGGAGAGACGGGGTATTTCTTCGCTAGTATGGTCTACCTAAGTTTAATTGGTATTTAATTGGTTGGTCAAAATATAGGGATAATATGTTGCATGTCAATTTCTTTAATTAACCCTTGTTTTGTGGCAGTATTTGAGAATGGTTGCTGAAAATGTTAACAATGGAGTAAATGAGACCGTGGAGACACCTCTAATCGCCAACCAAGATAATGTGATGTCAGGAAAAGAAGGAATTAGAGATATCCATGTGATGAGTGAAGAATTAATAGTTGCACCCGAGATAGTCGTAGAGGTAGCAGCTGAGAGTGATGAAGAAGAAGAACCTGAGGAGAATTTATTAGAAGAATTTTATGATCAAAATTTAGAATTAAAAAATCGTATTCATGAGTTAGAAGAGCATGCTGATGAACGGTAGGCGGTCGTGGAGCAAAGAGATGCAACAATTCAAAATTGTGTTACCCGATGTGCGATGCTTGAACAGAAGCACTCTTTGGCCGAGTATAAGATATTAGAGCTGGAATCTGAGAATGCTATGATCAAAGTTCTGATGAAAGAAGAAGCAACCGAACGAATGAGAATGGAGGATGCATGGGTAAAAGTCGCACGACGCGTTGATATTATAGGAAAAGACGTCCGATCCAATAAGGCCAAAATAGATGAAATGGATTTCCCTTTTTGGACAGCAATTGGGAGAATCTAACATCGAGTTCGGAATTACCTTGTGTAGAGTGGTCAACCCCAATTCGATATGGATTGGAGAGTAATGATTCAAATCATGGATCAAGAATGCAATGATGCAATTGAGGGAGGAATGTACTCTATAGCAAAGTTAAGTCCAGTTGAGATGATGATACCAAAGGCTATCCCAGATAAGACAATATTCGTATTAAAACTCTTAGTTTATGTTTTGTCGTATTTTACATGACAGTTGTATTATTAAGTTGTATTTGAATTTTGTACCATATATTTGGCGACTCAAGATGGGTGATGTATACCTATTTTGGGGGCGTCACATTTGACATGTTTTTTTTACGATTTTGTGAATCCAATACATCATGCCTTTTAGAGAAATCGTGATTTAGCTGCAATTAAAATCCAAGCCTCTTTCGTGCATATCATGTGAGCTTCTCGTTCCTACCCTGAAGTTTAATTTTTCATTAGTATAACTTGGCTAAATCAATTATTAGATATTTATAAGCAATGCGATTGACATTGGCAGGCAAGGAAAACATTGAGGGCACTGAAGGGAGTGGTGAGGCTTCAAGTTGTGGTACGAGGCCAAAATGTGAGACGAATGGTCATCAGTCACTTGAAGTCTCTGCAGTCCATTGCAAAAGCTCACTCGCAAGTTCACCAAGGGTGGAGAGTGAATGTCGTTAAGCATTTGAATCAAACAGGTGGATTTTTGAGGTATTTGGTGAATTCAGCAACTGACTGGCCCTGTCTTTTGTTGGAATTGTTGTCTGCAGCTTCTAAAATTGATTACTTTCAGGTATATTTTGCAGAAATTCAAGTATCTTTTTTAGCGGAATACTGCAGAAGGTGGACTATTGAACTAAGAAATGTATCTGTTCCACGATAACATAACTTTCAAGTAAATATTGAATTAGAAACATGAACTACTAACTAAACTTGAATTATTAGGTTCATTAGTTTTTGGTTGCTTCTAGTGATCTAATTTGTGGATTTTATCTTGCTCCTCTTTTCTGGCCATTTGAGTAGCCAAAATTGGTGATAAATAATATCAATGTCCTTAAGAATGCGGATTTAACAGACTATTAAACAGTCTCTGCATCAATGTATCATGATAGTCTGATTTGGAGAATAATTGCATTGGGTGCCAATGAGAGATGTCTGCCTATCATTCTTGTAACATCAGATAGGTAATTCTGTCCTTAAGTATATAGTGTTTCTGTTTCCATTTAAGATTGTTATTCATCTATCCTTGCTCCTTTAGCAAACATAATGTTTCTTCCTTTCATTTTCTGTTCAAATCAAGAAAGCCTTACCTACTAAGTTATAAAGAAAATCACATAAGGTCAAAACAAGCTGGTGGCCTTGCCTATTTCATAAGAATGGTCGATGTGCAACTTATTTTTACTCATTAATATTCTGCTATATATGTTGACTTAATTAATTAATTAAATTTTTTATTATCATGTAATAACTCTATTTATTGATTTTTGTTTTTATGATATGGAAGTTGAGGTTCGTTAATACTCTGCAGCTATTATTCTTACCGAGCTTATATGGATTTTGGATTTCCAGATATTTTCATCTCTTGAGAGGTAACCAAGCTTAATTGGTCACTAAATTTGTAATGACCCAATGAAATTGTATTGATAGTGGTTAACATGATTGCGTCAAAATTTAACCCACTATCTATAGACGTTCTTACTCAGGGGTTGAAATTCAGTTGCATAATTAATTAGTGGTATTGTTCTTGACACAATTTTGAGTTTAGTGTAGTTCTTATTTGAATAATATATTTTGGACAGATGCAATACCAAATGCATTTAGCAGAAATGGAAGCAGCTAAAGCTGGAATGCTTGTTGTATCTGTCAATCATGACAATACTGTTGAGGGGCCAGCTATCAGGGATATCCATATGGAAAACTTTAATGCATCTGTTGGTGGTCGACGGCACTGTCACACTTTCTTTTAGGCGGCACTATGGTGAGGCTAATTTCATCTGAATTATGTTCTTCTCTCCTATAGGCTATAAGCTGCATAAAATATTAAAGGAGACTCCTAGGAAATGAAGCTCTTAATATTTCAATGGATCTATATTAACTTTTCTATTTCATACCATTTTGCATTTCCAACAACCAGTAACAGTTTCTGGTTGACCATATTGATAAACATTAGGTGCTCTAATATAAGTCAAACTGACCAACTGGATTTTATTGTTGGCACCTAAATGCTTGACTACACTTCTTGGTAGATTTGGATCATGACAATGCTTTACCTGCTTTCATTGCAGTCAAGGAAAATGGTAGAATTGCATTTAACTTTTGCGTATTAACTTACTAGAGATTCACTTGATAGTTTAATGTTGTTATTGACAAACACATCTTTTTTGGTTATTTAGTTCTACTTATCATCAGCTGTACCGGAACATTGATGATAACAAGTTAACAACCTTAGTAAGGTAGTGCATGCTTGACTCGGTTTCTTGAACTAAATCTCAATCATACTGTTGGCATTTACTATTCTGGATCACAGTCAACGAACCTTCATTTTTTTTGTGTGTACTATTCTGGTTCTCTACCTTTTATTTTATTTTTTGTGTGTGTCTGTGATGAGTCCCCTAGTATATGAACAAAATAGAAGGAAAATCATATCCATCATCTGAGACAGCAAAATATACAGTTAACTCCAAAAAAATATAGCAGTATGACACGTGGAACATAGCTACTAAGAATTGGTTAGTGCAGTTATTAGCTTGTATGTGGTTTAGAATAATTTTTTCCTAATGAATGTCAACTGAGAGGCAAAGCCAGATCATAATCTCTAATTGTTTGGGACATTATTCTTTGACATACATTTTTTACAGACTTATAAAGGGAACACAACTTCACCATTATTATATAGATTATCAGATTCATGTTAGATGGATAAAATAGATCGAGGTGCACTCTTTATTATTTTGGGGAAATAGAAGCACTGGCATGGTGAGTATCCTGATAAACACCTCTAATCAAATTGGTAATGGGTTTAAAATTGGTTATCAATATAGCAGTATAGCAGGTTAGGAATATGTGTTATATTTCATATTTCCTGTACAACCAACACATATTTTACATCAGTACACCAACTTTCTCCTCAAATACGTGTTTACATTTTACATGATTATGAATTATGTTAAAAGTCATTCCTGTGATTGGTCAGTTATCTTGCCATACATCAGTATAGCAGGTCAGATTTGGTATCCTTGTGATTTGGTATCTTTGTTGAATACTAAATTTGTTATTCTTTTATTTCAGCGGGATAAGGCATGTGGATTAACGTACACACAAGAACAAATTGACGAAGTACGGGATGAGTGGGCAACGTACGTGAGCACCTATATGTAGAGCCTCGAGTTAACGGTTAATATGTTAGATGAATGTACGTATTTTGGGAGAACTAGGCTTTTTTGCACATGCTTAGGTAGTAGCTTAATTTTATGGATAGTTTGGTTTATTTTGTCGATGCATGTAATCAAATTCACAATTCAATATAGTAGTAATTTATATTGAAAAGTAAATTTGAGATGCATATATGGATACATTTTGATATATATTTTGTGGATGTAGTAATTTGAAACTGTAAACGAATGGTATTATTGGGATGTATTTGAATGGTTGATACATTTTGACTATATATCATGGCATTAGCATATTGCATGTGCATTGGTAATACAGGTGAACCACAACCTTTTTTTTCTTCTATAACATTTAAAAAATGTTGTATATTTGTATAAATAAATGACACCTTATAAACGTTGTATAAATTGGTTAAAAATGTTGTATGTTGTTGTTTTCTATGGTTGATATTTAAAAACAAATGGTATATGCATGTATTACAACATTTTTAAGTCACACTACAACGTTTTAAAACCGTTATATAAATTTATCTAAATAGATGACACATTATAAACGTTGAGTAAATGTGCTTAAACGTTGTCTGATATACTAAATAACAACATTTTTATCCAAAAAATGTTGTGGAATCATACCTTCTACAACGTTTTTAAGCATCTGCTAATTTTTGAAAAACAAATTTACAACGTTTTTTTCCTAAAAAACGTTGTGTACTGTGCTTCACTACACCATTTTAAAAACGTTGTGTAAGGGTGTCAAATAGGTGACACCCTTAACCACGATGTTTTTCTGACTGAAACCACAACGTTTTTTCCGCGTTGTCTATTTACTGTTTTGTAGTAGTGAGCAGGAAAAAAATTATATAATATATTAGTACTCCCGCATAGTATATATATATTAGAAACCAAAGCCAAGATCATAAGAATCATTCTATGTGAATTAAATCAATCACAGATCAGCGAAAATAAAAAAAAATGTTTTCCGAAAACAAGTTTCGCCAATTATATTTTTTTTAAAGATAAATTTTATACAACAAATTATGCCCAATTAAATTGTTCTAAACACATATCAATATACATATGAAATCTGAACAATTAATAATTTGCATAAAGGTTTGGCTTTGATACCACTGTTAGGTTTGTAATATTCATGAACATAATCAAATTGCACAAAATAAGCGGAAGCATGGAAAATTAGAGTTTTAAAATTTTACAAACCATATACCCGGATCATCCTTTATGCATAATTATTAATTAAACAAAAAGATAAAGAATAAGAATCATACCCTTGAAGATTCGAGCTTCCTCAGGTACAAGTTCACCTCCAAATCCATTCGCATTCAACTTGAATCCACCGGGTTTGGTTCCTTCGTTTGATCAATGTTAGCCACCCAAATGTTTGGCCTCTAGAGGTGATCCACCAAAGAAGAAGAAAGATTCAAGAAGATGGGTGCTTGGCAAAATCCTAGTTTTCTATATCTATAGAAAAAGGTGTACTCTCCAACAATTGGAATCACGTATCCTGATATATGATATAAGATGTGACGCCCCCAAAATAGGTATAGAACACCAATTCTTAGTCATCAAAATACATGGTACAGAAACAACTACAACTTTATTAATACAACATAAAAACTGTGAGTTTAAATACAAATATTGTCATCTAGACAATATCCACACTCAAATAAGTCCTCAGTATAATTATTGATACATTATTTCAAAAACGGCGAGGACTACTAAAACGACTTTCTAAAACCTTCATTCCATACCCCGACTAGTACTCGCCACATTCTCGCCTCCTGAGAAGAAAAATGGAACAAAAAGGAAAAGGGTGAGCTTAACTAGCCCAGTAAAGAATATTATGACCAAGATAATATAGAACAAATTATCGTTAGTCTTCAACAGGGAAAAATCTAATAGAATACAATAGACAACAAGTTTTATATCAATATTCGCAGCGGAAATAATAATTCATTAGAAGAGTTAAGTAGAGAATAAAATCTACTATCTTCTATATATGAATTTAAAAGTTCATTGTCAATATTTTATCCCTGTAACATCAATCAATATATATCTGGAATCAAATATTCATCTTTGCACTACAGGCCAAAGATATTCATCATTAATCATGTTCATCTAAACACTGCTCATCTTCAGACTCTACGGGCCAAAGATATTCATCAGAAATCATTAATCTTTGCACTACAGGCCAAAGATATTCAATTATATCATCATTTAGGACGGAGGATGATGAAAAATATTCTAAAGAAAACGAATCCAATGAAACAAAAGAATAAATATTAAGGATTCGTATTTCAGCTATTCCATGTCCAAAAATACCTCATAAATAATCATAGTGGAGTAAAATTCAAGAATGATCAAAACATGGATACAATCAAAGCTAGTATCCAGAATAGATACTTTGGACAAAAAGAAGAAAATTTCATTTTTCGGTGAATAATGTCGTATTCGTGAATAGTGCCGTATACGTGAATAGTAACTCCGACACTAAAAGATAGAAATTTCACAAAAAAATCATCATACTTCGTGAATAGTACTCATGAATAGTAACTCGTGAATAGTAACTCATGAATAGTAACTCGTGAATAGTAACCCCGACATGAAAAAGTTCCAAATTTGATAAAAAGTTCCAACCAATATTTCGACATAATGATATTGAAGAAATAATATCATTTTTTAAAAATAATAATATCCCTTACCTCAAAAGGATAGTACTTCTGACTGGAATACTGGATATAGTGCTGAAAGAACTTGCACCGTATATAGCAATACTCAAAGTACTAAAATACTCACAAAATACGCTCAATATTATAGAGAGAGAAAGAGAGAGAAATCTTTAGTTTCTGGTGTGATTTTCAATTCTAACCTAAGCACCCTATTTATAGGAAATTGCTTAGAACACCAAAGTAGAAAATTTAATATAATAATAATATATTATAAAAAATTTCAAGCCCACCATAGAAAATCTGAAATCAGCCCATTCAACATACATGTGGAACACACCATAATGTAAAAAATGTTTTTATTAAAAAAATAATTAAAACTTCCAAAAATCAATTATTTCGGAACTTCAATAATTCATAATAAATAGCCCTTTTATCAGAAAATTCGAATCTTGTGACTTTTTATAGGAATTTCAATTCTCTATAACTTTGCAGAACAAAGTTTTTCCAAATTCCAAATGAAAATTGATGAAATCTGTAAAAGCGGCAATTTTATACGTGCTATAATTATAAGACCCCACTTTTTATAAATAAAGATGAATTTTCTATAAATATTATTTTTGAATATTATGGAATAAATTTGATATAATGTTATAGTTGTGGGTAATATTTATAAATTTTGCAAAAGTAAGCAAGTTGTTATAAAATATTCGTTTGGTGGGAATATTCTTTTTTTCGGGGAATATTCGATGCGACGGCTCAATCGATGGTGGACCCCATTAACTAAGTATTGTCGTAGTTAGAAAGCGACAAAATTATCTTTCTATAAAAATAACGCGAGAGGTGTTACTGTTAAAACCGTTGAACTACCCTAGTAAAAAGTACGATGTCTGGCATGGTTGCGTAAGTAACACTGGCGGTATTGATTATTGATGCTTACGTGAGAAGTCACTTAGCTATACTCAATTATTATTTCTACAATAATTCTTTGCATCATATCTCTTATATTATTGATTCAATTATTGTCACAAAGATCATCTCATATAATATGTTATATTATTAATTGAGACATTTACAAGTTATAAATGATTAATAATTGTTGAAAGATTAAATATGTGTTGATTAAAAATAAAATGATTTGTGGTAATATTTATTCAATCCTTGATGTATATAAAGAGTCTGTTATGAGACGTTTGTGGTAAGTTTGATTATTTTATGGGGGGCCCATATGTCATCATCTAAGAGTCCATTCGTCAATAGTATTTACCTTTGTGAATAGTAATTACCTTTGTGAATAGTAATTACCTTCGTCAATAGTATTTACCTTTGTGAATAGTAATTACCTTTATGAATAGTAATTACCTTCGTCAATAGTATTTACCTTCGTCAATAGTATTTACCTTCGTCAATAGTAATTACCTTCTTCAATAGTAATTACCTTCACAATAGTAATTACCCTTCGTAAATAGTAGTTGTACCTTCAATATTACCAAGAGTTAATCGCCTTCTTCGGTATTCCAAGGGTTAATTACCCCTTCGCAAATAGTAGTTGTCTCTTCAATATTACCAAGAGTCATTTTAACCCTTCGTTAAGACCAAGAGCCACCCTCAATTTTTCTATAAATAGAAAGCTCATTCCTTCATTATTTCTTACGAATTCATTGAAACTCTATTGAGAGAAACTATAGAGAGAAAGAAGAAAAGTATTCTGCTACTTCACTTTTCCAATATTCATTCTTCTAAGGTAAGGGATATTATTTGTTGTACTGTAAGGGTGTTATTTTTCTTATTCACGAAGAGAACTTCATTATTTCATTCTTTATTATTCGGTTGGAATAACTTTGATATCATGCAGCATACCCTATACTTGGTGAAATCCTTATGTTATTCCATTCTTATTTATTCATTGAATAACTCGTGATACGCGGACTCCCTATACTTGGTGAAATCCTTATATTATTCCGTCTTTATTATTACGTTGGAATATCCTCGTCACATGTTTTACACCTTTACTGGTTCCGCCTTTATTATTATTCTGTTGGAACATCCTGTCTGTGTGTTTTACACCGGACCTGGTTCCGTCTTTATCATTCTGTTGGAATATCCTATCTGTGTATTTTACACCGGATCTGATTCCATCTTTATTATTCTGTTGGAACATCCTGTCGGTGTGAATTTCACCTGATCTGGTTCTGTTATTATTATTCTGTTGGATTAACCTGTCTATGCGAAGTACCACATGCATGGTAATTTTCTTTGTTATTCCATTCTTTATTATACCCAGTTGGTTAAAACTTTGACTTCTATACTCCATGAAATTAGTAGAATATTCTTGATATTTGCGTTTCATCCATTATCTTTTCATGGAAATATTCTTCTGATCATTCTTGAATTTTACTCTACAAAGCAGTATCATGTTGACAATTTGGACGTTATTAGTTCCTGAATAAATTAATTCGTGAACTTGTTTTATTGAATTATTATGTCATTGTCATCATCCTCATGTTATATTATGTTATCTTTGGCTTACGTGCATAGATGAACTTAGTATGATTATGACCAGGGATCATTCGGTATAATCATGGCTTGTTATAAATGATGTGATAAAAGTCCTCGATTGGCTTTGATGCGATGATGGATAGTTTTTGGTATGATTATGACCGGGGGTGATTCTAAGATAGTCATGACCATTGATAATTTGATGAAAATCCTTGACCGTGGTACAAGGATGATTAGATATTAATGGTTTATTCGTTAAACTGAGTCTTAGTGATAAAAATTTATGAAAACCTTTTAAAACCTAAAAGATAGTAGACTTTATTTTCTACTTGACTCTTTTAATGGATTAGCATATTCATTGCTGATTAAACCGGTTGTCTATTGTATTTTATCGGTTTAACATTGTTGAAGACTATTGATAATTTATTCTCGCATTATCTTAGTTATAATATTTCTTCTTTGGGCTAGTTGAGCTCACCCTTTCTTTCACCGTTTCTCTTGTAAAATGAGAATATAGGTTGGGACGAGTCGGGGAAAGAGTGATGGTCCCAAGATAGCATTAGTAGTCCTCACTATTCTGTTAAATAAAGTGACAATAAATGTAAGGGTTAAATGTTTTTGAAGTCACTCTACTATAGGTCAACTTACAAATGGGTCATTAAACTTTTTTTTTCTTACAAATGGGTCATTGAACTCTTATTTACTTACAAACAGTTAAAAATTCGTTAACTTTAACCACGTTTTGCCACGTATGATTGACTTGTGAAAAAAAGAAGCTTATGTGGCAAGAATTATCCCATGTGGCCTTGATGTAGATTTGGAAAAATTTATGGAGTAAGTAAAAGAATTATTTTAAAGTAAAATATAAATTAAAAATAAATAAAAATATATTCAATTATTTTAAAATTAATTTGTGAATTTTTTTATTAAAAAAAAAGTGCATTTTTTATTTTATTAAAAATGCATTTTTTTATTTTTATTAAAAAAAGTGCAGTTTTTTAATAAAAATGAAGTTTTTATTATTTTTTAAAAAGTGCGCTTTTTAATAAAAAAATGCGATTTTTATTTTATTAAAAAAAAAGTGCGATTTTTTTTTATTAAAATTATATATAAAACGCAGCTTTTTTTAATAAAAATAAAAATAGTTTTTCTAATAAATTTTGTTTTTATTTTATAAAAAAAATTAAAACGCAGATTTTTTTAATAAAATAATTGTTTTTTTTTTTTTATTAAAAAAAAAATTAAAACGCATTTTTTTAATAAAAATAAATATTTTTAATAAAATAAAAAAACTTCGTTTTATTAAAAAAAATAAGCGCATTTTTTTTTGTAACTTCATTTTTTTAATATTAAAACGCGTTTTTTATTAAAAAAGCGCACTTTTTTTAATAAAATAAAAAAAAATGCACTTTTTTTAATTAAAAAACTACACTTTTTAAAAAAATCAAAAAGCTGCGTTTTTTATTAAAAAAAGCGCAATTTTTTTAAATAAAAATAATGCACTTTTTAATAAAAATAAAAAATGCGCTTTATTTAATAAAAAAATTAATGATTAATTTTAAAATAATTAAGTATATTTTATTTATTTTTATTTATATTTTACTTTAAAATAATTCTTTTATTTACTCCATAAATTTTTCCAAATCTACATCAAGGCCACATGGGATAATTCTTGCCACATAAGCTTCTTTTTTCACAAGTCATACTTGCTACGCTTGTAAACCTATTAAAGTTAACGGATTTTTAACTATTTTGTAAGTAAATAAGAGTTCAACGACCCATTCATGAAGAAAAAAAGTTTAATGACCCATTTGTAAGTTGATTTATAAGTAGAGTGACTTCAAAAGCATTTAAACCATAAATGTAATGAGGACTCCTTGAGTATGGATATTGTCTAAATGACAATATTCCTATTAGAACTCTCGGTTTATGTATTGTCGTATGTTACACCTACGGATGTATAATTAAGTTTGTATTTGAATTTATGTACCATGTAAGTGGCGACCCAAGATGGGTGACGATACCTAATTTTGGGGCGTCGCGGTTGGTATCGAGCTTGTGGATATGATCCTGCTAAGATGTGAGACTAGAACTAGGAGGGGAGAGATAGGGAATTCCTTCGCTAGTATGACCTACCTAAGTTTATTTGGTATTTGATTGGTCGGTCAGAGTATAGTGATAATATGTTGCATGTCAATTAACCCTTATTTTGTGGCAGTGTTTGAAAATGGCATCCGAGAATGTTGAGAATAGTAATGGAGCACAGAGACCGCTGATTCTCCACGATCAATAATCGACAATGTGCAACAGGATGGCGATAATCCTCCTGTAAACAACAACACTGATCAATTGACGAACGACGGTACGTTTAAGAGGTTTTTAGAATTCATGCAATATTAGGCGAAAGCGACTTCTGTCCAAAACGTAGGTGGAAACACGGAAAACTCTCGGGCGGTCACGGCTAAACAATTCAAGGAGCTGGGACCACCGGAGTTTAAGGGAGAGCCAAAACCACTTCCGGCGGAAGCATGGATAAAGAAAATTACCAAGATATTTGATGTCTTGGGATGCTCCGAGGAGCAAAAGTTCCCTTTCGCCTTTTTATGTTGCGCGAGAGGTAGATTACCGGTGGGAATCGGTAGAAACGTACTCAACTCATCTTTGTCTTCAAGATATCTTGGGAGAAGTTCCAAGAGTCGTTTTCAACGACAAATACTTTCCCGAAAGTATTCGCCACATGAAGGAGGTGGAGTTTATCAAGTTGGAACAAAACAATATGATCGTGTCGCAATACGAGGCAAAATTTGCGGATTTATCACGATTCGTCCCCACTTGGTGGATAATGAAGAGAGAATGGCGCGAATGTTTTTAAGAGGTTTGAAGTCGGGAGATACGTCAACATCTTATTTCTCATAAACCGTGTTTGTATTCGTGATGTTGTAAATAAGGCTCGATTAGTGGAGCGCGATAACGAGTCAACGAACTAAAAGAGAGCGTACGGCAAAATTATAATACCAAATGAGAGTAGTCATCGAGCGGTGACAACAAGCGTGGAGGAATCAACGAAGTTAGATATGGTAACCACTTGATTGGTAATCGTGGTCAAAGCAATAAGAATGGACATTTCAAGAAAAGGAGATTCAATAATGATGGAAAGACGTCAAGACCAAAGACCCGTTGTTAAGGAAGGAGAAAGACCACCTATCATATGCTTCAAATGCGAGGAGAGGGACACATCAGTCCGAATCATATGCCATGCCATTCAAAGCATGTTATAATTGTGGAAGAGAAGGTCACTTAGCTCGATTTTATCGTTTCATCAAGATAAATTCAACTAGGATGGAGGCACCAAAGGTCATCCTGAGACAAACCAAAGCCGTGGTTTAAGAGAGAGCGTTTTTTTCTCGTGACGAGGAACTGAATAAAATTATCACGGGTAAGTTAATCATAAGCTCTTGCGAAGTCTATACCGTGTTAGATACCGTTCTACCCACTCTTTTATTTCACCTAGTTGTGTTCAACGTTTAAATTTGACTCAAAGAAGTTAAACTTTGACTTATTGGTTGAAACTTCGTTAGTAGGAGCCTTCACTATCACTGCTTACTATTTTTAAATCTTGTTTGATTCAAATAAACATTTTCACGTTACCTGTCGATCTTATGTTTTTGAAAATATTTGCCTTTGATATGATTTTAGGAATCAATTGGTTAACTACTCATCATGCTTTTCGTAAGGTTGTTAGCTTTTATATTCATAACCAACTTGTTGTGCGAATTCAAGTAACCAATCTACTAAAGTCAATTATTGTCATATCAAGCCATAAGTAAAGAGCCCCGAACCTTTCGTTGTTGACTTCCTTGTGTGGAATGCACCGAAGCTAGACTTTCTGTAGGCGACATCGTGAATGAAGATGGCAAGTTTATAGGTATCATTGTGAGGTGCTATCTAGGTTAAGGGATAGAAGTCACAGTTGGTATCAATGTGACGTACTATCCAAGTCTTGGATGAGAGTCACAATTTTGAATGATATTTCTATTATTAATAAATTTCCTGGAGTATTCTTGAAGACTTCTTAGCCTACTTAGAGCGTGAAATCGAATTTCGTATTGACCCCAGTATAAAACCCATTTCTTAAACCCTCAAATATTTCTTCAACTAAAATGAACAGTTTACGTGGTTTATGATGAAAGTCATAATAAAAGCATTGGAATAATGAAAATCATGGTTATACGTGGTCTTAGTAAGTTTTATGATGAGTTATGTTGGTTAGTATGTGAAAACATGAAAGTTTCTTAAAAATCACAAGGAGTTAAAAACCAGATTTTGGTGAAAAACGTAACATGAAATTCAATTGACCAAATCTCTTATTATATTTTGAATTTTTGAGTGTGGTTAAGTCCTAGAGTTAGATCTATGAGTTACCTAACTAATCCAAGTGGAATCAATGAAAAAGGTGTTGTAGATTTTCGTGTGGACTGATTTTAGCAAAGGAGTCAAAACTTCAAAATTTCCAAAAAGCTGCTGCCACGTTTTTGTAAGGGCTGTTTCGGCCACTTAATTAGTGAGAAAAATTCAGGCCTTTTGGGACATAAAATTATATGGTATAAAGAACATCGTGTCCAAAAATGAGCTCATTCCGACTTAAAATGAGCAAGTTATGACCATTTCAATATTTAGGTTTTTTTGACGAAAAATGCTATCACTGGAGTTCTATAACTCCGATGACCATGAAATTTAAACTGGAGGCTCACATTAACATGTGTAAGGTCCTGCCAAGATTTGGGAATTTCTGGAGTTAAACTTGAGGTAGCAAATTTCTTAAGGAATTAATTAGAAATTGATTTTGAAAAATAGTAAATGAATTTTAAAATTTCGAGAAAAATATATTTTCATTATGGGACTATATTATGCTAAATCCCGAAAAAGAAATATTTTTGGGACCGATTGGGTATTTTTCATGAAAATAGTTTAGTTACTTAACATATAAGTTAAATATGTTATGTGAAGTAACAAAGTTGAAAATAGGATTTTATGGCTAGAGAATTCTATATAGAGTATATGCATATTTTTGAGGAATTTGATAATTGGTGATGATATCTTATGAGTATGGCATTTTTGAATGATTAAATGCATTATATGGTAAAGCGTAAACAATTGAGATAAATTGTTTATAAATTTAAGAAATGATTAAAATATTGTTATAATATTAATGATATTAGATTATGAGATTATTAAGTGATTGATAACATGGGGATATTCTTGAATCCTGGATAAATTATATTATAAATGTTTAATATTTATCCTTTATCTCATTTGATTGATTCTTTATATCATTATTCTCATGCTTCTTTTTTTCACAAGTCAGCTGCTTACGTTGTAAACCGGTTAAAGTTAACGGATTTTTTAACGGTTTGTAAGTAAATAAGAGTTCAATGACCCATTTGTAAGAAAAAAAAGTTTAATGACCCATTTGTAAGTTGACCTATAGTAGAGTGACTTCAAAAGCATTTAAACCATAAATGTAATGAGGACTCCTTGAGTATGGATATTGTCTAAATGACAATATTCCTATTAGAACTCTCAGTTTATGTATTGTCGTATGTTACACGACAGATGTATAATTAAGTTTGTATTTGAATTTATGTACCATGTAAGTGGCGAACCAAGATGGGTGACGTATACCTAATTTTGGGGGCGTCACAGTAATCAAATTTCAGTCAAGAAATGGGCCCACAGACATGTTTAACATGTTTTAAACAACTTTTGCAACAAAAATACTCTTCCTCCTCATATACTCATATATCCCACATTCATTGTAAAAATATAATCATTATTATATTATAATAATATAATAAAATATCATTTTATCAGAAAAGATAAAATATCGATTTTCAACAATTGTCACTTTAAAAATTTTCTCCATCTATATCCACATAAAATGAATATTTTCTTCATCATATAAATCAATAATTAATTATTCACAAATAATATTACAGAATCAAAATACTGACAACCAGGCAGTTCCCAGTAAATAGGGGGATTTCCAATAAGGATTTCTCCTTAGTGGCGCGCAATTAGGTGACCAAACCTCTCCTTAGACAGAACTTTCTAGACATTGCCAATAATGTTTTCTAATAATATTATTCAGATAATATGAATTATTGCTTCGATAATGGAAAATACTGTGTAGTGGAAATTATTGAAATAACAGTAATATAAAATATCAACGCAGCAATTATTGGATCAATTAAATAAAATACTAAACAATAACTACTATAACAATTATTGAGTAGTGCCTTCTTACGTAAGAATCAATAATTGGTGCAATAATACGGTAATGCTATCGCGTGCGACAACGCCAGACATCGTGTTTTAACCACCGGGTATTCCAACAGTGTTAACGGTAACAACTACACCGTTATTTATAAACAACTTATACTTGTCGTTTTCTTTATCCAATCGCATTCCATTATGGGCCCATTAAGGTCTGCTACTGTCGTATTTAATATTCCCACGAAGAAGAATATTCCACGACCAAACGAATTTTCTCCGACAACAATGAGTATTTTATAACCACCTGCTTATTTTAAAATATTTGCTCATTTTATCCATAACTAACCACATTAATCAATTCAACCCTTACTATTTCAAAATAATAAATAGAGGAAATTAAATTTCATTTATAAAAAGTTGTGGTCTTACAACCTTCCCTTCTTATGAAATTTCGTCCTCGAAATTGACGTACGTACTTGGTGTTTCGAAACGGTGAGGATACCTCTTTTTCATTTCTGATTCTAACTCCCAGGTCATTTCTTTAATAGCATGGTTTCTCCACAAAACCTTAACTTGTGGTATAACCTTAGTGCGTAAGATATGCTCTTTCCTATCCAAGATCTTGATAGGTACCTCCTCGTATGTTAAATCTTCAACTATCTCGTCTGGTTCTAACTCAATAATGTGGTTCTAACTCAATAATCTTCGACTAAATCTTCACATATTTATGAAGCACAGATATGTGAAAAACGTTATGAACACGAGATATGCTTGGAGGTAATGCGAGTCTATAGGCCACATTTCCTACTCGTTCAAGAATCTAAAATGGACCAATAAATCGTGGATTGAGCTTTCCTCTCTTCCCGAATCTTGTAACTCCCTTCCATGGAGCCACACGCAACAATACATGATCCCCAATACTAAATTCCACGTCCTTTCGATGAAGATCCGCATAACTCTTTTGTCGATCCTGTGCCATTTCTATACGTTGTCGAATCATTTGGATCTTTTTCGTAGTCATACGTACCAACTCGGATCCCAACAATGTTGCTTCACCCACCTCATCCCAACATATTGGAGAGCGACACTTTCGTCCATACAATGCTTCGAATGGAGCCACACCTATACTTGCCTGATAACTGTTGTTGTAGGAAAATTCCACCAATGGTAAATACTTATCCCAACTCTCTTTGAAATCGAGGACACAAAGTCTTAATAGATCTTCAAGATTTTGAATAGTCCTCTCTGATTGTCCGTCCGTTTTAGGATGGTATGCCGAACTAAATCGTAAATCCGTGCCCATAGCTTTTTGCAAGCTAACCCAAAATCTTGAAGTGAATCTTGGGTCACGATCCAAAACTATGGATACTGGCATGCCATGCAATCTTACAATCTCATTTACGTACATACTAGCAAGGCGTTCAAGAGAATAAGTCTCATGTATAGGCAAGAAATGGGCTGACTTGGTTAATCTATCAACAATAACCCAAATCGCATCTATGCCTTGAGAAACCTTGGGAAGACCCGTAACGAAATCCATAGTAATGTGTTCCCACTTCCATTTTGGAATCTCAAGTGGTTGCAATGGACCCTTTAGTACTTGATGTTCCGCCTTTACACGTTGACAAGTTAAACACATCGAGATAAACTTTGCAATCTCTCTCTTCATATTGTTCCACCAAAATCTATGTCGAAGATAACGATACATTTTGGTACTTTCAGGATGGATTGCAAATGGTGTATTGTGTGCCTCCATCATGATCTTGTACTTCAAATAAGAATCATTAGGAACACAAAGTCTGGAATGGACTCGAAGTATTCCTTCTTCATCGATTCTTGCTTCTGGAATAGCACCTTCTTGTACTTTCTTCTTTATAATCATCAGCTCCGGGTCTGTGGCTTGAGCAACTTTAACTTTCTTGATTAAAGTTGGTTCTATATGTATACTTGACATCATTGCATGGGTCCCTGGAGTCCTGAATTCTATCTTCATCTTTTGTAAATCACACAAAATGGGCCTTTGTTTTAACAACATCGCATTTGTTCCCACGTATGATCTTCTACTCAATGCGTCAGCTACCACGTTCGCTTTTCCAAGATGGTATTGAATGGTGTGTTCATAGTCTTTTAATAGCTCGAGCCAACGTCATTGCCGCATGTTAAGTTCCTTTTGGGTGGAGAAATATTTGAGGCTTTTATGGTCTGAATATATCTCCACTTTTTCCCCATATAGATAGTGCCTCCAGATCTTTAACGCGTAAACGACTGCTGCCAACTCTAGATCATGAGTAGGATAATTCCTCTCATATTCTTTAAATTATAGCGAGGCATAGGCTATGACTTTCCCACGTTGCATGAGAACACATCCTAACCCTTTGCCTGAAGCATCGCTGTAGATAAAAAATCGATCCGAACCAGATGGTATTGTCAAAACAGGTGCCGAAATGAGTCTCCTCTTGAGATCTTGGAAACTCTTCTCGCATTCCTCGTTCTATACGAATTTTGTATCTTTACGAGTCTGCTGAGTTAATGGAGTAGCGATTCTAGAAAATCCTTCCACAAATATCCGATAATAACCAAATTAAGCCCAAAAGCTACGTGACTTGGTCACCATCTTTGGTTGCTCCCAACTTTGTATTGCTTCAATCTTCCCGTCAATAATAGACACTCCATGTTTTGACACCATGTGCCCAAGGAATGCTACTTCCTTAAGCCCGAAACTCGCATTTCTTGACAGGCACATAGCTTGTTATCACGAAGCCTTTACAAAGATTACCAACTTCAAATGGCACTCATGATCTTCACGGCTTTTGGAATAGATGAGGATGTCATCAATAAATACAACAACGAACTGATCCAAATATTCCTTGAATACTCGGTTCATCATATCCATGAAAGTCGCGGGAGCATTAGTCAATCCAAAGGACATGACTAGGAATTCATAATGCCCGCATCGAGAGTTACAAGGCGATCTTGGAATATCCTCGGTTTAACCTTCAAATTGATGATATCGAATCGAAGATCGATTTTTGAAAAGAATTGTGCTCCTTGCAATCGTCAAATAGGTCATCAATACGAGGTAGCGGATACCTATTCTTGATAGTGACATGGTTTAATTCCGGTGTCGATACTGAAATCGCATACTCCCGTCTTTCTTCTTTACAAATAAAACAGAGCACCCCAAGGAGATGTACTAGATTTATATGAAACCGATGTCCAACAACTCCGTAGTTGGACCTTTAACTCTGAAGTTCAATAGGAGCTATTCGATATGGGGTTTTAGAAATTGGCTTTGTACGGGTTCAAGGTCAATAAAGAATTCAACTTCACGTTCTGGGGGTAGACCGGGAAGTTCTTCAAGAAATACGTCAGGAAAGTCAATAACAACAGGAATATTATTCAAATCTGACCTGTCTTTATTCAAATCCATAACATGGGCTAAGAAAGCTTGACATCCGTTTTTTAATAAACGAATAACTTTATGACTTGATATAACAGTGATTGATTTTAATGGCTTAGTTTCTTAAATTCGCACAACAGGTTGGTTAGGAATATGAAAACTAACAACCTTATGAAAACAATCAATTTTGGCATGATGTGTAGTTAACCAATCAATCCCTAAAATCACGTCAAATGCAAGTATCTTTAAAGAGATAAGGTAAACAGGTAATGTGATGGTGCCAAATTGGATCAAACAAGATTTATAAATAGTGGATGTGATTAAAGTTTCTCCTAACGGAGTTTCCACAGATAGGTCAAAGTCTAATTTCTCCGGAGTCAAGTTTAAACGTTGAGCACAAGCAGGAGAGATAAATGAATGGGTAGCACCGGTATCTAGTAATGTATAAACTTCGCATGAATTTATGATTAGCTTACCCGTGATCACCTTGTTTGGGTTCCTCGCATGTTGACTAGTCACAACAAACGCTCTTCCAGGAACCGTTGACTTTGACTTTTCTGGGATAGCCTTTTGAGTCACCATCCCCGCTAGACTTGGTTTCGCTACAGTGCAATCTTGAGTGATATGCCCTTCCTTTCCACTGTTATAACATACCTTAAACTGTTGTGGGAAGTTTGGGCTGATATGTCATTCTTTTTCGCACTTATAGCATATAATCGGTGGTCGTTCTCCTCCCTTGGAACCAGTTGCTGCTGGTGCTGACGTCTTCACACTGTCATTGTTGAATCTCCTCTTTTTAAAATCTCCCCCTGACTCGCCAGAGACCATATCCCTAAGATCTGATACCAAAGGTGACGCCCCCAAAATAGGTATACAACACCCATTCTGAGTCGTCAAAATACATGGTACAGAAACAACTACAACTTTATTAATACAACATAAAAACTGTGAGTTTAAATACAAATATTGTCATCTAAACAATATCCACACTCAAATAAGTCCTCAGTACAATTATTGATACATTATTTCAAAAATGGTGAGGACTACTAAAATGACTTTCTTAAACCTTCATTCCATACCCCGACTAGTACTCGCTACATTCTCGCCTGCTGAGAAGAAAAATGGAACAAAAAGGAAAAGGGTGAGCTCAACTAGCCCAGTAAAGAATATTATGACCTAGATAATATAGAACAAATTATCGTTAGTCTTCAACAAGTATAAATCTAATAGAATACAATAGAGAACACGTTTTAAATCAATATTCTCAGCGGAAATAATAATTCATTAGAAGAGTTAAGTAGAGAATAAAATCTACTATCTTCTATATATGAATTTAAAAGTTCATCGTCAATATTTTATCCTGTAACATCAATCAATATATATACGAATCAAATATTCATCTTTTGCCATTCTGAGCGAAAGATATTCATCGATTAGGTCATATTCATCTAAACACCTATTCATCTTTGCACTACGAGCCAAATATATTCATCAGAAATCATTAATCTTTGCACTACAGGCCAAAGATATTCAATTATATCATCATTTAGGACGGAGGATGATGAAAAAATATTTTAAAGAAAACGAATCCAGTGAAACAAAAGAATAAATATTAAGGATTCGTATTTTAGCAATTCCATGTCCAAAAATACCTCATAAATAATCATAGCGGAGTAAAATTCAAGAATGATCAAAACATAGATACAATCAAAGCTAGTATCCAGAATAGATATTTTGGACAAAAAGAAGAAAATTTCATTTTTCTATGAATAATATGTCGTGATATTCGTGAATAGTCTGTAGTATCGTGAATAGTAACTCAGACACTAAAAGATAGAAATTTCACAAAAAAAAGTCATCATGCTTCGTCAATAGTACTCATGAATAGTAACTCGTGAATAGTAACTCATGAATAGTAACCCCGACATGAAAAAGTTACATATTTGATAAAAAGTTCCAACCAATATTTCGGCATAATGATATTGAAGAAATAATATCATTTTTAAAATAATAATATCCCTTACCTCGAAAGGATAAGACTTACGATTTGGAATCTTTGGATATAGTGTTGAAAGAACTTGCACCGTATAGCAATACTCAAAGTACTAAAATACTCAGTAAATACGCTCGATATTATAGAGAGAGAAAGAGAGAGAAATCTTTAATTTCTGGTGTGATTTTCAATTCTAACCTAAGCACCCTATTTATAGGAAATTGCTTAGAACACCAAAGTAGAAAATTTAATATAATAATAATATATTATAAAAATTTTCAAGCCCACGATAGAAAATCTGAAATCAGCCCATTCAACACACATGTGGAACACACCATAATGTAAAAAACGTTTTTATTAAAAAAATAATTAAAACTTCCAAAAATAAATTATTTCGTAACTTCACAACTTCAATAATTCATAATAAATAGCCCTTTTATCAGAAAATTCGAATCTTGCGACTTTTTATAGGAATTTCAATTCTCTACAACTTTGCAGAAGAAAGTTTTTCCAAATTCCAAACAAAAATTGACCAAAATCCATAAACGGTAGATTTATACAGTTTATAATCAAATTTCATTCAAGAAATGGGCCTGAGACATATTTAACATGTTTTAAATAACTTTTAACAACAAAATACTCTTCTTCCTCATATACTCATATATCCCACATTCATTGTAAAATATCATCATTATTATATTATAATAATATAATAAAATATTATTTTATCATAAAAGATAAAATATCGATTTTCAACAATTGTCACTTTAAAAATTTTCTCCATCTATATCCACATAAAATGAATATTTTCCTCATCATATAAATCAATAATTAATTATTCACAAATAATATTACGTAATCACAATCGACAACCGAACGGCTTTCTAGTAAATAGGGGATTTCCAATAAGGATTTCTCTTCTTTATGCGCGCATGATTAGGTGACCAAACCTCTTCTTAGGCGTAACTTTCTAGACATTGCCAATAATATTTTCTAATAATATTATTCAGATAATATGAATTATTGCTTCGATAATAGAAAATCTTTGTGTAGTGACAATTATTGAAACAACAAGTAATATAAAATATCAACGCAACAATTATTGAATCAATAAAATAAAATATTGAACAAGAACTCATCGTAACAATTCTTGAGTAGTGCCTTCTTACGTAAGAATCAATAATTGGTGCAATCTGGTAGTGTCTTCTTGTCAACAACGCCAGAGCGTATTATTGTGTTTTAACCAACGGGTATTCCAACGGTGTTAACAGTAACAACTACTGTAGTTATTTATAAACAACTTATACTTGTCGTTTTCTTCATCCAATCGCTTTTACATTATGGGGCCCAGACAAGGCTAATACGCTTATCGTCTTTAATATTCCCAAGCAAAGAAAAAATATTCCACGACCAAACGAATATTCTCCGACAACAATGAGTATTTTATAACCACCTGCTTATTTTAAAATATTTGTGCATTTTACCCATAACTAACCACATTAATCAATTCAACCCTTACTATTTTAAAATAATAAATAGAGAAAATTAAATTTCATTTATAAAAAGTTGGGGTCTTACATAAGACTCCTCTTATAAAGATATCAGTTAACCCATCTAATCTAATTAGAAAATAGGGTATTATTTAATTAATTAAATTCTTTTAATTTATTAAGCTTCCTAATCTTATTAGGGATAATTAATTAAACTCTTTTAATTAATTTAATACCCTAATCTTATTAGGAATATATGAGAGTACTTTTATTAATTAATTCCCAAACTCCTTTAGGAATTAAATAATAATAATAGTAATAATAATAATAATAAGACTCATCTTATTAATTTATATTTCATATTTCCAAAATATTAAATAATAAATATTAAGCTATTTAATTTATTCTATCACCATAGATTAAATTAAATATACTTAACTTATTATTACGATTATGCCATTAACTTCTTAAATAATTATTCTTCCTTTTATGGTGTGACCCTTTAGGTTCTCCATATTAATCCGGTTGTGAATAAATTAATTAGAACAATTCTAAACTTATTTAAATAAATAAATTAAACTATTAATTTATTTAAATAAATAACATTTATTCTATAATAGGGATAAGTCTCCCTAGCGATTAACGACTTTTCAGATAATATAGATTTCAACATTAATCATAAAAGAACCTTTGAGTAAATAGTTACTGTAATTCAATCCTTCCATCATATAATGTCCCAAATAAATATAAGACATGGAATTACTGTCAAGTCTTATTTTATTTAATTATGTATTTCGACTCTTAAATGCATAACACCATATAATGCAAATTAGAAACTCATTTCTAATTTCATTACTTTTTAACCCAGGACTACTTGGTTTGTCATTTATCGAATCACATAGGACATTTCTCTTCTTTTACTAGAAGTGGTAGATTCTTTATTGATCATACATTATCTCCATGTACAACTTTTTATACCCAAGCATACCCTTCGATATACCCTAAGGGTCTGAAGGAATAAGTCAAAGTATAACTCATCATACACAAGATACTATGATGATCTCAAGTCCAAGGATCATTTGTTCTACTATCACTACATGAATTCCTATTGACAGACAAGTAAAACTCCATTAGGTATTCCTTAGCGAGCCACGTTGAGTGAATTTATTCTCTAATAAGCACCTACATACTTGTTTTAGTGTCTCCACACAAATGATCATAAGATCAATCATCCTCATCCAATGAGCAAGCAACGTATGTACCAATCTATCTGGATTCTTTAATTCCCAATTTAGTAATCCAACAATTGGGAACTATTTTAGTTTTAAGCTTTCTAAGAATTTAGATCTCATTAGAATGATCATCATCATTATTCTAAAAGCATTGCTTAAAACTATGGGTTTATCACATATTATAAAACAGCATCATGTAGATAATTAAAAGCCCTTAATAAATTAATACTTTATATTAATAAATGAATAAGATTGTTACAAAGTATATGCTTTATCATCAAACATGATTGGCTTGTGTGCATACTACTTTCACTTAGTTGCAATCATATAGTTCAAGCAAGAAGTGAGCATTACTAGCTCAGTAAGTCTAACAAAGGATAATATGAATACCACGTCAAGAATTATATGATTGTCTTCCATAACTGAACAAATAGCTATGAAGCACTACGAAACATTGACTAGCACTTCTCATTTCATAACAACGATTCCAAAGTATATGTAAGACCCCGAATTTTTTTTTAATAAAATGGAATTTCCTCTATTTATTATTTTGAAATAGTAAGGGTTGAATTGATTAATGTGGTTAGTTATGAGTAAAATGAGCGAATATTTTAAAATAAACAGGTGGTTATAAAATATTCATTGTTGTCGGGGAGTATTCGTTTGGTCGTGGAGTATTCTTGCTGTTGGGGAATATTCGTACGAAGGCACAGTCTTTTGTGGTCCCCATAACGGAAAGCGGTTGGATGAAGAAAAAGACAAGTATGAGTTGTTTATAAATAACAAGCGACGTAGTTATTACAGTTATCTTTGTTGAAATACCCGGTGGTTAAAACACGATAATCTGCGTTGTTGCAAGATGAGCACACCAGTATTGCACCAATTATTGATTCTTACGTAAGAAGGCACTACTCGAATAATTATTACGATAATTACTTGCTTCGATATTTTATTTTATTGATTCAATAATTCTTTGCGTTGATTTTTTATATTCTTTGTTATTTCAATAATTGTCACTACAATCGTATTTTTCATTATCGAACAATAATTCATATTATCCGAATAATATTATTAGATAAAATTATTGGAAATGTCTAGAAAGTTACATCAAGGAGAGGTTTGGTCACCTAATCATGCTGCTAGTAAGGAGAAATCTTTATTGAAAGCCCCCTATTTACTAGAACCGCCTCGTTGTCGATGATTGTGATTACAGAATATTATTTGTGAATAATTAATTATTAATTTATATGATGAGGAAAATATTGATTTTATGTGGATATAGATGGAGAAAATTTTTAAAGTGACAATTGTTAAAAATAGATATTTTATCTTTTATGATAAAATAATATTTTATTATATTATTATAATATAATAATGGGGATATTTTTACAATGAATGTGGGATATATGAGTATATGAGGATGAGGAGTATTTTTGTTGCAAAAGTTATTTAAAACATGTTAAACATGTCTGTGGGCCCATTTCTTGACTGAAATTTGATTATAGCTTGTAAAATCGCCCGTTTATGGATTTCGGTCAATTTCTGTTTGGAATTTGGAAAACCTTTCTTCTGCAAAGTTGTAGAGAATAGAATTTCCTATAAAAAGTCGCAAGATTCGAATTTTCTGATAAAAGGGCTATTTATTATGAATTATTGAAGTTCTGAGGTTCTAGAATAATTGATTTTTGGAAGTTTTAATAATTATATTAACAAAAACGTTTTTTACATTGTTGGGACTCATTTAACATGTGATTAGGTGGCTAATTTTAGATGCTAAGTGTGCGTAGAGAATTTATAATATAAATATAAATATTATATTAAATTTTCTGCTTTGGTGTTCTAAGCATTTTCCTATAAATAAGGTGCTTAGGTTAGAATTGAAAATCACACCAGAAACTAAAGATTTCTCTCTCTTTCTCTCTCTATAATATCGAGCGTATTTGTGAGTATTTTAGTACTTTGAGTATTACTATACGGTGCAAGTTCTTTCAAAGACTATATCCAAAGATTCCAAATGTAGTACTATTCTTTATGAGGTAAGGGATGTTATTTTATTCGAAAATAATATTATTTCTTCAATATCATTATGCCAAAATATTGGTTGGAAATTTTTATCAAATTTGGAACTTTTTCATGTCGGGATTACTATTCATGAGTTACTATTCACGAGTTACTATTCACGAGAACTATTCATGAAGTGTGATGATGTTTTTTGTGAAATTTCTATCTTTTGAGGTCGGAGTTACTATTCACGTATACGACACTATTCACGTATACGACACTATTCACGAATACGACACTATTCACAGAAAAATTAAATTTTCTTTTCTGTGTCCAAGATTGTCTGTTATGATTCTTATCTTTGATTGGATCTATGTTTTGATCTTCATTCTTGAATTTTACTCCAATCTGGTTATTTATGAAGTATTTTTGAACTAGGATTATTTAAAGTACGAATCCTTAATACTTGTTCTTTTGTTTCACTGGATTCGTTTTCTTTAAAATAATTTTCGTCATCCTCAGTCCTAAATGATGATATTACTGAATATCTTTGGCCTGTAGTGCAAAGATGAATGATTTCTTGATGAATATCTTTGGCTCGTAGTGCAAATATGAACAGGTGTTGAGATGAACATGACCGAATGATTAATATCTTTGGTCCGTAGTGCAAAGATGAACAGGTGTTTAGATGAACATGACCAACTGATGAATATCTTTGGCCTGTAGTGCAAAGATGAATATTTGATTCCAGATATATATTGATTGATGTTACAGGGATAAAATATCGACGATGAACTTTTAAATTTATATATAGAAGATAGTAGTTTGCATTCTCTACTTAAATCTTCTAATGAATTATTATTTCCGCTGCGAAGATTGATTTAAAACTGGTTGTCTATCGTATTCTATTAGATTTTTCCCTGTTGAGGACTAACGATAATTTGTTCTATATTATCTTAGTCATAATGTTCTTTACTGGGCTAGTTGAGCTCACCCTTTTCCTTGTTGTTCCATTTTTCTTCTCAGGAGGCGAGAATGTAACGAGTACTAGTCGGGGTGTGGAATGATGGTTCTAGAAGTTGTTCTAGTAGTCCTCACTATTCTGTAAAATAGTGTATTAATAATTGTAATGAGGACTTATTTGAGTGTGGATATTGTCTAGATGACAATATTTGTATTTAAAATCACAGTTTTTATGTTATATTAATAAAGTTGTAGTTGTTTCTATACCATATATTTGGCGACTCAGAATGGGTGTTGTATACCTATTTTGGGGGCGTCACAGTATATATAATAACCTAGGAATTCTAAATCGGTCAAAAGACCATGAACATACTCTTTTCGTTTTTATACATGAAAAGGATATCTCGGCCCTAAGGCCGTACGTCTGGCATTACTTACGAGCACTTCTAGGTGATCAGCCTATAGTACTCTATGTTGATCAACCCTCATCCGTTAAACGTATTTACGTTTAAGTTTTGGCAACCTCGCGTGCCTATCGAATAATCGATGAAAATACATTTGTTTGTTCTTAGACAAACTTAACTTTACATCCGTACCAAATACTTGGCATAGGATAGCGTTAACAGTTCTATATCGAAAGACTTGTAAACAAATCAATCTAACTCTTAAAAATAGTCTAGCCGAGTTAAAACTGGCATCGACCCTTTCGTAAAACAATTCATGCATTTCAAAATATGAATCACAGAAAACTTAGCTAACACAAAGGTTTGATAAGTGTTAAGAAAACTTTCCTTCAAGCGTCTTCGAATATAATATTCAACAATTCTCAGTCTTTACAGGATCTACATGATATATTCATATAGCACACCGTAATTAGCTACTAAACAACCTAATTGCATTGTTTTAACCAACTTCTTTCTCTTCTATGTCTTACTTGAATTTATTTCATTAATAAAGTCAATTCGACTTACCATACTTCATTACGGCTTGTTAACGTTCTTACGTTATTATCCAACACTCGATCATCATTGGTGAGGTACCAACGTTGAATACCATTCACGGTTTACTTGTTTACACTTTTGCGTTCTTCGTTTAATTATTGTTAAACCATACTTATTAACCTTCTAACATTACCACCTTATAGATGATTTAAAGTTATCCTTATCATGTACATTAAGTACATTCATGTCTCATTATTAGTTTACATTCAATTGGAATTAAAAACCTAATTTGGTCATGTAACGCCCCAGAAAAATCGGATTGTTGAGAATTAAATTTTTATTTGATAATGTGGATTAAATGAATTTAATTGATTATTTATGGTAGTAAGCTATTTGAAGGTCGTTCTATGACCTAGACATATCAGAATGTCGTAGTATTTTGGCTGCGTGGTAGAATTAAAGTGTTTGAATTTCTAAGATAAAAATAAAAGCTTTCTGAGAAAGTTTCTGAAAAACACTATTCACGCATTTCTGCTCGGGAATTATTTTTGAACTTCTGAGAAATATGTAACAATAGAATATCGAGGTGAGATGGAATATCCAATAATATTTCAGTTATGGTAAACACAGTTTTTTGCACACAGACTTAAAATCTAACGGTTAGGGAAAGTGATTTTCGAGAAAGAATTTAAATGCGTATAATGAATTAAGCGATGATCGTATAATACGTAGGTATTGTACGAGTTAATGAATATGAGTACGATACGAGGTATTATACGAGTATGTATGAATGATGGTATGTCGTATATATTGAACAAGTGTACGAGCTAGAATACTAGAATTATACGTATAGTATACATTATAAGGCTTTAAGCCATGTGTAATGGACTTGTAGAATTGTGTAGGAAATTTTATTGTCCAATGTGAAGTGTGATAAGGCCCAAATGTAGGAATGGTTATGTCCAATGTAAATTAATGAACAAGCCCAAGTATTTGTTTAATTGCAAGCCCAATGAATAAGTTAAGATTAATTAAGCTAAAGGCCCAAAGTAAGAACCTATGGGTTATAGGATGGTTTAAACCCATGGGGCAACCCATGGATGACCCAAAGTGGTGAGCAAGTAAAGTAACTTAATAGCTAAGTGTTGTGGTGGCTATTATCCAATTATCGAAGATATATGATTCCTATGTTTCAAGCATGTCGTTTAAATGAAATTGTTGTACTTGTTGAGCTTGTTATGCTCATTCTTGCTTGAACCATATGATTGCAGCTAAGACCAAACGGACCGAAGGATCCGACAAGGATAAAGGGAAGGCTAAGGCGAACATGTAGATTACCTATGTAATAGTATAGATTTGTAATGATAATATTTGATTTATGATAAGAATAAATGTAACGGTTATAAAGAACCTGGAGAATGGTAGTATTGTTTTGGAATATTTATAAGACATATTCATTCTTTTGAGGCATTTCAATTGAATGTTTGTGTGAACTGTAGCACCGTGTAGCACCATATGTCGGGTTGGAAGAGACCTGGATTTGGGGGGCGTCACAGGTCAACTATTTTCCACTGCCGGCGAGGCATCCCTTTACTAGCTATGCTAGACTTTCGAGATTTATTGACTTCGTGTCGATGGTTGTACTTTTAATTTTTGAAAAATATTGGATCGCACTAGTGAACCAAAGAATTTTTAAAATAGTGTTATTATTCGCGTATCTATTCTGTTTGTTTTAGCTAGATAAAAAATATGATTTTTAAATTTTCAAATATATTTTAACTATATGTATCGGGTGATATGATAAACGATGGAGTCCTCAATGCAATGGAACCTGGTGTTGGATGTGATCATATGATCGTCAGCCCACTATAGTGAGATGTAGTATGACAACGTCATAATCATGACGCCATAAAAAAAAAGATTTTTGAGATTTCTTTAAGATATTAGAATATATATATATATATATATATGTGTGTGTGTGTGTGTGTGTGTGTGTGTGTGTGTGTATATATTTCGATTGATGTCCAAATTGTTGTAGAAGTCCATGTTATTTGAGTCAGCTAGACGAATATTGAAAGATGTTCATGAAATTCAAGCTTTTCTTTAGAAGTTATGCCAAACCAAATTGTTTTGGTGCGGATTCAGATGTTGAAAAGCTGAGATGAACAACCTTATTATAGGGGAGTTATTTTACGCAATGCGTTTAGATGTTTGTGCACAATATATGGTACGCGGGCTGATCACCCTTAGTACAGGGAGTCCTTACAGTATTACTGTTAAGGTTAAAGTTAAAAGATTACTTGCAACCGTGGACATAGTTCGTGGTCTTGTGACCCTCAGTTACATCTCTAAAAATTGAGAAGAACAACACTATTATGGGGGAATTATTTTTACGCACTGCGTTTAGATGTTTGTGCACAATACATCGTACGAAGGGCTTAACACCCTAAGTACGGTAGTCCCTATAGTCTAATGACTTTTAAGGTTTAAGTTGAAAAAGTACTTATAACCGTGGACGTAGTTCAAGGTCTTATGACCCTTCAACATGATTTGGAATCTTTTAAATTCCTGAGTTATTCATACTGCTTCCCAATTATTGAGCAATTGTGGAAGATTCTTGTTATTCTAAAAGGCGAATGTGGTAAGGATGATATTCCTTAGAAAGAAGTATGTCGTAGAATGCGACACTTAATGATGAATATATTGAATAAGTGAGAAAAGAAATTTTTAAATGAGAAAAAGATGAGTTATCAAAGAATAATGTAAAACTTTTAATAGAAAAGTTAATAATTGTAGAAAGATCTTGTAGAAAGAAAGTGGTTATAGAAGCCAATGAATGAATAAAGTATTAACGTAAAATCTATTTTGATAGATTAAATGAATAAAGATTAATAGATAAAATTTCGAGGACGAAATTCTAAGAAGAAAGGGAGAATGTAATATCCCGAGTGTTTATGATAACGATCCTTAAAAAAGGAAATGAATGGGTTAAAAAATATATAATACTCAAAATATAATTGAGTTCAAGTGAAAGTTATGAAATAAAACCTATAATTTGTTGAAGTAATGAATGTAGTAGGAAATATAAAACCTATATTAAGGTAATGTGTTGAAGATATTCAACGATAAATTTTGAAAAGAGATTTGGCGAAAACCAAGTAAGAGAGATTTCTTTGATTCTGAGGACGGAATCCTTATAAGGAGGGAAGGATGTGACAACCCGAATTTTCATAAGTTATTAAAATAAGAATTTAATAATTAAAATTCTTATTATGAGGTTTATATATTTGGAATTATGTGATTTGGTGTGAAAAGAATTATATATTCATATGTTGGAGAATGTGAGATTTAATAGTTAATTAAACTATTAAAAAATTAAATAATATTAGTTAATTGAAGTAAATTGAAATTATCTTATGAGATAATATAATTTTAATTGTTATGCCTCGTGGGCAATGAAAATTATTATGAGTTAAGTTTCATAAATAGTGTGAATAATTCACTTAATTAAAATAGTGAGCTAATACAAGTATAATTGATATAATAAAGTGAGAAAGTAATATATTGCATGAAAATGTAAATGTTAGTATAATGCGAGTAAAATATTTATTAAGTACATTAAATATTTTAGTTGGAAACTTTATGGAATAAAATGAATAATTATGGTATTAAATAAATATTTGATAAAAATTGTTATGGGATAGTTTATTTAAGTGTGATAAAATAGATGTGATTTATATGTATTTTATTACGCTGAGTATAATGAGGATATTCTAATTTAATTAAATAATTAAATTAGAGGAGTGAGAATTTGTTAAATAATGTTATGATCATTACGGTTGAATAGAAATTATAATTTTACTGACAAGGTTAAGTTTATTTCTTAAGGAATTAAAGGTACATAATCTAGTTTATATTTCTAGTTTATCTGTTCTTGAGTTTCTTTTAAAATTGGGGTTTTGGTTAATGAATTTGTGGGTTATGATGTTATATATGTTATTAGATATTTATAATTTGATAATGGTCATCTAGAAACAATTTTTCAGAAATCAAATTCATGTATTTATACTAAAGAAGAGGAATTTGGGTTTTGATTGTAATGTGTGTTTTGGTGTACTTTTGGTCGTTTTACCGATCAATATATGCGTGCAAGTATACTCGGTCAACAAGTAATAAAGAGTAAGTAAAGTATCGTTCCCACGAAGAATTAACTAATAAAGTTCACCAAGCACTAGCCCATAACCATTTCAGTCTTATTTAAACTAATGATTTGATTTTTATATTTAAACAATGAAATTAAATAAACCTAACTATTCATAGAGTGAGACTAGATAATGAAGACTTGAGATCACAATTTCATCTATTGACTCATTCAAAACCATACACTTCATGTTAAGCCAAACTAATTGTACTGGTTTGTTAGTCGAGAACACGAAAGTAAAGTATAGCCATTTCTCAATGTACCATACACATATCACATGTAATTCACAGTTGATAGAATACACATGAACACCCACATTACCTAAAACACTATATGTCTATGTGATTTACAAATAATTAGGGTTAAGCCCAAGTTCTCAATTGACTATGAATGGTGCTTCGGTATATGTCTATCCTAAGAACAAATCATACATCCCATCACAATGTAGAACATACAACCACACGCTATTAAGATCAGATCTAAACCCATACTTCATCTTTCAAGTTCATATGGGTTATCACAGTAATTGATGGCCAATCAACTAAGGAAATAGCATGAATCTAAATAGACAATCCTATAGCAATCAATAAGGCTAACAATGAAATATATCAGAATAAACTAATCCATAGAATCCATTGCAATCTCAGAATAGAGTTTAAATCATAGGTTAATCAAATCTATCATCCACATATTGAATAAACATCACAAGATTACAAATAAGAATCAAAGAGAGGATAAAAGTAGAGAATTGAAGTGCAAATCTGTTCTCCTGCTCCAAGATGGAATCTCTGATGCTTCCCAATTGCTTCAAGTCTTTAATCTAATCAACTCCAGAAATCACTACTCTAAGCTACTCTAATCTAATACCAAAACTAAAAAGAAGAAAGCAAATAATGATAGCTTGTTGATCCCCCCAAGGAGTGGTATATCCTCTTATTGTTGATAATAAGCCTAATATATAAGACCTAATCGAACTCTCCCTCAGATACGTTTCCAATTTCCAATTTAAAATAAAGTCAAGAATGCAGTCATGTCACATACCAAGGCGGCCCTCCTTTGCAATCCTCTCATGGTAGCCAAGAACTTGCGAAAATGCAATGTCCGTCCAAGTAGGGTCCTCATGGCAAGCGCCAGTCCTCAAGCTAATTACGCCATGCAGTAGTATAAACTTCAGAACTTTGAATTCTGTTCTCGCCACTTCGATCTGCTCATTGTTATTCTTTTGTCCATCCATGCTTAGCCTCCTGCTCCAATTGATCCTCATGTCATGCATCCAACAGCCTCATGCCATTTACATGACCAAATCATGCTATATCCTGCACTTTTACACCAAAGGAGTTTTAAGTAAATATAATGCAAAATAACATGAAATGCAACTAAAAACACACTAAAATATACTTAAGATGGGCCTAGTTCGCGTGAATTAATATCTAATAAGTAGGTGTAAAACCCACTTATCAAATACCCCCAAACTTGAACTATTGCTTGTCCTCAAGCAATGCAACATAATGCAATCTAAATGCTATGCAAACTACGTTACTATGATAATGAATCCCCAAATTTCCAGCCATATTACGAATTCCAATAAGATACGTTTTAGAGAAATATCAAGATCTAAGAACAAAGCATCAAACTCAGCTAAAGGTATAATGACATACAATCAGATAATCCTAACCTGCTATAAAGATGTTGTGTGTGTGTGATGTGTTCACAGATATGCTTGACAAAGATGAAGATACCACATGCTAAATTGCTTAAGACAGAAAATTGAAGTTTAAGTAAAGATCTGCATATACTAATGAGACATCAACTACTCCAACACATCAATACAAATTAAGGTTCAACAATGGGTTTATTCTGCTTTATTTTTACCCACGAGAGCGATTTTCGCACTTTCCCGCGATATTTATTGATTTCTTTTTCTTCTCTTTTTTTTTATTTTATATATATATATATATATATATATATATATATATATATATATAGCGAGTGCGTTTATATATATTTTAGTGTGTTTTTTTTTTCATTTTTTCATTTTCTTCTCTCTCTCTCTCTCTCTCTCTTTTATGTTTTTGCTTTGCTAGCTTAATGGAAAGTAAAATAAATGAAGTAAAGTAAAAGAAGAAAGAGAATGGAATTAGATTTTTGTTGGAGTATAATGTATAGATATAAAATATGTATGTAAGATATTATTCAACATCTTCTTATCTCTCTCTCTCACTAATCATTACTTAGATATATGGGAGATTAGTCATTTAGGTGGCTCCATAAACAAAGTGACACATGGCTAAGCTTTTGAAATATCTTTGAATATTGTGGACTTGTAATAATAAGGTGCACTCCCCTTTTCTCATCTTTATGTGGCCGGCCATGTGGCCACTCATTACACCAAATTGGATTTCTTTTAATGCATTATCTAGTATACTAAATGACTAAAGTGCCCCTCTTCAATTGGACTTTAATTTGGGATATTATTTTCATCTTTTGTGGCTTTCAATTTACTAGTTTGGCTTACTAATTAACATGAACTTGGGCCTCCACAATTAAATAATTGTGCTACTAGTATACTTGCCCATTAAATTTAATATTGGGCTAGCTTAACAATCAAATTATCTACAAGTCCAATGCTTAAATAAATTATTTGGCTTGTTTAAATTACATGCCATCCTTAGCAATATTAACCCTATTATCACATGAACTATTATTCATTATTATTGATATTTACCCATTCACATCAATCAATAATGTTAATTAACTTACATAATCCAATTAGACTTGTTTTATTCAAGTTTATTTAGTACTTAGTTAGGGTTTAACATCTTAAATCTATTTCCCAGATTATTAAAATACTTAGGTTAGTTCACCAACTTATATAACTTATTAGTGAGACTTCCTTTAAATATTATAGCACATTATCCACATAATCACTTTATCATCCATAAGATATTACAAATTATTTAATATACTTATTTACAATGTACTACAAAAATTCTTGGTTATTACATTCTCCCCTCCTTATAAGAATTTCGTCCCCGGAATTTCATTAAGGTTACTCAAAAAGATTCGGATAATTCTTCCTCATCTTTTCTTCAAGTTCCCACGTAGCTTCATCAGCATTGTGGTTCCCCCAAAGCACTTTAACAGAATGTATAACCTTATTTCTTAATCTATGCTCCTTCCTATCCAAAATTTCTATAGGGATTTCTTCGTACGATAAGTCCTTCTCGACTTGAATAGGCTCATACAATATCACGTGCTTGTAATCTGGATTGTATAGACGTAACATTGATACATGAAACACATTATGAACATGTTCCAGTTTAGGAGGTAGAGCTACTTCGTACGCCACTTCCCCTATTTTCTTCAGTATTTCGAATGGTCCAATAAACCTTTGACTTAGTTTACCTTTCTTCTCAAATCTTATCTTACCCTTCCAAGGAGATACCTTCATAAATGCGTAGCTTCCCACTTCGAAATCCCTTTTCTTGTGATGAATATCTGCATATTTCTTTTGTCGATCCTGTGATGCTACCAGTCGATCTCTAATCACTTTGATGATCTCCACAGTCTGCTGCACCAATTCTTGCCCCAACAATCTTCTTTCACCTACCTCGTCCCAACATAAGGGCGTTCTGTATTTTCTTTCATATAGGGCTTCATACGGTGGCATACCAATGCTTGCATGATAACTATTGTTATATGCAAACTCTACCAATGGAAGATGATCCTCCCAGCTTCCCTTAAAATCCATCACACAGGCTCTGAGCATGTCTTCTAATGTTTGAATTGTTCTCTCACTTTACCCATCTGTCTGTGGATGATACGCAGTACTCAATCTTAATTGTGTCCCCATTCTTTCTTGAAGACTCCTCCAAAAGTTTGATGTGAAGCGCGGATCTCTATCAGACACGATTGATACTGGCACTCCATGTCTCGAAATTATCTCCTTGATATACAACTTGGCTAACTGATCCAAAGTATACCTAATCTTGATCGACAAAAAGTGTGCTGACTTTGTAAGACGGTCGACAATCACCCATATAGCGTCATAACCCTTCTATGTCGCTGGAAGTCCTATCACAAAATCCATCGTGACGTGCTCCCATTTCCATTCCGAAATTTCTAACGGCTGTAATAGTCCACTTGGTCGCTGATGCTTTGCCTTGACTCTTTGACAAGTTAAATAGCGGCTGACGCATTCAACAACCTCTTTCTTCATGTTTGGCCACCAATAATGTTGAAGCAAATCTTGATACATCTTCGTGCTTACTGGGTGTATCGAATATCTCGTATTGTGCGCTTCTTGTAGAATCTCTTCTCTTAACTCTGGTACTTTAGGTACCCAAATTCTTCCTTCAAATCTCAGCAATCCAGTGCCGTCGTTCTTATACTTCAGCTCTTCGCCTTCACCCAACCACTTCTTTATGTTACCATATTCTTCATCACTTTCTTGTGAATCTTTCACCTTGTCTAATAAAGTCGGACTTGCTTCCATTTCTATTACTTTATCTGAATCCTTCGGATTTTTCACCTCCAACTCCATTTTCTCCATTTGCCTTACTAATTCTTCCTGATTTGTCAATACAAACAACTTTTCTCTGTTTTTCCTGCTTAAAGCATCTGCTACTACATTGGCCTTCCCGGGATGATATAGAATATCACAATCATAGTCCTTGATCAATTATAACCATCTCCTTTGCCTCATGTTTAACTCCTTTTGTGTAAAGATATATTTCAGACTTTTGTGGTCTGTGTATATCTCACACTTTTCTCCGTAGAGATAATGTCTCCAAATCTTAAGGGCAAATACTACCGCGGCCAATTCAAGGTCATGGATAGGGTATCCGTTCTCATAGTCTTTTAATTATCGTGACGCGTACGCAATGACTTTACCATTCTGCATTAACACGCAACCTAGTCCCTTGTGTGACGCATCACTATACACTGTAAAACCCCCTGTACTATCTGGTAAAGATAACACAGGTAATTCACTTAATCTTTTCTTCAATTCCTGAAAACTTTGTTCACACTTCTCTGCCCACACATACATAACAGTCTTCCTCGTCAGATTAGTTAATGGTGCCGCTATCTTTGAGAAATATTGAATAAACTTTCGGTAATACCCTGCCAATCCTAAGAAACATCTAATCTCTGTCGGTGTCTTCGGTTGTCCCCAATTTTTCACCACTTCTACTTTAGCTGGATCAACAGAAATTCCCTCGTTATCGATAACATGCCCCAGAAATTGAACTCTCTTCAACCAAAACTCACACTTTGAATATTTTGCATATAGCTTCTCCCTTCTCAACGTTTCCAACACCATCCGTAGGTGTTCAGCATGCTCTTCTTTTGTCTTTGAATACACCAAAATGTCGTCAATGAACACCACCATAAATTTATCCAAATACGGTTTAAATACTCTGTTCATCAAGTCCATAAAAGCAGCTGGCGCATTCGTCAACCAGTTCTCAGGTCAATCTTCGAAAAACATCTCGCTCCCTTAAGTTGATCAACCAGATCGTCTATTCTCGGTAACGGATATTTGTTCTTGATTGTCACCTTAATATACGAGCAATAATTGTTTTTCAATAATGCTTTAATCAAATTCTTCTTTTTCTCAGTCTTTAGTCCTTACCAAATCAATTGTTGAAGAACAGCGTTTAACAACATATTTGATTTAACAAATTTAAACATACTTAATCTAGCTGATACAATTATCTTAGATCCATATCTTAAACAGTTCTTGAATGAAAGAACTTTAACTAATTCACAGTTCAATAATAATAGAACCAGAATTTAATTGCACCAAGTGCGAGTATCAATAACCAATATAGATGTGAATAATAAACAATAATTATTCACTAACATGCTTTGAAAATAATAACTCAAGTTTGAGTTAGAGAACTTGCCTCGACTGCGATCTACAACTACACAATTTAATTTAATCTTTTTATTGTACAGACCTATCATTGTTAAGATTGATCTTACAATCAGCATATAATACTTTATATCATAATATAATATACTCTATCAACAATTTAGCTAACACTTAACCACATAATCAATTATCTAAAAACATCTTTATTATTATCATTCTTTGATAATATTTTAATTACTTTTTCATATACCTTATGATTTAACACTTCATTTTTAAATGTCAGACAAATAATGAAAATGCCCCTAGCATTGAATGTTCAAAAACAATTTGTTTTTCTTTCTAAATACAAAACCGTTTTTACGAAAACAGTTGCTACAACTTGTGTATTCAACATTTTTGAGTGCTATCACTTGGGTTTAGTAATTAACTTACATATCTAGCACCTCTCTTTTACGTATCATAAAAAGAAGGTGTAGATCAAAAATGGTAGTCGATCAAAGGAAGTGAAAAAAACTAGAGTTTTCTAACAAAACAAAACTAGTTTCTCTTCTATCCTTTTGATTTACTTTCTAACAGTCAAATATGTTACATCCATACATGAAACCATATAAAACATGTAGATAGAGGGTTTTAAGCCTCAATATCATAAACCTTAACTAACCAAAAACAAACAAAATAAAAGAATAAGCTAGTTTAGTTTTCACCTTGATTTTTGGGCACACCTTCTTTCCCTTCCAAAGTATAGGATGAACTTAGGGTGCATCAAAAGTGGAACTCTTCCTCCTCCTTCCTCTTACCAACAAATTTCTCTCTCCCTCTCTCTTTCTCTTTTATGTTTTTACTTTGCTAGCTTAATGGAAAGTAAAATAAATGAAGTAAAGTAAAGAAGAAAGAGAATGGAATTAGATTTTTGTTGGAGTATAATGTATAGATATAAAATATGTATGTAAAGATATTTACACATCATCTTCTTATCTCTCTCTCTCACTAATCATTACTTAGATATATGAGAGATTAGTCATTTAGGTGGCTCCATAAACAAAGTGACACATGGCTAAGCTTTTGAAATATCTTTGAATACTGTGGACTTGTAATCATAAGGTGCACACCCCTTTTTCTCATCTTCATGTGGCCGGCCATGTGGCCACTCATTGCACCAAATTGAATTTCTTTTAATGCATTATCTAGTATACTAAATGTCTAAAGTGACCCTCTTCAATTGGGCTTTAATTTGGGCTATTATTTTCATCTTTTGTGGCTTTCAATTAACTAGTTTGGCTTACTAATTAACATGAACTTGGGCCTCCACAATTAAATAATTGTGCTACTAGCATACTTGCCCATTAAATTTAATATTGGGCTAGCTTAACAATCAAATTATCTACAAGTCCAATGCTTAAATAAATTATTGGGCTTGTTTAAATTACTTGCCATCCTTAGCAATATTAACCCTATTATCACATGAACTATTATTCATTATTATTGATATTTACACATTCACATCAATCAATAATGTTAATTAACTTACATAACCCAATTAGACTTGTCTTATTCAAGTTTATTGAGTACTTAGTTAGGGTTTAACATCTTAAATCTATTTCCTAGATTATTAAAATACTTAGGTTAGTTCACCAACTTATATAACTTATTAGTGAGACTTCCTTTAAATATTATAGCATATTATCCACATAATCACTTAATCATCCATAAGATATTATAAATTATTTAATATACTTATTTACAATGTACCACAGAAATTCTTGGTTATTACAAGTGAAGTACAGATAACTGTAAGCTGTTAAACTATTATTGGTAAACAACGATCAAGGCAAGTCTTTCAGTTCCTATTTGCTATTTGAATTTGATGATGAACTATTTGAAATCTTTATAATTAGCATGGTGTGTTATATTAATGTTGAATATATGAAATATTAAAGTCAATTTATAACTACGTTGATTGAGTAATGAATGTTGATTGAGTAAGGAACTCAATCTTTATACTTGTTATATGAACTACAACATGTATGTTATGTTAGTCCAATGTTTATGAGATGTATATCGAGCATGTTATTATGTGCTATATGATGCATGAAAACTGTTAGATTTTGCTGGGCTGTCGAGCTCAAACTTGCAAATAACCACTTTTGCAGGTTAAAGATTTAAGGTAAAGTTATGTACTACTTGAAGGATATGAATCAGATGTGATACTTGAAGATTTATATACTTTGGCTGAGTTATTAATATTTGAACCATGTTTAAGGTACCGAATATTGTATTAATGTTAAATTATAATATCGTTTTGCAATGTAAACTTTTGTACTATTAAAATAATTATGAGATAGTTAGATGTAAAGTTTGAAAGTTTTGGGAACGAGAATAGTTTATAATAGAAAATTTTAATTATTCCGCAAATTTCAATGGTTGTATTATCGTTTAATGATGTAAAATTAGAGATTGAATGTATTGTTAACGACCGAAGTCGATAGTTGAATTGTATGAATTTTGTGGTCGTTATAGTACCGAAAGATTTAAAAGATGGAAAGTAACCCTAAATAAATTAAATGTGATTTGTGCTTATACTATTGTGTGTTATGTACTAATCAACATATGTGTTATTGTAGGATGTCGATCGATAGCTTGATGTATAGTGATATACACGCGGTGAGTGAAAAATTGTGAACAGAGTAGAGCCTGTACCTATGCCGGTGGCGGAGGTTGTGACGCCCCCAAAATAGGTCCATTCCATCCAACCCATTCTGAGTCGCCAAATACATGGTACAGAAATAACTACAACTTTATTATTACAACATATAAACTGTGAGTTTAAATACAGATATTTCCATCTAGACAATATCCACACGCAAATAAATCCCCATCATAATTATTGATACATTATTTTACAAAAATGGTGAGGACTACTAAACGACTCTCTCCAGAACCTTCATTCCATACCCCGACTAGTACTCGCTACATTCTCGCCTCCCGAGAAGAAAAAAATGGAACAACAAGGAAAAGGGTGAGCTCAACTAGCCCAAGAAAGAATATTATATGACTAAGATAATATACAACAAATTATCGTTAGTCTTCAACAGGGAAAAATCTAATAGAATACAATAGACAACAAATTTTAAATCAATATTCGCAGCGGAAATAATAATTCATTAGAAGAGTTAAGTAGAGAATGCAAACTACTATCTTCTATATATGAATTTAAAAGTTCATCGTCGATATTTTATCCCTGTAACATCAATCAATATATATCTGGAATCAAATATTCATCTTTGCACTACAAGCCAAAGATATTCATCAGTCGGTCATGTTCATCTCAACACCTGTTCATCTTTGCACTAAAGGCCAAAGATATTCATCAGTCGGTCATGTTCATCTCAACACCTATTCATCTTTGCACTACGGGCCAAAGATATTCATCAAGAAATCATTCATCTTTGCACTACAGGCCAAAGATATTCAGTAATATCATCATTTAAGACTGAAGATGATGAAAAATATTTTTAAAGAAACGAATCCAGTGAAACAAAATGACAAGGATTAAGGATTAAGGATTCATACTTTGTTTTATCCACGTCCAAAAATACCTCAAAAATAATCATAGGGGTGTAAAATTCAAGAATGATCAAAACATGGATACAATCAAAGCTAGTATCCGAATAGATATTTTAGATTTAAAAGAAAAATTTTCATTTTTCTGAATAGTCCAGATTCGTGGATATAGTCAGATATCGTGAATAGTCTTCCGTATCGTGAATAGTAACTCCGACACCAAAAGATAAAAATTCCACAAAAAACATCTTCACGCTTCATGAATAGTACTCGTGAATAGTAACTCGTGAATAGTAACTCATGAATAGTAAGTCGTGAATAGTAACTCATGAATAGTAACTCGTAAATAGTAACTCATGAATAGTAACCCCGACATGAAAAAGTTCCAAATTTGATAAAAAGTTCCAACCAATATTTCAGCATAATGATATTGAAGAAATAATATCATTTGAGAAGAAAATAACATCCCTTACCTCGAAAGACAGTACTTCTAGTTGAAACACCGGATATAGGCTATGACTTGAACTTGCACCGTATAGCAATACTCAAAGTATACTCAAAATACTCACAAGAATACGCTCGATAATATAGAGAGAAAACTTCGGTTTACGGTGTGATTTTCAATTCTAACCTAAAGCACCTATTTATAGAAATTGCTTAGAACACCAAAGCGTAAAATTGAATATAATAATATTATTTATAAACAAAATTCCTTAGCCCACCTTTGAAATCTGATTTCACCCATAAGACATGTTAAATGAGGTTCACAAACTCACCAAAAACGTTTTTCTCAAAATAATTAATTAAAACTCCCAAAAATCAATTATTTGAACTCAAAACTTCAATAATTCATAATAAATAGTACTTTTATCGTAAAATTTGAATCTCATGAGTTTTTATAGGAAATTCTATTCTCTACAACTTTGCGTAAGAAATTTTTCCAAATTCCAAATGAAATTGACCAAATCCACAAACAGACGATTTTACAAGCTATAATCAAATTTCAGTCAAGAAATGGGGTCCACCGACACACAAAACATGTGTTAATCATTTAATGCCACAAAAATACTCTTCCTCCTCATATACTCATATATCCTACATTCATTATAAAAATATCACCGTAATATATTATTAAAATAATATATTTAAATGAATTATTTTATCGAAAAATGATAAAATAATAATTTTCAACAATTGTCATTTTAAAAATTTTCTCCATCTATATCCACATAAAATCAATATTTTCCTCATCATATAAATCAATAATTAATTATTCACAAATAATATTACAGAATTACAATCTTCGCAACCGTGTAGCTCCCGGAAAGAGGGGCTTTCCAATAAGGATCTCTCCATCTTCTTGGCGGCAATTGATTAGGTGACCAAACCTCTCCTTAGATGCAGAACTTTCTAGACATTGCCAATAATGTTTTCTAATAATATTATTCAGATAATATGAATTATTGTTCGATAATGGAAAATACCGTAATGACAATTTATTGAAACAACGAAGAATATAAAATATTAATGCAAAGATTATTGAATCAATAAAATAAAAATTTGAGCGAATAATTCTTACCGTAATAATTATTGAGTAGTGCCTTCTCACGTAAGAATCAATAATTGGTGCAATATTGTGTGCTACTATTCAACAACGCCAGATTAGTGTGTTTTAACCACCGGGTATTCCAACAAGATTATTAATGTAGAATAACTACGCCAATTATTTATAAACAACTTATATTTGTCGCTTTCTTCATCCAATCGCTTTCCGTTATGGGGCCCACAAAAGATCATACTTGTCGTATTTAATATTCCCCGACGAAGCATTTAATATTCCACGACCAAATGAATATTCCCCGACGATAATGAATATTTTATCACCACTTGCTTATTCAAATATTTATGATTTTACCCATAACTAACCACATTAATCAAATCCACCCTTACTATTTCAAAATAATAAATAAAGGAAATTCCTTTTTATTTAAAAAATTTCGGGGTCTTACAACCTCCCCTCCTTATGAAATTTCGTCCTCGAAATTGACGTATGTACCTGGTGTTTCGAAAAAATGAGAATACCTCGCTTTCATTTTTCGTTTCCAACTCCCAGGTCATTTCCTCAATAGCATGGTTTCTCCACAAAACTTTAACTTGTGGTATGACCTTCGTATGTAGGACATGCTCCTTCCTATCCAAAATCTTGACAAGTACCTCTTCATACGTTAAGTCTTCGGCTATCTCGTCCGGTTCTAACTCAATGACGTGGTTCGGGTTGTCCACATATTTACGTAACCTCGATACGTGAAAAATGTTATGAACACGCGTCATACTTGGCGGTAAAACGAGTCTATAGGCCACAGTTCCTATTCGATCGAGAATTTTAAATGGATTAATAAATCGAAGGTTTGAGCTTTCCTCACCTCACCGATTCTCTCGCTTTTGAAATAACAACTTCTTGCACCTCCTTCTTCAAATTCATCATCTCATTTGTGTAGCTTGAAATAACTTTTAACTTTATCGATTAAAGTCGATTATACTCGTGATATCATCATGTGGTTACCTAGAGTTTTCATCTCCATCTCTATTATTTATAAATTATACTGAAATTAGTCTTTGACAATATCGTACTCGTATTTGTATATCATCTCTTCTACTTAACACGTCGGCTACCACGTTCGCTTTTCCGGGATGGCATGGTCGTAACATGTCTTTGAAATGAGTCTCCTCTTGAGTTCTTCAAGCTCTTCCCACATTCCTTGCTCCATTCGAATTTTGTATCTCTACGAGTCACCATTGCGTTAATGGAATAGCGATTCGAGAATATCCTTCAACGAATCTCGATAATAACCAACTAAGCCTAGAAAGCTACGTATTTCGATTAATGACTTAGGTTGTTCTCAATCGTGACTCATATCCCAACCTTGGATAAGACGTTACAATAACACCTATCGGTTTACTATCGCATCGAATATGGTGTCCCTACGAGAGTCCGGCTTTGGTGCATTCCACAAAGGAAGTCACCAGATAAAGGCTCAGGTACCAAATTCTATAGTTGAATTTTTAACTCCTGAAATTCAATAGGAGCCATTCGATATGAGATTTTAGAAATGAGTTTTGTACCGGGTTCAAAGTCGATACAATATTTAATATCAGGTTATGGGAGTAAACCAAGAAATTCTTCAGGAAATACGTCAGGAAAAATTAATAACAACAGGAATATTATTCAAATCTGACGTGTCTTTATTCAAATCCATAACATGGACTAAGAAAACTTGACATCCGTAATAAACGAATGACTTCATGGCTTGATATGAAAATGTTTGACTACAATGGTTTGATTGCTTGAATTCGAATAACAGGTTGCTTAGGAATATGAAAACTAACAACCTTACGAAAGTAATCAATTTCGGCATGATGAGTAGTTAACCTTAAAATCACATCAAAAGCAAATATCTCTATAGAAATAAGGTTAACAGGTAATGTGATAGTGCCAACTTGAATCAAGCAAGATTTCTAAACAATGGATGTAATGAAAGTTTCTCTTAACGGAGTCTCCATAAATAGGTCAAAGTCTAATTTCTCCGTAGTCAAGTTCAAACGTTGAACGCAAGCAAGAGAGATAAAAGAATGGGTAGAACCGGTATCTAGTAAGGTATAAACTTCGCAAGAATTTATAATTAACTAACTCGTGCTAACTTCGTTCGGGTTCCTTGCATTTTGACCGGTCACGACAAACGCTCTTCCAGAATCGTTGACTTTGACTTTTCGACATCCTTTTGAGTCACCATTCCCATTGGGATCTGGTTTCGATATCGTCTAATCTCGAGCGATATGTCCTTCTTTTCCACAATTATAGCATACCTTAAACTGTTGTGGGCGCTTTGGGGTGATATGTCCCTCTTTCCCACATTTGTAACATATATTAACCGGTGGTCTTTCTCCTCCTTGGAACCGGTTTACTCTTGGCGCCGACGCCTTCACATGGTCGTTGTTGAATCTCCTCTTTTAAAATCTCCTCCCGACTCGCTTCTATTTTCATGGCCACGATTACCACCAGAGTGGTTACCGCCTTTGTCTCAGTATTCTTCTTTCTCCGCCGGTTATCATTATTCGATGATCATTATCTTCTTGCGTATAATCCTCGGTTATGGTCCCTCGATTGAACGTACTATCGTTATCTCGCTTCTAACAATCGAGCCCTGCTGACAACATCTGAATAGAGAAAAATTTATGAGAAATGAGATCTTTCGACGTATGTCGGTTTCAAACCTCTCGAAAACATCCGCGTCATCGCTTCCTCATTCTCCACCAAATGAGGTGCAAACACGATAACTCCGCGAACTTTGCCTCGTCTTTGGGACACCGTCATGTTATTCTGCTCCAGTCTAATAAACTCCACTTCCTTCATATAGATTTAATACTTTCGTGGAAGTACTTGTCATTGAACTGCTTTTAAAACGTCTCCCACGACATCTTTGAGTGCAAATACCGGATGGGTATGCTTCACAATTCCCACCATGTCTGCCTCACCGCTACGAACATAAAAGTAGCGAATGGAACTTTCGTTCTCCATGCATCCCAAGACATCGAATATCTTGGTAATTTGTTTGACCCACGCCTCCGCTTTAATCGGATCCACTTTCCCCTAATTCTCGTGGTCCCAACTCTTTGAATCGCTTGGTGTGACCACCACGTGAATTGCTATCATTTCCACCTATATTTTGAACACGAGTCTCCCTCGTCCGATTTTGCATGAACTGCAAAAAGCTTCTAAACATCCCCTCGTTCATCATCTGCTCAGTGGTGTTCTTCATAGGAGGTACATTGCCAGCCTGTTCCACGTTCTCCTCGTTGGTAAGTATATGCATCTCCACGGTCTCATTTACTCCATCATTAATATTCTCGATCGACATTCTCAAATCATCATAAAACAAGGGTTAATTAAGGAAATCAATATATCACATAATATCCCTATATACCCGACCAACTAACAAATAAGCTTAGGTAGGACACACTAGCGAAGGATTTACTCGTCTCTCCCTCCTAGTTCTATTCCCCAGATCTCCGCCAGAGATCATATCCTAAGCTCTATACCAACCGTGACGCCCCAAAATAGGTCCATTCCATCCAACCCATTCTCGAGTCGCCAAATACATGGTACGTAAATAACTACAACTTTATTATTACAACATATAAACTGTGAGTTTAAATACAAATATTGCCATCTAGACAATATCCACACGCAAATAAATCCCCATCATAATTATTGATACATTATTTTACAAAATGGTGAGGACTATTAAACGACTCTCTCTGAACCTTCATTCCATAACCCTTGACTAGTACTCGCTACATTCTCGCCTCCCGAGAAGAAAAATGGAACAACAAGGAAAAGGGTGAGCTCAACTAGCCCAAGAAAGAATATTATGACTAAGATAATATACAACAAATTATCGTTAGTCTTCAACAGGAAAAATCTAATAGAATACAATAGACAACAAATTTTAAATCAATATTCGCAATGAAATAATAATTCATTAGAAGAGTTAAGTAGAGAATGCAAACTACTATCTTCTATATATGAATTTAAAAGTTCATCGTCGATATTTTATCCCCTGTAACATCAATCAATATATATCTGAATCAAATATTCATCTTTGCACTACGTGCCAAAGATATTCATCGATCGGTCATGTTCATCTCAACACTGCTCATCTTTGCACTAAAGGCCAAAGATATTCATCGATCGGTCATGTTCATCTCAACACTGCTCATCTTTGTTACTACGGGCCAAAGATATTCATCAAGAAATCATTCATCTTTGCACTACAGCCAAAGATATTCAAGAATATCATCATTTAAGATCAAGATGATGAAAAATATTTTAAAAAAACGAATCCAAAGAAACAAAATGACAAGGATTAAGGATTAAGGATTCGTACTTTGTTTTATCCACGCCCAAAAATACCTCAAAAATAATCATAGGGTGTAAAATTCAAGAATGATCAAAACATGGATACAATCAAAGCTAGTATCCGAATAGATATTTTAGACGAAAAGAAAAATTTTCATTTTTCTATGAATAGTGCCGATTCGTGGATAGTGGTCAGATATCGTGAATAATTATCGTATACATGAATAGTAACTCTCGACACCAAAAGATAGAAATTCCACAAAAAAATATCTTCACGCTTCATGAATAGTACTAATGAATAGTAACTCATGAATATAGTAAGTAAGTGAATAGTAACTCATGAATAGTAACTCGTGAATAGTAACTCATGAATAGTAACCCCGACATGAAAAAGTTCCAAATTTGATAAAAAGTTCCAACCAATATTTCAAAGATAATGATATTGAAAAAATAATATCATTTGAGAGGAAAATAACATCCTTACCTCGAAAAGACAAGATTTAGTTGAAACACCTGATATAGGCTATGACTTGAACTTGCACCGTATAACAATACTCAAAGTATACTCAAAATACTCACAAGAATACTCGATAATATAGAGAGAAAAACTTCAGCTACGGTGTGATTTTCAATTCTAACCTAAGCACCCTATTTATAGAAATTGCTTAGAACACCAAAGCGTAAAATTGAATATAATAATATTATTTATAAACAAAATTCCTTAGCCCGCCTTTTGAAATCTGATTTCAGCCATAGCACATGTTAAATGAGGTTCACAAACTCACCAAAAACGTTTTTCTCAAAATAATTAATTAAAACTCCCAAAAATCAATTATTTGAACTCAAAACTTCAATAATTCATAATAAATAGCACTTTTATCGGAAAATTCGAATCTTGCCAATTTTATAGGAAATTCTATTCTCTACAACTTTGCGTAAGAAAGTTTTTCCAAATTCTAAACAAAAATTGACCAAAAATCCACAAACCATTTATTTTACAAGCTATAATCAAATTTCAAATTGAGAAATGGGGTCCACCGACACACAAAAACATGTGTTAATCATATAATTCCACAAAAATACTCTTCCTCCTCATATACTCATATATCCCACATTCATTATAAAAATATCACCGTTAATATATTATTAAAATAATATATTTAAATGAATTATTTTATCGAAAAATGATAAAATATTAATTTTCAACAATTGTCATTTTAAAAATTTTCTCCATCTTTATCCACATAAAATCAATATTTTCCTCATCATATAAATCAATAATTAATTATTCACAAATAATATTACGAATCACAAGATCTTTGGCAACCGTGCCGCTCCTGTGAAAGAGGGGCTTTCCAATAAGGATCTCTCCTTCATCGCGCGCAATTAGGTGACCAAACCTCTCCTGTAGATGTAACTTTCTAGACATTGCCAATAATGTTTTCTAATAATATTATTCAAATAATATGAATTATTGCTCTGATAATGGAAAATACTGTGTAATGACAATTTATTGAAACAACAGTAATATAAAATATTAATGCAAAGAATTATTGAATCAATAAAATAAAATATCTTGAGCGATAATTATCGTAACAATTATTGAGTAGTGCCTTCTTACGTAAGAATCAATAATTGGTGCAATATTAATGTCTTCTTCGTTCAACAACGCCGTATTAGTGTGTTTTAACCACCGGGTATTCCAACAATGATAATTTGAATAACTACGCCAGTTATTTATAAACAACTTATATTTGTCGCTTTCTTCATCCAATCGCTTTTCAGTTATGGGGCCCACAAAAAGATCAAGTCGTCGCATTTAATATTCCCAACAAAGATTTAATATTCCACGAACAAACGAATATTCCCTAAGCGATAATGAATATTTTATCACCACTTGCTTATTCGAAATATTTGCGCATTTTACCCATAACTAACCACATTAATCAAATCCACCCTTAATATTTCAAAATAATAAATAAAGGAAATTCCTTTTTATTTAAAAAATTTCGGGGTCTTACAGAGGTACTATTAGTGATTCTAGAGGAGTCAGAGATAGAGGAGTACTTTTCTGAGGAAGAATACTCCGAGGGAGATATGGATATAGCGTCATACTTTAGTATGATGAACGATGTGGAGGAAGGAATGGAGGTAACATCGATTGATACGGTGGTACGTACACTAGAGTTAGCACCTCCAGATACAATGAGAGCATTGTATCTGGCAGTGCTTGACATGAATGTGCAACTAAGTACAGTTGTACAGAATCAGAGTAAAGAGATTAGTTATCTCCATGAAACTAAGATGTCTGCAGAAGCAAATTTTGAGTCAGAGCACGATAAACAGGTGCTTATGACAGAGCTGGCTAAGGACTATAAGGAAGAGGCCGATGAGCTTCGTAGGGAACTGGGGGAGAAGGACCGAAAGATAGCACATATGTCTTACATCCATGAGAGTGCTCATAAGGATTTCAAGCTAAAAGTTGCTTGTTATTCCATTGAGTCAGGACAAACCCGTCATATGATTAGTCGGGATACTGTAGCAAAGATTGCGAATGAGAAACACGAGGATGCTGTTATCCATTATTAGAAATCTAGAGTTATAAATATGTGTGTAATGACGTAAAACCCTCTTTTGTATAAAAGGGTAGTCTTTTTGTAAATCCCAACTTTTGTGAAGTTTAAGTGCGGGATAGAAATGTAATAGCTTTTGGCTATAAAGGCAAATTGTAAATAGTTTCAAACTATGAAGAAGCATATTAATATAATGAAGTTTTTATTTAATGTTCTTTGATGTGGTATGAGTTATTAGTATGGAAGGATAACCAAGCAAGAAAATAGATAATAATGAAATTTTATTTATTTAATCAGAAAATGCCGCCACGGAAAAGACAATGTAATCAGGAAGCAGAATCACATAATGATAACCAAGGGGGGGGGGGGGGTCAAAACAACCCTATGCAAGAGTTCATTAATTTATTAACGGCTGCATTTAACCAAACCGGGGGTAGAGCACCCACGGAACCTAGGGTAGCCAGAACGACTACCTTTAAAGATTTTAAAAGCGTAGGTCCACCGGAGTTCAAAGGAACGACGGACCCAAAAGATTTCTTTTGCGACTTACATGACGAAATGGGAAGCCAACTTTTGGTGGGAGGCTCACCAGGGTGGGGTTAAAACAGATGCGGTAATTGGGGAATAATTCAAGAAGGTTTTCTTTGAGAATTATTTCCCTATAAACATGTGAGGGAGGATGGAGATTAAGTTCTTAGAACTTAAACTAGGGGACATGACGGTTCCCCAGTACACGGCCAAATTCAATGAATTGGCAAGGTTTGCTCCACATCAACTGGACACTGAGGAGAGGATGGCTCGTAGGTGTGAGTAGGGCCTGAAACCTTGGCTATATAGTAGGATTTAGGTGTTCTAGAGTGTTTCCTATGGTATTAGTTTGGAGAAGGTGATTATAACAGAGGGTGGTAGTGAGGCGTTGACTCAATACCACAAAGAGAGGAAGAATAAGAACAAGGGAGAGGGAGGAACCAAGGCAGAGATTTCCAGTGGCAGTATGCCAAAAAGAAAGAATTTTAACTCCGGGAATATTGGAGTGGGACAAGGGGATCCTAAGCGTAAGATCGAAGCGTGTAAGACATGTAGAAAGACTCATCTAGGAGTTTGTTTGAAAGGGATTATAAGTAACTTTAAACATTAAGGTAGAAGAGGAGGAAATAACTTTCGTTAATTATATTTGTGGAAATTATTTCATGAATAATAAAGGTAAACAAGTATCGGTAGATAAGTACCGATGAAGTTGAAAGAATTTGAAGAAATTCTCGGTAGGAATGAGTTAAGTAATCGTAGAACTTTAATAAATTGTTAGAATAAAAGTATGAATAGTCAGATTTCTAAGAAAACCCAAGGTAGTATTTTACGGTAATAAATCACCAGAACATTCTTGTTGTCTAACCATGACGCAAGTTAGGAGGATGTTAAGGAAGAGGATGAGTCGTTATGGTTGTGTATCGACTATCGTAATAGGAGTAAGTTAGCGGTTAAGAATAAATACCCACGGCCTAGGATCGATGATCTATTTGATCAGTTGAAGAGGGCAAAGAATTTTTTTCGAAGATAGATTTGCGTACGGGGTATAGTCGGTGGAAAATAAGGAAGAAGGAGGAGGTACCTAAGATGACATTCAGAACTCGTTATAGTTATGACATGTTTCTGGTTATGTCATTTGGGTTGACTAATGTACGGAGGCTAGATTTTCTGTAAGAGGCACCGAGCAAGTCGGTGGTAAACAGATAGGTTCTCTTATGAGGTGTTATGGTTGAAATACCATTAGCGTCACATAGTGTTCAAATAATATTTGGATGAGGGTGTCGTATTGATTATTGGTGATATTATAGTCTAATTCAAGACGTCAGAAGATCGCGCTGAACATTTGAAGATAGTGTGAGAAACACTACAGAGGGAGAAGTTGGATACATAATTCATTAAGTGTGAATTTTAGCTTAAAAGATATACATATATGTTATTGATAAGTATGTTGGGAATGAGAAGTGAAAAATTAATTTTCAGGAACTAAAAAGGAAGGTTAATTGAGGCACATGTATTGTCTTTATCAGATGATACAGGGAATTTTGTAGTGTATCTCGATGTTTCGCATAGATGACGAGATTGCGTGCTAATGTAGCATGGCAAAGTCATTGTGTATGCATCACGCCAGTTAAAGGATTATGAGGAGGTTTATCCTACTTATGATCTATAATTTGGCAGTTGTAGTTTTTGAATTAAAAATCTGAAGATAGTATTTATACGGATAGAAGTGTGAGATATAAATGGACTCTAAGAGTCTGAAATATATCTTCACATAGAAGAAGTTGAATATAAGGTAGAGGAGGTAATTAGAATGGATAAGAGATTATGATAGTGATATGTTATATCATTCAGGGAAAGTTAACGTAGAAGCCGACGCATTAAGTAGGAAGGGTAGGGAAAAGCTATCGATGTTAACAACTCAGAATGAGTTAATAACGGAAATGGCAAAAATGGAGTTAGAGGTTAAATTGCAAAATGAAGTGGTAGAAATGTTATTTACAATGTAAACTCAATCCACGATAATGGAACGAGTTAAGTAAGTACAACTAGGCAATGAGGAATGCAAACGAATGAAGAAGAGGATGTAGGACGAAGAGAAGATCAAGTATAATCTTGTTTTGAAGGAGGAATTTGAGTTTCAAATAATTTTAAAGTTAAAAGAAGAATTAGTCAGAGGAAGATAGCGTAATATGTTAATAAGTATTTAACTTCCAACTCAAATTATTGATAGGAAGTGACAAGTCATGAAAAATAAGATAATACCTTCGTTGAAGGTGAAATGAAAGAACCACAATGTCGAAGAAGCATTGTGGGAACTCGAGATTAAAATAAAAGAAAATTTTTCCTCAATGGTGTATGTATTATTAGCGAGATTCTGCGGATAGAATCCTTATAAGGGGGGAAGAGTGTAAAGCCCCAGAAAAATCAGATTGTTGAGAATTAAATTTTTATTTGATAATGTGGATTAAATGAATTTAATTGATTATTTATGGGAGTAAGCTATTTGAAGGTCGTTCTATGACCTAGACATATCAGAATGTCGTAGTATTTTGGCTACGTGGTAGAATTAAAGTGTTTGAATTTCCAAGATAAAAATAAAAGCTTTCCGATAATGTTTCTGAAAAACACTATTCACACATTTCTGCTCGGGAATTATTTTTGAACTTCCGAGAAATACATAACGATAGAATATCAAGGTGAGATGGAATATCCAATAATATTTTAGTTATGGAAAACGCAGTTTTTCGCCTGCGGACTTAAAATTTAACGGTTAGGGAAAGTGATTTTCGAGAAAGAATTTAAATGCGTATAATGAATTAAGCGATGATCGTATAATACGTAGGTATTGTATGAGTTAATGAATATGAGTACGATATGAGGTATTATACGAGTATGTATGAATGATGGTATGTCGTATATGTTGAACAAGTGTACGAGTTAGAATACGAGAATTATACGTATAGTATACGTTATAAGGCTTTAATGGACTTGTAGAATTGTGTAGGAAATTGTATTTTCCAATGTGAAGTGTGATAATGCCCAAATGTAGGAATGGTTAAGTCCAATGTAAATTAATGAACAAGCCCAAGTATTTGTTTAATTGCAAGCCGAATGAATAAGTTAAGATTAATTAAGATAAAGGCCCAAAGTAAGAATCTATGGGTTATAGGATGGTTTAACCCATGGGGCAACCCATGGATGACCCAAAGGGGTGAAGCAAGTAAAGTAACTTAATGGCTAAGTGTTGTGGTGGCTATTATCCAGTTATTGAAGATATATGATTCCTATGTTTCAAGCATGTCGTTTAAATAAAATTGTTGAACTTGCTGAGCTTGTTATGCTCACTCTTGCTTGAACCATATGATTGCAGCTAAGACCGAACGGACCGAAGGATCCGACAAGGATAAAGGGAAGGCTAAGGTTGTAATAACCTGAATATTTTCTATATAAATAAATAAGAAATTTTTGCATATTAATTTTTTTTTATTTTAAAGATGAGAATATGTGTCAAGTAATGTGTATGTATATATGTGATAAATAAAATTATTTATTTCATGAATAATTTCAAACAATTTTATTTTAGAATTATTGATCATTATAAAGTATATACTTATAATAATTAATTTTATAGTAGAAATGTCTTTATTAATTATTTTCTATGAAAATATGATTTTTATATTATTTAAATAATATATGAAATGATTATTGAAATTATTATAATTACTATTTTATTATATGAATTTTAGTTCGAGAGTTTTAAGTTAATTATTTTAACTTAATTAATAATGTCATATATATGTGAAAGATAAATCGGATATGAAATCCAAACTCTAATTTTGAATTTTGAGCTATGAATGATAATAATAATATTATATTAAGTATAATATTATTTTTTCGATTATTATAAATATATACAGATATATGTGTAGATTGTTAATGGTTAGTCAATTATGGTGTATCATGACAAACCCTAGTATTACTGTCATAAACCTTGATTGGAAATTTAAAACTGGAAATTAAGATCGGTCAGAAATTGTGTTATATGAATTATGTGCATATTATAGAATTAATGTTAATTAGATAAAACCCTAATTAATATTTGAAAGCCCTAATTTAAAATTAGAAACCCTAATTGCTAAAATTATAAACCCTGATTATTATTTTAGTAAATTGAAATGTTAATTTAGGAACCCTAATGATAATTAAGGAACCCTAATTATTTAAACCCTAAATTCGATTAAAAACCCTAATTTTAATTAATATGTTTTAATTAAAATTTTGCTACACTTAAATTTTTAATTGTCCAAACCCTAGTAATTATTTGGAAAATTTTAAGGTTAAAAATCTAGTGATTAAACCCTAGATTCAAGCACCTTGGACAAGAATACCCTTGAGATTTTACCATTTTACCCTTTTTGTCCCATTTGTTGTATTATTGCTAGAAAAATCTTATCCAATCTTGCTAGCCACCCTAGTCTACCTAGATATGAACCTACAAGTTACAAATCTCAGCCATGTGATCATCCAATACATTGCATACATGTTTATATAGAATTCAAGAGAGAGAAAGTGCATTATTTACTCATTTGTGCATCCAACTCCTAGCCATTCTCTCTCAAGCTCAAACCCACGAAATTCTAGTGTTAGATCAGTCACAAATCAAGCCCCACGAACACCAATAATAGATCAGAAGCATAGAAATTAGATTTTGCTCACAAAAAGGTATGAACCCTATTTTATAATCTGACCGTGATCTTATGTTTGATGTTAAAATTTTTGTATTAAATATGTAGTATGGAGTCTAACAAAGTGATATGGGTTGCTAGATATTAGATCCATAACATCTAGAGGCTTAGATTTGATGATTTTCTAAATCTGGAAATTTTTGAAAATAAGGGTTTGACAATGAATGTCGATCCCATAGATCCTCGATCGATATGTATTTTTTTGTTGTTTAAGGCTTTGATCTTGTAGTCGGTTGCTCACGATCTTTAATATGGGACTTGAATCATGTCCATCTCTTTTTGTAGATTAAAAGGTATTAAGTAGTCAAAGTGAGTTGATTGATTCGAAATTCGAAGTTTACGGGCAACCCGAAACCCTGCAATTTCGACGATCGTTTTTGAGCTTCGATTTTCTTTGATCTGTTATAGTTAGTCCATGTTGTTGTTTTGATGTTGTAGTATAACATAAGGACTACACAATCATGCCTCTAGAACCCCCAGATCTCATACTGAATCAAATTTAATGACGGTCAAAGTAGGTTGACCAAACTGCTTGAAGAACAAATATGGGTAACCCAGATTTTTCCCAGATCGTCCTGACAACATATTCATGAGCCCGAATCTTACTTGTGTTTAATGATTTGATGCTGTTTGTTTTTCTATGTTGTAATATGGTATAGGGACTACAGATTAGTACTTTTATTTCACTTTAAAAACAAATAGAATGCATGTAGTAAACGGTCAAAGTAGGCTGTTCAGTCCTGAAATCCATTTTCTGGAAAACCCAGATTCTTCATGAGCGAGTTTTCGACCTCGTTGGCCGCTTCGAAATCTAATGTGTTGTTGATATTGATGGACTGAAATAATTACATGGTGTTGTACACTGACATCAAGACTATAGGATTAAACCTTCATAACACACAAACCTAGCTTTGAAAGCAAAGATTAAAGCCTGCTTAACAGGTACCTTGGTTGTTCTTCATTTCTGGGTAACCCAGAAAATGAAGAACAGGCCTGACAAGATTTGTATTGCCTTATAACTCACTGATCGGATGTTTTATGGCCATGAACTTGGTATGATATTAAAGTATTACATATGTACTATAACTGTAACACAAATTTCAACCCAGAAAGCAGCAGGAACATAGAATTAAAACTGGTCAAACCTCCTACCCTGAAAGTTGACATGAACATTCTAGGCAGGCTCAAGAACACCTATAGCGACGGTTCTGTCGCTATAGGACCCTTTAGCGACATTTAATTTCTTAAAATTATATTTATATTAAATAATTAGAGAAAATTAGTTTTTAATTATTAAAAATACAAATATAATTACTAAAACTTATTTTAAAGTCTGACAATTAGTTTTTAATAATTTTTAATATATTTCATAAATAATTAATATTTTTGAAATATTAAAGGTATTTAATTTATTTAATTATTATATCAAATAAATTATTTAAAAATTATTTTAATACTTGAAAAATCATTTAAAATTATATTATGATATAAGAAAATATTTTAAGTTATTTTAGTGACTTTTAATATTTTGTGATGAATTTCATTAATAAATTAATATTAATGATAATTAAGTTATTTAATAAATATATTAAATAAATTATGAAAAATAGAATTAATGATTTAAAAATCATTTAAAAATGATTTAAAGGTTATAAAAATATTTTAAGTTATAAAATATAACTTTTGATATTTTGTCATGAAAAATTTAATATTTTAATATTAATGATATTAATTTAATATTAAATGATATTTGATTTATTTAATAATTATATTAAATAAATAGTTTAAAATGGTTTTATTGATTTAAAAATTATTTAAAAAGGAAATAAATGAATTAAAAATATTTTAAGTTATAATCGATGACTTTTAATATTTAATAAATAATAAATTAATATTTAATAATAATGATAATTATTTAAAATGATTTTAAATGTTTTAAAAATCATTTAAGGGGTAATATCAATACTTTAAAAATATTTTGAGTTATTATAAATAACTTTAATATTTTGGCAATGGTTTCATTAATAGTTTAATATTAATTAAATATTAATGATAATAAAATTAGTTAATATTTAAATCATTTAATAATGATTTGAGTTTGAAAATTCATGATAAAGTATAATAATTATTTAAAAATTATTATAAGGCTATGAAAAATAATATGGTGATATTTAAAATATCTAAACGACTATTGAATCTACAGGATAGAGTCTTAGACTCGATATTTACCCGAAATAAAGTTAAAGACGATTACAAAATATTTTAGAAATTGATTTGGACTTAGAAAAATTTAACTAGATACGTGTTTGTTTATGATGTAATGACTGTTAAACATATGTGACAATGTGATTAGGTTATGTGCTGACTGCAATTAGCAGTACTATGTGATATGATATATTATTCTAATCGAACGAATGATCTTATTAATGATAGGTTTTGATATAAAAGATAGAACTAAGTTGCGTTATTATAGCGGCGATTCGAAAAATATCTAAACCTTATGCACTACTTTTATTTAGTGCAAACATGTATATCATGTTATGCAAGTTTCCTAAACTTACTCCAATTATTATTGAGCAAGTATCTGATCTATTATTTACATTGTGCAAGTATCCTACCTTTGCATTTCCTTTATGCAATGGACATGAGTAAGAAAGTTTCAGAATTATATTATTATTGTGCCAGATTATTAACTCTATTATTATTCATTATGTATCCAATCTTTGTATTCATACAAGTTCTTACATTATCCGATCATTGTATTATTGTATAATTCAGATATTTATTACATTAGTTAATTAGTATATAGGGTTGAATAAGTGTCCCCACTTGGATAACCATTATATTTAATCATATGTTGATACATACTTATTGATTTCAAGTATGTATCGTTGACTTAAAAAGCCTTCTAAGCTATTTGATTGACTAGATATAAAAATATTGTTGAACAAGATAGAAACGTTATTGTATCCAACCCATTGTTTTGGTTCGGATTCTCGACTAAGTATGAACATCCGAATATGGGAAAACTTTTGTGCACCTAAGGTGGATAGAGTGAATGATAATATCGTTCTTGCATGTAGTATTGATCAATCACAGGCACATTGGGATGATCACCCTCGTGTTTCAGTAAGTTATGACGGTTTGCGGATGAAGTTACGCTAAACCCTAGCGAAAATGAAAAACAATGTTCATAGTCTGTCGACTAATCTCTAGTTATAGTCGATCGTAGTTTCAAAAATTTGAGATAGATTTGGTATGTTATTATTATTTGTTCAGCTTACTTCACAACTGTTGATTCGTTGTAGAAGAGTTATTCAAAGAAAACATTTAATCCTTTCAGCTTATATTTATTGTTGTTATTACTTGCTGGGCACTCAAATGCTCATCCTTGCTTTAAATTTAAATGTTTTCAGCTAAGCATGATCAACCGGAATGTTTAGACCAGAACAAGGGAAAAGGAAAGCAATCAATATAATTCTATGTTATCTTTTGTAATAGTTAGACAATATTAAGACAATGATATTATTTATCTATCATGTAATGTATTGTAGTAAAGGTTGCGTACTTGGGATTAGACTTTGATATATGTAATTAAGTTTGATATTTATATTATTGTTATTATTATTAGTATTATTCCGTTCATAGAAATGGTATCGTAAAGCACCGAGTTCGGGTTTCAAGTACTCGAGTTTGGAGGCGTTACAAGTTGGTATCAAAGCTTTAGGGTTAGAAACCTTAGGTGGGACAGACCTTAGGCTATAACCTTTAGGATAGAGGGAAACGTCGAAAATATAAATAACTCATTTAGAGTTTAAAAGGAGATGAATTGAATAAATTCATCGTTAAACAAAATAAAAGATAACTTATATAAAAGTATTAATTGTTGTGTGTATATACTATATGTTAATCAAGATAGTTAGTGCGTAGATGCTATGTGAGATAAGGATTAGCATACCCTCAGGTCGTAAAGAAGGAGTCAACCTCTATAACCGAGCCAATATCAAAGCCAATAGCTGAAATAGAGGCTCACATTGAAAGCTACCTCAATGAGGTGATTATACTGAGAAAGTGTAGTACCGACCCGAAAATGATAATATGGTGATAGGTAGAGTATAGTTAAAGGATAAAAGATCAAGCTCGAGTTCTTAAACTCACATTCTTGTGGTTAGTTCTTAAACTCATAATGTGTGTGGAAGGTTTGACGAACTAGGTATAGTTATGTGAGAATAGATTATTGAGGATAATAGAAATATATAGAATGCTAAGTAATTGATCCTTAGTGAAGGCGTATGAAATGAGTAGTATTAGTGTTATTTGAATATGTATGATTCTATGATGAGTATATATAAGTATATGGGTGTAAAGTAATATTCTCAAATTTTGTATAAGTTGTGTAACGATTCCAAACTTTTATGTCACAAAGGGGATATCAGATGTTTAAAGCAGTATGTGCCATGCTATGAAAAGTACGATGAATTAGTTAGATGAACATGATCTTATTTAATCAGATAATGCCGCCAAGACGAAAATGAAACTAAAAGGCAGAAGAACCTGTCATCAAAGCTGAAGGACAACTAGACCCAACACAAAATTTGGCGAATGTGGACGTTCAAGCTATGTAGAACGGAATACCAGCCGCGGGAAATCAACCAAGTAATCGATTAGCAAACGTCAAAGACTTCAAAGCAATCGAACAGCCAGGATTTAGAGGATCAACTTACCCTGTAGAGATGTTTGTGACAACTAGAGTAACGGATGGGCAAAAGACAACTTTTGTCACCTATATGATGAAAGGGGAGACGAATTTTTGGTGGGAAGCAAATCAAGCTAGAGGCGGAGAAGGAAATATTGCCAGTAAAACTGGGGAAAGAAAAGGAGATAATATCGGGAATACTAGAAGTAGGCCAGGAGGTGGAAAGAAACAAGTTGCGCAGTGTAGAAATTGCAGAAAGAATCACTCGGGAGAGTGTCTTAAGGGTAAGTTTGTGTGTTACAAGTGTGGGCAGGAGGGACATATCTCTCCTAAATGCCCCAATCCAAGGATGAACAAGAGGTGTTTTAAGTGTGGATCAACGGAGCATGCTCATAAGGTGAAAGACTGTTTGAAAAAGGGAGGGGATACAAGAAGCGCGAGTAAAGGAAAAGGCAGCGGGACTCTAGTGACAACGAAACCTACTTCAAGAAACAAACCAACAGAATCAAACACAAGAGTTTTCAATATGACGGTCCAGTATACGGTGGCAGCTGAGAATGCAACTCCAGGTATTATTCGTATAACTTGTATATTTCGATATATGATTTTCCAATATATAATAAATTATTTTATAAAAATATTTTGAAGAAGGAATTTGAGTTCTGTTAGCAATCGAACTTTCGTTTAATCAGATAGACAAGCTTTATGTTGAATAGTTAAAGATCGGTTCGATCAAATCTGATCGAGATCTATTTGAAATGACTATGTATGTTATGTACCCTTGTAAGTATGAGTTTTAAAAGCGGTGATTAGGGGACGGAATCCTTATAAGGAGGTGAATGTAATAACTTTGAATATTTTCTATATAAATAAATAAGAAATTTTGCATATTAATTTTTTTTTTATTTTAAAGATGAGAATATGTGTAAAAAGTAATGTGTATGTATATATGTGATAAATAAAATTATTTATTTCATGAATAATTTCAAACAATTTTATTTTAGAATTATTGATCATTATAAAGTATATACTTATAATAATTAATTTTATAGTAGAAATGTCTTTATTATTTATTTTCTATGAAAATATGATTTTTATATTATTTAAATAATATATGAAATGATTATTAGAATTATTATAATTACTATTTTATTATATGAATTTTAGTTCGAGTTTTAAGTTAATTATTTTAACTTAATTAATAATGAATATATATGTGAAAGATAAATCGGATATGAAATCCAAACCTAAATTTTGAATTTTGAGCTATGAATGAGAATAATAATATTATATTAAGTATAATATTATTTTTCGATTATTATAAATATATATACAATATATGTGTAGATTGTTAATGGTTAGTCAATTATGGTGTATCACGACAAACCCTATATTCTTTACTTATCATAAACCATGATTGGAAATTTAAAAGCGGAAATTAAGATCGATTAAAAATTTGTGTTATATGAATTATGTGCATATTATAGAATTAATGTTAATTAGATAAAACCCTAATTAATATTTGAAAGCCCTAATTTAAAATTAGAAACCCTAATTGCTAATTAGGAACCCTAATTGCTAAAATATAAAACACGATTATTATTTTTTAGTAAATTGAAATGTTAATTTAGGAACCATAATTTAGAAACCACAATGATAATTAAGGAACCCTAATTATTTAAACCCTAAAATTCTATTAAAACCCTAATTTTAATTAATATGTTTTAATTAAAATTTTACTACACTTAAATTTTTAATTGTCTAAACCCTAGTAATTATTTGGGAAACTTTAAGGTTAAAAATCTAGTGATTAAACCCTAGATTCAAGCACCTTGGACAAGAATACCCTTGAGATTATAAGCGAAATTACCATTTTACCCTTTTGTCCCATTTGATGTATTATTGCTAGACAAATCTTATCCAATCTCTTGTTAGCCACCCTAGTCTACCTAGCTATGAACCTCTAAGCTACAAATCTCAATCTATGATCATCCAATCACATACATTGCATACACATGTTTATATAGAATTCAAGAGAGAGAAAGTGCATTATTTACTCATTTGTACAACCCACTCCTAGCCATTCTCTCTCAAGCTCAAACCCACGAAATTCTAGTATTAGATCAGTCACAAATCAAGCCCCACGAACACCAACAACAGATCAGAAGAATAGAAATTAGATTTTACTCACAAAAAGGTATGAACCCTATTTTATAATTTGACCTTGATCTTATGTTTGATGTTAAAATTTTTGTATTAAATATGTAGTATGGAGTCTAACAAAGTGATCTGGGTTGCTAGATATTAGATCTATAACATCTAGAGGCTTAGATTTGATGATTTTTCAAATTTTAAAATTTTTGAAAATAAGGGTCTGACAATGAATGTCAGATCCCATAGATCCCTGTCAAATATGTATTTTTGTTGTTTAAGGCTTTGATCTTGTAGTCGGTTATGAGATCTTTAATATGGGACTTGAATCATGTCCATCTCTTTTGTAGATTAAAAGGTATTCGTAGTCAAAGTTGTTGGCTTCGAAATTTTAAGTTTAAGAAAACCCGAAACCTGCAATTCGACACGATCATTTTGAGAGCTTCGATTTTCTTGATCTGTTATAGTTAGTCCATGTTGTTGTTTTGATGTTGTAGTATAACATAAGGACTACACAATCATACCTCTAGAACCCCCAGATCTCACACTGAATCAAATTTAATGACGGTCAAAGTAGATTGACCAAACTGCTTGAAGAACAAATCTGGGTAACCCAGATTTTTCCCAGATAGTCCTGACAACATATTCATGAGACCGAATCCTACTTGTGTTTAATGATTTGATGGTGTTTGTTTTTCTATGTTGTAATATGGTATAGGGACTACAGATTAGTACTTTTATTTCACTTTAAAAACAAATAGGATGCTTGTAGTAAGCAATTAAAAGTAAGTTTTCGATCCACGAAATCCATTTTTTGGAAAACCCAGATTCTTCATGTGCGAGTTTTCTGACCTACGTTGACTGGCTGAGATCTGATGTTGTTGATATTGATGGACTGAAATAATTACATGGTGTTGTACACTGACATCAAGACTATAGGATTAAACCTTCATAATACACAAACCTAGCTTTGAAAGCAAATATTAAAGCCTGCTAAATAGGTACCTTGGCTGTTCTTCATTTCTGGGTAACTCAGAAAATGAAGAACAGACCTGACAAGATTTATATTGCCTTATAACTCACTGATCGGATGTTTTATGGCCATGAACTTGGTATGATATTGAATTATTACATATGTACTATAACTGTAACACAAATTTCAACCTAGAAAGCAGCAGGAACATAGAATTAAAACCGGTCAAACCTCCTACCCTGAAAGTTGACATGAACATTCTGGGCAGGCTCAAGAACACCTATAGCGACGGTTCTGTCGCTATAGGGCCCTTTAGCGACATTTAATTTCTGAAAATTATATTTATATTAAATAATTAGAGAAAATTAGTTTTTAATTATTAAAAATACAAATTTAATTACTAAAAATTATTTTAAAGTCTGAAAATTAGTTTTTAATAATTTTTAATATATTTCATAAATAATTAATATTTTTAAAATATTAAAGGTATTTAATTTATTTAATTATTATATCAAATAAATTATTTAAAAATGATTTTAATACTTGAAAAATCATTTAAAATTATATTATGATATAAGAAAATATTTTAAGTTATTTTTAGTGACTTTTAATATTTTGTGATGAATTTAATTAATAAATTAATATTAATGATAATTAAGTTATTTAATAAATATATTAAATAAATTATGAAAAATAGAATTAATGATTTAAAAATCATTTAAAAATGATTTAAAGGTTATAAAATATTTTAAGTTATAAATTATAACTTTTGATATTTTGTCATGAAAAATATTAATATTTTAATATTAATGATATTAATTTAATATTAAATGATATTTGATTTATTTAATAATTATATTAAATAAATAATTTAAAAATGGTTTTATTGATTTAAAAATCATTTAAAAGGAAATAAATGAATTAAAAATATTTTAAGTTATAATCATGACTTTTAATATTTTGATAAATAATAAATTAATATTCTAATAAAAATGGTAATTATTTAAAATGATTTTAAATATTTTAAAAATCATTTAAGGGTAATATCAATACTTTAAAAATATTTTGAGTTATTATAAATAACTTTAATATTTTGGCAATGGTTTCATTAATAGTTTAATATTAATTAAATATTAATGATAATAGAATTAGTTAGTATTTAAATCATTTAATAATGATTCCAGAGTTTAAAAATTCATGATAAAGTATAATAATTATTTAAAAATTATTATAAGGCTATGAAAAATAATATGACTGATATTTAAAATATCTAAATGACTATTGAACTGCAGGATAGAGTCTTAGACTCGATAATTATCCGATAAAGCCGTCGGTACATCGAAATATTTCAGAAATTGATTTAGACTTAGAAAAATTTGACTAGATACGTGTTTGTTTATGATGTAATGAATGTTAAACATATGTGACAATGTGATTAGGTTATGTGCTGACTGCAATTAGCAGTACTATGTGATATGATATATTATTCTAATCGAACGAATGATCTTATTAATGACAGGTTTTGATATAAAAGATAGAACTAAGTTGCGTTATTGTAAGCAGCAGTTCAGGCAAGTATCTAAACCTTATGCACTACTTTTATTTCGTGCAAACATGTATATCATGTTATGAAAGTTTCCTATACTTACTCCAATTATTATTGAGTAAGTATCTGATCTATTATTTACATTGTACAAGTATCCTGCCTTTGCATTTCCTTTATGCAATGGACATGAGTAAGAAAGTTTCATAATTATATTATTATTGTGCCAGATTATTAACTCTATTATTATTCATTATGTATCCAATCTTTGTATTCATACAAGTTCTTACATTATCCGATCATTGTATTATTGTATAATTCGGATATTTATTACATTAGATTAATTAGTATATAGGGTTGACAAGTGTCCCCACTTGGATAACCATTGTATTTAATCATATGTTGATACATACTTATTGATTTCAAGTATGTATACGTTGACTTAAAAGCCTTCTAAGCTATTTGATTCAGCTAGATATAAAAATATTGTTGAACAAAATAGAATGTTATTGTATCCAACCAGATTGTTTTGGTTCGAATTCCCGACTAAGTATGAACATCCCGAATATAGGAAAACTTTTGTGCACCTAAGGTGTATTGAGTGAACGATAATATCGTTCTTGCATGTAGTATTGATCAATACAGGGCACATTGGGATGATCACTGTGACGCCCCCAAAATTAGGTATACGTCACCCATCTTGAGTCGCCACTTACATGGTACATAAATTCAAATACAACTTACTAACATAACTGTCGTGTACAATACGACATAAACTGTGAGTTTGAATACAAATATTGTCTACTAGATATTATACAAACTCAAAAGGAGTCCTCATTACAACTATTATCACACTATTTCACAGAATAGTGAGGACTACTAATGCTATCCTCTGGACCATTACTCCGCTCCCCACTCTCGTCCCGACTATATTCTCATTTCACGAAGAGAACAATGAAAGAAAGGGTGAGCTCAACTAGCCCAATAAGAAATATTATGACTAAGATAATGCAAAATAAATTATCATTAGCCTTCAACAGTGTTAAACTGATAAAATACAATAGACAACCAGTTTAACTGCAGCGGAATATGCAATCCATTAAAAGAGTCAAGTAGAAAATAAAGTCTACTATCTTTTATGATTTAAAAGGTTTTTCATCACTGTTATAGCTGAGACTCAGCTTTAATAAATATTCCACCACATCTAATCATCCCTGTACCACGGTTAAGAATTTTCATTAAATCATCAATGGTCATGACTATACCGAATCACCCCTAGTCATAATCATACCAAAAACTATCCATCACTGCATTACAGGCCACTGAGGACTTTTGTCACATCATTTATATCAAGCCATGATTATACCGAATGATCCCTGGTCATAATCATACTAAGTTCATCTATGCACGTAAGCCAAAGATAACATAATATAACATGAGGATGATGACAATGACATAATAATTCAATAAAACAAGTTCAAGAATTATTTAATCCAGGAATTATTAACGTCCAAATTGTCAACATGATCTTTGTTTTGTAGAGTAAAATTCAAGAATAATCGAAGAATATTTCCATGAAAAGATACTGGATGAAACGAAAATATCAAAGATATTCTACAAATTTCATGGAGTATAGAAGTCAAAGTTTTAACCAACTGGGTATAATAAAGAATGGAATAACAAAAGAATCACCATGCATGCGGTAGATTGCATGTAGACGAAGTTATTCCAATAGAATAATAATAACGGAACCAGTCGTGAAATTCACAATCGAAGCGGATGATCCAACAGAATAATAAATGCTGAATAATAAACAATGGAACCAGGTCCGGTGTAAAACACACAGACATGAAATTCCAACAGAATAATAAATGCGGAATAATAAACAATGGAACCAGGTCCTGTAAAACACACGAACGGATATTCCAACGAATAATAAAGAATGGAATAACGGAAGAAGATCACCAAGTATAGGGGATTCAGCGTATCTGAGTTATTCCAATGAAATAAATAAGAATGGAATAATATAAGGATTTCACCAAGTATAGGGTATCCAGCCATGATACAAAGTTATTTATAGGGTATGCCACTTTTACGGAAGTTATTCCAATGAATAATAATGAATGCAATAATGAAGTTCTCTTCATAAATAAGAAAGAATAACACCCTTTACGAATTACAACAAATAATATCTCTTACCGTAAAAGACACCGGATATCAAAGTAGTGAAGTACGAGAATACTCTTCTTCTTTCTCTCTATAGATTTTCTCTCTATAGCTTCTCTCTATAATTTCTCTCTCTAGTTTCAAAGGTGAATTAAGTAAGAAAATAATGAAGGAATGAGCTTCTATTTATAGGAAAATAGAATGCATAGTAATTAATCCATGAACGGTCCAGTTGATTTACTTTAATCGACGGTCCATATTTAAAGTAAAATCTTTTAAATAAAATATCATATATTCTATTTATATAAAAACATTTTACTATGCAAACACTATGCAAAAACACTATGCAACACTATGCATAATAAAATATAATATATTCTATTTATAGAATAACTTTAATAAAGTATTCTGCTTTACATCAAAAGATGTTTCGCTTTTATTACATTAATAATACGAATAAAACAAAACGTCATTATCGCTATAATAATTCATATTATTAATCGACAATAATGGAATCAAACCGAGTGACTTCTCACATAAGCATCGATAATCAATACCGGTAATATGCTACTATGCAACCACACGTATTCGTATTTTTACTACCGAGTAGTTCAACAAGATCAACCAGTAAAACTTCCGCCGTTATTTCAATAAAATATTTTTTGCTTTTCTCAATCCGACAATAATTCTGTTGTGGGGTCCACCAATGATTGAGCCGTTGCACGAATATTCCCTGCTAAACCAAATATTCCCCGACCAATCGAATATAATATAACCACTTGCATACTTTGCAAAATTTATAAATACTACCCACAACTATAATATTATCTCAAATTCACACCATAATATTAAAAAATTATTTCGACAAAATTTAAATCTTTATTGATAAAATCTGGGGTCTCATAATCTCCCCTCCTTATGGAATTTCACCCTCGAAATTAGGGTACGTACCTGGTATGATAAAGAGGTGAGGATACCTTGAATACCTTTATCGTTGAAAACATTAAATTCATCTTTGCAATCCAGCCAAAGATATTCATTAACAATTCATCTTTGCACTACAGGGCCAAAGATATCCAATCAGAAACCAATAATCTTTGAAACGCAGCTTTAATAGTATCACGACCACGAAATTATCTATGCACCAATCGGCCAAGGATATTCGTGTTTTCAATTACTGATCATGATTATACCGAATAATCCTTGGTCATAATTATACCAAGTCTATCAATGCACTACTGACCAAAGATGACTTTTACCACATCCATGAATTAATATTTCATTCTTTGAGACTCATTTCAATAATTAATCCATATCATCGAATCATCCCCGCACTACAAAAGCCAAGGATATTCATTAAGTATCACCACCACGAATTATCCATGCACTACTACCAAAGATAATCGTGTATTCATTAAGATCACGACCACAAATTATCCATGCACTACTACCAAAGATAATCGTGTATTCATTAGTATCACGTCCACAAATTATCCATGCATTACTACCAAAGATAATCGTGTATTCATTAGTATCACTACCACAAATTATCCATGCACTACTACCAAAGATAATCGTGTATTCATTAGTATCACGACCACAAATTATCCATGCACTACTACCAAAGATAATCGTGTATTCATTAGTATCACGACCACAAATTATCCATGCACTACTGACAAAGATAATCGTGTTTTCCATTACGGTTATGATTATACCCGAACAATCCTCGTCATAATCATACCAAGTCCATCTATGCACTACAAAAGCCACCATGTATGACTTTCAACATAATATAAACATGAGGATAATGATATAAAGAATCAATCAAATGAGATAAAGGATAAATATTAAACATTTATAATATAATTTATCCAGATTCAAGAATATCCCTATGTTATCAATCACTTAATAATCTCATAATCTAATATCATTAATATTATAACAATATTTTAATAATAACTTCTTAAATTTATAAACAATTTATCTCAATTGCTTACGCTTTACCATATAATGCATTTAATCATTCAAAATGCCATACTCATAAGATATCATCACCAATTATCAAATCCTCTCATAAAAAAAAAAAAAAAAATATATCATATACTCTATATAGGATTCTCTAGCCATAAAATCCTATTTTCAACTTTGTTACTTCACATAACATATTTAACTCATATGTTCAGAATTAAACTATTTTCATGAAAAATACCAAATCAGTCCCAAAATATCTTTTTCCGGGATTTAGCATAATATAGTCCCATAATGAAAATATATTTTTCTCTAAATTTTTAAAATTCATTTACTATTTTTCAAAAATCAATTTCTAATTAATTCCTTAAGAAATTTGCTACCTCAAGTTTAACTCCAAAAATTCCCAAATCTTGGCAGGACCTTACACATGTTAATGTGAGCCTCCAGTTTAAATTTCATGGTCATCGGAGTTATTGAACTCTGGTTATAGCGTTTTTCGTCAGAAAAACCTAAATATTGAAATGGTCATAACTTGCTCATTTTAAGTCAGAATGAGCTCATTTTTGGACAGGAGGTACTATATACCATATACCCTCATGTCGCAAAAGGCCAAAATTTTTCTCATAATTTATGTGGCCGAAACAGCTCCTCTAAAATCATGGCAGCAGCTTTTTCGGTTTTTGTAGCTTTGCACTCCTTTGCTAAAATCAGTCCACACAAAAATCTACAACACCTTTTCCAGTAATTCCACTTGGATTAGTTAGGTAACTCATAGATCTAACTCTAGGACTTGACCACACTCAAAAATTCAAAATATAATAAGAGATATGGTCAATTGAATTTCATGTCGTTTTCACCAAAATCGATTTTCAACTCTTTGTGATTTCTAAGAAACTTTCATGTTTTCACATAATAACGAACATAACTCATCATAACACTTACTAATACTTCATATACCCATGATTTTCATTAGTCCAATGCTTTTATTATGACTTTCATCATAATCCTCGTAAATGATCCTTTTAGTTAAAGAAATATTTGAGGGTTTAAGAAATGAGTTTTTATCTTTGAATTCAATACAAAATTGATTTCACGTTCTAGGGTAGGCTAGGAAGTCTTCAAGAATACGCCAAGAAATTTATTAATGATAGAAATATCATTCAAAATCATTACTTTCGTCTAAGACTTGGATAAGTCGTCACATTATACCAATCGTGACTTCTATCCCTTAACCCGGATAAAGACTCACAATGATACCTATCAACTTGCCATCTTCAAATCACGACGTCGCCTACTGAAAAGTCTCGCTTCGTGCATTCCACACAAGGAAGTCAACAACGAAAGGATCGGGGCTCTTTACTTATGGCTTGATATAACAAAGATTAACTTTAGGGTTTGGTTACTTTGAATTAAGATATAACAGTTGGTTAGGAATATGAAAGCTAACAACCTTACAAAAATAATAATGAGTAGTTAATCAATCATTTTCAAAAATTACCTCAAATGCAAGTATTTTCAAAGAGATGAGATCGTGAAAGTGTTTATTTGAAACAACAAGATTAATAAACAGTGGAGGTAACGAAGGTTTCTCCCAACGAAGTATCAATAGATAAATCAAAGTCTAATTTTTTCCGGAGTCAAATTTAAACATTGAACACAACTAGGTAGAATAAAAGAGTGGGTAGAACTTGTATTGAATAAAGTATAGACTTCGTAATAATTTATAATTAATTTACCCGTAATAACTTCGTTCGAGTTTCTCGACAAACGCTCTCGCTTAAATTACCGAGTTTGACTTTACTATAGGGTACATTCCACCCTTAAGTGCTTCTTCACATTCCTGATCCATGATTTGAATCATTATTCTCCGATCCATATCGAATTCGGGTTGTGCTATACGTGGTAATTCCGAATTCGATGTTGGAATTCTCCCAATTCTTGTCCAAAAAGCAAAGTCCATTTCATCTATTTTGGCTTTATTGGATCTGGACGTCTTTTCTACACTATCAACGCGTTGTCAGCGACTTTACCTATGCATCGCCTATTCTCCTTCGTTCAGTTGTTTCTTCTTTCAGCTGATCTTTGATTTTTAAATTCTCAGATTCCAACTTTAATATCTTACACCCTGCCAAAGCGTGATTTTGTTCGAGCATCACATATCGGGTAACCCAATTTTGAATTGTTGTATCCCTTTGTTCCACGACCGTTTGCTGTTCTTCAACCTGTTCTTCTAGCTCACGAACACGATTTTGTAATTCTAAGTTTTGATCATAAACTTCTTCTAACCAATTCTCCTCAGGTTCCTCTTCTTCCTCTTCTTCCTCACTCTCAGCTGCAACCTCTGCAACTAGCTCGGGTGCAACAATTAGTTCTTCATTCACTACGTGGATATCACTAATTTGTTCCTCGTCTGACACTGCATTAACCTGATTAGTGATTAAAGGTGTCACAACGGTCACATTCACTCCATTGTGAATATTTTCAGCTGCCATTTCCAAACACTGCCACAACACAAGGGTTAATTAATATATCAAATATTATCCCTATACTCGACCCCACCAATTAAATAACAAATAAACTTAGGTAGATCATACTAGCGAAGGAATTCCACGTCTCTCCCTCCTAGTTCTTATCTCGCATCTTAGCGGGGATCATATCCTAAGCTCGATACCAACTTGTGGCGCCCCCAAAATTAGGTATACGTCACCCATCTTGGGTCGCCACTTACATGGTACATAAATTCAAATACAACTTACTAACATAACTGCTGTGGTACAATACGACATAAATCGTGAGTTTGAATACAAATATTGTCTACTAGATATTATACAAACTCAAAAGGAGTCCTCATTACAACTATTATCACACTATTTCACGAGAATAGTGAGGACTACTAATGCTATCCTCTCGGACCATTACTCCGTTCCTCGACTCGTCCCAAATTTATATTCTCATTTCACAAGAGAACGGTGAAAGAAAGGGTGAGCTCAACTAGCCCGAAGAAATATTATGACTAAGATAATGCAGAATAAATTATCATTAGCCTTCAACAGTGTTAAACCGGATAAAATACAATAGACAACCGGTTTAACCACGGGGAATATGCAATCCATTAAAAGAGTCAAGTAGAAAATAAAGTCTACTATCTTTTATGATTTAAAAGGTTTTCCATCACTGTTATAGCTGAGACTCAGCTTTAATAATTATTCCACCACATCTAATCATCCTTGTACCACGGTCAAGAATTTTCATTAAATCATCAATGGTCATGACTATACCAAATCACCCCTGGTCATAATCATACCAAAAACTATCCATCACTGCATTACAGGCCACTGAGGACTTTTGTCACATCATTTATATCAAGCCATGATTATCTTAGAATGATCCTCGTCATAATAATCATACTAAGTTCATCTATGCACGTAAGCCAAAGATAACATAATATAACATGAGGATGATGATGATGACATAATAATTCAATAAAACAAGTTCAAGAATTATTTAATCCGGGAATTATTAACGTCCAATTGTCAACATGATCTTTGTTTTGTAGAGTAAAATTCAAGAATAATCGGAAGAATATTTCCATGAAAAGATCTTTGATGAAACGCAAATATCAAAGATATTCTACAAATTTCATGGAGTATAGAAGTCAAAGTTTTAACCAACTGGGTATAATAAAGAATGGAATAACAAAAGAAATAACCATGCATGCGGTGATTGCATTGACAAAGTTATTCCAATAGAATAATAATAACGGAACCAAAGTTAGGTGAAATTCACAATCGAGCAGGATGATCCAAATGAATAATAAATCTTTGAATAATAAACAATGGAACCCGAATCCTGTGTAAAACACACGCATACATGATATTCCAATGAGAATAATAAATGCGGAATAATAAACAATGGAACCGTGTCCTGTAAAACACACAGACGATGGATATTCCAATGAGAATAATAAAGAATGGAATAATGAAAGAAGATCACCAAGTATAGGGGATTCCATGATACAAAGTTATTCCAACCGAAATAAATAAGAATGGAATAATATAAGGATTTCACCAAGTATAGGGTATGCCGCGTATACAGGTTATGTATAGGGTATGCAACTTTTACAGGTTATTCCAACAGAATAATAATGAATGTAATAACAGAAGTTCTCTTCATAAATAAGAAAGAATAACACCCCTTACGGGTACAACAAATAATATCTCTTACCGTAAAAGACACTGGATATCAAAGTAGTGAAGTACCAGAATACTCTTCTTCTTTCTCTCTATAGATTTTCTCTCTATAGCTTCTCTCTATAATTTCTCTCTCTAGAATTTTAGTGAATTCGTAAGAAAATAATGAAGGAATGAGCTTCTATTTATAGGAAAATAGAATGCATAGTAATTAATCCATGAACGGTCCAGATTGATTTACTTTAATCTGACGGTCCATATTTAAAGAAAAATCTTTTAAATAAAATATCATATATTCTATTTATATAAAAACATTTTACTATGCAAACACTATGCAACACTATGCAAAACACTATACAACACTATGCATAATAAAATATAATATATTCTATTTATAGAATAACTTTAATAAAGTATTACATTTTACATCAAAAGATGTTTCGCTTTTATTACATTAATAATACTGAATAAAACAAAAAGCGTCATTATCGCTATATAATAATTCATATTATTAATCGTGATAATGGAATCAAACCGAGTGACTTCTCACATAAGCATCAATAATCAATACTGGTGTGCTACTATGCAACCACACGATTCATCGTACTTTTACTACTGAGTAGTTCAACAAAGATATCAACGGTAAAAACTTCCGCCGTTATTTCAATAAAATATTTTTGTCGTTTTCTCGATCCGAATGATAATTACATTAATGGGTCCACTAATGATTGAGTAGTTACATCGAATATTCCTCGCTAAACCAAATATTACCCGACCAATCGAATATAATATAACCACTTGCATACTTTGCAAAATTTATAAATACTACCCACAATTATAATATTATCTCAAATTCACACCATAATATTAAAAAATTATTTCGACAAAATTTAAATCTTTATTGATAAAATCTGGGGTCTCACAATCACCCTCGTGCCCGTAAGTTATGACGGTTTGCGGATGAAGTTCTGCTAAACCCTAGCAAAAATGAAAAACAATGTTCATAGTCTGTCGACTAATCTTCAGTTATAGTCAGCACGTAGTTTCAAAAATTTGAGATAGATTTGGTATGTTATTATTATTGGTTCAGCTTACTTCACAACTGTTGATTCGTTGTAGAAGAGTTATTCAAAGAAAACATTTAATCCTTTCAGCTTATATTTATTGTTGTTGTTACTTGCTGGGAACTCTAATGCTCATCCTTGCTTTAAATTTAAATGTTTTCAGCTAAGCATGATCAACCAGAATGTTCAGGCCAGAACAAGGGAAAAGGAAAGCAATCAAAATAATTATATGTTATCTTTTGTAATAGTTAGACAATATTAAGACAATGATATTATTTATCTATCATGTAATGTATTGTAGTAAAGGTTACGTACTTGGGATTAGACTTTGATATATGTAATTAAGTTTGATATTTATATTATTGTTATTATTATTAGTATTATTCCGCTCATAGAAATGGTATCGTAAAGCACCGAGTTCGTGTTTCAAATACCCGAGTTTGGAGGCGTTACAAAGGTGAACCTGCAGATTACCTATGTAATAGTATAAGTTTATAATGATAATATTTGATATTATGACAATAACAAATGTAACGGTTATAAAGAACTTGGGGAATAGTAGTATTGTTTTAGAATATTTATAAGACATATTCATTCTTTTGAGGCATTTCAATTGATTGTTTGTGTGAACTGTAGCACCTTGTAGCACCATATGTCGGGTTGGAAGAGACTCGAATTTGGGGGCGTCACAGGTCAACTATTTTCCACTGCTGGCGCGACATCCCTTTACTAGCTATGCTAGACTTTCGAGATTTATTGACTTCGTGCCGATGGTTGTACTTTTGATTTTTGAAAAATATTGGATCACACTAGTGAACCAAAGAATTTTTAAAACAGTGTTACTATTCGCATATCTATGCTATTTGTTTCGGCTAGATAAAAAATATGATTTTTAAATTTTCAAATATATTTTAACTATATGTATGGGGTGATATGATAAACGATGGAGTCATCAATGCAATGGAACCTGGTGTTCGATGTGATCATATGATCGTCAGCCCACTATGGTGAGATGTAGTATGACAACGTCATAATCATGACGCCATAAAAAAAAGATTTTTGAGATTTCTTTAAGATATTAGAATATATATATATATATATATATATATATATATATATATGTGTGTGTGTGTGTGTGTGTGTGTGCGTGTGTGTATTTCGATTGATGTCTGAATTGTTGTTGAAGTCTATGTTATTTGAGTCAGCTAGACGAATATTGAAAGATGTTCATGAAATTCAAGCGTTTCTTGACAAGTTATGCTAAACCAAATTATTTTGGTGCGGATTCAGATGTTGAAAAGCTGAGATGAACAACCCTATTATAGGGGAGTTATTTTACGCAATGCGTTTAGATGTTTGTGCACAATACATGGTACGAAGGGCTGATCACCCTAAGTACGGAGAGTCCCTACAGTATTACTGTTAAGGTTAAAGTTAAAAGATTACTTGTAACCGTGGACATAGTTCGTGGTCTTGTGACCCTCAGTTACATCTCTAAAAATTGAGAAGAATAACCCTATTATGGGGGAATTATTTTTACGCGATGCGTTTAGATATTTGTGCACAATACATCGTACGAAGGACTTAACACCCTAAGTACGGGAGTCCCTATAGTCTAATGACTTTTAAGGTTTAAGTTGAAAGAGTACTTATAACCGTGGACGTAATTCAAGGTCTTATGACCCCTCAACATGATTTGGAATCTTTTTAAATTCCTGAGTTATTCATACTGCTTCCCAATTATTGAGCAATTGTGGAAGATTCTTGTTATTCTAAAAGGCGAATATGGTAAGGATGATATTCCTTAGAAAGAAGTAAGTCGTAGAATGCGACACTTAATGAGGAATATATTGAATAAGTGAGAAAAGAAATTTTTAAATGAGAAAAAGATGAGTTATTAAAGAATAATGTAAAACTTTTAATAGAAAAGTTAATAATTGTAGAAAGATCTTTGTAGAAAGAAAGTGGTTATAGAACCCAATGAATGAATAAAGTATAGATCCCAATGGTTTAAACCCATGGGGCAACCCATGGATGACCCAAAGTGGTGAACAAGTAAAGTAACTTAATGGCTAAGTGTTGTGGTGGCCAAGTAAAGTAACTTAAGGGCTAAGTGTTGTGATGTCTAAGTAATTAAAGTGAAGAGGAAGTTTACTTGATGGTTAAGCTTGGAATAGTAAGGAGGTGGATGTCTTTTTGACCATTATACCCTAACTTAGCAAGTCCTATAAATAGCAAGCTTAGAATTTCATTTGTTGGTTGTTTTCATTTCATCCAAACATTATAAGTGCTTATTTGCTTGAGAGAAAAAGCTAGAAAAGCTAGAAAGGTAGCCTTTGTTAATTCAAGAAGCAAAAAGAAGATTAAGGTTAAGCAAGTGAACTTCAAGGGTAAGAAATCTTAAACCATGATTCTCTTTCTCTTCCATTGTTAGAGAAGTGGGTAGTGGTAGAACATGTATGCTAAGGAATGATAAGAATGATTAATTAATGGACTTAAGCCGTATAAGTCATGAATAAGTTATTCGTAATCATATAAGCTATGAACTAAAGAAGAAATTATAAGATTTGTGCCATGTCTACATTAATGAAGTTATTATGATAACAAGAAGAAAGAGTAATGGTTAGAAGTCATGAACTATCATAAGTCATGAGAAAAGAATTCATAAGAAATTTATATTTTTATAAGTTACAAACTCGCAAAGAACAAGTAATAACTTATCATGATTATAAGTTAATGAAATAAGTATGTTAAGATGTTAGTATGACAGAATGAATCCATTTGAAACGAAGAACAAATCTTAAGTAACGAAGTTTTGCCGGAATTCACACGATTTGACGATAATCGTCGAATTCGTGAAATTCTCAGAATGGAAGTTGAATTTTGATATTGAACTCAGGAACATTAGTTTTTGATGGAGTCAAGTCTTATTTGGCATTATAGAGTTGGGTACTCGAAATTGACTGGATTCCAACTTAGAACGAAGAAACGAGCGTTGAACGTTCACGAACGTTTATCATTTTCGATAAAAATGGACTAATAGGTGAATTTGTAGTTAACGAAGTCAAATAGATAAAATTCTTGCATGAACACGTAGAGTATGTAATTTGTGAACTGTAGGCTCTTGAACGAGCCAATTTGGACTTATAATGAAGAAGTTATGAGCCCGGGAATCTCACTTAAAAGAAAATCTGTCAAATTTGTCTGAAGCACAGAGTCCGCGCCGCAGCGCCGAGTGTGGTCGGGTGAAGCTATAACCTACTGGAGAGTTGCACCGTAGCGTGACCCATAACGAAGGGACTCGCGCCGTAGCGCCGAGTCCGGTCTTTTAGCCCTAGCATGTGGCGCAGCCAACAACGCAACACGAAGAAATAATGTGGTGCATAGCTGAACCTTAAATTTTAGACAATGAAGAATGTTTATATTTGGAGAATGAATGGTAAATGATTAACAATTAATTAAGGATCTTAATGTTACATTGGTAAGACATATTTAAACCTTAAGAATGATTACTTAGGGTTGAAGTAACACAACTTCATATGAACGTAAGAATGACGTAACGGAAAGCCGAAACCAATAATAAAAAATCTAAGTCATAGTTAGATTGAGAAGAAGGGTAAGGTTATTTAGAAACCATGTAGGTTCATTCATGACCTAATGTGGTATGTTAAGTGTGGCGACATTGGAATTTTTAATTATCCCTGTCCGTTACTTGTTCTTTGATGTTCTCATTTTAGGTGAGATTTGTTTGAAAAAACAAGTGAAAAAGGTCTGACATGTGTAATGTCGATGATGGACTGTTAAGAGTCGCCAGTTGGTTTTTTAAATGGTTGTTCCAACACAATCGAGAAAAGGTTTGCATATTGACCCAGTGATGTGACACCGCTAAACGGATCGGTGAAACCGAGATTCATTAGGGTCCGGGGACTTGATTATGCCGAGGGAAGGTGTTAGGCACCCCCCGACATCCGTGTTACCACGGTGACTGCCTCTTTTCAAGAAACAATTATCTGAATGTGTGTGTGTGTGGGTCAATGTGCTGTTTATTTGGAAGTGGTGCGAGGCCTCGTTTGCACCTATATACACAGGGTTTGAATTTATGTTAAAATTTAGTTTTTAGCAAGATATAGCAATGATGTTTTATAAAAGAGGTTTTTTCAAACCCTGATGCTCAATAGTAATTGAGACCTTTTACACCTCTATTTTATTAAGTGTTCGGCTTGATTGATTTTATTTTTGAGATGCGAAGCATCTGTAAAAAAATAATGTACAAAATAATCTTGATTTCCTCATCATATGAAAACCATCCGAGGAAATTCGAACACCGCAGAATAATTTATAAGTTTAACTTACAATTTGAAAATGTCCATCAAGGAACCAAATCTAGATCCAATAAATTTGAATCTGTGATCACATGATTCCTAAAGCATATGATACCTCCTCAATTTGTATGAAAGCGATAAGCGGTATATATATATAAAGTCAGAAATATATATATACGAGACCATCATCACCAACCACGAAGCACCTCCATGGGGGATCAGAAATGTAAATAAAGCTATAAAAAGCTATCAACCACCACAGAGGAAACTCCAGGTGGGACAAAATGTAAATAAAGCTGTAAAGCTATCAACCACCACGGAGGAAACTCCATGCATGACAAAATGTAAATAAAGTTGTACAAAGCAATCAACTGCCACGAAGTGAACTCTAGGCAGGACGAAACGTAAAGAAAGCTGTAAAAGCGATCAACCACCACGAAGTAAACTCCAGGTGGGACAAATATATATATATATATATATATATATATATATATATATATATATATATATATAAAAAGTATAAACGCACTAGATGTAAAATCCGGGCTCATCGAGCGAGTTTGACAACAGTATATATATATATATATATATATATATATAAGCGAATAAACGCTTGGGGATGTAAAATCCGGGCTCATCTAATAGAGTCGACACACGGTTCATATATATATATATATATATATATATATATATATATATATATATATATATAAGCAAATAAATAAACGCTCCAAACCGAAGTCTAGGCTCAATCGAGGCATAACTCGAAAATGTTAGTCCATATATATATATATAATATATATGTATAACAAACTAAAATAAAACCACAGACCGAAGTTCGGGAAAACACACGCAACACGACTCTCAACGTGAAGAAGGGTGTGTGGAAAGATGAAGAGAAAGGCTTTAAAGTGTGTGAAAAGGCTTACCGTGGGCTGCCAAAGAAGACTTTTATATCTTTAAAGTAGATAAAACTCGGCTCCCGCCGGTACAAAAGTAGCTATACGTGAGCTCACAAGTTTTTAAAATGGGAAAGCACTAAGTATATTGCAAGTACGGAGCAAATTTGACAGGGCTTCCTCGCTCTCTCTCTCTTCAAAATGGCCACCCCAAGCCCTCTATTTATAGAGGGGGGAGCCACAGTGTACTATGACCCGACCGCAAGTGTACTGAAATGCCCGGTTGCCCCTGGGTTTCTCGGGTTGGGTCGTCTCGTAGTACATGCACGTAGGCACGACAATGTCCGCTCGAACTTTTAGAATTACAATCCGGGCATCCGACTGAGGTATATAGGAACTATTTTGGACCGCCATTGTCAAGAGTTGTACAATACCATGGGATTAGAGGTTGTACGAAGTCATGAAGATGGGACGATGCCCTCCGGTTTTCAAGCTTTAAATTTTATCTGTTACCCCGCACAATAGTCACTCGGGATTGGTTTTCCTTGATTCTTGTGGGACATCATTGTGTAGAGATGTGTGTATGAAATTTTAAGACGACGTGATGTGGCTTTAGAGTGGCGAGATGATGCCTTGGCCCCTTACCGGAGTTATCGTCGGTTTGGGCTGATAAAACAGACGTTACTTAGGGTTATTGCTGAGATTGGACTGCTGCAAGTGTTAAAGGTCCTCAATGTCAACTCTAAGGTGTGCATGTCCTCCCGGTGTTATATCCGGGCTGATACTGGGTATCTCATTGTGAGCGCTGAGATTGAAGCTGGTTGCATTTAAAACAAGCATTTCCGGGGTTATCGCTGGAACTGCATTCCTTGGGCTGATCACCAAGGTTGGTAGCTATTCCCATGATTGGGACTGAGACTGGATACCTCGGGGTTATCTCTGAGATTAATTGGTCTTCTCCGGTGTGTGTTCCGGTATTGGATTTGCATGCCTCGGGGTTATCTCTGAGGTTGGAATTGTTATTCCTAGTGTGTGTCCTGGGGTTGATGCTGAACTTCCGGTAGTATCCGGAATGGATATGAATTGTCTTCAAGGGTTCCCTCTTAAAAGACGAATCTATTCTCCTGCAATATTAGTGACAAAAGAAAAATTTTGAGTGTCTCTGATGCCCTCTTTATCATACTCATGCAATCTGATGCATGGGTAGGATAAAGAATCCTAGACACTTGAAATGCCATAAGACAAACATGATACTATATGTAGCAACACTGCAAATGTATGACGACGTGTCTTGGGTTGTTATTTTGACATCTTTGGGGATGATTGTTGAATCCTTGTAATGTTTACCGAGGATCGAAAAATATGACCTGATTAGATGTGTGATCCGAATCTGTTGGGATGTTGATGTTGGAGTTATCACCAAAGTCCTGGAGCTTTGATACAGACTTAATTCTGAAGAGGTACATCTTATGTGTAAGAGGTCTGTGGGGATGAAGCTTTCTCTGTTTGAGGATATGTATAACATATTCCATCATCGATTTTCCTTGATGATGTTGACCTTTCCTAGTTTGTATCGCCAGGATATGTCAAGATTCTATTGGATTTACTGCCAACAGAAGATGATGTCAGGATTGCCTGACCTTCGTTGATTTGAACTTCACTGTCGCGTGAATCAACGGATGAAAACCCTTTGGGATAGATTGTCTAGGCTGCTTGACCTTCGCTGACGTGTGAATCAACAGAACATTGCGTTGTGACCCCCATCGGGGAACCATTGAGGACTCATAAATACCAACGTACACAATCATCGAACAACTTTCGATGCCTCGATGGGTTTACTTGCCATCGGCTGAAATAATGTTAAGGCTGCTTGACCTTCGTTGATGTGTGTGTTAACAAATGTGCATGCATTGTAACCCCCACCGGGGTTCCACGTTGTAACCCCCGTCGGGGATCACGTGGATCTTTAGGGTAATGTCCCAGAATTGACGGCATTGGACCTATACAAGGTATTGCCGAATGTGATTTGTAACAAATGAGAACATTGGCGTCTAGCCAGAGTGGATGTACTGATATTGTGCGTGCTGTCGTATGTCTATATGCCACGGTACATGGATGAGATAGACATTGGAGTCATCATGGAAGTGAGAGCTCTCAGGGAGGGTCATACCATCATTCCCATGATTATAGCGAGAGATTACGAGGTCGACTACATCTTCTTTGCACTTATCCAACGTGAGTGTTCGCAGGCGGCTTCGGTCGTATATATCGTGTGGTTTATGTCACACTTGAGACCGATTGGCACCTTTAGACGGCATGGGTATTATTTCACCCATGATATAGCCATGTCATACTCCTTTCAGCCATCAGAGTGTACGGACGCTTTGTTTTGGTCTATGTTCTTGGCGGATATTAGTGATCCGTTTAGCATATTTCCGTGCTCGGGGCTTAGCTCACCTTACAGTTTTATTACTCATGCTCTAGGCATGGACTATCTCCCTCTGGCTGGCTTAAGGGGCATGACTATATACCACCCGCTGGCCGTGATGTCACAGTTTGACCAGTTTCAGGACTTTCATCCTTTCGAGGGGTCGTCGGGTCAGCGTTCCACTTCTCGTTATCTTTCAGCAGAGGACCGATCCCGTGTGTATGCTTGTTGCGATCAGCGTGAGATAGATGCTTTTTCTGTGAGCCATCCGGGTTGTTCTGCAGAGTATTCTGCATGGATAGAGACAAAGATTTCACTGGCTGTGGTAGTATCCACATTGCCGAGTAGTGATTCCGATGATGTAGAGCCTATGGAGGACATTGATTCCTACATCGAGGAGGAGCCAGTTGCTGGGATGCCAACATTTCCTTTATATTCTCCCAGAACTAGTACTGTTGTGTTTCAGTATTCAGCACAGTACTTTGAGCAGAGTCTTCATCTGATGACCTTCGAGTGAGACCAGGCTAGAGCCTTGATGTTGACTGCCCTTGATGGTAGAGACGCAACTCTGTTAGAGAGAGATGAGGCATTAGCTCAAAGAGATGCCTCTGTTTTTGAGTGGGATGAGGCTAGATCAGCCAGAGATGCTGTGATAGTTGAGCGTGATAGTGCCATATCTGCCTGGGATGTCCCCGTTATAGATAGTACTGCAGTGAGGTCCCTTACCACTGGCATGATCGCAGAGATGATCACTTACATTGATGAGCATATGATCACTATGCTGATGGCTGCAGATCTATTAGGTCGAGTGGATATTCTCGTACAGGAGACCACAGCTTCGCCTCCTTCTTCGGAGAGGGATGTCATGTTGGGCTTGTTAGCTCGCATATATCCGAAGTTGTAGATGGGCTTGTATTTTCCTGCACAGACCAGCATAGCCATTTTGTCTAGTATAGTTTACATTATGTATATTAAACATCATTATATAAAGCAGGGAAATATATTTTTGATCACTTCCCTTTTAGATATGTCTGTTGCTTGCTTGATATTTGCCTGCTTCTTTAGGGCTGGTGATCTTGATGTTTTCTGAATTCCTCCTAGATGGATGGACATTGAGTTGTCTCTAGATAGTTCAGAATGGATCATCGATCTGTATGTATCCCTACCATCTTTGGTGTCTTAGGACTGGTTTCTGCATGGATATGTGGAAAGGAGTGTGGCTTTCCTCTTTGAGATTGACCACACCACAGATGGTCGCCAGTACTTCTATTTAGGAGAAGCCTAGTTAATTCCATCTCTTATGGATTAGTGTTGCTCTTCAAGGTATAACCGCAGCTTAGATGGTCGCCGAATCTCCTATTTGGGAGGAGTTCAGGTAATTCCATCCCTTTGGTCTGAAGCCAATGAAATGTAGTGGATTAAAGGATGATCCCAGTACCAGTTGATAAGGGTTTGTGTTTTGGTAGGGGGATGAGACAGAACCATAAGTGGCTGCCTACGTATTCCTATTGAAGAGGAGATCAGGTCTGCGTATTCCGAGCCTTGTGTAAGAGGTTCAACGCTGTATGTGGCAGAAATGGTGTAGGAATATTGTTTTTGTTTTTGTAAGGAGAAAATGGTAGAAATGTTTTTGTTGTTTTTGTTTTATTACAACCGGGCCATGTAACATGGTTGCCTACGTACTCTTATTGAAGAGGAGATCAGGTCGACGTAGTTCGCCCCTTAGGGCGAGTGGAAAAGGGTAATCCCATGTGCATGTCAAATTATGGGGAAGAGAAAGTTTAATCCTAGTTTGAGGATAAACTGCAGGTATGAGAAGTTTGATCCCATGCATGGTTAGCCAAACTGCAAACGCGAGAGGTTCAATCCGTAGTGGGATGACCTAAGTTGTCGGAACGCAGAGAAGCCAGGCTGCTGGCTTGAAAAGTATGTTTCCCTGAGGTGCAAAGTGTGGAAAAGTTATATGTGGTAAAGGGTTAAAGAACTGGAATGATTGGTGATCTGATGATCCAAAACCAGGATGTTTGTTTAATGGCAACTTCAGACATAGTACCGTTTCACGGCGTTCGAGTTGATAAGTTGTGGAAATTCATCGTCGTCCATTCCTTGCAATCTGAGAGCGCCTCCTGTCAATACTTCCTTGACAACAAATTAGCCTTCCTAGTTAGGAGCGAATTTACCCTTAGATCGATCTTGGTTGTCAATGATATTCTTCAAAACCAAGTCATGTTGTTTAAACTGCCGTAGTCAGACTTTTTTGTTGTAGAATCTGGCGATCCTTTGTTGATATAACTGACCATGGAAGATAGCCGCGGTTCGCCTTTCTTCTATTAGAGACAATTGGTGATACCTATCTTGTACCCATTGGTCTTCATCCAGCTGAGCATCTATCAACACTCTGAGGGATTCCATTTCAACTTCTATGGGGAACCTTTGCTTCCATCCCATATGTTAATCGTGTGGGGTGCCCCAGTGGAAGTGCGCATTGATGTTCTGTAGGCTAACAGAGTAAGAGGCAATAAGTTAGGCCATTCTTTGTGATTGGCGGACATCTTTTGCATGATCTTCTTGATGTTTTTGTTAGCCACTTCAACAAAACCATTCATCTTCGGACGATAGATGACAGAGTTGAGATGTTTGATGTGGAATTTACTGCATAATTCCTCCATCATTTTGTTGTTGAGGTTCTTAGCATTATCTGACACAATCACCTCAGGTTGTCCATATCGACAAATGACATTGTTTCTGATGAAAGCAATGATGACTTCTTTGGTAACCCTAGGGAAAGAGGTTGCTTCTACCCACTTGGTGAATTAGTCGATCTTGGTGAAGATAAATTGATGTTCATTACTGGCTTTAGGCTCAATGGGCTTGATAACATCCATTCCCCACATTGAGAAGGGGCAAGGTGAACTCATGTTGTGGAGTTCCCGTGGAGGGGCGTGTATAGTATTCCCATGAATCTGGCACTGATAGCATCTCCTGACGTGGTCATTGCAGTCAGCTTTGAGAGATAGCCAGTAATGTCCTGTCTTGAGGACTTTCTTGACAAGGAGGGGGCCACTCATATGGGGACCACATAATCCACAATAGATTTCATCCATAAGCCTTTGGGCTTGATCTTTGTATAAACATCTAAGGAGACCTAGTCCTGCATCTCTTTTGTAGAGCGCATCTCCACTCAAATAGAATTTCATAACAAGTCGATGGATCCGTCCTTTGTCAGTCGGGCTCGCCTCAACAGGTGTAGATCCATCTCGTAGGTATTCCTTGATATATTGATACCGAGGATGATGGATGGGAGGTAGCTCATCCAATATTTCTCTAACATAATTCCCATAGGCTGGGGCCTTGTGCAGGGAAATTATGACACTTGGCAAGTGTCCTTTGTCTGATATGCGAATTAAGGAGGCCAAAGTTGCTAACGCGTCCGCAAAGTCATTCTTATTACGAGGAACGTGTAGAAAGGAGATTTTTTCGAACTCCAAAACCATCTGTAAAACTTGCTGATGGTAAGGTAGCAAATGTAGTTCCTTGGTTTGATAGATTACGGTGGATTGTCTAATTACCAACTCTGAATCTCCAAAGATGATTAACACTTTGATGCCCATTGAGCAGGCAAGTTTTAGCCCAATGAGACGACCTTCATACTCAAATTTGTGTTGTTGGTCTTGACAAACTATAAATTTGATGGCGACGGGATACTGCTCCCGTCATGGATACTAGAACTTCTCGACTCGAGAACCTTCCATATTAATGACTCCATCAAAATACATCTTCCATGCTTGGCGTGTATCGTCTTGATGGTGTTCTTTGAACTTCATCATTACTCCTTCATCGGGGAAGTATGTCTCGAAGGGTTTGAAATCCCCGAAGGTCGGCGACCGATTGATCCGCAATTCCTTGACCTTTGATGGACTTTCGAGTCACGTATACAATGTCAAATTGTTGTAGGATCAACTGCCATCTGGATAGCCGATGATTTAACATGGGTTTATTGAACACATACTTGAGAGGATCCACGCGGGATATGAGATGGGTTGTGTGACCATGGAGGTAATGTTGTAACCTCATGGAAGCCCATGCTAAAAGCAACAACACGTCTTTTCGATCGAGTGTACTTGTGTTCCTTTCTTTTCTTTGAATCTTTTTTGAGAGGTAATAGATAGCTCGTTCTTGGCCTCTATCGTCCTTACGTCCCGACATCGACCCATGGCGTTGTCACTTATGGACGGTACATGAACAGGGGACATCATCCACAGGTGGTACCAAAATGGGAGCTTTGACTTAGGCTTGTTCTTTAATTGTGAGGAAGGCATTTTGGCACTCATCATTCCATTTCATGGAGGAGTTCTTCCATAATAGCTTGAAGATTGGCTCACAGGTTACTATGAGTTGAGAGATAAACCTGCTAATGAAGTTGATTCTTCCCAAAAATCCCCGTATTTCCTTCTCTGTCTGAGGAATGGGCATTTTCGTGATGGCCTGGATTTTGGTAGGATCCAGCTCAATCCCTTTGTGGCTGACTAGAAATCCTAGCAACTTGCTTGATTTAACACCAAAGGCGCACTTGTCTTGATTCAACTTCAAGTTGTACTTATGCAATATGTTAAACAATTTTCTAAGATGGTCTAAGTGGTCATCCTCATTTCGAGATTTGACAATGATGTCATCCACGTAGATCTCAATCTCTTTGTGCATTAAGTCGTGGAAGAGAGCCATCATAGCTCGCTGATAGGTGGCTCCGGCATTGATGAGGCCGAATGACAACCGTCTATAGCAAAAGGTTCCCCAGGCGTGATGAAAGCGGTTTTCTCACAATCTTCCTCGTGAACCATGATCGATGGTACCTCATGAAAGCAATCGAAAAGGAGTACATGCATGATTTACAGCGATGATTGTCGATGAGAATGTGGATAAATGGCACGAAAAGCTATCTTTTAAGCAAGCTTTGTTCAAGTCCGGTAATCCACGCAGACTCGCACCTTCCCTCGGGTTTAGAATGCAGGAACAATGTTTGATATCCACTCAGGATATGTGGACACCATGATGATGCCAGCTTGAAATTGTTTCACAATTTCTTCTTTCACCTTTTAACTCCACTCAGGTTTTAATCGCTTGAGCTTCTGCTTGACTGGATTAAATCCTTCTTTAATGGGAAGGCGATGAAGGACAATGTCATTGGACAAACCCACCATGTCTTCATGAGACCATGCAAACACATCCTAGAATTGGGTTAGTAGCGTAACCATGTCATTTCGCTAGTTTGGGGTAAAGTCTGAACCAATCTAGATTAACTTAGGGCTTTCTAAGGTTCCGAGATTGAAGGAAGTGGTTTGGTCAAGGTTGGGTTTAGGTTTGTATTTGACCCATTCTTGAATTTCTGGAGGCACCTCAATGTCCTCATGTACTTCCATCAAGGCTGAATTCATCTCTACATCAAAGGTACAATCCTTGTTGAGAAGAGGCAACGTATTAGCAAGTACCAACACATCTAAATTCAGGGTCCTGAAACAAAATATGCTTTCATGTAGTATATATGAAAAGGTTTGATCATACAAAGTGTTAGCATGTACTGGTAAAATGACTACTAATATTGTACAGAAAAGTAAGCAGTTATGATATCTACAGGGTAGAAAGAGTTTCTGCCCGTTTACCCTTGTCGACCAATGCAAGGAGTGTTGTTCCAATTGCCAAGGGCAAAGTCCGGGTGGACTGTAGTGATGGAGGGGTAGTCATCGTCCTCCCTATCCCGAATGATGGCCATTACATCCGAGCAATCATCGTCTGGGGTGTATCTGTTTGTATGTTCATCATGAACAATGATGCGTATGCCCGACACCATTCGGATGACATCTTGCTTAATTCTTTGTTTCTCTTCTTCCACTGCGGGATTTGGAACAAAGACTTCTTTCTCCTTCACCGGTACCGGCTTAGGAAATAACATAGCCATGATATTGGCTGGCACCTTTATAGGAGGTTGTGCAGACTTAGAGTTTGAAGGCGAAGATAAACGCCGCGCATTTGAAGCTGTAGGAATCTGCTGATGCTTATGAGGATTTCTATGACTAGAACTGGCAGAATAGCCTAGTCCAGCTGTTCCAGTTTGCTTGGTTAATGGAATTGGGTACTTGATACCCTAGCGATCTTTCCCCAGCCCTTGTCCCGACTGATGACCCAATGACATCATTTCTTGAGTAGACGACATTACCTCGGCAGAAATCTTGGGTTCGGGAAATGGCATTCCAATAGCATGGTATTGGGTATTGCTTACTTCCAAGGCATAAAAACTGATCGGTTCAACATTTGCATTAGCATTGATGAATGGCATGTCCCCGTGTTGAGGACACTCTGGTTCAGCGTTGACCGTGACTAGGCTATTGTTGATAATATATTTCAACTATTGATGAAGGGTGGAGGGGACTGCCCCTTCCATATGAATCCATGGTCGTCCTAAGAGCAGGTTGTATCCCAAATCTATCTTGAGTACGTGAAAAGATACGCAGAATTGATGTGTACCAATTTCGATTGGCAGTTCAATTACTCCGACCGAATTCCGGCGGGCTCCGTCAAAAGCTTTGATGACAGTATGGCTACTCCAAATTCGGTTGAGATTGATACTCATCTTCACCAAGGTAGCGTATGGACAAATATTTAAAGATGATCTTCCATATATCAAGACTCCAGTTAGCATGTATCCGGAGGACAAGACCGCAATGTGCAACGACTTGCAATGATCGGTCCCTTTGGGAAGTATGTCATCATCAGTGAAGGATATCACATTGTTGTTGAAAATGTGATCAGCCAAGTGTTGAAATCTTTCTGTATCAACTGATGTTGGTAGATAGGCTTCTTCCAAAACCTTCAACAAGATATTCCGGTGATCCTCGGAAGTTAGGACCAAGTCTAAAATTGATATTTGGTGTGGAGCTTCTCTTAAGCTTAAAACCACATTGGCTTCGTTAAGACCCATAGTGCGGAGGAATTTTTCAATCTTCTCCATGGGTATTTTCCCCTTTGATTTGATGGTAGACTTCATCATACGTTGGGGAAGATACAATGGATTTTCCTTTGACACTGTAGCAGTGGTATGTGAGGTGGATCCCTCACCATCTCCATAATTCCATGGCACTTTATTTAAGCTAACAATAGGATATTGTGCTCTGCATGACAAGTTTATTGGCTCGGGAACGACCACTTTCAAAGGATTGTTGCTTCCCCTGAGTTGAATTGTTGGTATTGTGAGTGATTTGTTAGTCCCATCAGTCTCAGTGGATATGACCGCTACCAAACTCTTCAACTAAGTAGGACATGTATTCTCACTTGCACGTAACACAGTATCATCGTCTGCTTGTTGCAGGACACCATTGTCGATTAGATTTTGGATAAGGTGGCGGAGTGCCCAGAATTCTTCTGTGCTGTGACCACGAGAATGGGAGTGATATTGACATACTCCATCAGAATTGTACTGTCCAGAACGGGGATTGATTGGAGGAAGAAGGGAAGTGATCCTTCCTTCATTGATTAGCATCTGAAGGATTTTCTCCATAGGTTGGCCCAGATATGTGAATTCTCTTTTGTTGGTAAAATCCCAACGAGCTTTGGCATTCACTATCTTTATCACTTTGTCTTCCAGCATTTCATTTTATGAAGGTGACGAGAGCATATTTGTGACAAGAGGGAGGAGACTAGCATGCTCCTGGCTGACTAACTGGCGTGTCACTTGATGTTGATAGGTCACCAGTTCTGCCAATTGCTCAATTTTCTTGCGTAGAGCTTTAATCTTTCGTTCCATTGTGAATTGGAACTTGGCATAATTCCACTTGTCAACACCGTTTTTGGGGATCTGGGAGGATTCACAGTTGAAATTGGAACCCTGTCCATTGCTTCAATTGATCATGTTGACCTCTTCTTCTTTGTGCTGAGGAAGAGGGTTGTCTTAAACGTGAGGCTGATCTGGTTTGGTGACCACGATCTCACCGTTGTAGGTCTTGGATTTTGTGTTTCAAGGCCCAATAATCTTGAGTATCATGTCCAGGTGCCCCGTCATGATAAGCACATTTCTGAGCAGCATTAAAACCCCGTCCATTAGGGCTGGCTGGTGGAAGAAGATGTATAATTTTCTTCTATGTTGTCAGAAGAGTGAGAATATTCTCGAGTGTGTCCCATAAGGGTGTGAACACTCGAGGGCGTTTGACTTTTCCACCTTTTGATATTGGAGGGTTCGAAGCCTGTGCTTGAAAGGGAGTGTAGTTTCTCCTTTGAATAGGCGTGTTACGATTGCCTTTTTGACCACATAGTATCGAAACATCTTCCTCTTTCTTTTTATGGATCCTTCGGGGGTTGTTTCCATAATTTTCCGGATTGGATGTGATTAGTAACAGCTTTAAGGGCAACTAGGTCTTGAATTTTTCCGGACTTCAATCCCATCTCAGCCATCTCCCCATGTCTGACCATTTAAGAAAATGGTTTACCGATGCCGGCTAAAACTCTTTCATAGAAAGGAGCTTCTTATATGTCTATGAAAGTCATGACCATCTCTGATTCTGTCAAGGAAGGAATAACTTGGGCAACCAGGCGTCTCCACCTTTAAGCATACTCTTTGAAAGACTCGTTAGACTTTTTTTGGATCTTGGTAATTTGATACCGATCAGGAGCCATCTGAGACTGAAAGCTGTATTGAGTGAGGAAGGCGTGTGCTAGCTCTTCCCAGCTATGGATCTTTGAGTTGTCTAATCTTGTGTACCACGAACGGGCTTCTCCAGTCAGACTCTTCTGGAACAGTTGCATTCTGAGCTTCTCGTCCTCTGCATAAGATCCAAGTTCTCCAATAAACACTTTTAATTGTGTGTAAGGATCTCCTAACCCGTCATATTTTTCAAAGTCAGGAGTCTTAAACTTTTATGGATAATGAACACCAGGGAAAATGCAAAGATCAGCATATGAAACACTCCCGTGTGTTCCAATTCCTTTGATAGCACGAAGGGTCTCTTCCATTTGGAGGACTTTCTTTTTGATGTCACCGGTGTCTGGATCTCCTATGAGATGGGTGGTATCATTAGTTTTGTTGGTCGTATCCAACTGTATTTCAGGTATTGTAATGACCTAGTTTCCCCCTTGTATAGAGGATTCAGCATGTACGGGTATTTTTGGACCCTGAGTAGACTAGTGTATTTCTTTAAGCAGAACGGCCAAATCTGTAATTTGTTTGCTTAATCAATTCAATTCTTTGCGAAAAACTGGATTAAGGTCGGTTTGGTCGGATGATGACATGATTGATTGTGAGCTTGCGACCTTTTGGATTTTAATAGGGTAGTAGGTCCGATTGGTTCCTACACAAAAAGACTTGCATAGTTTAGTCTTTAGGAAATGTGTATAATAATAACTTGTGTGATGTGATGTGTCCATTTTAGGAATTTTATCTGCAAAAATGGATGTCATTTGTTTGTAGCATGTCAATTTGTATGTATACACATTTCTTCATATTTCTCATTACATGGAGATAGATATGGAATGAAATTACAAGTAATTGTGTTTACAAGTAATTAAAATGAGAAAGCATGAAGAGACTTTCCTCCGTTTTGGGTTTATCAGAAGCTGGCCTATCTTAGGTTACTCTCGCGGCTTTTTGGCATGAAGGTTCCCAAATCATCACAATTTACTCAATGGGAAATTAATCCGGTCTTTTCAATTTGGAGCAAATTTGGGTGGTGCCTTTCACGAGCCTCGCATGAAATTAGTCTTCCTACTGAGTCCAATAATCAAACAAAGCGGGATAACCTCACGGTGGAGGGACCACAAAACATACATTCACATACATCGCGTCTCACCGTATGAAAATGATGACATGTGTAAAGCACTAATATCCTGGCAGATATGGTGCGAGGCACTAAAGTCTGATAAATAAATGCATTCATACACATTCATCATAAATGTAAATGCAACATCCACACACAAAACGGATAACAATTTTGAAAAGATTGTAATAGCGGCTTAAGTCCTCTTCTTGGTGTCCCCAATGAAGAGTCGCCACTTATCGGCGTCGGGATTTTAATTGTCCCTTTCCGTTACTTGTTCTTTGGTGTTCTCGTTTTAGGTGAGATTTGTTTGAAAAAATAAGTGAAAAAAGGTCCGACATGTATAATGTCGAAGATGGATATTAAGAGTCGCCAGTTGGTTTTTAAATGGTTGTACCAACACAATAGAGAAAAGGTTTGCACATTGACCCGATGATGTGACAACGCTAAGCGAATTGATTGAAAGCAAAGAGATTCATTAGGGTCAGGGAACTTGATTATATGGAGGGAAGGTGTTAGGCACCCCAGACATCCGTGTTACCACGGTGGCCGCCTCTTTTCAAGAAACAATTATCTGAATGTGTGTGTGTGTGTGGTCAATGTGTTGTTTATTTGGAAGTGGTGCGAGGCCTCGTTACACTTTATATATACGGAGGTTTGAATTTATTTAAAAATTCAGGTTTTAGCGAATATATAATGATGATGTTTTATAAAAGAGGTTTTTTCAAACCACGATGCTCAATAGTAATTGAGACCTTTTATACTTCCATTTTATTAAGTGTTCGACTTGATTGATTTTATTTTTCGAGATCTGAAGCATCTGTAAAAAATAATGTACAAAATAATCTGGAGACTTCCTCGTGGGTATATGAAAACCATCGAGGAAATTTAGACACCGCAGAATATAATTTACAAAACTTGCTTACAACCGAAAATGTCCATCACGGGAACCGAATCTAGATCGATAAAAATTTGAATCTGTGATCACATGATTCCTAGGCATGCATAATAACATAATTTGCATGAAAGTAGCGATATATATATATATAAAAAGCTATAAATATATATATATATGAGACATGATCACCACCACACGAAACACCTCCACGGGGATCGAAAAAAAAGTAAATAAAGCTATAAAAAGCTATCAACCACCACGGAGGAAACTCGGTGGGACAAAAAGCGTAAATAAAGATGTAAAGCTACCAACCACCACGGAGGAAACTCTAAAGTGGACAAAATGTAAATAAAAGGCATACAAAGCAATTAACTACCATGAAGTGAACTCTAGCGGGAACGAAACGTAAAGAAAGTCATAAAAGCGATCAACCACCACAAAGTAAACTCGGTGGGATGAATATATATATATATATATATATATATATATATATATATATATATATATAAAAGCGATAAACGCATATCTGATGTAAAATCCGAGGCTCATCGAGCGAGTTCGACAGCAGTTCATATATATATATTTATATATATATATATAAGTATATAAAAGCGTAAACGCACAAAATGTAAAATCCATGCTCATCGAAGAGAGTCCAAACACACGATTTATATATATATAATATATATATATATATATATATATATATATATATATATATATATATATATATATATAAGCAAGTAAACGCTCGGATGTAAAATCGGGCTCATCGAACAAAGTCCAAACACACAGTTAATAAATATATATATATATATATATATATATATATATATATATAAAAGCGATAAATGCTCGGGCCAAAATCTAGGCTCATCGAACAATATTCGATACATAGTTCATATATATATAAATATATATATATATATATATATATATATATATATATAAACAAATAAACACTCCAGAGCGAAGTCTAGGATCAATCGAGGCATAACTTGATAATGTTAGTCCATATATATATATATATATATATACACACACTGAAATAAAACCACGGATCGAAGTCCGGGCAAACACACGCAACACGACTATTAACGTGAAGAAGGGTGTGTGCAAAGATGAAGAAAAAGGCTTTAAAGTGTGTGCGAAGGCTTAAAGTGGGCTGCCAAAGATGACTTCTATATCTTAAAAGTAGATAAAACTCGGCTCCCGCCGGTACAGAAGTAGCTTATATGTGAGGTCACAAGTGTTTAAAATGGGAAAGCACTCAGAATATTGCAAGTACGGAGCAAATTTGACAGGGCTTCCTCACTCTCTCTCTCTTCAAAATGGCCACCCCAAGCCCTCTATTTATAGAGGGGGGGAGTCGCAGGTGTATCTGTGGCTGCCCGTGTTTCCCTGAGTTTCTCGGGTCCGGTCGTCTCGTAGTATGTGCACATAGGCACGACAATGTCCGCTCGAACTTTTAGAATTGCAATCCGGGCATCCGACTGAGGTATATAGGACCTATTTCGGACCGCCGTTGTCGAGAGTTGTACAATGGCATGGGATTAGAGGTTGTACGAAGTCATGAAGATGGGATGATGCCTTCCGGTCTTTAAGATTCAAATTATATCTGTTACCCCGCACAATAGTCACTCGGGATTGGTTTTCCTTGATTCTTGTGGGACATCGTTGTGTAGAGATGTGTGTATGAAATGTTGAGATGATGTGATGTGGCTTTAAAGTGGCGAGATGATGCCTTGGCCCCTTACTGGAGTTATCGCTGGTTTGGGTTGATAAAGCAGACGTTGCTCAGGGTTATTGCTGAGATTGGACTGCTGCAAGTGTTGAAGGTCCTCAATGTCAACTCTGAGGTGTGCCTGTCCTCCTGATGTTATCTCTGAAGCTGATTGCATTTGAAACAAGCATTTCCGGGGTTATTACCGGAACTGCATTCCTTGGGCTGATCACCATGGTTGGTAGCTATTCCCATGATTGGGACTGAGACTGGATACCTCGGGGTTATCTTTGAGATTAATCAATCTTCTCTACTGTATGTTCCGATATTGGTTTGCACGCCTCGGGGTTATCTCCGAGGTTGGAATTGTTACTCCCAGTGTGTGTCCTGGGGTTGATGCTGAACTTCCGGTAGTATCCGGAATGGATATGAATTGTCTTCCAGGGTTCCCTCTTGAAAGACGAATATGTCCTCCTGCAATATTAGTGACATGTGTGTAGAAAATTTTGAGTGTCTACAATGTGGTTATGTGTTGTAGAAACCGTAAAGACTCAAAGGAAAAGTAATTTTACTATAGCAGACGCTGAAAGCAAGTTTTTTTTAAACGCTTGTCTAACCTTCGTGTTAGCCAAGTTTTCTGTGATTCATGTTAAGAGATGCATGGATTGTTTTACCTCGGCTAGACTAATCTTGAAGAGTTGATTGATTTATTTACAAGTCTTTCAATATAGAATTGCTAACGCTATCTTACGCCAATTGTCTGGTACGGATTAACGGTAAGTCTGAATATGAATAAACAAATGAATTTTTCATCGATTATTCGATGGGCACGTGAGGTTGCCACAAGTTAAATGTATATACGTTTAATTGATGTAGTGTTGATCAACATTGAGTACTATAGGCTGATCACCTAGAAGAGCTCGTAAGCTATGTCGGACTTACGGACTTAGTGTCGGGTTGTCCTTTTCAAAGAAATTATGAAATGCTCATGGTCTTGGACCAGAATTTATGTTTTACTGAATATTGTTATTGTAAAATGTTTTGAAGGAAAAAAAAATGTTATTTTGAATTATTAATAGTACTTCATAACTATCATCCAGTTATTGAAGATATACGATTCCTATGTTTCAAGCATGTCGTTTAAATGAAATTGTTGTACTTGCTGAGCTTGTTATGCTCACTCTTGCTTGAACCATATGATTGCAGCTAAGACCGAACGGACCGAAGGATCCGACAAGGATAAAGGGAAGGCTAAGGCAAACCTGTAGATTAACTATATAATAGTATAGGTTTGTAATGATAATATTTGATATTATAACAAGAACAAATGTAACGGTTATAAAGAACCTAGGGAAGGGTAGTATTATTTTGGAATATTTATAAGACATATTCGTTCTTTTAAGGCATTTCAATTGAATGTTTGTGTGAACTGTAGCACCGTGTAGCACCATATGTCGGGTTGAAAGAGACCCGGATTTGGGGGCATCATAGGTCAACTATTTTCCACTGCCCGCGCGACATCCCTTTACTATAGTGGCACTGCGGCGCCACTCCTCAATAGTTTTCATCCGGACTTGGCGTTGCGGCGCGAGTCTTAATGCTAACTATTGCGCTGTGGCATGAAACTCCAGTAGGTTATGGCTTTCACTCAGCACTACTCGGCGCTACGGTGTGACTAATAACACTAGGTTGGCGCTGCGGCGCTGCCCCTGTACCTTAGTTGGTTTTGATAGTTGGTTTTTCCTATGAACTTCCCGGCCTCATAACTTATTCTTTTTACATCCAAATTAACTCATTCAAAAGCCCACAACTCACAAATTACATACTCTAGGTGTTTATTCAAGAATTTTACATTTTCAAATCCGTTAACTCAGAATTCACCGTTTGGTTCATTTTCGAGCGTTCGTTTATCAATTATGAGCGTTCAATACTCGTTTTCTTTGTTATAAGTCAAAATTCGACGATTCTTGAGTCCACAACTCTTGAATACCCTATCTCACGTGTTGGCATTGAAAATCATAGTTTCCAAGTCACACGACAACTTTTGACTACTAATCCAATGTTTCTATGTTTTCGACGTTTAACATCTATTTTCATAAAATTTGTCATAACTTCGTTACTCGTGTTCTATAAGCCAAATAAAATGGAACACTCCATTGATTCATCATCTACCTGCTAACCAAGCAAGATGCACATACCCTATCTATGATGTCTTTCGATCCGTCCATCCACAATCAAGTTAACTTTCAAAGATTGTTACGATTTAACTTACGTAAACTCTTATGATTTTTACTTAAACATGACTTATCAATGTTTTCATTATTAATAGACATCCTTATTCCTCCTCAATAGACATGCTCCACCAATCTACGATTCTCTACGAGAAAGAACTCGAAAAAGGTCGAAGATCAACGTTTACGAAATATTACCTTTTTTCGTTCTTCGTATTCTTGACTAAACATATATGATTTTCTTTGAAGTAGCTTAATTACTTGTTTCTATCTCTTTCTCTCTCTCAATATATGTTGGACAAAGTTCACAAAACACTAAATGACCAACATAAGCTTTCTTTTTTTTTATAGGCAACCAAATGGAGGGAAAAATTGTCCAAAGGCCACCTCTATACTATTCCGACCTCCACAACAACTTAGCCACTAAGTAATCACTTTACTTGGTGGCCAAGTGGCCGACCCACATGTCCATGGGTCTTCCCATGGGTTGCCCCATGGGTTTTACCCATCTCGTGACCCGTCGGTTCGATCTGCGGTTCGGTTTCTTAGATTGGGCTTGTCTTAAATTAACATTGGGCCTTAACTTGGGCTTGATTACATAATTCATTGGGCTTGCTATAAATCCAAGTCCCATTGGATTGTACAAAGTCCTTAACTAAAAATCCTATAAGAACTAATCATATTCTACGCGTATAACTCACGTATTCTTTTCGTTTAGTATTCATACGATATTCGTATTATACGTCGTACCGTTATTTATACTATACTCGTATATCATGAGTATAATACTTCTAATTATTATACGCATTACATTTCCTTCTCGAAAATCTCTTTCACTAACCCTTAGGTTTTAAGTCTGCAGGCGAAAACCTTTTTTGCCATAACTGTAATATCATTGGATATTCCATAATTGGTATTTTATTGTGAGCTAATTGTGAAATTGAACCTTGTATATGTTAATTGGGTAAGAATTGGGTAAGAATTAAAGAGAACGTAGTTCAAAGGAATCAAATTGGTTTATAATTGTGGATAGTGTGTTCACTATATCAAGATATATCAAAAATGGAGTTTTGTTGGTTTAAAAAAAATTGGCTTTCAAGGATTTTAGTTTTCTGATATTGTTGTTTAGTTGTGTTAAATTAGTATATGTATGATGGATAACATGTATGTTTAATTGGTATTAGAAATTAAGATACAGTAGCTTTGTTCTGTTCTTCGTTTTGTATTCTGTAAGCTCGGAGCCTCAGCGCCAAAATCCGCGCACCAGTTCTAAATTTCACGCCTCGGTACCAAAGTCGAAATTGAAGCTCGACTTTCTCATGCATGTGTACGGACCAATGTACGACTTCAGGCTTTGTGTGTAGTGAGCGCCATCATCACTGCCATAAGTAGCCTTTCACGAAGGTCTGATTGTAGCACCTTGTGCCAATCACGGTTAGCGATGAGGTCCAGGGAATGACAAAAGTCTGTAATTATTGATGTAATGCAATATGATGATTGTTAAACATGTAATATTGTTATTATGGTATTATAGTGCTAAGAACGAGCATGTTATTAACACCTAACAAGTTTTATTATTATTTTATTGGTGTAACTTGATTATGCGATTAAGAATCAAGCCATACATGAAATAGGTACTGATAGAGTATTTGTAATGAATAATTGTATCCTAATGATATGTGATTAGTGTAACAACCCGATATTTTATATATAAATAAATCAAAAAATTTGCGTATAAATTTTTGTTTTTAAAAGATGAGGATTTGTATAATATAAAGAGTATGTATTTATGTGATAAATAAAAATATATTTATTACATGATTAAATATAAATAATTTTATTTTAATATTATTGGTTATTATAAAGTATATTCTTTTAATAATTAATTTTATAGTAGAAATATTTTTTATTATTTATTTTCATGAAAATATAATTATATATTATTTAAATAATATATGAAATGATTATTAGAATTATTATAATAATTATTTTATTATATTATATGAATTTATGTTAGATTAATTAAGTTAATTATTTTAACTTAATTAATAATGTTAAATAAACAGAGTAAATCGGATATGGAATCCAAACCCTAATTTTGGATTTTTATCAAGGAATGAGAATAATAATATAATATTAATTATATTTTGATTTTTCGATTACTATAAATATGTCTTTTATAAATAAGTGTATTGATAATGGTTGGTCAGTTATGGTATATAATGTCAAAACCCTAGCATTAATTTGTTTAACCCTATTTTATAATTCAAGACTGTTATATAACTGTGTTACATGATTTATGTTGTGTATTATATAATGATTTGATTAATTAGGTAAACCCTAATTATTATTTTGAAATATTAATTTCTAGAAACTCTAATTTTTAAATTAGAAACCCTAACTTCGAAAATGTAAACCCTAACCGCTAGTTTGGCACGCTTAACGATAATTAATAAATTGTTTAACCTAATGTGTAAGTTTAATTAATTAGGAAATCCCCTAATTATTGTTAGAAACCCTAATCATTAAATTAGAAACCCTAATTTCTATATTTAGTAACCCTAATTAGTAATTATAAAACATAATTACTAATTGTAAACCCTAATTGCTAAATTAGCAAGGTTAACTATAATTATTAAATAATTAATACCCTAATGTTCATGTATAAGGAAATTAGAAAATCTAATCTAATTAAGGAAACCCTAATTACAAAGTTTAGAAACTAAAATTTTTATTTTTGTGCAAACCCTAATTGGAAATCCTACAAATGCTATATATTAAACCTTAGGGTTAAACACTAAGGGTTAAACCCTAAGGGTAAAACCCTAAAGGTTTGCCAAGATTATAAAAGTGCCATTAAAATTTCAAGCTAATTGACTAAAATACCCTCCTTTGCATTATTGTATGAAACTTGTCAGAATTGCCAAGTAACAGAGTTGGTGACAAAACCCAACTACCCCATGTGACTAATTAAATAGCAATCATCCATTTTCAGCAACATACAATGTATACAAGCACTATATATAGATTGGAGAGAGATAGAAATTCATTTACTAGCTTATTTTGTGCACAACACCCATCTAAACTCTATTAAGCTCTCACCTCTAAAATTTATTAGCATATCATTCCCATATCAAAGCCCCACTAACACCACTGTCAAATCAGAAGCCTTGAATTAGAATTGGATCATATAAGGTATAAACTCTAACTTGAAAATCTGATCTTGATCTGTATGTTAGATGTTATGATTTATTGTTAAAACATGTTGTTTATAGTGTATAATGATGATTTATATGACACCCCCAAAATAGGTATACATCACCCATCTTGGGTCGCCAAATACATAGTACTGAATACAAATACAAACTCAATTATACAACACGAGCTGAGAGTTTTTACACGAATATTGTCCTCTAGACAATATCCAAACTCAAATGGAGTCCTTATTACGTTTATTGTCGCACAATTTTATAGAATACTGAGGACTACTATAGCACCATCTCGGGCCATCACTCCGTTCCCTGACTAGTTCTGGCTACGTTCTCATTTTCTGAAGAGAACAATGGAAGTAAAAGGGTGAGTTCAACTAGTCCAGTAAGAAATATTATGACTAAGATAATGCAGGATAAGTTATCATTAGCCTTCAACAATGTTAAACCAATAGAATATAATAGACAACAAGTTTAACTGCAGTGGAACAAGCAATCCATTAGAAGAGTTAAGTAGAGCATGATATCTACCATCTTCTATGATTTAAAAAGTTTATCATTCACTTTATTGTTGTTACTCAGCTTAATAAATAGATCACATCATCGAATCATCCATGCACTACGGGCCAAGGATATTCATTAGTATCACGTCCACAAATTATTATTGCACTACGGGCCATGAGTTATTCGTGTAATCATCAATGGTCATGACTATACCGAATTATCCCTGGTCATAATCATACCAATCAACAGTCCATCTATGCACGTATGCCAAAGATGACTTTCATCACAATATAAGCATGAGGATGATGACAATGATATAAGAATTTAATTAAAAGAAAGTAAAGGATAAATTTTTAAAGATTTATAATTTAATTTACCCAGAATTCAATAATGTCCAAATTTTCAACATGATACTACTTTGTAGAGTAAAATTCAAGAATAATATTCATGTATCAAAAATAATTTGGACAGAAAAGAAATAAACTTTTCGATGAATAGTACCCCGTGAATAGTACCCTATGAATAGTACTTCGGGAATAGTACCCCGTGAATAGTACCCCGACATAAATAGTGCCTCAAATACCCGAGTGAACAATATTTGAGTGAATAGTAAATCGGGTGAATAGTAACCCGTGAATAGTAACTCGTGAATAGTACCTCAGCATGAAAAGTGTCCCGAATACTCTAGTGAATAATATTATAGTGAATAGTAACCGAGTGAATAATAACCTGTGAATAGTAACTCGTGAATCATACTTCGGGTGAAAATATTGATATTTAATAAGAAAGTTCATATCAATATTCCAATAAAATGATATTGGATGAAGCGCAAAACTCACAGATATTCCACTAATTTCAAGGATTATAGAAGCAAAACTTACCATAGTAAGTTTAGATTTAAGAATATGAAAAGAAATAATATCTGAATCTATGAATGGATTTTCACCAATTAAATGCGATACGTAATCCGCGTGAGACAAAGTTATTCCGACATATTAAAGGATGAATCTGAAAAATAGTATTCCTTATGAATCTGAAAGAAATAATACCCTTACCTTAGTAGAAAGCGGGATACTACAAAAAGTGAAGTAGCGAATACTCTTCTTTTTGCTCTCTATAGTTTCTCTCTCTATAGTGTCTCTTGTGAATCTCAGTGAATTGGTGAGAATGAAAGAAGAATTAAGCATTTATTTATAGGAGAATAGATTAAATAGTAACTAATTCATGAACGATCCAGATTGATTTACTATTAGAACGAACGGTCCATATTGATTACTTTTAAAACCACCATCAACGGTCCAGATTGATTTACTATTAAAAGCACCACCGACGGTCCAGATTGATTTACTATTAAAACAACCATCAATGGTCCAGATTTATTTACTATTAAAACCACCACCAATGGTCCAGATTGATTTCACTTATTACACTTTGGTACCCCTAAAGTTTTCCAAGTTTGCATTATTCCCCTCTAACTTTTGTAATTCACTTATCTTCAATAAACACATTCTTAATACTTCAACAATAACTCATTACTAATACTATAACTCATAATATTTAATAACCAGGTCGTTCCCAGGAAAGAGGGGGCTTTCCGATAAGGATTTCTCCTTATTGGCACGCAATTAGGTGACCAAACCTCTCCTTCACGTAACTTACAGACATTATCGATATTGCGAATAATAATATGAATAACTTTGTCGTCTCAATTATTGATTTAATAATATAAAATATTATGCAGATGATACTATGACAATAACTGAATCAATAATATGAGAGATAAGATGCAGCAATTACTTTAGAAATAATTGAGTATAACTGAGTGACTTCTCACGTAAGCATTAATAATCAATACCGTGTGCTACTATGCAACCACGCGTATTACTGTACTTTTACCACCAGATAGTTCAACAGTTTAACGGTAAAACTTCTGCTGTTATTTTTATAAAAAGATATTTCTGTCATTTTCTAACTACGACAATACTTCCGTTGTGGGGTCCACCAATAATTGTGTCGTCGTACGAATATTCCCTGTTAAAACGAATATTCCCCGACCAATCGAATATTCACTGACACAAAGACTATTTTATATCAACTTGCTTACTTTGCAAAATTTTCCAAATATTACCCACAACTATAACATTATATCATATCCACGCCATAATATTAAAAAATATATTTCGAGAAAAAATATTCTTTATTCAAAAAAAGTTGGGGTCTTACAACCTCCCCATCTTATGAAATTTCATCCTCGAAATTAGGGTACGTACCTGATATGTCGAAGAGGTGAGGATACCTTGATTTCATTTCAGATTCTAACTCCCAGGTCATTTCCTCCACATCGTGGTTTTTCCACAAAACTTTGACTTGAGGTATAACCTTGGAGTGTAGAATATGATCCTTCTTATCCAAGATTTTAACATCTACCTCTTCATACGTTAAATCTTCCTCTATCTCATCTGGTTCTAATTCAATAATGTGATTCAGGTCTTTCACATATTTACGTACCATAGATATGTGAAAAACGTTATAAACACGAGACATACTTGGCAGTAAGGTGAGTCTATAGGCCACAATTCCTACTCGATCAAGGATTACAAATGGGCCAATGAATTAAGGATTGAGCTTTCCAATCTTTCCAAATCTCATAACTCCTTTCCATGGAGAAACACGTAACTACACATGATCTCCAATATTGAATTCCACGTCCTTTCGATGAAGATCATCATAACTCTTTGGTCGATCTTGTGAGGTTTTTATACGTTGTCGGATCATTTGAATCTTTTCCATAGTCATACGTACCAACTCTGGTCCCAACAACGTTGCTTCACCTACCTCATCCCAGCATACCGGAGAATGACACTTTCTTCCATACAATGCCTCAAATGGAGCCATGTTAATACTTGCTTGATAACTGTTATTATAGGAAAACTCCACCAATGGTAAGAACTTGTCCCAACTTCCTTTGAAGTCAAGGACACAGAGTCTTAATAAATCCTCAAGAGTTTGAATAATCCTCAAGAGTTTGAATAGTCCTCTCTGATTGTCCATCCGTTTGAGGATAATACGCCAAACTAAATCGTAAATCTGTGCCCATAGCTTTTACAAACTAATCAAAAATCTTGAAGTGAATCTTGGGTCTCGATCAGAAACTATGGATACTGGCTTGCCATGCAGTCTTACAATCTCATTTATGTACATACGCGCAAAACGTTCAAGTGTATAAGTTTCTCGTATCGGTAAGAAATGAGCAGACTTGGTCAATCTATCAATAATAACCCAAATTGCATCTATGCCTTGAGAAATCATGGGAAGACCAGTAATGATATCCATGGTAATGTGCTTCCACTTCCATTCTGGAATTTTAAGTGGTTGCAATGGATCTTTTGGCACTTGATGCTCCGCCTTGACTCGTTGACAAGTTAGACACCTTGAGATAAACCTTGTTATCTCTCTCTTCATATTGCTCCACCAAAATGTATGCCGAAGATCACGATACATTTTGGTACTCCCAGGATGGATTGCAAACGGTGTGTTGTGCGCCTCCATCATAATTTTATACTTCAAGTCAGAATCGTTAGGAACACAAAGTCTGGAGTTGACTCGAAGTATTTCTTCTTCATCGATTCTTGCTTCCAGAATAGTACCTTCTTGCACTTTCTTCTTCATACGTATTAGGTCCAGGTCTGTAGCTTGAGCAGCTTTAACTTTATCGATTAAAGTCATTTCTACTCGTATATTCGCCATCATCACATGGGTCCCTGGAGTCTTTAACTCTATCTACATCCTTTGTAAGTCATACAAAATGGGCCTTTGCGTTGACAATATCGCACTCGTACCCGCATATGATCTTACTCGATGCATCGCCTACTACGTTAAGCTTTTCCGGATGGTATTGAATGGTATGATCATAATCTTTCAACAGCTCAAGCCATCGTCTTTGCCTCATGTTGAGTTCCTTTTGAGTGAAGAAATATTTGAGGCTTTTATGATCCGTATAAATCTCCACCCTCTCTCCATACAAGTAATGCCTCCAAATCTTAAGCGTAAAAACGACAGCTGCCAACTCTAGATCACGAGTAGGATAATTTTTCTCATATTCTTTGAGTTGTCGTGAGGCATAGGCTATGACTTTCCCATTGCTCATCTCCTGTATTTCAGATATCATTCTAGAATATATCTTCAATACAAAGGTTAATTGACATATCACAATTTGTCAAGTTATCAAGTAAAAATTTCAGCTTAGGTAAGTCACACACTAGCGAAGTATATTACTCATCTCTCCCCTCCTAGTTCTAGACTCATATCTCTGCCAGCGACCATATCCCTAATCTCTGATACCATTTGTGACCCTAATCCTGGACTTGGATAGCACCTCACAATGATACCTATCAGCTTGCCACCGTACATCACAGCGTCCCCTACGTAGAGTCTGGCTTCGATGAATTCCAGGACTTGGAAGTCACCAGCGAGAGGCTCGGGGCTCTTTACTTTGTAGCTCTGATACCAACTCTGACGCCCCCAAAATAGATATACATCACCCATCTTGGGTCGCCAAATACATAGTATTGAATACAAATACAAACTTAATTATACAACACGAGCTGAGAGTTTTTACACGAATATTATCTTTAAGACAATATCCAAACTCAAATGGAGTCCTTATTACGTTTATTGTCACACTATTTTATAGAATAGTGAGGACTACTATAACACCATCTCGGGCCATCAATCCGTTCCCTGACTAGTTCCAGTTACGTTCTCATTTCCTGAAGAGAACAATGGAGGTAAAAGGGTGAGCTCAACTAGCCCAGTAAGAAATATTATGACTAAGATAATGTAGGATAAGTTATCATTAGCCTTCAACAATGTTAAACTGATAGAATATAATAGACAACAAGTTTAACTGCAGTGGAACAAGCAATCCATTAAAAGAGTCAATTAGAGCATGATATCTACCATCTTCTATGATTTAAAAAGTTTAACATTCACTTTATTGTTGGGACTCAGCTTAATAAATAGATCACATCATCGAATCATCCCTTCACTGCGGGCCAAAGATATTCATTAGTATCACGTCCACAAATTATTCTTGTACTACGGGCCAAGAATTATCCGTGTAATCATCAATGGTCATTACTATACCGAATTATCCCTGGTCATAATCATACCAATCAACAGTCCATCTATGCATGTATGCCAAAGATGACTTTCATCACAATATAAGCATGAGGATGATGACAATGATATAAGAATTTAATTAAAAGAAAGTAAAGGAAGAATTTTTAAAGATTTATAATTTAATTTATCTAGAATTCAATAATGTCCAAATTTTCAACATGATACTGCTTTGTAGAATAAAATTCAAGAATAATATTCATGTATCAAAAATAATTTGGACAGAAAATAAATAAATTTTTCGGTGAATAGTACCCCGTGAATAGTACCCTGTGAATAGTACTTTGAGAATAGTACCGTGAATATTATCCCGACATGAAAAGTGCCCCAAATACCCGAGTGAACAATATTTGAGTGAATAGTAAATCGGGTGAATAGTAACCCATGAATAGTAACTCGTGAATAGTACATCGACATAAAAAGTGCCCCGAATACCCGAGTGAATAATATTATTATGAATAGTAACCGGGTGAATATTAACCCGTGAATAGTAACTCATGAATCGTACTTCGGGTGAAAATATTGATATTTAATAAAAAAGTTCATATCAATATTCCAATAAAATGATACTGGATGAAGCGCAAAACTCACTGATATTCCACTAATTTCAAGAATTATAGAAGCAATACTTACCATAGTAAGTTTAGATTTAAGAATATGAAAAGAAAAAACATACAAAATTGCAAATGGATTTTCACCCGTTATACGGTACGTAATCCCCGTAGACAGGTTATTCTGATATATTAAAGGATGAATACGAAAGAAATAATACCCCTTACCTTAGTAGAAAGTTGGATACTGTAAAAGTGAAGTAATAGAATACTCTTCTTCTTGCTCTATATAGTTTCACTCTATATAGTGTCTCTTGTGAATCTGAGTTAATTGGTGTGAATGAAAGAAGAATTAAGCTTCTATTTATAGGAGAATGGACTAAATAGTAACTAATTCATGAAAGATCCAGATTGATTTACTATTAGAACGGACGGTCCATATTGATTACTTTTAAAACCACCATCAACGGTCCAGATTGATTTACTATTAAAACCACCATCAACGGTCTAGATTGATTTACTATTAAAACCACCACCGACTGTCCAGATTGATTTACTATTAAAACTACCACCGACGGTCCAGATTTATTTACTATTAAAACCACCATCAATGGTCCAAATTGATTTACTATTAAAACCACCACCAATGGTCCAGATTGATTTAACTTATTACACTTTGGTACCCCTAAAGTTTTCCAAGTTTGCATTATTCCCCTCTAACTTTTGTAATTCACTTATCTTCAATAAACACATTCTTAATACTTCAACAATTACTCATTACTAATATTATAACTCACAATATTTAACAACCAGGTCGTTCCCAGGAAAGAGGGGGCTTTTCGATAAGGATTTCTCCTTATTGGTGCGCAATAGGTGACCAAACATCTCCTTGACAGAATTTCTAGACATTGTCAATATTGCAAATAATAATATGAATAACTTTGTCATCTCAATTATTGATTTAATAATATAAAATATTATGCATATGATACTGTGACAATAATTGAATCAATAATAAGACAGATATGATGTAGCAATTATTGTAGTAATAATTGAGTATAACTACGTGACTTCTCACGTAAGCATCCATAATCAATACCGTGTGCTACTATGCAACCACGCGTATTATTGTACTTTTACCACCGGGTAGTTCAACAGTTTAACAAGAAAACTTCCGCTGTTATTTAAATATAAAGATATTTCTGTCATTTTCTAACTACGACAATACTTTCGTTGTGGGGTCCACCAATGATTGTGTCGTCGTACGAATATTCCCTGTTAAAACGAATATTCTCCCACCATTCGAATATTCACTGACACAACGAATATTTTATATCAACTTGCTTACTTTGCAAAATTTTCCAAATATTACCCACAACTATAACATTATATCATATCCACGCCATAATATTAAAAAATATATTTCGAGAAAAATTATTCTTTATTCAAAAAAATTTAGGGTCTTACAATCTGGATTGCTAGATGTTAGATCCATAACATCTAGAGGCTCGGATTTGAAGTTTTACAAAATCTGGAAAAATTTGTTCTGTGTTCAGATAACCGAATGTCAGGCTTATATCTCTGTGATCTTTAATGAGTTTTGTGTTTTGAAAGTTGGTAGTTGTAGTCTGATATGTGCTCTTTGATCTGGGCTTAAAATCAGGCTTAGATCATATGTATGTTGCAAGTTATGGAAGGTCAAACTACGTTGACCGATCATGACTTGCAAAATTTTGGGTAACCCAGATGTCCCCAGGTCGGTCTGACAGCTTATTTATGGGCTTTGATCTTACAGGTTATACATGTTTTGTAAATGTTGTTATATCAGGGTTATAGTATATTAGATGGACTTCAACCTTATACCTTGATATCACCTAAATGATAAACAAATAGGATTTAGCAGCCGGTCAAATGAGCTAGGTCGAACACATTTTCTGTTATCTGGGTAACCTAGAAAACATTTGAATGTGTTGCCTGATATGGTTTGACCAGCTTGGATCTAATGATTCTGTTGTTCTTATATGGATTTTATGTAATGAATATCTTTCTTGTCATGTTGGCTACACACTACAACCCCTATATCACACAAACGTTTCAGAACAATAAGTTATAGAAGCTCGAAAAGTGAATAGATTGATCGTTTCTTCATTTCAGGTAACCCGTAAATGAAGAACAGACTCTGACAGCTACTTTGGGTACCTAGATCTCCTTTGTTATGCATGTTATGACTATATTTGTTGTTGGATAATGTAGTCCTACACTAAGCTGACTACTGCGATCGACCAACATCATGCCTAGAAACACAACACACAATAAATGATTCTTGGTCAAACATGCCCACTCGGTAACTGACATGAGCTTCTGGGTTTGGCCAAGTTTCGTTGCTATAGGGCCCTTTAGCGACAAATATTTTCAAAAATATATTATTTTAATTAAATAAATAGAAAAAATAGTTTTAAATTATTAAAAATACATAATAAATTATTTAAAATTATTTTAAAGTCTAAAAATTAGTTTTTAATTATTTTAATTATATTTCAAAAAATTTTAATATTTTTGAAATATTAATGGTATTTAATTTATTTAATTATAATATTAAATAAATTAGTTAAAAATAATTTTAATACTTGAAAAATCATTTAAAATTATTTTATGATATAAGAAAATATTTTAAGTTATTTTGAATGACTTTTAATATTTTGTGATAAATTTCATTAAAAAATTAATATTAATGATCATTAAGTTATTTAATAAATGAATTAAATAAATAAATAATTATTTTATTATATTAAAATCATTTTAAATAATAATAAGGTATTTAAAATGTTTTAAGTTATAAAATATAACTTTTAATATTTAAAGGTAAATTTTATTAATTAATTAATTATTAATGATATTAAAGTTATTTAATAATTATATTAAATAATTTAGTTTAAAAATGATTTTAATATTATAAAAATCATTTTAAATGAAAATAAAGTGATTAAAGATATTTTATGTTATAAAATATAACTTTTAATATTTAAAGGATAATTTCATTAATAATTTAATATTAATAATTACTAATTTATTATTAATGATATTAAATTTATTTAATAATTATATTAAATAAATAGTTTTGAAATGGTTTTATTAATTTAAAATTATTTACAAAGGATATAAATTAATTAAAAATATTTTAAGTTATAATTAATGACTTTTAATATTTTGATAAATAATACATTAATACTTTAATATTAATGGTAATTATTTAAAAATGATTTTAAATATTTTAAAAATCATTTAAGGGTAATATTAATACTTTAAAATATTTGAAGTTATTATAAATAACTTTAATATTTTGGTAATGGTTTCATTAATAGTTTAATATTAATTAAATATTAATGATAATTGAATTATTTAATAGTTAAATCATTTAATAATGATTCCGGTGTTTGAAAATTCATGATAAATTATAATAAATATTTAAAAATTATTATAAGTCATTTAAAAATAATATGACTGATAATTACAGTTATTGAACTAATGGATAGAGTCTTAGACTCGATAATTACCCGATAAACCCGTCGGTACATCGACATATTTCAGAAATTGATCTGGACTTAGATAATTTGATTAGATATATATTTGTTTATGATCCAGTGACTGCTAAACCTATGTGCCAATGTGATTAGGTTATGTGCTGACTGCAATAAGCAATGCTATGTGTTGCGATATGTTATTCTAATCAGTAAAATGATCTTATTACTGATAGGTTGTTATACAAAAGCTAAAACTAAGTTGCGAATTGTAAACAGCGTACCAGGCAAGTATCTTACTTTTGCATTTCCTTTATGCAATGGATAGAAGTAAGAGAGTTTTAGAATTATATTATTATTGTATCAGATTATTAACCCTATTGTTATATATGCTATATTCGATCATTGATTATCAACATGGTACTATATTGTAATTCAGATATATATTTTGTTCGTTAATTTCTAAATATGGTTATTCAAGTGTCCCCACTTGGATAATCATTCTATTTAATCACATGTTGATATATATATATATATATATATATATATATATATATATATATATATATATATATATATATATATATATATATATGATCTCATTATGTATATATAATAAGTAAAAAGTCGCCTAAGCTATTTGACCAGCTAGACACAGATTTAGAAGTATTGTTGAACATGATAAAACCTTTTTGTATCCAATCAAATTGTTTTGGTTCGAATTCCCGTTTAAGTATGAACATCTCGTACATGAGAAAACTATTATGCGCCAACGGCGGATCAGATGAACGATAATATCGTTCTTGCATGTAGTATTGATCAATCTGAGGCATAAAAGGTGATCCCAGGTGCTGTAAGTTATGACGGTTTGCAGATGAATTTCTTTTTAACCTTTTTAAAAATAGAAAATAATGTTCATATCATGTCACCTCAACCCTATTTATAGTCAATACGTAGTTTCAAAATTTTGATAGAGAGTAGTTATGTAATTATTATCGGTTCAGATTACTTCACAACTATTGATTTGTTGTAGAAGGGTAGTACAAAGAAAACATTTAACCCTTTCAACTAATATTTATAATTGTTATTACTTGTCGGGCACTCAAATGCTCATCCTTGCATAATTTAAATGTTTTCAGCTAAGTGTGAACAACCTGAAGGCTCTGCTAAGAACAAGGGAAAGGGAAAGGTTGTTGAATGAATGCAATGTTATCTTATGTAATAGTTTGATATTATTAAGACAATGACATATATTATCTATCATGCTATGTAGTGAATGTAATAAAGGTTACGTACTTGGGAGCTAGACTCTGATGATTATGTAAATTAAGTTTAATATTTATATTATTGTTATTATTATTAGTATTATTCCGCTCATAGAAATGGTTTCGTGAAGCACCGAGTTCGGGTTTCAAGTACCTGAATTTGGGGGCTTTACAGGTTGGTATCAGAGCTTAGGGTTAGAAACCTTAGGCGGGATAGACCTTAGGCTATAACCTTAGAACAGAGGGAAACGTTAAAAATACAAATAACTCATATAGAGTTTAAAAAGAGATGAATTGAATAAATTCATCATCAAGCAAAATAAAAGATAACTTATATAAAACTATTATTTGCTGTGTCTATATATTATATGCTAATCATGATAATTTATGTGTGTAGATGTCTGGTGGAAAAGGCTTGTTATATGCTTATAGCATGAAGAAGGATCAAATCCAAACACCCGAGCTAATATCGAAGCCAATAGCTGAAATAGAGGCTCATAATGAAAACAACTCGAACGAGGTGGTTATTGTAGAAAACGTAGGTGATTCAGACACTAAAGTTGAAGCTGAACAAGCATCAACGGAAGTGCAGGATCTGAGGAACAAGGTTTCTTCTCTGGAAAAGCTGTGGGAAATAAAAAAGCTGCTAAATAGTTAATTGCTAAAAGCCTTACTAGAAATAATGGAAGAACAAGATAAGCTTACCCACAACTCACAGGTGAAACCGAAATAGGTTTTTTATAAGAAAGAACCTAAGCTCTGATACCATATCTGTAACACCCCTTCCCGAAAATGAAATGGAGGTCACGTGCAAAGCACAACAAACCTCAAAATAAGTATACAAAGCACTAATAACCTCAAAATATTAATAGTGGTGATCCATTAATAAAGTACTAAATACAATTCTAAAAACAGAGTCAAAATAACCAAAATCAAAAATCGAAACAACCTAGATGGTCAAAGACAACTCTCTCATCACACTAGCCCTGAATCACCCCTGTAAACCTGCCGGAAGAAAAACACTGCATGAGCCAATTTCCCAGTACGGATACAGATATACAAAAGATATACAACTGATATACGAAAACAACTGAGACAAAATACTGAATCAAGCCTCAAGTGTAAATACTGACGAAAATATATTCTCCAATGATATTAATGGAATATATGTGAATCAACAGAATTGACGAAACCAATATAAGAATAAAGAAATAACCAACTGAAGTAAATAACTCAATGAATTGAACTGAACAGAAATAAACAAAACTAATACAATGAAATAATAAGCTGAATCAAATGGTTGAGTTTTATTTCATACCGAGTGAGCTCAGAAATATACATTGCCACACAGGCAAGTCAAAATAATGCCACACATGTAAGTCAAATGATGCCACACAGGCAAATCACACATTGGACCGCGAATCCAAATGTATGCAAAGCGGATAGGATAGGTGTGTTTGGCACAACCACAAATTCGCAGAATAGAAAACTAGGGTTAACCCATACGCCTCCCACAACAAAACACCAAATGGCCCACTTCCTCTGGAGCCCAAAACGGAGACGTCGTGGACTAATCACACCGCCACAGAAAGTCTCCTGCCAAGACGACATGCCTGTGGTACCCCCACATGTGGTTATAGCTCAAGTATACCCTACGGTATATTCTAACAAAAATACTATGTCACAACACATGCGACATCGTACCAACAAAAGGGTTCTATATGTACATGTTGAACCAAATCAAATTATAGTCACAAGGTCTCAAAAAGAAGGTAGCAAGATGTACCGCTCTATAATTATCAAAAATAAATACCAAACATGATATCCTAATTCAAAGAGTACAAATATGAGTCATATGTGTAAGACCCCAACTTTTATGAATAAAGATGAATTTTCTATAAATATCATTTTTGAATAGTATGGAATGAATTTGATATAATGTTATAGTTGTAGGTAATATTTATAAATTTTGCAAAGTACGCAAGTTGTTATATAATATTCGATTGGTCGGGGAATATTCATTTTAACGGAGAATATTCTGCATAACTGGCCACAATCATTGGTAGACCCTATTAACGAAATTATTGTCGGGTTGAGAAAACAAAAAATACCTTTATAAAAATAACGGCGGAAGTTTTATCAGTTAGCTGTTGAAACACCCAGATTAAAAGTACAAGATGTATGCGCGTAGTTTCACAAAGAGTACCACTGGTATTGATTATTGATGCTTACGTGAGAAGTCACTCAGTTTTGTTCAATTATTGTTACAGTAATTGCTGCATAGTATCTCACGTTATTTGATTCAATTATTGTCAATATTTTATAATCAATAATTGAGATGACAAAGTTATTAATATTATTATTTGCAATATTAACGATGTCTAGAAGTTCTGTCAAGGAGAGGTTTGGTCACCTAATAATTGCGGCTAATGGGGAGAAATCCTTATCGAAAGCCCCTCTTTCACGGAACGACTGGTCGATTAATATTGTGAATTATAATAATGATGATGAGTTTTATTTTATTAGTATTATTAATGTAATAAAACAGAAAAGCTTTTTATTTAAAACAAAATACTTTTATAAAGTTATTCGTTTTATTAGACTAATAGTAAAATCTTTTATATAAAATGAATACTTTTATAAAGTTATCTCATTTTATTAGACAATAATTAGAATATATTTTATTTTATTATGCATAGTGTTTGTATAGTGCTGCATAGTGTTTGCATAGTAAAATCTTTTTTATATAAAACAGAATACTTTTATAAAGTTATTCGTTTTATTAGATTATAAATAGAATATATTATATTTTATTGTAAACCAATATGGACCGTCTGTTTAAAGTAAATCAATCTGGACCGTTCATGAATTAGTTACAATGCAGTCCATTCTTCTATAAATAGAAGCTCATTCCTTCATTATTTCTTACGAATTCACTGAAACTCTAGAGAGAGAAACTATAGAGAGAGTTCTTCTTCTATAATCTTGAGCGTATTTCTTTAGAGTTTAAGAAAGATTTAAGCGTAGTGCAAGTTTTCTTTGAGTATATCCTCGCCCTACCAGTCAAAATACTCTTCTTTTACGGTAAGGTATAATATTTGTTGTACTCGTTAGGGGTATTCCTTCTTTCATATTGGTGAAATTCTACTGTTATTCCATTCTTTATTATTCTGTTGGAATAACCTGTATACGCGGGATACCCTATACTTGGTGAAATTCTTCTGTTATTCTATTATTTATTATTATGTTGGAACATCATGTCTGTGCGTTTACGCATGACCTGGTTCCGTTGTTTATTATTCTGTTGGAACATTCTGTTTGTGCGTTTACGCATGACCTGGTTCCATTATTTATCATTCTGTTGGAATATCTTGTCGGTGCGTTTACGCATGACCTGGTTCCATTTACTTATTATTCTGTTAGAATATCCTGTCGGTGCGTTTACGCATGACCTGGTTCCATTATTTATTATTCTATTTGAATAACCTGTCTGTACAGTCTATCGCCTGCCTGGTGATTTCTTTTGTTATTCCATTCTTTATTATACTCAGTTGGTTAAAGTTTTGACTTCTATACTCCATAAAATTAGTGGAATATCCTTGATATTTGCGCTTCATCCAGTATCTTTTCCTGAAAATATTCTTCTGAGCATTCTTGAGTGTTACTCTACAAAGAAGTATCATGTTGACAATTTGGACATTATTAGTTCCTAGATAAATTAATTCTTGAACTTGATTTATTGAATTCTTATATCATTGTCATCATCCTTATGTTTATATTATGTTGAAAGTCATCTGTGGCAGAGTGCATAGATGGACTTGGTATGATTATGACCGTGGATTATTCTAAGTAATCATGGTAGTAATGTTACAAATGATGTGGAAAAAGTCATTATTGGCCCATAGTGTATTGATGGACAGTTGTTGGCATGACCATGACCATTGATGAATACAAGAATATCCTTGGCTGTGGTACATGGATAATTTGTGGTTGTGATACTAATGAATATCCTTGGCCGTAGTGTAGGGATGATGTGGATTATTTATTAAGCTGAGTCTCAGCGATAAAAGTCATGAAAAACCTTTTAAATCATAGAAGATAGTAGATTTTATTCTCTACTTGACTCTTCTAATGGATTGCTTGTTCCACTGCAGTTAAACTTAATGTTTGTTATATTTTATCAGTTTAACACTGTTGAAGGCTAATGATAATTTATTTTGCATTATCTTACTCATAATATTTCTTACTGGTCTAGTTGAGCTCACCCTTTTGCTTTCATTGTTCTCTTCAGGAAATGAGAACGTAGCAGGGACTAGTCGGGGACTAGAGTGATGGTCCAGATAATAGCATTAGTAGTCCTCACTATTCTATAAAATAGTGTGATAATAAATGTAATGAGGACCCCATTGAGTTTGTATATTGTCTAGATGACAATATTTATATTAAAACTCACAGCATATGTTTAGTCGTATTTTACATGAATGTTGTGTAATTTAGTTGTATTTGAATTTTGTACCATGTATTTGGCGACTCAGAATAGGTGATGTATACCGATTTTGGGGGCGCGGTTGGTATCAAAGCTTAGGATATGATCCTGCTAAGATGTGAGAATAGAACTAGGAGGGAGAGACGGGAATTCCTTCGCTAGTATGACCTACCTAAGTTTATTTAGTATTTAATTGGCTCACGTAATATAGGGATAATATGTTCCATGTCAATTAACCTTTGTTTTGTGGCAGTATCTGAAAATGACATCCGAGAATGTTGAGAATAGCAATGGAACACAGGTGACCGTTGATTCACCACATATCAATAATCAGGATAATGTGCATCAGGAAGGCGACAATCCTCATGCAAACAACAACACTGACCAAATGATGAAAGATGGAATGTTCAGAGGCTTTATGAAATTCATGCAACAGCAGGCGAGAGCGGCTCCTGTCCAAAATGTAGGTGGAAACACTGGAAACTCTCCGACGGTCACTTAAGGCGGAAGCATGGATAAAGCAGATCACCAAGATATTTGATGTCTTGGGATGCTCTGAGGAGCAAAAGGTTCCCTTTGCCGCCTTTATGTTGCGAGGAATGGCAAATTACTGGTGGGAATCGGTAAAGCGTACTCAACCCGACGCACTGAAGATGTCTTGGGAGAAGTTCCAAGAACTATTCAACGACAAGTACTTTCCCGAAAGTATTCGTCACATAAAAGAGGTAGAGTTCATCAAGTTGGAGCAGAATAATATGACCGTGTCGCAGTACGAAGCTAAGTTTGCCGAGTTGCCTCGGTTTGCGTCCCACTTGGTGGATAATGAAGAGAGAATGACGCGGATGTTTTTAAGAGGTTTAAAGTTTGAGATACATTAACGTCTTATTTCTAATAAACTGTGTTTGTATTCAGATGTTGTAAATAGAGCTCAGTTAGTAGAGCCCGATATTGAGTCAACGCAACCAAAAGAGAGCAGCCGGCAAAATGATAATACTAGTGAGAGCAGTCATCGAAGCGGTGACAACAAGCGTGGAGGGAATCAACAGGCCAGAAGTGGTAACCACTTCGGTGGTAATCAGGGTCAAAATAATAAGAATGGACATTTCAAGAAGAGGAGATTCAACAATGATGGAAAGACGCCAGCACCATCACCCGTTGTTAAGGAAGGAGAACGACCACCTATCATATGCTTCAAATGCGGAGGGGAGGGACACATCAGTCCAAACTGCGCAATGCCATCCAAAGCATGTTATAATTGTGAAAGAGAAGGTCACTTAGTCCGATTTTGTCGTTCACCGAAGACAAGTTCAACTAGGATGGAGGCACTAAAGGCCGTCCCAGAAAAGTCAAAGTCGGTAGTGCAAGGGAGAGTGTTTGTTGTGACCTCCCAGAAAGCAAGGAACCCGAATGAGGTCATCACGGGTAAGCTTATCATAAACTCTAGCGAAGTCTATACTTTATTTGATACCGGTTCTACCCATTCTTATATTTCTCCTACTTGCGCTCAACGATTAAATTTGACTCCGGAGAAATTAGACTTTGACTTATCTGTGGAAACTCTGTTGGGAGAAACTTTCATTACATCCACTGTTTATAAGTCTTGTTTGGTTCAAATCGGTACCCTCACATTACCTGTCAATCTTATTTCATTGAAAATACTTGCATTTGATGTGATTCTAGGGATTGATTGGTTAACTACTCATCATGCTAAAATTGATTATTTTCGTAAGGTTGTTAGCTTTCATATTTCTAATCAACCTATCATGCGAATTCAAGTGACCAAACCATTAAAATCAATCACGGTCATCTCAAGCCATAAAGCTATTCGTTTATTGAAAAACGGATGTCAAGCTTTCTTAGTTCATGTCATGGATCTAAACAAAAATACGTCAGTTTTGAATGATATTTTTTTTAATAAATTCCCGACGCTTTTCCTCAAGAACTTCCCTACCTACCCAGAGCATGAAATTGAATTTTGTATCGACCTTGAACCCCAGACAAAACCCATTTCCAAAGCCCCATATCGAATGGCTCTATTAAACTTCGTGGAGTTAAAGACCCAATTGCAAGAATTGTTAGACATTGGTTTCATTCGTCCCTAGTCGTCTCCTTGGGTGCTCTCTGTTCTATTCGTGACGAAGAAAGATGGGAGTATGCGACTTTGTATTAATTATCGGGAGTTGAATAATGTCACCATCAAAAATAGGTACCCATTGTCACGTATTGATGACCTGTTTGACCAGTTGCAAGGAGCCAAATTCTTTTCAAAGATTGATCTTCGTTCCGGATATCACCAATTGAAGATTAGAACCGATGACATTCCAAAGATGACTTTCAGAACTCGGTACGGGCATTATGAATTCCTAGTCATGTCCTTTGGATTGACTAATGCTCTTGCTGCCTTCATGGATATGATGAACCGAGTATTCAAGAAATATTTGGATCACTTTGTGGTCGTGTTTATTGATGACATCCTTATTTATTCCAAAAGCCGTGAAGATCATGAGAAACACTTAAGGCTGACACTCCAAAAGCTTCGTGAATACAAGCTTTATGCCAAGTTAAAGAAATGTGAGTTCTGGCTTGAGGAAGTAGCATTCCTTGGGCACGTAGTATCAAGTCATGAAATATCTGTTGACCCGGCAAAGATTGAAGCAATTCAAAGCTGGGAGCAACTTAAATCTGTTACCGAAGTACGTAGTTTTCTCGGCTTAGCTGGTTATTATCGGAGATTCGTGGAAGGATTTTCTCGAATAGCTACTCCATTAACTTAGCTGACTCAGAAAGATACAAAGTTCGGTTGGAACGAAGAATGTGAGAAGAGTTTTCATGAACTCAAGAGGAGATTCATTTCAGCACCTGTTCTGACAATACCATCTGCCCGGAGGGATTCGTCATCTACAGTGATGCTTCGGGCAAAGGGTTGGGATGTGTTCTCATGCAACATGGGAAAGTCATATCCTATGCCTTAAGACAACTCAAAGAATATGAGAGGAATTATCCTACTCATGACCTAGAATTAGCAGCTGTTATCTTCGCACTTAAAATTTAGAGGCATTACTTGTATAAGGAGAAGGCGGAGATCTTTACGGATCATAAAAGCCTCAAATATATCTTCACTCAAAAGGAACTCAACATGCAACAATGACGTTGGCTTGAACTGTTGAAAGATTATGATCATACCATCCAATACCATCTTGGAAAAGCGAACGTGGTAGTTGACGCATTGAGTAGAAGATCATATGCAAGTACGAGTGCGATATTGTCAACACAAAGGCCCATTTTGTGTGACTTGCAAAGGATGGAGATAGAGTTAAATACTCCACGGACCCATGTGATGATGGAAAATATACGAGTAGAACCGACTTTAATTGATAAAGTTAAAGCTACTCAAGCTACAGACCTGGAGCTAATGTGTATGAGGAAGAAAGTGCAAGAAGGTGCTATGCTGGAAGAAAGAATCGATGAAGAAGGAATACTTTGAGTCAACTCCAGACTTTGTGTTCCTAACGACCCTGATTTAAAGTATAAAATCATGATGGAGGCGCACAACACACCGTTTGCAATCTATCCTGGGAGTACCAAAATGTATCATGATATTCGTCATACATTTTGGTGGAGTAATATGAAGAGAGAGATATCGCTATTTATCTCAAGGTGTCTAACTTGTCAACGAGTTAAAGCGGAGCATCAAGTACCAAAAGGTCCCTTGCAACCACTTGAAATTCCAGAATGGAAGTGGGAGCACATTACAATGGATTTCGTTACCAGTCTTCCTAAGGTTTCTCAAGGTATAGATGCGATTTGGGTCATTGTTGATAGATTAACCAAGTCTTCTCATTTCTTACCGATACGAGAAACTTATACACTTGAATGTCTTGCTCGTATCTACATAAACGAGATTGTAAGATCGCATGGTATGCCAAAGATCCATAGTTTCCGATCGAGACCCAAGATTTACTTCACGATTTTGGGTTAGTTCATGCGAAAGCTATGGCACAGATTAACGATTTACGCTTCGGCATATCCTCCTCGAGACGGACGGGCAATCGAGAGAGGACTATTCAAACTCTTGAAGATTTATTAAGACTCTGTGTCCTTGACTTCAAGGGAAGTTGGGATAAGTTCTTACCATTGGTGGAGTTTTCCTACAACAACAGTTATCAAGCAAGTATTGGTGTGACAACCCGAGAATTTTGAATATTTTTAAAATTTTTATTAATTTATTTAAGGTTCAAAATTAGAACCTAGACAGAAAATTAGTGTATGCGTTTGTTATTTTTAGGAAGGAATTTTGAGGATTTCAAAATTCTGTGAAGGATTTAGGTGAATTATTCAGGATTAAGGGAATAAGTGAATATGTTTTGTGCATATGTGTACAGTATGTGGTTAAGGGACAAGGGTTGACCAAATAAACGATATCTGTGACAAACCCTAAACATATATTGAGAACGTCAGCGTTCGGTTAGGAAATTCTTACGATTAACAAAAAACCCTAAAAATCGGTTCTGGAAACCCTAATTTTAGTTCCGGGAATTCAAAACCCTAATTCGGTGCATGAAACCCTAAATCGGGAACTTAATGGCATAAATGTAAATAATTATAGGATTAATTAGGGTTAATCTTAACAAATTAGTTACAAAACCCTAATTCCAAATTTAGAAAACCCTAATTTCTGGGTTAGAAACCCTAATTTATAATTATGGAAAACCTAAGTGTTAATTTAATAATTTTAATGTTAATTAGGATATATTAATTCTAATTTTCAAGTTAAGTAATTAGAAAACCCTAATCTAATTACTTAAATATAATTTCTATTTTAGAAAATTAATTTTCTATTAGAAACCCTAATTTTGGGTTATAAACCTTAATCCGTGATTTTGACCCTAATTGCTAAATTATCAATTTTAATTAGGAAATAGTAATCCTAATTAGCAATATTTAAAGTATGATTAAGGAATTTTAATATAATTAGAAATTCTAATTATAATTTAGAAATATTAATTTTCTATTTTTAAAACCTAAATTGGAAATTTTAGGAAATTAAATTGCAAACCCTAAAAATTTTTAAACCCTAAACCCTAAATTTTTCCAGCCCCTAAACCATAACCAAATCCTAACCAAACCCTAAGGGTTTGGCCAATTGTCTAAAATACCATTAAAATTAAATGCAAAAAGACTAAAATACCCTTAATGCATTATTGTGACTTAACTTGCAAGAATTGATCTAGTGTAGTGGTTGGACCAACCCTAGCCCTAGCTCATGACTTTTATCTCCAGCAATCAGCAGCTAACTCCTCCATATAGATTCATTGTATCAAATATTAGAAAGATTAAAGAGAGAGAGGATGCTCATTTTTCTCATTCTTGTCCAACACTTTCTCTCTCTAGAAATTCGAGATTTAGAGTGAGAGGGAGTGATAAACAAAACCATTATCAGTTATTAGCTTTCCAAGAACAGGATCCAAAAAGTCAAAATTAAAGATCAAAGCTTCAAAGTGGTATGAACCCTAATTCGCTAGATCTTGTTAGATGATGTAATTTATTACTTTAAGTTGTGTATTAGAGTGTCATTTGATGATCTGGGTTGTCAAAACTCAGATCCATATCATCTAGATGCTCGAATCTAAAGATTTATCAAATCTGGAAAAGTTAGAATTTTTCGTCTAACAAGCAAATGTCGCTTTAATAGATCGATTAAATACGTAATGTTTTTAGTGTGTTAAATGTTTGTGTTGGTAGTATGTTATATGGTATTTAGTCTGCAACTTGAATCTGGGTTATTTCATGTTTGGATTAAGAGTTATTATTGGTCAAACCTCGATTGACTGCTTCACGGAAAAGCCGCCTGGGCAACCTGAATTTACCTGTGATGTCTGACAAGATTTTCAAAGCCCTTGAACCTGCTGTATGTTTATGTTTTGGCTATGTTGTTGTTTGATCCTTGTAGTCTGACATGAGGAGTGTATATTAAAACCTTTAGATAACCCAGATCTGTAACAGGATTGTAGAAATTCAAGGTCAAACGTAGTTGACCGAACTACTTGATGAACAATCTGAAAAACCCATATTTGTTTTTGAGCATGTACCTGACAGGTACTTTGACCAGCCATGATTCCTTTTATGTGTTATTTTTAGACCTACCTGTTGATATACTATATTACCCTGACACCTAGACTACACTTTTGAATTCATAGATCACATAAAACATTCCTAAAACAAAAGATATAAGGATGAAAAGTAGGGACCCTCACACTGCTTGAGTTTCTGGAAAACCCAGAAACTCAAGAACAGCGTTGTCAGAGTTTTTGGAGGCTTTGATCTCCCTGATCTGATGATGTAATTTCTATGAAAACAGTTGGTGATTGAAGGAAGTATAACTCTAGTACTACAATCCTAACTAAATCACAAGCCCAGAAATCAACAGGAACACGGATAGATTAACGGTCAAACAAGTCACCTTGCTTTCTGACATGTGTTTCTGGGCAGGCTCAAGAACACACCAAGAACACCTATAGCGACGGGTCTATCGCTATATGGCCCTTTAGCGACGGTTTTATTAATTTTGAATTTCTAATTTTTAGAAATTAATTAATAAATCAAAATAAATATATTTTAATTATTAAAAATACTAAATAAATTCTAAAAAATTATTTTAAATTCTAAAAAATAGTTTTTAATTATTTAGAGTATATTTCAAAAATATTTAATATTTTTGGAATATAAATGATATTTAATTTATTTAATTATAATATTAAATAAATGATTTAAAAATTATTTTTAATTCATGAAAAATTATATTATGATATTAGAAAGTATTTTAAGTTATTTTTGATGACTTTTGATATTTTGTGATGAAATTCATTAATTAATCAATATTAATGATAATTAGTTTATTTAATAAATATAATAAATAAATTATGGAAAAATAGAATAAATGATTTATAAATCATATAAAATGATTTAAGTGTTATAAAAATATTTTAAGTTATAAACTATAACTTTTGATATTTTTTCATGAAAATATTAATATTTTAATATTAAAAGCAATTATCGGATAATGAATTTAAGTGATTAAAATCATATAAATGTGATTTTAAAGTATTAAAAATACTTTGTGATATTATAAATATATTATAATATTATGATATGTATTTCATTAATATTTGATAATAAATAAATATTAATGATAAAAAAATTATGTGGTATTTAATTCATTTAAATACAATATTGATGATTGAAAATTCATGTTAAATAGTAATAATTATTTGAAAATTATTACGAGCTTACGAAAAATATTTCGACTGTTATTAAAATTATCTGAGATAATTGTTAAGTGTTAGGCAGAGTTTAATTGAACTTAGAATCGAAATTTTGTCCGGCTAGACCGTCGGGACGTTAGAACTTTTTTGAACTCAAATCAGACTGAAATAGTTTGACCTGATACTGAGTCTTATTTGTGTTATAGACTGATAGGGTTATGTGTTATGTGTAATGTGTTTAGGTTATTTTATAAATTGTGATGATATTATTCTTACTTAGCAATCGATATTACTAATATTAGGTCTTCGGATAAGGCGATATAAATTGCGTAGCGATAATCAACGGTTCAGGCAAGTTTGTTTTACTTAACTCTATTAAGAGTGTTTTATTCTGATAAGCTTATGGTTAATCATTGCTGGTTGCCATAAATTGTACTCTGTACATATTGCATGTATAAGTCAGGTATTAAAGGTTGATCACCTTCATTACCAGTTGGTTCAGATATATTTTTTCATGTATAATACTTGTTCAGTCATAAATTTTTTCCTGCTAGTTCACAATTATATTGTTGAATTATAGCCAGCCAATTATTCAAATCATTTCAATCATGATATATCGTTATATTGTTGAATTTAAACTTGCTGGGAAACTTTTATGCTCACCCTTGCTATATCATGATAAACATTGCATATTAAGGCGAATGCTTCGAATACAAGGAAATGTTAAAGACAGGTCCAGCTTAAAGTGAATGTGCGCGATTAGTTTTGTAATAGTGTAGTATAATAATAATGTTATGTGTTAAATAAGTTATGATTTATGTATTAAGTTAAGGTTACTCGGCCTTGGGAAAAAGTATGTAAGTTTAATGTATAAACAATTTATGTTTATATCTTCCGCAAATATAGTAATAGTGATAGAATGATCGAACCGGATCCGCGGTGATTCGGGACCTCGGATTCGGGGCCATCACAGTTGGCATGGCTCCATTTAAGGCGTTGTATGGAAGAAAGTGTCGTTCTCTAGTATGCTGGGATGAGATGGGTGAAGCAATGTTGTTGGGACCGGAGTTGGTACGTATGACTACGGAAAAGATTCAAACGATCCGACAACGTATAAAAACCTCACAAGATCGACAAAAGAGTTATGTTGATGTTCATCGAAAGGACGTGGAATTCGATATAGGAGATCATGTGTTGTTACGTGTTGCTCCATGGAAAGGAGTTACGAGATTTGGAAAGAGAGAAAAGCTCAATCCTCGATTCATCGGCCCATTTTTAATCCTCGATCGAGGAGGAACTGTGGCTTATAGACTCGCTTTATCGCCAAGTATGTCTCGTGTTCATAACGTTTTTCATATATCCATGTTACGTAAATATGTGGAAGACCCAAACCACATTATTGAGTTAGAACCGGACAAAATAGCGGAAGATTTGACGTATGAAGAGGTTCCTATTCAAATTTTGGATAAGAAGGAACATATTCTACGCTCCAAGGTTATACATCAATTCAAAGTTTTATGGAGAAACCACAATGTTGAGGAAATTACTTGGGAGTTAGAATCTGAAATGAAATCAATGTATCCTTACCTCTTCGACATACCAGGTACGTACCCTAATTGCGCAATACGACATGTACTCCTTTGCTGATTGCTTTGCGGGGTATCATCAGACCATGGTTGCTGAGGAAGACCTTGAGAAGACCGATTTCATCACGTCTTGGGGAACCTTTTGCTATAGACGGTTGTCATTCGGCCTCATCAATGCCGGAGCCACCTATCAACGAGCTATGATGGCTCTTTTCCACGACTTAATGCACAAAGAGATCGAGATCTACGTGGATGACATCATTGTCAAGTCCTGAAAGGAGGATGACCATCTAGACCATCTCAGAAAATTGTTCAACAGGTTGCGTAAGTACAACTTGAAGTTGAATCTAGTTAAATGCGCCTTTGGCATTAAATCAGACAAGTTGCTAGGATTTCTAGTCAGCATTAAAGGGATTGAGCTGGATCCTGCCAAAATCCAAGCCATCACGAAAATGCCCACTCCTCAGACAGAGAAGGAAATACGGGGAGTTTTGGGAAGAATCAACTTCATTAGCAGGTTTATCTCCCAACTCACAGTAACCTGTGAGCCAATCTTCAAGCTATTAAGGAAGAACTCCTCCATGAAATGGAATGAGGAGTGTCAAAAGGCCTTCCTTACAATCAAGATACAGCTAGTCAAAGCTCCCGTGTTGGTACCACCCAGGGATTATGTTCCCCTGTTTATGTACCTGTCCATAAGTGATAATGCCTTGGACTGCATGTTGGGACAGAAAGACGATAGAGGCCAATAACGAGCTATATATTACCTTAGCAAAAGGTTTAGCAGCAGTGAGCACAAGTACACTCTGATCTAAAAGACATGTTATGCTTTAGCTTGGGCTTCCATGAGGTAACAACATTACCTCCATGGTCACACAACCCATCTCATATCCCGCGTGGATCCTCTCAAGTACATGTTCAATAAACCCATGTTAAATTGTCGGCTGTCCAGATGGCAGTTGATCCTACAATAATTTGACATCGTATATGTGACTCAAAAGTCCATCAAAGGTCTAGGAATTGCGGATCAATCGTCACCTTTCTTCGAGGGATTTCAAACCCTTGGAAATATATTTCCCAGATGAAGGAGTAATGACAGATAGCAACACCAACAAAGACGATACGCTGGCAATTATGGAAAATGTATTTTGATAGAGCTGTTAATATGGAAGGTTTTGAGCTGGAGCGCTTCTAGTATCCGGTACAATCTGAGCAAAGATCCCGTTCTTTGTCAAATTACGCTTTATCGGCACTAACAATACGAATGAGTATGAAGGTCGTCTCATGGGGCTAAAACTTGCCTGCTCAATGGGCATCGAAGCGTTAATCGTCTTTGGAGATTCGTGAGTTGGTAATCGACAATCCACCGGAATCTATCAAACCAAAGAGCTACATTTGCTGCCTTACCATCGGCAGGTTTTACAGATTGTTTTGGAGTTCAAAGAGATCTCCTTTCTACACATTCCTCGTAATAGGAATGACTTTACAGACGCATTAGCAACTTTGGCTTCCTTGATTCGCATATAAGATAAGGAACACTTGCCAAGCGTCACAATTTCCCTGCACAAGGCCCTAGCCTATGGGAATTACGTTGGAGAAGTATCGGATGAGCTACCTCCCATCCAACATCCTTGGTATCAGCATATCAAGGAATATCTACGAGATGGATCTACACCCGCGGAGGCGAACTCGACTGAGAAAAGGCAGATCCATCGACTTGCAATGAAATTCTACCTGAGTGGAGATGTGTTCTATAAAAGAGATGCAGGACTAGGTCTCCTCAAATGTTTGGACAAAGATCAAGCCCAAAGGCTTATGGATGAAATCCATGGCGGAGTCAGTGGCCCCCACATGAGTGGCTCCCTCCTTGTCAAAAAAGTCCTCAAGACAGGACATTATTGGCTATCTCTCAAAGCTGATTGCAATGACCACGTTAAGAGATGCTATTAGTTCCAGATTCATGGGAATGCTATACACGCCCCTCCACGAAAACTCCACAATATGAGTTCACCTTGGCCCTTCTCAATGTGGGGAATGAACGTTATCGGGGCCATCGAGCCTAAAGCCAGTAATGGTCATCGATTTATCTTCACCATAATCGACTACTTCACCAAGTGGGTAAAAGCAGCCTCCTTCCCCAGGGTTACTAAAGAAGTCATCATTGTTTTCATCAGAAATAATGTCATTTGTCGATACGGACAACCAGAGGTGATTGTGTCAAACAATGCCAAGAACCTCAACAACAAAATGATGGAGGAATTATGCAGTAAATTCCACATCAAGCATCTCAACTCTGTTATCTATCGTCTAAAGATGAATGGTGCGGTTGAAGCGGCTACCAAAAACATCAAGAATATTATGCAAAAGATGTCCGCCAACCACAAAGATTGGCCTGACCTATTGCTTCTGACTTTGTTAGCCTACAGAACCTCAATGCGTACTTCCACTGGGGCAACCCCCTACGCATTAACCTATGGGATGGAAGCAGTGCTCCCCATAAAAGTTGAAATGGAATCCCTCAGAGTATTGATAGATGCTCAGCTGGATGAAGACCAATGGGTACAAGATAGGTATCACCATTTGTCTTTAATAGATGAAAGGCGAACCACGACTATCTTCCATGGTCAGTTATATCAGCAAAGGATCGCCAGATCCTACAACAAAAAAGTCCAGTTACGGTAATTTAAATAACATGACTTGGTTTTGAAGAAAATCCTTGACAACCAAGATCAATCTAAGGGAAAATTCGCTCCTAACTGGGAAGACCCGTTTGTTGTCAAAGAAGTATTGACAGGAGGCGCTCTCAGATTGCAAGAAATGGATGGCGATGAATTTCCATAACTCATCCACTCAGACGCCGTGAAACGGTACTATGTTTGAAGTAATTCGCAAACACCCTAATGCAGAATCATCAAGTCACCAGTCATTCTGGTTCGTTAACCCTTTACCACCTACAAATTTATTCCACTTTGCCCCTCAGGGAAACCTACATTTCGAGCCAGCAGCCTGGCTCTCCTTTGCGTTCCGACGACTTAGGTCATCCCACCGCGGATTGAACCTCTCGCACCTTCAGTTTGGCTACCCATACATGGGATCAAACTTCTCATACCTGCAGTTTATCATCAACCTAGGATTAAACTTTCTCCTCCCTGCACTCTGACCTGCACATGGGATTATGCTTTTCCACTCGCCCTGAGGGGCGAACTACGTCGACCTGATCTCCTCTTCTATAGGAGTACGTAGGCAACCATGTCACATGGCCCGATCACAATAAAATAAAAACAACAAAAACATTTCTACCCTTACAAAAACAAAAACAACCAAAAACATTCCTACACCATTTCTGCCATATACAGCGTTGAACCTCTTACACCAGGTTCGAACTACGCAGACCTGATCTCCTCTTCAATAGGAGTACGTAGGCAGCCATTCTTGGTGCGGTCTCACCCCCTACCAAAACATAAACCCTTATCAGTTAGTACTGGGATCAAACTTCAATCCACTAAATTTCATTTGGCTTCAGACCAAAGGGATGGAATTACCTGAACTCCTCCCAAATAGGAGATTCGACGACCATCTAAGCTGCGGTCATACCTTGAAGAGCAACACCAATCCATAAGAGGGGGAATTAACTTGGCTTCTACTAAATAAAAGTACTGGCGACAATCTGTGGTGCGGTCAATCTCAGAGAGGAAAGCCACACTCCTCTCCACATTGCCATCCAGAAACTAGTCCCAAGACACCAAAGATAGTAGGGATACACATAGATCGATGATCCATTCTGAACTATCTAGATACAACTCAATGTCCATCCACCCAGAAGGAATTCAGAATACATCAAGACCACAAGCCCTGAAGCAGCAGGCAAAATATCAAGCAAATAGCAAGGCATATCTAAAAGGGAAGTGATCCAAAAATATATTTCCCTGTCATATATATAATGTTGTTTGATATATACGATGTAAACTGTACATGACAAAATAGCTAAGCTAGTCTGTGCAGGAAAATATAAGCTCATCTACAAGTCAGGGTATATGCGAGCTAACAAGCCCAACATGGCGTCCCTCTCAGAAGATGGAGGTGAAGATGTGGTCTCCTGTACGAGAATATCCACACGACCCAACAGATCTGCAGCCATCTGCATGGTGACCATATGATCATCAATATATGTGCTCATCTCAGCGATCATGCCAGTGGTAAGGGACCTCACGTCAGTACTATCTGTGATGGCCACATCCCGGGCAGATATAGCACTATCCCACTCGACTATCACTGCGTCTCTGGTTGATACGGCCTAATCCCGCTCAATAACAGCGGCATCTCTGCGAGCTAATGCCTCGTCTCTCTCTAATAGAGCTGCGTCCCTCCCATCAAGGGCAGTCAACATCATAGATCGAGCCTGATCTCTCTCAAAGGTCATCAGATGAAGACTCAACTCTAGGTACTGTGTCGAGTGCTGAATCACAACAGTACTGGTACTAGGAGAATCTGGAAGAAATGCTGATAACCCAGCAGCGGGCTCCTCCTCGATGTAAGAATCGATGTCCTCCATGGGCTCTACATCATCTGACTCACTATCCGGTACTGTCGACACTACCGCAGCCGAAAAAATCTATGTCTCCATCCATGTGGAATACTCTGCAGAATAACCTGGATGAATGACAGAAAAAGAAGCTATCTCATGCTGATCCCAACAAGCATACACACAGGATTGGTCCTCTGCTGAGAGATATCGAGAAGCTGAATGCTGACCTATCACCCCCTCAAAAGGATGGAAATCCTGGAACTGGTCGAACTGCGACATCACGGCCAGTGGGTGATAAGTAGTCACGGCCCTCAAACCAGCCAGATGGAGGAAGTCCATTCCAGGAGCGTGAGTAATGAAGCTGTATGGTGAGCTAAGCCCCGAACACGGAAATATGCAGAATGGATCTCTGATATTTGCTAAAAATGTGGACCATGACAGAGCATCTATACACTCCGATGGTTGAAAGAAGTATGATATGGCTACATCGTGGGTGAACCAATACCCATGCCGTCTAAGGGTACCAACCAGTTTTAAGTGTGACATAAACCACACGTACAGCATGACTGAACTCCTAGTGAACACTCCTGTAGGATAAGTGCAACAATAGGATGTTGACCGCAGGGTCTCTACTACAATCATAGGTACAATGGTACGACCCTCTCTAAGAGCTCTCACAACCATGATGACACCAATGTCTATCTCATCCATATATCATGGCATATAGACATATGACAGTACGCACAGCAACAGTACATCGACCCTGGCCAAACGCCAATGGTCCTCTGGTGCGGTAAAATCCCCGGAATATCGTGAATAGCTATCCTCCGAGCCAAATCTCTCGTACAAAAAATGCTGGGATATCACATGGCTAGATGTCAGCTCGTCCTGCACTACACTGTGTCGTAATCCTGTGAGAGTCATGAACCGTCTATTCATGTCTCCGAAAGCCAGATGCACGCAAGGTCTGTCTAAAGGCAGCATCGTCAATCGTGCATACTCCTCCAGAGTAGGAGTCAACTCATGGTACCAAATCAAAATACCTGCCTATCCGATAGCCAATGCTCTAGTATCCCATCTACAAACCCTACAAGAACCTAAAACATCAATAAAGTCATGGTATGCTGCAACAACTAATCTACAGTCACCTTGTCTGGTGGTGACATGCTATCATACCACGATCGCATACCCAAGGCCACCAATGATGGTGGCGTATGATCTATACGGCTAACTGTCGAAGAAGACATCTGTGCGGGCCGTGTCATAAGACCATCCAGGGGTCAATGCCGAATATCTCTGGACATACATACATATGCATAACATGATACATGTATAACAGATAATGGATGGCAATATGATATAGGGAATGAAAAAACTGTGCATACATTCCTAAGTATATCATCATCTAATACATCATCTCTGTACAGCTACAAATACAGGGAAATAGGGAACAGACGCCCTACTACTAACAGAGGCCTATCAAAAGATATAGCGAGAATGGGGCACAGCCACCCAATATCTAAAAGAGGCCTATCAAAAGATATAACGAGAATACACATCAAAAGAAGACCAAGGTGTCGATGTCCACATCATCAATCCTGTCAACCTGATGTAACTCCTCCTGAGTTACTGGATCTCTATAAACAGGGATGACAGGCCTATAAAGAGGAGGATTTACGCCAGCAAAACCAAATGGGTCATTTGCGAGGCCAGCGCCTGAGCTGGAAGGATATCTGCCCAAATGTCGGATAAATATATCTGCCTGATCCAACTCCCGGGTCAAGCTATCAATCTGGGTCATATGAGTCGGATCTCGAACACAAGCTATCCAATCCATCATCATCAAGGATCCTGGAACCATATCCCCTATAAACTGAGTGGCGCGGGACCGGGCTCCAATAGTGCGAGGGGACCACCACCGCTGGAACATCTCCTGAGTACATGGACCCTATGACAATGTAAAACCGTGAACCCCGAACAATGGGATATCAGTGACGGGTGACTATGATACGGGAAAATGACGCCTGACATAAGGCAAGATCGGTATACGGATCTCCCATATGGTACTCCTAATAGCACGCTCTCTTAAATAGAGCTCCCAGCCTCCATCTATGAAGAGAGGAACTCTCCTGGTGGAAATCAAATACTCGACTCCAGTCGGGTGTCCATCCTCAAAGCCGATGGTCAAGTGTTCCCCTGAATAGGGAATCCATGTAATGGTATCACCACAAACAAATCAATTTGACAGAGGCGTTGAGTGAATCCTCAACTACTGTGGGACCTCCTAAGAAAATAAAATGGTTCCATCGTCGTCCTCGTGGATAGGTATCTAAACCTAACACACTCACAGGACGCAAACATGGGAGCCTCTCATAGGCCCAAAACTGCCAACACAATGGAAAAACATCTGCTATCAGTAAACACTCTTCACCTATGAATGGGAAAAGACAAGAGAAATACTCACCAAAGCAGAAATGGGTAAAATCTAGCCAAGCCTCTCATTAAAACCTCATGAGCGATACGCATGCCCCGGAGGAAATAGTCAAACGTATAGGAGCCCCAATCATACTCTCCAATACGGCCCACATCACGTGTGGCGCTGATCAAAGCAAAAGATACCGTAGAAGAGTTATCTACTATGAAGCAGCCTCGAATGATCATCAGGAACAATCGCCACAGAACGCGATCCCGGATTCTGACATCATCAGGCATGGGCTCACTCAAAGGCCCACTCATAACATCTACATTCAAAGGACCTGAACGGACAGTCCAGCCTTTGAGCACCTCTGTCGGAACTCCTAATAAGGATCTGACGGCAATAGGGGTAATATTCGCCATGCAAGGTACTGGCTCCACTCCAAACTCCATACCAGTGATAAATTGCCAATCCATAGGCGTCATCATCACCTCGCAATCCAGTAGATGGAGTGACGGAGTCTGATGAAACCATCGCTTAGACAATGCCCTGAGGTAACCCTAGAGACAGCGATGGGGAAGGATGGAGAAGAATGCCCCGAATCCCCACTCATGCACTACCGCTCTATAGTCAGGATGAAGCTCCTGGTACATGGAGTGAATGTTGAACCAGTTCCCTCGAGGCTGTGTAAAACCCAGAACCTATATGAAATGCAGATCAATATCAAAACCCTTTTCTCCTCATCAATACGAAAGAGGGAAGATCAAAGTCTAACGCCATACCTCATTAGTATGCAAATGCATCGATGGATGTCTGCTCAAATCACCCAGCAGCTCTGGGTTTGCCACCTGAATACTCAGGAGCTCCGTACGAGGGACATGTGCAACTGGAGCGGGATCATCAAACGGAATATCCGCATCCTCATCCTCAACGTGTGGCACATCTACCCTGACAGGATGAATCACGGCATCCACTAACCGAAGAGGCTGTCTGACAGAACGGGGACAAGGCACTTCGGAAGCCCTCCGCTGTATGCCAGAAGTGCTCCTGTGAGAACTGCTCGGCTGATCCGGATCCATAATATCTGGACAACAAGTCACCAAATCACCTCAGAAAGGGTGTGGTATTTCCTTACCTGGAGCTTTCTAAAATGCATTTATGACTATATGCATGCTTGCATTTACTTTAACATATGATAGAGTAAAAATGCATGACTACCCAATGCCTACACTTGGAAAATTTTTCCATACTCCCCTTTGAAAACAGGACTATCTACATGCACATAGGCATGTCTAGGTGGCCATTCAGTAGCACACCTGCCTCAACGTCATATGCATAATATATGCATTAAAATCAAAATTATCATGCATAAGGTCAACCTCAATACTAGGAGTCCTTTGCCTTGCTACCTTTTGCTCATTGGACCTCAAATAGGACAAAAAATAGCAGAAAAAGGTGCCAATTTGACTGTCTCAAAAGTTAAATTTTTTCACATCATTATGTTCAGCATGGTTTAATACTAACATTTACTATGTTGAATATTTTTTATCAAATCATTTATGCATACATAATCACTACTATGTGTTTAGACGCATTTCATGCGATAACTCACAATCCAACGGATAAAAACTGGAAAAAAATACATGCATACGTTACCAGGATAGTGTAGAACACTTGTACGGTGACAGAATTTGCAGAAAATAGCCCGAACTCAGCAGATCTGAAAGAGGCTCATGGATTTTCCTTCGCATGACAAGTTGAAAGTGACTTATGAGACCAACCTGCTAGAATTTATCATACGCGATTGGCCGTAGGCTCACCTGCGGCTACAGCAGGTGCACCTGCAGCACGCCTATGTGGGTCCCACCCCTCCAGCTCGGTCCAGTTCGAGTTGGAAAGGAGTTCTTGTGGACTAGAAAGGTCAAACCAGGAATAAAAATGCCACGCGATTGAGCAAAACAGCATACAATCCTGGCCTTCTCAGGTAAAACCTTGAGTCTGCACATCACTCATTGGTAGTCACCTGAACTCGAGGTCTACTCTGCCAATGATCTCATTTATTACAAACCACATCCGACAATACCTTATATAGGTCCGATGCCGCCAACTCTGGGTCATTACCCTAAATGAGTCCCCGACGGGGGTTACAACGTGAGTCCCCGAAGGGGGTTAGAACGTTAGTCCCCGACGGGGGTTACAACGCATGCTCATTCGTTGACACACATATCAACGAAGGTCAAGCAGCCTTGACATTATCTCAGCCGATAGCAATTAAACCTATCAGAGCTCTAAAGCTATTCGAGGATTTCATGCTCCATTACTCATATTTCCCTGGCGGGGGTCACAACGCAACGTTCCATTGATCTAGACGTCAGCGAAGGTCAGGCAGCCTTGACAGTATATCCCACAAGATTTTTCAGCCGTTGATTCACATGTCGGTGAAGCACACGTCAACAAAGGTCAAGCATCCCTGACAACATTTTCTGTTGGCAGTAAATCCAACAGAATCTTGATATGTCCTGGCGATACCAACCAGGAAAGGCCAATGTTATCAAAGAGGATAAATGATGGAATATGTTATACACATCCTCAAACAGACAAAGCTTTAGCCCCACAGATCTCTTACACATAAGAGGTACATATTCAGGATCAAGTCATAATCGAAGACACAGGAATTTGGTGATAACTCCAACATCAACCTCCTAACAAATCCGGCTTACACATCAAATCTGGTCAGCATTGCCAGTCCCCAGTTGAAGCAACAGGGATCCAGTAATCATCCCTAGCATGTTAGGCTACAACCCCATACACATGCATCATACTTCATTTTTCAATTTTCTAGGATTCTTTATCCTACCCATGCATCTCCATGCGCATGAGTATGATAAAGAGGGGCATCTGTAGACACTCAAAATTTTCTGTATTACTGTCACTAACATTGCAGGAGGACAAATTTGTCTTTTAAGAGAGAACCCTGAAAGACAATCCAAAGCCATACCGGATACTACCGAAAATCAACCCCGGATCACATTCTGGGAGTAACAATTCCAACCTCGGAGATAACCCCGAGGCGTGAAGATCCAATACCGGAACACACACCGGAGAAGACCGATTAATCTCGGAGATAACCCCGAGGTATCCAGTCTCAGTCCCAACCATGGGAATAACCACCAACCTTGGTGATAACCCCAAGGAATGCAATTTCGGCGATAACCCCAAAAATGCTTGTTTCAAATGCAACCAGCTTCAATATCGACGCTCACAATGAGATACACTACACCAACCTGGCGATAACATCGGGAAGATAGGCGCAACTCAAAGATGACAAGGACCTTCAACAATTGCAGCAGTCCAATCTCAGCGAAGTCTGAGCAACGTCTGCTTTATCAGCCCAATTCGACGATAACACCGGTGAGGGAAAACATCGTCATCTAGCCAACGCGATGCCATGCCACGTCGTCTCAACATCTCTACGCAACGATGTCCCATAAGACTAACCAATCCCGAGTGACTATTGTACGGGGTAACGAATGAAAGTTGAAGCTTGAAGACCGGAGGGCATCGTCCCATCTTCAATGTCTTCGTACAAACTCTAATCACATGCCATCGTACAACTCTCGACAACGGCGGTCCAAAATAGGTCCTGTATACCTCAAACAGATGATCGAATTGCACTTTTGAAAGTTCGAGTGGACATTATAGTGCCCGAGTGCACGTGTGATTGAGACGACGGGCAGAAAAACCCCAGGCCACTGGGGTTTCCTCTGCAGTACACCTACTGACTTAGCACAGTACACTGCAACTAAATCATCTATAAATAGAGGGCTTGGGCTGCCCATTTTGCAAGAGAAAAAGGCGAGGAAGCCCTGCCCAATTTGCTATGTACTCACTCCAAGCAGTGTACTTTCCCCTTTTAAACACCTGTGAGCTCATATATAACCCTTTTGTACCTACAAAAGTTAGTGTTTACCCACTCTAAAGATATAGAAGTCTTCTTTGGCAGTCAGCTGTAATCCTTCTCACACACTTTAGAGTCTTTCTCTTCATCTCTGCACACACCCTTCTACATGTTGAGAGTCGTGTTGCTTGCTTTTGCCCGGACTTCGGTCCGTGGTTTCATTTTAGTCTGTATATATATATATATATATATATATATATATATTATATTTACATATATATTGACTAAAATTATCGAGTTATGCCTCGATTGAGCCTAGACTTTGGCCTGGAGCGTTTATTTGCTTTAATATATATATATATATATATATATACATTTATATATATTAACTGTGTGTCGAACTTTGTTCGATGAGCCTAGACTTTGGTCTAGAGCGTTTATTTGCTTATATATATATATATATACATTTATATATCTTAACTGTGTGTCGAACTTTGTTCGATGAGCCCAATTTTATATCAAAAGCGTTTATTATTTTATATATATATATATATATATATATATATATATATATATAATATGGTTGAACTCATTCGATGAGCCTCAATTTTATATCCTAATGCGTTTATTCGCTTATATATATATATATATATATATATATATATATATATATATATATATATGAATCGTGGTGAACTCTCATTTACGATGAGCTTGATTTTTACATCCGGTATGTTTATTATTATATATATATATATATATATATCGTCCCACTTGGAGTTTACTTTGTGGTGGCTGATCGCTTTTACAGTTTTCTTTACGTTTCGTCCTGCCTGGAGTTCACTTCGTGGCAGTTGATCGCTTTGTACAACTTTATTTACGTTTCTTCCTGCCTGGAGTTTACTTCGTGGTAGTTGATCGCTTTGTACAGCTTTATTTACTTTTTGTCCTGCCTGGAGTTTCCTCCGTGGCGGTTCATAGCTTTTAACAGCTTTATTTATATTTCTGATCCCCCATGGAGGTGCTTCGCGGTTGGTGATTATGTCTATATATATATATATATATTTTCAGCTTTTATATATATACCTACTTACTGCTTTCATACAAATTGCAGTATCTTGTGCGCCTAGGAATCATGTGATCACAGATTCATCATATTGGATCAAGATTCGGTTCCCGTGATGGACATTTTCAGCTGTAAGCAGCTTGTAAATTATTCTGTGTTGTCTGAATTTTCTCAGATGGTTTCCATACCCACGAGGAAGTCGGCATTATTTTTGTACATTATTTTAGTACGGATGCCTCGCATTCGTAAAATAAAATCAATCAAGGCGAACACTTAATAAAATGGGAGTGTAAAAGGTCTCAATTACTATTGACCATCAGGCTTTGAAAAACCTTTTTATAAAACATCATTGCTATATATTGCTAAAAACTGAATTTTTACATAAATTCAAACCCTGTGTATATAGGTTCGAACGAGGCCTCACACTACTTCCAAATAACAGCACATTGAACCACACACACACATTCAGATAATAGTTTCTTGAAAAGAGGCGGTCACCGTGGTAACATGAATGTCGGGGGGTGCCTAACACCTTCCCTCCGCATAATCAAGTCCCCGGACCCTAATGAATCTCGGTTTTACTGACCCGTTTAGCAGTGTCACATCACTGGGTCAATGTGCAAACCTTTTCTCGGTTGTGTTGGTACAACCATTTAAAAAACCAACTGGCGACTCTTAACAGTCCATAAATCGACATTATACATGTCGGACCTTTTTTACTTATTTTTTCAAACAAATCTCACCTAAAATGAGAACACCAAAGAACAAGTAACGGAAAGGGACATCTAAAAATCCCGATGTCGACAACCTGTATACGCGGGATACCCTATACTCGGTGAAATTCTTCTGTTATTCTATTATTTATTATTCTGTTGGAACATCCTGTCTATGCGTTTACGCATGACCTGGTTCCGTTGTTTATTATTTTGTCTATGCGTTTACGCATGACCTCCTCAATTTGATCTATATAAGAACCAAATCAATTCCAGATCATTAATTAGGTTACTAAATTATAAATTTTTGTATTTTTCTTTTTATAAATCTAACATCTTGAATATTAGTTCATATACCCTCTAGAGTTAAAAATATGCTCAGTACATTCTGTAATACAAAATATCATTTTAATTTAATATAGTTAATACTATAATAATATAAACGTAATTTTACTGATTCTTAAAACCCATGCACAATAATGCAAAGTCACTAATCAATTTTCCAGTTCCATATAAAATCAGTAGTATCAAAGAGGTTGATACCATTACTAATTGTAAGGTTAAATATTTGTTGATTTTTTTAATATCATTAAATCTAGAAGTTTTAAAAGATTTGGTGATAACAGAATTCTTTTACAAGGAAACAACACTTCTCACTCAAAACAAAATGTGAAAACACTAGGATCATGGCCTTTTTACTTGGTAGAAGAGTTTTGCATCAAATGTGACATGTGAATGATAGATATTATACTATTAAATTTCAAGTTTAATCATTGAATCAATAAAATGTACATATGCAGATTTTTTTTATAATTCATTTATTTATTATTTAAAATACATTAATATCAAGTCTTTATTAATTCAATCGTGAATCTACTGATTATAACTTCCAGCATGAAATCTCTAAATAATATCATAGCTTAGATTAAAACCATATTATTGAATTAACAATTTCTTAAAATAGTAATTTTTTTTTAAAAAAAATACTCTAATAATATTGGGTGTAATTAAGTGACATGTTTTGGTGTACTCCATATAAAGAGGGCAAACAAGTGATGTATCCACCAAAGTACAGTACAACAAAAAAAAATATATCACGTACAAGCATATCCTTTTTCATAAGTGAAGTCAACATATTCATGCCATTTTTCGTAACAGAAGCCCATATTTTTGACCGAGAGTCATTCATAATTACAATGTCGCAACGACACTGGACTATATATATACACATATATATTGTATTCAAAACAAAACCAATAATTACTTTCAGAAAATAAGATGTTATGGCTTAATTTTAATTTTGTTCCCAGTCCTTAAATTCGTCTCTGTTGATCTCTCTCTTTCCGCCTCCTCTTCGTTTCTCGCTACGTTAGAAACCCTCTTTAGTCGATTATGTCAGTATATGTATTAGGAAGGAATTTAACCTAATATATTAGTCCTATTCCAATTTGGTTTTTAAACCCATCACTTTAATTTGGGCTCAAATAATTTAACAATCCCAAACTTAAATACTTAAAAGTTAGTTTGTCCCAATTAGTATAAATGCCCAAATTAATGTAACCACATACTTATTATAGTCAACATAAATAAACTACAATTTAACCAAAACTGCCAAACATAAGAAAAGTTCAATTTTACTAAGTTAATTTATCCATCACTTATTAATACTTATTAGCCCAAATTAATTAAATAACAAGTTTGACTCAAATAAAAGACAAAGTCCAAACAATATGTTTTAAGAATATAAAATCTTATTTATTTATTTATTTATTTTTCGATTATTACATTACATCCCCCTTAAAAAGGATTCCGTCCCCGGAATCAAAAGAATGAACATACCTAATTATCAAAAAGATGCGGATACTCCGCTCGAATAGACTCCTCCATCTTCCAAGTAGCTTCCCGCTCCGAATAATTGTAGGAAAAAAATAAAATTAATATTTAATTGTTAACAAAAATTAGGATTATTACATTTTTTTCCTCCAAAAAAAAAATAATTCCGTCCTCGGAATTCAAATAAGTTACAAAAAAATTTTTTGTTACAACGTAGCGCCACCATTTGTTACAATCAATGCGAATAAGTCCATCGGTCCACACAATTATTCATGTACTCGTAAAAGATTCGTCAGCTATCGTGCCAAGCCTTGGTAAGGTTCTTCGCGTTGCATCAAATTAGATCACATGATCCACCGTTGGTGCAGGCCGTCGCTAATATCTTTAAGTTTAATTCTTGTAAACGTACTCTTCGGAACATAATTCAAAATCACAAAAATTTCTCTTCATCCAAATACGATTCGAATACCCAAAATATTTAAAATTATTTTTAATTCGTAAAACGTTTATGTTCCACACATGACAAAGATTTAAAAAATTATTTTTATTTAATTTTACACAAATTCATGCAAAACTCTAAGGGCATCAGATAAACGAAACAACTTAAATTATATCACCAACTCTCACTAAGTCCTCAAGAGTTTCAAAATATCATAACCTCAAATCAAATTAGTTCTCAAATAATATTACACCAAAAATATACTACTATTAAGATCTCTTAATCACCATACCAAACTCCAAATCATATATCCAACTATCTGAATAAGTAAACTATAGTTTTCAAAATCTCTTAAAATATATTGGATTCATCACTTATTATATATCTAATCATTCAATGAATCAATCATTCTCTTAAAGCAAATCTCAACCCAAAAAAATCCAAGATCTCCTCATACTATCACTCAAAATTTCATATAAGATAACTCCAATATTCTACTAGGAATTAATCGCAAAATTCATTTACTCCAAAATATTAATCTAATTACCTCGAATCTCTATAACAACTCAAATTACAAGAAATCCTATATACTTAATAATTTTCATTTTATCATAGTATGCCATTAATACACAAACCTCAAATTATCCACAAGCTTAACATAAATCAAAACCTAACTCAAATTAAATCCTTAATTCAACGATCATAATAATTGTCACAAAGAAAACAACTCTAACAAATAATTTTCCAAAATCAAATACTCGTCGATACAAATACTCACATTATAGTCGCATCCCATATAAGATCATTTCTTATCTGTACAAAGTATAACTTTATTCACCTTAATGATTAAATCACAATTCTTAACTACTATCATTACTAGATCACCTTAATAAATTATTCCACTTTCCTCAAATCAACTATAAATCGAAAAGAAATCGACAGTTAGTCAAAATAGAGACCAACCAAACAAAGAACAAAATCAAATCAAACTCCTACGTCTACCTAATAGTTTACCCACAACTCACAGGTGAAACCTAAATAGGTTTTCTACAAGAAATAACCTAAGCTCTGATACCATATCTGTAACACCCCCTTCCCGAAAAGGAAAGGGAGGTCACGTGCAAAGCATAACAAACCTCAAATAAGTAAACAAATCACTAATAACCTCAAAATATTAATAGTGGTGATCCATTAATAAAGTACTAAATACAATTTTCCAAACAGAGTCAAAATAACCAAAATCAAAAATCGAAACAACCTGGATGGTCAAGGACAACTCTCTCATCACACTAGCCCTGAATCACCCCTGTAAACCTGCAGGAAGAAAAACAAAGCATGAGCCAATTGCCCAGTACGAATACAGATATACAAAAGATATACAACTGATATACGAAAACAACGGAGATAAAATACTGAACAAGGCCTCAAGTGTAAATACTGATGAAAATATATTCTCCAAAGATCTTAATGGAATATATGTGAATCAATAGAATTGACGAAACCAATAGAAGAATAAAGAAATAACGAACTGAAGTAAATAACTCAATGAATTGAACTGAACAAAAACAAACAAAACTAATACAATGAAATAATAGGCTGAATCAAATGGTTGAGTTTTATTTCATATCGAGTGAGCACAGAAATATACATTACCACACAGGTAAGTCAAAACAATGCCACACAGGCAAGTCAAAATAATGACACACAGGAAAGTCAAATGATGCCACATAGGCAACCAAAATAATGCCACACAGGCAAATCACACATTGGACCGTGAATCCAAATGTATGCAAATCGGATAGGTGTGTTTGGCACAACATCACAAATCCACAGAACAGAAAACTAGGGTTAACCCATACGCCTCCCACAACAAAATATTAAATGTCCCACTTCCTCCGGAGCCCAAAACGGAGACGCCGTGGAATAATCACACCACCACGGAAAGTGTCATGCCTCTCGTGCCAAGACGACATGTCTGTGGTACCCCCACAGGTGGTTATAGCTTAAGTATACCTTACGGTATATTCTAACAAAAATACTATGTCACAACACATGCGACATCATACCAACAAAAGGGTTCTATATGTACATGTTGAACCAAATAAATTATAGTCATAAGGTCTCAAAAAGAAGGTAGCAACATGTACCGCTCGATAATTATCAAAAATAAATACTAAACATGATATCCTAATTCAAAGAGTACAAATACGAGTCATATGTATCAACTCCAAAATGAAACTAATATATTTATTTCACAGGAAACATTTATGTGAAATCATAACAGAATTCGAAACAAGGAAACAAACGAACAAATCAAATTTAACAAGAGTATCGCTGAAAGAGTACGAAATCCGTACCTAAAAATAATAATAAGCAATTCATTGAAGCCAAAATATCATGCCGTTAGACCTCCTCAATTTGATCTATATAAGCACCAAATCAATACCAGATCATTAATTAGGTTACTAAATTGTAAATTTTTGTATTTTTCTTTTTATAAATCTAGCATCTTGAATATTAGTTCATATACCCTCTAGAGTTAAAAATATGCTCAGTACATTCTGTAATACAAAATATCATTTTAATTTAATATAGTTAATACTATAATAATATAAACGTAATTTTACTGATTCTTAAAACCCATGCACAATAATGCAAAGTCACTAATCAATTTTCCAGTTCCATATAAAATCAGTAGTATCAAAGAGGTTGATACCATTACTAATTGTAAGGTTAAATATTTGTTGATTTTTTTTTATCATTAAATCTAGAAGTTTTAAAAGATTTGGTGATAACAGAATTCTTTTACAAGGAAACAGCACTTCTCACTCAAAACAAAATGTGAAAACACTAGGATTATGGCCTTTTTACTTGGTAGAAGAGTTTTGCATCAAATGTGACATGTGAATGATAGATATTATACTATTAAATTTCAAGTTTAATCATTGAATCAATAAAATGTACATATGCAGATTTTTTTTTATAATTCATTTATTTATAAGTTAAAATACATTAATATCAAGTCTCTATTAATTCAATCGTGAATCTACTGATTATAACTTCCAGCATGGAATCTCTAAATAATATCATAGCTTAGATTAAAACCATATTATATTATAATAATTAATTACTCATTGAATTAACAATTTCTTAAAATAGTAATTTTTTTTAAAAAAAATACTCTAATAATATTGGGTGTAATTAAGTGACATGCTTTGGTGTACTCCATATAAAGAGGGCAAACAAGTGATGTATCCACCAAAGTACAGTACAACAAAAAAAAATATATCACGTGTGTGCATATCCTTTTTCATAAGAGAAGTCAACATATTCATTCCCTTTTTCATTACAGAATCCCATATTTTTGACCGAGAGTCATTCACAATTACAGTGTCGCAACAACTACACTTGACTATATATATATACATATATATTGTATTCAAAACAAAAGCAATAATTATTTTCAAAAAATAAGATGTTATGGCTTAATTTTAATCTTGTTCCCAGTCCTTAAATTCGTCTCTGTTGATCTCTCTCCTTCCGCCTCCTCTTCGTTTCTCGCTACGTTAGAAACCCTCTTTAGTCAATTATGTCAGTATATGTATTAGGAAGGAATTTAACCTAATATATTACTCCTATTCCAATTTGGTTTTTAAACTCATCACTTTAATTTGGGCTCAAATAATTTAACAAGCCCAAACTTAAATACTTAAAAATTAGTTTGTCTCAATTAGTATAAATGCCCAAATTAATGTAACCACATACTTATTATAGTCAACATAAATAAACTATAATTTGACCAAAACTGCCAAATATAAGAAAAGTTCAATTTTACTAAGTTAATTTATCCATCACTTATTAATACTTATTAGCCCAAATTAATTAAATAACAAGTTTGACTCAAATAAAAGACAAAGTTCAAACAATATGTTTTAAGAATATAAAATCTTATTTATTTATTTATTTTTCGGTTATTACATGTCACATTAACCCTATTTATAGAATATAAGATAACTTATATAAAACTATTATTTGCTGTGTGTATATATTATATGCTAATCATGATAATTTATGTGTGTAGATGTCTGGTGGAAAAGGCTTGTTATATGCTTATAGCATGAAGAAGGATCAAATACATACACCCGAGCTAATATCGAAGCCAATAGCTGAAATAGAGGTTCACAATGAAAATAACTCGGACGAGGTGGTTATTGTAGAAAACGTAGTACCAGATCCCAAAATGGTGGAATTAACAGATAGTGATTCAGACACTAAAGTTGAAGCTGAACAAGCATCAACGGAAGTGCAGGATCTGAGGAACAAGGTTTCTTCTCTGGAAAAGCTGTGGAAAATAGAAAAGCTGCTAAATAGTCAATTGCGAAAAGCCTTACTAGATATAATGGAAGAACAAGATAAGCTTAAAATCCAAATTAATCAAATGGGAGCCACAAACAACACATCGTGTGCAGCTCCGAGAAATAAAGGAAAAAGAAATATAGAAGACCATGACTTAGGAAAATCCGATAAGAAGAAAGGGAAAAGAATATGTTATCTTTGCGGTTATGAGGGACATACCACTCGTTATTGTACCGATTATAAACCAGGAGAATGTTTAATCTGTGGGATAGAAGGTCATCAGGCGAAAGGTTGTCCAAGAAAAAGGCGTAGCGAATAGGTAGTATAGGTTCTGTTTTGTAGGTGTGTTATATGTAATATATATGATAAGTATGTTGGTGTAATGTTCCCAACTTTTATATTAGTCAAGACTGTAAATCCCGACTTTTGTGGTCACAAAGGGATAGCTGATGTTTAAAGCATTATGTGTTATGTTATGTAAAGTATTCGTTAAATGAATATGAATCTATGTTTAAGTAATGAAACAAGTTTAATATATTAAACTTATATGATAAGGTTTAGAATGTAAGTTAAATTTATGATTTTATTTAATCAGATAATGTCGCCTAGACGTCGAACTCGAAATCAAAGGGCAGAAGAATCTGTCAACAACGCTGAGGGACAACAACAAGCAGACCCGATGCAGCACTTTGCAAACATAGTAGCACAAGCTATGCAACAGGGAATACCAGCCGCAGGGAACCCGCCAGACAATCGCTTAGTGAATTTTAAAGATTTTAAGGCTGTAGGACCGCCAAAATTCAAAGGTACAACTGACCCTGTTGAAGCCTAGACTTGGGTTAAAGAAATTGAAAATCATTCGTGATAGCTAGGGTAGTTGAGGGGCAAAAGACCATTTTTTCCACCTACGTGATGAAGGATGACGCGAACTTTTGGTGGGAAGCGAATCAGGCAAGGGCAGGAGAAGGTGTAGTTACTTGGGATAGGTTTAAGACTTTGTTTTTCGAGAATTATTTCTCGTCCAGTATCCAGACTAGGATGGAGCTGAGGTGAAATTTCTGGAATTAAAGCAGGACAATATGACGGTGTCAGAATACGCCACAAAATTTTATGAATTAGTTAGGTTTTCTCCGCATCAAGTTGATACGGAGGCTAGGAAAGCAAGAAGGTTTGAGCTGGGATTAAAACCCTGGCTCTATAAAAAGGTGGCAGTGTTGCAGATTCCTACATTTGCAGTACTCATGGAAAAGGCTATCATAGCCTAGGAGGGGAGTGAGGCCATGAGCCTCTACAATAAGGAGAGGAAGAACAAAGGTACGGTCGAAGGAGTAGGGAAGGTGGAAATTAATAGTGGAGGTAGAAGTGGTAGTAGCAAGAGGAAGGGGAACTATTTTGGCAATGTCCAGGTGAAACAAGAAGGTGTTAAGAAGCCAACTGTGCAGTGTAAGACTTATGGAAAGCACCACTCTGGGAATGTCTAAAAGGAAAGTTCGTATGCTACAAGTGTGGGCAGGAGGGCCATATCTCTCCTAACTACCCCAATCCTAGGATGAGCAGTGGGTGTTTTTTATGCTAGTCGATTGAGCATAAGGTGAAGGATTGTCCGAAAAGGAGAACAGAGACAGGAAGTGTGAATACTGGCACGGGCAGCAGGACTTTAGCAATCACATGACCGACTTCGTCAAACAGGCCAACAAAATCAACAGCAAGGGCTTACAACATGACGGTCCAGGATACGACGGCAGCTGACAATGGAACTCCAGGTATTATTCGTATAACTTTTATTTTATTATACATGATTTTCCTATATAAAGTAAATTATTTTATAAAGAAATTTTGAAGGAGGAATTTGAGTTCTTTTCAAATTTTTCTGTTTAATCAGATAGACAAGCTTTATGTGAATAATTAAAGATCAGTTCAATCAAAGTTGATCAAGATCTAATTGAAATGATTGTGTATGCTATGTACCATTGTATGTATAGGCTTTAAAACGGTGATTTCGAGGACGGAATCTTTATAAGGGAGGGTGAATGTAACAACCCGATATTTTTTATATAAATAAATCAGATATTTTGCGTATAATTTTTTTTTAAAAGATGAGGATTTATACAAGATAAAGAGTATGTATTTATGTGATAAATAAAAAATATTTATTACATGATTAAATATAGATAATTTTATTTTAGAATTATTGTTTATTATAAAGTATATTCTTTTAATAATTAATTTTATACTAGAATTGTTTTTATTATTTATTTTCCATGAAAATATAATTATATATTATTTAAATAATATATTAAATGATTATTAGAATTATTATAATAATTATTTAATTTTATTATATGAATTTATGTAAGATTAATTAAGTTAATTATTTTAAATTAATTAATAATGTTAAATAGGCAAGGTAAATCAGATATGAAATCCAAACCCTAATTTTGGATTTTTACCAAGAAATGAGAATAATAATATACTATTAATTAAATTTTGATTTTCAGTGCTATAAATATGTACTGTATAAGTACGTATTGATAATGGTTGGTCAGTTATGGTATATAATGTCAAAACCCTAGCATTAATTTGTTTAACCCTATTTTGTAATTCAAATGGGAAATTCAAGTCTGTTATATAACTGTGTTATATAATTTATGTTGTGTATTATATACTGATTTGATTAATTAGGTAAACCCTAATTAACATTTTAGAAATATTAATTTTCTAGAAATCCTAATTTTTAAATTAGGAACCCTAACTTCGAAAATGTAAACCCTAACCGCTAGTTTGGCACGCTTAACGATAATTAATAAATTGTTTAACCTAATGTGTAAGTTTAATTAATTAGGAAAAACACTAATTATTGTTAGAAACCCTAATCATGAATTTAGAAACCCTAATTTCTATATTTAGTAACCCTAATTAGTAATTATAAAACATAATTACTAATTATAAACCCTAATTGCTAAATTAGCAAGGTTAACTATAATTATTAAATAATTAATACCCTAATGTTCATGTATAAGGAAATTAAAAAATATAATCTAATTAAGGAAGCCCTAATTACAAAGTTTAGAAACTAAATTTTTTATTTTTGTGCTAACCCTAATTGGAAATCCTATAAATGCTATATATTAAACCTTAGGGTTAAACCCTAAAAGTTAAACCCTAAGGGTCAAACCCTAAGGGTTTGCCAAGATTACAAAAGTGCCATTAAAATTTCAAGCCAATTGACCAAAATACCCTGCTTTGCATTATTGTATGAAACTTGTCAAAATTTCCAAGTACTAGAGTTGGTGACCAAACCCATACCCAATGTGACTAATTAAACACCAGCAATCATCCATTTTCAGCAACATACAATGTATACAAGCACTATATACAGATTAGAGAGAAAGAAATTCATTTACTAGCTTATTTTGTGCACAACACCCATCTAAACTCTCTCAAGCTCTCACCTCCAAATTTATTAGCATATCAGTCCCATATCAAAGCCCCACTAACACCACTATCAAATCAAAAGCCTTGAATTAGAATTGGATCATAGAAGGTATAAATCCTAACTTGAAAATCTTATCTTGATCTGCATGTTAGATGTTATGATTTATTGTTAAAACATGTTGTTTATAGTGTATAATGATGATCTGGGTTGCTAGATGTTAGATCCATAACATCTAGAGGATCGGATTTGAAGTTTTACAAAATCTGGAAAAATTTGTTCTGTGTTTTGACAACCGAATATCAGGCCTTATATCTCTGTGATCTTTAATGAGTTTTGTGTTTTGAAAGTTGGTAGTTGTAGTCTGATATGTGCTCTTTGATCTGGGCTTAAAATCAGGCTTAGATCATATGTATATTGCAAGTTATGGAAGGTCAAACTGCGTTGACCACCACGACTTCTAAAAATTCTCTGGTAACCCGTGATGTCCCTGTGCCTCGGTCGACAACTTATTTATGGGCTTTGATCTTGCAGGTTATACATGTTTTGTAAATGTTGTTATATCAGGGTTATAGTATTTTAGATGGACTTCAACCTTATGCCTTGATATCACCTAAATGATAAAAAGATAGGATTTAGCAGGTGGTCAAACAAGCCAGGTCGAACACATTTTCTATTTTCTGGGTAACCCAGAAAACATTTGAATGTGTTGCCTGACATGATTTGATCAGCTTGGATCTAATGATTCTGTTGTTCTTATATGGATTTTATGTAATGAATATCTTCCTTGTCATGCTGGCTACACACTACAACTGTGAGACCCCGAATTTTATGAAATAAAAGTATTCAATTTTTCTATTTTGGTAAATAGTTAAATTGATAAAAGTTTAAAGTTAAGGGTAATATTTGAAATTTTTTTTTGCAAAGTAAGCAAGTTGATATAAAATATTTGTTGTGTCGGGGAATATTCTTTTTGTTTAAATATCCGTGACGACGGCATAAATCATTGGTGGACCCCTAACGGAATTATTGTTTGATTGAGAAAACGACAAAAAATATTTTTATGAAAATAACGACGTAAGTTTTATTGTTAACTGCTGAAAACACCGGTGTTAAAAGTAAGTACGATAATGCGTATGGTTGCATAAGTAGTACACGATATTGATTATTGATGCTTACGTGATAAGTCACTCGCTTTTGTTTTATTAGTATTATTAATGTAATAAAATGTAAAAGCTTTTTATATAAAAAATGAAATACTTTTATAAAGTTATTCATTTTATTAGGCTAATAGTAAAATCTTTTTATATAAAATGTAATACTTTTATAAAGTTATCTGCTTTTATTAGACAATAATTAGAATATATTATATTTTATTATGCACTGTTTTGATATAGGTTCTCTGCGTAGTGTTATATAGTGCTGCGTAGAGTAAAATCTTTTATATAAAATGAATACTTTTATAAAGTTATTCGTTTTATTAGATAATAAATAGAATATATTTTATTTTATTTAAAAGATTTTGCTTTAAATATGTACCGTCTGATTAAAAGTAAATCAATCTGGACCGTTCATGAATTATTTACTATGCAGTCCATTCTTCTATAAATAGAAGCTCATTCCTTCATTATTTCTTACGAATTAACTGAAACACTAGAGAGAGAAACTATAGAGAGAGTTCTTCTTCTATAATCTTGAGCGTATTTCTTTAGAGTTTAAGAAAGCTTTGAGCGTAGTGCAAGTTTTCTTCAAGTATATTCCCGCCCTACCAGTCAAAATACTTTTCTTTTTAAGGTAGGGGATATAATTGTCGTACTCGTAAAGGATATTATTATTATTATTATTATTATTATTATTATTATTATTATTATGATTATTATTATTATTATTATAGTAAGGGGTATTATTTCGTTCGTATTCATGAAGAGAACTTCTGTTATTCCATTCTTTATTATATTGGAATAACTTGTATATGCGGACTACCGTATACATGGTGAAATTCTTCTGTTATTACATTCTTTATTATTATGTTGGAATAACCTGCTCATGCTGATCGCATACATGGTGAAATTCTTCTATTATTCCATTCTTTATTATTCTGTTGGAATATCTTGTTTGTGCGTTTACGCATGACCTGGTTCCATTATTTATTATTCTGTTGGAATAACCTGTCTGTGCGGTCTATCGCATGCCTAGGGAATTCTTCTATTATTTCATTATTTATTATTCTGTTGGAATACATGTCTGTGCGTTTATGCATGACCTAGTTCCGTTCTTTATTATTCTTTTGAAATAACCTGTGTATGTGGATTACCGCATGCATTGTAAATGATCCTTCGTATTCATACGAATAGTATTTTCATTAAAAAGGGGTTTCTGCCAGGGGCAGTTTCGTAATTTTTCTGACCCTCAAAAATTTTGGAAAAATTTAAAATGATAATTTGATGAGTTTTCTAGATTGTGTCCAAAAATGGCGATTTTTCGATGTATAGATTAAGAGTTATGGATTTTATGGGAAAAGACTATTTTACAAGTAACCCTTATAACTCCTTGTGGTTAACTCCAAAATTCGTGAAATTTTTATTGGGAGTACATGTATATAACAAGAGTATACCCTGTAAATTTTGGAATTTTTGGACAAAAGTACAATTTATGATAAATGTCTAAATATTCGGCAGTTTTAGCCATATGAAAAATAGTAAATGAATTTTAAAAATTCTGAAAAAAATATATGTTTAAGATGGGACTATATTCTGCTAAATCCCAGAAAAGAAAATATTTTTGTGACTGATTTGGTATTTTTCATAAAAATGAACTAATTATGAGTAAATAAATTAAATATGTTATGTGAAGTAATAAAATTGGAAAATATAATTTTATGGCTTGAGAATCCTATATAGGGTATATGCAGATTTTGATGAGGGATTTGATCATTGATTATAAAATCTTATGAGTATGGCATTTTTGAATGATTAAATGCATTATTTGATAAATTGTAAACAATTGAAATAAATTGTTTATAAGTTTAAGAAATGATTAAAATATTATTATAATATTAATGATATTAGATTATGAAATTATTAAGTGATTCATAACATTTGGGTATTGAACGCTGGATAAATTATATTATAAATGTTTAATATTTATCCTTTATCTCATTTGATTGATTCTTATATCATTGTCATCATCCTCATGCTTATACTGTGTTGAAAGTCATCTTTGGTCGTAGTGCATAGATAGACTTGGTATGATTATGACCAGGGATTATTCGGTATAATCATGACCGTAATATTACAAATGATGTGGAAAAAGTCCTCATTAGCCCGTAGTGCATTGATGGACTGTTTTTGGTATGATTATGGCTATGGAAACTCTTCGGCCAAGGGTGAAAAGATGAATTGTTTTATGGCATGATCATGACCGTTGATGAAAACACGATTATCTTTAGCCCGTAGTGCATGGATAATTGTGGTCGTGATATTAACGAATATCCTTAGCCGTAGTGGATGGATAATTCAGTGATATGGATTGATTATCGAGCTAAGTCTCAGCGATGAAATATAAATTCATGGATGTGATATTAACGAATATCCTTGGCCGCATCAAGCGGGGGTGATTCGATGATGTGGATTATTTATTAAGCTGAGTCTCAGCGATAAAATATTTATTATACACTTTTAATTCGTAGAAGATAGTAGATATCATGCTCTACTAGACTCTTCTAAAATACAGTTGTATGTCTTTGGCATGTAGTGCAAAGATGAATTGTTAATGAATATCTTTGGCCGTAGTGCAAAGAGGAATTTATTAGTATGATTATGAGCAGGAATTCTGATTTGGTATAACTGTGATTTTTGATGTTTCAAGTGAAGATAGGTGATGAAAATTATCTTCGTCCTAGTTGCGAAGAGGAATTTAGAACCACAATTATGATTATGAGTTATTCATATGATTGTGATGAGGCTGTTGATTTATTTTACATGGATAAAACATTATTGGTGGACTTTTAACATAGAGAAGATAATAGACCTTATGGTCTATTTGACTCTTCTAATGGATTGCTCGTTCCGCTGCAACTATGGTTGAAATATTTTATCATCTACCATATGTACTAAATCTCTGATTTATTATTGATGAAAGCTATTGATAATTTAATTATCTTTAGTCATGATATTCTTTACTGGGCTAGTTGTGCTCACCCTTTCTGCTTCACAATTCCTTTCAGGTAATAAGAGTGTTGTCGTAAGAGTGTTGCCGGGTCGAGCGGGGAAAATAGGGGAATAGAATAGTGGTCTCTAGCTGTGGAGGTTCTCCCTAAACAATATATAAAAGTGTGTTGTATTCTATACAACATTTAGTAGTTATATTTGGTGAATCAAATAGGGTGAGGTGAACCCAACTTTGGAAGGGTATTTTGCCACTATCATACAAGATGTCTAATGACATACAACCTCGTGTTATTATAAGACAAGGTTGTGCGCATCCATTTGCTGAGTATATCTACGGGCACTACCTATATGATCTTGGAGTTTATTTGAAATATAATATTCACTTGGAGACAGTGGAGATAGTTATATGTCAAGAGAAGACTCACCATTGGAAAGAAGATGATAGTAATCTTCTCGTTTTTCTTTGGGGTCTATTGGGTCAACCAAGGATAATTCTATGGACATATGATATCTATTATAACCTAGACGCATGGCCTCCCATGTACGAAGGTTTCCTTGAGCACTTCTTAAAGATTTTAGTTTCTAAAATAGTTTTTGACTGTACTTTTATGTAAAGTACCATTGTAAGGTTGTGGTCGAGGTACCATGAGAGTTACATACATTTGTATTAGAACTCATAGTTAACTGTGGTCGTATTCTATACGACAGCTCAACAGTTGTAAAAATGAAGTTGTATTTGAATTTTGTACCATGTATCTGACGACTCAGAATGGGTGATGTATACCTAATTTTGGGGGCGTCACATTTGGTATCAGAGCTTAGGGATATGGTCGCTGGCGAAGATAAGAGTCTAGAACTAGGAGGGGAGAGACGAGTTATATACTTCGCTAGTGTGTGACTTACCTAAGCTGAAATTGTTTACTTGATAAGTTGGCAAATTGTGATATGTCAATTAACCTTTGTTTTGAAGATATATACAGGAGATGAGCAATGAAAAAATCATGATACAGAGGATATAACCGGGAAGGTACAATCCGAAAAGAAATCAAGGTATTCTCATCTCTTCGAATATCAGGTACGTACGTAAATTTCGAGGGCGAAATTTCATAAGGAGGGGTGATTGTGAGACCCCGAATTTTATGAAATAAAAGTATTCAATTTTTCTATTTTGGTAAATAGTTAAATTGATAAAAGTTTAAAGTTAAGGGTAATATGTGAAAAAAAAAATTTGCAAAGTAAACAAGTTGATATAAAATATTCGTTGTGTCGGGGAATATTCTTTTTGTCGGGAAATATCCGTACGACGGTAAAATCATTGGTGGACCCCACAACGGAATTATTTTTGGATTGAGAAAATGACAAAAATATTTTTATGAAAATAACGACGGAAGTTTTACTGTTAACTCGTTGAAACACCCGGTGTTAAAAAAGACGATGTCTGGCGTGGTTGCATAGTAGCAATACCAGATTCATCGATGCTTACGTGATAATTCACTCAATTTTGTTTTATTAGTATTATTAATATAATAAAACAGAAAAACTTTTTATATAAAACAGAATACTTTTATAAAGTTATTCATTTTATTAAAGCTAATAGTAAAATCTTTTATATAAAATGTAATACTTTTATAAAGTTATCTCGCTTTTATTAGACAATAATTAGAATATATTATATTTTATTATGCATAGTATTTGCATAAGGTTCTGCGATAGTGTTGCGTAAAGGTTCGCGATAGTAAAATCTTTTTATATAAAACAGAATACTTTTATAAAGTTATTCGTTTTATTAGATTATAAATAGAATATATTATATTTATTTAAAAGATTTTGCTTTAAATATGGGCCGTCTGATTAATATTCATGAGTTACTATTCACGAGTACTATTCACGAAGCATGATGATTTTTTTTTGTGAAATTTTTATCTTTTAGTGTCGGAGTTACTATTCACGTATAGGGCACTATTCACGAATACGGCACTATTCACCGAAAAATGAAATTTTCTTCTTTTTGTCCAAAATATCTATTTTGGATACTAGCTTTGATTGTATCCATGTTTTGATCATTCTTGAATTTTACTCCACTATGATTATTTATGAGGTATTTTTGGACATGGAATAACTGAAATATTAATCCTTAATATTTATTCTTTTGTTTCACTGGATTCGTTTTCTTTAAAAAAAAATTCATCATCCTCCGTCATAAATGATGATATAATTGAATATATTTGGCCTGTAGTGCAAAGATTAATGATTTCTGATGAATATCTTTGTCCCGTAGTGCAAAGATGAACATGTGTTTAGATAAACATGACCAACTGATGAATATCTTTGGCCTGTAGTACAAAGATGAATATTTTATTCCAGATATATATTGATTGATGTTACAAGGATAAAATATTGACGATGAACTTTTAAATTCATATATAGAAGATAGTATATCTTATCCTCTACTTAAATCTTCTAAAGAATTATTATTTTCGCTGCGAATATTGATTTAAAACTTGTTGTCTATTGTATTCTATTAGATTTTTCCCTATTGAAGACTAACGATAATGTGTTCTATATTATCTTGGTCATAATATTCTTTACTGGGCTAGTTGAGCTCACCCTTTTCCTTTTTGTTCTATTTTTCTTCTCAGGAGGCGAGAATGTAGTGAGTACTAGTCGGGGTATGGAATGAAGGTTTTAGAAAGTCGTTTTAGTAGTCCTCACCATTTTTGAAATAATGTATCAATAATTGTACTGAGGACTTATTTGAGTGTGGATATTATCTAGATGACAATATTTATATTTAAACTCACAGTTTTTATGTTGTATTAATAAAGTTGTAGTTGTTTCTGTACCATGTATTTTGACGACTCATAATGGGTGTTGTATACCTATTTTGGGGGCGTCACAGTTGGTATCAGAGCTTAGGGATATGGTCTCTGGTGAAGATCGGGGAATAGTACTAGGAGGGGAGAGACGAGTAATCCTTCGCTAGTGTGTCATACCTAAGCTTATTTGTTGGTCAGTTGAAGTATATGGTTAATATGTGATATGTTAATTTGTTTAATTAACCCTTGTTTTATGGCAGTATTTAAGAATGGCAGCTGAGAATATTAACGGTGGAGTTAATGAGACCGCGGAAACACCTTTAATCACCACCCAGGGGAACATGCAATAGGAAGGCAATATTCCTCCTGTAAATAACATCACCGAAAGCGCATTTATGAACGACGGATGTTTAGGAGCTTTTGCGCTTCATGCAAAACCGCATTTAGGGAGACTCGTGTACAAAATACGGGTGGAAATGATAGCAACGCGCGACTTGTCACGACCAAGCAGTTAAAAGAGTTGGGACCACCAGAATTTAATGGAAAGCCGGATCCGATCATGGCGGAAACGTGGGTCAAGCAAATTACCAAGATATTCGATGTCTTGGGATGCATGGAAGAACAGAAGGTTCCATTCACCACCTTTATGTTCCATGGCGAGGCAGATTACTGGTGGGAGTCTGTGAAACGTACCCAGCCTGCCGCACTCCGCATGTCTTGGGAAACGTTTTAGAAACTTTTCAACAAAAAATACTTTCCTGAAAGTATTCGCCATATGAAGGAAGTAAAGTTTATTAGACTAGAACAAAACAACATGACGGTGTCCCAATACGAGGCGAAGTTCGCAGAGTTATCCAGGTTTGCACCTCATTTGGTAGAGAATGAGGAATGATTGACGAGGATGTTTCTGAGAGGTTTAAAACCCGAGATTCGGCAATATCTTATCTCTCATAAATTTTCTTTATATTCAGATGTTGTCAAAAGGGCTCAATTATTAGAGCGAGATAATGAAGTATCGTTTCAACCAAGAGATCTGCGCAACTGTGGTCATACCGGTGGTGCGGCGATCGTGAGCAATGAAAACCAGCGGGGAGGAAAACATTCAAACAAAAGCGGTAACCACTCTGGTGGTAATCGTGGCCATGAAAATAGAAGAAGCGAGTCGGGGGAGATTTTAAAAAGAGGAGATTCAACAATGACAATGTGAAGACGTCAGCACCAATAGCAACTGGTTCCAAGGGAGGAGAACGACCACCGGTTATATGCTATAAGTGTGGAAAAGAAGGACATATCAGCCCAAACTGCCCACAACAGTTTAAGGTATGTTATAACTGTGGAAAGGAAGGGCATATCGCTCGAGATTTCACCGTATGAATAAACCAAGTCCAAAGGATGATGGTGACTCAAAAGGTCATCGTCCCCGTAAAAGTCAAAGTCAACGGTTCTTGGAAGAGCGTTTGTCGTGACTGGTCAACATGCGAGGAACCCAAACGAAGCGATCACGGGTAAGCTAATCATAAATTCATGCAAAGTTTATACAATACTAGATAGTGCTGCTACCCATTCATTTATCTCTCCTGCTTGTGCTCAACGTTTAAACTTGACTCCGGAGAAATTAGACTTTGACCTATCTGTGGAAACTTCGTTAGGAGAAACTTTCATCACATCCACTGTTTATAAATCTTGTTTGATCCAAGTTGGCACCATCACATTACCTGTTGACCTTATCTCTTTAAAGATACGTGCATTTGACGTGATTTTAGGGATTGATTGGTTAACTACTCATCATGCCTAAATTGATTGTTTTCGTAAGGTTGTTAGTTTTCATATTACTAACCAACCTGTTGTGCAAATTCAAGCAACTAAGCTATTAAAATCAATCACTGTTATATCAAGTCATAAAGCTATTCGTTTATTAAAAAAGGGATGTCAAGCTTGCTTAGCCCATGTTATGGATTTGAATAAAGACACGTCAGATTTTAATAATATTCCTGTTGTTATTGACTTTCCTGACGTATTTCCTGAAGAACTTCCCGGTCTACCCCGTAACGTGAAGTTGAATTCTTTATTGACCTTGAACCTGGTACAAAGACCATTTCTAAAAACTCATATCGAATGGCTCCTATTGAACTTCAGGAGTTAAATGTCCAACTACAGGAGTTGTTGGACATCGGTTTCATTCGTCCTAGTACATCTCCTTGGGGTGCTCCTGTTTTATTTGTAAAGAAGAAAGACGAGATTATGCGACTTTGTATCGATTACCAGGAATTAAACCATGTCACTATCAAGAATAGGTATCCCCTACCTCAAATTGATGACCTGTTTGACAAGTTGCAAGGAGCACAATTCTTTTCAAAAATTGATCTTCGTTCTGAATATCATCAGCTGAAGGTTAAAACTGAGGATATTCTGAAGACTTCCTTCAGAACTCGGTACGGGCATTATGAATTCCTAGTCATGTCCTTTCCATTGACTAATGCTCCTGCGGCTTTCATTGATATGATGAACCGAGTATTCAAGGAATATTTGGATCAGTTCATTGTTGTCTTTATTGATGACATCCTCATCTATTCCAAAAATTGTGAAGATCATGAGCGCAATTTGAAGCTGGTACTGCAAAGGCTTCGTGATAACAAGCTATATGCCAAGCTGAAGAAATGTGAGTTCTGGCTTGAGGAAGTAGCATTCCTTGGGCACATGGTGTCAAAACATGGAGTGTCTGTTGACCCTCCAAGATCAAGCAATACAAAGTTGGGAGCAACCAAAGACGGTGGCCAAGTATCGTAGCTTTTTGGGCTTAATGGGTTATTATCGGAGATTTGTGGAAGGATTTTCTAGAATCGCTACTCCGTTAACTCAGCTGACTTGTAAAGATACAAAATTTGTATGGAGCGAGGAATGCGAGAAGAGTTTCCAAGATCTTAAGAGGAGACTCATTTCGACACCTGTTTTGACAATACCATCTGGTTCAGATGGATTTGTTATCTACAGCGATGCTTTAGGCAAAGGGTTAGGATGTGTTCTCATGCAACGTGGAAAAGTCATAGCCTATGCCTCGCGACAACTTAAAGAATATGAGAGGAATTATTCTACTCATTGGCAGCAGTCGTTTTCGCTCTAAAGATCTGGAGGCACTATCTATATGGGGAAAAAGTGGAGATATATTCAGACCATAAAAGCCTCAAATATTTCTTCACCCAAAATGGAACTTAACATGCAGCAACGACGTTGGCTCGATCTATTGAAAGACTATGACCACACCATTCAATACCATCCTGGAAAAGCGAACGTGGTAGCTGACGCATTGAGTAGAAGATCATACGCGGGAACAAATGCGATGTTGTTAAAACAAAGGCCCATTTTGTGTGAGTTACAAAAGATGAAGATAGAATTCAGGACTCCGGGGACCCATGCAATGATGTCAAGTATACGTATAGAACCAACTTTAATCGAGAAAGTTAAAATTGTTCAAGCCACAGACCCGGAGCAGATGATTATAAAGATGAAAGTACAAGAAGGTGCTATTCCAGAAGCAAGAATCGATGAAGAAGGAATACTTCGAGTCCATTCCAGACTTTGTGTTCCTAATGATTCTGATTTAAAGTACAAGATCATGATGGAGGCACACAATACACCATTTGCAATCCATCCTGGAAGTACCAAAATGTATCGTTATCTTCGACATACATTTTGGTGGAATAATATGAAGAGAGAGATTGCAAAGTTTATCTCGATGTATTTAACTTGCCAATGTGTAAAGGCGGAGCATCAAGTACCAAAGGGTCCATTACAACCACTTGAGATTCTAAAATGGAAGTGGGAACACATTACTATGGATTTCATTACGGGTCTTCCCAAGGTTTCTCAAGGCATAGATGCGATTTGGGTTATTGTTGATAGATTAACCAAGTCAGCCCATTTCTTGCCTATACGTGAGACTTATTCCCTTGAACGTCTTGCTAGTATGTACGTAAATGAGATTGTGAGATTGCATGGCATGCCAGTATTCATAGTTTCGGATCGTGACCAAAGATTCACTTCAAGATTTTGGGTTAGCTTACAAAAAGCTATGGGCACGGATTTACGATTTAGTTCGGCATACCATCCCCGAACGGATGGACAATCAGAGAGGACTATTCAAACTCTTGAAGATCTATTAAGACTTTATGTCCTCGATTTCAAAGGGAGTTGGGATAAGTATTTACCATTGGTGGAATTTTCCTACAACAACAGTTATCAGGCAAGTATAGGTGTGGCTCCATTCGAAGCATTGTATGGACCAAAGTGTCGCTCTCCAATATGTTGGGATGAGGTGGGTGAAACAACATTGTTGGGACCCGAGTTGGTACGTATAACTACGGAAAAGATCCAAATGATTCGATAACGTATACAAACAGCACAGGATCGACAAAAGAGTTATGCGGATCTTCATCGAAAGGATGTGGAATTTAGTATTGGGGATCATGTATTGTTGCGTGTGGCTCCATGGAAGGGAGTTACAAGATTCAGGAAGAGAGGAAATCTCAATCCATGATTTATTGGTCCATTTCAGATTCTTGAACGAGTAGGAAATGTTGCCTATAGACTCGCGTTACCTCCAAGCATGTCTCGTGTTCATAACGTTTTTCACATATATGTGCAGGACCTGAACCACATTATTGAGTTAGAACCAGACGAGATAGTCGAAGATTTAACATACGAGGAGGTACCTGTCAAGATCTTGGATAGGAAAGAGCATGTCTTACGCATTAAGGTTATACCACAAGTTAAGGTTTTGTGGAGAAACCATGTTATTGAAGAAATGACCTGGTAGTTAGAATCAGAAATGAAAAAGAGGTATCCTCACCTTTTTGAAACACTAGGTACGTACGTCAATTTCGAGGACGAAATTTCATAAGAAGGGAAGGTTGTAAGACCCCAACTTTTTATAAATGAAATTTAATTTCCTTTATTTATTATTTTGAAATAGTAAGGGTTGAATTGATTAATGTGGTTAGTTATGGGTAAAATGCGCAAATATTTTAAAATAAGAAGGTGGTTATAAAATACTCATTGTTGTCGGAGAATATTCATTTGGTCGTGGAATATTCTTCTTTGCTTGTGAATATTCGCATGCACGACCAGCGAAATTTTATATGGGCCCCATAACGGAAAGCGATTGGAAGAAGAAATTGACAAGTATAAGTTGTTTATAAATAACGACGTAGTTGTTACCGTTAACACTGTTGGAATACCCGATGGTTAAAACACAGAAATACGCGTTGTTGCACAGTAGCACACGGTATTGCACCAATTATTGATTCTTATGTAAGAAGGCACTACTCAATAATTGTTACAGTAGTTACTGTTCAGTATTTTATTTTATTGATTCAATAATTGTTGCATTAATATTTTATATTACTGTTGTTTCAATAATTTTTAATACACAGTATTTTCCATTATCGAAGCAATAATTCATATTATCTGAATAATATTATTAGAAAACATTATTGGCAATGTCTAGAAAGTTCTGTCTAAGGAGAGGTTTGGTCACCTAATTGCACGCCAGTAAGGAGAAATCCTTATTGGAAAGCCCCCTCTTTCCTGGGAACTGCCTGGTTGTCAGTATTGTGATTCTATAATATTATTTGTGAATAATTAATTATTGATTTATATAATGAGGAAAATATTCATTTTATGTGGATATAGATGGAGAAAATTTTTAAAGTGACAATTGTTGAAAATCGATATTTTATCTTTTCTGATAAAATAATATTTTATTATATTATTATAATATAATAAGGATGATATTTTTACAATGAATGTGGGATATATGAGTATATGAGGAGGAAGAGTATTTTTGTTGCAAAAGTTGTTTAAAACATGCTAAACATGTCTGTGGGCCCATTTCTTGACTGAAATTTGATTATAGCCTGTAAAATCGCCCGTTTATGGATTTCGATAAATTTCTGTTTGGAATTTGGAAAAACTTTCTTCTGCAAATTTGTAGAGAATTGAAATTCCTATAAAAAGACTCAAGATTCGAATTTTCTGATAAAGGGGCTATTTATTATGAATTATTGAAGTTCCGAAATAATTGATTTTTGGAAGTTTTAATTATTTTTTTTGATAAAAACGTTTTTTACATTATGGTGTGTTCCACATGTGTGTTGAATGGGCTGATTTTAGATTTTCTACGGTGGGCTTGAAAATTTTTATAATATATTATTATTATATTAAATTTTCTACTTTGGTGTTCTAAGCAATTTCCTATAAATAGGGTGCTTAGGTTAGAATTGAAAATCACACCAGAAACTAAAGATTTCTATCTCTTTCTCTCTCTATAATATCGAGCGTGTTTTGTGAGTATTTTAGTACTTATAGTATTGCTATACGGTGCAAGTTCTTTCAGCACTATATCCAGTATTCCAGTCAGAACTACTATCCTTTTGAGGTAAGGGATATTATTTTTTTTAAAAATGATATTATTTCTTCAATATCATTATGCCGAAATATTGGTTGGAACTTTTTATCAAATTTAAAACTTTTTCCTGTCGAGGTTACTATTCATGAGTTATTATTGATGAGTTACTATTCACGAGTTACTATTCATGAGTTACTATTCACGAGTTACTATTTATGAGTACTATTCATGAAGCATGATGATTTTTTTGTGAAATTTTTATCTTTTAGTGTCGGAGTTACTATTCACGTATACGGCACTATTCACGAATACGGCACTATTCATCGAAAAATGAAATTTTCTTCTTTTTGTCCAAAATATCTATTCTGGATACTAGCTTTGATTGTATCCATGTTTTGATCATTCTTGAATTTTACTCCACAATGATTATTTATGAGGTATTTTTGGACATGGAATAGCTGAAATACGAATCCTTAATATTTATTCTTTTGTTTCACTGGATTCGTTTTCTTTAAAATATTTTTCATCATCCTCCGTCCTAAATGATGATATAATTGAATATCTTTGGCCTGTAGTGCAAAGATTAATGATTTTCGATGAATATCTTTGGCCTGTAGTGCAAAGATGAATATTTGATTCCAGATATATATTGATTGATGTTACAGGGATAAAATATTGACGATGAACTTTTAAATTCATATATAGAAGATAATAGATTTTATTCTCTACTTAACTCTTCTAATGAATTATTATTTCCACTACGAATATTGATTTAAAACTTGTTGTCTATTGTATTCTATTAGATTTTTCCCTGTTGAAGACTAACGATAATTTGTTCTATATTATCTTTGTCATAATATTCTTTACTGGGATAGTTGAGCTCACCCTTTTCCTTTTTGTTCCATTTTTCTTCTCAAGAGGCGAGAATGTAGCGAGTACTAGTCGGGGTATGGAATGAAGGTTTTAGAAAGTCATTTTAGTAGTCCTCGCCATTTTTGAAATAATGTATCAATAATTGTACCGAGGACTTATTTGAGTGTGGATATTGTCTAGATGACAATATTTGTATTTAAACTCACAGTTTTTATGTTATATTAATAAAGTTGTAGTTGTTTCTGTACCATGTATTTTGACGACTCAGAATGGGTGTTGTATACCTATTTTGGGGGCGTCACAACATCCACTTTTTTTAAGTCTTGTTTGGTTCAAATCGGTACCCTCACATTACCTGTCGATCTTATTTCATTGAAAATACTTGCATTTGATGTGATTCTAAGGATTGATTGGTTAACTACTAATCATGCTAAAATTGATTGTTTTCGTAAGGTTGTTAGCTTTCATATTCCTAATCAACCTATTATGCGAATTCTAGCGACCAAACCATTAAAATCAATTACGGTCATCTCAAGCCATAAAGCTATTCGTTTATTGAAAAACGGATGTCAAGCTTTCTTAGCTCATGTCACGGATCTAAATAAAAATACGTCAGTTTTGAATGATATTTCTATTGTTAATAAATTCCCTGACGTATTCCCTGAAGAACTTCCTGGCCTACCCCCAGAACGTGAAATTGAATTTTGTATTGACCTTGAACCCAGTACAAAACCCATTTCCAAATCTCCATATCGTATGGCTCCTATTGAACTTCGGGAGTTAAAGACCCAATTGCAAGAATTGTTAGACATTGGTTTCATTCGTCCTAGTACGTCTCCTTGGGGTGCTCCTGTTCTATTCATGAAGAAGAAAGATGGGAGTATGCGACTTTGTATTGATTATCGGGAGTTGAATCATGTCACCATCAAAAATAGGTACCCATTGCAACATATTGATGACCTGTTTGACCAGTTGTAAGGGGCCAAATTCTTTTCAAAGATTGATCTTCGTTCTGGATATCACCAATTGAAGATTAGAATCGATGACATTCCAAAGACTGCTTTCAGAACACGGTACGGGCATTATGAATTCCTAGTCATGTCCTTTGGATTGACTAATGCTCCTGCTGCCTTCATGGATATGATGAACCGAGTATTCAAGGAATATTTGGATCACTTTGTGGTCGTCTTTATTAATGACATCCATATTTATTCCAAAAGCCGTGAAGATCATGAGCAACACTTGAGGCTGACACTCCAAAAGCTTCGTGAATACAAGCTTTATGCCAAGTTAAAGAAATGTGAGTTCTGGCTTGAGGAAGTAGCATTCCTTGGGCACGTATTATCAAGTCATGGAATATCTGTTGACCCGGCAAAGATTGAAGCAATTCAAAGCTGGGAGCAACCTAAAGCAGTGACCGAAGTACGTAGCTTTCTCGGCTTAGCTGGTTATTATCAGAGATTCGTGGAAGGATTTTCTTGAATAGCTACTCCATTAACTCAGATGACTCAGAAAGATATAAAGTTCGGTTGGAGCGAAGAATGTGAGAAGAGTTTTTAAGAACTCAAGAGGAGACTTATTTCAAAGACTGCTCGACAATACCATCTGGCTCGAAGGATTTGTCATCTACAGTGATGCTTCGGGCAAAGGGTTGGGATGTGTTCTCATGCAACATGGGAAAGTCATAGCCTATGCCTCAAGACAACTCAAAGAATATGAGAGGAATTATCCTATTCATGACCAAGAGTTAGCAGCTATTGTCTTCGCACTTAAAATTTGGAGGCATTACTTGTATGGGGAGAAGGTGGAGATCTTTACGGATCATAAAAGCCTCAAATATTTCTTCACTCAAAAGGAACTCAACATGCGACAACGACGTTGGCTTGAACTATTGAAAGATTATGATCATACCATCCAATACCATCCTGGAAAAGCGAACGTGGCAGCTGACACATTGAGTAGAAGATCATATGCAAGTACGAGTGCGATATTGTCAACACAAAGGCCCATTTTGTGTAACTTGCAAAGGATGGAGATAGAGTTAAAGACTCCAGGGACCCATGTAATGATGGAAAAATATACGAGTAGAACCGACTTTAATTGATAAAGTTAAAGCTGCTCAAGCTACAGGCCTGGAGCTGATGCGTATTAGGAAGAAAGTGCAAGAAGGTGCTATGTCGGAAGCAAGAATCGATGAAGAAGGATTACTTCGAGTCAACTCCAGACTTTGTGTTCCTCACGACCCTGATTTAAAGTATAAAATCATGATGGAGGCGCACAACACACCGTTTGCAATCCATTCTGGGAGTACCAAAATGTATCATGATATTTGTCATACATTTTGGTGGAGCAATATGAAGAGAGAGATAGCGTTGTTTATCTCAAGGTGTCTAACTTGTCAACGAGTTAAAGCGGAGCATCAAGTACCAAAAGGTCCATTGCAACCACTTGAAATTCCAGAATGGAAGTGGGAGCACATTACCATGGATTTCATTCTACATCGGCTTCCTAAGGTTTCTCAAGGTATAGATGCGATTTGGGTCATTGTTGATAGATTGACCAAGTCTGCTCATTTCTTACCGATACGAGAAACTTATACACTTGAACGTCTTGCTCGTATGTACATAAACGAGATTGTAAGACTGTATGGTATGCCAGTATTAATAGTTTCTGATCGAGACCCAAGATTCACTTAATGATTTTGGGTTAGTTTGCAGAAAGCTATGGGCACATATTTACGATTTAGCTCGGCATATTATCCTCAGACGGACGGGCAGTCGGAGAGGACTATTCAAACTCTTGAAGATTCATTAAAACTTTGTGTCCTTGACTTTCAAGGGAAGTTGGGATAAGTTCTTACCATTGGTGGAGTTTTCCTACAAAAATAGTTATCAAGCAAGAATTGGCATGGCTCCATTTGAGGCGTTGTATGGAAGAAAGTGTCGTTCTCCAGTATGCTAGGATGAGGTGGGTAAAGCAACGTTGTTGGGATCGGAGTTGGTACGTATGACTACGGAAAAGATTCAAACGATCCGATAACGTATAAAAACCTCACAAGATCGACAAAAGAGTTATGTTGATCTTCATCGAAAGGACGTGGAATTCGATATAGGAGATCATGTGTTGTTACGTGTTGCTCCATGGAAAAGAGTTACGAGATTTGGAAAGAGCGAAAAGCTCAATCCTCGATTCATCGGCCCATTTTTAATCCTCGATTGAGTAGGAACTGTGGCCTATAGACTCGCTTTACCGCCAAGTATGTCTTGTGTTCATAACGTTTTTCACATATCCATGTTACGTAAATATGTGGAAGACTCGAATGACATTATTGAGTTAGAACCGGACGAAATAGCGGAAGATTTGACGTATGAAGAGGTTCCTATTCAAATCTTGGATAAGAAGGAACATATTCTACGCTCCAAGGTTATACCTCAAGTTAAAGTTTTGAGGAGAAACCACGATGTTGAGGAAATGACTTGGGAGTTAGAATCTAAAATGAAATCAAGGTATCCTTACCTCTTCGATATACCAAGTACGTACTCTAATTTCTAGGGCAAAATTTCATAAGAATGGGAGGTTGTAAGACCCCAACTTTTATGAATAAAGATGAATTTTTTATAAATATCAGTTTTGAATATTATGGAATAAATTTGATATAATGTTATAGTTGTGGGTAATATTTATAAATTTTGCAAAGTACATAAGTTGTTATATAATATTCGATTGGTCGGGGAATATTCGTTTTAACCGGGAATATTCATACAACGGCACAATCATTGGCGGACCCCACAACAGAATTATTATCGGATTGAGAAAATGATAAAAATACTTTACAAAAATAACGGCAGAAGTTTTACCGTTAACTATTGAAACACCAGGTGTTAAAAGTACAGTAATACGCGTAGTTGCACAGTAACACACGGTATTGATTATTGATGCTTACGTGAGAAGTCACTTAGTTATGTTCAATTATTGTTACAGTAATTTTTGCATAGTATCTCACGTTATTTGATTCAATTATTGTCAATATTTTATAATCAATCATTGAGATGACAAAGTTATTAATATTATTATTTACAATATTAACGATGTCTAGAAGTTCTGTCAAGGAGAGGTTTGGTCACCTAATTGCGCACCAATGGGGAGAAATCCTTATTGGAAAGCCCCCTCTTTCCTGGGAACGACCTGGTCGATTAATATTGTGAATTATAATAATGATGATGAATTTTGTTTTATTACTATTATTAATGTAATAAAATAGAAAAGCTTTTATATAAAAATGAATACTTTTATAAAGTTATTCGTTTTATTAGACTAATAGTAAAATCTTTTATATATAAAATGAGTACTTTTATAAAGTTATCTATTTTATTAGACAATAATTAGAATATATTATATTTTATTATGCATAGTGTTTGCATAGTACCTGCATAGTGGTTGCGTAGTAAAATCTTTTTATATAAAATAGAATACTTTTATAAAGTTATTCGTTTTATTATATTATAAATAGAATATATTATATTTTATTGTAAATCAATCTGGACCGTCTGTTTAAAGTAAATCAATCTGGACCGTTCATGAATTAGTTACTATACAGTCCATTCTTCTAGAAATAGAAGCTCATTCCTTCATTATTTCTTACGAATTCACTGAAACTCTAGAGAGAGAAACTATAGAGAGAGTTATTCTTCTATAATCTTGAGCGTATTTCTTTAGAGTTTAAGAAAGCTTTGAGCGTAGTGCAAGTTTTCTTTGAGTATATCCTCGCCCTACCAGTCAAAATACTCTTCTTTTACGGTAAGGGATATTATTTATTGTACTCGTTAGGGGTATTCCTTCTTTCTTATTGGTGAAATTCTTTTGTTATTCCATTCTTTATTATTCTATTGGAATAACTTTGATATCGGGGATACCCTATACTTGGTGAAATTCTTCTGTTATTACATTATTTATTATTCTGTTGGAACATCCTGTCTGTGCGTTTACGCATGACCTGGTTCCGTTGTTTATTATTCTGTTGGAACATTATGTCAGTGCGTTTACGCATGACCTAGTTCCATTATTTATTATTCTGTTGGAATATCATGTCGGTGCGTTTACGCATGACCTGGTTCCATTATTTATTATTCTGTTGGAATATCCTATCGGTGCGTTTACGCATGACCTGGTTCCATTATTTATTATTCTTTTGGAATAACCTGTCTGTGCGGTCTATCGCATGCCTGGTGATTTCTTTTGTTATCCCATTCTTTATTATACTCAGTTGGTTAAAGTTTTGACTTTTATACTCCATGAAATTAGTGTAATATCATTGATATTAGCGCTTCATCCAGTATCTTTTAGTGGAAATATTTTTCTGAGCATTCTTCAGTGTTACTCTATAAAGAAGTATCATGTTGAAACTTTGGACATTATTAGTTCCTGGATAAATTAATTATTGAACTTATTTTATTGAATTCTTATATCATTGTCATCATCCTCATGTTTATATTATATTGAAAGTCATATGTGGCATGTAGTGCATAGATGGACTTGGTATGATTATGACCAGGGATTATTCGGTGTAATCATGACCGTAATGTTATAAATGATGTGGAAAAAGTCCTCATTGACCAGTAGTGCATTGATGGACTGTTGGCATGATTATGACCATTAATGAATACATGAATATCCTTAGATGTGGGGCATGGATAATTTGTGGTTATGATACTAATGAATATCCTTGGCCGTAGTGCAGGGATGATGTGGATTATTTAAGCTGAGTCTCAGCGATAAAAGTCATGAAAAACCTTTTAAATCATAGAAGATAGTAGATTTTATTCTCTACTTGACTCTTCTAATGGATTGCTTATTCCGCTGCAGTTAAACTTGATGTTTGTTATATTTTATTAGTTTAACACTGTTGAAGGCTAATGATAATTTATTCTGCATTATCTTAGTCATAATATTTTTTACTGGGCTAGTTGAGCTCACCCTTTTTCTTTCATTGTTCTCTTCAGGAAATGAGAACGTAGCAGTGACTAGTCGAGGAACAGAGTGATGGTCCAGATAATAGCATTAGTAGTCCTCACTATTCTATGAAATAGTGTGATAATAAATGTAATGAGGACCCCATTGAGTTTGTATATTGTCTAGATGACAATATTTGTATTAAAACTCATAGCATATGTTTAGTCGTATTTTACACGATTGTTGTATAATTAAGTTGTATTTGAATTTTGTACCATGTATTTGGCGACTCAGAATAGGTGATGTATGCCGATTTTGGGGGTGTCACAGAAAAGTGTACATAATTGCTCATTTGTTCACTATACTCATACTTGACCCTCTCTCTCTCTCTAAAACCTATGAAATCTCCCTCATAAATCAGTCACAAACCAAGCCCTACTATAAACCATATCAAATCAAAAGCCCAGAGTCAAGAAATTTCTCAAAAGAGGTATAAACCCTAGCTATGAATCTGACCATCGATCTTGTGTTAGATGTTAGGTTTGAATGTTAGAATATGTTATTTGTAGTCTATAATGATGATCTGGGTTGCTAGATGTTAGATCCATAACATCTAGAGGCTCGGATTTGAAGATTTGCAAAATCTGGAAAAAAAAGTTCAACTTTGGTCTGTCAACGAATGTCAGTCCTTGTATCTCTGTGATCTGTTAAGATTTTTGTGTTTTTAAAGTTTGTAGTTGTAGTCGTGTATGTGTTCTTTAGTCTGAAAGTGGAATCAGGGTCATTGGATGTGTAGATTGTAAGTTATAAACGGTCAAAAGCCGTTGACCGGCATTGACCGAGCCATTTCTGGGTAGCCCAGAAACCGTGAACTAGCATCTTACAAGTTTTTGTTGGCCGTGGATCTTTCAGGTTTATGATGTTGTGAGTTTGTTGTTGAAACCATATTGTAGTATGTTATGTTAATTGTTGATTTATGTTTTTAGAACCTCTTTATATCAAATATACTGGATTCAGGGACTAGTCAAAGTAGCTTAGTTGATCACAGTTCATGTTTTCTGGGTAACCCAGAAAACGTTTGAACGTGTCCTCTGACATACTTTGACCAGCACCGATCTACTTTATTTGTTGTTGTTATGGTATGTTTATATGATGGATCTCTAGCCTTACATGTTGTCTACATACTGCAAAGCTTAGATCACTTAAGCCTCACCTGTACAACAAGTTGTGGAAGCCCAAAACTAGACAGTCGAACTGTTCTTCATTTCTGGGTAACTCACAAAATGAAGAACAACTCTGACATCTTGTTCAAGGCTCTATATATTGCTTATGTTATGCTTGTTGGCCATGTTTGTTGTTGGTTCTTGTAGTGTTGCACGTTTACTACACAATCAGACCAAAATCAGTCACAAAAACACACTACACAGTTCATAATTAATGGTTAAACTAGCACCCTCTAAACTGAGTATGAATATCTGGGTTTACATGAAGAACACCTATAGCGACAGTTATATCACTATAGGTGGTCTTTAGCGACAGACAGTGCATTTTAATTAATTTAATTTCTGAAAATTAATTATTTTAATTAAATAAATAGAAAAAAATAGTTTTTAATTATTAAAAATACCAAATATATTATTAAAAATTATTTTAAATTCTGCAAATTAGTTTTTATTTATTTTAAGTATATTTCATAAATATTTAATATTTTTGAAATATTATTGGTATTAAATTTATTTAATTATAACATTAAATAAATTAGTTAAAAACGATTTTAATACTTAAAAATCATTTAAAATTATATTATGATTTAAGAAAATATTTTAAGTTATTTTTAATGACTTTTAATATTTTGTGATAAATTTCATTAATAAATTAATATTAATGATAATTAAGTTATTTACTAAATGAATTTATTATATTAAAAAATCATTTTAAATAATAATAAGGTATTTAAAAGTATTTTAAGTTATAAAATATAACTTTTAATATTTAAAGGTAAATTTTATTAATTAATTATTATTAATGATATTAAAGTTATTTAATGATTATATTAAATAAATTAGTTTAAAAATGATTTTAATATTATAATAATCATTTTAAATAAAAATAAAGTGTTTAAAGATATTTTAAGTTATAAAATATAACTTTTAATATTTAAAGGATAATTTCATTAATAATTTAATATTAATGATATTAAATTTATTTAATAATTATATTAAATAAATAGTTTAAAAATTGTTTTATTAATTTAAAAATCATTTACAAAGGATATAAATGAATTAAAAATATTATTAAGTTATACTTAATGATTTTTAATATTTTGATAAATAAAACATTAATACTTTAATATTAATGATAATTATTTATAAATAATTTTAAATATTTTAAAAATCATTTAAGGGTAATATAAATACTTTAAAATATTCTAAGTTATTATAAATAACTTTAATATATTTGCAATGGTTTCATTAATAGTTTAATATTAATTAAATATTAATGATAATAGAATTGTTTAATATTTAAATCATTTAATAATGATTCCGATGTTTGAAAATTCATGATAAATTATAATAAATATTTTTAAAATTATATTAAGTTATTTAAAAATAATATGACTGATACTAAGTTAGAGGATAGAGTCTTGGACTCGATAATTACCCGATAAAGTCAGTCTTCAGACAATCGTGTTTCGAAATTGATCTGGACTTAGATAATTTGATTAGATATGTGTTTATTTGTGATTCAATGGTTGTTAAACATAGGTGACAATGTGATTAGGTTATGTGCTGATTGCAATAAGCAGTATTATATGTTGAGATATGTTATTCTAACCAGTAAAACGAACTTATTACTGATAGGTGGTTATATAAAAGATAAAACTAAGTTACGAACTGTAAACAACGCATCAGGCAAGTATCTTAACTTTGCATTTTCTTTATGCAATGGACATGAGTAAGAATGTTTCTAAATTATATTAGTATTGTATAGATTATTAACCTTATATTATATACGCTCATTGATTATCAACATGTTAGTATATGGTAATTCAGATATATATATTCTGTTCGTTAATTTCTATAAATGGTTATACAAATGTCCCCACTTCGATAATCATTGTATTTAATCACATCTTGATACACCTTTGTCAATTACCCGTATATATATATATATATATATATATATATATATATATATATATATATATATATATATGTCGAATTATAGATTATTGTTGAACAAGATAAACCTTAGTATTATCCAACTGAATTGCCTTGGTTTGGAACCCATACTAGTATGAACATCCCTTACAGGGAAAACTTTTTATGCACCCTAGGTGCACAGAGTGAACGATCTTATCGTTCTTGCATATAGTGTTGATCAATACAGGGTACAACGGGCTGATCACCCCCGTGCCTGTAAGTTATGACGATTTACAGATGAAGTTCTATTTAACCTTTTTGAAAATGAACATAATGTTCATAGTATGTCACCTTAACCCTAGTTATAGTCAATACGTAGTTTCAAAAATTTGAAAGAGGGTTGTTATGTTAATATTATCGGTTCAGATTACTTCACAACTATTGACTTGTTGTAGAAGGTGTTAGTTCCTAGTTGGCACAATAGTTATCTAGAAGGGGGGTTGAATAGATATTTAAAAAATCTTTTCGTTTTAAACTTGTTCTTTAATGATGATTAAAACTTAACGGAATTTATGTTTGTTTTTAATCTTCTTTACAAAGCAGTGGAGTTATGAGAGTGAGATAGTTATAGCAGTTATGGCAGATATAGCAGTTATAGTATGAATATAAAAGACACAGTCGTTTTTAAGTTGTTCAGAGCACTTAAAGCTCCTAGTCCACTCTTCTACTCAACGAGTAGGATATCCACTAAGGATGTCTTTTACAACTTCTGAATCACACAGATTCCTTCTAGACCAGCAGTTTAGGAACTTCTTAGTTCACTCTTGAACTCTTCAAGTCCAGCAGACTTGGCTATCTTACAGTTCACTTAGAACTCTTCAAGTCCAGCAGACTTGGTACTCTTCTTCAGTTAATTGATAGATGTTGAGTTCTTGATGGTTGCTACTCAGTTGTAGTTTAAGCACTTGTTCGAAAGAACTGAGTAGCTGAGCAAGCTTTGCAAATTCTCAGATTGTAGAGTTGAGCTTGAGAGCTGTTCACGTTGTTTGTTCAATGCTTGCTTAATTTCTCTCATCTGTCTGATTTGCATATATGTGATCTTGAAAACTATCCGTTGAATCCATCCATTGAGGCATTAAATGTATTTGACTTTTCTGATCTTTGATGGAGACATTTCACGCACATCCTGCTAAAGCGCATTACTCGCCCAATCGACACACGCAGATCGCTTTCTCACCTAACACCTGAAAAGGTGTTTTGCCCCCTTACCAATGGTACTTTCCTTAGCTTCTTCAATACACTTCTTTGTTGCATACTAAGGATATTTCATATTACTTTGAGACTGATGAGTACTGCAACGTCTAGAATCCATTCCTCATATGTTGTAATTTGTCTTCACATATATCATGAGGCTCGACATTTTCTTACATAAGACAGATGATGCTCGACGATTTATATCGTGATACTCTATGATTCAGATCGTAGTGACTTGTCGCCTTGGTGCTTGATCTGATGCTATCAATCGAGAGCACTAAGATTTCTCTTAAACCTTTGCACACTACGATCTTTGCTTGCTAGGTTCTAACTCTACGTTTCTGAGAGCACACTACGATCGTTGACTTGTAAACTCTACATTTCCTTCAGCATGCTACGATCGTTGAGTTGGCTCGACAAACATTGGGACCACTCTACAATTTCCGAAGAGGTCCTTCAAGGCATGAACACTACGATATTTGAAGCTCTACATTTCTGCCTTGACTTCTGCATTGTTGATCGGATGATATACTATGATTTATTCGAAGCCTATCTATTACATCTCAAGATCAACCTAATAGCTTTGATCTTTCTATCTATACATTCTATTACAGAATGATACACGTTAAGAGCTTAGATCAACCTAACAAATTTGATCTATCACTAAGTCCATGTACATATCTTACTTGAAAGACTTTATAAATAATCATGAACATATACATTAAAACATCAAATCATAATATGCATTCTCCCAATAATCTCCCCCTATTTGATGTTGACATAACCAAGGAGATTTGTTGTCATGATTATTAGTGTCTAGATGCATTTGCAGGAAATTTAAACATGACTTAGTATTTCACTGAGCAGCTGAAATTTCTAGAGAATAAGTGTAAGACCCCAACTTATTATTAATGAAAATAATTTTCTCTATTTATTATTTTGAAATAGTAAGGGTTGATTTGATTAATGTGGATAGTTATGGGTAAAATACGCAAATATTTCAAAATAAGCAAGTGGTTATAAAATATTCATTGTTGTTTGGGAATATTCGTTTGGTCGTGGAATATTCTTCTTTGTCAAGGGAATATTCGCAATGCAATATTCGTATTGAGCTTTTGTGGGCCCCATAACCCCTTGAAAGCGATTGGATGAAGAAAACGACAAATATAAGTTGTTTAAAAATAACGGCGTAGTTATTACATGTTATTATCTTTGTTAAAATACTCTTATTGGTTAAAACACAAGAAGTACACGGTATTGCACCAATTATTAATTCTTACGTAAGAAGGCACTACTCAATAATGGTTATAGTAATTACTGTTTAGTATTTTATTGATTTAATATAATTGCTGCGTTGATATTTTATATTCTTGTTGTTTCAATAATTGTCATTACACAATTTTTCATTATCGAAGCAATAATTCATATTATCTCAATAATATTATTAGATAACATTATTTGCAATGTCTAGAAAGTTCTGCATCAAGGAGAGGTTTGGTCACCTAATTGCAAGGCCAAGAAGTGAGAAATTCTTATTGGAAAGCCCCTCTTTCCTGGGAACCGCACTCGTTGTCAATATTGTGATTCTAGTAATATTATTTGTGAATAATTAATTATTGATTCATATGATGAAAAAAATATTGATTTTATGTGGATATAGATGGAGAAAATTTTTAATGTGACAATTGTTGAAAATTGAAATTTTATCTTTTTTTGATAAAATAATTCATTTAAATATATTATTATATTTTAATAATATAATAATGGTGATATTTTTACAACGAATGTGGGATATATGAGTATACGAGGAGTAAGAGTATTTTTATTGCAATAAATGTTTAAAACATGTTAAACATGTCGGTGGACCCCATTTATTGACTGAAATTTGATTATAGCCTGTAAAATCGCCCAATTGTGAATTTCGATCAATTTTTGTTTGGAATTCAGAAAAACTTTCTTCTGCAAAGTTGTAGAGAATTGAATTTCCTATAAAAAGTTGCAAGTTTCGAATTTTCTGACAAAAGAGCTATTTATTGTGAATTATTGAAGTTTCGAAGCTCCGAAATAATTGATTTTTGGAAGTATAAAATATTTAAAATGACAAAAATGTTTTTTGTCATTATTGTGGGTCTTGCATGTGTTAGAAGTGGCTGAATTCAGATCTCTAAATGTGGGCATAGGAATAAAAATTAATAAATTAATATTTTAATAAATTTTCTGCTTTGGTGTTCTAAGCATTTTCTTATAAATAGGGTGCTTAGGTTAGAATTGAAAATCACACCAGAAACTGAAGTTTTCTCTCTCTATATTATCGAGCGTATTCTTGTGAGTATTTTGAGTATTGCTATACGGTGCAAGTTCAAGTCATAGCCTATATCCGGTGTTTCAACTAGAAGTACTGATCTTTCGAGGTACGGGATATTATTATTTTTCGTAATGATATTATTTCTTCAATATCATTATGCTAAAATATTGATCTGAAGTTTTATCAAATTTGGAACTTTTGTGTCCTGAGTTACTATTCACGATACTGCAGATTATTCACGAATATGGCACTATTCATCGAAAAATGAAAATTTTCCTTTTAAATCTAAAATATCTATTGTGGATACTAGCTTTGATTGTATCCATGTTTTGATCATTCTTGAATTTTACACCACTATGATTATTTTTTTTGAGGTATTTTTGGATATGGATAAAACAAAGTACTAATCCTTAATCCTTAATCCTTGTCATTTTGTTTCACCGGATTCGCTTTCTTTAAAAATATTTTCATCATCCTCGCCTTAAATGATGATATTATTGAATATCTTTGGCACAGTAGTGCAAATGATGAATGATTTCGATGAATATCTTTGGCCCGTAGTGCAAAGATGAACAGTGTTTAGATGAATACATGACCAACTCGATGAATATCTTGGGCTCAGTAGTGCAAAGATGAATATTTGATTCCGTATGTATATTGATTGATGTTACAGGGATAAAAGATAGACGATGAACTTTTAAATTCATACATAGAAGATAGTAGTTTGCATTCTCTACTTAACTCTTCTAATGAATTATTATTTCATTGCGAATATTGATTTAAAAACTTGTTGTCTATTGTATTCTATTAGATTTTTCCCCGTGAAGACTAATGATAATTTGTTGTATATTATCTTAGTCATAATATTCATTCTTCGGGCTAGTTGAGCTCACCCTTTTCCTTTTTGTTCCATTTTTCTTCTCGTGAGGCGAGAATATATAATGCAGTGAGGGGTATGGAATGAAGGTTCTAGAGAGAGTTGTTTAGTAGTCCTCGCCATTTTTGTAAAATAAAGTATCAATAAATGTGATGCGGATTTATTTGAGTATAGATATTATCTAGAAGATAATATTTGTATTTAAACTCACAGCTTATATGTTGTAATAATAAAGTTGTAGTTGTTTCGTACCATGTATTGACAACTCAAAATGGGTGATGTATACCTATTTTGGGGGCGCCACAGATTGGTATCGTAGCTTAGGATATGATCTCTGGCGAGATCGGGAATAGAACTAGGAGGGAGAGACGTAAATCCTTCGCTAGTGTGTCCTACCTAAGCTTATTTGTTAGTTGGTTAGTATATAGGGATATTATGTGATATATTGATTTCCTTAATTAACCCTTGTTTTATGACAAAGATTTTGAGAATGTCGAATGAGAATATTAACAAAGGAGTAAATGAGACCGCGGAGATGCCTGTATTTTCACCAACGAGGAGAACGTGGCAACAGTCGCAATGTTCCTCCTATGAACAACAACACCGAAAGCGTGATGATGAACGAGGGGATGTTTAGAAGCTTTTTGCAGATTCATGCAAAATCGACGAGGAGACTCGCGTTCAAAATACTGAGGAGGAAATGATAGCAATTCAAGGGTTGTCACATGGAGCGGTTTAAAGAGTTGGGACCACCGAATTTAAGGGAAAGCCGATCCGATCATGGCGGAAACATGGGTCAAGCAAATTACCAAGATATTCGATGTCTTGGGATGCACTGAGGAAACGAAGGTTCCATTCGCCACCTTTATGTTCCGTGGTGAGGCGGACTCACCGGTGGAGATGCATGAAAGTGTACCCATCCAAAAGACTCAAGATGTCTTGGGAGACGTTTGAAACTATTTAATGATAAATACTTTCCCGAAAGTGTTCGTTATATGAAGGAAGTGGAGTTCATCGATTAGAACAAAACAACAGATGGCGGTGTCTCAAAGACGAGGCAAAGTTTGCGAGTTATCCGTGTTTGCACCTCATTTGGTGGAGAATGAGGAACGATGACGCGGATGTTTCTTAGAGGTTTGAAACCCGACATACGTCAATATCTCATTTCTCATAAATATTCTCTCTATTCGGATGTTAAATGTGGGCTCAATTATTAGAGCGAGATAACGAGTACGGTCAACCGAGGACCACAACCCGAGGATCATACCTAGAGATGGCAATCAACAAAACAACGATAACCATCGGAGAAAGAAAAATTTTGACAAAAATGGTAACCACTCGGGTGGTAATCATGGCCATGAAAATAGAAGAAACGAGTCGAGGAGATTTTTAAAAGAGGAGATTTAACTACGACCATCCGAAGACGACAGCGGTCTTGAAAGAACTAGTTCTAAGGGAGGAGAACGATCACCATCATATGCTATAAATGCGGAAAGAGGGACATATCACCAAACTACCCACAACAGCTCAAGGTATGCTATAATTGTGGAAAGGAAGTACATATCGCTCGAGATTATGCGGTGAAGCGAAACCTAGTTCAAGAGGGGCGGTGACTCAAAAGATCGTCCCCGAAAAGTCAAAGTCAACGGCCTCGAAGAGCGTTTGTTGTGATGGTCAAAATGCGAGGAACCCAAACGAGGTGATCACGGGTAAGCTATTTATAAATTCTTGCGAAGTTTATACCTTACTTGATACCGGTGCTACCCATTCATTTATCTCTCCTACTTGTGCTCAACGTTTAAATTTGACTCCGGAAAAATAAAACTTTGACCTATCTGTGGAAACTCCGTTAGGAGAAACTTTCATCACATCCACTGTTTATAAATCTTGTTTGATTCAAGTTGGCACCATCACCTTACCTGTTAACCTTATCCCTTTAAAGATACTTGCTTTTGATGTGATTTTAGGGATTGATTGGTTAACTACTCATCATGCCAAAATTAATTATTTTCGGAAGGTTGTTAGTTTTCATATTCCTAACCAACTTTGTTATGCGAATTCAAGCAACTAAACCATTAAAATCAATCAACGCATATCTAATCATAAAGCTATTCGCTTATTGAAAAAACGGATGTCAAGCTTTCTTAGCCCATGTTATGGATTTGAATAAAGACACGCCAAATTTGAATAATATTCCTGTTGTTATTGACTTTCCCGACGTATTTCCTAAAGAACTTTCCTGGCCTACCCCGTAACGTGAAGTTGAATTCTTTATTGATCTTGAACCCGGTACAAAGCCCATTTCTAAAACCCCATATCGAATGGCTCCTATTGAACTTCAGAGTTAAAGGTCCAACTATAAGAATTGTTGGACATCGATTTCATTCGTCCTAGTACATCTCCTTGGGGTGCTCTGCTTTTATTCAAAAAAGAAAGACGGGAGTATGCGACTTTGTATTGACTATCGTGAATTGAACCATGTCACCATCAAGAATAGGTATCCTCACCTCGTATTGATGACTTGTTTGACCAAATTGCAAGGGGCACAATTCTTTTAAAAATCGATCTTCGCTTACGGATATCATCATCGGTGAAGATTAGAATCGAGGATATTCCAAAGACCGCCTTTAGAACTCGGTATGGGCATTATGAATTCTTAGTCATGTCTTTTCGGACCGACTAATGCTCCTCGCGCTTTCATGGATATAATGAACCGAGTATTCAAGGAATATTTGGATCGGCTTCTTGTTGTTTTTATTGATGACATCCTCATATATTCCATAAGTCGTGAAGATCATGAGCACCATTTGAAGTTGGTACTCCAAAGGCTTCGTGAAAACAAACTATATGCCAAATTAAAGAAATGCGAGTTCGCTCGAGGAAGTAGCATTCCTTGGGCATGTGGTGTCGAAACATGGAGTATCCGTGGACCCTTGCGAAGATTGAAGCAATACAAAGTTGAGCAACCAAGTCGGTGATCAAGTATCGTAGCTTTTTGGCTTAGTGGTTATTATCGGAGATTCGTGGAAGGATTTTCTCGAATCGCTACTCCATTAACTTCGGTTGACTCGGAAAGATATAAAATTCGTTTGGAGCGAAGAATGCGAGAAGAGTTTCCAAGAGCTTAAGAGGAGACTTATTTCTAAGACTGTTCTAACAATACCATCTCGTTCGGATGGATTTGTTATCTACAAAGAATGCTTCGTGCAAAGGGTTAGGATGTGTTCTCATGCAACGTGGGAAAGTCATAGCCTATGTCTCGCGACAACTTAAAGAATATGAGAGGAATTATCCTACTCATGATCTAGAGTTAAGCAGCGATTAAGCTTCAGCTAAAGATATGGAGGCACTATCTATATGGAGAGAAAGTGGAGATATATTCGGACCATAAAAGCCTCAAATATTTCTTCACGCAAAGGAACTCAACACGCTAAGAACGACGTTGGCTTGAGTTGTTGAAAGATTACGACCACACTATTCAATACCATCCCGAAAAGCGAACGTGGTAGTGACGCGCGTTGAGTAGAAGATCATATGCGAGGAACGAGTGCGATGATGTCAAGTATACGACAGAGCTAACTTTAATAGAAAAAGTTAAGGTTGCTCAAACCACCAAACCCGGGAGTCGATGCGTATGAAGAAGAAAGTACAAGAAGGAGCTATTCCGGAAGCGAGAATTGATAAAGAAGGAATACTTCGAGTCCACTCCAGACTTTGTGTCCCTAACGACTCTGATTTGAAGTACAAGATTATGATGGAGGCACACAATACACCATTTGCAATCCATCCTGGAAGTACCAAAATGTATCGTGATCTTCGACATACATTTTGGTGGAACAATATGAAGTGAGAGATTGCAAAGTTTATCTCAATGTGTTTAACTTGTCAACGTGTAAAGGCGGAGCATCTAGTACCTAAGGGTCGGTTGCAACCACTTGAGATTCCGAAATGGAAGTGGGAATACATTACCATGGATTTCGTTATGGGTCTTCCTACGGTTTCTCAAGGCATCAATGCTATTTGGGTTATTGTTAATAGATTAACCAAGTATGCTCATTTCTTGCCGATACGGGAGACTTATTCCCTTGAATGTCTTGCTAGTATGTACGTGAATGAGATTGTGAGGTTGCATGGCATGCATGTATCCATAGTTTCGGATCGTGACCCATGATTCACTTCAAGATTTTGGGTTTGCTTGCAAAAAGCTATGGGCACGGATTTACGATTTAGTTCGGCATACCATCCTCAAACGGACGGACAATCAGAAAGGACTATTCAAACTCTTGAAGATCTATTAAGACTCTGTGTCCTAGACTTCAAGGGCAGTTGGGATAAGTATTTACCATTGGTGGAATTCTCCTACAACAACAGTTATCAGGCAAGTATAGGTGTTGCTCCATTTGAAGCATTATATGGACGAAAGTGTCGCTCTCCAATATATTGGGATGAGGTGGGTGAAGCAACATTGTTGGGACCCGAGTTAAATACGTATGACTACCGAAAAGATCCAAATGATTCGACAACGTATACAAACGGCACAAGATAGACAAAAGAGTTATGCTGATCTTCATCGAAAGGACGTGGAATTTAGTATAGGGGATCATGTATTGTTGCGAGTTGCTCCATGGAAGGGAGTTACAAGATTTGGGAAGAGAGGAAAGCTCAATCCACGATTTATTGGTCCATTTCAAATTCTTGACCGAGTAGGAAATGTAGCCTATAGACTCGCATTACCTCCGAGTATGTCTCGTGTTCATAATGTGTTTCACATATCTGTACTTCGTAAATATGTGAAAGACCCGAACCATGTTATAGAGTTAGAACCGGACGAGATAGCTGAAGACTTAACGTACGAAGAGGTACCTGTCAAGATTTTGGATAGGAAGGAGCATGTTCTACGCGCAAAGGTCATACCACAAGTTAAAGTTTTATGGAGGAATCATGCTATAGAGGAAATGACTTGGGAATTGGAAACGGAAATGAAAGCGAAGTATCCTCACCTTTTCGAAACACTAGGTACGTACGTCAATTTCGAGGACGAAATTTCATAAGGAGGGGAGGTAGTAAGACCCCAACTTATTATTAATGAAATTTAATTTTCTCTATTTATTATTTTGAAATAGTAAGGGTTGATTTGATTAATGTGGATAGTTATGGGTAAAATACGCAAATATTTCAAAATAAGCAAGTGGTTATAAAATATTCATTGTTGTTTGGGAATATTTGTTTGGTCGTGGAATATTCTTCTTTGTCGGGAATATTCGCATTGCGGCACAGTAGATCTTTAGGGCCCCATAACTAAAAGCGATTGGATGAAGAAAACGACAAATATAAGTTGTTTAAAAATAACAGGCGTAGTTATTTACAGATAATCTTGTTAAAATACTCTGTGGTTAAAAACATAGTAGCACGCTAGTATTGCACCAATTATTGATTCTTACGTGAAGGCACTACTCAATAATGGTTATAGTAATTCTTCGCTCAAAGATTTTATTGATTTAATAATTGCCGCGTTGATATTTTATATTGTTGTTGTTTCAATAATTGTCATTACAATAATATTTTTCATTATCGGAAGCAATAATTCATATTATCCGAATAATATTATTAGATAACATTATTGGCAATGTCTAGAAAGTTCGCTCTAAGGAGAGGTTTGGCCACCTAATTGCTTGCGCTTGATGAAGAAAAATTCTTATTGAAAGCCCCTCTTTCATAGGAACCTGCTGGTTGTCAATATTGTGATTCAGTAATATTATTTGTGAATAATTAATTATTGATTCATATGATGGGGATAATATTGATTTTATGTGGATATAGATGGAGAAAATTTTAATGTGACAATTGTTGAAAATTGAAATTTTATCTTTTCTCGATAAAATAATTCATTTAAATATATTATTATATTTTAATAATATAATAATGGTGATCTTTTTACAATGAATGTGGGATATATGAGTATACGAGGAGGAAGAGTATTTTTGTTGCAATAAATGTTTAAAACATGTTAAACATGTCTGGGACCCCATTTATTGATCGAAATTTGATTATAGCTTGTAAAATCGTCCGTTTGTGGATTTCGGTCAATTTCTGTTTGGATTTCGGAAAAACTTTCTTCTGTAAAGTTGTAGAGAATTGAATTTCCTATAAAAAATCGCGAGTTTTGAAATTTCTGACAAAAGGGCTATTTATTGTAAATTATTGAAGTTTCGAAGCTCCGAAATAATTGATTTTTGGAAGTATAAATTATTTAAAATGACAAAAACGTTTTTTTATCATTATTGTTGGTCTTGCATGTGTTAGAAGTGGCTGAATTCAGATCTCTAAATGTGGGCGTAGGAATAAAAATTAATAAATTAATATTTTAATAAATTTTCTGCTTTGGTGTTCTAAGCATTTTCCTATAAATAGGGTGCTTAGGTTAGAATTGAAAATCACACCAGAAACTGAAGTTTTCTCTCTCTATATTATCGAGCGTATTCTTGTGAGTATTTTGAGTATTGCTATACGGTGCAAGTTCAAGTCATAGCCTATATCCGGTGTTTCAGCTAGAAGTACTGATCTTTCGAGGTAAGGGATATTATTATTTTTCGTAATGATATTATTTCTTCAATATCATTATGCTAAAATATTGATCTGAAGTTTTTATCAAATTTGGAACTTTTGGTGTCGGAGTTACTATTCACGTATACGGTACTATTCACGAATATGGCACTATTCATCGAAAAATGAAAATTTTCCTTTTCGTCTAAAATATCTATTGTGGATACTAGCTTTGATTGTATCCATGTTTTGATCATTCTTGAATTTTACACCACTATGATTATTTTTGAGGTATTTTTGGACATGGATAAAACAAAGTACGAATCCTTAATCCTTAATCCTTAATCCTTGTCATTTTGTTTCAATCGGATTCGCTTTCTTTAAAAATATTTTTCATCATCCTCGGTCTTCAATGATGATATTATTGAATATCTTTGGCCCAGTAGTCAAAAGATGAATGATTTCGATGAATATCTTTGGCCCGTAGTGCAAAGATGAGCAGTGTTTAGATGAACATGACCAATCGATGAATATCTTTGGCCCAGAGTCCAAAGATGAATATTTGATTCCGGATGTATATTGATTGATGTTACAGGATAAAAGATGAGCGATGAACTTTTAAATTCATACATAAGATAGTAGTTTGCATTCTCTACTTAACTCTTCTAATGAATTATTATTTCACTGCGAATATTGATTTAAAAACTTGTTGTCTATTGTATTCTATTAGATTTTTCCTGTTGAAGACTAATGATAATTTGTTGTATATTATCTTAGTCATAATATTCTTTATTGGGCTAGTTGAGCTCACCCTTTTCCTTTTTGTTCCATTTTTCTTCTCAGGATGCGAGAATATAGCGAGTACGAGTCGGGGTATGGAATGAAGGTTCTAGAGAGAGTTGTTTAGTAGTCCTCACCATTTTTGTAAAATAAAGTATCAATAAATGTGATAAGGATTTATTTGAGTATAGATATTGTCTAGAAGATAATATTTGTATTTAAACTCACAGTTTATATGTTGTAATAATAAAGTTGTAGTTGTTTCTGTACCATGTATTGACAACTCAAAATGGGTGATGTATACCTATTTTGGGGGCGTCACAATAAGTATGAATTTATTGATGTTAAAGAGATATTGAAGTTTTAGCTTTACATCAATAAGAATTAAAGTTTACACTTATCTCTATTTCTTTGTTCTTTTTTGTGGTGGTGAATTGGCATATTCCTCAGCCCTTCTTTTCCTACTTGCTTCATCTCTTCTGGCTAGTTCTTCCAGCTCACTTAGGCTTAGCCTTTGATTTTCCTCATGCCTGTTCATGAATGCAGGATCTCTAATTGGCATTCTTAGGCGTACGGTAGTCACATCTTGTGAGCTGGTAGGTGGCTCCTGACTTCTTAATGGTAAAGCCGTTATAATTTCCTGCTGATCAGATCGTTGAGTCTGGTGATGGAATTGTCTTGTAGGAGGGCTTCTTAACTCTTGAGCGTAAAATTGTCCTCTTCCCCTTTCTTGGCTTCCTTGACCTCCTCTGCCTCTATCTTGGCCTCCATGTCCCCCTTGAGCTCCTTTCCTTTTATTCTCCCCCTTTATGTCAGCATCAAGGGTTCGAATGTCTGCAGAAAGTCGATTCACTCCTTGGATAAGCTCGTTCAGTTGGCTTTGTGTCTGAGCAATGTCCTCTCGACTTTCCTTGATTTGTTTTTCAGATCTAGCTTCTTTGTTTCGGAGGGCAGTGAGAACAATGTCATTCTGTCGTTCCTGATTGACATAAGATTTCTGGAATTCTTGGACTGAGGCTTTCAAGTTGATGATGTTCTCCAGCATAAGTTTATTTTGAACTTCTTGATTTTTTTGCATTTCAAGAACAGCCTCTCTTTGCTTGGTGGCTATCTGGAAGTGTATCTTATCTCTGTCCTTCATACTCTTAAGAATTTCTTAGATAATTTCCCTCAGCTTCTTTGTAAGCTCAGCATTCATAGTGCCAGGAAAATTATTTGTAGCTGTGATCATTTGATTCAGCCGAATATGAATGAAGCCGGAGTGAGATTCTAGGCTTTCTTCTATGTTCTTGACCATGTCCTTGGTTGCTTCCTTCAAGCCATCCTTTGTGGGCAGATTTGGGAGAGTATCATTGGTTTGAGGATTGTTGAATGGAGGGGATTCTTTCTAAGACTGATCTTGCATGGAGTAGAGAGCAAGATCAAGACTAAAATAGACATTTGAGGAGGAGGATGGTATGTCTGATGGATGGGCCTAAGTTTTTATGTTTGGAATATGGGGCTCTACGATTGGGCTAGAGTCAGGAATCGTAGATGTGGTGATGTGTGTGAGCAAAATGAAGTTGACTGCATTTGGTTCATCAGTTACAGAATTTTGGGATTCTACAACTAGAAATTGATTTACTGGATTAAGTGTCACTTCCAACCATCGTGGGAATTCATAAAAATAGCTAAATAAAGATGATGGTAAGTGATTAACTTTGAATTTGGTAGGGATAGACAGTACCTCAAGTTTATCCTTTGAGGAAGAGTTGTTGGTAAGAAATTTCTTGGCAAAATTAAAACTCCCTGGAAATCCATGAGCCAATACTGAGATGGCTGGATACTCTTTGAAACTCCAGAACATGTGATCCCAAGAGTTTAGGATTTCAGCTTGATGATATGGCATCATGGGTAGGTATGAGAACATCTAATTGTAGAGATAGCTTCTATACCCATCTCTGCCTACACCAGTTATTTGAAGATCATCATTTTATTCTTCCTCTTCCCTGTCTTCGTTTGAGGACTCCATTATCTCAATGGGCTCTTGATGATCTTTTATAGGTTCCTCTTCATTTCTGGCAGGAACATCTTCTTCTGCCATGGGGATATCTTGAGGCTCCCCCTCAACTTGATCAATTTCTTGTAAGATTAATAGCTCCCCCTCAACTGGAGCATCTTCTTGAGCTTCAGGCATCTCCCCCTCAGCTGGTGTATTTTCTATCATGAGAATTTAAGGGATCTCCCCCTCAACTGGAGCACTGTCCTCTTGACTTGCTCTGGACAGTTCCTTCTTGGAAGCCATACTTTTTGCTTCCTTTTTTAGCACTCTTTTATTTTCAAGAATGTACTTCTTGACCAGCTTTCTCCTTGACTTGCTAGGCTTAGCCACAGCTTCAGGACTTTCTTGAACCTCAGTGTTGTCCTTTTCAATAGCCACTATGCTTGAAGCAGCTACCTCCTTGCCTGCCACGCTTGGTCTGGTCTCTACGAACAGTATAGACTCTACGATTGAGGTGACTGATGGCCTTTGTGACTTATGACCAACTTTGTTTTTCTTCAGGATCTGGGATATGGTAGCCTGATCCTCATCTGCTTCATCTTGCTGCTACTTTCTTCTTAGCATCCTCAGAGTCTCTATATCAGAGGACTCTACAGGTATATCAGTGGTAGATCCTTCAGGCTCTTCCACCAGTCTAGCCCTTAGCTTCCTCTTGCCCTTATTTTTTCTGGTAAGGATAGAGGGTTCTTCTTTGTTGATTTCATCTTCTTCTTCGATCTCCCTGACCACAAACATATTTCCTGGAAGGCCTGAGTTCTTCAGATCCCCAGTTCTTCCACTAGATTCTGTCATCATTAGAACATACTTTGCAGGGTTCCTCTTCCAATTTTCAAACAGCTGCTGGGTCATTCGCCTATTTGGATTGATAGCTTCTCCTTCTTCATCCCCAATTTTGTCACCCAGGGTAGACTGTAGAATAATGCTTATGAATCGCCCATATAGCATCTTTTGAGGGCTTTTAGATTTCTTTGAGATGACGATCCACTTACCAATCCATTCGAGCAATAGGGCTCCATAGTTGAGTTGTATACCATAATACATGGTCTTCATGAGCTTAAGTTGTACTTCATTGATAGAGTCATGACCTGAGCTCTTGTAGCATATACATTTCCCAATAATATCAGCCAAAAATTCGTACCTCTGTGGGAACTCCTTCTTCTTGTACCCTTTCACAGAGGAATTTTTCTTGTGAAGCATTCTTCTTAGTCCCTCTTGGAAATCTATGTTGTCTATGACTGGATGCCCTTCATTTTGAGACCTAGGGCAAGATTAATGTCTTCTACCTTCAGTCTAATTTCTACTTCCCTTACTCTTGTAGTGATGGTGTCTTTATTAAGCACACCATTTTTGTAGAAATCTTTTACCAGCTTGGGGTATATCAGTGTGTCTGCGCCCAAAGCCTCTTCAAGACCTGCCTTCTTCAGTAAGGCCAAAGTCTTGTGGAACTTGGGTTGAGCTATTTTGAATTCATCAAAATAGAGTCTGTAGCCTGAGATAACACTGGATGACACCATTGATTTTCTAACTGGAAGTGAGATTCGACTGAGCTTTCTTCTGAGTTAGGGTTTTTGCTTTTAGAGAGGATGGGAGAGAGATAATCTTTTGAACTTCAGATTTCAAAAATACGATTTCAATTTGTACTTGTAACTTCCCTTTCTTCTTTTTTGCTTAGTGGGACAGGTGTCGACTTTTGCTTGGCTCTCCGATTTTGACTGATAAGGATTGTACTAATTTTCCCTTGACTCCTTCAGAGTTGAGGTGTCCTTAGGGAGGACTACGATCGTTGAGGTAGTTTAGTGATCATTGAGTGCTTTGCATTTGTCGAGTCTGAGCTATGATCGTTGAGTCTGTCCATCATTCGTCATGTCTGATCTACGATCGTCGAGTCTATCTTGATCCTTGTGGTGTTTTTGATAAAGCATTCTTTTAAGGCAACTCAGGAAGGGCCAACCTCTTGGAGTGAGTCAAGGGTTAGGTTTGTTCCTGAGATGCTTATCAGAAGGATTGCTTTATTTTAAAGCTTATCATCACTGGGTCTGCTCTTACTTTGTTAATGAGGCTTTTGTCATCGTTGAGTCTGCTCTACGATGGTTGAGTCTTTGATATGATCGTTGAGGTGGTTTTGTCTCTCCAGCTCTACGATCATGGACTTCCCTTGATCATGTCTACAATTTTGAGTTCAGCCTTTGTATCTGTTATGGTTAGCACAATCTAGAGCATATATTTTATGGTTGAAGATTTAGCATGCCTAGCTCACTTATTAACTTATTAAATCTGGATTCATCTAGAGGTTTTGTAAAAATATCAGCAAGTTGATTTTCAGTAGGGATATATTGTAAAGATATAGTTCCATTTTGCACATGATCCCTGATGAAGTGATACCTTATTTATATATGCTTAGTCCTAGAATGCATAACAGGATTATGAGTTATTGCTATGGCACTTGTGTTATCACAATGAATGGGAATAGATTTGAAATCAAACCCATAGTCAGCTAGCTGATTTTTCATCCATAGAATCGAAAGCACAAGAATTTGCCAAAGAAGAATGTATTCAACTTACGTAGAGTTAAAGTAGATACTGAGTTTTGCTTTTTGCTAAACCAGGACATCAGTCTGTTTCCTAGCAATTGATAGATTCCACTGGTACTCTTTCTATCTATTTTGCATCCTGTAAAATCAGTATCTGTGTATCCTGTTAGTTCAAATGAGGATTCCTTGGGGTACCAAAGCCCCAAGTAAGGTGTACCCTTGAGATACCTGAAGATCCTCTTTACAGTAGATAAATGTGGCTCTTTAGGGTTAGCCTAAAATCTAGCACATATGCATGTTGCAAACATTATGTGTGGTCTATTACCAGTTAGGTATAAAAGAGAACCTATCATACCTCTGTATTGAGTTATATCAATACTTTTACCCTTTTCATCTTTGTCAAGCTTGGTTGCAGGAGAAATTGGTGTTTTCATGGGAGAAGCTGATTCCATGCCATACTTCTTGAGTAAGTCTTTGATGTACTTGGCTTGGTTTATAAAAATTCCTTCATCAGTCTGCTTTACTTGCAGTCCAAGGAAGAAATTCAGCTCACCCATCATGCTCATTTCAAACTTGCTCAGCATCGACCAGAGAATCTCTTGCATAACTTTTAAATCAAGAGAACCTAAAATAATGTCATCAACATATATTTGAAATAATAAGACTTTGTCTTTATGCCTTCTAAGAAACAGTGTGGTATCTACTCTACCTCTAGTAAACCCATTTTCAATTAAGAAGTTATTTAGTGTTTCATACCATGCTCTAGGTGCTTGTTTAAGACCATATAACGTTTTGTCTAATCTATAAACATAATTTGAAAGAGATGGATTGATGAAGCCTGGAGGTTGCTCTACATAGACTTCTTCTTGGAGTTCTCCATTTAGGAATGCACTTTTGACATCCATCTGAAAGACTTTGAACTTCATGTGAGCGAAGAAGGCAAGAAAGATTACGATGGCTTCGGTCATGCAACAGTACAAATGTCTCATCGTAGTCAATGCCTTCTTCTTGAGAATAGCCCTTTGCCACTAATCTTGCCTTGTTCCTGGTTATAACTCCATCCTCATACATTTTGTTTCTGAAGACCCACTTGGTTCCAATGACAGGATGACTCTTTGGGCTCGGTACCAATCTCCATACTTTGCTTCGTTCAAATTGGTTGAGTTCTTTCTGCATGGCTTCTATCCAACTGGAGTCTTCCATAGCATCCTCTATCTTCTTTGGTTCTGTTTGTGATAGGAAGCTTAGATAAAAGCATTCGTTTTGAGTAGCAGCTCCTGTTTTAACTCTAGTACTCGGATCTCCAATGATTAGATCCTGAGTGTGATCTCTGGCTCATCTATTATCGGTTGGGACATCTATCCTGATGCCTTCTTGTCTTAAGTCTTCAAGATCTATTTCTTCTTCGTGGTGTGGAGGTTCACTGTCTTGCATAGACCTCTCTACGATCTCATTTTGTTACTCAACAATTTCATTATCTGGCACTACAATCGTAGTATTGGGCTCGACGATTTCATTCGTAGTGTCTGCACTATCGGTCCTAGTGTCTTGAAGCACTGTGTTGTCTAAGTCTGTTTCATCAAAGATGATATGAATTGAGACTTCAACACTCAGTGTTTTTTTGTTAAACACTCTGTAAGTCTTACTGTCTGTAGCATATCCAAGAAAGATTCCTTCGTCTGACTTGGGATGAAATTTTGTCAGATACTGATTTCCATTGTTGAGAATGTAGTGTGCATAGCCGAAGACATGAAAGTAGCTGACACTTGGCTTTCTTCCTTTCCATAGTTTGTAGGGCGTCTTCTTGATCGTAGAGTGTATCGTTGATCCGCTCTGCGTGGTAGCATGCAAAGTGTTGATGACTTCTACCCGTAAGTATTCGAGACATTTGAAATTTCTTCAAGTAAAGTTCTTCCAACTTCTATCAAGGTTCTATTCTTTCTTTCAGCTACTCCATTTTGTTGAGGAGTTCATGGAGCTGAGAAGTTATAATTGATCCCATTGTCTGTGCAAAACTGGTCCATTTCTGAGAAGTCAAATTCTCTGCCATGATCACTCTTTATGGCCTTAATTTTCTCTCCTTTATCATTCATCACCAGTCTGAACATCTTGATTAACTGGGAGCTCGTTTCATCCTTTGAAGTTAGGAAGAATACCCATGTGAATCTGGTGTATTCGTCGACTATAACTAGAGAGTATCTTTTTCTTCCAAGACTAGTTGTTGGAATTGGCCCAAATAGATCCATGTGAAGCAACAGCAGGGGCTTGTCAATAGAGTTGGCAGTTTTGCTTTTAAATGAGCTTCTGGTTTGTTTTCCAAGTTGACAGGCATTGCATGGCCTTTCTTTTACGAAGTTGAACTTAGGTAGGCCAGCTACAAGATCTTTTGATGCCAGTTTGGACATGCTCTTGAAGTTTAAGTGAGACAACCATCTATGACATAGCCAGCTCATTTCTTCAGATGCTTTTGCCAGAAAACATATTGTCTCATCTGAGCTTAGTTGACCAAGATCCACTGTGTAGACATTTCCTTCTCTTGTCCCGATTAGCTTTACAGTAGATGTCTTCAAATCTCTGACTTGACATAGGTTGTTGAGGAATGTCACTTGATGACCCTTGTCGCAGAGTTGACTGATGCTTAGAAGGTTGTGTTGGAGACCTTCTACATATGCTACCTTGCTGAATCATACTGCACCATTGCTAGCAGAGTCGTATCCTCTTGTCTTGCCCGAGCCGTTGTCTCCAAAGATGACAGAGGGCTTTGTTCCCGGTCATGTGCCTTGAGCATCCACTGTCCAGATACCATGTGGTTATCGTGGAGCTCTTTTCCTGTCAAAAATTGAACTTTAATTTTGGTACCCATAATTGCATGGGTCCTTATTTGTTATTGCCTTTGGGGACCCAAATTTGTTTAATCTTGGGTCTTACATGCATGGAATTATAATAACACTTAGCAGCCTTGTGACCATATTTATTGCATATAAAACATCTAGTATGATGCATGCTAGTGTGTGTATGATGATTCATCCTCCATTTGGACTTGTGTGGTTCTTTAGTTGTCCTTCTGTTAAATTAATTCTCATTCTTCCACGTGTCCTTGGATTTCATAAATAGTGATGAGTGTGCCTTACCTCTACTGTACCTTCCTAGTTGATTCGTAGAGTTGGTCTTGCTTGACTCTAGGATTCTTCGAGGTTGGTGAGTAGAGGTTAGGTTACTCTTCTCTTTTATGAATCACAGACCAGCATGAGATCCTTTACTCCTTTGAGTATGAATGAAGACAGTAAGACAAGGTTGAACTTGTTCTTCCTGTGAGGATTTCACAAAGGTAATGCTTCTACTAAAACTTGAGACATTACTAGTGCTAGTTTCCTTTGTCTTTTCCACACATGGCTCTGGAATGGATTCCCCAAAGCCTAAGCATGTTCTGTCGAATGTGCTCCTCTGACTAAAGAGCAGGGAGCCCATGGATGATGAGGATTTGTTCCATACAGAGATAGTCTTTTCTAGTTCCTCAATTTTAGAGGTTATTTAGATTCTCTTTGTGCATTGAGTGTGTTTGTCTGTTTTAAGGTTTCATTCTCAGCCTCAAGCTTGGAGAGAAGATTAGTACGTAGAAGGGCTGTTTCAAGCTCTTCTTGAACTTTCTTCTTCTCCTCTTGAAGAAGTGAATGATCCTTTGACAAAACTCTGAACCACTTCATGTATTGATGTAGGTCAGTGGTTATGCCATGCAGTGTAGTTCTTAAATCATTTATGTCTACATCAGGTGAGTTGAAGTCAAATACCTCATCGAGACTTATGTCATCAATGTTGAGGTTATGTTTTTCCTTTGCATGTTTGGTCATTAAGCACAGATTAGCCATTTGTGGTTCTTCATCATCTCCGGAGTCAGCATTGGAGTCATTGTCTGAATCACTCCATGATCCTCCAGCTACCAGGCTTTTGTCTCTCTTCTGAGGCCTTTTGTTTCCTTTGTTTTCCTTCATTGCATGTTGTTTCTTCTTTAGTTCTTCTCTTAGAGGTTTATTGCAGTTGGCAATGAAGTGGCCAGGCTTCTTGCAGTTGTAGCATAGATCATTTATTTGCTCTGGTCATTCATTGTAGATTCTTGACCTTCTTTGGCTTGCTGGTTTTGCCTTGACGCTTGAATCTTCTCAGTCTTTTTACCAGCATGGAAAGATCTTCATCATCGTCTTCATCATAATCAGAGTCAGTCTCAGTGTTGACCTTTGATACACTTTCAGTTGCCTTGAGAGAAACACCCTTATCCTTCCTTCTTCCTTCTGATAGGGTTTTAGCTCGTTGAGTCAGCTCCAGTTCGTATGTCAGGAGATTTCCATATAGTTGTTGGACTTTCATCTCGTGAAGATTCTTTGACTCTCTTATAGCAGTGGTTTTGGCATCCCACTTGCTCGGTAGGGCTCTCATGAACTTTATGATCAGATCTTTGTTAGGATAGATCTTCCCATATGCTCGTAGAGAGTTAAGCAGAACGTTGAATCTCTCATAAGTGGCAGTCACGTTCTCTCCTTGAACATGAGCAAACATCTCATACTGCTGTGTCAGAAGAGATTGTTTATTTTCTCTGATTTTTCAGTTCCTTCGTGCATGATCAACAATGCTTCCCAAACCTCCTTAGCTGTTTTGCTGTTGACAACGTTTTCAAACAGACCGTCTTCTAAGGATTGGAACAGGATGTTCTTGGCCTTTTTGTCAAGTTGGACAGCTCTCTACTTGTTGTTTGTCCATTCCTCTTTAACCTTGATTTATATTCTGTTTGGATCATCAATGGTTGGTGCAAGCTTCATTGGAATATAGGGCCCATTTTTAACGGTCTCAAATAGATCTTCATCTATTGAGTCCATGTAAGCTTGCATCCTTACTTTCCAGTTTGCAAATTTATCCTTGTTGCACATTGGTGGTTTGCTGCCTCCTCCAGTTCTAGATTCTCTTGGTACGTGTGCCATTGGATCTACAAAAGCTTGTAAGCTGTATAATAGAACCTGCTTTGATACCAATTGTTAGTTCCTAGTTGGCACAATAGTTATCTAGAAGGGGGGGGGGGGTTGAATAGATATTTATAAAATCATTTCGTTTTAAACTTGTTCTTTAATGATGATTAAAACTTAGTGGAATTTATGTTTGTTTTAATTTTTTTTACAAAGCAGTGGAGTTATGAGAGTGAGGCAGTTATAGCAGTTATGGCAGATATAGCAGTTATAGTATGAATGTAAAAGACATAGTCATTTTGAAGTGGTTCAAAGCACTTAAAGCTCCTAGTCCACTCTTCTACTCAACGAGTAGGATATCCACTAAGGATGTCTTTTACAACTTCAATCACATGATTCCTTCTAGACCAAAGCAGCCTAGAACTTCTTAGTTCACTCTTGAACTCTTCAAGTCCAAAGAGACTTGGCTATCATACGATTCACTTAGAACTCTTCTAGTCCAAAGCAGACTTGGTACTCTTCTTCAGTTGATTGATAGATGTTGAGTTCTTGATGGTTGCTACTCAGTTGCTGTTTAAGCACTTGTTCGAAAGAACTAAGTAGCTGAGCAAGCTTTGCAAATTCTCAGATCGTAGAGTTGAGCTTAAGAGCTGTTAACGTTGTTTGTTCAATGCTTGCTTAATTTCTCTCATCTGTCTGATTTGCATATATGTTATCTTAAAAACTATCCGTTGAATCCATCCGTTGAGGCATTAAATGCATTTGACTTTTCTGATCTTTGATGGAGACATTTCTGCACATCTGCTAAAACTGCATTCTGGCCCAGTGACACAGCAGACTGCTTTCTCACCTAACACCTGAAAAGGTGTTTTGCCCCCTTACTAATGGTACTTTCCTTAGCTTTTTCAATACGCTTCTTTGTTGCATACTAAGGATATTTCATATTACTTTGGGACTAATGAGTACTGCAACATCTAGAATTCATTCCTCATATGTTGGAATCTGTCTTCACACATATCATGAGGTTCGACGTTTTCTGACATAAGACAGATGATGCTCGACGATTTATATCGTGATACTCTACGATTCAGATCGTAGTAACTTGTCGCCTTGGTGCTTGATCTGATGCTATCAGCCGAGAGCACTACGATTTCTCTTAAACCTTTGCACACTACGATCTTTGCTTGCTAGGTTCTAACTCTACGTTTCTGAGAGCACACTACGATCATTGACTTGTATACTCCACGTTTCCTTCAGCATGCTACGATCGTTGAGTTGGCTCGACAAACGTTGGGACCACTCTACAATTTCCAAAGAGGTCTTTCAAGGCATGCACAATACGATCTTTGAAGCTCTACGTTTCTGCCTTGACTTCTACATTGTTGATCGGATGATATACTACGATTTCTTCAAAGCCTATCTATTATATCTTAAGATCAACCTAATAGCTTTGATCTTTCTATCTATACATTCTATTACAGAATGATACACGTTAAGAGCTTAGATCAACCTAACAAATTTGATCTATCACTAAGTCCTTGTACATATTTTACTTGAAGGACTTTACAAATAATCATGAGCATATACATTAAAACATCAAATCATAATATGCATTCTCCCAACAGAAGGGTAGTACAAAGAAAACATTTATATTCTTTCAGCTTATATATATAATTGTTATTACTTGTTGGGCACTCAAATGCTCATCCTTGCTTCATTTAAATGTTTTCAGCTAAGTGTGAACAACCAGAGAGCTCTGCTAAGAACAAAGGGAAAGGGAAGGTTGCAGAATAAGTTGGTGCTATTCTATGTAATTGTTTATCCTTAGTAAGACAATGATATTAATTATCTATCATGGGTTGTAATGAATGTTTAAAGGTTGCGTACTTGGGATTCAGACTCTGATGAATATGTAAATTAAGTTGATCTTTATATTATTGTTATTATTATTAGTATTATTCCGCTCATAGAAATGGTATCATGAAGCACTGAGTTCAGGTTTCAAGTACCGGATTGGGGGCTTCTGAGTTGGTATCGAGCTTAGGGTTAAAAACCTTAGGTGGGCTAGACCTTAGGCTATAACCTTAGAACAGAGGGAAACGTTGAAAATATAAATAACTCATATAGAGTTTAAAAAGAGATGATTTAAATAAATTCATCGTCAAATAAAGTAAAAGATAACTTATATAAAATTATTCTTTGTTGTGTGTATATACTATATGCTAATCAGAATAATTTATGTGTGTAGATGTCTGGTGGAAAAGGCTTGTTATATGCATATAGCATGAAGAAGAATCAAACCCATTCACCCGAGCTGATATCGAAGCCAATAGCTGAAATAGAGGCTCACAATGAAAACAACTCAGATGAGGTGGTTATTGTAGAAAACGTAATACCAGATCCGGAGATGGTGGAGTTGACAGATAGTGATTTGTACACTAAAGTTGAAGCTGATCAAGCATCAACGGAAGTGCAGGATCTGAGGAACAAGGTTTCTTCTCTGGAAAGGCTGTGGGAGATAGAAAAGTTGTTGAATAGTCAGTTGCGTCAAGCGTTAATAGAAACAATGGAAGAACAAGATAAGCTTAGAATCCAAATTGATCAGATGGGAGCCACAAGCAACACATCGTGTGCAGCTCCGAGCGAGAAGGGGAAAAGAAAGATAGAAGACCATGACTTAGGAAAATTCAATAAGAAGAAAGGGAAAAGAATATGTTATCTGTGTGGTTATGAAGGACATACTACTTTGTATTGTCCCGACTATAAACCAGGAGCATGTTTTATCTGTGTGATAGAAGGTCATCAGGCGAAGAGTTGTCCAAGGAAAAAGGCATAGCGAATAGGTAGTATAAGTTCTGTGGTGTAGGCGTGTTTAAGTAATATATGTGCTTAGTATGTCTCTGTAATGTAATATTCTAAAACTTTTGTAATGATCAAGTTTGTAAATCCCGACTGTTGTGGTCATGAAGGGATAACTTATGTTTAAAGTTGTATGTGCTATGCTATGTAAAATATTTGCTAAATGAATATAAACCTATGTTTGAGTAATGAAACGATTTTAATATAGTCATCTTATGCGATAAGGTTTAGAATGTAAGTTAAATTTATGGTTTTATGTAATCAGATAATGCCGCCAAGACGTCGAACTCGCAATCAAAGGGCGTAAGAATCACAACAACAACGTTGAGGACAACAACAAGCGAGACCGATCACGAAACTTCATGAACATGGTAGCTCAAAGCTATGCAACAGGAATACCGACCACGGTGGAACCCACCGGACAACCGCTTGATTTAACTTTAAGGATTTCAAGGCCGTGGGACCGTCGGAATTCAAAGGTACAACTGACCCTATTGAAGCCCAAACTTGGGTTAAAGAGATTGAAAAAGCATTTGTGGTAGCTAGGGTAGCTGAAGGGCAGAAGACTGATTTTGCAACTTACATGATGAAGGAGGAGGCAAACTTTTGGTGGGAAACGAATCAAGCGAGGGCAGTAGAAGGTGTAGTTACATGGGATAGGTTTAAGACAATGTTCTTCAAGAACTATTTCTCGTCCAGTATGCAGGCTAGCATGGAGGTGAAATTTTTATAGTTGAAGTAGGAAAATATGATAGTGTCAGAATACGCCGCTAAGTTTAATGAGTTAGCTAGGTTTGCCCCGCATCAAGTTGATACGGAGGCTAGAAAAGCGAGAAGGTTTGAGTTGGGATTAAAACCCTGGCTCTATAACAAGGTGGCAGTGTTGCATATTCCTATATTTTCAGCACTCATGGAGAAAGCAATTATAGCTGAGGAGGGGAGTGAGGCCATGAGCCTCTACAACAAGGAGAGGAAGAATAAGGGCAAGGTAGAAGGAGCTGGGAAGGTAGGAATTAATAGTGGAAGCAGGAATGGAGATGGAAAGAGGAAGGTGAACAACTTTGGAAGTGTGAAGGTGAAACAAGAAGGTGTTAAGAAGCCAGCGGTACATTGCAAGACTTGTGGAAAGAACCACTCTGGAGAATGTCTGAAAGGAAAATTCGTTTGCTATAAGTGCGGATAGGAGGGTCATATCTCTCCCAACTGCCTCAATCCTAGGATGAATAGTGGGTGTTTTCTGTGCGGATCGACTGAACACAAGGTGAAGGATTGTCCAAAGAGGAGGACGGAGACAGGAAGTGTGAATACTGGCACTGGCAGGGGACTTTAGCAATCACAGGACCGACGTCATCAAACAAACCAACAAAATCAACAGCAAAGGTCTACAACATGACGGTCAAGGACACGATGGCAGCTGGCAATGGAACTCTAGGTATTATTCATACAACTTTTATTTTGTTATAACATGATTTTACTATATATATAGTAAATTATTATATAAAGAAATTTTGAAGGAGGAATTTGAGTTCTTTTATAAATCAAATTTCTGTTTAATCAGAAAGACAAGCTGTATATGAATAGTTAAAGAACAATTCGATCAAAGTTGATCAAGATCTAATTGCAATGATTGTGTATGTTATGTACCCTAGTATGTATAGGTTTTAAAACGGCGATTCCGGGGACGAAATTTTTATAAGGGAGGGTGAATGTAACAACTCGATATTTTCTATATAAATAAATAAGAAATTTTGCGTATAAATTTTTTTTTATTTTAAGGATGAGGATTTGTACAAGATAATATGTATATGTATTTATGTGGTAAATAAAAATATATTTATTACATGAATATTTACAAATAATTTTATTTTAGAATTACTGATTATTATAAAGTATATTCTTATAATAATTAATTTTATAGCAGAAATATTTTTATTAATTATTTTCCAGAAAAATATAATCATATATTATTTAAATAATATATGGAGTGATTTTAGAATAATTATAATAATTATTTTATTATATGAATTTTAGTACTGATTATTAAATTAATTATTTTACCTTAATTATTAAGGTTAATTATGGAAGAATAAATCGATATGGACTCCAAACCCTAATTTTGGATTTTTATCAATGGATGAGAATAATAATATAATATTAATTATATTTTGATTTTTTATTGCTATAAATATGTACAGTATGTACGTATTGCTAATGGTTGATCAATTATGGTGTATAATTTCAACACCCTAATATTAATTGGTTAAACCCTAGTTTTACTGTGGGAAACCCTAACTTGAAAATTAATTGTGAGTTTAAGTCTGTTATATAACTAAGTTATATGATCTATGTTGTGTATTAAATGATTAATTAGGTAAACCCTAATTGGAAACTCAAATTAGAGTTCAAGATTGATTGGTGATTGTGTTAATGTGATTAATTAACAAGTATTAGAATTACAATTGTTATTTATGGAAACCCTAAATTGTTAAACCCTAATTACTAAACTAGAACCCTAATTTAGTAATTGGAAACCCTAATTGTAATTTGGTAACCCTAATTACCAAAAGTATAAACCCTAATTGATTATTTAGTAATGTTAATTAGTGATATTAAACCCTAATATTCCTATATAAATTAATTAGAAACCTAATCTAATTAACAAACCCTAATCTTCAAATTTTAGAAACTAAGATTTTTATTTTTTTTATTTTGTGCAAACCCTAATTGCTAAATATTACAAATGCTTTGTGCTAAACCTTATGGTTAAACCCTAAGGGTTTTCCAAATGACAAGAATGCAATTAAATTGGAAAGCCAATTGACCATTTTGCCCTTTTGTGCACAATAGGGGGAGTTGGTGACCTAATGTAACAACTCCATTGACTTAAAATCTCAGCACTCAGCCACTCAATCAACCCATACATTGTATCTATCAAGTATATATAGATTAAAGAGAGAGAAAAGTGTACATAATTGCTCATTTTTTCACTAAACTCATACTTGACCCTCTCTCTCTAAAACCTACAAAGTCTCCTTCATAAATCTGTCACAAACCAAGCCCTACTATAAACCATATCAAATCAAAAGCCCAGAATCAAGAAATTTCTCAAAAGAGGTATAAACCCTAGCTATGAATCTGACCATCGATCTTGTGTTAGATGTTAGGTTTGAATGTTAGAATATGTTATTTGTAGTCTATAATAATGATCTGGGTTGCTAGATGTTAGATCCATAACATCTAGAGGCTTGGATTTGAAGATTTGAAAAATCTGGAAAAAAGTTCAATTGTGGTCTGACAACGAATATCAGTCCTTATATCTCTGTGATCTGTTACGATTTTTGTGTTTTTAAAGTTTGTAGTTGTAGTCGTGTGTGTGTTCTTTAGTCTGAAAGTGGAATCAGGGACATTGGATGTCTGGATTGTAAGTTATAAACGGTCAAAAGTCATTGACCGACATTGACCGAGCCATTTCTGAGTAGCCCAGAAACCGTGAACTAGCATCTGACATGTTTTTGTTGGCCTTGGATCTGTCAGGTTTATGATATTTTGAGTTTGTTGTTGAAACCATATTGTAGTATGTTATGTTAACTGTTGATTTATGTTTTTAGAACCTCTTTCTATCAAATATACTGGAGTAAGGGACCGGTCAAAGTAGCTCAATTGATCACAGTTCATGTTTTCTGGGTAACCCAGAAAATGTTTGAACGTGTCCTCTGACATACTTTGACCAGCACCGATCTGCTTTATTTGTTGTTGTTATGGTATGTTTATATGATGGATCTCTAGCCTTACATGTTGTCTACATACTGCAAAGCTTAGATCACTTTTAATATTTAAAGGTAATTTTATTAATTAATTATTATTAATGATATTAAAGTTATTTAATGATTATATTAAATAAATTAATTTAAAAATGATTTTAATATTATAATAATCATCTTAAATAAAAATAAAGTGTTTAAAGATATTTTAAGTTATAAAATATAACTTTTAATATTTAAAGGATAATTTTATTAATAATTTAATATTAATTATATTAATGATATTAAATTTATTTAATAATTATATTAAATAAATAGTTTGAAAATGGTTTTATTAATTTAAAATCATTTAAAAGGATTTAATGAATTAAAAATATTATTAAGTTATACTTAATGACTTTTAATATTTTGATAAATAAAACATTAATACTTTAATATTAATGATAATTATTTAAAAATAATTTTAAATGTTTTAAAAATCATTTAAGGGTAATATAAATGCTTTAAAATTATTCTAAGTTATTACAAATAACTTTAATATTTTGGCAATGGTTTCATTAATAGTTTAATATTAATTAAATATTAATGATAATAGAATTGTTTAATATTTAAATCATTTAATAATGATTCCGATGTTTGAAAATTCATGACAAATTATAATAAATATTTTTAAAATTATATTAAGTCATTTAAAAATAATATGACTGATACTAAGTTACAGGATAGAGTCTTAGACTCGATAATTACCCGATAAAGCTGTCGGTACACCGACATGTTTCAGAAATTGATTTGGACTTAGATAATTTGATTAGATATGTGTTTGTTTGTGATTCAATGGTTGTTAAACATAGGTGACAATGTGATTAGGTTATGTGATGACTGCAATAAGCAGTATTATATGTTGAGATATGTTATTCTAATCAGTAAAATGATCTTATTACTGATAGGTGGTTATATAAAAGATAAAACTAAGTTACGAACTGTAAGCAGCGCATCAGGCAAGTATCTTACCTTTGTATTTTCTTTATGCAATGGACATGAGTAAGAATGTTTCTAAATTATATTATTACTGTACAGATTATTAACCTTATATTAATTACGCTCATTGATTATCAACATGTTAGTATATGGTAATTCAGATATATATATTCTGTTCGTTAATTTCTATAAATGCTTATACAAGTGTCCCCACTTGGATAATCATTGTATGTAATCACATGTTGATACTCCTTTGTCAATTACCCGTATATATATATGTTAAATTATAGATTATTGTTGAACAAGATAAACCTTACTATTATCCAACTGAATTGATTTGGTTTGGAACCCATACTAGTATGAACATCCCTTACCGGGAAAACTTTTTATGCACCCAAGGTGGACAGAGTGAACGATCTTATCGTTCTTGCATGTAGTGTTGATCAATCTGAGGTATAATTTGGCCGATCACCCGTGCGTACTGTAAGTTATGACGATTTACAGATGAAGTTATGTTTAACCTTTTCGAAAATGAAAACAATGTTCATAGTATGTCACCTTAACCCTAGTTATAGTCAATACATAGTTTCAAAATTTTGAAAGAGGGTTGTTATGTTATTATTATCGGTTCAGATTACTTCACAACTATTGACTTGTTGTAGAAGGGTAGTACAAAGAAAACATTTAAATTCTTTCAGCTTATATATATAATTGCTATTACTTGTTGGGCACTAAAATGCTCATCCTTGCTTAATTTAAATGTTTTCAACTAAGTGTGAACAACCAGAGAGCTCTGCAAAGAACAAAGGGAAAGGGAAGGTTGCAGAATAAGTTGGTGCTATTCTATGTAATAGTTTATCCTTAGTAAGACAATGATATTAATTATCTATCATGGATTGTAATGAATGTTTAAAGGTTACGTACTTGGGATTCAAACTCTGATGAATATATAAATTAAGTTGATCTTTATATTATTGTTATTATTATTAGTATTATTCTGCTCATAGAAATGGTAACATGAAGCACTGAGTTTGGGTTTCAAGTACCCGAATTTGGAGGCTTTACATAGAAGGAGAGGGTGATATGGGCATTATTCTAATGACTAAAGGGTATTTTTAAAATTTCCCTGAAGACATGTGCCTGGCATGTGATTACTTAAATTCCAAGAAGCTCTATAAATACCCCTTCAATTCTATGAAGGAGGGGACCTCTCGAGAGACACAAGTCTTGAACTCTTTTGGTGACTTAAGGCTTGGATATTCCACCTAAAAGCACTAAAGGGTTTGGACCTCTCTCTCAACTCAAAGAACTCAACAAGAAGGCTCTTGGAATCTCGATAACCCTAACACGGTTTCTGGATTCTAGGGGTTCTGCCACGCGTCGTTGGAGTAATAGTTCACCTGTCGTTCTCCCCTCTTCAATCAATCAATCAATTACGTTCTCTTCATGGATTTCACTCCTCCTCAGCCGACACTAAACCCTAACTAGCAAGGCACGATTTCCTTGACCACATTCTTTTGGCGACTCTGCTGGGGAGCTGCAGAATTCGTGAAGGGTATGGTATGCCCATAACTCGAAGTGGGAGAATAACAGGAAGAGCTTCACTAACAAACAACATTACCTCACCGATCCAGTTCTGAGGTAAGCAGGTCAAGCTTTCCAAGGCATGAATCTAAATCTCGATCAACCCATCCTTGAAGACGCATCGGAAGGAAGTTCAACATCACTATACATGGCTGAGCAACAACCATCAAATGTCAGGCAAACAGGCATGGGAAGGCAAAGCGAGGAAGAAAGTGGAGAGCAGACAAATGTTGTGCAACTAGAGATACTCAAGGTGTGAGACCCCAGATTTTATGAATAAAGATATAATTTTCTTGAAATATTTTTTTTTAATATTATGGTGTTGATTTGATGTAATGTTATAATTGTGGGTAATATTTACAAATTTTGCAAAGTAAGCAAGTGATTGTATAATATTCGATTGGTCGGGGAATATTCTTTTTGTCGGGGAATATCCGTACGACGGTACAATAATTGGTGGACCCCACAACGAATTTATTGTCGGATTGAGAAAACGACAAAAATACTTTATGAAAATAACGGCGGAAGTTTTACCGATTAATCGTGTTGAAACACTCTGGTGTTAAAAAAATGCGATGTACTGGCGGGTTTCATAGTAGTACGGTATTGATTATTGATGCTTATGTGAGAAGTCACTCAAGATCTTTGCTCAATCGGTATTCGGGACACTTTTCCTATCGGAGTACTATTCATGAGTTACTATTCACGAGTTACTATTTATGAGTTACTATTCATGAATAACTATTCATGGGGTACTATTGATCACCCGTAAAATATATTTCTTTTCGGTCCAAATCATTTTTGGGTACAATATTATTCTATGAGGAGATGTGCTAATTTTTCAGAACGTTGGTTGAAGTTATAATAGTAATCAATATGGACTGCTGGTGGAAAGTTATAATAGTGAATCAATATGGATCGCTGGTTTAAAGTTTTAATAGTAAATCAGTATGGACCATTGCTTTAAGTTTTAATAGTAAACCAATATGGACCGTCCGTTTAAAAGTAAATCAATCTGGACCGTTCATGAATTAGTTACTATTCAGTCTATTTTTCTATAAATAGAAGCTCATTCCTTCATTATTTCTTACAAATTCACTGAAACTCTAGAGAGAAATTATAGAGAAACTATAGAAAATTATTCAGCTACTTCCCTACTCTTATATTCAGTTTCTTTTAGGGTAAGGGGTATTATTTCTTTTGTATTCATGAAGAGAACTTCTGTTATTCCATTATTTATTATTCTATTGGAATAACCTGTATACGCGGGCTACCCTATACTTGGTGAAATTCTTCTGTTATTTCATTATTTATTATTTTGTCGAATATCCTCATGCATGCGTTTACTGGGGACCGTTCCATTATTTATTATTCGTCGTAATATCCTCGTCTGTACGTTTTCACGGGACTGGTTCCGTTATTTATTATTCTGTTGGAATAACTCACTTTGTCTGGTCTATCGCATGCGTGATTTATGGTGATTTCTTTTGTTATTCCATTCTTTATTATACTCAGTTAGTTAAAATTTTGACTTCTATACTCCATGAAATTAGTGGAATATCCTTGATATTTGTGCTTCATCCAGTATCTTTTCATGGAAATATTCTTCTGAGCATTCTTGAATTTTACTCTACAAAGAAGTATCATGTTGACAATGTGGACGTTATTAGTTCTTGGATAAATTAATTCTTGAACTTGTTTTATTGAATTCTTATATCATTGTCATCATCCTCATGTTTATATTATGTTGAAAGTCATCTGTGGCCTATAGTGCATAGATGGACTTGGTATGATTATGACCATGGATTATTCGGTATAATCATAACCGTAATGTTACAAATGATGTGGAAAAAGTCCTCATTGGCCCGTAGTGCATTGATGGACAGTTTTCGGTATGATTATGGCTATGGATTCTCTTTGGACGTAGTGCAAAGATGAATTGTTTTATGGCATGATCAGGACCGTTGATGAAAACATGATTATCTTAAGCCGTAGTGCATGGATAATTCATGGTCGTGATACTAAAGAATATCCTTGGTCGAAAAGTGCGGGGTGATTCGATGATGTGGATTATTTATTAAAATCGAGTCTCGTGATAAAAGTGATGAAAAACCTTTTAAATCATAGAAGATAGTAGATTTTATTCCCTACTTGACTCTTCTAATGGATTGCTTGTTCTGCTGCAGTTAAACTTGATAGTTATTATATTTTATCAGTTTAACACTATTGAAGGCTAAAGATAAATTATTCTCCATTATCTTAGTCATAATATTTCTTACTGGGCTAGTTGAGCTCACCCTTTCTTTCACTGTTCTCTTCAGGAAATGAGAACATAGCTGGGACTAGTCGGGGAACAGAGTGATGGTCCTAGATGGTGCATTAGTAGTCCTCACAATTTTGTGAAATAGTGTGATAATAATGGTAATGAGGACTCCTTTTGAGTTTGTATACTCTCTAGTAGATAATATTTGTATTCAAACTCATAATTTATGTTTTGTCGTATTGTACACGACAGTTGTATTATTAAGTTGTATTTGAATTCTGTACCATGTATCTGGCGACTCAAGATGGGTGATGTATACCTAATTTTGGGGGCGTCACAGTTGGTATCAAAGCTTAGGGATATGATCCCTAGCTGAGATATGAGATAAGAACTAGGAGGGGAGAGACGGGGAATTCCTTCGCTAGTATGACCTACCTAAGTTTACTTATTATTTAATTGGTCGGTCAGAGTATAGAGATAATATGTGATATATTAATTAACCCTGGTTTTGTGGTAGTATCTGAAAATGACATCCGAGAATGTTGAGAATAGTAATGGAGCACAGGAGACCGATGATTCTCCACAGATTAATAATCAGGACAATGTGCAACGGGATGGCGATAATCCTCCTGTAAACAACAACATTGATCAATTGACGAATGACGGTACGTTTAGGAGCTTTTTAGAATTCATGCAACATCAGGCGAAGGCGGCTCCTGTTCATAATATAGGAAAAAACAATGGCAACCCACTTTTGGTCACCGCTAAGCAATTCAAGGAGCTGGGACCACCGGAGTTTTTAGGAAAGCCAGAACCACTTAAGGCGGAGACGTGGTTAAAGCAGATCACCAAGATATTTGATGTCTTGGGATGCTCTGAGGAGTAAAAGGTTCCTTTTGCCACCTTTATGTTGCGTGAAGAAGCAGGTCACTGGTGGGAATCTATAAAACGTACCCAGCATGACGCACTCAAGATGTCTTGAGAAAAGTTCCAAGAGCTGTTCAATGACAAGTACTTTTCCGAAAGCATTCGTCACATGAAGGAGGTGAAATTAATCAAGTAGGAGCAAAACAACATGACCGTGTCGCAGTACGAAGCCAAGTTTGCCGAGTTGTCCCGATTTGCGTCCCACTTGGTTGATAATGAAGAGAGAATGACGCGGATGTTTTTAAGAGGTTTGAAGCCGGAGATACGTCAATATCTTATTTCTCATAAACTGTGTTTGTATTCAGATGTTGTAAATAGGGCTCAGTTAGTGGAGCGCGATAGCGAGTCAACGCAACCAAAAGAGAGCAGCCAGAAAAATGATAATACTGGTGATAACAGTCATCAAAGCGGTGATAATAAGCATGGAGGGAATCAACAAGCCAGAAATGGTAACCACTTCGATGGTAATCATGGTCAAAATAATAAGAATGGAGATTTCAAGAAGAAGAGATTCAACAATGATGGAAAGACGTCAGCACCAGCACCCGTTGTTAAGGAAGGAGAATGACCACCTATCATATGCTTCAAATACGGAGGGGAGGGACACATCAGTCCAAACTGCGCGATGCCGTCCAAAGCATGCTATAATTGTGGAAGAGAATGTCACTTAGCCCGATTTTGTCGTTCACCGAAGACAAGTTCAGCTAGGATGGAGGCACCAAAGGATGTCCCAGACAAGCCGAAGCCAGTAGTTTAAGAGAGAGCATTTTTTTTTTGTGACGAGGAACCTGAATAAAATTATCATGGGTATGTTAGTCATAAACTCTTGCGAAGTCTATACCGTGTTAGAAACCGGTTCTACCCATTCTTTTATCTCTCTTGCTTGCGCTCAACGTTTAAATTTGACTTCAGAGAAATTAGACTTTGACTTATTGGTTGAAACTCCGTTGGGAGAAACCTTCATTACATCCACGGTTTATAAGTCTTGTTTGATTCAAATAGGTAACCGCACATTACCTGTCGATCTTATCTCTTTGAAAATACTTGCCTTTGATGTGATTTTTGGAAACGATTGGTTAACTACTCATCATGCTTTTCGTAAGGTTGTTAGCTTCCATACTCCTAACCAACCTGTTATGCAAATTCAAGCAACCAAACCACTAAATTCAATCATTGTCATATCAAGTCATAAGTAAAGAGCCCTAAGCCTTTCGCTGGTGACTTCCTTGTGTGGAATGCACCGAAGCCAAACTTTCTGTAGGCGACGTCGTGAATGACAATGACAAGTTGATAGGTATCAATGTGACGTGCTATCCAAGTCTTGGATGAGAGTCACAGTTTTAAATGATATTTCTATTGTTAATAAATTTCCTGACGTATTCTTGAAGACTTCTTAGCCTACCCCTAGAGCGTGAAATCGAATTTTGTATTGACCTCAGTATAAAACCCATTTCTAAAACCCTCAAATATTTTCTTCACCTAAAACGAACGTGTAATGTTCCAATGACGTTGGCTCAAGCTATTGAAGATTACGATCGTACCATTCAATATCATCGTGGGAAAAATGAACGTGGTAGCTGACGCGTTGAGTAGAAGATCGTATGGGTTTACGAGTGTGATGTTGTTAACACAAAGACCCATTTCGTAAAACTTACAAATGATGGAGATAGAGTTAAAGACTCTAGGGACCCACGTGAAGATAACGAATATAAGATTAGACTAGACTTTAATCAATAAAGTTAAAGCTGCTCAAACTACATACTCAGAGCTGATGAATGTGAAGAAGAAGGTTCAAGAGGGCGTTATTCTAGAAGCAAGAATCGATGAAGAGAGGAAATCTCAACCCTCGGTTTAATTGACCCATTTTAAATCCTCGATCAAGAAGGAATTATGGCTTATAGACTCGTTTTACCGCCAAGTATGTCGCGTGTTTATAACGTTTTTAACCTATCAATGTTACGTAAATATGTGGACGACCCGAACCACATTATTAATTTAGAACCGGATGAGATAGCAAAAGATTTAACGTATGAGAAGATACGTGTTAACATCTTGGATAAGAAGGATTATATTCGACGCTCAAAGGTTATACCTCAAGAGTTAGATTTTGAAGTGAAGTCAAGGTATCCTCACTGATGATTGGGTAATATACCCAAAAATTGGATATACTTGGGTTTAAATTGTTATATCTTCGAGTTGTTTAGGAATATTTTTAATGTGTTTATATGTTATTTTACAAATTTGGGAGCTGCAGGAGCGAATGGGGGAATTAAAGCTAAAACGGGCAAAATGGTAATTTTCGGCGGGGACAAATGAGTATTTCTAAATAAGTTACTAATCTCAAATACGGGCCTTGAGCCTCTACTATGAATATTTGGATACGCGTTTGACTTTCTGTTTGACTTGCTTATGGGATGCAAAGCTGATTTGGATTAGGATTGTGGGAAAGTATAAAAGGGGATTAAGTGCTGAAATTAGGGGTTATCATCTTATCATTCATCATTCATTCATTCATTGGAGGCTACACAAAGGATTACTTGAAGACTAAGGATTGGCTACAGAGTTTTCTTCTTCTCCTCCTTATTTTTAATTTGTAATTCTTTAAGGATGATTTGCAAATGATTATTGGTTTTTATTTCCGTTATGAACTAATTCTTTAATTAAGATTTCAATTGAACCTTTTATGGCTATAAATTAGTTATTCAGTTTATTCCAATTATTTATGTTGAAGTGAATTATTTATCATGCCTTGCATCTATCGATTAATTATTTGGCCAATAATTACCTTGTTACTCTAGAAGGAATTATAAGAGGAATTCTAGGGTTAAAACTGGGTTCACCGCATGTAACACGTAAGGAATTAGAATTGAAAGAGTTTAATTCACTTATTTTGCATAAGAATATAGCAAGATTAATCTGGATTAAATAGAAGTCGGTTGATTACTTGGAAAAGGACTTTTGACATTTGATAATTCCTGTTAACAATTCAGTAGACATAATAATTGGGATAGTTGGGTAATTGAGTTATAGTTCATAATTGGGGATATTGAAGTCTTAATCCTTATTTATCGGAAATCATTCATTCAAATCTTAGTTTATTTATTTGTCTATTTTAGAGTAATATCTTTAATTGTTTAATTTAGTTTTAATATTTCAGAAAATCATAATTTATCATTGTTTAAATAAAATTGGGTTGATATAGTGCTAGTAGTTGGAATTTATTAATTAGAATTCTTTGTGGGATCGACACTCTATTTTATCACTTTATTACTTGTTGACCGTGTATACTTGCACGTATTCTTTGATTGCGAAATCAATCAACAAGTTTTTAGCGTTATTCTTACGAAATTTTATTAATATTAATTTCATATTAGTTATAATCAATTCGGTCTTAATTTAAACGTTACTTATATTTCTTCTTGGATTGGCAGGAATTCTTGTGCGTGTATGCACACTAGATCGAAGGCTAAAGAGGGACTTTTTCCGTATACAGATGACATCAAAAAGAAGTTCCGAAAAGTGCATTTGAATAATGAGGTTATACATTTGGAAGAAGAACTGGCAGACTAGGAAATACCCGTGAACATGGCAGAGAACGAACAGAAATCACTTAGGGATTACGCCATGCCGAATGTCACGGATTTGCAGTCGAGTATTAAGAGGCCGGCAATCAATACGAATAGTTTCGAGATAAAACCAGGAACAATTTAGATGCTACAGAATACAAGTCAGTTTGGGGGTAATTCGACAGATGATCCTAATGAGCATATCTTGAGTTTCTTGGAAGTTTGCGATACCTTCAAATTTAACAATGTATCGGAAGATGCTACAAGGTTGAGGATGTTCTCGTTTACTTTGAAAGATAAAGCACGAAACTGGTTACACTCTTTGCCTCCTGGCTCAATCACCACTTGGGATGACTTAGCTCAAAAAAATTTAGCTAAGTTCTTCCCACCAGTGAAGTCGGCAAAACTACGGAACGATATTCACACTTTCGCACAATTTGATTCAGAGTCGTTATATGAGGCATGGGAAAGGTTCAAGGATAGGCTCTGTAAGTGCCCTCATCATGGAATTCCGCAGTGGATGTAATTAGGGATATTTTGTGATGGTTTGCACGCGTCCACGAGGTCTAGTATTGATGCAGCAGCAGGAGGAGCGATCATGTTGATGAGGTGTATCAATTGTTAGAGACAATGGCCACCAACAACTATCAGTGGCCCATGACGAGGTCTAATCATCCAAAACCATCGGGAAAGTATGAAGTAGAAGCGATGACAGCATTAACAGCACAAGTGACTGCAATAGCTAAGCATATGGAAATATGGCGTCCACAAGCCACATAGCAGGTAGCGATGGTTTGTGAGTTGTGTGCTGGGGGTCATGCTACGGATCAATGTGCCATAAATTCTGAATCAGTACAGTTCGTAGGAAACTATAATCGCTCAACTCAACCGTATCCGACTCAAAATGCTTATAATCCGAGTTGGAAAAATCACCCGGGGGTTTTCATGGAGTAACACTCAAAGCGACTGAAGCAAGCTAGACAACAAAACACCTCCGAATTTCAAAATCAGACTCAACAACAACCAGAGAGGAAAGCAAGTTGGGAAGAAGCCTTAGAAAAATTCATTAGAGCATCTGACAAAAGGAACGAGGAACAAGACAAGAAAATGAATCAAGTAGAGCTAACTTTGCAAAGCCATGGGGCATCGTTAAAGAATCTAGAAAATTAAGTGGGGAAAATTGCACATGCATTGAATAACCGTTAACTAGAAACACTCCCGAGTGAAACAGAAATAAATCTGGGCAGAAACGAGCATTGCAAGGCAGTATCTATACGCAGTGGGAAGGATTTGCAAGAAACAGTTAAGGATAAGGAAAAGGGGACAACGCAATGTACGGTGAAATAGAAGAAGTTGTGGAAACCGGAAAGATAAAGATGAAATCGTAGAAGCGGGTTGCTGCACGAAACCAACTATCACAATGCCACCCATACCATATCCATGAGAGATTTGAAATCCAAGTTAGACAAGCAATTTTCAAGATTTTGGATATTTTCAAAAATTGCATATCAACATCCCTTTGCCAAGCTTTAGAACAAATGCCGAGCTACGCTAAGTTCATGAAGGATGTGTTGTCAAAGAAAAGGAAATCGGGTGATTTTAAAACAATGGCGCTAACCAAAAGAATGTAAGCGCAATTATCCGCAACAAGTTGCCTCCGGGTTAAAAGATCCGAGCGGTTTTACTATTACGTGCGACATTAGTAATCGCTTTTGGGGAAAACCTTTGTGTGATTTGGGGGCGATATTAATTTGATGCCATTATCGGTCTACGATCGGTTTGGGCTCAAGGCACCAAAAAACAAATATCGATTTATTGTTGGCGGACCGATCGATTCATATCCACGAGGTATCGTTGAAGACGTATTAGTAAGGGTGGATAAATTCATCTTCCCAGCAGATTTCGTAATCTTGGATTGTGAAGCAGATAATGAAATTCCCATCATTCTCGGGCGACCATTCTTAGCAACGGGGAGAACTTTGATCGACGTACAGAAAGGAGAATTGACGATGCGAGTTGAAGATCAGCAGATAACTTTTAATTTGTTTAAATCAATGTCTTATCTGAAGGGAAAAGGTGAGTGTTTGCAGGTGGATTTAATGGATGAGTTAGTTAATCACAAGTTTTGCGGTAATTACTCAGAGGACCCGATAGAATCCATGTTGTTCGGAATAGACGACTATAGTATTATTGAGGACATTGAGTAAATCAAATGGCTAGACACATCATCATTCTACCAGAAAAATAATCAACCATTCGACACGCTTGATAGGCCCGAAAAGGAAGGTAAAAAGTGCAAACCCTCGATAGAAGAGCCACCGGTGTTGGAATTAAAGCCACTTCCCTCTCATCTTGAGTATACTTATCTAGGGAAAGATTCGACTCTACCGATTATTGTTTCGACGAGTTAATCGACACCCAAAGGAAAAATTGCTACTACGGGTTCTCGAGCGAGTACAAAAGCAAATGATTGGGTGGACTATAGCGGATATTCGAGGTATTAGCCCATCTTTACAGATGCATAAGATTTTAATGGAAGAGGGTCAAACCAACCATTGAGATGCAAAGAAGGTTAAATCCCATTATGAAAGATGTGGTGAAAAAGGAAATTATAAAATGGTTGGATGCTTAGGTATTATTTACCCAATCTTAGATAGATTCATGGGTAAGTCATATGCAGTCGTGTCTGCAAGAAAGAAAAGTATGACGGTGGTGAAGAATGAAGCTAATGAGCTCATCCCGACTAGAATCATTATAAATTTTGAGATTATGTATGGATTACCGCAAGTTGAATAAAGCTACACGCAAGGATCACTTTCCTTATGCTTCATTGATCGATGTTGACAAAGTTAAGCGAGACATCAATTCTACTATCTCTTTGGATGGATATTCCGGTACAATCAAATTGCCATAGCTCTGGAAGAACAAGAAAAGACCACGTTCACATGTCCATACTTGGATGCGTTTGCATTTCGTACGTATGTCTTTTGGTTTATGTAATCTGTGGTAACCTTTCAACGATGTATGATGGCAATCTTCTCGATATGGTCGAATGAATTTAGAGGTATTTATGGATGACTTCTCCGTGTTCGGTGATAGTTTTGACTTGTGTTAGAAGAATCGATTTTGGTGTTAAAAGATGTGTGAAACTAACTTTGCTTAATCGGGAAAAATGTCACATTATGGTGCAAGAAGGGATTATTCTGGGACATAAGGTTTCTGCATCCGGATTAAAGGTAGATAGAGCAATGATAGAAACGATTGAGAAATTACCTCCTCCATCATCTGTGAAGGGAATACGAAGCTTCTTGGGACATGCGGGTTTCTACAGACGCTTTATTAAGGACTTCTCTAAAATCTCGAAACCTTTATGTTCCCTCTTGGAGAAAGATGTCACGTTCAAAATGGATCAAGCATGTATCGAGGCATTTGAGGTACTAAAGAAGAAATTGGTATTTTCTCCAATTATTGTGGCACCCGATTGGTCTTTACCATTACAATTGATGTGCGACGCCAGTGATTACGCGGTCAGAGCAGTGTTGGGTCAACATCATGACAAGATTTTTCACAATATCTATTATTCTATCAAGACGTTGATGGATGCTCAGTTGAACTACACAACCACCGAAAAAGAGTTACTTGCAGTGGTGTTTGCTTTCGACAAATTCAGAGCTTATCTTATTGGCACCAAGGTAATTGTCTACACTGATCATTCTTCCATTAAATATCTGATTGAGAAGAAAGATGCAAAACCGCGGTTAATACGGTGGGTACTATTGTTATAAGAATTTGATCTGGAGATCCAGGACAGAAAAGGTACAGAAAATCACGTGGCGGATCATCTGTCTCGGTTAGAAAACGCAGAGGTACAGAAAGAAGACAACTTATTAATTAATGAAAAATTTCTGGATGAAAAACTATTCCAGGTAACCACAATATTGCCTTGGTATGCTGACTATGTGAACTATGTGGTTGCCAAAGTGTTACATCTGGCTTTGACCTCACAACAACGAAAGAAGTTTCTCCACGATGTGAAGCAATACTATTGGGATGAACCATTTCTGTTTAAGGTCTGTGCAGATCAAATGATAAGATGTTATGTGCCTCATGAAGAAATGGATAGTATATTAGGCCATTTCCACTCCTCAAATTACGGAGGTCATTATTCCGGTGATCGAACAGCAGCAAAAGTACTACAATCGAGATTTTTCTGGCCTTCTTTATTCAAAGATGTTTATCTCTTTGTGCTGAAATGTGATCGATGCCAACGCGTAGGTAATATTTCCAAGCGCAATGAAATGCTACTCAACACAATTCTAGAGGTTGAACTATTCGGCGTGTGGGGAATCAATTTTATGGGACCATTTCCATCTTCCTTTAATAATCAGTACATTTTGTTGGCAGTCGATTATGTTTCCAAATGGGTAGAAGCCGTAGCGTTACCCGCGAATGATGCCAACGTTGTCCTCCAATTTTTTAAAAAAAAACATATTCACCCGATTTGCGACGCCGAGAGCGATAATAAGTGATGAGGGGACTCACTTCTGTAATAAGCAGTTCACTAAATTGCTTGTAAAGTATGGGGTTCGTCATAAAATTGCTGCCGCATATTATCCCCAAACCAATGGTCTAGCGGAGGTCTTGAATAGGGAGATCAAGCGAATTTTGGAAAAAGTGGTCAATCCGTCACGAAAAGATTGGTCATTGCGTCTTGACGATGCTCTATGGGCATATCGAACAGCGTACAAAAATTTGATCAGAATGTCTCCTTACAGAATGGTATTTAGAAAGGCATGTCACCTTTCGGTCGAGCTAGAACATAGTGCACACTGGGCCATTTGGAAACTGAACTTTGATCTAGAAGCGGCGGGTTAGAAAAGGTTACTGCAGTTAAACGAGATGGATGAATTTCGGTTCAATGCCTACGAGAGCGTAAAGCTTTACAAAGAGAAAGTCAAAGCTTGGCATGATAAGAATATTCTCGATCGAAAATTGAAACCAGGCCAACATGTTTTGCTTTTCAACTCTCGACTACGTTTATTTCCTGGGAAATTGAAATCCCGGTGGTCCAGACCATTTGTGATTGTATCTGTCGCTCCACACGGAAACATTGAAGTTAAGGAACCGAATTCAAAACGTACATTCAAGGTTAACGGCCAACGTTTGAAACATTATTGGAGTGGACCCATTGAACGTCAAGTTACGATCATGTACCTCGCCGATCCAGCGACCAAATGAGCACCATAAAGACAAGGCGGTTTTTAATATAAACCAAGCGCTTTAGGGAGGCAACCCCAAAAATTGCGTTTATTTTATTTTTATTTCATTTAATATATATTTTATATTTTGTGTTAGTATTATTATTATTATTTTTATTAGTACTTTAGTATACTAATTTTTATGCCTTCCCCACGTGTTTCACAACCACGAGATTTATATACAGGGCGAACAAAGGGACCAGCAGCACAGGTTATGAAATGCCAGCGCCCCGGTGCTCCAATTCTATGGTTATCCAGAGCCCCAACGTTGCATGACAGAAGCCCAAAGAGAAGCATAGCGCCCCGGCGCTCCAAATGTATAGGATCCCAGCGCCCAAGCGCTAAGGGGCAGAAACTACAAGACAGGCCCAGCGCCCCGGCGCCCAATTTTAAGGGACTCAGCGCCCTGGCGCTGAGGTCCAGACTCGACAACCCAGGCTAGCTCCCCGGCGGTGTTTCCTAGCACATTTTGAGCACCCCGGCGCTGGAGTGGTTACCTGACTCCTCCATGCATTCAAACTCCTGAACGGTTACCATTCTTGTGCCTTTTAATTAGCACGTCTTCCCCCATTCTCCTATACGCCTCTCTCACTCTCAATATCACAAGGTAATTGAAATTTTGATAGTACTTCTTTCACACATCTACCACGCGTCAATTACTTCGTTCAATATTGGTTGTGTGATCCTTATGTGCCGAAATTCTACTCCTCCCAATTCTTCAAAGGTATCAAAGGTATGACTTGAATTATATTCAAACTATTGTGAATCAAGATTTTCTTAGTTAATTATTCTTTTCATCTGGAAAATCCAATATAGCACATAGATAATTCACTGTTATTTGGCGTAATCATACACGAGGTTGGTTAGTGAACTACTGAGCATGGCATGAATGGATAGGGAATTAGTGATGGTTGTAAGCAAGTTATCGATTGCCTCCTAGGTGTTTGATAAATTGTCTAAGTCCCGATAATCATGTACAAATTCAAACATATTACTCCTACATGCACATTATTTATGGACCATCTTGACACCGCATGATATTATCAATCTATTGTGCACATATTCATTGCAGTATGGAAAGATTACACCTTTGTATTGTTGCATACTGACTGGAGCATGTTGTTTTTGCATGACACAACTTTTGGGCAAATTATGTGCGGTTGCTTTCAAAATCTGAAATTTTAATAATAGACGAGCATCTAATCGATATAATTGCCATTTTCATGCCTCATTCCCAACCATGTACCCAAAATACACACATATTATACAGTTTGGGGGTAAAGTTATGCATAAGTTTACACAACCATGAATTCTTTTCAAAGCTAATACATGAGTATGTTTTTACTTGCGAAATTCTCTTCATGGCATCAAAAAGCGTCAACGAGGCGAAGGGTCGGGGGCCGCAATTCCACCTCAAAATTTGACAAATGAGCATTTTGTTAGTGTCGCAGCTCAAGAACGCTACAACCACATGGCTACTCGCTCATTAGTTCCCAAACGTGGGTTGAGACCCGACCAATCCAAAGACGGGGACATAGCGGTGATGATAGCGGAGTGAAACTGGTTCACACTCACCGAGCAGCCCGATCCAGCAGTGATTGCAGTTGTAAAAGAGTTCTACGCCAACGTGCCTGAGCATGATCATTATGGGGTATTTGTCAAAGGAAAAATAGTGGAAATCGGCGAGGAGGATATAAATGGGTGTTATCAACTACTATTAGAGGGCCTTAATGATGAATATGCTAGACTCGTGAGTGATGGACCGGACTACGAAAAGATTATTCGGGAGTTGTGTCAACTGGGCACCACATGGACCATGCATGAGTGTGGCAGCATGACTTTCCCGTTGTCACACCTAAGTCTATATGGAAAGGCATGGTATGCCTTTATTTGTGCCAAATTGATGCCCTGCACACATGTGAGCCAGGTAACCAGAGAAAGGGCTGTGGTATTATACTCAATAATGCAAGGCCTAAAGATTGATGTCAGCCATCTTATTCAGCAATCTATCCTTCGAGCATCTCGCGGAGGGACCACAGGAGGGTTACCACATCCGTCACTGATCTGCATTTTATGTGCTAAGTTTGGGGTGAAATGGAAATCGGATGAGATGATTCAAACGCCTATGCTCGTGTTGGACCACAATTTGATCAGCCATTATAAAGTGTGGATAGGTGGGTCAAATCACCCTAGGGGATTGGGTTTCATAATTCCTCAAGTTGTACCTACACAAGCCCCACCACCTCAGGCTCCACCTACTTATGGCCCATCTATAGCAGCTCATCGTGGTGTGGTTCCCAAAGCTGTCCAGCGGGAAATAGATGGCTGGTTCTACAACATGGAGTCCCAGAATGTACGCTTATCTGAACGTCAAGACGTGATTTTCAAATTTTTAGTTGCCCAATTTGCTTTGCACGAGAATGCATCGAATTCATTCAATCACATCCGGGCGTTCAACTTAGCCATTTCCCAACTGCTCCTGTTCTCCCTGTATTTCCCCCTTCCGATCAAGAGATGAGCGAGGATGAGGATGCTCCACCCGAGGAATAAGCTCGTCAAGGAAGTCCTCTGTTTTATTTTGTTATATTCTTCAAATGAGGACATTGCTCTGGATTAGTTTGGGGGTAGTTAGTTTTTATTTCTAAGTTATAGTTTGTTATTAGTTTGTGGATGTGGATTGTGATTGTTAGTTAAACTTTGCATTTAGGATTGCATGATGATTCCAGCGTTTGATAGTGCGTTTATTTGGGGGGGCAAATGATGAATTTAGAATTGCATGAACAAGTCTAGTAAGGATTGTTGAGTCAGTGATATGATTTTCTTGACATGAATTGAATCTTTATCTGTTTAACACTGATATTATAGGAAAACACTTTGAAAAACGACCATGTTGGCTATGATAGTTTAAATGGTTAGATAATAGAGTTCTAAAGGATGATTACTAGTGAAATGAAAGGACAATTTAAATATCTAGAGAAGACTGAATTTATACATAAACTCGAGTTTGGGGGAAAAATATTTGGAATATATAAGCTAAACAAAAGTATACATGGTGACTAGTCTTGTTTCGGGGCCTTTGTTACTTGAAATGCATATACTTGAGGGATTGTCTTTACACCTAGCGCCCTAAGGTCTTTCATGGTCTGGGAGTCATTGGTCGAAAGCTCGCAAAAAGGGTAACACTGTTAGCCTAATTGGATGAGACATTGCACAGTCATTTATGTATATTTAAAAAAAATAAAAATAAATAAAATAAATAAATAAATACAAATACAACGGGAAAAGTGCAAAAGCCCCCGTTATAAAAAAAAGTAAAAAGAAAAGCATAAGTATTCCATTTTGACTCTTGAATTCGGGTGATTGTTTGAGTTTAGTTGAAACAAGTATATTTGATGAGTTCTCGAGTTTACACTGTAGGGTGCTTACTAAGAAATTTATTATCTTTCATATTTTTGCCTTTCATGGGTTAGCATGGTTGTTGAACACACACTCACAATATCAGTAATAACAGATTCAGATTCGTTGATTGTTGGGATATCATTGATCTGTGTTCACATGATGTATCAGCATGTTTTTGTGATTTTTCTGAGGCCTATGGATATACGTGAGCTATTGGATTGCTGGAATTACATTCATTTAGTTAGTTACATTTGCATGAGTTGTCGTTTTCATATTGTTAGTATTGTTTTGTGTTTGTTGCTTGAGGACATGCAACGATTTAAGTTTAGGGGTATTTGATGATTGGGTAATATACCCATAAATCGGATATACTTGGGTTTAAATTATTGTATCTTCGAGTCGTTTAGGAATATTTTTACTGGGCTTATGTGTTATTTTGCAGATTTGGGAGCTGCAGGAGCGAACGGGGGAATTAAAGCTAAAAAGGGCAAAATGGTAATTTTCTGCAGGACGTCGATGTATTGTAAATAAATAGTACTAATCTCAAATACAAGGCGCTGAGCCTAAAACCTATGATTATTTGGATCGCATTTGACTTTCTTTGTTTGACTTGCTTATGGGATCTGAAAGTGATTTGGATTAGGATTGTGGGAAAGTATAAAAGGGGATTAAGTGCTGAAATTAGGGGTTATCATCTTATCATTCATCATTCATTCATTCATTGGAGGCTACACAAAGGATTACTTGAAGACTAAGGATTGGCTACAGAGTTTTCTTCTTCTTCTCCTTATTTTCAATTTGTAATTCTTTAAGGATGATTTGCAAATGATTATTGGTTTTTATTTCCGTTATGAACTAATTCTTTAATTAAGATTTCAATTGAACCTTTTATGGCTATAAATTAGTTATTCAGTTTATTCCAATTATTTATATAGAAGTTAATTGTTTATCATGCCTTGCATCTATTGATTAATTATTTGGCCAATAATTACCTTGTTACTCTAGAAGGAATTGTAAGAGGAATTCTAGGGTTAGAACTGGGTTTGATAACGTGTGACTTAGTTATTTGCACAGTGAATAATTAGGTTTATGAATTGAATGGAAATATATGTTCACCGCATGTAACACATAAGGAATTGGAATTGAAAGAGTTTAATTCACTTGTTTTGCCTAGGAATATAGCAAGATTAATCTGGATTAAATAGAAGTCAGTTGATTACTTGGAAAAGGACTTTTGACATTTGAGAATTCCCGTTAACAATTCAGTAGACATAATAATTGGGATAGTTGGGTAATTGAGTTATAGTTCATAATTGGGGATATTGAAGTCATAATCCTTATTTATCGGAAATCATTCATTCAAATCTTAGTTTATTTATTTGTCTATTTTAAAGTAATATCTTTAATTGTTTAATTTAGTTTTAATATTTCATAAAATCATAATTTATCATTGTTTAAATAAAATTAGGTTGATATAGTGCTAGTAGTTGGAATTTATTAATTAGAATTCTCTGTGGGATCGACACTCTATTTTATCACTTTATTACTTGTTGACTGTGTATACTTGCACATATTCTTTGATTGTGAAATCAATCATCAGTCACCTATTCGGCATACCAGGTACGTATATAAATTTCGAGGGCGAAATTTCATAAGGATAGGAGATTGTGAGACCCCAGATTTTATGAATAAAGATATAATTTTCTCGAAATAATTTTTTTTAATATTATGGTGTTGATTTGATGTAATGTTATAATAGTGGGTAATATTTATAAATTTTGCAAAGTAAGCAAGTGGTTGTATAATATTCGATTGGTCGGGGAATATTCTTTTTGTCGGGGAATATCCGATGACGATATGACAATCATTAGTGGACCCATAACGGAATTATTGTCAGATTGAGAAAACGACAAAAATATTTTATGAAAATAACGGCGGAAGTTTTACCGTTAACTGTTGAAACAACCGGTGTTAAAAGTACAGTAATACGCGTGGTTGCATAGTAGTTCACGGTATTGATTATTGATGCTTATGTGAGAAGTCAATCAGTATTGTTCAATCGGGTATTCGGGACACTTTTCGTGTCGGAGTACTATTTACGAGTTACTATTCACGAGTTACTATTCATGTGTTACTATTCATGAGTTACTATTCACGGGGTACTATTGATCACCCGTAAAATATATTTCTTTTCGGTCCAAATCATTTTTGGGTACAATATTATTCTATGAGGAGATGTGCTAATTTTTCAGACCGTTGGTTGAAGTTATAATAGTAAATCAATATGGACCGTTGGTGGAAAGTTATAATAGTGAATCAATATGGATCGTTGGTTTAAAGTTTTAATAGTAAATCAAGATGGATGAATTGCTTTAAGTTTTAATAGTAAACCAATATGAATTTGTCTGTTTAAAAGTAAATCAATCTGGACCGTTCATGAATTACTTACTATTCAGGTCCATTTTCCTATAATAGAAGCTCATTCCTTCATTATTTCTTACAAATTCACTAAAACTCTAGAGAGAAATTATAGAGAAACTATAGAAAAGTATTACGCTATTTCCTACTCTTATATTCAGTTTCTTTTTACTGGTAAGGGGTTATTTCTTTTTTGTATTCATGAAGAGAACTTTTGTTATTCCATTATTTATTATTACATTGGAATAACTTTTATATGCTGCTACCTATACTTGGTAAAATTCTTACATTATTTCATTATTTATTATTACATTGGAATATCATGTCTATGCGTTCCACATGGGACACTGTTCCATTATTTATTATTCGTCGAATATATCCTCATGCATGCGTTTCTGGCGGACACAGTTCCATTCTTTATTATTACATTGGAATATCACGTCTGCGTGCGTTTACTGTTGGACTGGTTTCGTTATTTATTATTCATTGGAATAACTTTGCATGTGCGATCTATCGCATGCATGGTGATTTCTTTTGTTATTCCATTCTTTATTATACTCAGTTGGTTAAAACTTTGACTTCTATACTCCATGAAATTAGTGGAATATCCTTGATAGTTGTGAAACCTCCAAGGCCCCGGTTGGTTGTAAAGAAAGAAATGAAAAGAAGACCAGACTTCTGTGTATACCACCAATACGCAGGGCATTCCACTATGGACTGTTACAGTCTGCGGAGGATATACCATGAGAAACTGGCGGCCGGGGAGATTGAACTAGGAGAAGAAACGTGCAACACTATCACCTATGGTGTAGTCCCGGAAGTCAAGAACTCAAATACTGGCTCTATGTACCATCAAAAAAAACTCTGAACTACAGACGAATTAAAAATCCACCCAAGATGGTGTTCCACCAAAAATGGTGGTTTAAACCCTCACGAGTATCCCTTGCCAAGCAATTGGATGACCAAGGGAGGAGGCACAAGAATTGACGAATAAACAAAAAAAAACCCCACCCTAGATGGTGGTCCACTCTAAATGGTGGTCAAGTCCTCGTAGACTGCACTTGCCAAGAAATTGGATGACCCAAGTGGCGAGGCACCCAATTTCAAGTCCTCATAGACTGCACTTGCAAAGAAATTGGATGACCCAAGTGACGAGGCACCTAATTTCAAGTCCTCGTAGACTGCACATGATAAGATATTGGACGACCCAAGTGACGAGGCATCCATTTTCAAGTCCTCATAGACTGCACTTTCCAAGAAATTGGACGACCCAAGTGACGAGGTACCCGATTTCAAGTCCTCATAGACTACACTTGCCAAGAAATTGGACGACCCAAGTGACGAGGCACCCGAGTGTTACACTTTCTCATCAAAAGTGAATGAGGCACCTGACTATAAGTCCTCAGACCCAAAAAGTTATACTTTCAACTTTAATAAAAGTAATTGAGGCGCCTGAGTATAAGCCCTCAACCCCGAAAAAGTTACACTTTATCTCTAAAAGTGGTGAACGTTATGCTTTCGTAAAAAAAGCAAGATTTGTTATATGAAACGTTATGCTTTTCGTTAAAAGCAATTTGATTATCAATAAATTTGTCAAACTTTCACTTATACTTGATTATTTCTTCTGATTTAAAAAAAAAGAAAAAAAAAGTATATATTCAAGTGTTAGTCTATATGAAATATATGCACATGATTTTCTGATACAGGAAATGAAAAAAAAACTACGAAAGTTCATGATCTAATGGCCCTGACCTGTCGAATTGAAGAGAGAGGAATACCTAAAGATTGGTCTTCGTGGCTATCAGGCCTTCGAGGCTATCAGCAGGTCTTCGAAGCTATCAGCATGTCTTCAAGACTATCTTCCGGTCTTCGATGCTATCAGGCCTTAGAGGCTATTAGCAGGTCTTCGAAGCTATCAGCATGTCTTCAAGGATATCTTCCAATTTTCGAAGCTATCAGCAGGTCTTCGAGGCTATCAAGCCTTCGAGGATTTCTGGCCTTCATGGACTTCTTAATTCTCAATGACTTTTTAATTCTAAAGAAAAGAGAAATTTCCAGAGAGGGTACGAAAGATTAGATTGAAGATTTTCAAAATGTCACAGGAGAGCTCCTCTAAGGCTCGCCCTTCTAGGGTTTGCTCCCTAGAGGTTCCCTCTCCTAGGACTTTCATTTTCGAGGCTTGTAAAACATCAAGCCCCACGAAGTGTTCAGACACTGGAATTAAGACTTCAACACTTATAATTTTTTGCCCGATCATCTCACCAAAGGCGTGACTCACGCGCGGGGGAAAATTTCTTACTGATAGATGACATAGACATCCTCCAGAGTAGAGGTGCATTCCCCCCAAGAAGTGATGAATCCCTACATAGCTGGATGCAACGAAGAATGTTAGCCTTCTCTTTAGTATATCCACATAATCAGCATTCTCAAGTATTTCGCCGGTCCAATGCTACCATTCCTGAATGTGGTTAGATGAATAAGACAAGAAGTGAATGAGAATGCGATCAGAATCGGGAAAGTTACCCCAACTTCCACAAGCCGTTGGATATAGAAACAAGCCTTCCTTCTATGGTGGAGGAAAAGTTGTACGGTCATAAGTTTGGACTTGCTTCCAAAAGATGACGAAAAGACCAAAGGAGGGGATCCCTTTCCTAATCATTGAGAAATGGGGCCTCCTTAGTCGTTCCCAAGTCTGCAGAATGTTCAATGGGGAGGGCCGGCAAGAAAAAAGAATTCAGCAAAAGGGATCTAAAGAGCAAGGAAATGAGGCATTTGAACTTGAAGTGCTCACCATGGCAAAGAAGAAAACCTAAGATTTAAGCCTAAAAACACTTGGAAAAAAGAAGAAACAATGTTAGGAGGAGTTAGGAATCATAATTATGCAAGAAATAATTTCCCGAGAATTTTCAAAAAACTTCAGATATCCAAAAGGTATCCTTCAAAGCCTTTTTCGGACTTATAATGGTATATATCATGGCGTAGCAATGACTTTTGTAGGGCTCATTGATACGGTCATTTTGATATATTACGGGCCCCAAAACTCCAAACGGATCAAAAGTTACACTCTAAATAGTAACTGCTCGTCCCGAACTTCATTTTTTTGCCCAAAACATGGATTTCTCCCTAGGGTTCGGCCCCCTAGGGTTTGGCCTCCTAGGGTTCGCCCCTAGGGGTTTGGCCATCTGGAGCGGTTTCATTGCATGTAGAGCATTTTTTCTTCCTTCGTGGACAAAACGTAAGTCTTTCTTTATTATCCGAGGGAAAAAACCAAGATGTAATCAAGGTAATGGGGCTCGGAAGACAAAAGAAAGATTGGGGAGTCCTGAAAAAAAAATTGTAGGGTTGGCCCCCCCTAGGGTTCGGCCCCCTAGGATTCGGCCCCCCTAGGGTTCGGTCCCCTAGGGGGTGTTCCCTCTCTTCATTCCTTTGATGAGGTACTGTTACTCCACCAATCAACTACTTAGAACGAGTGCTCCTTCGCCGCAAAAATTATAGCCTTCCTCTGATGAATTCCGAGGGAAAAAACCAAGATTTGATCAAGGTGATGGGGCTCAAAAGCACAGAAAGACTACAATTGCCTGAAATAATAAAAAAAGAAATAGAGGAAGCAAGTCAAGAAAAATATAAGAAGGAATGAAGCTCCAAGGCTCGGGTTCCCCATAGGGTTTGGCCCTATAAGGTTCATCCCCTAGGGTTCAGCCCTATACAAAGGAATTCTCTTTGTTACCTCTTGCTCGAATTGAAGAATGTCTTCTTGCTGCTCCCTTGAGGATCTTCCTGGCTCGTAGAAAGAAAGAAAATCCAAAATGAAGCAAGATAAGCAAGGAGGCGTGAATGGCTTGGGCGATGCATACATATGAATACGTGTATAGCCCCCAAAGTATGCTTACAACGAAAAAGGAAGTAATCACTCTTTTTTCATTAAGGGAAGGATTCAAGCTGATTTCCAAAAGATAAGTATCTTTGAATTTATTTCTAAATAGAAATATATTAAAGATATTATTTGCTAAATATAAAGAAGATTTTATTCCCAACAAGGGGTAATTTTCGAAAATGGATTATTTATATATATATAGATGATAATATATATATATATATATATATATAATCTTTTACTTTCAAATAAAGAAAGATTTGGTTTATTTCCAAAATAAGATTAAGATTTGATTTTATTTTCGAAAAAAATAAAATTAATTAAGATCTGATTTGGTAAAAAAGGAAAAATCTGATTTACCAAAAGAAAGATTTTATTAAATTTAATTTTATTTGATCATTTCTCTTGTTCCAGGAAAAAATAAAGAAATAAATATTGGGCAAGCTATGGACATATTTTTGGAGGAATTCCCAATAGGTCCAAGGTAGAGCCCTGCTAGGTTTTGCCTCCCTAGGGTTTAACCCTTAGGGTTTGGCTCCCCAGGGGTTCCCTCTACTAGGACCATTATCTTCAAGACTTGTAAAGTGAAGTCCCGCAAAATCGTTCAAAGGCTTGAAGTATTCTTGCGCGATCGTCTATTTGGGAATACGACTCCCGCGCAGGGGGCAAATGTGGGGCCAGGTGCAAAATTAGGGTTCACATGACCTAATTAAATTAAATGCACAATTAGGGTTCCATGACATCATTAAATGCACAAATTAGGGTTCACATAACCTAATTAAATGAAAACGGATAAGTCAGAAATAAAGGGGCTAGACCCGGGAGAAGCCTCCACGTGTTCCGAGGCAGAAGGCTCATGGAGGCGGCTCATTTTGGGAATATATTGAGGGATTGGATTGGTGGCTAGAAGGACAGGGCGATATGGGCATTATTCTAATGACTAAAGGGTATTTTTAGAATTTCCCTAAAGACATGTGCATGGCATACGATTACTTCAATTCCAAGAAGCTCTATAAATACCCCTTCCATTCTATGAAGGAGGGGACCTCTCGAGAGACACAAGACTTGAACTCTTTTGGTGACTTAAGGCTTGGATATTCCACCTAAAAGCACTAAAGGGTTTGGATACTCAGCTCTCAACTCAAAAGACTCAACAAGAAGGCACTTGGATTCCGATAACCCTAACACGATTTTCGGAGTCTAGGGGTTCTGCCACGCGTCATTGGAGTAATCGCCCACCTGTCGTTCTCCCCACTTCAATCAATCAATCAATTCTGTGCTCTTCGTGGATTTCTCTCCTCCTCAGCCAACACGAAACCCTAACTAGCAAGGCACGATTTCCTTGCCCATAATTAGTAATTAAAACTTAAAAATTTTGTTGTCAAGATGACTAATATAGGAGAATCCAGTCAGGCAAGGGAGGAGGGACCTCAGATGCCTAGAGAGGAGGAGTCTCATGACATTCAGGTGGTTTGGGAATAACTACTTCCACGGGAGTCAGATCCGGTGGTCACAGTGGTTGAAGATGAGAATGATGATGTAGAAACGGATGAGGAGGATCCTGTTGAGCTGCCACAGGCGAATGAGGATTACGAGGACGAGGAGGAAGATGTTCCACTAACCTCAATCGATGCCCGTATATACGATGAAGTCTACGACCGCAATGTGGAACTTCAAGATACCATCGAGGAGTTGGAGGAGATTGTAGCTGAGCAACAGACCTCGATGGAACAGAAGGACGATGACATCCAGGATCGAGTTGAACGTCTGACTAATTAATGTCGAAGAGAAGCTTGTCCACACTGAAAGAGAAAATGAACAACTGACCAAGGAAATCGCAGAACTGAAGAACAAGCTGAAGGAGGAATCTACTAAGAGGGAAAGAGCTGAAGACGCATACAAGGAAGCTTATCAACGAGCCGAAATATCAGAGAGAGACGCACAAGCAAAAAGGATGAAGATGGAGGAGATGAATAACTTATTCAACACCGTGATTAATCGAGCTCAAGATCGGGTCATGGGTTATCCAATTTAGTTTGAGACGTTGCCATCATACATATTAGATCGCAGAACAATGTTTCGGATTATGGAGGAAAAATGTCGTAAGGCTACGCAGTATCTTAGTAGGACATTATAGGGAATGTACCTGATATGCGATTAATAAAATGTTAAATAATATGTAAATCCCTAGTGATATGTAATCGATGGGATATGATGATGATGTTATCCTGAAACTTTAGTAAGTCAGGAAAGTAATGTAAATAGTAGTGATGTTATTGTTCTTACATTTTTTAAAAAGGTTATGAATGAATAAAAGTTATTATTTTATTTTAACAAAAAATGCCTCCAAGACGTCAACCACGATAGAGAACCACTGAGGGAACAACCAATAACAACAATGTTGAAGCTAACCTCGTTCAATAGCTGGTGACGTTACTGACGGGTGCACTGCAGAATCAAGCTATAACATTTAATGACTTTAAGGCGGTTGGACCACCAAAATTCCGTGAGTCCATGAATCCAGTTGAGGCACAGACCTGGATCATGGAGGTAGAGAAAGTATTCGATGTTGTGAGAGTAGGGGAGAATCAGAAAACTGCTTTTGCAACATTGATGTTAAAAGTAGAGGCTAGCTATTGGTGTTAGGCCAATAAAACTCGAGGAGGTCAAGGGGTTATGACTTGGGATAGGTTTAAGGAGATATTCTTCGAGACTTATTTCCTATAGAGTTTAAAGAGTCAGCTAGAGGTGCAGTTTTTAGAACTGAAGCAGGGAACGATGACGGTATCGGAGTATGCCGCAAAATTTAATGAGTTGGCGAGGTTTGGGCCATATCAAGTTAACACAGATGAACGTAAGGCTAAGAGATTTGAGCAGGGACTGAAACCTTAGTTGTATAGTAGGGTCTCCCTGTTCCAGCTGAAGACGTTTGTGGCGGTATTGGAGAAGGAAATTCTCGCTGAAGGTGGAGGCGAGGCGATAACAAAGTTTAATTAAGAACAAAAAAGAAGAATGAACTGGAGGTCAAGAATGGAGGCGATGGTAGTGGAAATGGTAACAATAACCTGAAGAAGAAATGGAATGGAAATATGGGTGCTGGAAATCAGCAGGGTAACCAGCAAAATAAGAAGTTTGAAGCATATGCTACATGCAGGAAGCTTCACAAGGGTACATGCTTAATGGGGAAACGTGTATGCTTTAACTGTGGCCAGGAGGGTTACATCACCCCAAATTGCAATCAACCCAAGAAGAACGTTTGATTCACGTACGGGTCCAAGGATCACTTTGCTCATGAGTGCCTTAAGAAGAAAGCTGGGGAGACAATAGGAAGCAAGGGAAGTAGCAGTAGAGGTACATGGGCCATTCTTTGGACCAATTCAAGCATCAAATAAACCTGACGAAACCTTGACATACGTATGCAGAAGATCTTTGTGCAATCAAAGGATGTTGTGTCAGGTATTATCCCAATAAATGATATATATGCTTGTGTATTATTTGATTCGGGTGCTACTTGCTCGTTTATATATGATGAATTTGCTAAGAGGTTTGGATTGCCTAGTGAAAAATTGAACTTCCCTTTAAACATAGAAATTGCGAATAAGGAAGTAATTCCTGTTAGGTTCTTATACAAGAACTATAGAGTGAATATTAAGGGGAATATCATGATGGTAGATCTAATTCTAATTATACTTGGAGAGTTTGATGTTATTTTGGGAATAGATTGGATGTTCAATTATGGAACGATAATTGATTGCCAAAAGAAATGTGTAAACCTTATGATTTCGTCAAAGGTAGTTTTCTATGGTAGCAAATCACCTAGACAAATGAGATGTCTGACGATTATGCAGACCAAGAAGTTGTTGAGTCAAGGCTGTGTGGGTTATTTATGTGAGACCCCAGATTTTATCAATAAAGATTTAACTTTTGTCGAAATAATTTTTAATATTATGGTGTGAATTTGAGATAATATTATAGTTGTGGGTAGTATTTATAAATTTTTCAAAGTATGCAAGTGGTTATATTATATTCGATTGGTCGGGGAATATTCGGTTTAGCGAGGGAATATTAGTACAACAGCTCAATCATTGGTGGACCCCATGAATGAATTTATTGTCGGATTGAAAAAGCGACAAAAATATTTTATTGAAATAACGTCGAAAAAGTTTTACTGGTTGATCTTTGTTGAACTACTCGGTAGTAAAAGAAATGCGATGTCGTGTGGTTTCATAGTAGCACACGGTATTGATTATTGATGCTTATGTGAGAAGTCACTCGGTTTGATTCCATTATTGTCGATTAATAATATGAATTATTATAGCGATAATGACGTTTTGTTTTATTTGTATTATTAATGTAATAAAATGAAACATCTTTTATATAAAAGCGAATACTTTATTAAGTTATTACATAAATAGAATATATTATATTTTATTATGCATAGTGTTGCATAGTGTTTTGCATAGTGTTGCATAGTGTTTGCATAGTAAAATGTTTTTATATAAATAGAATATATGATATTTTATTTAAAAGATTTTGCTTTAAATATGGACCATCAAATTAAAGTAAATCAATCTGGACCGTTCATGGATTAATTACTATGCATTCTATTTTCCTATAAATAGAAGCTCATTCCTTCATTATTTTTCTTACGAATTCACTGAAACTCTAGAGAGAGAAATTATAGAGAGAAGCTATAGAGAGAAAAATATATAGAGAGAAAGAAGAAGAGTATTCTGATACTTCACTACTTTGATATCCAATGTCTTTTACGGTAAGGGGTATTTTGTTTGTTTGTACGTAAGGGTGTGTTATTCTTTCTTATTCATGAAGAGAACTTACATTATTCCATTCATTATTATTACATTGGAATAACTTTGTAAAAAGTGGTATACCCTATACATAACTTTTATATGCGGCGTACCCTATACTTGATGAAATCCTTATGTTATTCCATTCTTATTTATTACATTGGAATAACTTTGTGTCTGCTGAATCCCCTATACTTGGTGATCTTCTTACATTATTCCATTCTTTATTATTACATTTGGAATATCACATGCGTGTGTTTTACAGGACTGGTTTCATTGTTTATTATTCCGCATTTATTATTACATTTGGAATATCCTATCGTGTGTTTTACAGGACACAGTTCCATTGTTTATTATTCACATTTATTATTACATTGGATCATCACAGGTGTGAATTTCACGACTGGTTCCGTTATTATTATTCTATTGGAATAACTTTTATCTATCTGCAATCTGCATGCATGGTGATTTCTTTTGTTATTCCATTCTTTATTATACCCAGGTTGGTTAAAACTTTGACTTCTATACTCCATGAAATTAGTAGAATATCCTTGATATTTGCGTTTCATCGATATCTTTTCATGGAAATATTCTTACGATCATTCTTGAATTTTACTCTACAAAACAATGTCATGTTGACAATTTGGGCGTTAATAATTCTGGATTAAATAATTCTTGAACTTGTTTTATTGATTTATTATGTCATTGTCATCATCCTCATGTTATATTATGTTATCTTTGGCTTACGTGCATAGATGAACTTAGTATGATTATGACCGAGGATCATTCGGTATAATAATCATGGCTTGTTATAAATGATGTGACAAAAAAGTCCTCGATGGCACGTAATGCGATGATGGATAGTTTTGGTATGATTATGACCGGGGGTGATTTGGTATAGTCATGACCATTGATAATTTGATGAAAATCCTTGGCCAAGTGATGCGGGGATGATTAGATGTGGTGGTTTATTTATTAAAATTTGAGTCTCGTGATAAAAATTGATGAAAACCTTTTAAAACCTAAAAGATAGTAGACTTTATTTTCTACTTGACTCTTTTAATGGATTGCATATTCATTGCTGATTAAAGCGGGTTGTCTATTGTATTTTATCGGTTTAACATTTTTGAAGACTATTGATAATTTATTACGCATTATCTTAGTCATAATATTTCTTCTTGGGCTAGTTGAGCTCACCCTTTCTTTCACTTTGTCTCTTGAGAAATGAGAATATAGGCGGGACGAGTCGTCGGAAAACGAGTGATGGTCACGAAGATAGCATTAGTAGTCCTCACTATTACGTGAAATAGTGTGATAATAATTGTAATGAGGACTCCTTTTGAGTTTGTATAATATCTAGTAGACGATATTTGTATTCAAACTCACGATTTATGTCGTATTACACACAGCAGTTATGTTAATAAGTTTGTATTTGAATTTATGTACCATGTAAGTGGCGACCCAAGATGGGTGGCGTATACCTAATTTTGGGGGCGTCACGGTTGGTATATCGAGCTTAGGGATATGATCCACAGCTAAGAGGTGAGAATAGTACTAGGAGGGAGAGAGGGAATACCTTATTTAGAATGACCTACCTAAGTTTATGTGCTATTTTATTGGTCGGTTAGAAATATAGGGATAATTTGTTACATGTCAATTAACCCTTGTTTTGTGGCGATGTTTGAGAATGGCATCTGAAAATCTTTGAGATAAGCAATGAAGAACATGAGAGTGTTGATTCATTTCAAACAAAAGGTAACGACCAACAACACGATAATAATCATCTTTGGTGGCAACGGCTATCGAAACAATGATAACCATCGTGGGGAAATTATCATGCTAAGAATGGTAACCACTTGGTTGGTAATCATGGCAAAGATAATAGAAGTGGAAATTTCAAGAAGAGAAGGTCATTTAGCTCGATTTTGTGTGTATAGTGAAGTCAAGTCCAAATTTGGGATAGTGGCACCAAAGGCGGATCTGGACAAAACAAAGTCGGTGGTTTTTTCGGGAAGAAGCGTTTTTAAGTGACTTCTCAAAAGTGGGTAACCCGAACGAAGTTAGTACTTGGGTTAGTTAATTATAAATTCTTGCGAAAGTCTATACCTTATTAGATCTGGGTTCTACCCATTCTTTTATCTCTCTTGCTTGTGTTTCAACGTTTAAATTTGACTCTGGGAGAAATTAGACTTTGATTTATCTATTGAAACTTCGTTGGGAGAAACCTTCGTTACCTCCTCTTTGTTTTTATTAATCTTGTTGTTTCAAATAAACACTTTCACGTTACTGTCGATCTTATCTCTTTGAAAATACTTGCCTTTGAGGTAATTTTTGAAAATCGATTGATTAACTACTCATTATTCTTTTTGTAAGGTTGTTAGCTTTCATATTCTAACCAACTTTGTTATACTGAATTCAAAGTAACCAAATCCTAAAGTTAATCAACATTATATCAAGCCATAAGTAAAGAGCCCGATCCTTTCGTTGTTGACTTCCTTGTGTGGAATGCACCGAAGCCGACTTTACATGGCGACGTCGTGTGATGAAGATGGCAAGTTGATAGGTATCATTGTGAGGTCTTATCCGGGTTAAGGGATAGAAGTCACGATTGGTATTAATGTGACGTCTTATCCAAGTCTTGGACGAGAGTATGATTTTGAATGATATTTCTATCATTAATAAATTTCTTGGCGTATTCTTGAAGACTTCCTAGCCTACCCTAGGCGTGAAATCGAATTTTGTATTGACCCGATCTACAAAACCCATTTCTTAAACCCTCAAATATTTCTTGACTAAAATGAACAATTTCGTGGTTTATGATGAAAGTCATAATAAAAGCATTGGACTAATGAAAATCATGGGTATTAAGTGGTATTAGTAAGTGTTATGATGAGTTATGTTGGTTAGTATGTGAAAACATGAAAGTTTCTTAGAAATCACAAAGAGTTGAAAATCAGATTTTGGTGAAAAACGTAAACATGAAATTCAATTGACCATATCTCCTATTATATTTTGAATTTTTGAATGTGGTCAAGTCCTAGAGTTAGATCTATGAGTTACCTAACTAATCCAAGTGGAATTACTGGAAAAGGTGATGTAGATTTTTGTGTGGACTGATTTTAGCAAAGGAGTGCAAAGCTGCAAAAACCAAAAAAGCTGCTGCCATGATTTTAGAGGGGATGTTTCGGCCATTTAAATTATGAGAAAAATTCTAGCCTTTTGGGACATGAAGGTATATGGTATAAAGTACCTCCTGTCCAAAAATGAGCTCATTCTGACTTAAAATGAGCAAGTTATGACTATTTCAATATTTAGGTTTTTCCGATGAAAAATACTATAACTTAGGAGTTCTATAACTCCGATGACCATGAAATTTAAACTAGAAGCTCACGTTAACATGTGTAAGGTCCTGCCAAGATTTGGGAATTTTTGGAGTTAAACTTGAGGTAGCTAATTTCTTAAGGAATTAATTAGAAATTGATTTTTGAAAAATAGTAAATGAATTTTAAAAATTCCGAGAAAATATATTTTCATTATGGGACTATATTATGCTAAATCCCAGAAAAGAAATATTTTTGGGACTAATTTGGTATTTTTCATGAAAATAGTTTAATTCTGAACATATGAGTTAAATATGTTATGTGAAGTAACAAAGTTGAAAATAGGATTTTATGGCTAGAGAATCCTATATAGAGTATATGCATATTTTTTTTGATGAGGATTTGATAATTGGTGATGATATCGTTATGAGTATGGCATTTTGAATGATTAAATGCATTATATGGTAAAAGCGTAAACAATTGAGATAAATTATTTATAAATTTAAGAGTGATTAAAATATTGTTATAATATTAATGATATTAGATTATGAGATTATTAAGTGATTGATAACATGGGGATATTCTTGAATCTGGATAAATTATATTATAAATGTTTAATATTTATCCTTTATCTCATTTGATTGATTCTTTATATCATTATCCTCATGTTTATATTATGTTGAAAGTCAAATACATGGCACTGTGGTGCATAGATGGAATTGGTATGATTATAACCGAGGATTGTTAGGTATAATCATAACAGTAATTGAAAACACGATTATCTTTGGCCAGTAGTGCATGGATAATTTGTGGTGCGTGATACTAATGAATACCACGATTATCTTTGGTAGTAGTGCATGGATAATTTGTGGTCGTGATACTAATGAATACGATTATCTTTGGTAGTAGTGCATGGATAATTTGTGGTCGTGATACTAATGAATACGATTATCTTTGGTAGTAGTGCATGGATAATTTGTGGTCGTGATACTAATGAATACGATTATCTTTGGCCATAGTGCATGGATAATTTGTGGTCGTGATACTAATGAATACCACGATTATCTTTGGTAGTAATGCATGGATAATTTGTGGTGCGTGATACTAATGAATACCACGATTATCTTTGGTAGTAGTGCATGGATAATTTGTGGTCGTGATCTTAATGAATACCACGATTATCTTTGGTAGTAGTGCATGGATAATTTGTGGTCGTGATACTAATGAATACCACGATTATCTTTGGTAGTAGTGCATGGATAATTTGTGGTGCGTGATACTAATGAATACGATTATCTTTGGTAGTAGTGCATGGATAATTGTGGTCGTGATCTAATGAATACACGATTATCTTTGGTAGTAGTGCATGGATAATTTGTGGTCGTGATACTAATGAATACGATTATCTTTGGTAGTAGTGCATGGATAATTAATGTGGTCGTGATACTAATGAATATCCTTGGCACGTAGTGCGGGGGATGATTCGATGATATGGATTAATTATTGAAATTTGAGTCTCGTGAATGAAATATTAATTCATGGATGTGGTAAAAGTCGTCTTTGGTAGTAGTGCATTGATAGACTTGGTATGATTATGACCACGGATTATTCGGTATAATCATGGTAGTAATTGAAAACACGAATATTCTTAGCCCGATGGTGCATGGATAATTCATGGTTGTGATACTATTAAAATGAGTCTCGATATTATTGGTTTTACGATTTATATATCTTTGGCTTTAGTGCAAAGATGAATTGTTAATAAATATCTTTGGCTGTGTAGTGCAAAAGATGAATTGTTAATGAATATCTTTGGCGGATTGCAAAGATGAACTTAATGTTTTCAACGATAAAAAGGTATTCAAGGTATCCTCACCTCTTTATCATACCAGTCGTACCCTAATTTAGAGGCGAAATTCCATAAGGAGGGAGATTGTGAGACCCAGTTTTATCGATAAAGATTTAAATTTTGTCGAAATAATTTTTAATATTATGGTGTGAATTTGAGATAATATTATAGTTGTGGGTAGTATTTATAAATTTTGCAAAGTATGCAAGTGGTTATATTATATTCGATTGGTGGGGAATATTAGGTTTAGCGAGGGAATATTAAATAGAACAGCTCAATCATTGGTGGACCCTAGCGAAATTATTGTCGGATTGAGAAAGCGACAAAAATATTTTTTGAAATAACGGCGAAAGTTTTACTTTCAGTTGATCTTGTTGAAAGTACTCGGTAGTAAAAGTCTACGATGTCGTGTGGTTGCATAGTAGCTACACGGTATTGATTATTGATGCTTATGTGAGAAGTCACTCGGTTTGATTCCATTATTGTCGATTAATAATATGAATTATTATAGCGATAATGACGTTTTGTTTTATTAAGTATTATTAACGTAATAAAAGCGAAACATCTTTTATATAAAGCGAGAATACTTTATTAAAGTTATTACATAAATAGAATATATTATATTTTATTATGCATAGTGTTGCGTAGTGTTTTGCATAGTGTTTTTTGCATAGTGTTGCATAGTGTTTGCATAGTAAAATATTTTTATATAAATAGAATATATGATATTTTATTTAAAAGATTTTGCTTTAAATATGGATAGTCAAATTAAAATAAATCAATCTGGACCGTTCATGGATTAATTACTATGCATTCTATTTTCCTATAAATAGAAGCTCATTCCTTCATTATTTTCTTACGAATTCACTTGAAACTCTAGAGAGAGATTATAGAGAGAAGCTATAGAGAAAATCTATAGAGAAAAGAAGAAGAAAGTATTACGATACTTCACTACTTTGATATCCGATGTCTTTTTTACGGTAAGGGGTATTATTTGTTGTACCGTAAGGGTGTTATTCTTTCTTATTCATGAAGAGAACTTACATTATTCCATTCATTATTATTACATTGGAATAACTTTTGTAAAAGTGGTATACCCTATACATAACTTTGTATATGTGGCATACCTATACTTGGTGAAATCCTTATGTTATTCCATTCTTATTTATTACATTGGAATAACTTTTGTATACTGTGAATCCCCTATACTTGGTGATCTTCTTACATTATTCCATTCTTTATTATTACATTTGGAATATCACATGCGTATGTGTTTTACAGGACACAGTTCCATTGTTTATTATTCGCATTTATTATTACATTTGGAATATCCTATCACATGTGTGTTTTACAGGACACAGTTCCATTGTTTATTATTCACATTTATTATTACATTTGGATCATCACATCGGTTGTGAATTTCACGACTGGTTCCGTTATTATTATTCTATTGGAATAACTTTTATACATGCAAAGTCTGCATGCATGGTGATTTCTTTTGTTATTCCATTCTTTATTATACCCGATTGGTTAAAACTTTGACTTCTATACTCCATGAAATTAGTAGAATATCCTTGATATTTGCGTTTCATCGATATCTTTTCATGGAAATATTCTTACGATCATTCTTGAATTTTACTCTACAAAAGCAGTGATCATGTTGACAATTTGGGCGTTAATAATTCTGGATTAAATAATTCTTGAACTTGTTTTATTGAATTATTATGTCATTGTCATCATCCTCATGTTATATTATGTTATCTTTGGCTTACGTGCATAGATGAACTTAGTATGATTATGACCGAGGATCATTCGGTATAATCATGGCTTGTTATAAATGATGTGACAAAAAGTCCTCGGTGGCACATAATGCGATGATGGATAGTTTTGGTATGATTATGACCGAGGGGTGATTTGGTATAGTCATGACCATTGATAATTTGATGAAAATCCTTGGCCAGTGAGTGCGGGGATGATTAGATGTGGTGGTTTATTTATTAAAATTTGAGTCTCGTGATAAAAATTGATGAAAACCTTTTAAAACCTAAAAGATAGTAGACTTTATTTTCTACTTGACTCTTTTAATGGATTGCATATTCATTGCTAGATTAAAGCTGGTTGTCTATTGTATTTTATCGGTTTAACATTGTTGAAGACTATTGATAATTTATTACGCATTATCTTAGTCATAATATTTCTTCTTGGGCTAGTTGAGCTCACCCTTTCTTTCCTTTATTCTCTTGAGGAAATGAGAATATAAATTTGGGACGAGTCGGGGAAACGCAGTGATGGTCTGAAGATAGCATTAGTAGTCCTCACTATTCTATGAAATAGTGTGATAATAATTGTAATGAGGACTCCTTTTGAGTTTGTATAATATCTAGTAGACGATATTTGTATTCAAACTCACAGTTTATGTCGTATTATACACCACAGCGAGCTTATATTAAATAAGTTTGTATTTGAATTTATGTACCATGTAAGTGGTGACCCAAGATGGGTGACGTATACCTAATTTTGGGGGCGTCACAATTTAGCTTACATAGTTGATACTCAGAAGAAGGGTGTGAAATTGGAGGAGATACCAGTGGTTAGGGAATTTGTAGATGTGTCTCCGGAGGATTTGCTTGGACTTCCGCCTGATAGAGAGATTGAGTTCATGATCAACTTAGGGCCAGGAACTGCCCCGATATCAAAAACCTCATACAGAATGGCTCCAGTAGAGATGAAGGAACTGATGGTACAACTGCAGGAGCTGTTAGATAAGAAGTATATTCAACCAAGCGTATCACCGTGGGGAGCACCGGTGTTATTCGTGAAGAAGAAGGATGGGTCAATGTGCCTTTGCATTGATTATAGGGAGTTAAACAAAGTCACTATTAAGAATAAATATTTGTTACCAATAATAGATGACTTGTTTGATCAATTGAAGGGTGCTAAATACTTCTCAAAAATAGATTTGAGAAGTGGATATCACCAATTGAAGGTAAGAAATGAGGATATACCTCGAACGACATTCAGAACTCGGTATGGATATTACGAGTTTCTGGTGATGTCTTTTGGTTTGACCAATGCCCCTGCTGCATTCATGGATTTGATGAACAGGGTGTTTAAACCATTCTTAGACATGTTTGTGGTGGTATTTATCGATGACATTTTGGTGTATTCCAAAACTCAAGAAGAACACGTGGAACATTTACGTTTAACGTTGGAAACACTAAGAAAGGAAAAGTTATACACGAAATTCTCTAAGTGTGAATTTTAGCTAGATCGTGTACAATTTCTTGGGCATGTGATTGACAAAGATGGGATTTCAGTGGATCCATCAAAAGTGGAAGATGTAATCAATTGGGAACCACTAAGAACACCGTCAGAGGTGAGGAGTTTCTTGGGACTGGACTGTTATTATAGACGATTTATTAAAGATTTTTCCAAGATAGCCACTCCGCTAACAAATTTGACAAGGAAAGCTGTAAAATTTGTTTGGACGGAGAAGTGTGAAGAAAGTTTTCAAGATTTGAAGAAAAATTTAAGTGTGGCACCTGTGTTTTCATTACCAGATAGTACAGGAAACTTTGTGGTGTATAGTGATGCCTCACATAAAGGATTAGGATGTGTCCTTATGTAGAATGGCAAAGTTATTGCATATGCATCAAGGCAACTGAAGGACTATAAGAAGGGATATTTGACTCATGATTTAGAGTTGGTTGCAGTAGTATTTGCTCTGAAGATATGGTGACACTATCTATATGGAGAAAAATGTGAGATCTACACAGACCATAAGAGTCTGAAGTATATTTTCACTCAGAATGACCTGGACATGTGTCAAAGAAGATGGATGGAATTGATAAAAGATTGCGATTGTGAAATCTTTTATCATCCAGGCAAAGCGAATGTGGTTGCAGATGCTTTAAGCAGGAAAGGTCGAGAAAAGTTGATGTTGTTAACCACTAAGAAGGAACTTATTTCAGCAATGACAAAGCTAGAGTTGGAAATAAAATTTCCAAAAGAATCTGATGAACGACTATTTCAGATTGAAGCTAGTCCAACTTTGGTGGACAAAGTTAAGAATGCTCAACTACAACATGAAGAATGTGGAAAGATCAAAGAGAAAGTGGTTGAGGGTAGTGATGCAAAATACAAGATCGATACCGAAGGGTTATTGAGGTTCGAGGGAAGAATTTGGGTTCCAGCAGTACCAAAGATTAGAGACGAAATCTTGACCGAAGCTCATAACTTAAGATATTCGATTCATCCAGGAAGTACGAAGATGTATCAAGATTTACGACGACATTTTTGGTGGCCAAACATGAAAAGAGATGTTGCTGAATGTGTCGCAAAATGTTTGACATGTCAAAGAGTCAAGGCCGAGCATCAAAGACCAAGCGGATTACTTCAACCGTTGGAAATCTCGGAATGGAAGTGGGAACACATCACAATGGATTTTGCGGCGGGTAATACTCAGGGAGGATGCGATGCAATTTGGGTAATAGTGGACAGACTGACAAAATCAGCACACTTTTTGCCAATAAGGATTAGATTCAATCTTTATCAGTTGGAAAGGTTGTACGTTAAAGAGATCGTTTCGAGACATGAAGTGTCAGTGTCAATTGTGTCGGATAGAGATCCGCGATTCATGTCAAACTTTTGGAAGAGACTACAAGAATGTATGGGAACACAGTTGCGAATGAGTACGACATACCATCCGCAAACAGATGGCCAAAGCGAATGAACAATCCAGACATTGGAAGCTATGCTGAGAGCATGCATCATGGACTTTAAAGGGAGATGGGATGAACATTTACCGTTGGTGGAACTTGCTTACAACAACAGTTACCACGCGAGCATCGGCATGCCGCCTTACGAAGCATTATAAGGCAGGAAGTGTAGAACTCCACTGTGCTGAGATGAAGTCGATGAACGTCAACTGTTAGTACCAGAACTGGTACAACAAATTGCTGAGATTGTCAAACTCGTCAGGATAAGATTGGTAGCTGCTCAAGACCGACGGAAGAGGTATGCGGATCAACACAGACAAGATCGTGCATTCGACGTAGGAAATTTCGTATTCCTAAAAGTTTCTCCTTGGAAGGGAAAAATTTGTTTCGGTAAAAAGGGAAAGATAAGTCCGAGGTTTATTGAACCCTTCGAAGTGTTGCGAAGAGTTGAAGAAGTGGCTTACGAGGTAGCTCTACCTTTAGAGTTGGAAAACGTTCACAATGTTTTTCACATTTCGGTGTTACGACGGTATAAACCTGATTACAAGCACATGATCGAGTATGAACCGTTGCAGTTTGATAAGGACTTGTCCTATGAAGAGGTTCCTATCCAAATAATCGACAGAAAAGAACAGGTGCTCAGGAATAAAGTTATACCTTCTGTGAAGGTGATATGGAGGAACCACAATGTTGAAGAAACTACGTGGGAACTCAAAGATAAAATGATGAAAGATTACCATGAGTTATTTGTTTAATATGCATCTTCGATTCTAGAGAAAGAATCTTTATAAGTAGGGAAGAATGTGACGAATGATTTGTTTTAATTGTGATTCTGGAGACAGAATCCTTGTAAGGAAGGAAGGATGTAACAATCCAGAATTTTAATTTGTAATTTTAAATATTTATTGAATTATATAAATATTTAATGGATATGTTTATCGTTGAATAGATATTTGTTTGAATGAATTTGATTTTATTTGGTTAATTATTTGTTAAATAAATAATTAATGAGTTAAGAAAATTTGTTATTATGAGATAATCTTGTCTAATTTAAAGAGAGTTTATAATGAAATTTATGCATAAATTGTTATTAATTAATTAAATATTGTCGGCGTCGGAAATTGTCCTTTCAATAAAAAGTATGATATTTATTTTTAGTTGTATATTTGCGTTGGTGTGAGTATGTATGTGTATAGATAATTTTATAAATAAGTAAGAATATATTGTAGAATATATGAATTGATGTGAAGAGAATGAATGATTTTATATTATTAATTTTAATATATATAAATATTTAATTGAATTATTTATTGAGTTAAATAAATAAATTTTGTTTTGATTATAGAGATAATGTAATTAAAGTGGTTTTTTTAAATCGTTGATTAATTAAATGAATATTTAGTATTTAATTTAATTAATATAATAATTTATTTATATGTTATAGTTCTAATTTAATTGAGATAATTAAATTAGATGAGTTATAAATAAATTTTGTTTTGATGATTGTAATTACAAAAATTATAATAAATAAGTAAATATAATTATAATGACAATTTGATGAGATTGATTGATGTTAAGCTATTGATTAATTAAAATAATGAGTAAATATTTATGTGACAATTTGATGAGTCTTGATGTTAAGCTATTGATTAATTCAAATTGGTGTAACCTATGTATTAACTTCAGTAATTAGTATAGTCTAATAATTAATTACTAGGGAGTTACATATATTATATATTACTAGTTTTGTATATTATATGTATATACTACAAGTTAGTATGTTAGTTTTAGAAAACATACCAAAGAAAGAAGAAGAGAGTTAGAGAGAGTTGTAGGAGAAGAAGAAGAGGAAGAAAAAGAAGAAGAAGGGAAAGCTTTGAGAAGACAAAATAAGCCCCATCATCATCATCTCCATCTCTCTCTTAAATTCATACTAATAAAGTTATAATCTAAATTCTTTATTTTAATTATATTTTAATGTTCTTCATAATGTAGATAATTGTTATATAGAAGTTGTATTGAGAAATTGAGAGAGATAGAGAGAAATAGAGGAATTTAGATGAGCTAGAAGAAGAAGAAGAAGAAGAAGAAGAAGAAAGCTAGAAGAAGGTAACTTCTAAACTCTTATTTAATCCTTGATTTTTTTTGGGTAGATTTTTGTTCTAGGGTAGTAGATCATGCTTAATCTGTTTGTATTGGTTTAATCTTGGATTATCAAGAATCAAACAAGAGGATTCAAGAAAGAAAATGAAATGGAAAGAAAATTTGAAGAACAAAATTCGTAGGTTTTTTGTAATTGTGGACATATCTTGTGAAATTCATACCTCTTTGGGTATAATGAGTTAGAAAGTGTGCCTTATATCAAATCGAGGATATGGAAGTAAGCTATATTCTGAAAGTGGAATCACATGAAAACTCTTTGTAGATTTCTTGCAATGTCTATTTTAGTAAGGCTGGTCCGAAGGGAAAATAATCAGTCCAGAAAATCAAAACTGTTACGGTTTCTGACTTTGAAAATTTCATATAAATTCGTGTGTTTTGAATATGAACAAACTTAAAACTGTAAAGTTGTAGATATGGACGTTTACTAGCTAGACACACGAGATTGAGCCATTTTATGGACCAGATCATGTCCGAAATAAATTGTTTAGTAAGGATGTCCAGAAAATGAAATTTTCTAGACTAGTTGATGAATTACAGAATCTGGTTTAGATGGATAAGGGTCTGACTTTAAGGCCTAGATGAGGTTGTAGTACACTGAGTAAGGGTAAATTCTATATAAGAAGGAACAAAAACGGACATGTAACGATCTAGTTACGTTAAAAATGAAAACAATGTTTTGTTAAAGAAATTGTGAAGATGAGTTTTATAATTCTGTTTGAATTAAGATTTTGGGTGATGATATATTTTGATGATTAAAAATATGTTTTGACATATGTAATGAGTATAGATATGTGTTATCATATTCTATGCATAATTAACCATTTAAGATCAAGAGTTGAGATAAGTTAATGTGTGCACATAACGTGCTCGATAAAATGCCTAAAGAGTAATAGTGTTTTCTAAACTTTGGTATACAAAGTGTCTAACTAATGGCTAATATTGGATATCTAAGTATGAAAAGATGATAATACAAGAATAATAATGGAAAAAAATCGACAAAAGGGTAATTTTTGATTTATGAAGGAAAATTAAACATGTAAACAATGTGTTGAATATGCATTTTTGAAACCAAAGTGGTATAATAAAATGGTGTGATATATGCACATTAAACTACAAGTGTGATAGTCTAGCATGTGTGGTGATGAAAATGGAAATAAAACCGAGTTGCATATAAAATAGTTAGATGTCTATAAAGACATTATAAAGGATAATAAGATAAAGTAAGGTCTTAGAATAAATTTGACCATGAGATTGAGTATTGATTTTATTTATTATCAATCTCACATACTGATGTGTAGGTTATCTGAGAACGCTTGAAGTATTAGCGTGTTGGTAAAACGCCGGTAAAGGCAAGTCTTTCAGTTCTTTTTTGCTATTTGAATTTGATGATGAACTGCTTTAAAATTTTAGTGTATGATGTATTGTATATATCAAAAGTATGAAATGTGAAAGTCAATCTATGACTATGATAATTGAACTATGAATATTGATTGAGTAAGGAACTCAGTCTTTATAGTTGTTATGTGAACTACAACATGTATGCTATGTTTGTTTATGATTATTCTTGTATGTTGAGCATGTTATTATGTGTGCTTTCGTGATGCATGAAAAGCTGTTAGATTTTCTTTGGTTATCGAGCTCATTCTTGCAAATAACCATTTTGCTTGATTCAAGAATTGAAGGTAACGATATGTGCTACTTGATTGTTATGGATCAAAAGTGATATATGAAGATTTAATATCCTAGCTAAGTTGTTATTCTTGTAAACCATGTCTAATGTTTGAATAATGTATTAATGTTAAATTATAATATTGTTTTGTGAAGGTAAACTATTGTAGTATTAAAATGATTACGAGATATTTAGATGTAAAGGTTGAAGGTTTTGGAAGCGAGGATAGTTTGTAATAGAAAATTTTAATTATTCCATAAATTTCAATGGTTGTATTATCGTTTAATGATGTAAAATTAGAGGTTGAATGTATTATTAACGAATAGAAATTCGAGAATTAAATTGTATGAATTTTGGGTGCGTTCTGGTTGGTATCAAAGTGATAGGTTAGAAACCTTAGGTAAGAGTACCTTAGGCTATAACCTTAGAGAGAGAGGTGAAAATAAGGAAACGAATAAGCTCAAATAGAGTTTGAACAATAAGGGATTAAAACTTGCGTGAAAGGATTCAAAGAAGAATCTCTCTACAGAGTTATAAGGAATATGAATGTGGGGTTACCCAACTCCAATAATAAGGATGTAAGGTGATAATAAATAGACAATGTCTATAAAAAAAAGAATGATAAAGAAGTTAAGAATAGAGAGTTATATCTAAGTGGTTCAATTGTACTCTTTAAGTAGTTGATGTATGGTATCTCACAGGCTAAACGATTCCTTCATAGGCGGGAGGTATATATCTGAACTAGCAACTCGGAACCTAGTTTGTTGGTTGTTTGTGGGAAACCACTCAGCGTACCATATTGAAACTGGTAGAGACTCGATGTGTACCAAGTATAGAAAGTGGATACATATGATGAAAGTGTAGAACTTGAATGAAATGTTGAGCAATGTAAATGAAGTTAGAAATTCTTAAAGGAAGAATTGTTATATAAACAAGAAGATTCAAAGAAGAATCTTGAAGAGATATAAAGATAAGAAATGGGAGTTTCCTAACTCCAAAAGCCAAGATAACGAATAATGTAAGTAAATGATGAAAAAATAAAAGAAGAGGATCGTAAAACAAAACGATCACGAGTTAAGAAAAGAATTTTAAGGGAGATGATTATAGAATAAGATCACGGCGTGGTCATTTAAGTTATAAAAGAAAGATGGTCTATAATGTTTGAATAATTATAGCTTAATACTATGAAGATGGTGTACTATGAAAAGTAATGCAGAGATAACTCATGAGGAGTTATAGATAATGTGATCTGAGGAATTCGTATCGAAGCGAAGAGCAAGTTAAGAGTAAGATAGAGTTAGGTGGGATTTCAATTGAGGACTCATGTGATGGATGAGTTGTACAAATCTTTGTATGGGCGAGGGTTTTGTGCTTGCACTCAGTTTATCATATTGATAATCATTGGAATGTTGGTGTCGCGTTATCTATATATATGTGGCGAAAAGGTGATTCTTTTCTCATGTGTATGTTTGATAGTTAGAAACTATTAAGATTAGACAGATATTATTAGGATTAGGTGCGGTTCTTAAAACTAATGCATATGGTAAGTTCGTGACTCATAATAATATGTTATGTTTTGAACCCCTCAGCGAATGGACGCCTATGGTCTGACTAGGATAAGTTCTTAAACTCATATTATTGTGGCAAGTCCTGAACTTCCAATGTGCGGTAAGTTTGATGAACTGGGGTATAATTAAGTTATGAATGGAGTATTGAGGATGATAGGAATAGATAGATCTTTTAAGCAATGGATCATTACAGAAAGTGGAGTTGATGGTGGAAGCATAGGTATTCTAAATCTACTAGCTATGCTTGACTTTCAAAATTTATTGACTTCGTGCTGATGTTTACACTTCTATTACCCTGAAAAATATTGGATCAAATGATGGAACCAATGAGTTTTAACAACAATATTGTTATTCGTATGTCTATGCTAATTGTTTCGGCTAGACAAAAATAATTTTCAATATATCAAAATGTATTTATATCATTAATGCATCATGTAACCTGGTGCAAAGATGATAAAAATGATGGAGTCATCAATGCAGTATTACCTAGTGTTGGATGTGATCTAAGGATCGTCAGCCCACTATGGTATGATGTAGTATGATAAAATCACCAAATGACGGAATCCTCAATGAATTTGTAAATACGGTCTGCGGTATCGTGGCGTCGTAAAAAAATTTTGAGATTTCTTTGAGATATGAGAATACATATGTATGTATGTATATATATATATATTTTGGTTGATGTCCGAATTATTGTAGAGGTCTATGCTATTTGATTCAGCTAGACAAATATTGAAAGATGTTCATGAAATTCAAGAGTTTCTTGAGAAGTTATGCCAAACCAAATTGTTTTGGTGCGGATTCAGATGTTGAAAAGCTGAGATGAACAACCCTATTATTAGGGGTTGCGCTTAGTTTTATACTTTGCGCTGAAATGTTTGTATACAATACATGTACAATAGGTTGATCACCTAGAGTACTTGCGGAGGGTGTTTTCAGTCTTTGTGATTGATAAACATTCTGCCAAAGAGGGTTTAAAGTGTGAAGAACCAGGGGTGAAGCACTATTAAACCTAGAGAATAGAGTTCATGGTCTTGTGACCCTCAGCATGATTTGGAATCTTTTAAATTCCTGAGTTATTCATACTACTTCCCAATTATTGAACAATTGTGGAGGATTCTTGTTATTCTGCAAGATGGAAGTGAAAAAGGAAAGTATTCCTTAGAAAGAAGTAAGTCGTAAAATGCGACACTGAATGATGGATATGTTGAATAAGTGAGAAAAGAAATTTTGAAGTGAGAAGGATGTGAGTTATCAAAGAATAATGTGAAACTTTTAATAGAAAAGTTTAATAATTGTAGAATGATGTTTGTGGAAAGAAAGTGGTTATAGAAACCAATGAATGAATGAAGTAGTGACGTAAAAAATCTACTTTGATAGATTGAATGAATAAAGATTAATAAATAAATTAAAAAAAATTCGAGGACGAAATTCTTAGAAGAAGGGGTGAATGTAATGTCAGAGAGTTTGATCATATAATATATGATAATGATCCTTAGAGAAAGATAATGAAAGGGTCAAAGAATATGTAATACTCAAATATAATTGAGTCTAAGTAAATATTATGAAATAAAACTTATAAAAATTTATTATCAAGAATGGTGAGAGTAGAAAATATAAAACCTATATTAAGGTAATGTGTTGAAGTTATTCAATGAATAGATTTGAGGAAAACTTTGTAAGGTAGGGTTTTGGTGATTAGAGGATGGAATCTTTATAAGGAGGAAGGATGTGACATCCAGATTTTTAGAAATTATAAATGAGAATTTTATAAATAAAAGTATTATTTATGAGATATGTTGGGTGTGAGTATGTGTATATAAATATATTGTAGAATATGTGAATTGATGTGAAGAGAATGTTATATATTAATTTTAATATATATAAATATTTAATTGAATTATTTATTGAGTTAAATAAATAAATTTTGTTTTGATTATAGAGTAATGTAATTAAGTGTGTAGCAGATTAATTAAATGAATATTTAGTATTTAATTTAATTAATATAATAATTTTATGTTATAGTTCTAATTTAATTGAGATAATTAAATTAGATGAGTTATGTGATGATTGTTACACAAAATTATAATTAACAAGTAAATATAATTATGTGACAATTTGATAAGATTGATTGATGTTAAGCTATTGATTAATTAAAATAATGAGTATTTGCCAAACATGGTCTTAGGCTTTTCAAGTTCAAATTGGTGTAACCTATGTATTAACTAGTAATTAGTATATCTAATAATTACTAGGAGTTACATATATTATATATTACTAGTATTGTATATTATATGTATATATACTACAAGTTAGTATATTAGTTTTAGAAAACAAACCAAAGAAAGAAGAAGAGAGTTAGAGTTGTAGGAGAAGAAGAGAGTTAGAGGAGTTGAAGAAGAAAGAAGAAGAAGAAAAGAAGAAGAATGGAAAGCTTTGAGAAGACAAAACAAAACAAGCCCATCATCATCATCTCCATCTCTCTCTTAAATTCATACTAATAAAGTTATAATCTAAATTCCTTATTTTAATTATATTTTTATGTTCTTCATAATGTAGATAATTGTTATGTAGAAGTTGTATTGAGAAATTGAGAGAGATAGAGAGAAATAGAGGAATTGAGATGAGCTAGAAGAAGAAGAAGAAGAAAAAAAAAAGCTAGAAGAAGGTAACTTCTAAACTCTTATTTAATCCTTTATTTTTTTGGGTAGATTTATGTTCTAGAGTAGTAGATCATGCTTAATCTGTTTGTATTGGTTTAATCTTGGATTATCAAGAATCAAACAAGAGGATTCAAGAAAGAAAAATGAAATGGAAAGAAAATTTGAAGAACAAAATTCGTAGATTTTTTGTAATTGTGGACATATCTTGTGAAATTCATACCTCTTTGGGTATAATGAGTTAGAAAGTGAGACTTATATCAAATCAAAGATATGGAAGTAAGCTATATTCTGAAAGTGAAATCACATGAAAACTCTTTGTAGATTTCTTGTAATGTCTGTTTTAGTAAGGCTGGTCCGATGGGAAAATAATCTGTCCAGAAAATCCAAACTGTTACGGTTTCTGACTTTAAAAAATTCATGTAAATTCATGTGTTTTGAATCTGAAGAAACTTAAGACTGCAAAGTTGTAGATATGGAAGTTAACTAGCTCAAATAGAGTTTGAACAATAAGGGATTAAAACTAGTTGATGAAATATTATGGAACGGATCATGTCCGAAATAATTTGTTTAGTAAGGATGTCCAGAAAATGAAATTTTCTAGACTAGTTGATGAATTACAGAATCTAGTTTAGATGGATAAGGGTCTCGACTTTAAGGCCTAGATGAGGTTGTAGTACCTTTGAGTAAGGGTTAATTATATATAAGAAGGAACAAAAAGCGGACATATAACGAGCGAGTTACGTTAAAAAAACGAAAACAACGTTTTGTTAAAGAAATTGTGAAGATGAGTTTTATAATTACATTTGAATTAAGATTTTGGGTGATGATATATTTTGATGATTAAAAATATGTTTTGACATATGTAATGAGTATAGATATGTGTTATCATATTCTATGCATAATTAACCATTTAAGATCAAGAGTTAAGATAAGTTAATGTGTGCACATAACGTGCTCGATAAAATGCCTAAGATTAATAGTGTTTTCTAAACTTTGGTATACAAAATGTCTAACTAATGGCTAATATTGGATATCTAAGTATGAAAATATGATAATACAAGAATAATAATGGAAAAAAATCAAAAAGGGTAATTTTTGATTTATGAAGGAAAATTAAACATGTAAACAATGTGTTGAATATGCATTTTTGAAACCAAAGTGGTATAATAAAATGGTGTGATATACGCACATTAAACTACAAGTGTGATAGTCTAGCATGTGTGGTGATGAAAATGGAAATAAAAAACCAAGTTACATATAAAATAGTTAGATGTCTATAAAGACATTATAAAGGATAATAAGATAAAGTAAGGTCTTAGAATAAATTTGACCATGAGATTGAGTATTGATTTTATTTATTATCAATCTCACATACGATGTAATAGTTGTGCGAGGGCCTTGAAGTATTAGCGTGTTGGTAAAAAGCAGCCGGTAAAGGCAAGTCTTTCAATTCCTTTTTACTATGTGAACTTGATGATGATCGCTTTTTAAAATTTTAGTGTATGATGTATTATATATATCAAAAGTATGAAATGTGAAAGTCGATCTATGACTATGATAATTGAACTATGAATGTTGATTGAGTAAGAACTCGATCTTTATAGTTGTTATGTGAACTACAACATGTATGTTATGTTTGTTTATGATTATTCTTGTATGTTGAGCATGTTATTATGTGCTACGTGATGCATGAAAAGCTGTTAGATTTTCTTTGAAATTCGAGCTCATTCTTGCAAATAACTATTTTTGCTTGATTCAAGAATTGAAGGTTTTTATGTGCACTTGATTTATGGATCAAAAGTGATATATGAAGATTTAATATCCAAGTTAAGTTGTTATTCATGTAAACCATGTCTAATGTTTGAATAATGTATTAATGTTGAATTGTAATATTGTTTTGTGAATGTAAACTATTGTAGTATTAAAATGATTAGAGATATTTAAATGTATCTTGAAGGTTTTGGGAGCGAGTTAGTTTGTAATAGAAAATGTAATTATTCCACAAATTTCAATGGTTGTATTATCGTTTCATGATGTAAAATTAGAGGTTGAATATTATTATGTTTGAAGTCGAAATTAAATTGTTTTGGGATCATGTATCAACTATTGTTAGTAACCTTAAAATGATTATAACCTTAGAGATTTTTAGAAATTATAAATGAGAATTTTATAAATAAAAGTATTATTTATGAGGATATGTTGGGTGTGAGTATGTGTATGTCATATATTGTAGTATTTGAATTGATGTGAAGAAATGTTATATATTAATTTTAATATATATAAATTTTAATTGAATTATTTATTGTTAAATAAATAAATTTGTTTTTGATTATGATAATGTAATTAAGTTAGTAGATTAATTAAATGAATATTTAGTATTTAATTTAATTAATATAATAATTTTATGTTATAGTTCTAATTTAATTGAGATAATTAAATTAGATGAGTTATCATGAAGATTGTTACACAAAATTATAATTAACAAGAAAATATAATTATGTGACAATTTGATGAGATTGATTGATGTTAAGCTATTGATTAATTAAAATGAGTATTTGCCAAACATGGTCTTAGGCTTTTCAAGTTCAAATTGGTGTAACCTATGTATTAACTAGTAATTAGTATATCTAATAATTACTAGGAGATACATATATTATATATTACTAGTATTGTATACTATATGTATATAGTACAAGTTAGTATATTACTTTTAGAAAAAAAACCAAAGAAAGAAGAAGAGAGTTAGAGAGAGTTGTAGGAGAAGAAGAAGAGAAAGAAAAAGAAGAAGAAGGGAAAGCTTTGAGAAGACAAAACAAGCCCCATCATCATCATCTCCATCTCTCTCTTAAATTCATACTAATAAAGTTATAATCTAAATTCTTTATTTTAATTATATTTTTATGTTCTTCATAATGTAGATAATTGTTATATAGAAGTTGTATTGAGAAATTGAGAGAGATAGAGAGAAATAGAGGAATTTAGATGAGCTAGAAAAAGAAGAAGAAAAAAGCTAGAAGAAGGTAACTTCTAAACTCTTATTTAATCCTTGATTTTTTTTGGGTAGATTTATGTTCTAGGGTAGTAGATCATGCTTAATCTGTTTGTATTGGTTTAATCTTGGATTATCAAGAATCAAACAAGAGGATTCAAGAAAGAAAATGAAATGGATAGAAAATTTGAAGAACAAAATTCGTAGGTTTTTTGTAATTATGGACATATCTTGTGAAAATCATACCTCTTTGGGTATAATGAGTAAGAAAGTGAGCCTTATATCAAATCGAAGATATGGAAGTAAGCTATATTCTGAAAGTGGAATCACATGAAAACTCTTTGTAGATTTCTTGTAATGTCTGTTTTAGTAAGGCTGGTCCGATGGGAAAAAATATCATCCGAGAAAATCAAAACTGTTACGGTTTCTGACTTTGAAAAATTCATATAAATTCGTGTGTTTTGAATCTGAAGAAACTTAAAACTGCAAAGTTGTAGATATGGAAGTTTATTAGCTAGACTCACAAGATTGAGCCATTTATGGACCGGATCATGTCCAAAATAAATTGTTTAGTAAGGATGTCCAGAAAATGAAATTTTCTAGACTAGTTGATGAATTACAGAATCTGGTTTAGATTGATAAGGGTCTGACTTTAAGGCCTAGATGAGGTTGTAGTACACTGAGTAAGGGTTAATTCTATATAAGAAGGAACAAAATCGGACATGAAACGAACAAGTTACGTTAAAAATGAAAACAACGTTTTGTTAAAGAAATTGTGAAGATGAGTTTTATAATTCTGTTTGAATTAAGATTTTGGGTGATGATATATTTTGATGATTAAAAATATGTTTTGGCATATGTAATGAGTATAGATATGTGTTATCATATTCTATGCATAATTAACCATTTAAGATCAAGAGTTGAGATAAGTTAATGTGTGCACATAACGTGATCGATAAAATGCCTAAGAGTAATAGTGTTTTCTAAATTTTGGTATACAAAGTGTCTAACTAATGGCTAATATTGGATATCTAAGTATAAAAAGATGATAATACAGGAATAATAATGGAAAGAAATTGAAAAGGGTAATTTTTGATTTATGAAGGAAAATTAAACATGTAAACAATGTGTTGAATATGCATTTTTGAAACCAAAGTGGTATAATAAAATGGTGTGATATACGCACATTAAACTACAAGTGTGATAGTCTAGCATGTGTGGTGATGAAAATGGAAATAAAACCGAGTTGCATATAAAATAGTTAGATGCCTATAAAGACATTATAAAGGATAATAAGATAAAGTAAGGTCTTAGAATAAATTTGACCATGAGATTGAGTATTGATTTTATTTATTATCAATCTCACATACGATGTATAGTTGTGCGAGGGCGCGAAGTATTAGCGTGTTGGTAAAACGCCTAAAAAGCAAGTCTTTCAGTTCCTTTTGCTATGTGAACTTGATGATGAACCGCTTTAAAATTTTTAGTGTATGATGTATTGTATATATCAAAAGTATGAAATGTGAAAGTCAATCTATGACTATGATAATTGAACTATGAATGTTGATTGAGTATGGAACTCAATCTTTATAGTTGTTATGTGAACTACAACATCTATGCTATGTTTGTTTATGATTATTCTTGTATGTTGAGCATGTTATTATGTGCCACGTGATGCATGAAAATCTGTTAGATTTTCTTTGAAATTTGTATCGAGCTCATTCTTGCAAATAACCATTTTTGCAGATTCAAGAATTGAAGGTAACGTTATGTGCTACTTGATTGTTATGGATCAAAAGTGATATATGAAGATTTAATATTCTAGCTAAGTTGTTATTCTTGTAAACCATGTCTAATGTTTCGAATAATATATTAATGTTGAATTGTAATATTGTTTTGCGAATTGTAAACTATTGATTCTGAGATATTTAGATGTAAAGGTTGAAGGTTTTGGGAACGAGGATAGTTTTATAATAGAAAATTTTAATTATTCCACAAATTTCAATGGTTGTATTATCGTTCCATGATGTAAAATTAGAGGTTGAATGTATTATTAACGACCGAAGTCGAGAATTAAATTGTATGAATTTTGGGGTCGTTACAGGTGAAACCGAGATTTATTAGGGTCTGGGGACTTGATTATCCGGAGGGAAGGTGTTAGGCACCCCCCGACATCCGTGTTACCACGGTGACCGCCTCTTTTCAAGAAACTATTATCTGAATGTGTGTGTGTGGGTCAATGTGCTGTTTATTTGGAAGTGGTGTGAGGCCTCGTTCGCACCTATATACACAGGGTTTGAATTTGTGTAAAAATTCAATTTTAGCAAGATATGCCAGTGATGTTTTATAAAAGAGGTTTTTCAAACCCTTGTGCTCAATAGTAATTGAGACCTTTTACACGTCCATTTTATTAAGTGTTCGGCTTGATTGAATTTATTTTTGAGATGTGAAGCATCTATAAGAAAATAATGTTGATTTCCCCGTGGCTATAAAAACCATCTGAGGAAATTCAGACACCACAGAATAATTTACAAGCTATTTACAGCTGAAAATGTCCATCACGGGAACCGAATCTAGATCCAATAGGCTAAATCTGTGATCACATGATTTGTAGGCTCACGTGATACCGCAATTTGTATGAAAGTAATAAGCAAGTATATATATAAAAGCTGTAAATATATATATACAGACATGATCAGCCACCACGAAGCACCTCCATGGGGGATCAGAAAATATAAATAAAGCTGTAAAAGCTATCAACCGCCAAGGAGGAAACTCTAAAGGGACGAAAACGTAAATAAAGTCAGAAATATCAATCAACGCAAAAGTAAACTCGAGCGAGACAAAACGTAAAGAAAGCTATAAAAGCGATCAACCACCACGAAGTAATCTCCAGGTGGGATGAATATATATATTTATATATATATAAGCGATAAATGCACCGGATGTAAAATCTAGGCTCATCGAACAGAGTTCGACAATAGTTCATATATGTAAGTATATATATATATAAGCACGTAAACGCTCCGGATATAAAATCCAGGCTTATCGAACAAAGTCTGACACACAGTTAATATATATAAGTATATATATATATATATACAAACTTAAAATAAAACCACGGACCAAAGTACGGGCAAACATACGCAACACGACTCTCAACGTGAAGAAGGGTGTGTGCAAAGATGAAGAGAAAGGCTTTAAAGTGTGTAAGAAGGCTTACAGTGGACTGCCAAAGAAGACTTCTATATCTTTAAAGTGGATGAAACTAGGCTCCTGCCAGTACAAGAGTAGCTATATGTGAGCTCACAAGTGTATAAAATGAGAAAGCACTCAATATATTGTAAGTATGAAGCAAATTTGACAAGGCTTCCTCGCCTCTCTTTTTTCTTAAAATGGCCACCCCAAGCCCTCTATTTATAGAGGGGGAGCCGCAGTGTACTGCTGACCCGCCCCGCTAGTGTACCCGAGGTTGCCGGGTTGCCCCTGGGTTTTCTTGAAGTCGCGTCGTCTCGCATGATATGTTCACGTAAACCTTTGCAATGTCCGCTTGAACTTTTAGAATTACAATCCGGGCATCCGACTGAGGTATATAGGACCTATTTCGGACCGCCGTTGTTGAGAGTTATGCAATCGCATGGGATTAGAGGTTGTACGAAGTCAGGAAGATGGGACGGTGCCCTCCGGTCTTCAAGCTTCAAATTACATCCGTTACCCTGCGTAATAGTCACTCGGGATTGGTTTTTCTTGATTCTTGTGGGACATTGCTGTGTAGAAATGTATGTATGAGATGTTGAGATGACGTGATGTGGCCTTGAGTTGGCGAGATGACGACTTTGCCCCTCACCGGAGTTATCACCGATTTGGGCTGATAAAGCAAACGTTGCTCAGGGTTATCTCTAAGATTGGACTGCTGTAAGTGTTGAAGGTCCTCAGTGTCATCTCTGAGGTGTGCCTGTCCTCCCGGTATTATCTCTGGGTCTGGTCTTGAGTGCCTCGGTGTGAGTGCCGAGGTTGAAGCTGATTGCATGCATTTGAAACAAGCATTTTCGGGGTCATTGCCGGAACTACACTCCATGGGGGTTATCACCAAGGTTGGTAGCTGCTATTCCCAGTGTTAGGACTGAGACTGGATACCTCGGTTATCTTTGAGATTAATCGGTCTTCTCCGGTGGAATTTTTGGTGTTAGAACTGCATGCCTCGGGGTTATCTCTGAGGTTGGAACGGTTACTCCCGATGTGTGTTCCGGGGTTGAGACTGAACTTCCGGTAGTATTCAGACTGGATGTGAGCTGTCTTCCAGGGCTATCTCTGAAAGATAAATTTGCATTCCTGCAATGTCTGTGACAGGTGTGCAGAAAATTTTGAGTGTCTACAGATGCCCCTCTTTATCATATTCATGCAATGCAATGCATGGGTAGGATAAAGAATCCTAGATACTTGAAATGCAACATGATGCAAATGTATGGTGCATGTGTGCGGGGTTGTTGCCCAACATCCTGGGGATGATCGTCGGATCCTTGTAACTTTTATCGAGGATTGGCAAATATGACCCGATTGGATGTGTGATCCGAATCTGTTAGGATGTTGACGTTGGGGATATCACCAAAGTCCTTAATCCTTGATATAGACTTAATTCCGAAGAGGTACCTCTTATGTGTAAGAGACCTGTGGGGATAAAGCTTCGTCTGTTTGAGGATGTGTATAACATATTCCATCATCGATCCTCTTTGATGATGCCGACTTTTCCCTGGTTTGTATCGCCGGGATATGTCAATGTTACATTGGATTCTTGCCAACGGTATATCTTTATCGGGGTTGCCTAACCTTCGTTGATGTGTACTTCACCAATGTATGAATCAACGAATGAAAAGCCATGTGGGGTAGACTGTCAAGGCTGCTTGATCTTTGTTGATGTGTAAATCAATGACTGCTGTGCGTTGTGACCTCCGTCGAGGATCCACTGGGGAATATGAATATCACAGTACGCACTCATCGAACCACTTTCGATGCCTCGATGGGTTTACTTGCCATCGGCTGGAATACTGTCAAGGTTTCTTGACCTTCATTGATACGTACACCAATGGAAGATAACGCGTGGTGACCCCGCCGGGGATCCTTTTTGAGTCTGCATTGTGACCCCCACCAAGGATCCTTTTTGAGTCTACATTGTGACCCCCGCCGAGGATTGTTAGAGAATTAGGGTGTTGACCCTGAATTGGTGGCATTGGACCTGCACAAGGTATTGTCGAGCATGGTTGGTAACATTTGAGATCATCGGTATAGTGTACCCTGTGTTTGGGTGAATACCAATGAATGATGGACAGATCCAAGGTTCAATATGAGAAGACCAGGATTTGTAAGCTATTATGCTCAATCACGTAGCGTTTTTATCCTTGATTTGACCTTTTCAGTCTGTAAGAACTCATTTGCAACTCGAACTGGACCGAGCCGAAGGGGTGGGACCCACATAAAGGTGCCGCATGTACACCTGCTTCAGCCGCAGATGGACCTGCGGCCAACCGTGGATATTAATGTCCTGTAGGTTGATCTCATAAGTCATTTTCAACTTGCACCGCGAAGGAAATCCGAGAGCTCTTCTTCAGATCTGCTGAGTTCGGCGACTTTCTGCAAATTTTGTCACCGTACAAGTGTTCTACACTATCCTGGTAACATATGCATGTATTTTTTTCCAGTTTCTATCCGTTGGAAAATGACTTATCATATGAAATGCATCTAAACACATAGTAGTCATTATATATGCTCAAATGACTTGATAAAAAATATTCAACATAGTAAATGTTAGTATTAAACAATGCTGAACATAATGATGTGAAAAAATTTGACTTTTGAGACAGTCAAATTGGCACCTTTTTCTGCTATTTTTTGTCCTATTTGAGGCCAAATGAGCAAAAGGTAAAAAGGCAAAGTACTCCTGGTATTGAGGTTAACCTTATGTGTTGATGATTTTGATTTTTAATGCATATATTATGTATATGACTTTGGGAAGGTGTGTTACTGAATGGCCACCTATTCATGCCTATGTGCATATGGATAGTCCGATTTACAAAGGGGACTAATGCAAAATTTTCCAAAATGTAGGCATTTAATTAGTCATGCATTTTTAACTCTACTTTAGATGTATGTTAAAGTAATGCATGCATGCATGCATGTAGTCATAAAATGCATTTTGAAAAGCTCCAAGTCAGGAAATACCACACCCTCTCTAAGGTGATTTGGAGATGTGTTGTCCAGATATTATGGATCCGGATCAGCCGAGTAGTTCCCGTAGGACCACTTCTGGTGTACGGAGGAGGGCTTCTGAAGTGCCTCAACCACGTTCTATTAGACAGCCTCGTAGATTGGTGGAGGCGGTGATATGTCCAGTCCGGGTTGATGTGCCGGATGTTGAGGACGAGGAGGAGGATGTTTCGGTTGCGGACCCCGCTCCTACTGCACATGTTACCTGTAGGGACCTCCTGAGTATTCAGGTGGCAAACCCAAAGCTTCTGGGTGACTTGAGTCGACATCCCTCGATGTATTTGCATGCTAACGAGGTATGACGTTAGATCTTGATCTTCCTTCTTTTCTATTGATGATGAGTAGAGGATTTTGATGTTGATCTCTATTTCATGTAGGTTCCTGGCTTCACACAGCCTCGAGGAAACTGGTTTAGCATGCACTCCATGTACCAGGCTCTTCATCCTAACTATAGAACAATTGTGCATGACTGGGGATTTGGAGCATTCTTTTCCATCCTTCCCCGTCATTGTCCCTGGGGTTATCTCAGGGCATTATCTGAGCGATGGTTTCATCAGACTTAGTCACTCCACCTGTTAGACTGTGAGGTGATGATGATGCTGATGGATTGGCGGTTTATCAAAGGTATGGAGTTTGGAGGGGCGTCAGTGCCTTACATGTCGAATATTACCCCTACTGCCATCAGATCCTTGTTAGGAGTTCCGGTGGAGGCACTCAAAGGCAGGACTGTGAGTACGGGTCTTTTGAGCGTGGATGCTATGAGTGGGCTGTTGAGCAAGCCCATGCCCGATGATATCAGAGTCAGGGATTGCATTCTTAGGTAATTGTTCCTGATGATCATTAGAGGCTATTTCATAGCAGATAACTCTTCTACGGTGTCGTTCACTTTGGTTAGCGCCACGCATCATGTGGACCGTAGTGGAGAGTATGATTGGAGTTCCTATACCTTTGCCTATTTCCTCAGGGGCATGCGTATGCGCTCACAGGGTTTGAATAAGGCGTGGTTAGGATTCTACCCATTTCTACTGGTGAGTATTTCTCTTGTCGTTTCCCATGGATAGGTTGAGAGTGTTTACTGACCGCATATGTTTGCCTTTATGTTGGCAATTTTGGGCCTATGAGAGGCTTCTATGTTTGTGCCCTGTGAGTGTGTTAGGTTTAGATACCTATCCACGAGGACGACGATGGCATCATTCCATATTGGCAGAGGTCCCTGTAGCTGAGGGTTTCACTCATTGTCGCCTACAGCTGGAGTTATTGACAGCTGATATCATTACACGGATTCCCTATTCTGGGGAGCATTTGGCCATCGGTTTTGAGGATGGATACCCGACTGGCATCGAGTATGTGATTTCCACCCGGAGAGTTCCTCTCTTTATAGATGGAGGATGGGAGCTCTATTTAGGAGAGTGTGCTATTAGGAGCACCACAGGGGAGATTCGTATGCCGATCTTGCCTCCTGTCAGGCGTCATTGGCCTGTATCATAGTACCCGTCATTGACATCCCATTGTTAGGTGTTGACGGTTTTGCATTATCAGAGGGCCTCTGCACTCAGGAGATATTCCAGCGTTGGTGGTTCCCTCGCACTATTGGATCCCAGACCCACGCCACTCAGTTCATGGGGGATATGGTTCCAGCATCCGTGATGATGATGGATTGGCTAACCTGTGTCTGAGATCCGACTTATGTGACATAGATTAACAGTTTGACCTAGCGTTTGGACCGGGCACATTTCTTTATCCAGCATTTGGGCATGGATCCGGCAGAGGTAGATTCATTTGATCCTTCTAGCTCAGGCGTTGGCCCCTCACATGACCCATTTGGATTTTCCGGCGCAGATCCTCCTTTCTATATGCCTGACATCCATGTTGATAGAGATCCAGTGACTCAGGAGGAGTTACATTAGGTGGACAGGATTGATGATGTAGATATTGACACCATTGTCTTCTTTTGATGTGTATTCTTGTTATATCTTTTGATAGGCCTCTGTTAGCTATTGGGTGGTTGTGTCCCATTCTCGTTATATCTTTTGATAGGCCTCTGTTAGTAGTAGGGCGTCTGTTCCCCATTTCCCTATATTTTTAGCTGTACAGAGATGATGTATTTAGATGTTGATATACTTAGGAATGTATGCACAGTTTTTTCATTCCCTATATCATATTGCCATCTATTATCTGCAGTGCATGTATCATGTTATACATATGTATGTATTTCCAGAGATATTCAGCATTGACCCCTATATGGTCTTATGACACCGCCCATACAGATGTCTTCTTCGACAGTTAGCCGTATTTATCATACCCCACCATTATTGGTGGCATCTAGTATGCAATCATGGTATGATAGCATGTCACCATCAGACAAGGTGACCTTAGATCATTTGTTGCAGCATACTATGACCCTGTTGATGTTTCAGGTTCCCACATGATTCGTGGATGGCATGATAGAGCACTGGGTATCGAAGAGGCAGGTTTTCCGATTCAGGACCCAGGAGTTGACTCCCACTCTGGAGGAGTATGCATGGTTGACGATGCTACCACTGGACAGACCTTACATGCATATGGCTTTAGGGGACATGAGTCAACGGTTCATGACCCTCACTGGATTGAGGCGTAGGGTGGTGCAGGATGAGCTTACATCTGGCCACGTTATATCCCAGCATTTTTTGTTTGACAGATTTGGCTCTGAGGATAGTTATACACGACATTCCGAGGATTTTACCGCACCGGAGGATCATTGGCGTCTAGCCAGGGTGGATGTACTACTATTGTGCGTACTATCATATGTCTATATGCCACGGTACATGGATGAGATAGACATTGGAGCCATCATGGCAGTGAGAGCTCTCAGGGAGGGTCGTACCATCATTCTTATAATTATAGCGAGAGACTACGAGGTCGACTACATCTTCTTTGCACTTATCCAAGCGAGGGAGTGTTTTCAGAGCGGCTTTCGGTCATCTTTGTACATGTGGTTTATGTAAAACTTGAGACTGATCAGCACCTTTAGACGGCATGGATATTGTTTCACCCATGATATAGCCATGTCATACTCCTTTCAGCCATCAGAGTGTACGGACGCTATGTCTTGGTCGATGTTCTTGGCGGATATCAGAGATCCGTTTATCATATTGTCGTTCTCAGGGCTTAGCTCACCCTACAGCTTTATTACTCATGCTACGGGCATGGATTATCTCCATCTGGCTGGTTTGAGGGGTGTGACCACCTATCACCCGATGGCCGTGATGTCGCAGTTTGACCAGTTTCAGGATTTTCATCCTTTTAAGGGGGCTCTAGGTCAGCGTTTAGCTTCTCGCTATCTCTCAGCAGAGGATCGATCTCGTGTGTACGCTTGTTGGGATCAGCGTGAGGTAGTTATTTTCTCTATTAGCTATCCGGGATGTTCACGAGTATTATTATGGATGGATAGAGATAGAGATTTCATCAATTGCACGGTATCCACGATCTTGGATAGTGATTCAGACGATGGAGAGCCCATGGAGGACGTTGATTCTTACATCAAGGAGGAGCATTCTACTGGGTTGCCAGTATCTCTGTTAGATTCTCCCAGTACCACCACCTGCCGTGATGATCTGACATTCTACCAAAGATACTTGACGAGTCTTCATCTGATGACCTTCGAGAGAGACCAGGCTAGAGCCTTGATGTTGACCGCCCTTGATGGGAGAGACGTAGCTCTGTTAGAGAGAGATGATGCATTAGCTCGTAGAGACGCCGCTGTTGTCGAGCGGGATGAGGCCAAATCAACCAGAGATGCAGTGATAGTTGAGCGGGATAGTGTCGTATCTGCCCGGGATGTATTCGTCACAGATAGTACTGCAGTGAGGTCTCTTACCACTGGCATGATTGCAGAGATGAGCACTTATATTGATGAGCATATGGTCACCATGCAGATGGCTGCAGATCTATTAGGTCGTGTGGACACCCTTATACAGGAGACCACAGCTTCGCATCCTTCTTCTGAGAGGGATGCCATGTTGGGCTTGTTAGCTCGCATATATCCTGAGTTGTAGCTGGGCCTTGATATTTTCTTGCACATACTAGCATAGCCATTTTGTTCTGTACAGTTTACATTGTGTATATTAAACATCATTATATATAGCAGGGAAATATATTTTTGATCACTTCCCTTTTAGATATGCTCTGATACTTGCTTGATATTTTGCCTGCTTCTTCAAGACTTGTGATCTTGATGTATTCTGAATTCCTCCTTGAGGGATGGACATTGAGTTATCACTGTATAGCTCAGAATGGATTATTGATTTGTGTGTACCCCTACCATCTTTGGTGTCTTGGGACTGGTTTCTGTATGGAGATTTGGAGAGGAGGGTGGCTTTCCTCTCTAAGATTGACTGCACCACAGATGGTCGCCAATACTTCTATTTATGAGAAGACTAGTTAATTCCATCTCTTATGGATTGGTGTTGCTCTTTGAGGCACAACAGCAGCTTAGATGGTCGCCGAATCTCCTATTTAGGAGGAGTTCAGGTAATTCCATCCCTTTGGTCTGAAGCCAAATGAAATTTAGTGGATTGAAGGATGATCCCAGTACCAGTTGACAAGGGTTTGTGTTTTAGCAGGGGGGATGATACTAAACCATTAATGGCTACCTACGTACTCCTATTGAAGAGGAGATCAGGTCTGCGTAGTTCAAACCTGGTGTAAGAGGTTCAACGCTGTATGTGGCAAGAATGGTATAGGAATTTTTTTTGTTTTTGTTTTTGTAAGGAGAAGGGAGTAAAAATGTTTTTGTTGTTTTAGTTTTATTGCGACCGGGCCATGTAAAATGGTTATCTACGTGTACTCCTATTGAAGAGGAGATCATGTCGGCGTAGTTCGCCCCTCAGGGCGAGTTGAAAAGCGTGATCCCAGGTGCAGGTCAGACTGCGGGGCAGAGAAAGTTAGATCTTAGGTTGAGGATAAACGGCATGTACGAAAAGTTTCATCCCATGTATGGGTATCCAAACTGTAAATGCGAGAGGTTCAATCCTTAGCGGGATGACTGAAGTAGTAGGAACGCAGAGAACCAGGTTGCTGGCTTGAAAAGTATGTTTCCCTGAGGGGTAAAGTGTGAAAAAGAGTTGTATGTGGTAAAGGGTTAAAGAACCAGAATGACTGGTGATCTGATGATCCAACACCAGGATGTTTACTTGATGGTAACTTCAGACGTAGTACCGCTTCACAGTGTCTGAGTTGATGAGTTGTGGAAATTCATCGCCGTCCATTTCTTGTAATCTGAGAGCACCTCCTGTCAATACTTCCTTGACAACAAACGGGCCTTCCCAGTTAGGAGCGAATTTTCCCTTAGATTAATCTTGGCTATCGATGATCTTCTTTAACACCAAGTCATGTTGTTTAAACTGCCGTAGCCGGACTTTTCTGTTGTAGGATCTGGCGATCCTTTGTGATATAACTGACCATGAAAGATAGTTGCGGTTCGCCTTTCGTCTATTAGAGACAATTGGTAATACCTGTCGTGTACCCATTGGTCTTCATTTAGCTGAGCATCTATCAACACTCTAAGAGATTCCATTTCTACTTCTATGGGGAGCACTGCTTCTGTCCCATAGGTTAATGCGTAGGGTGTTGCCCCAGTGGAAGTGCGCATTGATGTTCTGTAGGCTAACAGAGTAAGAGGCAATAAGTCAGGCCATTCTTTATGATTGGCGGACATCTTTTGCATGATCTTCTTGATATTTTTGTTAGATGCTTCAACAGCACCATTAATCTTCGGACGATAGATGACAGAGTTAAGATGTTTGATGTGGAATTTACTGCATAATTCCTCTATCATTTTGTTGTTGAGGTTCTTAGCATTGTCAGACACAATCACCTCTGGTTGTCCATATCGACAAATAACATTGTTTCTGATGAAAGTAATGATGACTTCTTTGTTAACACTGGGGAAAGAGGCTGCTTCTACCCACTTGGTGAAGTAGTTGATCTTGGTGAAGATAAATCGATGTCCATTACTGGCTTTAGGCTCAATGGGCCCGATAACGTCTATTTCCCACATTGAGAAGGGCCAAGGCGAACTCATACTGTGGAGTTCCCGTGGAGGGGCGTGGATAACATTCCCATGAATCTGGCACTGATAGCATCTCCTGACGTGGTCATTGCAGTCAGCTTTGAGAGATAGCCAATAATGTCCTGTCTTGAGGACTTTCTTGACAAGGAGGGGGCCACTCATGTGGGGGCCACAGACTCCACCATGGATCTCATCCATAAGCCTTTGAGCTTGATCTTTGTCTAAACATCTGAGGTGAAATAGTCCTGCATCTCTTTTATAGAGCGCATCTCCACTCAGGTAGAATTTCCTAGCAAGTCGATGGATCCGCCTTTTCTCAGTCGGGCTCGCCTCAGCGGGTGTAGATCCATCTCGTAGGTACTCCTTGATATGTTGATACCAATGATGCTGGATGGGAGGTAGCTCATCCGATACTTCTTCAACAAAGTTCCCATAGGCTGGGTCCTTGTGCAGGGAAATTGTGACGCTTGGCAAATGTCCCTTGTCAGATATGTGAATGAAGGAGGTCAAAGTTGCTAATGCGTCTGCAAAGTCATTCCTATTTCGAGGAATGTGTAGAAAGGAGATTTCTTCGAACTCCAAAACCATCTGTAAAACTTTCCAATGGTAAGGCAGCAAATGTAGCTCTTTGGTTTGATAGATTCTGGTGGATTGTCGATTACCAACTCTGAATCTCCAAAGACGATTAACACTTTGATGCCCATTGAGCGGAAAGTTTTAGCCCCATGAGACGACCTTCGTACTTTCACCGTGTTGTTGGTGCGACAAAGCGCAATTTGATGACGACGGAAATCTTGCTCCCGATCTTGATACTAGAAGCGCTCCAAACTCGAACCTTTCTATATTAATGACTCCATCAAAATACATCTTCCATGTTTGGCGCGTTTCGTACTGATGGTGTTGCTGAACTGTCATTACTCCCTCATCGGGGAAGTATGTCTCCAAGGGTTTGAAGTCCCCTGAGGGTGCGGCAAGCAGTTGATCCGTAATTACTTGACCTTTGTTGGACTTTTGAGTCACGTAGACGATGTTAAATTGTTATAGGATCAACTGTCATCTGGACAGCCGACAATTTAACATGGGTTTGTTGAACACGTACTTGAGAGGATCCACGCGGGATATGAGATAGGTTGTGTGACCATGGAGGTAATGTAGTAACCTCATGGAAGCCCATGCTAAAGCACAACACGTCTTCTCGATTAGAGTGTACTTGTGTTCACTGCTGCTGAATCTTTTGCTGAGGTAATAGATAGCTCGTTCTTGACCTCTATCGTCTTTCTGTCCCAGCATGCAGCCAATGGCGTTGTCACTTATGGACAGGTACATGAGCTTGGGAACATCATCCCTGGGTGGTACCAAAATGGGAGCTTTGACTAGCTGTTCTTTAATTGTGAGGAAGGCATTTTGGCACTTATCATTCCATTTCATGGAGGAGTTCTTCCTTAATAGCTTGAAAATTGGCTCAGAGGTTGCTGTGAGTTGAGAGATGAACCTGCTAATGAAGTAGATTCTTCCCAAAAATCCCCGTATTTCCTTCTCTGTTTGAGGGATGGGCATTTCTGTAATGGCCTGGATTTTGGCAGGATCCAACACAATCCCTTTATGGCTGACTAGGAATCCTACCAACTTGCCTAATTTAACGCCAAAGGCGCACTTGGCTGGATTCAACTTCAAGTTGTACTTACGCAACCTATTGAATAATTTTCTGAGATGGTCTAAGTGGTCTTCCTCCTTCTGGGATTTGACAATGATGTCATCCACGTAGATCTCGATCTCTTTGTGCATTAAGTCGTGAAAGAGAGCCATCATAGCTCGCTGATAGGTGGCTCCGGCATTGATGAGGCCGAATGACAACCGTCTATAGCAAAAGGTTCCCCAAGGCATGATGAAAGCAGTTCTCTCACGATCTTCCTCAGCAACCATGATTTGATGGTACCCCGCAAAGAAATCAGCAAAGGAGTACATGCAGTATTGAGCAGTATTATCAATGAGAATGTGGATAAAGGGTACGGGAAAGCTATCATTAAGGCAAGTTTTGTTCAAGTCCCGATAATCCACGCAGACTAATGTTGGATATCCACTCAGGATATGTGGACACCATGATGATGCCAGCTTGAAATTGTTTCACAATTTCTTCTTTTACCTTTAAACTCCACTCAGGTTTCAATCGCTTTGAGCTTACATTTGGACCGCTTGAATCCCTCTCTAATGGGAAGGCGATGAAGTACAATGTCAGTGGAGAAACCCACCATGTCTTCATGAGACCATGCAAACACATCTTGGAATTGGGTTAATAGCGTAACCATGTCATTCTGCTGGTTTGGGGTAAGGTCTGAACCAATCTGGATTAACTTAGGGCTTTCTAAGGTTCCAAGATTGATGGAAGTGGTTTGATCAAGGTTGGGTTTAGGTTTGTCTTTGACCCATTCTTGAATTTCCGGAGGCACCTCAATGTCCTCATGTATTTCCATCAAGGCGGAATTCATCTCTACATCAAAGTTACAATCTTTGTGGAGAAGAGGCACCATATGAGCAAGTACAGGCACATCTAAATTCAGGGTCCTGAAACAAAATATGATTTCACTTAGTATATATGAAAAAGTTTGATCATATAAAGTGTAAGCATGTCTTTTGGTAAAAGCTTATTTGCTAATCTTGTCTGAGAAAAAGTAAGCGATTATGATATCTCTGAGTAGAAATAGTTTCTTCGTTTTACCTTGTCGACCAATGCAAGTCTTTGCTCCAATTAGCGAGGAAAAGTCCGGAGTGAATTGCAGTGATGGAGGGGTTGTCATCATCCTCCCTATCCCGAATGATGGCCATTATGTCTGAGCAATCATCGTCTGGGGTGTATCTGTTTGTATGTTCGTCATGAACAATGATGCGTATGTCTGACATCATTCAGATGACGTCTTGTTTAATTCTTTGTTTCTCTTCCTCCACTCGAGGATCTGGAACAAAGACTTCTTTCACCTTCACCGGTACCGGCTTGGGAAATAACATAGCCATCACGTTGGCTGGCACCTTGACAAGAGGTTGTGCGGACTCCATGGTTGTAAGTGTAGACAAACGTCGTGTAACTGAAGCAGGAGGAATCTGAGGATGTTTATATGGATTCCTATTACTATATGGATTCCTGTTACTAGAACTGGCAGAATAGCCTAGCCCAGCTGATCCCATTTTGACTGATAACTTGGATGGGGTACCTGATACCCTGGTGATCTTTACCCAGCCCTTGTCCTGGCTGATGACCCAAGGATATCATTTCTTGAGTAGCTGACATTACTTCGGCAGAAATCTTGGGTGTGAGAGGTGGTGCTCCAATAGCATGGTACTGAGCGTTGCTCACCTCCAAGGTGTGAAAACTGACATGTTCAACATCTGAATTGACGTTGATAAATGGTATGTCACTATTTGGAGGACACTCCGGTTCAGCATTGATGGTGTCCAGGCTGTCGTTGATAATGTATTTTAACTGTTGATGAAGGGTGGAGGGTACTGCCCCTTCCATATGAATCCATGGTCGTCCCAAGAGCAGGTTGTATCCCTAATCTATCTTGAGTACGTGGAACGATACGCAGAATGTATGGGGACCAATTTCAATTGGCAGTTTAATTACTCGACCATTTTTACGGCGGGCTCCATCAAAAGCTTTGATGGCCGTATATGGTACTTTCGGGATTCGGTTGAGATTGATATTCATCTTCACCAAGGTAGCGTATGGACAGATATTTAGAGATGAGCCTCCATCTATCAAGACTCCAGCTAGCATGTATCTGGAAGACAATACCGCAATGTGTAATGGCTTACAATGACCGGTCCCTTCGGGCGGGATGTCGTCATCAGTGAAGGATATCACATTGTTGTTGACAATGTGATCAACCAAATGTTGAAATTTTTCTGCATCCACTAATTTTGGTAGATAGGCTTCTTCTAAAACCTTCAAAAAGATCGTCCGGTGATCCTCGAAAGTTAGGACCAAGTCCAAAATTGAGATTTGGTGGGGAGCTTCTTTCAAGCTTAAAACCACCTTGGCTTCGTTATGACCCATAATGCGGAGGAATTTTTCAATCTTCTCCATGGGTATTTTCCCCTTTGATTTGATGGTAGACTTCATCACCCGTTGGGGAAGATACAGTGGATTTTCCTTCGACACTGTAGCGGTTGTATGCGAGGTGGATCCTTCACCTTCTCCATAATTCCATGGCACTTTGTGTAAGCTAAGAATAGGATATTGTGATGTGCATAGTATGTTGATTGGCTCTGGAGCGGCCACTTTCAAAGGATTGTTGCTTCCCCTGAGTTGAATTGTTGGTATTGTGAGTGATTTGCTAGTTCCATCAGTCTCAGTGGATATGACTGCTATCAAACCCTTCCACTTAGTAGGACAAGTATTCTCACTCTCACGTAGCACAGTAGCATCGTCTGCGAGTTGCAGGACACCACTGTCAATTAGATTCTGGATAAGGTGGCGGAGTGCCCAGCATTCTTTTGTGCTATGACCGCGAGAATGGGAGTGATATTGACATACTCCAACAGAATTTAACCATCCAGAACGGGGATTAACTGGAGGAAGAAGGGAAGTGATTCTTCCTTCATTGATCTGCATCTGCAGGATTTCCTCCATAGGTTGGCCCAGGTATGTAAATTTCCTTTTATTGGCGAAATCCCGACGGGCTTTGGCATTTGCTCTCCTTATCACTTTGTCCTCCAGCATTTCATTTTCTAAAGGTGACGAGGGTATATTCGTGACAAGAGGGAGGAGACTAGCATTCTCCTAGCTGATCAACTGGCGTGTTACTTGATGCTGATAAGTCACCAGTTCTGCCAATTTCTCAATTTGCTTGCATAGAGCTTTCATCTTACGTTCCATTGCAAACTGGAATTTGGCATAATCCCATTTGTCAACCCCGTCTTTGGTGGTCTGAGATGACTCGCCATCGAAATTGGAACTCTGTCCATTGCTCCAATTAATCATGTTGACCTCTTCTTCTTTGTATTGAGGAAGAGGATTGTCTTGTATGTGAGGTTGATCTGGGTTGGTGACCACGATCTCACCGTTATCTATCAGGTCTTGGATCTTGTGTTTTAAGGCCCAACAATCTTGAGTATCATGTCCAGGTGCCCCGGCATGATAAGTGTTGGGCAAAATCAAATTACACTCAGCACGCAAGTATACGTGGTCAACAAGTAATATAATAATAAGTAAAGTATCGTTCCATCAGAGATTTCGCACAAATTTCCCTTGCAACTACCAATCTCCTACTAATCCAAATTTTATTAAACTAATCAATTTCCAGTTTATATTGAAAATGTCACAATCATCCAAAAATCAACTCAATATCAACAAACCCTAAATTTAGATTTTCAAATAAATATTGGAGAATTAGGCTCGTAACTTCACTCTAAGCGTCCCTCTGATTACTATCAATTTATTCCAGTTTAACTCACTATCCCAGTTTATTAATTAAGAACACATAAGTAGTATTAATCACCTCTCGACAACTCCACAATTAAGATAGAATTAAATCAAACACCTCAATTAATCAACTCACTATATCTCTACGTGAATTCTAATCAAATAAGGATTAAGTTCAAGTTCTCCTCACGATTACATGTGATGTCAAGCATATCTCTACCTCAACAATAATTAAGAATATGTTATCCACAAAATTCATGACACATGCTATATTAACTAAGTCTAGATTTATATTTCATCTCTCGAATTCATACAAATCCACACAAAATTGTTAATCAAGCAATTCATAAATTCAAGCTCCAATTAATATAGATAAACTGCTTAATAGCTTACTTAAACTGAAAACCAAGGTTACACAATCATCATTCCACTTAGAGATCCATTAAAAGCCTAACAAGTAATTTAGCCCATAATAAATGAATTAAACACTGAATAAATAAAAGGAAACATCATCCCAATTACAGAAGATAGAAATTAGAGAAGAATAATAATACACCACCCTTCTCAGCTTTCGATTCTGAAATCTTCGTGAAACTATTCTTGTTCTTCGTTCTTCCAAACTCTTGCTCTCTCAAATCCTTCTTCAAGTCAGTCCCCCCTTGATTGAATGAATGATATGATATATATATATATATATATAACTCCCCTCCAATTATGTTTAGATCAACCTATATCTCTTCTCATGCCATGACTCCTAATCCATCTTTAAGTTCTGCCCAAGAGAGACTCCTTTAAGTCGCAAAGACTTCCCTCACTCGAGTTTGCGTGCAGTAGCCGGTCCGCCAAATTTCAACCTCTCTCATGGTAGCATTCAAGCGCTAGAACACCAAAGAACCTTGCCACACTCCAGGGCACTCAGCGTTCGTCTTCCTCTTGTCCCAAAGACGCTTCCGCTAGCCCATCAATGACCTTTTCACAGATCATAGCAAGGCAGCTTCGGCCACCGAAACTTCATGATGTTGCTCAAAATGACCTCCAATACTCCCATTCGCTGGATGAGTCTGACTTACCTACAACAAACGTAAACCCAATCAGAAGTAACATGAAAATACCCAGAAACTAACAATATAACAAGCCAAATGAACATAATTCATAGGTTAAAAACCCACTCATCAAATTCCCCCAAACTTGAACATTGCTTGTCCTCAAACAAAAATGCAATTCAATGCAATGCAACTAACAACTAAATTATGAATCCAGAATTAAGACAATACATATGATTTGCTCATACGTCCTTAGAAAAATTAATAAATAAACACCCTTCATATCAAATTCAATCCGCAATCACTATCAATCCGTACATCTCACCCTGTTATGACTAATACAGTGTGTGTCTGTGCGCAACACCCATGCTAACTGATAATGAATCAACTTAGTTACATAACCAGTTTCTTATCAGGAATAATACAGTAAAAACTCAAAAATTCAAAGATAAGCAAGTTCTAGCATTAGCTCAATATCCAAATTCAGGTTCTGAGAAGGGTATTCATGCTCACTTTCTTTCTTTCTTTCTTTCTTTCTTTCTTTCTTTCTTTTTTTTTCTTTTTATTTTTTTTTCTTTTTAGATAGAGAGATGGTTGGTGAGTGCGTTTTACGCTCCATCTCATGCTTGCGTTTATGGAGAGTATTTCTTCTCAACCCACCACAAGACTCAACTACTTCCACGCAATTTCTTCTTCTTTTTTTCCTTTTTTTTTATAGAGCTTATATACCCCCAACTTCCCCCAAGCTTAGGTTCATACCGATCTTATTCACTTTCTCATTTATACTAGCACTATCCCTTCGAAAATCTTTATGTAACAATTTGAACTAATCCATTAACACAGATGTTATTAAGTGATATCTGTATTATACTAGTTTCATTCAGAACAAGATTCACATCACAATAGAAATTGCATCAAGATTCTTATATTAGTGATATACATGTCTATATAATTTCAATTTCACCATTGGCCAAAAATCACAAATACGATCTAATAACTGGATTCATGCAACTATATGCAAAAAGAAATATATATATATATATATATATATATATATATATATATATATATATAGTTTATTTTTTATTTATTTTTTTACCAATTTTTTTTTAGATATATACTCCCTAAGTACTATCATGCGACATATATAATAAAACCTAAAACCCAATCCCCCAAACTTATATCAAGGAATGCCCTCATTACGTAAAATATGCACCAAAAGTAAATAAAATGAGGACTTCCCTTAAACGCGTTACTGCTCGTCCTCCAAAGGAGGGTAAGTTGGCAGGATAGGAGGGATAGGCATAACCACCGGTTGAGCATTAGGATTGCAATGAGAAAATGCCTCAGCAAGCGTATTGAAGGCATTTGCATTGTACCGATGCATTAAATCTTGACATTCGGCCAACCACATAAATTGATTCCTTGGAGCCCGCGTTTGTTCCGCATTAACTGGTGGTGATGGTTGGCGGATCATGATGTAACCTTCACCACGCGGGTGTGATCACGCCCCATCCCATGCTTTGTACCTTTCAATAGTGGCATGGTCAATTATGGTCGTTGGTTGTTGTATTGGCTCAGTAGGTTGCCACTGCACTCCAGCTTTACGGCATAAGTCTATAATGAAGAACCCATGAAGCAAACCACCTGTAGTACTCCAACGTAATGCTCGGTCAATTGATTCTTGAATACACTCCCCCACATCAACATCGTAAAATGCAATTGAATTGTCCATATGGTAGTGATGGTGAACAATCCCATATAAAAGCTTAGCCCGTGCATTCGTCACATCAGTTTGGTGGCACGTGGGCATTAGACGAGCACATATAAATGCATGCCATACTTTACCATATCGACTAAGTGCTGATTGAGGAAAACTTATCTTTTCATTCGTTCCGGCTTGAGTTACCCATTGACGTTCTATAATTTGTAGAGCCATGTCTCCATCCAAATTCACATTTGGCTTCAATTCTCTTTCTAGCACCAAATTCTTCTTGTCGATAGAGGTCTTGAATCTTTTCGCGGCCTTTTCACTCACAAATTTTGTATGGTCATATGCAGGCCGAGTCATGGAGGATGATGCCCATTGACGTTTGTGGGAAGACATGCTGTTTCCGATGGGATTGGACACAAGAAGGTGGTTCTGGACTTTTATCGAACAGGTAGTGGGCGGGCTGAATGTTACCCCCAAACATGGATGATTGATGTTGCTTTGCTAGCCAAATTGTCAAAAACACAGCACCCACTCCTTTGGTATGCTATTCCCCAAATTTATCACTCAAATTGATGTCACAACAGAAAATTTCGTGAGGGATGAAGAGAATTGGCTTACCTTGAAGAAGTTGAAGAGGAATCCCAATTTGTATGAAATTGTGCAATGGGTTGATTAGATTTAGGATTTGAATGTTGTGTTTAAGCTTTGTAGTACCATAACTTCTAGGATGGTGGGTCTTCATATAGATAGTAGGAAGCCAACGTGGGTGGAGTTGGGAAGTGCAAAGGGTAATGGTTTTGGAAATTGAAAAGGAGAAGGAAAGTAAAGATGGTGTAAATGGGAGTTATGGAGAATAGGAAGTGCAATAGAATTTGGAGATGTGGAGAGTTTGCATGTAATGAGGAGAGGTGTCTTGATTGAGTTTATAACACGTTGCTCCAACTTTTCAGAATCTGTCGGTCCGAGTAACGCGTCGGTGACGATTATACATTTAGGTATAGCGCTCGCGCTTGATATCCGTGGTTCTTGTATTGGTGGCACGGTCCACACTGGAAGTATTCTTGATGTAGCGCTGTCTGCGCTGTGTATCCAGATAGTGAGGGCTGGTGCAGCGTGTTCCACGCTGGAGGATCGGCGTCTGTGGCGCGATCGGCCATTGAAATTTGCGATGAAATTTGGAGTCTTTGGCGGGATGGCGCTTGGTCTATCCTTTTGGTAGCGCATCGGTATAGTCAGCGATGGTTGTTTGTCCTTGAACTTCCTGCAAAACATGTAATTCTCTGATTAAAATGTGTACTTGACTCGATTCAAAACCAAAATTTACTACTAATTAAGATGAAAAAATTAGAGCTTGGGTTGCCTCCCAAGTAGCGCCAGTTTTAACGTCGCTAGCCCGACGGTGCCTCATGTATCATTGCGTGTCAGTGAGAGTAATGTTGACAGCATCCCAGTTTGCATCTCCGCCCCAGTAATGCTTTATCCGTTGTCCATTGACCTTGAACGTTTCTAGTGGATTTCGGCTGTAAAGTTCGATTGCACCATGCGGGAACACTATTTTGATGGTGAATGGTCCCGACCACCTTGACTTAAGCTTTCCAGGGAACAACCGCAATCGTGAATTAAACAATAGTGCCGATTGCCCCGGCTCAAAAGTTCGTTGCACGATTTTCTTGTCGTGCCATTTCTTGACTTTCTCCTTGTATAGTTTAGCATTTTCGTATGCCTGAAGTCTAAATTCATCGAGCTCGTTTAGTTGTAGCAGCCTCTTTTCCCCCACAGCTGCTTGATCGAAGTTTAGTTTTTGAATGGCCTAGTAGGCCTTATGATGTAGCTCGACTGGTAAGTGACACGCCTTTTCGTACAACAGTTGATATGGTGACATCCCTATTGGCATTTTATAAGCAGTCTGATATGCCCATAACGCATCATCTAACCGGGGCGACCAATCCTTTCGATTCGGGTTCTCCACTTTTTCCAGAATTTTCTTTACTTCTCTGTTCGAGACTTTAGCTTGCCCGCTGGTTTGGGGATGATAGGCTGTCGCCACCTTGTGGTTGACCCCATACTTCGCCAAGAGAGCTATAAATGATTTGTTGCAGAAGTGGCTACCTTCGTCACTTATCATAGCTCTTGGCGTGCCAAACCTCGTAAAAATATTTTTTTGTAAGAATTTTACCACCACTTTGGCATCGTTAGTCGGTAACGCTACTGCTTCAACCCATTTTGACACGTAATCCACTGCCAGCAAAATATACTGATTTGACAATGAGGAAGGAAATGGCCCCATGAAATTGATGCCCCATAAATCGAAAATCTCAACTTCTAAGATAGTTTGGAGTGGCATCTCATTCCTTTTCGATATGTTGCCCACTCGTTGACATCTATCACAAGTTTTAACAAATTAATGGGCATCTTTAAATAGTGTGGGCCAATTAAACCCTGCTTGGAGGACTTTTGTTGCTGTTCTCTCACTACCATAGTGTCCCTCGTATGCCGACGAATGGCACTCATGCAGTATACTATGTACCTCGCTATAGGGCACACACCTTCTGATCATCTTGTCGGCGCATTGTTTGAATAGGTAAGGCTCATCCCACATATACCACTTGATGTCATGAAGAAACTTTTTCTTTTGTTGTCTTGTAAGATCAGGTGGGAGCATGTTGCTCACTAAGTAGTTCGCGAAGTTCGTATACCATGGAAATTCTGCAATTAACTTAAACAATTGCTCTTCCGGGAATGACTCGTTTATGATGCCCTTGTCCTCTTCTTATGTAACCAGATTGTCCAGCCTAGACAAATGATCAGCTACTTGATTCTCCGTCCCCTTCCTATCCTTTATTTCTAGATCAAACTCTTGAAGAAGGAGAATCCACCGAATAAGGCGTGGTTTAGCATCTTTCTTCGCAATTAGATACCGAATAGCCGAATGGTCCGTGTAAACTATCACTTTAGTGCCGACCAAGTATGCCCCGAATTTATCAAACGCATACCACCGCTTTAAGCGCCTTTTCTATAGTTGTATAATTCATTTGAGTCTCCGTAAGTGACTTTCTTGCATAATAAATGGCATGAAATACCTTATCTCGATGTTGTCCCAAAACAACCCTGACTGCATAGTCGATTGCATCACACATCAGCTCGAAAGGTATATTCCAATCTGGTGCGACGATAACTGGGGCTATAGTTAACTTCTTTTTCAACAGCTCAAAAGCCAACTTACATTCTTCATCAAAACTAAACACAGAGTCCTTCTCTAAAAGACTGCACAACGGTTTTTCCATTTTAGAGAAGTCCTTTATGAATCTTCTGTAGAACCCCGCATGTCCCAGAAAACTTCTGATTCCTTTCACGGAGCTCGGTGGAGGCAATTTCTCAATCGTGTCCAACTTAGCCTTGTTCACTTCTAGTCCTTGAGCCGAAACCTTGTGGCCCAAAATTATGCCCTCCTCAACCATGAAGTGGCATTTTTCCCAGTTAAGTGCAAGGTTTGTCTCCTCGCATCGTTGTAACACCATTACCAAATTCCCAAGACATGTATCGAAATTGTCTCCATGGACATAGAAGTCGTCCGTGAAGAGTTCCACGTTTTTCTCCACCATATCGGAGAAAATGGCCATCTTACACCGTTGGAAGGTAGCCGGTGCATTACATAACCCGAATGACATTCTCCTCGAACGCGAGACGCGCGTAGGGACACGTAAATGTGGTCTTCTCTTGATCCTCGGGCGATGGCAATCTGTTTGTGGCAAAATACCCATCCAAAAGACGGTAAAAAATCGTGATCGGCAATCATCCAACATTTGGTCGATAAAAGGTAGCGGAAAATGATCTTTTCTGGTTGCCTTATTTAACTTCCTATAATCGATGCACACCCTCCAACCTGTTACTGTTCTTGTTGGTATTAACTCATTATCTTCGTTTTGTACCACGATCGTTCCCCTTTTTTTGGCACGATGAACCGGGACTAACCCACTTACTATCGGATATCGGGTAAATGATTCCAGCATCCAATAGTTTTAGAATTTCCTTCTTTACTACTTCCTTCATAATTGGGTTAAGTCATCGTTGTTGCTCCACCGTTGGTTTTGCGTCATCTTCCATCAGAATCTTATGCATGCAAAACGATTGGGGTGATTCCTTGATATCCGCTTATCGTCCACCCTATCATTTGCCTTATGTTCTCTAAGTACCCTCAGCAATTTCTCTTCCTGCAAATTGTTAAGTGCGGCAGAAATAATTACAGGTAAAGAATTTGAATTGCCTAAATACGCATACCTGAGATGTTTAGGGAGTGGTTTGAGTTCAAGAGTTGGTGGCTCCTCCAATGATGGTCTCAATTTTTTCGTGGCTATCTCCTCTGTGTGTAATAATTCACAAGGTGTTTTGAATCGGCTTACTCGTGGTAATGAGTCTAACATCTGTAGATAGTCCATAAATTCTGGGTCATCGAGCTCCTCATCCCCCAATAATGTTGTCTCGAGGAGATCGTTGCTCAGGCTCTTTCCTATGTCTTCGTTGACTATTTGATCAATGATTTCCATCCGAAAGCACTCTTCTTCATCCGCGGGAAATTTCATGGCTTTGAACACGTTAAACTTGACTTCTTGATCTTGGACCCTCATCGTTAATTCACCTTTTTGTACGTCGATACGTGTCCTACCAGTCGCCAAAAAAGGTCTCCCTAGGATAATCGGGATGTTTTTGTCCTCCTCAAAGTCTAGAATAATGAAATCAACGGGGAATATAAACTTATCAACTTTTACCAATATGTCTTCCACAATGCCTTTCGGATATGTGACTGACCTATCTGCCAACTGTAATGAGATGTTCGTGGGCTTTGGAGCCGGCAATCCCAATTTTGTGTAAACTGATAACGGCATAAGGTTCACACTTGCTCCTAAATTACATAAACATTTAGTGAAAGTCGTATTTCCGATCGTGCATGGAATGGTGAAACTCCCCGGATCTTTCAACTTGGGTGGCAACTTTCGCTGTAGAACCGCGTTGCACTCCTCTGTTAGTGCCACTGTCTCGAAATCTTCTAGCTTCTTCTTTCTAGATAGAATCCCCTTCATAAATTTTGCATAACTCGGCATTTGCTCTAGGGCTTCCGCAAACGGAATGTTAATTTGTAATTTCTTAAATACTTCCAAGAACTTTGCAAATTGCTTGTCTAATTTCTGCTTTTGAACTCTTTGCTGAAATGGCAGTGGCGGATACATAACTGGCGTGTCATCTAACTTTGTTTTCTCAGTTTGTGTATTCACATCCTATCTTTCTGCATCCACTATGTTATCATTACTCTTATCATCGAAAATAGCTTAATTGTCTGCATCTATCCCAACCATTTGTTTTCCACTCCTCAAGGTAACTGTCTGACATTGTTCATGATTTCCCTTTGGATTTCTTTCGGTGTCACTCGGTAGGGTCCCTTGTGGTCTGTTATTCAATGCTAAGGTAATTTGTCCCATCTGGTTTTCTAAATTCTTGATAGCCATTTCTTGTGATTTCATTGCCATTGTTTGGTTCTTCATAGCTACCTCGTTACTTGTAATATACTTCGATAACAATTCCTCTAAATCTGATTTTCTTTCTTGACGTTGAGCTGGTTGTTGTTGATTCTGAAATCCTGGGGGGTACGATGGTCGTGGAGCTTGCTGATTCTGATTATTATTCCACGACTGATTCAGATTATTCTTATTCCCCTGATTATATGCATTCTAATATGTGTTCTGAGGAATTCTGTTGTAGCTACTCATGAATTGTACCGACTCTGGGTTGATTGCGCATTGATCCGTCGAATGATCCCCTGCGCACAACTCACAAATAATTGAAACTGTCTGCATCTATCCCCCGGACCACACGTCGAATTTCTTAGCGAGTCTTTGAAATCGTGATGTTATTATCCACTCCTCCATCTACTTCTAACACTCCAAATAATTATAGGTTGTGTCATTCTTGTTGTGGGCCACTGATAATTATTAGCCGCTATAGTCTCTATCAACTGGTATGCCTCCTCATACGTCTTAGCCATAAATGCTCCCCCCGATGCCGCATCAATACTAGTCCTGAGATTCCCATATAGTCCGTTGAAAAATGTATTCAATTGTAACCATTTGGGCAATCCGTGATGTGGGCATTTTCTAAGCAATTCATTGTATCTCTCCCATGCCTCGTACAGTGACTCCCCATGTTGTTGATCGAACATGGTAATCTCATTCCTCATCTTTGCAATTTTTGCATGTGGGAAGAATTTTTCTAAGAGTTTCTGAGCCAGGTCCTCCCACGTCGTTATCGAACCCGCAGGTAGAGAGTTTAACCAACTCTTCGCCTTGTCCCGCAGAGTGAATGGGAATAAGCGAAGCCTAACTGCCTCATCCGACACCCCATTATACTTGAAAGTGTCGCATATTTCCAGAAAACTGATTAAATGCTCGTTCGGATAGTCATTGGCCATTCCCCCAAACTGCACTGAATTCTGCATCATTTGAATTGTCTGAGGCTTGATTTCGAACGTGTTTACAGCTATTGCAGGCCTGGTGATACTAGACTGCAGCTCAGTCACCTTGGGTGTTGCAAAATCTCTCAACGCTTTCTGGTCTTCGGCAGCCATTTCTTCTTCCTTCTCAGAGTTTTCGAATTCGTCCCTTGATTCCTTTATCCACTTACTTAACCTCTGAAACCTTCTATCGATGTCGTCCTCCAAAGGAAGCAAGTCTGGATTTTTTGATCGAGTTTGCATAAACCAATATCAAAACCCTGAAATTCGAAGAACAAAACAAAACAAAAAGTGTTTAAGTAAGACTGGACTGTTTAAACTGATATTGTAAAAATAATAAAATCTGTATTGAAATCCCTGGCAACGACGCCAAAAACTTGTTGGGCAAAATCAAATTACGCTCAGCACGCAAGTATACGTGGTAAACAAGTAATATAATAGTAAGTAGAGTATCGTTCCCTCAGAGATTTTGCACAAATTTCCCTTGCAACTACCAATCTCCTACTAATCCAAATTTTATTAAACTAATCAATTTCCAGTTTATATTGAAAATGTCACAATCATCCAAAAATAAACTCAATATCAACAAACCCTAAATCTGGATTTTCAAACAAATATTGGAGAATTATGCTCGTAACTTCACTCTAAGCGTCCCTCTGATTATTATCAACTTATTCCAGTTTAACTCATTATCCCAGTTTATTAATCAAGAACACATAAGTAGTATTAATCACCTCTCGATATATTAACATCGTATTAACCCAACTCCACAATTAAGATAGAATTAAATCAAACACCTCAATTAATCAACTCACTATATCTCTACGTGAATTCTAATCAAATAAGGATTAAGTTCAAGTTCTCCTCACGATTACATGTGATGTCAAGCATATCTCTACCTCAACAATAAACAAGAATCTGTTATCCACAAAATTCATGACACGTGCTATATTAACTAAGTCTAGATTTATATTTCATCTTTCGAATTCATACAAATCCACATAAAATTGTTGATCAAGCAATTCATAAATTCAAGCTCCAATTAATATAGATAAACTGCTTAATAGCTTAATTAAACTGAAAACCAAGGTTACACAATCATCGTTCCACTTAGAGATCCATTAAAAGCCTAACAAGTAATTTAGCCCATAATAAATGAATTAAACACTGAATAAATAAAAGGAAACATCATCCCAATTACAGAAGATAGAAATTAGAGAAGAATAATAATACACCACCCTTCTCAGCTTTCGATTCTGAAATCTTCGTGAAACTATTCTTGTTCTTCGTTCTTCCAAACTCTTGCTCTCTCAAATCCTTCTTCAAGTCAGTCCCCCCTTGATTGAATGAATGATATGATATATATATATATAACTCCCCTCCAATTATGTTTAGATCAACCTATATCTCTTCTCATGCCATGACTCCTAATCCATCTTTAAGTTCTGCCCAAGAGAGACTCCTTTAAGTCGCAAAGACTTCCCTCACTCGAGTTTATGCGTGCCGGTAGCGGTCATGCGCGACCTCTCAACCTCTCTCCAGCTTAGCATTCAGCTAGAACACCAGCAACCTTGCCACACTTCAGGGCACTCAGCGTTCGTCTTCCTCTTGTCCCAAAGACGCTCCTCAAGCTAGCCCATCAATGACCTTTCAGCCTCATTTCAAATAAGGCTCAAGGCTCGGCCACCGAACTTCATGAATGTTGCTCAAAATGACCTCCAATACTCCCATTCGCTGGATGAGTCTGACTTACCTACAACAAACGTAAACCCAATCAGAAGTAACATGAAAATACCCAGAAACTAACAATATAACAAGCCAAATGAACATAATTCATAGGTTAAAAACCCACTCATCAATAAGCACATTTCCGAGCAGCATTAAAACCCCGTCCATTAGGGCTGGCTGGTGGAAGAAGATGTGTGATTTTCTTCTGTGTTGTCAGAAGAGTGAGAATATTATCGAGTGAGTCCCCTAAGGGTGTGAACACTCGAGGGTGTTTGACTTCTCCACCTTTTGGTATTTGAGGGTTTGAAGACTATGCTTGAAAGGGAGTGAAACTTCTCCTTTGAATAGGCATGTTCTAATTGCCTTTTTGACCCTACAGTATCAGGGAAACATTTTCCTCTTTCTTTTTATGGACCCTCCGGGGGTTGTTTCTATAATTTCTGGATTTGATGTGCTCAGTAATAGCTTTAAGGGCAGCTAGGTCTTGAATTTTTCTGGACTTCAATCCCATCTCAGCCATCTCCCCATGTTTGACCATTTTAAAAAATGGTTTACCGATGCCGGCTAAAACTCTTTCATATAAAGGAGCTTCTTGTATGTCTATGAAAGTCATGACCATTTCTGAAAATGTCATGGAATGAATAACTTGGGCAGCTAGGCATCTCCACCTTTGAGCATACTCTCTGAAAGACTCGTTAGACTGTTTCTTGACCTTGGTAATTTGATACTGGTCAGGAGCCATCTGAGACTGAAAGCTATATTGTGTGAGGAAAGTGTGCGCTAGCTCTTCCCAACTATGGATTTTTGAGTTGTCTAATCTGGTATACCACGAACGGGCTTCTCCAGTTAAACTCTTCTGGAACAGCTGCATTCTAAGCTTCTCGTCCTCCGCATAAGATCCGAGTTCAAATATATGTAAGGATCTCCTAACCCGTCATATTTTTCAAAGTCGAGAGTCTTAAAAATTTTTGGATAATGAACACCAGGGAAAATGCAAAGGTCAGCATATGAAACACGTCCATGTGTTCCAATTCCTTTGATAGCACGAAGGTTCTCTTCCATTTGAAGGACTTTCTTTCTGATGTCACCGCTGTCTGGATCTCCTGTAAGATGGGTGGCATCATGCATTTTGTTGGTCGTATCCAACTACAGTTCAAGTATCGTAATGACCTGGGTTCCCCCTTGTGTAGAGGATTCAGCATGTACGGGTATCTTTGGACCCTGAGTAGACTGGTGTAGTTCTTTAAACAGAACAGCCAAATCTGTAATTTGTTTGCTTAATCCGTCAATTTCTTTGCGAAACCGGATTAAGGTCGGTTTAATCGATGATGACATGATTGATTGTAGGCTTGCAGTCTTTTTGGATTTTGACCGGGTAGTAGGTCCGATTGGTTCCCCGCAAAAGACTTGCATAGTTTAGTCTTTAGGGAATGTGTAAAACATAACATGCTATGTGATGTTTCCGTTTTAGGAATCTTTATCCTGTAATACAGAAGTCAGCTATTTGCAATACAGGATAGCATGTTAAATTAAATATGTATGTGTACACATTTCTTCATATTTCTCATTACATGGAGATAGATATGGAATGAATTTACAAGTAATTGTGTTTACAAGTAATTAAAATGAGAAAGCATGAAGAGACTTTCTTCCGTTTTGGATTTATCAGAGGCTGACATATCTTAGGTTACTCTCGTGGCTTTATGGCATGAAGGTTCCCAAATCATCGCAATTTATTCAACAGGAAATTAATTCAGTTTTTCAACTGGAGCGAATTTGGGTGGTGTCTTTCCTGAGCCTCGCGGGAATTATTCTTCCTACGAGTCCAGTAATCAAACACCTACAGGATAGCCTCCTGGTGGAGGGACCACACAACATACATTCACATACATCGCGTCTCACCGTATGGAAATGATGACATGTGCAAAGTACTATTATCACAAGCAGATATGGTGCGAAGCACTAAGTGCAATAAGTAAAGGCATTCGTACACATTCATCATAAATGTAAATACAACATCCACATACAAGCAGACAATAGTTTTGAAAAAATTTGAAATAGCGGCTTAAGTCCTCTTCTTTGGAGTCCCAAGAAGTCGCCACCGTCGACGCTTGGATTTTTAATTGTCCCTTTCCGTTACTTGTTCTTTGGTGTTCTCATATTAGGTGAGATTTGTTTGAAAAAACAAGTGAAAAAGGTCCGACATGTATAATGTCGACGATGGACTGTTAAGAATCGCCAGTTGGTTTTTTAAATGGTTGTACCAACACAACCGAGAAAAGGTTTGCACATTAACCCGGTGATGTGGCACTGCTAAACGGGTCGGTGAAACTGAGATTCATTAGGGTCCGGGGACTTGATTATGCGGAAGGAAGGTGTTAGGCACCCCCCTACATCCATGTTACCACGGTGACCGCCTCTTTTCAAGAAACTATTATCTTAATGTGTGTGTGGGGGGGGGGGTTCAATGTGTTGTTTATTTGGAAGTGGTGCGAGGCCTCGTTCGCACCTATATACACAGGGTTTTAATTTGTGTAAAAATTTAATTTTAGCAAGATATAGCAGTGATGTTTTATAAAAGAGATTTTTCAAACCCCTGTGCTCAATAGTAATTGAGACCTTTTACACTTCCATTTTATTAAGTGTTCGACTTGATTGATTTTATTTTTGAGATGCGAAGCATCTATAAGAAAATAATGTACAAAATAATGCCGATTTCGCCGTGGGTATGAAAACCATCTGAGGAAATTCAGACACCGCAGAATAATTTACAAGCTGCTTATAGCTGAAAATGTCCATCATGGGAACCGAATCTAGATCCAGTAGGCTGAATCTGTGATCACATGATTCCTAGGCTCACATGATACCGCAATTTGTATGAAAAACAAAGCAGCATGTATATATCAAAGTCAGTAAATATATATATCTGAGACATGATCACCACCATGAAGCACCTCCATGGGGATCAAAAAATGTAAATAAAGTCAGTAAAATCTATCAACCGCCACGAGGAAACTCCAAAGTGGGACAAAATAAATAAAGTCGTAAAAAGTAATCAATCGCCACGAAGTAAACTCCAGCGTGACAAAACGTAAAGAAAGTCAGTAAGCGATCAACCACCACGAAGTAAACTCCAGGTGGGACGAATATATATATATATATAAGCGATAAATGCACCAGATGTAAAATCTAGGCTCATCGAACAGAGTTTGACAACAGTTCATATATATAAGTATATATATATATATATATATATATATATAAGCATATAACGCCCGGATATAAATCTGTGGCTCATCGCTCTGGATATAAAATCTGTGCTCATCGAACAAAGTCCCACACACGCTTAATATATATAAGTATATATATATATATATATATATATATATATATTAAAAGCGATAAATGCTCGAATCAAAGTCTAAGCTCATCGAACAAAGTTCGACACACGGTTCATATATATATAAGTGTATATATATAAAAGCAAATAAACGCTCCAAACCGAAGTTTAAGCTCAATCGAGGCATAACTCGATAATGTTAGTCCATATATATATATAAATATATATGTATATATATATATAAATATATATGTATATACAAACTGAAAATAAAACCACGGACCGAAGTCCGGGCAAACACACGCAACACGACTCTCAACGTGAAGAAGGGTGTGTGCAAAGATGAAGAGAAAGGCTTTAAAGTGTGTAAGAAGGCTTAAAGTGGATTGCCAAAGAAGACTTCTATATCTTTAAAGTGGATGAAACTCAGCTCCCGTCGGTACAAGAGTAGCTATATGTGAGCTCACAAGTGTATAAAATGAGAAAGCACTCAGTATATTGTAAGTACGGAGCAAATTTGACAGGGTTTCCTCGTCTCTCTTTTTCTTAAAATGGTCACCCCAAGCCCTCTATTTATAGAGTGGGGAGCCGCAGGTGCACCTGAGGCTACCCGGGTTGCCCCGGGTTTTGTGGGTCGCGTCGTCTCTCAGTATGTGCACGTAGGCACTGCAATGTCTGCTCGAACTTTCAGAATTGCAATTCGGGCATTCGACTGAGGTATATAAGACCTATTTCAGACCGCCGTTGTTGAGAGTTATGCAATGGCATGGGATTAGAGGTTGTACGAAGTCAGAAAGATGGGATGGTGCCCTCCGGTCTTCAAGCTTCAAATTCCAATCGTTACCCTGCGTAATAGTCACTCGGGATTGGTTTTTCTTGATTCTTGTGGGACATTGCTGTGTAGAAATGTATGTATAAGATGTTGAGATAACGTGATGTGGCCTTGAGTTGGCGAGATGACGACTTTTCCCCTTAACGGAGTTATCGCCGATTTGGGCTGTTAAAGAAGACGTTGCTCAGGGTTATCTCTGAGATTACTGCTGGAAGTGTTGAAGGTCCTCAGTGTCATCTCTGAGGTGTGCCTATCCTCCTGATATTATCTCTGGGTCTGGTCTTGAGTGCCTCGGTGTGAGTGTCGAGGTTAAAGCTGATTGTATGCATTTGAAACAAGCATTTCCGGGGTCATCGTCGGAACTGCACTCCTTGGGGGTTATCACCAAGGTTGGTAGCTGCTATTTCCAGTGTTGGGACTGAGACTAGATACCTCGGGGTTATCTCTCAGATTAATCGGTCTTCTCTGGTGGAATTTCCGGTGTTGGAACTGCATGCCTCGGGGTTATCTCCGAGGTTAGAATAGTTACTCTCGGTGTATGTTCCGGGGTTGAGACTGAACTTATGGTAGTATCCGGACTGGATGTGAGTTGTCTTCCAGGGTTATCTCTAAAAAATGAATATGCATTCCTGGAATGTCAGTGACAGGTGTGCAGAAAATTTTGAGTGTCTACAAGTATGAAAACTTAATTAAATAAAGTGTGACAAATAACTATACTATAAGGGAGTTATTAAAATAAATTAAAGGAGTTTAATTTAGTTTTGCCAAACAAGGCTTAAAGATATTAAGTGTTTAATTTTTAAAGGGTTTTGCCAAACGGAGCCTTATGGCTTTTGGATTTTTGAATTTTGAATTATTAATAATATAAATAAATAAAATAAAATATATTTATAATATATACGTTATATTTTGTAACTGATGTTAATTATTAGGCTTATTATGGCCATATCCATTTTTATTTTACGCATTTGGTTATCAGTTGGGTTTTAGTTTACGCTTACTGTTAGTAGCCTAGTCTAATACTGAGAGAAGAAAGAAAAGTTACAGAGAGTTTTGAGATAGACTTGTCAGAATTTGAAAGAGTTTGAGAGAGAAAAGGATGGGATTCCAAAGCAACTTTTGAGTGTTCAAGCGATTCTCAATGAAAGGATTCTCAAAGCAACAAAAGGTATTTTCCCATAATCTTAACACTATATACGTTTTATGTTCTCTATGTTCTTAATTGTAATATAAAGTTTTTACAAAATTTTCTGTAAACCATGTTTTTATAATTGATTATGAAATTATGTGTATTTGTAATGGTAATTGTTATAACTAGCATATATATATATATATGTGTGTGTGTGATTGTATGCCAAATTATGTATGCAAGAAAGAAATTGGTTTTTACAGTGAACATATGTATGGTAGTGACTTGTAGGAGTACCATAATTGGTATTTTATTGTGAGCTTATTGTGAAATTGAACCTTGTATATGTTAATTGGGCAAGAATTAAAGAGAACGTAGTTCAAAAGAATCAAATTGGTTTATAATTGTGGATAGTGTGTTCACTGTATCAAGAAATATCAAAAATGGAGTTTTGTTGGTTTAGAAAAAATTGGCTTTCAATGATTTAAGTTTTCTGATATTGTTGTTTAGTTGTGTTAAACTAGTATATGTATGATGGATAACATCTATGTGTAATTTGCATAAGTTATACATGTTAATTGGTGTTAGAAATTAAGATACAGTGTCTTTGTTATGTTCTTCGTTTTGTGTTCTGTAAGCTCGGAGCCTCAGCGCCAAAATCCGCGCCCTAGCTCCAAATTTCGCGCCTCGGCGCCAAAGTCAGAGCCGAAGCTCGTCTTTCACGCCGCAATGCCGGCCAATGGCCTGGGCTTCGCGCCGCAGCGCCGGTTAGCAGTAGGTCCAGGAATGACTTTTGTTTTGCACAAAAGTCTGTAATTGTTGATGTAATGCAATATGATGATTGTTAAACATGTAATTTTGTTATTATGGTATTATAGTGCTAAGAACGAGCATGTTATTAACACCTAACAAGTTTTATTATTATTTTATTGGTGTAACTTGATTATGCGATTATGAATCAAGCCATACATGAAATAGGTACTGATAGAGTATTTGTAATGACTAATTGTATCCTAATGATATGTGATTAGGATATTGTGAGTCAAACTATTACAGTTTAATCTACGCACAAGGCAAGTTTAGTTACCCTATCTCGATTATATTGAGAAATTTATTCTTGTTTTTTAACTTGTTTCGTTGAGCAAGTTATTGTTTCTAATTTGATTACATTATGCAAGTTTTTCTTTAACTCTACACTTTCGTTGAGCTAGTTCTATTGTTACATTGAGCAAGTTTCTTGTATCTAGTTGTTCACGATGATGCAAGTTTTCTAAATCTTATCTTTTGATATTGAGTAAGTTTCTCTAATATGTAACTTGTTATTTAGCATGCGAGTTCTACATTCTGATATTCTAGTGTTGAACAATTTTATCATTCAAATTACTATTCGCTATGCATGCTTAGTATTCAATTCTCAATAACCTTGGCTTAATATTGTTCAAGCAAGTTATGTTATGATTATTCAATGTTTATGCTATTAGATTATTCCTAAAGTATGATCTTAATTTACAATGTCGATTCAGTTATGATTATTCCATAGCATAACATTAGTAACTTTGTATTCAACTAATCCTTAGTTGATGACCGTTGAATTCTAAATTACCCTTGAAACGTATCCAAACCAAACTTACTTTGGTGCGGACTTGTATTCTAAATGCTGAGATGAACAACCCTATTATTAGGGGATAACTTACGCATAGCTTTAAAATGTTTGTGCACAATACATTGTACGAAGGGCGGATCCCCCTAAATACGAGGAGTCCTGTAACGCCCCGAAATCCGGTCTATCTTCACACCCGAATTTCGTACGTCACGAGTACATCCTTCATCCAACATACATCATTATATACTGAAATATAACGACATACACTATCAAATCCCAGGTTCTGGAAACCTTATAACCTTTTTTATTACAAATAATAATAAATACATTATTCATTTCATCTTACAAGAGTAACTTTTATCCTCCACCAAGGATACATAATAGTTCATTAAACTAGTCTATAATTCAATTTCAACTTTTTACATTACAAGTCTTCACTTGATCTTCCCGCTCCTTCACATTCTAAATGACAATTCGTCTGGATACCGTCAGCTTGATCTTTACGAGATCCTTAAGTTCTTCTAACCTTGTTCACTGAAAATTGTTTTTCATTTAAAGCAAGTGTGAGCATTCAATTGCCCAGCAATTCATAACAGTTGAACAAACAACTTCAGAATTAAAACATTTCTTTTGAACTTCTATAACCGAACAAAGGTTAAGAATCAGCTAGAATAATAGGAATAGTCTCGATTCCTATCATCTTAAAACATCAATCATTTTCAGTTTAAAATACTTTCATCCCTCTACCTTTTTCATACACATCACATGCGGATAGATAGTCATTATAGCATGACTTAAAAATAACGGTTCATGTATAAACAGAACATACTTGTATTGAACAGCTCAATCACAGAACAATGCATATCATAGAAACACCGAAGTGTTCAAATTATGGCTCAAGGCCTCATACGTTCTACCACATTGTACAAATATCGCACATTCGCACATAGACATAACTTCTCAAGTACAACATCTAAGAAGTTTAAGAAACTAGCATTCATGTAATATGAATGAAGTTGGGAAACTTGTCTTACGCCCAGCTACAGCATACGCTGAACTGCTCATTTCAATTCTTATATAACACATAAGGAGAAAACATAAACACCAATTAGTCATATATTGAACTTACGCATTAGTTTAGTTAACTTTACTTCTTAGGGTTTGCGTTCTTGCAATATAAGTTTACGCGACTAACTTCCTTTACTAATTTACGGCTTTATGACATACGGAGATGTCTTACTCACGTTATCATCTTGGATGATTTATATTCTTATCTTATTCGAACAATTAAACTTAATGTTTGTTAAATCAATTTCTTATTCTTTACGGCTTTCTGGCGACTAAATGCCATACCTTAGGATTCATTCCTTATCGACTCACATTCGGCTTTTATTAATCTTATTACCGTTTGTTACGGCTTTCGTGATAATTTCTATTTTATTGATACTTTCGTTATCTATTACACGAACCCCATGTTCATTACCCTCGACGCTCAACGTCTAAGGAATCACAACCATAGCAATCCCTCACGTTCGTTCATCGCAACTACGGTCCCCGGATCGGTTACGTAACCCGCATTTATATTCTTTGTCATTTAATCTTGCTTAATCTTTACGTTCAACATTTAATAAAGGTTTAAGTCATTTTCTTAAGTTTTATTTTAGGTGAACTCTATGTTCATATTTATTTCTTGCACATCCCCCAGTAATTGAGCATTTAAAATCTCATTATTGGACCTTGCCTCGCACTGCCAAAGCCATAACGCCTTGGTTCCTTCTTTATCTCTCGGCCATGCCGCGATGCGAGTTTGCGATCTCCAAATTTCAGTGCATCGCCGCATCATCTCTCACAAGGCATGACTAGCGCCGTGGCGCCAAGCCCTAACCCTAGAAATTTTCTCTAAGTGTTAAATAAATTTGAGACGCTTACTTCCCGATCTCATAACTCCTTCGTTATAACTCAGAACGAGGTCGTTCCAAAGCCATTCTCTTCCTTATCTTATGTATTTTAATACCCATCAAGCAGAAATTCAATATAAATCTGTTAACGTGTCATTCGATTGGCTTGATTTTCACTCTTTGCTCATTTTATGTTTTTAACGTTATTTGTTCGTTCGTCCGTAATTCGGTCATCCAAACTCGGAACTCGATCATTCTTGAGTCCACGACTCATGTTTTCTATGTTTTCTTACTTTCTTATGAAGCCCTACATGTTCGGGTTCATTTACTAACTTTCTAATTCTCGTTCGTCTTTTACGAAAATTTTGCCATAACTTCGTTATAGCTAAGTTTTAATCTGTTCTTCATGAACGTTTCTACTATTCCTAACCAAGTAATATGCAACTAACTTATACGCAATGGTTTTAAACTTGTCCATCAACAACAATTAAACTACGATGGTTTTAAATTTGTCCATCAACAACGTTCTTCGTGTTATTCGCGTGTTCTTCGTTCGTTCTTTGTTTTAATCGATATTTTGGATTACGATTCCACTTTTTATTGGAATTTGATGTTATATAACATTATTCCTTACTTATTTCACCTACTTATTCATATAATCCATTCGGATCGCTCTAATTCATTACAAATCTTATACTTCCTTAAGAAATTTATAAACTAAATTTCTAATTCTTATTTCTTCATTTTTCTTATGATTTCAACCATATGAAATCATCTCTAACCTTATCTACCTCTTATCTTCATTAAGTTATGTTTTTAAACATAAAAACTTAAAGAAAATTTAAAAGATATTAGGTTTCGGATTACCTTTCTTCTTTAATCCTCTTCCGTTATACAAAGCCGGCGATTTGCAAGCTTTGCTATTACACGGTCACTTTCGATCCGATCATTCATGCTCATGCTCTTCCTTCTCCCTCCCATCCGACTTCTCTCTCTCTCTCTCTCTCTCTCTCTCTCTCTCTCTCTCTCTCAAGTGTGGGATTTTCAAAATCCAAAAATAATGAAATGAGCTTCCTATTTATAGATTTTCAAGGCTAAGGGCATTTTAGTCATTTTGCCCCCCCACCTCCTTACTATTCCCACCTCCTCCAACACTTAGCCACCAAGTTTACTTGGTCACCACCCTTACTTGGTGGCCAAGTAGCCGCCCCACTTGCTTATGGGTCAACCCATGGGTTGCCCATTGGTTATTACCCATCCGTTTACCCATCGGTTTGATCCGCGGTTTCTTTTCTTGGTTTGGGCCTTAACCCTAATTCTTATTGCGCCTAACTTAGGCTTGATTTCACAAAGCATTGGGCTTGACATAATCCAAGTCCAATTGGATCCTACAAAGTCCATGAACTCAAAGTCCATTAAGACTAATCGTATTCTACGCATTCTATTCTCGTATTCTCGTATTCTCGTAATCTCTTCGTATTTTGTTCGTACGATATTCGTATTATATGTCTTAATAATCTTCGTACTATACTTGTATAATAATTCATATCATACTCATATCTCTCACGCATAATAACCCTAATTATTATATGTGATCATAAAATTCTCGGAACTCACTTTTCCTAACCCTTAGGTTTTGAGTCCGTAGGCGAAAACTTCGTTTTTGCCATAACTGAAATATTATTGAATATTCCATCACGTCTCACAATTAAACGTAATCTATAACTTCTCGGAATTAAATCTCCGAGCAGAAACGGATGAATAGTTCCTATTTCGTCTTTTTCCCCGAAAATATTTTGTTCCCGGAAAACTTTCATTTTCGTCTTGAAAATTTTTATTCGTTCAATCTATCTCGTAGCCAGAATCCTCCCGACTTATAATCATCCTAGGTTATAGAAAGATTAATAAACACATAACACATAATAATATTAATAAAAATTAGTTTTATTAATAACTAATTCTTTAAACCTAAATTCTGGACGATCCGAATTTCCGGGTCGTCACAAGTCCCTATAGTCTTGTGACTGTTATGTTTAAGTTGAAAGATTACTTATAACTATGGACATAGTTCGTGGTCTTATGACCCTCAGATATATATTTTAGAATTTTGATTATCAATAATAGAGCATATTGTTCAGTTCTATTGAACCTATTATTTGGCAACTGTTGGAAAGTTTTATTCATTGTCAGTTCAAGTGAGCCTTGTTTGCTCACTCTTGCTTATATAACTATTACAGCTAAGGTTGAGAAGGTCGATGTACCTAGCACCAGTAAAGGGAAAGGAAAGATGAACAAGTATTGAAGACTTGTAATCATGTTGACATTTTATTGTCAGACTTTATTTTAATTATTGTAATGAAGATATTTAATTTTTCTGCATTTGAATGATTGTATTTAAAGGTTAGATAACCTGGGAGATTTTTATTAATGTAATCCTTTAATGGGAAGGTTTATTATTCAATTTTACTATGATTGGGTAGTTAGATATGAAGGTTTTTATTAAGTGAACACCAATTCTTGAGGTAATGAAGTACTCGAATTTGGGGGTGTCACACAGCTTGTGCCATGGATATAAAGTAATGATTACTCAAGTAGGAGTATATGGCAAAAGAATATACTCTGATGACAATTGAGTATATCTCTCACAAGAAGATATCTCCAGAAGAAGTCTAAAAGTTGCTGCAAGGATAGTCAACCAGATCACTGAACTCATAATAAATCATAGAGTAATCGGGTCATTGTATAAGAAGCAGCTTGTACTTGTGAACAAAGAAGAACAACTCACTCTGGAAGACACTATCAAGTTCACAAGATAGCCTAAGTACCAAGAAAATGGAGAAGAACCTGTAAAGCCAAGTCAGGCATCATGAAGCTATTAGAAAGTAGAAGAAGAGATACAAGGTTCTAATAGTAGTGAGGATTTAGAACAAAGGACTACGACATCCATCACCATACTATCAATAGTTAAAAAAATAAAGGAACAGAAGAGGTCAAATCAATCGTAAGGCTCAATCGTGTAACTTTTACAGCAACAACGGATCGTAAAGCTCATGTTAGGTCTGATAATGAGACTGACAAATGAAACATTGCAAGATGATTAACTTAAGGCATCAGAAGATATTCTTGGAAGAAAATAAAGAGATATTCAACAACTAGTTAGCCGAAAGCAAGTCGTCTAAAAAGCCAGAAAAGATATTGATTGATGTGACAAGTTATAAGTCAGAAAGTACACTAACGCAGATCCTCAAAAAGTTAAAATCAGAGATATTAAAGTATCTATGCATTAAATGCTCCAACGGATACTTCTCAATGGGAAGATTTTAGAAAAGTTTAAAAGACAGCTTCATTCAAACAAAGATGATGATGATGCGGATTAAACTTTCACGCATGAGAAAAATCATCATTCGAGATAAACATCTAGCTAATCAAGAGAGATCGTAGAGAAAGGAAAACTCTACGAACAGAGAAATGTTCATCGCTACCAAGTCCAAAGAGAAAGGAAGATTTACGAGATAATCTTGGCAACACCTCATCAGATCACAAGAGGCTGATGAGAATATTTTAAGGTCAAAGCCGCAGAGCCAAAGACCAGAAGAGCTATAGAATATCAGGAGAAGATGCGCCAGAGCCGTAGAGCCAAAAGAGTGGAGGACATGGTAGAACTAAAGATCCAAATCTGAAGAATCCATTTAGTTGTTGATGATGAATTTAAAGTGGCAAATCAGAAAGCAAACCTCAAGAATCACTATACACTTTATCAGGAACACTTAGAATCAACCAACTGAAGATAATGAACACAAGTGTATGATTCTGAGATTGCTCAAAAGATGTTAAGCACAAAAGATGAGAATAGCATAATTAAATAGCTTAGAAGCACATCAACATTGATCATGAATAGCTGTTGATAATGAGAAGAGATCAAGCTTCAACAACTGAGTTCAGCAAGCACCAAGAAAATGATCAACCATGATGCTAAGAACTATAAGATGAAGAGCATTCAAGACATCTTAGCAGAACCTTAACCACACTTCTCCAAATAGGAATTAGGGTCGGAGGATCTTGGTCTTGACGACCGAATTGGGGTCATTGGATCCCGGTCTTAGTGACCGGAGTAGGGTCGAAGGATCCTTGTCCTAGGGACAAAATATCCATGTCTATTGGGCTTGAAGAGGTCTGAGTGTCCTTGTCTATTGAGACAAAAATATCCAAGTTTGTTGTGCTTGAAGAGGTCTGAGTGACCTTGTCTATTGAGACTAAAATAGCCAAGTCTATTGGGCTTTATGAGGGCAATGTGTCCTTGTCTTAGTGACCAAATCATTTAGTGGATTCCCTGCTCGTTGAGCAGAAGAGTGGAGTATGAGTTGTTCAGTCTCTGAACCACTTAAAATCTCTTATGTCTTTTACATTCTGTAACTTACCTTCTACATTATATAATTTTTATATTTGTCATGTGTTTGATTATTTATAGAGCTTGTTTAAGAACTGAGATTCCCAAGTAAAATCTTTAAGGGAAGTTTTCAAACAAATATTTTGTTGTGTATAGATAATCCTGATTAATTATTTATTTGGTAATTCTAAACAAATTAATTATGAAAGAGTTTTAAAAAGGATCTATTCAACCCCCACTTCTAGATCCATATTGTGCCTTTAGGAAATAACAACCTACATTTACTGCCTTCTTAGGCGTAGGAGCAAGAGTTGTAGCATCAACTTTCATTCCATTATTGCTTCGCTAGGGTTTCCCCTTGCTAAAGCTAGACTCAGCAACATATGCCTTAGATGGTTTAGCAACTTCTAAGCGTTCAGTCTCAAGCTCTAAGTGACGTCGAATATCCTCAAAGTTTTTGATATTCGGGTTATGGGTCATATTAACTCGCATATGTTCCCAATTATTTTGGAGTGAGTGTACCACAACTGATATCTATTGCTCATCTAATAAGTCATTGCATGCAGCCTTCAACTCTCTAATCATGTTTTACATTAGTCAAAGGTGTTTCTTCATTGAATGGTCAACCTCCTTCTTATAACCATCAAACCTGATAGTTAAGCCGCACAACCTAGTCAATGAGGTGCCTCTGAAATTTTTTTTGAGAGCTTCCCACATCTCATAAGCAGTCGAGAATTCTTCATATTCAAACAAGAACTCATTGTTCATGCTGCTCAAAAGAGTAATGCAAGCAATTCTTTCTTTCTTACGCCAATTTTCAAAGGCAGCTAGCTTTTCATCATTTTCAGTATTATCACAAGTCGATTTAGTTTCTTTAGCAATTAGAGTCTCTTTCACTTCTAACTCCTCATGTGACACCCCCAAATCCGGGTACTTCAATTCCCACATGATTTGGTGCTCATTGTACAAACATCATATGTTTATCTACCCATAAATAATGAAACCATCAAATAGATAGAAATAAATCATCTCCTTAAGGAGTTATAACATCTGAAAATAATTACATCAATCACAGGTCATACTAACCTTAAATCTCAAATGCGAAAACAAAAATAAATATTAAGTCTTACACAATTTAAACATAAGTCTGAAACATAACATAACAAATAAACAACAAGTCTTCATCACTTGTTAATCTTTCCTTTGCCTTTGCTAGTAGAAGGCTCGTCGAGCCTTTCGTTCTTAACTGCAATGTTATTATTACGCAAGAGTGAGCACGATTGCCCACAAGTATAATAATGTACAACAATATAATAACATGTGAGTGAATCAAAAACTTCTAAAATAAGAAACTTGAATTTTTAATCAAGAATCAAAAGACGTCTGAGGGTCATAAGACCTTGAACTATTTCCTAGGTTGTCAAGGGTTATACTTGAAACCTTTAAAAGGTCATAAGACTATGGACTCTTCTACTCGTACTTAGGGGGATCAGCCCTTAGTACCATACTATGCACAATATCTTAACGCTAAAGCATAAGTAATCCCCTATAACAGGGTTGTTCATCTCAGTTTGACATTAGAGTCCACACCAAAGGAAGTTTGGTTTGGATAAACACAACAAGGGTTCTAAAATTTAGAACGTTCATCAACTATGGACTAGTCGAATCAATAAGGGTTCGGTAGTCTTTACAAGGTTCAACAATAACTGATATTCAAATTGAATAATAACTCAAGAGATATACAATGGAATAAATATTGTATAACAAGAATCATGCTTTAAAAGATTAATAACTTTTAATATAACATATTGAACTTGATAAATAAATAACAAGAACTTGCTAGATATAGAATATAAGTCTAGAACTTGCTCAATGTAAAGAGGTAAGGTTTAGAAACTTGCATAACGATAACAAGTAGGGTTAGAAAACTTGCCTCGTGTGTGGGTTACACGTTAATTATACATGTTCCTCGATTTAAATCCTATATACCATTTACATTCACAATACTAGTCAATTATAACGTAACTAGCATCATAAGTTTGTTCTCTTTTGACTAAACTCTGATTATGATTATACTAATCAAATCACAACACTTGTTTTCACATAATATTAGACTTCACGAACGATAAGCTAACTATGTGTTCAACAAATCAATCAAACATGTAAATACCTTATTGATATGTTAAGAATCTATTTTAACATCTCACTATATGTCTAACACATTTTTACGTTCATTAGGTTAGGTTATAATTACATTCCCTGAAATCAAATAGTTAAATTAATTATCATTCCTGGAGAAACTGCATAGTGGTGATGCGGCGCCACGATATAGCCTATCCTCGCGCCATTGCTTGGCAATGGCGGCTGCAGACTTGCCTCAATAACGACGCGGACCTTAAGCGTGGGGTTGGCGATGCGGCGCGACATACCAGTTTCTGATTCTGAGTTTCGCGAAGAACACAAATCATGACCAACTACATCCAATTACATTATTAACACATGAATTTAAGCACACCCAGATACTAGAATCTGTACATGATCATTACCTAACCTTTAGAGTGTGACTCTAACAACTTAAACATACAATTACTTGAATCAAATCATTTAATTTTCATTGTTCTTGGTGATTTTGCAAGTTTTGAAGATAATCATGGAATTTGACATTGTAGGTTTGTTATAACTCAGAATTTGTTCATTCAAAGTTTGTTTTCTTCGTTTTAGCATGTACTATCATAATCTACTGTTAATTTCAACTTACACAACAATTCATGGCATACCATTGTTCATAAGAGTCATATTTTTACAACTTTTATACTCTGTAACTTTAAAAATCTATTTACTACATATTTATATGCAATTTATGTTATAAAAACATATGTATATGGTAACAAACATATTATGATAATATATTATCACATATATACACATAATCATTACTCTTTTCAATTAAAGAGACTTGAACTTTCAATTACAGAGACTTACAATAAGTTTTCATAAAAATATAAACAATGTAAATTAGAAGTTGGGTTGAAGAGATTACCCAGCAGTGTAAATTAATAGGAGATGAAATCCCTTTCAGATACTTCTTCGATCTCACAAATTCTTTCAAAATTTCTCTGAATTCCCTCTGAACTCTCAAAATTTTGTTTTTAGAAAATACGTAAGAAAACAAATAATACTGACACGCATAATAACTGGCAACGTTGCGGTCAGTTAATCCCATTCGTGGGTTAACTGCACAACTCCCATTAGGGCTTTGTTTGGCTAACTTATTAGAAGGTTTTCCCATTTAATTTAATTAACCTCTTATAATATAGTTTTTAATCATGTCACACCCAATTAATTAATAAATCAAATATCTTATTTAATTTAATTTAAATAAAATATAATAATTAATCATTAATTCACAAAGTCACATAATTAATTTCCTCATTTATTAACTATGTCAAATTATTAAATCTCTAATTAATTATTAAATTAATTAGAATAATATTATGCTTATTAAATAATTCATTTAATCAAATAAGCTCAATTAAATACATACCTTGACTAATAAAATTTCCCACATTAATTTAATCAATATAACACATATAATTAAATTAATCTACCACAAATTCATCAATTAATTATTTAATCCAATAATTAAATCATCGAAAAATATTTATTTAATTTAATAAATATTCAAATTAAATTATAAAATCTTGTTCGTCACACCTCAAGTACCATGCGAACCTTATAATGCCATACATCATAATTATCCCCATCGAACTTGTTACCCTTATTAAGATCGGCAAAGATTTGTTTTGAAGCCATCTAAACAATCGAGAGAACGTTATTAGACAATTAAGAGTTCTCCGCGGTATTAACTTATCTTTACCACATAACATAAACTTACTAAAATAATCAAGTATAAACACAAAGAGGAAAGTTTGCTAAGCTTGGAAATCATAGTTTACGTTTATATTTAATTATTTAATTATTGTTTATTTAGTGTAAAGATATGCATAAATTTAATAACTTCTTAAATTCAAGCATATATAAGTGTTCATGGCATTCTAAATAATCTTTTATATGCATACTAAAGAATAGATAAAATTTATTTCATATTAAATATTCTAAATATTTAAAAGGATTAAATATAACATTATATTATACCACATAAAATACAATAATATGCCAAACACTTTAAATTGCTATCAAAAATTAATAACATATCATTTATTCATAAATAACATTCTCAAATTTTCGTAACAATATTCAATTCATAAAAATAAATAAGTGCTTTCATAATTACTCATTTTATTCCAAATAATATGCAACACCATGTTTAACACATAGTATAGCTACCAAAAAAATTTATACAATCTAATAACAGGTTATTAACCATCTAAAAATTTTCTACATTTTTCTGAATAATACAAATTTATAATAATAAATTAATCATGCATAATTTGACAAGAAAAATAGTTTAGGCCACTAAAAAAATCATTTTTCAACACCCTTAGTGGATTAATGAAAATTAGGTTTCTGCTATCTCTGGAAAAAAAAATTGGACAAAAATTTTAATATACCATAAATCTAGATATAAAAAATAAAAATTACAGTCAAAATTTCATCACTAGAAAAAATCAGGAAGGCGACGCGCTGGTCGTGCACGCCATCATCATAGCGTGGCCTTTCGCTTGTCGGACGACGACGTACATGGCACGGCAGCTCCATGCAGTCTGATGTGGCGAACCAGTCGACATGGCAGTTTGTGATTGGTTGGTCACTGACACGTGTCAGGACACTGACAAATCCAGACTTCCCACGTGGCATTAATGTGGCAACCACTAATTGGGCCACCTGGCAGCCACTGGACAGGCCCTTGACTGTTGACTTGCCACATGGCACCACAGGATTAGGCCACGTGGCAGCTGGCGTATCAACTTGTAATTGTCAACTGCCACGTCAGCTGCCACGCGTCGCTAACGTAGTTGGTCAACTAACATGTGTCAGGACACTGAGCCAATTAGGAGACGCCACGTGGCGCTAACATTTCGGCCACGTCATCATCTTAACCTCCAGCTAGGGTTTTCATGTGGAACATTATAGTTTGATACCCTTTTTTAAAACGACCATAACTAATTTATTTTAAGTCCAAAAAATACAAATAATATATCCACGGAATTGTAAAATGAGATCAAAAAATTTATACAAACTTCGAGGAAAAACAGTTTTGGATTTTAAAAAATATTTATAAACAATAGGGTTTGAAATATCTCCAAAAATATAAATCTAATTAGCACAAAATTTTGCAGGCTATATAACCATCATATAAGCTAGAACATACTGATATTTTATGCTAAAATAATATATCTAACATGTTCTACCATTATCATGCTATTTAAGCTTTCTTTTTGTAAAAAAAAAACATATGCATGACATCGTAGATAATATATAGAGCACGAATTCTAGCACAAGATAGCTCTGATACCAATGTAATAATATATAGCATACACGCAACAGATATGAATAGAAAATTTTTAGTTTTTTAGTTATCTCTTGAAGCGTATGCCCACTACAACGAACTGCTAGAATCAAGAACTCAACGAACAAATCTCTCTGCGGTAATTTGGATTACATTAGTACGAGTACCAAATATATACTCCACAATTCAAATAGCTACAAAGCTTTCAAGCTTTCCAAAAAGGCTTTCAATGGCTTATATGATATCATGCTAATTTCCAAAAAGATCAGTCATCTCTCCTTTTTATATTCCAAATAGAGGGAGAGAGTACCTTACATATATTAAACATAAGTTAATATATATAACTCCCATGAATTAATATATGTAATTCATATGATTTACTACATGTAACCTCCCTAGTTTATATATATATATATATATATATATATATATATAAATGAAGAGGATTATTCACATGTTCATTGTATCTAGACAATGAACCATGTGGATATCCACCGGATCGACCGCTCCATGAGCTCATCGATTTGGATCCAATAATCAACAAAATCACTTATACATTTCAAGGACATGATTTACTAATAGTTTATCTGGTAATTAATCAATTAATTAATATACAAACCATAAAATCAATGTAAACAACACCTAGCTTGACAATAGGCAGAAGTATTCATAATGTGTATTGTTCGGGAGTGTTTTACCGGTCAACATGATCGCTAAAGGCCTAGGCTAAAACCGTCGAGGTTGGGCCCATATGACCGAATGCATACAGGGTGTTGGGGATGTTTGGGTTCGGATACCCGAACCCATTAGGCCGGGATACGGTGGAGGTCGGGGTCGGGTCTTCGCGTCCTTTGGGCCGAAGCCCGGACCGATGTTTATGATACTTAATGGGTTGGGCCTGTGCAGTTGGGCAGCCCAGGAGTAGGGTTGGGAGTGATAAGGGGTTTACGTGGTTAAGGGTCCTAACCCTAATCATACCATTAATAAGGTGACTCCAAAGGTAGTATCGGAAAGGGAATCTACTTGCACCTTTTAAGGAGATTGTGTTGGATCCAAATATAGGTAACTACCATATTTAGGAGTCCTATTCTGACTCAAAGAGGAACTCTTGGGAGATGAGGATGGCTATAAATACAAGGCTTAACTACAATTAACAGGTAATACATCTTTGAGCACTAAACACATAAGCCTCCATTGTTGAACCTTGTGAACGGCCTGTACTTATTCTCACACCGGAGCTATCCCCAGGCTGCACAAGCCATCAAGCTTCTGTGTGATCTGTTATTGTGCAGGTTTCAGCGCGTGAATTCTGTGATTAGATGCGCAGACAAAACTTGACGTTAACATTGGCGCTAGAAGGAGGGGTTTTTAGTGCTTTTTTGCAATCACCACCAAACTTTTCCGGCAGCCAGAGATGGCGAGTAAAGGGAACAATGTCTCTTCCCAGGAAAAGGCGAAGACCCAGCAATTGTACCAGACCACTCAGGTGAGGGGCTCGGTGAAGGACCGCCTAGGGTCCAGAATTCTGGATGTTCAGGAGGTGCCGGCTCCTGATCTTTGATGAAAACTTTTTCACGACAGCAATCACACCCCTCCTGCGAGTCAGGCCGATGAAAATCATTCACGGGCCCTCGTACGATGAGAAAGAGGAGAAGGGAGCCAAGACCAGAGGGAGTTCATCCGGAAAAAGAAGATGGATCAGAATAAGGATGCTATGTTGGCCTTGCGGCTGCAACAAGAAGAACTCGAAGCACAGATGGCTAAAGTGGCTGGAGAGCAAGAAGTCTCCTCGAAGAGGCGCAGACATCATAGCCGATCCCGATCACCCCGATGGGACAGAGCCAGAAAGGAAAGGAGCCAACCCCGGAGTCGTTCCCGGGAGGGAAGGAGCCGAAGGAGGAGTCGTTCAGATGATAGAAAAATAGGATCTCAAGGGAAGTCGGGGCAGAACCGGAGGATCGCATCGCCTGAATACGAGAGGGACAGACGTTATTCGTCCCCTCATAAAGGAGAGGCCGATCCCCTTGCTCAAAGAGTCGCGGAGTTGGAAAAGTTGCTGGCGGCTAAAAGCCCGAAGGGGACCTCTACACCTTGTTCAGGTTCCCCCTTTTCACCAGAAATCTATCGAGTCACGGCCGATCCAAAGAAGAAGATGCCCCCTATGGATACGTATGATGGGCTAGGGGATCCTTACGATCATTTGGATGGTTATGACCGTCTAATGTCTTACTACGGACATTCGGACGCTGCCAAATGTCACATGTTCGCCACGACATTAAAAAAAAGTGCACGGGAATGGATGGGGACTTTGGCAGGAGGATCAATCGGGTCATGGAACGATCTTCGGGAAAAGTTCCACGCTCGGTTCGGAAGTAACAGAAGACGAGGAAAGATCATGGCGTCCCTCATGCAGGTCCGACAAAAGTCAGATGAGACCCTAGGCCAGTATGTAAAAAGATTTCGGGAGGTGGTGGGATCGGTAGCAGAGTTGAATTCCCCACAAGCCCTGGGATTCTTCACAACCGGTCTGGATATCGGGAGGTCAAAAAAATTAATGAAAGACTTGGTGATCAATCCCCCAGCAGATCTAACCGAAGTCTTCCATCGGGCTGAAGGGTTCATAGCCATAGAAGAAGCAATGGGAAATTTCAAACCACACTCCCAATCCTACGAGAAGTCTAAGGATCGGGACAAACAGAGTTATCAGCGTTCGGACAACAACCAGTGGAGGTCGGATAATCCGAGCAAGAAGTATTACAATGGAGGGGGATCAAGGAGCAGTAGACCTCCACTGCCTAATCGAAGTGTCAAAAAAGTTTACACCACTCTCACCATGGATCGGGCGAAGATCTTAGAAGATATGAGGAGCAAACCCTTTTACGAACCATGCTCGAGACGAACCAAGCCCGGAAGGAGGGGTCGGGACAAATATTATGATTATCACCAGAGCACCGGGCACATGACAGAAGCATGCATCCACCTGATGGACATGATAGAGAAGAATGTTCAAAACGGACAGTTAGTGAAATATGTAGCCGGTCAGGGTAACGCAGTGGCGCCTAGAGAGGAAAACAGAGATCAAGATCAGGACACCCAGCCTCCACAGAAACCCCCAGCCTGAGGCGTGATTGATGTTATCTCGGGAGGTTCTGTCGGACGGGTAACAGGAAGGAAGAGAAGTGGGCATCTCGAAGCAGTGTTATCGATTACGGGGTCAACTACTAGAAAGGATCGGGCATATTCGGGAACGTCTATCTCCTTTTCGGATGAGGACTACCCCACAAACCTCATCGAACCGCACGATGGGGCTTTAGTGATAACCGCACAGGTCGAGACCGTGGACATGAAGCGGATGATGATAGACAACGGATCCTCGGTCGATATACTGTACACTCACGCCTACCAGAGGATGGATCTACAAGGAAAGAAGATGGACCTGGGCGGTGAAGGACCTTTGTACGGGTTCAGTGGAGATCCGGTGTATGTGTCTGGTACCATCGAATTGCCAGTTAAGTTCGGAATGACACCCAATCAGGTCGAAATAATGGTCAGATTTTTCGTCGTCCAGGTGGATTCGGCGTACAACGCGATCCTCGGAAGACATACCTTGGCAGCCCTGCAAGCAGTGACTTCCATACCCCACTTCAAAATCAAGTTTTTAACACCAATCGGGATCGGGGAGGTAAAAGGAGATTTAGACATTGCCCGAAGGTGTTATCGGAATAGCTTAATTTCCTCAGGGATCGGGGTCAGTAAGCTAAAACAGACAATGGCCATTAAAATAAAGCCATTCACTGAGGGTAGTATAAAATCGCTTACTTTGCCCGCCGAGGAAACTGAGGATATAGAACTGGTGCCAGGCAATAAAGAGAAAATGATCAAAATTGGGTCGGGGTTAGCAGAACCATTCAGGACAGGATTGATAGAATTACTCCAAGTCTACACTGACATCTTCGCATGGGAGCCGAGTGACATGCCAGGGATAAGCGAATCGGTGGCCCTACATAATTTACATGTAGACCCGAGCAAAAAACCAGTCATACAGAATCGAAGGGTTTTCACCCCAGAAAGAAAGAAAATAATCTATGAGGAAATTGCCAAACTCCTGGAGGCCGAATTCATCTTCCAAATCGATTACCCAGAATGGTTGGCCAACGTAGTCTTGGTCCAGAAGCAGAACGGGAAGTGGAGGCTATGCATCGACTACACGGATCTGAACAGGGCGTGTCTGAAAGACTTCTACCCATTGCCCAACATAGATCAGTTGATAGATGCCACTTCAGGGTACGGTATACTGAGCTTCATGGACGCATTTTTTCAATGAGTAAAGAAGACATCCTGAAAACCAGTTTCAATACACATCGGGAGATATACTCATACAGGAAGATGACCTTTGGGCTACTGAATGCCGGGGTGACTTATCGGCGAATGATGAACTTCGTGTTCACGAATCAACTAGGGAGAAGTATGGAGGTCTACGTAGACGACATGATCATTAAAAGCATGTCAGTCCATGACCATCTTCAAGATCTAGAGGACTGCTTTGAGACAGTCAAAAGACGCAAGTTGAGGTTGAACCCGACCAAGTGCACGTTTGGATTGGGATCGGGGAAATTCCTGGGGTATTTGGTCAGCAAAAGGGGAATCAAAGCAAACCCAAAGAAGATTCAGGCGGTCCTAGATATGAAATCCCCGAAGTCTTATAAGGATATGCAGAGACTGACAGGTCGGATTGCGGCCCTCCGAAGGTTTGTCTCTAAATCAGCAGAGAGATGCCTACCATTTTTTGACAACTTGAAAGGGCCCAAGAATGAGAAAAGCTTTCAATGGACTTCGGAGTGCGAAGATGCATTCCAAGGGATCAAACAATATTTATCTTCGGCACCACTGCTGATGAAACTGATCCCTTCGGAACCTTTGTATCTGTATCTGGCAGCGAGTTCGATAACGGTAGAGGCGGCATTAGTTCGGGACAAAGTGGGAAATTAGTTCCCAGTATACTACGTCAGCCATGTGCTTCGAGATGCAGAAATTCGATACCCGAACCTGGAAAAATTTGCCTACTCTTTGATCATAGCAAACAGAAAACTTCGGCATTATTTCCAGGGTCGGGTGGTGGTGGTATACACGGATCAGCCGTTGAAAAAAATCCTACACCGACCAGAGGTTTCGGGAAGACTGGCAGCATAGGCAATGGAATTAACACAGTTTGCATTGGAGTATCTACCCCGGACAGCAATCAAAGGGCAGGCACTTGCCGACTTCGTCGTGGAATGTTCGTTCTCAGAACCGGACGTGGGGTCGGTGACCGAAACACAACATGTGAGGACTTCATGGACACTGTATGTAGATGGCTCATCAACCTCGGACATCAGTGGTGCAGGGGTCATACTGACGAGTCCCGAAGGATTCAAGGTCCAACAGGCCATTCGGTTCCAATTCAAAATGACCAATAACGAAGTAGAGTACGAAGCCATTCTAGTTGGGTTGAAGTTAGCATGAAGCCTAGAAGTACAAAATTTAGTCATCTATAGTGATTCATAGTTGGTCATCAAACAGATATCGGGGGAGTATGAGGCCCGGGGGGCAAGAATGACAAGGTATATAGCCGAAGCGAAGAGTAAACTGGCATACTTCAGTTTAGTCAGCTGTCAAAGAGTGGATCGATCCAACAACACAGTGGTAGATGCCTTGGCTCGACTGGCAACGACAGAAGCAAGCTCCTTCAGTGGATCGGTATATCTGGAAGTATTGGAGCAGCCAAGTGTTCCGAAAGAGGAGGTACTATGTATTGATCGGCTGGACTGTTAGCTTACGCCATACATCTTCTACCTGGCCGACGGGGTGTTGCCTTCGAATCGTATTCTAGCAAGGAAGATCAAGCACCGAAGTTCAAAATTTGTACTTATTGATGGAGATCTGTATCAAAGGGCTTTCAGTTCTCCACTACTCAAGTGCTTAACATCGTCAGAAGCAAACTATACACTTCGGAAGGTACACGAAGGGATTTGTGGAGATCACATGGGGGCCAAGTCACTGGCACATAAGATTTTGAGGCAGGGGTATTACTGGCCTACTATCTACACAGAGGCCAAGGAATTCATCAGAAGGTGTCCCAAGTGTCAGCTGAATAGCAATATCCCACATCAACCCCCCGAAGAGCTTTACTCGGTCTTATCCCTGATTCCCTTCGTTGTATGGGGAATCGACATCCTAGGGCCTCTGCCGAAGGACAATGGGCAAGTCAGTTTTGTAATCGTGGCTATTGACTATATGACGAAATGGGTCCAAGCCAAACCACTACAGAAGATCACCGAACAAGAATGCTTGAAATTTTTAAAGGAGGGAGTCGTTTACCATTTCGGCATTCCGAGGGCAGTGGTCTCTGATAATGGCAGACAGTTTGTGGGATCAAAATTCGAAAGTTTTCTGAAAGAGTTAGGAATTCAAGACCGTAAAACTTCAGTTGCTCACCCTCAATCGAACGGCCAAGTAGAAGTGACCAATCAAACCTTACTCAACGGAATAAAAAGAAGGTTGGATGAGTTAAAGGGTCGGTGGCCCGAAGAACTATTCAGTGTTTTATGGGCATATCGGACAACTCCGAGGACAACAACTGGAGACTCTCCATTTCGACTGGCAAACAGAACTGATGCACTCATACCAGTCGAGATCGGATCCCCCACTCTTCGAGTCAGACAATACAAGGAACTATACAATGATGAAGGCCTGAAAACAAATTTGGATCTTCTGGATGAAGCTCAGAACTCTGCTATGTTGAGGTTGGCTATTTATCAGCAGAGAACAGCCCGACACTACAACCAGAAGGTGAAGCTGAGGAGGTTTAAGGTAGGAGATTTGGTGCTTTGGGAGTCAGAGGCATCAACCCCCCAGAACACAGGCAAGCTATTGCCTAACTGGGAGGGGCCTTACGAAGTAATGGAGGTGCCGAAGCCAGGGACTTACCGGCTTCGAGCTATGGATGGATCTGAGGTAAAGAATGCATGGCATGCTAGAAGACTTAGAAAATATTACCAGTAAATGCATGTCTATTCTTTCCTTTACTTATGTAATCTATGCAATTTATCAATGAAATAGAAACTTCTCTTCGAGAAATATTTATGCTTCATTTAAATTCACATTGCTTTACCAGTCAGACACGCTTCGGACGTAAACTGATCAGACAGTCCGGAAGGACCTAACTGATCAGCAAAGGTCACAAGTATAACTGACTGACAAAGTTACACATCCGACCAGATAAGCTTCAAGCATAAAAACGATCAGACAGTCCGAAAGGACCTAACCGATCAGTAAACGCCACAAGTATAACTGATCGATAAAGTTATAAATCTGATCTTGTAAGCTTCGGACATAAATTGACCAGACAGTCAGAAATGACCTAACTGTTCGATAAAAGTCACAAGCAAAACTAATCGAGATAATAACTAAGGAACTCATGCTATTTCATTCATATCCAACTGTTTTACAATTTCTGATCAGACATGCTTCGGATACACCTATCACTAGCATAACTGATCGAGCAAGTTACAAAACTAAAAAAGGAAAAATTACAAGTACGGAAATCCTACACTAAGGCGAACCATCACCAGCTTTGACATCGGATTCCTCATCGAAAGAGTCAAGGATCGAGGCGTCCAACCCAACATCGACCAGCTTCATTCGAGCCTTCTCTCGATAAGCTTCAACCCCCTCAGCAAACTGGGCCATAATCTTATCGGTCAAGGCAGGCGACTCTTCATATTCCTTGATGGCTGCTTGCTTGATGACGACCTGCTCCTCTAACAAAGCATTGTTCGACCGGATCAACGTTCTCATTTTGTCATGCATTGTATTGAATTGGTCTTCGATGGTGTGAAGATTCCCCACCAAGACCTTGTTCTCCTCAGCCAGAAGCTCCTTGTCCTGCACAAGCTTCTTGGCATAACCGTTGAGACCAACGAACTCTTGTTGAAGGAGAGAATGTTGTTCTTCGAGTTTGGCAACCCGACGATCAGCCTTGGTCACCTTATTTCGGGTATCGGCGTGAAGGTCCCTCTCCCTCTTCAGCTCCGAATCTCGACCTCACGGCTCGGCTTCAAGGAGCAACACATCATGTTTCAGTTGCCCCTCTTTCTTAGTAGATCGGGTAAGAGAAGGGATAGCCCGAGCAAGGATGGCGTTGGTCTAAACACAAAAGAAACATCAGATATGCAAAACATAACATAGCGATAAAGAAAAAAACTTTAAAGCTGATCGGGAATACCTGAGTTTGAGCTCTAATATAGGTAACCAGATACTCCTCAGAAGAATAGTTATTGAACCGCTCGTCGTCGCCAGGAAGCTTGAAGTAGTCGAACAGGTTGAAGGGGAATATGTCCGCAGGACTCTTCGGCCAACAGGTAGTTGGCGACCCTTGGAAAGAATTGGCCTTGGAGGTAGGGGTGGATTCAGGGATTGGGACAATGACCGCATCAACAGGGGCAGGGCCTTCGGTTAGACGAGGCTTCTTAAGTCAAGGTTCGAGGTGCCGATCCTCTGTGTCTTCTGAATCCTCGACCACTATAATTATGGCAGGGGTTGGGGTGTCGGCTTCGGCTAAGCTGATGTGACGGTCTTGGATGGGGCCTTGGCAGAAGGCTTCTTTGCCTTCTTTAGCAAAGCCATCTTATCAGCCTTATTCATCTTTAGTACCGACTTGGCAGGAGCCTCAGCCCCGAAAACTGGATTAGTAGGACCCGAAGAGGAATCGATGGAGAGTTCGGCCAAGAGAATGGCATCCTCCTCGGGTGTCTCATCGGTGATGGGCAGACAGATGGGCTCGATCGCAACAGGAAAAGGAGTAAAAGATTCATCGACACCATCGGGCTTGAAAATTGTTACTGCACAAACAACAATGAGTTAGAAGGGTCAGGGAACACATCCAGGGGTTAGGCAGTCAGAGGAAGTATAAAGGAGTTCAGAGAAAGATACTTACATCCGTGCGTATACAACCAAGTTTCATCGGACAAAACCGGCAGTGACCATTCGGTCCTACTCCATTTCTTATAGAAGGCCTTGAAAGCGCTGGCCCGATCCTTCGGGAACTTGGATACCTTGGCTATGGGATCTGTAGGTTGGGCCCATCGAGGGAGGAGCTGGAGGTCGGTTCCCCTGTCGAAGAACCACTTATCATGCCAACCCTTGTTACTTGAAGGGGTCTTGATAGGGGCGGTTCGGGTGGGTCTTTTGTTTAATTGCTTCAAGCCAGGCTCTTTCGAAGCGGTGACAGTGAATAGGGCAAAGAAGAAGTCGAGGCCAGGTGTGATCCCGAGCTCCTGGCATAAAGCAATGAAGGCAACAAGGTGGATGTACGAGTTTGGCACGAGCTGTGCGAACCCGATTCCCGCGAAACAAAGGAAGGAAGAGATGAATTCGTGAAGTGGGAACCGAACCCCATATTTCAGAAGATATAGGGGAACAGCCACCCATTCGCCTTCGGGCCTCCAAAACATTTTCTCATCGGGTTTTGGAGCCCGAAGCTTGTATTCTTAGGGGATGTTGCAGAGGGTTCGGATATCGGGGATTTGAGTAGGCGTAATGGAGGATGGGGTATTGACATGGGAAAACTCTATTCCGGAATGGTAGATGTTGTGAATTTTGGCCTCGGCACTGATGGGGGTAGGGAGTATCGAGGAAGAAGGGTTATCAGTGGGAGCCAGCGGTAAATCGATAGGAACAAGGTCGTGGGTGGTGACGGATGGAGGATTTAATTCGCTGACCGGGGTTGGAGTGCTAGAATTAGCCATTTGGTGTGTTTTGGAAAGGAATGAGCCACAGATGTGAGTTTTAGGAAGAAAATGGATAGGGATGAAGCTCGAAAACAAGTAGGATGGTGAAAATCAATAAGAATGGGGGTGGGAGGTTTACTCGCCGGAAATCGCCTTGACAAAAAATTTTGAAAAAGGATTTGAAATGGATAAAGGTTCGAAAAAGTGACAGTGATGGATGGATTGGGACTTATATAGCATGTCAGACACGGTTCCCAAGGGCGGTTACTTATGGCAAGTGGGGCCCAACCTTGGAGAAACATGTATCGGCTCATGAACCGAGGAGGAACCGCTTGGGTTCCAAAGACAGCTCATCATTACTGGGCGTGACCATTTGAATTTGCGTCCTTTCGAGTCTCCTGTCATAAATATCTTATAACAAGAGACTGGGGGGCAATGTTCGGGAGTGTTTTACCGGTCAGCATGATCGCTGAAGGCCTAGGCTAAAATCGTCGAGGTTGGGCCCATATGACCGAATGCATACAGGGTGTTGGGGATGTTCGGGTTCGGATACCCGAACCTATTAGGCCAGGATACGGTGGATGTCGGGGCCGGGTCTTCGCGTCCTTTGGGCCGAAGCCCGGATAGATGTTTATGATACTTAATGGGTTGGGCCTGTGCAGTTGGGCAGCCCAGGAGTAGGGTTGGGAGTGATAAGGGGTTTACATGGTTAAGGGTCCTAACCCTAATCATACCATTAATAAGGTGACTCCAAAGGTAGTATTGGAAAGGGAATCTACTTGCACCTTTTAAGAAGATTGTGTTGGATCCAAATATAGGTAACTACCATATTTAGGAGTTGTGAGACCCCAAATTTTATAAATAAAGATTTAATTTTCTCGAAATAATTTTTTTAATATGATGATGTGGATTTGATATAGTGGTATAGTTGTGGATAGTATTTATAAATTTTAAAAAGTATGCAAGTTGTTGTATAATATTCGATTGGTCGGGGAATATTTTTTTTGTCGGAGAATATCCGTACGACGGTACAATCATTGGTGAACCCCGCAAAAGAATTATTGTCGGATTGAGAAAATGACAAAAATATTTTATGAAAATAACAGCAGAAGTTTTACCGTTAATACTGTTGAACTACTCGGTAGTAAAAGTACAGTAATACGCATGGTTGCATAGTAACACACGGTATTGATTATTGATGCTTACGTGATAAGTCACTCAATTTTGTTTTATTGGTATTATTAATGTAATAAAATAGAATAGCTTTTTATATAAAATAGAATACTTTTATAAAGTTATTCTATAAATAGAATATATTATATTCTATTATGCATAGTGTTTTGCATAATAAAATCTTTTTATATAAAATAGAATACTTTTATAAAGTTATTCTATAAATAGAATATATTATATTTTATTATGCATAGTATTGCATAGTGCTGCTCATAGTGTTTTGCATAGTAAAATCTTTTAATATAAAATGAATACATTTATAAAGTTATTCATTTTATTAGATTATAAATAGAATATATTTTATTTTATTTAAAAGATTTTGCTTTAAATATGGACCGTCCAGATTAAAAAGTAAATCAATCTGGACCGTTCATGAATTAATTACTATATGCAATCCATTGTTTCATAAATAGAAGCTCATTCCTTCATTATTTCTTACGAATTCACTAAAACTCTAGAGAGAGAAACTATAGAGAGAGTTCTTCTTCTATAATCTTGAGTGTATTTCTTTAGAGTTTAAGAAAAGCTTTGAGCGTAGTGCAAGTTTTCTTCGAGTATATCCTCGTCCTACCAGTCGGAATACTTTTCTTTCAAAGGTAAGGGATATTATTTGTTGTACTCGTAAGGGGTATTCTTTCTTTCTTATTCGTGAAGAGAACTTCTGTTATTCCATTCTTTATTATTCTATTGGAATAACCTGTATACACGGGATACCCTATACTTGGTGAAATTCTTCTGTTATTCCATTCTTTATTATTATGTTGGAATAACCTGTCTATGCAAAGTACTACATACATGGTGAAATTCTTCTAATATTCCATTCTTTATTATTCTGGTATATCATCCTCATGCATGCGTTTTACGCTTGGACTGGTTCCATTATTTATTATTCTATCTAATATCATGTCTCGCATGCGTTTATGCTTAACTCGGTTCCATTATTTATTATTACGTCGTAATATCCTGTCTATGCGTTCTGTGGGACCGGTTCCATTATTTATTATTCATCGATCCCGTGCGTGCGTTTATCTGGGACTGGTTTCATTATTTATTATTCTCGCTTTAATATCCCGTCATAACGTTTATGCCGAACCTTATTAGATACCGGTTCTACCCATTTTTTTATTTCTCCTACTTGTGCTCAATGTTTAAATTTGACTCCGGGGAAATTAGACTTTGACTTGTCAGTTGAAACTCCATTAGGAGAAACCTTCATTACATGTGCTATCCAAGTCTTGAATGAGAGTCACAGTTTTGAATGATATTTCTATTGTTAATAAATTTCCTGACGTATTCCTGAAGGACTTCTTAGCCTATCCCTAGAGCGTGAAATCGAATTTTGTATTGATCCCAGTACAAAACCCATTTCTTAAACCCTCAAATATTTCTTCAACAAAAATGAACATAACATGCGCCAAAGACGTTTACTCGAGTTATTAAAGATTACGATCGTACCATTCAATACCATCGTAGGAAAAGCGAACATGGTAGCTAACGCGTTGAGTAGAAGATCGTATGCGGTTACAAGTGCGAATATATGAACCCACGTGAAGATAACGAATATACGTGTAGAATTGACTTTAATCGATAAAGTTAAAGCCGCTCAAGCTACACACCCGGAGCTGATGAATGTGAAGAAGAAGGTTCAAGAGGGCGTTATTCTAGAAGCAAGAATCGACGAAGAGAGGAAATCTCAACCCTTGATTTAATTGGCCCATTTGAAATCCTCGATCGAGTAGGAATTGTGGCCTATAGACTCGTTTTACCGCCAAGTATGTTGCGTGTTCATAACATTTTTTCGTATCGATGTTACGTAAATATGTGGACGACCCAAACCAAATTATTGATTTAGAACCGGACGAGATAGCAGAAGATTTAACGTATGAGGAGATACGTGTTAAAATCTTGGATAAGAAGGATTATATTCGACACTCAAAGGTTATACCTCAAGAATTAGAATCTGAAATGAAGTCAATGTATCCTCACCTCTTCGGAATACAAGGTATATACGTAAATTTCGATGGCCAAATTTAATAAGGAGGGGAGATTATGAGACCCCAGATTTTATGAATAAAGATTTAATTTTCTCGAAATAATTTTTTTAATATTATTGTGTGGATTTGATATAGTGTTATAGTTGTGGATAGTATTTATAAATTTTGAAAAGTATGCAAGTTGTTGTATAATATTCGATTGGTCGGGGAATATTTTTTTTATCGGGGAATATCCGTACGACGGTACAATCATTGGTGGACCCCGCAACAGAATTATTGTCAGATTGAGAAAACGACAAAAATATTTTATGAAAATAACGGCGGAAGTTTTACCGTTAATACTGTTGAACTACTCTCGTAGTAAAAGTATATAAATATACGCGTGGTTGCATAGTAGCACACCAGTATTGATTATTGATGCTTACGCTATAAGTCACTCAGTTTTGTTTTATTGGTATTATTAATGTAATAAAACAGAATAGCTTTTTATATAAAATAGAATACTTTTATAAAGTTATTCTATAAATAGAATATATTATATTCTATTATGCATAGTATTTTACATAGTAAAATCTTTTTATATAAAATGTAATACTTTTATAAAAGTTATTCTATAAATAGAATATATTATATTTTATTATGCATAGTGTTGCATAGTGCTGCGTAGTGTTTTGCATAGTAAAATCTTTTTTATATAAAATGTAAAACTTTTATAAAGTTATTCGTTTTATTAGATTATAAATAGAATATATTTTATTTTATTTAAAAGATTTTGCATTAAATATGGACTGTCTAATTATAAGTAAACTAATCTGGACCGTTCATGAATTAGTTACTATGCAGTCCATTCTTCTATAAATAGAAGCTCATTCCTTCATTATTTCTTACGAATTCACTAAAACTCTAGAGAGAGAAACTATAGAGAGAGTTCTTCTTCTATAATCTTGAGCGTATTTATTTAGAGTTTAAGAAAGCTTTGAGCGTAGTGCAAGTTTTCTTCGAGTATATCCTCGCCCTACCAGTCGGAATACTCTTCTTTCAAAGGTAAGGGATATTATTTGTTGTACTCGTAAGGGGTATTCTTTCTTTCTTATTCGTGAAGAGAACTTCTGTTATTTCATTCTTTATTATTATGTTGGAATAACCTGTCTATGCAAAGTACTGCATACATGGTGAAATTCTTCTAATATTTCGTTCTTTATTATTCTCAAAATATCATGTCTGTGCGTTTTACGCCGGACCTAGTTCCATTATTTATTATTCATTGGAATATCTTGTACATAACGTTTATGCTTTAATTCTGGTTCCATTATTTATTATTCGTTTTAATATCCTATTTGTGCGTTCTGGCGGGACTGGTTCCATATTTTATTATTACGTGAAATATCACATGCATGCGTTTATGCTGGACCTGGTTCTATTATTTATTATTCAGTTTAATATCTCACATGGGCGCGTTTTACCGGACTCGGTTCCATTATTTATTATTACGCTGAGAATAACCTCGTTACATGCATCTATCGCATCGCATGCATGGTGAATACTTATGTTATTCCATTCTTTATTATTACATTGAATAACTCATACATGTGGATTACCACATGCACGGTGAATGATCCTTCGTATTCATTCCTTATTAAATTATGGAAATGATCTCGTCTACGTGGATTACCGCATGGCGGACGAAAAATCCATTTGCAGTTTCATATATTCTATTATACTCAGTTGGTTAAAGTTTTGACTTCTATACTCCATGAAATTAGTGGAATATCCTTGATATTTGCGCTTCATCCAGTATCTTTTCATGGAAATATTCTTCTGAGCATTCTTGAGTGTTACTCTATAAAGAAGTATCATGTTGACAATTTGGACATTATTAGTTCCTGGATAAATTAATTCTTGAACTTGTTTTATTGAATTCTTATATCATTGTCATCATCCTCATGTTTATATTATGTTGAAAGTCATCTGTGGCCTGTAGTGCATAGATGGACTTGGTATGATTATGACCAGGGATTATTCGGTATAATCTTGACCGTAATGTTACAAATGATGTGGAAAAAGTCCTCATTGGCCCGTAGTGCATTGATGGACAATTTTTGGTATGATTATGGCTATGGATTCTCTTCGGCCAAGAGTACAAAGATGATCTGTTGTTTGATAGCTTTGACCCGTAGTGCGAAGATGGACAGGTGTATGACATGATCATGACCACTAGTGATACTAACGAATATCCTTGGCCGTAGTGCATGGATAATTCAATGATGTGATTGGCAGGATCATGACCATTAGTTAACAGTTGAATGTCTTTCGCCGTAGTGCACTGACAGGCAATTGATTGGTATGATCATGACCATTGGTTTTATAGTTGAATATCTTTGGCCCGTAGTGCAAAGATAAACAACTAATTGGTATGATCATTGTTATTACATTTGAATATCTTCAGCCTTTGGGGTAAGGATATTGCGTAAACGTTTTATTAAGCCTTTATGGCAAGAAGGAACTGTTAATTCACATTATTATAAATATAAATTATGAATTTAACTAACATCTTTGGTGGTTCAGGTGAAGACAAGTGATGAAAGTTCTATTTGTCTTGAGTATAACAAAGAATTATTGATGAGTAGTACAGGAATAAAATATCAACGATGGACTTTTAATCTAGAAGAGATAGTAGATATTATGTTCTACTTGACTCTTCCAATGGATTGCTTGTTCCGCTGCAGTTAAACTTGATGTCTGTTATATTTTATCAGTTTAACACCGTTGAAGGCTAACGATAAATTATTGTGCATTATCTTAGTCATAATATTTCTTACTGGGATAGTTGAGCTCACCCTTTCTTTCACTGTTCTCTTCAGGAAATGAGAATATAGCTGGGACGAGTCGGGGAACGAAGTGATGGACCAGATGATAGTATTAGTAGTCCTCACTATTCTATTAAATAGTGTGACAATAAATGTATTGAGGACTTATTTTGAGTTTTAATGTTGTCTAGAAGACAATGTTTGTATTAAAACTCACAGCTCATGTTGTATATTTAAGATTGTATTTTAATTTTGTACCATGTATTTGGCGACTCAAGATGGGTGATGTATACCTTTTTTGGGGGCGTCATAGTTGGTATCAAAGCCATAGAAAAGAGCCCCGAGCCTTTTGCTGGTGACTTCCAAGTCTTGGGATGCACCGAAGCCAGACTTTCCGTAGGGGACGCCGTTCTGCGGTGGCAAGTTGATAGGTATCATTGTGAGGTGCTATCCAGGTTAAGGGATAGAAGTCATAGTTGGTATAAAAGCTTAGGGATATGATCCCTGGCTGAGATGTGAGACAAGAACTAGGAGGGGAGAGACGGGGAATTCCTTCACTAGTATGACCTACCTAAGTTTATTTGGAATTTAATTGGTTGGTCAGAGTATAGGGATAATATGTGATATGTCAATTAACCCTTGTTTTGTGACAGTGTTTGAAAATGACATCTGAAAATGCTGAGATAAGCAATGAAGCACATGAGACCGTTGAGTTAGCTCAACCAAAAGGTAACGACCAACAACACGATAATAATCATACCAGTGGCAACGACCATCAGAACAATGATAACCATCGTGGGGGAATTATCATGCCAAGAATGGTAACCACTTCGGTGGTAATCATGGCCAAGATAATAGAAGTGAAAATTTCAAGAAGAGAAGGTCATTTAGCTCGATTTTGTCATATAGTGAAGTCATGTCCAGCTGGAACGGTGGTACCAAAGGCGGATACGGACAAAACAAAGTCGGTGGTTTAAGGAAGAGCGTTTTTCGTGACTTCTCAAAAAGTGAGTGACCCAAATGAAGTTAGCACGGGTTAGTTATTTATAAATTCTTGCAAAGTCTATACCTTATTAGATACCGGTTCTACCCATTGTTTTATTTCTCCTACTTGTGCTCAATGTTTAAATTTGACTATGGAGAAATTAGACTTTGACTTGTCAGTTGAAACTCCGTTAGGAGAAACCTTCATTACATGTGTTATCCAAGTCTTGGATGAGAGTCACAGTTTTGAATGATATTTCTATTGTTAATAAATTTCCTGACGTATTCCTGAAGGACTTCTTAGCCTACCCCTAGAGCATGAAATCGAATTTTGTATTGATCCCAGTACAAAACCCATTTCTTAAACCCTCAAATATTTCTTCAACTAAAATGAACGTAACATGCGCCAAAGACGTTTACTCGAGTTGTTGAAGATTACGATCGTACCATTCAATACCATCGTAGGAAAAGTGAACATGGTAGCTAACGCGTTGAGTAGAAGATCGTATGCGGTTACAAGTGCGAATATACGAACCCACGTGAAGATAACGAATATACGTGTAGAATCGACTTTAATCGATAAAGTTAAAGCCGCTCAAGCTACACACCCGGAGCTGATGAATGTGAAGAAGAAGGTTCAAGAGGGCGTTATTCTAGAAGCAAGAATCGACGAAGAGAGGAAATCTCAACCCTTGATTTAATTGGCCCATTTGAAATCCTCGATCGAGTAGGAATTGTGGCCTATAGACTCGTTTTACCGCCAAGTATGTTGCGTGTTCATAACATTTTTTCGTATCGATGTTACGTAAATATGTGGACGACCCAAACCAAATTATTGATTTAGAACCGGACGAGATAGCAGAAGATTTAACGTATGAGGAGATACGTGTTAAAATCTTGGATAAGAAGGATTATATTCGACACTCAAAGGTTATACCTCAAGAATTAGAATCTGAAATGAAGTCAATGTATCCTCACCTCTTCGGAATACAAGGTATATACGTAAATTTCGATGGCCAAATTTAATAAGGAGGGGAGATTATGAGACCCCAGATTTTATGAATAAAGATTTAATTTTCTCGAAATAATTTTTTTAATATTATGGTGTGGATTTGATATAGTGTTATAGTTGTGGATAGTATTTATAAATTTTGAAAAGTATGCAAGTTGTTGTATAATATTCGATTGGTCGGAATATTTTTTTATTCGGGGAATATCCGCATTTACCAGATACAATCATTAGTGGACCCATAATGTAATTATTGTCGGATTGAGAAAATGACAAAAATATTTTATGAAAATAACGTGGAAGTTTTACCATTATCTTTGTTGAACTACTCGGTAGTAAAAGTACGATGTCTACGCGTGGTTGCATAGTAGCACACCAATATTGATTATTGATGCTTACGTGATAAGTCACTCGCTTTTGTTTTATTGGTATTATTAATGTAATAAAATGAATAGCTTTTTATATAAAAATGTAATACTTTTATAAAATTATTCTATAAATAGAATATATTATATTCTATTATGCATAGTGTTTTGCATAGTAAAATCTTTTTTATATAAAATGAATACTTTTATAAAGTTATTCTATAAATAGAATATATTATATTTTATTATGCATAGTGTTGCATAGTGCCTGCGTAGTGTTTTTCATATAGTAATCTTTTTATATAAAATGTAAAAAACTTTTATAAAGTTATTCGTTTTATTAGATTATAAATAGAATATATTTTATTTTATTTAAAAGATTTTGCATTAAATATGGACCGTCCGATTAAAAAGTAAATCAATCTGACCGCTTCATGAATTAGTTACTATGCGTCCATTCTTCTATAAATAGAAGCTCATTCCTTCATTATTTCTTACGATTTCTTTGAAACTCTAGAGAGAAAAACTATAGAGAGTTCTTCTTCTATAATCTTGAGCGTATTTCTTTAGAGTTTAAGAAAGCTTTGAGCGTAGTGCAAGTTTTCTTCGACTATATCCTCGTCTCTACCAAATCCGAAATACTTATCTTCAAAGGTAAGGGATATTATTTGTTGTTGTACTAAATAAAGGGTATTCTTTCTTTCTTATTCGTGAAGAGTACTTCTGTTATTCCATTCTTTATTATTCTGTTGGAAAAACCTTTATACACGGGATACCCTATACTTGGCAAAATTCTTCTGTTATTCCATTCTTTATTATTATGTTGGAATAACTTTTGTCTATCTGCAATAACGCATACATGGTGAAATTCTTCTAATATTTCGTTCTTTATTATTCTATCCTAATATCCATGCATGCGTTTTATCTGGGACTGGTTCCATTATTTATTATTCGTCGTAATATCCGTCATGCATGCGTTTATCTTGGGACTGGGTTCCATTATTTATTATTTTGTCGAATATCCTCGCATCTCGCGTTTTCTGTTGGGACTGAATTCCATTATTTATTATTCGTTTTAATATCCTCATGCGTGCGCTTATGCCGGACTGGTTCCATTATTTATTATTATATCGGAATATCATGTGCATGCGTTTACGCTTGGACTGGTTCCATTATTTATTATTCATTGGGAATAACCTTTCATGCATGCGATCTATCGCACACATGGTGAATACTTATGTTATTCCATTCTTTATTATTCTGTTGGAATAACCTGTCTATGTGGATTACCACATGCATAGTGAATGATCCTTCGTATTCATTCCTTATTAAATTGTGGAAATGATCTCATCATCACGTGGATTACCGCATGGCGGACGAAAAAATCCATTTGCGCTTTCATATATTCTATTATACTCAAATAGTTAAAGTTTTGACTTCTATACTCCATGAAATTAGTGGAATATCCTTGATATTTGCACTTCATCCAAAGATCTTTTCATGGAAATATTCTTACGAGCATTCTTGAGTGTTACTCTATAAAGAAGTATCATGTTGACAATTTGGACATTATTAGTTCCTGGATAAATTAATTCTTGAACTTTTTTTATTGAATTCTTATACCATTGTCATCATCCTCATGTTTATATTATGTTGAAAGTCATCTGTGGCCTGTAGTGCATAGATGGACTTGGTATGATTATGACCAGGGATTATTCGGTATAATCATGATCGTAATGTTACAAATGATGTGGAAAAAGTCCTCATTGGCCCGTAGTGCATTGATGGACAGTTTTTTGTATGATTATGGCTATGGATTCTCTTCGGCCAAGAGTGCAAAGATGATCTGTTGTTTGATAGCTTTGACCCGTAGTGCGAAGATGGACAGGTGTATGACATGATCATGACCACTAGTGATACTAATGAATATCCTTGGTCGTAGTGCATAAATAATTCAATGATGTGATTGGCAGGATCATAACCATTAGTTAACAGTTGAATATCTTTGGCCGTAGTGCACTGACAGACAATTGATTGGTATGATCATGACCATTGGTTTTATAGTTGAATATCTTTGGCCCGTAGTGCAAAGATAAACAACTGTTTGGTATGATCATTGTTATTACATTTGAATAGCTTCAACCTTTGGGGTAAGGATATTGAGTAAACGTTTTATTAATCCTTTGTGGCAAGAAGGAACTGTTAATTCACATTATTATAAATATGAATTATGAATTTAACTAACATCTTTGGTGGTTCAGGTGAAGACAAGTGATGAAAGTTCTATTTGTCTTGAGTATAACAAAGAATTATTGATGAGTAGTACAGGAATAAAATATCAACGACGGACTTTTAATCTAAAAGAGATAGTAGATATTATGTTCTACTTGACTCTTCTAATGGATTGCTTGTTCCGCTGCAGTTAAACTTGATGTATGTTATATTTTATCAGTTTAACACCGTTGAAGGCTAACGATAAATTATTCTGCATTATCATAGTCATAATATTTCTTACTGGGCTAGTTGAGCTCACCCTTTCTTTCACTGTTCTCTTCAGGAAATGAGAATATTGCTGGGACGAGTCGGGGAACGAAGTGATGGACCAGATGATAGTATTAGTAGTCATCACTATTCTGTTAAATAGTGTGACAATAAATGTATTGAGGACTTATTTTGAGTTTTAATGTTGTCTAGAAGACAATATTTGTATTAAAACTCACAGCTCATGTTGTATATTTAAGATTGTATTTGAATTTTGTACCATGTATTTGGCGACTCAAGATGGGTGATGTATACCTATTTTGGGGGCGTCACAGGAGTCCTATTCCGACTCGGAGAGGAACTCTTGGGAGATGAGGATGGCTATAAATACAAGGCTTAACTACAATGAACAGGTAATACATCTTTGAGCACTAAACACATAAGCCTCCATTGTTGAACCTTGTGAACGGCCTGTACTTATTCTCACACCGGAGCTATCCCCTAGCGGCACAAGCCGTCAAGCTTATGTGTGATCTGTTATTGTGCAGGTTTCAGCGCGTGGATTCTGTGATTGGAGATGCGCAGACGAAACTTGGCGTTAACAGGTATTATTCTAATTAATGTAAGGTAGGTAGCACCTTAATCAACATTTTAGGATATCTAAAATAATTTGCAACTTATTCTATGTGTTTTAGTTTTTTGCATTGTGTTTGGAGACTAATAATAGAGTTAGATTTATATTTTAAAAATTTTAAATATTTATATATATAATAAGTAAGGCGACATCGTTTTACATTATATTGAATTCTATAATTGTTTTCGGGTGTACCAACATGGGCGGAACCAGGGGGTCATATGTCCCCCACCTTGAAATTTTCGGGGGTTATTTGTTTTCTTTTTCCTTCCTTTTTTTTTATGTATTTATTTTTCTCCTTTGCTTTTTTTTTATTTTTACTTTATCATCAAAGTGAGGCAAAAAAAGTGGTAACAATTCTCTCTGTAAACTAATTAAAAATAAAAAGTTAAAGAAATAAAATAATTTTTTTTTGGATTCTATTATAGTGACCATAAGTTCATCATAGTTCTATCCTATCAAGATTATTAATATATGTCTTCTTCTATTTATTTATTTATTGTTGCTAGAATTCATTCTTTCAAGCTAATTAATCTCATGAATCACGATATAAGGTTTTGAATATATAAATTTATAATTTGTGATTTATCTATAAAAGTAGCTAATCAATTGACTAAAAATTTCAAAGTCTGATTAATAGTCTCATAGTTTGGGAAAAAATAATATATATATATATATATATATATTTAAAGTCATTAGACTCACAACTCAAAAGTTGACAAGAGTTGGAATAAGATGTTGTGAAATATTTTAGGGTTAAGTTCAGATGACCACCTGTGGTTTAAGCGGTTTCCCACTTAACCACCTGTGGTCCGTAAACCTACATTTAAACACTCATCCTTTTGAGGTGAAGTGAAAAACAGCTTTCCGTCTTAACTCTGTTACTTTATTTGGCTAAAGACTTTATTACCCTTCATATATATAATTGAAAACGACAGATGCGAAGGGGGTTTTCTCTCATTTCATTTCAGATCGATTTCTAGGGCTAGAGAACGAGCGATCGTGGTGATCTCTAGGGCTAGATAGGTAAGAGAAATTTTGTGTGGGTTTAGTGTGTTCGTGGTGGATCTTCGTTCGTGGTGGGTCTGTGATACTGAATTTGGTGCCGATTTAGGTAATTTTTTCCTTGTCTGATATATATATATATGTACTTTGTTTTTAATTGTGAGTTGTTTGTTGTATATGCATGCATGTTTTGTGGATGAATTAGTTAGTATATTTGGTGCTGGATAAAGTATGCTCACTATTATGGTCCCCCTTTCTTTAATTCTATTTTTGTCCCCCTCTGTCTGCCCTTTGTCTGCCACTGACATTGGTCCCCTTATTGTCATAGTTGTTATAAAGTATTGTATGTTATTCAAACATTTCTCCTTCATTTCTTTAATGCAGAATGTCTATCAGAATTGTTTTTCATTATGGTGGGAAGTTTGTTAAAGATCCAGTACATAAGTATGTTAAGGGTAGTGAAGACATAGTAGAGACTGTTGGGTTGGATTACCTTTCTTTGCTTAGTATACATGAATACTATTCTACCTTATGCCTAGTTTCAAATTTGAATATTTATTATCTTGTACCTGGATATAAAGTTTGGGAGGGTGGGGCATTATTGATGCAAAATGACAAAGATGTCATTGATATGATTGATTTCTTAGTTAATGCTGAGAGTGAGGAGGTGCATATTTATGGACAAGAAATGGAGGGTCCCTTAAAAGTTGTTAGGCCAGAAGAAGTTGAAAATGAACCCATTAGGTATATTTGGGATTCCATGCAGACATGCTGTGTCTGCAATATGGGCAAATAGGGAGCAGCCAGTGGTTTATTACCATCAGTGTTATAGCAAGGATGTATACTTGAACACATACAACTTTGTCATAAATCCCGTGCCAAGTCACCATGAATGGGTTCACTCCAATTTTGCTAAGATTCAGCCTCCACACTATCATAAGCCCACTGGCAGACCAAGGAAACTCAGAAGAAAGGCTGCAGGTGAACCAAAAAATCAACATAAAGCAACAAGAAAAGGTGGCATTATGACATGTGCAAGGTGTTTAACACTTGGGCATAATAGCAGGGCATGTTCATTGCCTTTTCATCCTGCATCAAGAATGAACAAGGTATATTCTTTATGTGTTCCATACATTCCAACTGTCTTTTTAACTCTTATTTATAACTGCCAAACATGTTTTGATTTTCAGACAAATAACAAGGAGTCAACTGCACAGTCAACAAAGTCAGACATTCCTACAAGACATCCTGCTAAGGTACATTTTAATGGTTATAAACTATTTTCAGTTATAAACTGTTAAGGCTACTGACTTGTAACATTCCATGCCACAAAAATTGCAGACTATAGGACAGTCAAGTCAAGGAACTGCTAATGCTACAACCACTTCAGAAATACCTAATCAACCCACATCAAGCTCTCAACCTAATCAGCCTACGAGGACTAGGCCTAACATAAAGATGGGAACCATAAAGAGCAAGAAAGTCAAATCACCAAAAAAAGGGGGATTGGGGGGATTAAGGCTCTAATGTTTGAATGTTATCTATTTTTGACTTATAACTATTTTTGACAAGTGAAAATTGTGTATACTTTGACCAACAGTTAGTTTTTGAATGGGTAGTTTTTGAATTATGTTTGCTAGTTGGATATTATGTAACAAAGTTGGAATGTAACTCTTTAATGTTTGAATGGGTAGTTTTTGGATTATGTTTTATACTTGGAAATTATGTAACAAACTTGGAATGTAACTCTTTAATGTTTAATGTCACAGACTTGGATCATGTTTTAAGTTTTTGCATAATTTTACACCTTGTTTGACAGTAATATTTCACACCTTGTTATACAGTTTAAACATTACCATTAAATGTTTTATAAGTCAAAAAAGCTTTATACACACCTTATTATACAGTTTATACATTACCTTTTCATTCACACCTTGTTATACAGTTTATACATTACCACACCTTGTTGCTAAGCTTATACATTGACAGTTTTTACATTCCATTAAACATTGCACATTACCATTAAACATTTAACATTATAGTGAACATTACCATTAAACATTAAACATCACCATTAAACATTACCATTAAACATTACCATTAAATAGTGAACATTACCATTAAACATTACCATTAAACAGTGAACATTACCATTAAACATTAACATTAAACATTACATCATAGTTGGTAGGTCTCCTAAATTACCATTAGTTTATACATTCATTTGTTACTAATAAAATACATCATAACTGACATGCAATACAACACAAGTCCAACAACAATTATCATCTTCACATTACTTTCAACAACTATCATCCTACTTGGTATGTTATTCAGCTCACACGAACACTTGCATTTTGTTCCACTCACCAATGTCCCCATTCTGTCATTGTCTTCATTGGGACCACTGACTATTCCACTTGAGTTTGTTGTAGAAGGCAAGCACCATGCCCAAAACTCACAATCATCGCATACAAAATATAATCTCCCCTTCGATGGTTTGTTCGAGTCAACAATTCTTACACTTGCTTTTTTCCCACATTTACATCGCTTAGGTATGTAGCGCAACTCACCATTCATCCTTCCTACATCATTGCTTGACGAAGACATGACTCCTGATTCACATAAACAACAGGAATAGTAATATCAAAGAGTAGACCATAAATGTATATATATTATTTCCATGGTTAAATTGCTTTTTGTTATAATCTAATATATAGTTTTCAGTCAAAATAGTTCTTTTAGAACTTTTATCAAACAGTTGATAGGCATAGTTTTAGGTTACTAATTTCATAGTCATTGTTTACAATAACAACCAATAACAACATCCTTATTACTCCACAACCATACCTATCTCCTTAAACCTAATTTTCATACATAACAAGAGCATTCTTACTAAGAAAATAGCAATAAGAATAACAACTAAAAGGACAAACAGTCCTTCAAGTTCAGATCGAGCCATTCGGCTATGAAAGTCCTTTTCTTAACAAGGACGGAGTGAAAATTGGAAAACTTACCTTCAGAAATTACAATTAATGGTTGTTGCTCAATTCTTTCTCCTTTACCAGCCGGATTCCTTTTCCTTCTCTCACTATGTGCTACGGTTTTTGGAGCTTGAAGAGGTAGCTTTCAATTTCTTCTGCCATGGAGCTCAAATAGCTGAAATGGGAAGAACAAATGATTCGATCTGCTCTTACAAGCCAACAAACAGGAAGAAGAATGGGTATTTATGACATTTTAGAGTTGTTTTTGATCGACATAGCCCCTACTCACGCGTTTTAGGCGTTTGACATACACGCACAGTTAATTCGGATGGAAAAGATAACTTTTTCACTTCACCTCAAAAGGACGAGTGTTTAAATGTAGGTTTACGGACCACAAATGGTTAAGTGGGAAACCGCTTAAACCACAAGTGGTCATCTGAACTTAACACAATATTTTAATTAGGCAAAATGAATTTAAAAGAAGCACTTCAAGCGTTAATAAATAATTTTTTTACAGATGTATTTTGACCCCCTTCTATAAATGTTATAGTTTCGCCACTGTATACTAATATGTATAATAAATTATGTATGTACATATATATGTGATGTTATGTGGTGCAGATACTTCTTTTATCTGTACCTACATCCACACACATACGAATACTAATATTAAAAATTATATTACGTATTTGCACCGCACTATAATATGCAGATTTTGCGGATGTAGTACGGATGATATTACAAATGCAAATTATTGCCCTTCTCTACATGAATTCACTAGTCTACCACCTTTCCTATCTATATTAATGTCCACCATTTATAGAAGCGAGACCTTGTCAAATCAATCTCTCCCGTACGAGTAAGAAGCAAGATCTGCCATTTGAGCAAGAGGCAATATCTCCCATGAATAATAGCAACTGCATAAAATAATTACGGCTAAATGATATTTTTGTCTTTTAAGTTGTTACTTATTTTTAAAATTATCTATAAAATTCATTTTTCGTCAATTAAATCCTTAAAGTAATATTTTTTTTATCGCATTTTACCTAATTTGACTGTAACTCAACCCATTTTAACCTAACCCGACTCAACTCTAATTTCACAAATTCAGTTATTTTTAAAAAAACTAAAAAAGTTTTAAAATTATTTTAGAAATAATATTTTATTTAAAGTAATTATTATTTTAAAAGTTATAAAAATAATTATTATTTTCAAGAAAAAATATTATAAACTTTTATTTTTTTCATAAAATGATTAAAGTTCCATAAAATATAGATTCAAAAAAATTAAATAAGAAAATAAAACTTCATTTTCAAAAAAAAGTAAATTTTTTTTCATTTTTATGTAAAACTATATTTTCAGAAGAAAACAAAAGTTTTAAGTCTTTACCATTATTATATATAGTCTTAATATTATAAATTTTAAAACAAAAAACTAAAAATAGAAATTAAAATACAAAAATTACTAAAAGATAAATAAAAAATTGATTCAATTTTAAAAAAATTAAAAGTTTTTAAAATTATTATTATTTTAGAAAAACTTTTAAAAAATGAGTAAACTTTTATAAAATATAGATTCAAAAAATAAAACTTTATTTTCATAAAAAATTATAATTTTTATTTTTTTAAAAATGAGTAAAATTTCATAAAATATAGATTCAAAGAAAGTAAATAAAAAAAAACTTTATTTTCATAAAACAAAATTAGAATTTTTATTTTTAAAAGATGTGTAAATTTTCATAAAATATTTAAAAATTAAAAACTTTAAACTTTAATTATTTTTGAAACTATATTTTATAAAACTATACTCATTTTTGAAAAAATAAAGTTTCTAATATTTTTTTTCTTGAAAATAACTATTTTAAAACTTTTTAAAATAATAATTATTTTTAATATATTAAAATAAAATATTATTTTTAAAATAATTTTAAAACTTTCTAAATTTTTTTTTAGAAAAATTGAATTGGAGAAATTAAGGTCAAGTCAAACTGGGACGGATTTGGTCAAAATTTGATCAAAATAAGATTACACACTTAAATCGGATAAAATAAAAAATATCACTATAATGACGAAAAAATGAACTTTAACAACGGACTTTAAAAGTGATTGGCAACTTGACAAAAGTGTCATCCAGCCAAATACCCACACACCAAAAAAATGAGAAAATGACCAGGAACGGAAAGATTTAACCCAAGTGCAAAAATATCCGTCCATAATAATTGATCAAATGTTGCACTGATTACTTCATTTTACAACAGAAGCTGAAGCACAGGTTTCAATTAACCCGGAAAGAATGCAATTACATAGTACACTAAGCTAAAAACATATTCTCGGCCCCCAAAAACATTTCAAGGGGGAGCAAAATTCACATCATAGTTTTACAGTCTCAAAGTCGAAACAATTTTCATTATGCATAATTACGTCTTGCACCGTTATCCAAAAGCCAACTGAGTTTATGAGTTCACAACCTACCATTTTATCAGTCCTCTGAAGTATGCAACAGAATCATCTATCTTTCTACATTTAGATTATTCACGCACAGCATCAAAAAGAAAAACTCTGCCACAGAACACTGCGGGCTGGCTCCCTCGTGCTTGTTTCTTTTAAGACTGATTTCCTAATGCAGCCAAATTCTCTACATAATTCAGAGTTTTAGCTGCAGTTAGAAGCATGTCAACTCCACCGGATTTACCAAGTAAATCTTCACCAGTCTCTTTCTGTACATTTTTTAAATTCTCATATGCTCCTTTTCCCTTTTCAGCACTCTTTCTCAATGTATATTCATATGCCCTTTTAAGCCTTATGCGTATGCTCTGGATTCCTTCATCGCATTTTGCACAAAACCAATTTCCTTGGGGATTGAAGCACTTGGTGGTTGCATGCAATAAATGTGAAAAGCTTGATCACAACCATCACATAATACAATCTTATCATCATCTCGATCAGCTAGACAAACTCTGCATAGACAAGAAGGGCAATACCAACAAGAAGCATATGAATTTAGCTGCTTAACTGTTAGGCACCTCAAGTGGTAATACTTGCTAGGGCAGAAGGGATGACCACATAGCCTAAACTTCTCATTTCCTATGTTGTCAGTACAAATTTTGCAGTTAGGCAAACTTTCCTCTTCTTTTCTTAGCCCATCTTCCTCTAAATCATCTGAGCTCTCCTCCAATTCTAATTCTTCCTCGTTTGTGACAAGTCCGTCAATTCCAGTAATTGAAGATCTTGGGACATTTATACTCTCACACAGTACACAATTCTCATGGGATGATCCAATTCCCTTTTCCCTGCAGCTGGCACAATACCAACTTTTCAGAGGAATTTCCTGAACAGAAGGCTCAATGCACGAAACATGGTAAATCTCCTCACAATAATCGCATACTAGACACTCACCACCCTCTGCTTTCTCTTCACAACGACTGCAAATACAGGCCCTGTACTGACAAGAGCCTTCTGTTTGCTCCACTTTGGCAAGCCCGTGAAATTCTTGCATAGGAAACTGTTGCAGTGACAAAACTCAACATATCATTTCACTGCGAACCAACACAAAAAGTCTAGAAGAGCAAAATATTTGTCATGCAGCTGTATTCAACACCAAGACAACCTACATACTCACTGGTATAACTGAATAAGGGTACTACTGCCTTTGTTGAACTCTTAGAAAATCAATTGGTCCAAGAACAGGCTACTGTGCAACCTAGTGCGAAGAGGTCTTCAAAGTCTACAAGAATTAAGTAGGTTTAGGAGCTGTGTTACATGGGTGTGGGTGTGGGTGTTGGGACACACCAAAATAGTGAAAAATATTCTAAAAATAGGAGAGTCCAGTGTAAGTACTTCTAAGGGTACTTCTAGGATTCCGAGTCCATGTAACATAGTTTAGGAGTAAATATAAAATATAATGTTCACAACATCCTTTGTTGCAACTGCTGCATTAATATTTTACTCCAAGTTTAGGGTAAAACAGCAAAATTACTAATGATTGACTTGTTACAAGAAATGAGTAAAATGGATATTAGGAAAGAAGAACCAAGGTCTTCAGTTCACCTCAAATTTAACTTACAAGACAGCATGCCCATCATCAAGGATAAAAGCTGAAATATAACACTGAATGAGCCTCACATTTAGAACAGAATATGAATTCTTTGCTTTAGTCAAATTTATTATCCTTTATTATCAAGAGTAATGGAAAATACAACTCCAATCTGCAAAATAAAGCTTTCAAGAAAAAGCAGTTGCTGCAAGTCTAACAAGTTACTTATACTGTTGTTGTACATCATTTCCATAGTTATAGCAGTAAGATAGTGGTCTGTGAGAAATATCAGTTTTTCAAGTTATGTTACAGGGAATCTAATTCCCCAGTGTACTAATCCAATGATCCAATCTACGAACCATAAAGCTCTTATCCTTAAGAGCTTTATCGTCCTCAGATTATACTGATCCTCTAATCTACAGGAGGAAGAAAAAATATTTAATCAAAATGCCATTGCAAAAGTGACATAGTTCAGATTAACTTGTGAACCATACAGTCATAGAGCATACCTACCCTATCAGAATCAAGTCATACCAGTAATTTAAGAAAGAGTGCATCACCAAGTTTATTTCTTTTCCCCTACCACTCCCCTCCCCTTCCCTCCTAAAGAACGCCCACATACCCAACCAAGACACCCAAAAAAGGGAGGGGGGGGGTGGAATTGCAAATCAATTCATCTGTTACCTTATCATGACAAGAAGCCACTGACTTCTCCAAAAGGCTCTTAGCAAGAGTAAACATTTCAGTGCCAATCTTTTGAAACTTTGTCCAAACCTGCATAAAAAATATTTATATAAAAAGGTCAGAATTGAAGATACAAATCCCATGAAGATAAAAGTTCCCCGTTGTCATGATAGCAGAACAATGTAAGTAATGGAGCACGTGTAAAATCTAGAGCTTGAAAAAATGACCAATACTAATCAAGACAATCAATAACACTTATGTCAACGACAGAATGATGACAAACACCACTTTTTACAATGCACACAAATAAACAGCCAGAACTTGGATTCCAAGCCTCCACTTTGGTGAATGGAAAAATATACAAATAAGCTAAACTTGGATATGCGAGGAAAAAAACATCATACTCAAAAAATAATTTTCAACCCAATAAGAAGTGATATCCACAAGATGTGATAAGCAAGGCCAGGATAGCATTCAACAAGCAAACAAGTGGTATGAAAGAAACCATTTAATCCCCAATAATGGATTTGGTACTTATTAGAGGGTGGAGGGCAAACAAGGTGGTCATACTGAGGGAAGGACATTAACCGTGGTAAAAACTGACTACAAATATGCAAAGTTTGAGTTTGAAAAAATGTCTCAAATTGACTTTCAATAGTCAATAGTGATCTTATAATTTGGAACAAAAGAAGTATATGAAGAACTGAATCCATCACAGAAGCGAGTTAGAAGAAGTACAAAATCTGATTGATTAAGCAACCTCTTGCAGGAGTTAATTATTTGCAATAGGAAAAGAGAGTTAGAGTTGAGAGTGAGAGTGAGAGTGAGAGTGAGAGTGAGAGACTCGTAAGCTTGATCATATCAACAAATGTAGTCAACTATATCCAAGCTGTACAGGTAGGCAAAGTATTAATTCCCCCATAATATCTCATATAATTAGAAGCGCAAAGTTTAATAAGTAAAATAGATGAACTTAAACTATACAACTGAAACAATACCTGTTGAATATCGGAATGAAATAGCATTGGCGCACTTTCATAAGCTCCCTCTTTAATCCTTGAACTTATCAGACTAAAGTCAAAAAGGATGTTAATCTTCATTCCTTGAAAGTTCCCAAAAAGTAGGTCACATAGTTCTGCAAACTTAGTTGATATTAAGACATCAAAAAGCGCACGTTTACACAGATCAGTGTTTGTACAAACAGATGATTCCTTTGTTGATCCATTTGACGTTATACCCACATGATCCTTGGATGCATTCTGAGTTCCATTATGCATTTCTTCACTCAAATGAACAGATTCCTGCAGATTATTCATTAACTTGAGTAAATTAAAGTACAAGAACAAATCATGTCTGGTCACAAGTGAAATAAGAACATGAAGAACCACGCAGTTACGGAGAAACATGCACCTTTATTGTGCTTGTGCAACTGCCTTGTGGATGAAATACAAGAGCATCTCGGATGCATTCCTGTAAACCACCTTCAGTCTCATTAAGTGACAGATACATCTGTTCCAGAACGATCTTTCTCCAGTCTTTGATGGAGGAATCATCAGAACCATTTGTAGAAGCATGTGAATCCATCCTAACAAGACTAGCTTGGTTGCACAAACTATTGCTTAAACGCATATCCAGTGGTTCTTTTACGGTCTGCAGCAAAGAAAAAAAAACTGACAGCTGTTTTTTTTGTAACAAAACTGATAGCTGTTGATACAAAAGAACTAAACCTAAAATATGAATAGCTAAAGAGGGAGTAAGCAACAGATAAGCCATCAGAAACAGAATACTCAAGAGCTGACAGCAAAAACAAAAAGGCAATGGCATTTAACTGTTCACATAATCAGTAAAAAAATCCACCAAAAATCGGCCATCAAGAGTCTTAGGAAAATATTGTAATCTTTAATTTAATAAAGTTCCTGTCTATTTAAAAATTATGAGAATTAGTATAGCCGCAAAACTAATCACTCTAAATTGACAATGCCTTTAGCTGGACCCTTATACTTAACTATAGGATCAACATGGTCTATGTCTAAGGAATAGGCCTTTGGAGCTATTTTTTTCTTCTCATCAAAGTTCTTACACAAAGACTTGCCATGGAAAGGACAAAGGGGAAACAATACTTTTTTAATTTCTCTATTTCCTTATGACTGATACAACATACTTCAAGATTGTTTGAACATCAAGCCCTCTAAATGTCAGCGGCACGTGCTGGTAGCCTGATGGGATAAGTAGTATTCAATAAAAAAGATAGCCAACTAGACAATTCAATATCATGACTGTTTGCAAGTTACTAACACGCTCTTTCCACCTTTTGTTGACCACATTTGACTTTCACACAGTTTAGGAAAATAGTGAGATCAGTGGTAAAAGTTATTTAGGATTTCAAATAACCCATCACTGTACGCATAACATTTATAAAGAAACACCCTCTCTCCCCTTTTGTCTGTTTTCCCTTGGCGTATTGTCCACCATAATCCCTGAATAAAAATATTGTAGTCTAGTTCAAGATTGGAAATTTCAAAATCTATCGTTCTACAAATTATATCTCATATTCAAAAGAAACAATTTAATGTATATAAACAAATGCATACTATAAAAATTCTTTTGCAACGTAAGTAACGAAGCAAATCCAAACTGTCATCTGTATTCTTCCTATAGTTAAAGACTACTCGAGTCCATGATTTCATTTCATTTTCTGTGTTAAGTAACAGGTTTTATATCCAACTAATAAACCAACATGATTCTGTAAAAGTTTCATGTAAATGTAAAAAAAATTAAACAATTATTAATAGTAAGGTTCACAATTCACCAAAATCACTAAAATGAAAAGTCAAAATCAAAGAAGACAACAGAAGAGTGAAAAATGGCCAGAAATCCTATTTTGTATTCCTCGCATAATCATGCGAAACCACCGTTATGCTTCAGCATCATTTTCTTGTAAATGTGAGCTTCTTACAAGATTGCTAAACTTAAATGTTTCACACAACCAGATTTTCTGGGGGAAATAAAAACAATATGCCAAGAAAATTGAAGAAAACTACAAAAGAGTAAATTAAACAAACCTTATCCGTGAGGTGGCTGGCTGAATTTGTAGAAACCTTCCAATCCTCGATCAATTTGTCCTCTGAACTACTACTCATCTTCGCACGCTTCCGCCTCCTATAGGTTTGAACACCAGATGAACCCGCAGAATTCCCCTCAACACCGCCCCCATTCTCCATTTCAATTATAGACCCATTATTCACTGCCTCACTCTTCAACCCAATACCCACCACACAATCAGTATCTCTTTCTCTTTCTTCATCAACCATTCTTTCAGTTCAAACAAATTAAACCCCAACTCACCAAAAATTACAACACCAACACTAGGGTTCACCACAAACCCCACCTAAGCGTATCAAAAAAAAATACAAAAAAACTAAAAAATCAATCTTTCTTTAATAGAAACAAAACCCACTAAAAAATGAACAATTCAACCATAATCTAAACACAGTAACCAATAAATAAATAAAAATCCGTACTTTTAAATACGAAAATAAGATAACCCAATTATACTCGATACACACAATATACTCCATGAAATAAACTGCAATTTATACACATAAAAATGTTCAGAGAGTAGAGAGAAGAGCTTACTGGAGCTTCGCGCGGAGGATAGAGGTGAAGAATTAGGGTTTTGAGCCTACAAGGCTACAAAGATTTAGAAGAAACCTAAGGACACTGCAAATGGAAAGGGTTGAATATTATCCGAGAAACTTTAAAATTTTGATTTGAAAACAGAGAGGGTATTTTAGTTACTGTACTAGTAATACCCGAAAAACATAATAAATAAAATTTTATATTCTTAAAACATATTGTTTGGATTTTATTTTTATTTGAGTCAAATTTATTATTTAATTAATTTGGGCTAATAAGTATTAATATTTAATAAGTGATAAATAATTAACTTAGTAAAATTGGATTTTTCTTATGTTTGGCAGTTTTGGTCAAATTATATTTAATTTATGTTGATTATAATAAGTATGTGATTATATTAATTTGGGTATTTATACTAATTGGGTCAAACTAATTTTTAAGTATTTAAGTTTGGGCTTGTTAAATTATTTGAGCCCAAATTAAAGTGATGAGTTTAAAAACCAAATTGAAATATGATTAATATATTAGGTTAAATTTCTTCCTAATACATATACTAACATAATCGATTAAAGAGGGTTTCTAACTGAAATTCAAATAAGGCACACTTAGAATGAGGGGTTGAATAAGTGGGGGAGTAATCTATGACCAATTTTTAAACTTTAAACCAAACTACTAAATTCAGCCTACTATATTGATGAATGCAGCTTGCTAAATTAATATGGCCTACCGAAATGACTATTTGATTTTAAGAAAATTTCTTGCTTAAAATTATAACTTAAAATAGAATTTTTGGTGTTATTGATTTATCTCAAGACAATGCAAATATTCAAACTTAGATAAAATAATTTGTAAAACCCCTACTTTTATAAAATAAAAGTCAAATTTAATTTATGATTATTATTCTAAATTTTTAAAATGTTAAATTGATAATTGATCAAATGGACAATTAATTGAATAAGTGACTTAATAAAAGAGGAGAGAGATTTAATTCTTCTAGAAAGCAGCTCATGTGGGCGTTTAAGTGTTGATGTCTAATAATAAGAGTAATGTTAGTGGGAAATTATGGGGGGAACAAAGAAACGGACATCTTGGAAATTAAGGAGGAAAGGAAGGGAGATGGGACCTTAGTGTTGGAAGTGATTAAGCCTAATAAGGCAAAATCAACATCTTACTCTTCATTTTTCACACACTCCTCCCGTAGCCAACTTTAGTAAAATGAAAAGAGAGAAAAGAGAGAAGAGAGAAAAAGAAAGGAAGAAAGAGGGAAAGAAATAAAAAGGGGAGAGAGAGAGAGAGAGAAGAAAATGATGACTTTCTCCATTCCCATATTCCTTCCCGTAGTCCAATTTTAAGCGAGAGAAGATAGAGGAAGAGAGGAAGAAGAAGAAGGAAATGAAGAAATAAAGAAGAAATGAAAAAGAAATCAAGAAAGGTATTTTTCAAAATCTTGATAATTTTAGTTTATAGATTTTATGTAAAGAGTACATACTTAGGTATGTATTTAATGATTTAAACTTGTATAAGCATGAATCAAGTGAGAGAAATCAAGAAATCAAATGAAAAGAAAAATTTGGAAATTTTCATAAAAATTAGTTTACTACTTGTTTTTGTAAAATCCATAACTCTTTGTGTATAATGAGTTAGGAGATGAGTTCTATATCAAAAGAAAGCCCTTGAAGTAAGTTAAATGCAAAAATTTGAATCACCCAAAAATTCTTTGCAGATTTTTCGTGGTGACTGTTTGAGTGAAATTGGTCCGAAAGACTTATAGTCTAAAAAATCAGTTTTATTAAGCTTTATTACGTGAGTTATAATTTTTAATCCGAACGTTGGATCGTTGTGATTTTTCGGATATGTTATACATATATAAGTTGAGTACATGTCCACAAATTTTGAACCGTTAAAGATTAACATATAATTTGTTATGAATTTTGTGTGGTGGCTGGTTCAAAAATCTTTGAGCAGAAATTTCGGTAAAACTATTTCTCTATGTTAGAGTTAGAATTTGGGAAAACTTTCTTCGATAAAGTTGTAGAGAATTAAATTTTACATGGAAAGGGCTTAGGATCCTTATTTTTCTGATAAAAGGGTAATTATTATGAATTATTGAAATTTCTGAATATTAGAGTTTATGATTAATTTATCAGAAAAATTATTTGGGTTGAAATATTTTTACAGAATGCTTATAATATTATCTTAGAATTTCTGTAAAATTTTGATGAATTATTGAATAGCATAAATATTTATTATATTTTTAAACTATTTATGGTTAGTTTAAAAATGGAGGAAATTCATAGAAAATTCTTTGAATGATGAAAAATTATGATATTTGGTGAAAAATCTTATAATGTTATTTTATAATTTCTGGACAATTTTGGAAAATTATTGAATAACGAAATATTTATTATATTTTTAAACTATTTATGGTTAGTTTAAAAATAGAAAAAATTCATACAAAATTCTATGAATGGTGGAAAATTATGATTTTTGCTAAAAAATATTATAATAATGTAATATTAATATTGATGATATTTTCAAGATATAAAAGTTTATGGAGTTAGTATTTCTATTTTGAAGCTATTAAATGATAGTTTTGTAAATAGAAATAATTATTGAAAATTGTTGGTTAATCTGAAAAAATATGAAAATTATTTGAAAAATTCAGAATCATATTTTTAAATATTTTAGAAGTGTTAGTAAGCTCATGAGGTGTCAGGATGTAAACGCACTAGTAACGAATGAGTTATGATAAAAACAAAAATAATATTTTTGTTAAAGTAAAAATTGTGATAATACCACAATAGTGGATTGTCATATATGAGGTTTTAGATTTCTCAAGTTTTATTATTCACTTCTAAAGTTTTGGAATATGAATAATGATTTTATGCGATAAATAGAGATAACTTGAATGAATAATGAATTGTTAGTTGGTTTATATGTTATTCGAGATAAATATGATTTGGTGTTGATCCGATCCCTACTTTTAATAGAATTTAAATTGTTCATAGTAAGGTGTTGATTTGATTCTTACGTAAGAAGTCACCATGTATTTTATTCAATAATTGTCACAGTAATTATTGCACAGTGATTTATATTATTGATTCTTAATTACATAAGAAGTCACTCAGTCTTTCATTCAATAATTGTCACAGTAATTATTGCACAATGATTTATATTATTGATTCTTAATTACGTAAGAAGTCACTCAGTCTTTCATTCAATAATTATCACAGTAGTTATTGCACAGCGACTCATATTATTTGATATGATATAATTAAACCAGTTGGCAGTATTGTGAGTCTATGTTAATAATTATGAATAAATTGTTGAAAGATTTAAAATGTGTAAATAATTGATAAATAAAAGGGTGTTGATTAAAGATAAATATGATATACAGATGTTTGTTCAATTATTTTCTTTTTACAAAAATAAGTTTGGCAGGACTTGCCGACACTTTACTTTTTCTAAAGTAGTATGGACCACAACTCTATTATTGAACAAATTTTGTTAAAACGTGTACAAGTTGGTTTAATTTTCTCTGTGGGACCATAAATTCCACTACCATTATTATATACCTCATGTGATTATTTTGTCAAAGCAGGTGTGCTAGTTGTTTACTAAATTTTCAGTATAAATAGGTTGCCAGGTTGAGCCACTAAAGACACACCATCACTACATTGAAAATATATAATTCTTTTACTTCAATATTGTGAGTATAATATTGTGAGTATTTCTATTGAGTGTAATGTTACTCCAAGTGTAGATAAGGAATGCAAGCATTGTTTAAGTTGATCAATTTCACATAAATCAGAATCAAGTCACATGCTAAAGGTAAGAGATATCATTATTGTGGTAAGGAGGTATCATTTTTATGGTAAAAAGAATATCATTTTCTTTCATACTCCATATTATGATAAGATATTATTATTCGTTTATTCAATTTATCTTTAAATGGTGAAAAGTCCTGAAAGGATTAAAATATTCTTAATAGTTTGTGCTTCATTTATTATTATGTTATCAATTTAGACTCTGGATAATTAAGTTGAAAATCATTAAGATCTATGTTATCTTATTATTATGATGATTTATGTTTATTCATAATATATATCATTGTCATCATTCTCATGCTTATATTGTCTTGAAAGTCATCTTTGGCCCGTAGTGCATAGATGGACTTGGTATGATTATGACCAGGGATTATTTGGTATAATCATGACCGTAATGTTATAAATGATGTGGTAAAAGTCATTTTTGGCCCGTAGTGCATAGATGGACTTGGTATGATTATGACCAGGGATTATTCGGTATAATCATGACCGTAATTGAAAACACGAATATCTTTGGTTCGTAGTGCATGGATAATTCGTGGTCGTGATACTATTAAGCTGAGTCTCATCATTATTAGTTTTACAGTTGTATATCTTTGGCCTGTAGTGCAAAGATGGACCATTGGTCATTAGTTTTACAGATTGTATATCTTTGGCATGTAGTCTAAAGTTGAATCGTTGATTTACTTGATTATAAATATGAATTATGATTTAATTATAATCTGTGGTAGTTCAGGTGAAGACAGGTGATGAGAGTTCTCTTTGTCTTGGGTATAACCAAGAACTGTTGATGAGTATTACAGGAATGAAATATTAACGATGGACTTTTAATCTATGGGAGATAGTAGACATTATGTTCTACTTGATTCTTCTAATGGATTGTTGATTCCGTTGCTATTATGGTTGAAAACTTTTATCTTCTACCATATGTTATAAATATCTGAATTCTTTTGATAATTTAATTATCTTAAGTCATGATATTTTTTATCTTTGGGCTATTTGTGCTCACCCTTTACTTCACCACCCCTTTCGTGTAATAAAAGTGTAGGCATGACTAGCAAGAGAGAGAGAACATGGGTATAAAGTGGTGATACAAATTAGTCACAAGCCTAATCAAATTATGAAACGGCATGACATAATAATTGTACTGAGAACTTAAAATGTGTGTGACATGTTTTATACATCATTTGATATTTAATTTTGGTAAACTATAATAGGGTGAGGCGAATCAGAATTTGGAAACGTCAAAGAAGCACTCCATTAGAATGAGGAGAACATAAATCTTCTCGTGTCCCTTCGGGGACTTGATACATTTGCTGGTGTACTTTATATGACATTGTAATAATTTAAATATAAATATTGTCGTATTATATACGTAACAATATTTGTATTGAAACTCATAGTATACGAGTCGTCGTATTTTGTACGACAGTTGTATAAATGGAGTTGTAAGTAGTGTATTTTCTGGCGACCCAATATGGGTGATGTATACCTATTTTGGGGGCGTCACAGTTGGTATCAAAGCTTAGGGATATGATCTCTAGCTGAAATGTGAGGCTAGAACTAGGAAGGGTGAGACGGGTAAATCCTTCACTAGTATGACCTACCTAAGTTTATTTGTTATTGGTCGGTCAGAGTATATGGATACTATGTGGCATGTAAATTAACCCTTGTTTTAAAACTGTATTCTAGCTAGAATGATATCTGAAATACAGGAATTGAGCAATGGATGAAGCATGAGACAGAGGAAGTAGCCTGTGAGCTAGAATTTGAAATTCTCATCTCTTCGAACTACGATGTACGTAAATTTCGAGGGCAAAATTTTTTAAGGTGGGGAGATTGTAAAACCCCGACTTTAATAAAATAATAGTCAAATTTAATTTATGATTATTATTCTAAAATTTTAAAATGTTAAATTGATAATTGATCAAATGGACAATTAATTGAATAAGTGAGTTAATAAAAGAGGAGAGAGATTTTATTCATTTAGAAAGCGACCATGTGGGTTATGTCAAGTGTTGATGTCTAATAATAAGAGTAATGTGAGTGGGAAATTATGGGGAAACAAAGAAACTGGACATCTTGGAAATTAAGGAGGAAAGGAAGGAGATGGGACCTTAGTGTTGGAAGTGATTAAGCCTAATAAGGCAAAATCAACATCTTACTCTTCATTTTTCACACACCTCCCCAGTAAGAACTTTAGTAAAATGAAAAGAGAGAAAAGAGAGAAGATAGAAAAAGAAAGGAAGAAAGAGGGAAAGAAATAAAGGAGAGAGAGAGAGAAGAAAATGATGACTTTCTCCATTCCCATATTCCTTCCCGTAGCCCAATTTTAAGCAAGAGAGAAGATAGAGGAAGAGAGGAAGAAGAAGAAGGAAATGAAGAAATAAAGAAGAAATGAAAAAGAAATCAAGAAAGGTATTTTTCAAAATCTTGATAATTTTAGTTTATAGATTTTATGTAAAGAGTACATACTTAGGTATGTATTTAATTATTTAAACTTGTTTAAGCATGAATCAAGTGAGAGAAATCAAGAAATCAAATGAAAAGAAAAATCTAGAAATTTTCATAAAAATTAGTTTACTACTTGATTTTGTAAAATCCATAACTCTTTGTGTATAATGAGTTAGGAGATGAGCTATATATCAAAAGAAAGCCCTGGAAGTAAGCTAAATGAAAAAATTTTAATCACCCAAAAATTCTTTGTAGATTTTTCGTGGTGACTGTTTGAGTGAAATTGGTACGAAAGACTTATAGTCTGAAAAATCAGTTTTATTAAGCTTTATTGCGTGAGTTATAATTTTTAATCCGACCGTTGGATTGTTGTGATTTTCGGATATGTTATACATATATAAGTTGAGTACATGTCCACAAATTTTAAACCGTTAAAGATTAACATATAATTTGTTATGAATTTTGTGAGGTGGCTGGTTCAAAAATCTTTGAGCAGAAATTTCGGTAAGACTATTTCTCTATTTTAGAGTTAGAATTTGGGAAACCTTTCTTCTACAAAGTTGTAGAGAATTAAATTTTACATGGAAAGGGCTTAGGATCCTTATTTTTTGATAAAAGGGTAATTATTATGAATTATTGAAATTTTTGAATATTAGAGTTTATGATTAATTTATCGAAAAAATTTATTTGGGTTGAAATATTTTTACTGAGAATGCTTATAATATTATCTTAGAATTTCTGTAAAATTTTGATGAATTATTGAAAAGCGAAATATTTATTATATTTTTAAACTATTTATGGTTAGTTTAAAAATGGAGGAAATTCATAGAAAATTCTTTGAATGATGAAAAATTATGATATTTGGTGAAAAATCTTATAATGTTATTTTATAATTTCTGGACAATTTTGGAAAATTATTGAATAACAGAAATATTTATTATATTTTTAAATTATTTATGGTTAGTTTAAAATAGAAAAAATTCATAGGAAATTCTATGAATGGTGGAAAATTATGATTTTTGTTGAAAAATATTATAATAATGTAAGATTAATATTGATAATATTTTCAAGATATAAAAGTTTATGGAGTTAGTATTTCTATTTTGAAGCTATTAAATGATAGTTTTGTAAATAGAAATAATTATTGAAAATTGTTGGTTAATCTGAAAAATATATAAAATTATTTGGAAAATTCAGAATCATATTTTTAAATATTTTAGAAGTATTAGTAAGCTCATGAGGTGTCGGGATGTAAACGCATTTAGTAATAATTTAATGAGTTATAATAAAAATAAAAATAATATTTTTGTTAAAGTAAAAATGGTGATAATACCACAATAGTGGATTGTCATATATGAGGTTTTAGATTTCTCAAGTTTTATTATTCACTTCTAAAGTTTTGGAATATGAATAATGATTTTATGCGATAAATAGAGATAACTTGAATGAATAATGAATTGTTAGTTGGTTTATATGTTATTCGAGATAAATATGATTTGGTGTTGATCCGATCCCTACTTTTAATAGAATTTAAAGTGTTCATAGCAAGGTGTTGATTTGATTCTTACGTAAGAAGTCACCATGTATTTTATTCAATAATTGTCACGATAATTATTGCGATGATGATTTATATTATTGATTCTTAATTACGTGAGAAGTCACTCGATCTTTCATTCAATAATTGTCACAAGAATTATTGCACAATGATTTATATTATTGATTCTTAATTACGTAAGAAGTCACTCGATCTTTCATTCAATAATTATCACGAGTAGTTATTGCGCAAATGACTCATATTATTTGATATGATATAATTAAACCAGGTTAAGCGATATTGTGAGTCTATGTTAATAATTATGAATAAATTGTTGAAAGATTTAAAATGTGTAAATAATTGATAAATAAAAGGGTGTTGATTAAAGATAAATATGATATACAGATGTTTGTTCAATTATTTTCTTTTCACAAAAATAAGTTTGGCAGGACTTGCCGACACTTTACTTTATCTAAAGTAGTATGGACCACAACTCTATTATTGAACAAATTTTGTTAAAACGTGTACAAGTTGGTTTAATTTTCTCTATGGGACCATAAATTCCACTATCATTATTATATACCTCATGTGATTATTTTGTCAAAGCATGTGTGCTAGTTGTTTACTAAATTTTCAGTATAAATAGGTTGCCAGGTTGAGCCACTAAAGACACACCATCACTACATTGAAAATATATAATTCTTTTACTTCAATATTGTGAGTATTTCTATTAAGTGTAATGTTACTCCAAGTGTAGATAAGGAATGCAAGCATTGTTTAAGTTGTTCAATTTCACATAAATTATAATCAAGTCACATGCTAAAGGTAAGGGATATCATTATTGTGGTAAGGAGGCATCATTTTTATGGTAAAAAGAATATCATTTTCTTTCATACTCCATATTATGATAAGATATTATTATTCGTTTATTTAGTTTATCTTTAAATGGTGAAAAGCCCTGAAAGGATTAGAATATTCTTAATAGTTTGTGCTTCATTTATTATTATGTTATCAATTTAGACTCTGGATAATTAAGTTGAAAATCATTAAGATCTATCTAATCTAATTATTATGATGATTTATGTTTATTCATCATATATATCATTGTCATCATTCTCATGCTTATATTGTGTTGAAAGTTATCTTTGGCCCGTAGTGCATAGATGGACTTGGTATGATTATGACCAGGGATTATTCGGTATAATCATGATCGTAGTGCATAGATGGACTTGGTTTGATTATGACCAAGGATTATTCGATATAATCATGACCGCAATTGAAAACACAAATATCTTTGGCCCGTAGTGTATGGAAAATTAAGTGGTCGTTGATATTATTAAGTCGAGTCTCAAAGATTATTGGTTTTATAGATTGTATATCTTTGGCTGTAGTGCAAAGATGGACTGTTGGTCATTAGTTTTACAATTGTATATCTTTGGCATGTAAAGTCTGAAAGTTGAATTTGTTGATTTACTTGATTATAAATATGAATTATGATTTAATTATAATCTGTGGTGGTTCAGGTGAAGACAGGTGATGAAAGTTCTCTTTGTCTTGGGTATAACCAAGAACTGTTGATGAGTATTACAGGAATGAAATATTAACGATGGACTTTTAATCTATGGGAGATAGTAGACATTATGGTCTACTTGATTCTTCTAATGGATTGTTGATTCCGCTGCTATTATGGTTGAAAACTTTTATCTTCTACCATATGTTATAAATATCTGAATTCTTTTGATAATTTAATTATCTTAAGTCATGATATTTTTTACTGGGCTATTTGTGCTCACCCTTTTACTTCACCACCCCTTTCAGGTAATAAAAGTGTAGCTGTGACTAGCAGAGAGAACATGGGTATAAAGTGGTGATACAAATTAGTCACAAGCCTAATCAAATTATGAAACGGCATGACATAATAATTGTACTGAGAACTTAAAATGTGTGTGACATGTTTTATACATCATTTGATATTTAATTTTGGTAAACTATAATAGGGTGAGGCGAATCAGAATTTGGAAACGTCAAAGAAGCACTCCATTAGAATGAGGAGAACATAAATCTTCTCGTGTCCCTTCGGGGACTTGATACATTTGCTGGTGTACTTTATATGACATTGTAATAATTTAAATATAAATATTGTCGTATTATATACGTAACAATATTTGTATTGAAACTCATAGTATACGAGTCGTCGTATTTTGTACGACAGTTGTATAAATGGAGTTGTAAGTAGTGTATTTTCTGGCGACCCAATATGGGTGATGTATACCTATTTTGGGGGCGTCACAGTTGGTATCAAAGCTTAGGGATATGATCTCTGGCTGAAATGTGAGGCTAGAACTAGGAAGGGTGAGACGGGTAAATCCTTCGCTAGTATGACCTACCTAAGTTTATTTGTTATTGGTCGGTCAGAGTATATGGATAATATGTGGCATGTAAATTAACCCTTGTTTTAAAACTGTATTCTAGCTAGAATGATATCTGAAATACAGGAATTGAGCAATGGATGAAGCATGAGACAGAGGAAGTAGCCTGTGAGCTAGGATTTGAAATTCTCATCTCTTCGAACTACGATGTACGTAAATTTCGAGGGCAAAATTTTTTAAGGTGGGGAGATTGTAAAACCCCGACTTTAATAAAATAATAGTCAAATTTAATTTATGATTATTATTCTAAAATTTTAAAATGTTAAATTGATAATTGATCAAATGGACAATTAATTGAATAAGTGAGTTAATAAAAGAGGAGAGAGATTTTATTCTTTTAGAAAGCAGCCCATGTGGGCGTCTAAGTGTTGATGTCTAATAATAAGAGTAATGTGAGTGGGAAATTATGGGGGGAACAAAGAAACGGACATCTTGGAAATTAAGGAGGAAAGGAAGGGAGATGGGACCTTAGTGTTGGAAGTGATTAAGCCTAATAAGGCAAAATCAACATCTTACTCTTCATTTTTCACACACTCCTCCCGTAGCCAACTTTAGTAAAATGAAAAGAGAGAAAAGAGAGAAGATAGAAAAAGAAAGGAAGAAAGAGGGAAAGAAATAAAGGAGAGAGAGAGAGAAGAAAATGATGACTTTCTCCATTCCCATATTCCTTCTCGTAGCCCAATTTTAAGCAAGAGAGAAGATAGAGGAAGAGAGGAAGAAGAAGAAGGAAATGAAGAAATAAAGAAGAAATGAAAAAGAAATCAAGAAAGGTATTTTTCAAAATCTTGATAATTTTAGTTTATAGATTTTATGTAAAGAGTACATACTTAGGTATGTATTTAATTATTTAAACTTGTTTAAGCATGAATCAAGTGAGAGAAATCAAGAAATCAAATGAAAAGAAAAATCTAGAAATTTTCATAAAAATTAGTTTACTACTTGATTTTGTAAAATCCATAACTCTTTGTGTATAATGAGTTAGGAGATGAGCTATATATCAAAAGAAAGCCCTGGAAGTAAGCTAAATGAAAAAATTTTAATCACCCAAAAATTCTTTGTAGATTTTTCGTGGTGGTATTTGCTTGAGTGAAATTGGTACGAAAGACTTATAGTCTGAAAAATCAGTTTTATTAAGCTTTATTGCGTGAGTTATAATTTTTAATCCGACCGTTGGATTGTTGTGATTTTCGGATATGTTATACATATATAAGTTGAGTACATGTCCACAAATTTTAAACCGTTAAAGATTAACATATAATTTGTTATGAATTTTGTGAGGTGGCTGGTTCAAAAATCTTTGAGCAGAAATTTCGGTAAGACTATTTCTCTATTTTAGAGTTAGAATTTGGGAAACCTTTCTTCTACAAAGTTGTAGAGAATTAAATTTTACATGGAAAGGGCTTAGGATCCTTATTTTTCTGATAAAAGGGTAATTATTATGAATTATTGAAATTTTTGAATATTAGAGTTTATGATTAATTTATCAGAAAAATTATTTGGGTTGAAATATTTTTACAGAATGCTTATAATATTATCTTAGAATTTCTGTAAAATTTTGATGAATTATTGAAAAGCGAAATATTTATTATATTTTTAAACTATTTATGGTTAGTTTAAAAATGGAGGAAATTCATAGAAAATTCTTTGAATGATGAAAATTATGATATTTGGTGAAAAATCTTATAATGTTATTTTATAATTTCTGGACAATTTTGGAAAATTATTGAATAACAGAAATATTTATTATATTTTAAACTATTTATGGTTAGTTTAAAAATAGAAAAATTCATAGGAAATTCTATGAATGGTGGAAAATTATGATTTTGTTGAAAAAAAATATTATAATAATGTAAGATTAATATTGATAATATTTTCAAGATATAAAAGTTTATGGAGTTAGTATTTCTATTTTGAAGCTATTAAATGATAGTTTTTGTAAATAGAAATAATTATTGAAAATTGTTGGTTAATCTGAAAAAATATGAAAATTATTTGGAAAATTCAGAATCATATTTTTAAATATTTTAGAAGTATTAGTAAGCTCATGAGGTGTCGGGATGTAAACGCATTAGTAACGAATGAGTTATAATAAAAATAAAAATAATATTTTTGTTAAAGTAAAAATGGTGATAATACCACAATAGTGGATTGTCATATATGAGGTTTTAGATTTCTCAAGTTTTATTATTCACTTCTAAAGTTTTGGAATATGAATAATGATTTTATGCGATAAATAGAGATAACTTGAATGAATAATGAATTGTTAGTTGGTTTATATGTTATTCGAGATAAATATGATTTGGTGTTGATCCGATCCCTACTTTTAATAGAATTTAAAGTGTTCATAGCAAGGTGTTGATTTGATTCTTACGTAAGAAGTCACCATGTATTTTATTCAATAATTGTCACAGTAATTATTGCACAGTGATTTATATTATTGATTCTTAATTACGTGAGAAGTCACTCAGTCTTTCATTCAATAATTGTCACAGTAATTATTGCACAATGATTTATATTATTGATTCTTAATTACGTAAGAAGTCACTCAGTCTTTCATTCAATAATTATCACAGTAGTTATTGCACAGCGACTCATATTATTTGATATGATATAATTAAACCAGTTGGCAGTATTGTGAGTCTATGTTAATAATTATGAATAAATTGTTGAAAGATTTAAAATGTGTAAATAATTGATAAATAAAAGGGTGTTGATTAAAGATAAATATGATATACAGATGTTTGTTCAATTATTTTCTTTTCGCAAAAATAAGTTTGGCAGGACTTGCCGACACTATACTTTATCTAAAGTAGTATGGACCACAACTCTATTATTGAACAAATTTTGTTAAAACGTGTACAAGTTGGTTTAATTTTCTCTATGGGACCATAAATTCCACTATCATTATTATATACCTCATGTGATTATTTTGTCAAAGCATGTGTGCTAGTTGTTTACTAAATTTTCAGTATAAATAGGTTGTCAGGTTGAGCCACTAAAGACACACCATCACTACATTGAAAATATATAATTCTTTTACTTCAATATTGTGAGTATTTCTATTAAGTGTAATGTTACTCCAAGTGTAGATAAGGAATGCAAGCATTGTTTAAGTTGTTCAATTTCACATAAATTATAATCAAGTCACATGCTAAAGGTAAGGGATATCATTATTGTGGTAAGGAGGTATCATTTTTATGGTAAAAAGAATATCATTTTCTTTCATACTCCATATTATGATAAGATATTATTATTCGTTTATTTAGTTTATCTTTAAATGGTGAAAAGTCCTGAAAGGATTAGAATATTCTTAATAGTTTGTGCTTCATTTATTATTATGTTATCAATTTAAACTCTGGATAATTAAGTTGAAAATCATTAAGATCTATCTAATCTAATTATTATGATGATTTATGTTTATTCATCATATATATCATTGTCATCATTCTCATGCTTATATTGTGTTGAAAGTTATCTTTGGCCCGTAGTGCATAGATGGACTTGGTATGATTATGACCAGGGATTATTCGGTATAATCATGATCGTAGTGCATAGATGGACTTGGTTTGATTATGACCAAGGATTATTCGATATAATCATGACCGTAATTGAAAACACAAATATCTTTGGCCCGTAGTGTATGGATAATTCGTGGTCGTGATACTATTAAGCTGAGTCTCAGCATTATTGGTTTTACAGTTGTATATCTTTGGCCTGTAGTGCAAAGATGGACTGTTGGTCATTGGTTTTACAGTTGTATATCTTTGGTATGTAGTGCAAAGTTGGACTGTTGATTTACTTGATTATAAATATGAATTATGATTTAATTATAATCTGTGGTGGTTCAGGTGAAGACAGGTGATGAAAGTTCTCTTTGTCTTGGGTATAACTAAGAACTGTTGATGAGTATTACAGGAATGAAATATTAACGATGGACTTTTAATCTATGGGAGATAGTAGACATTATGGTCTACTTGATTCTTCTAATGGATTGTTGATTCCGCTGCTATTATGGTTGAAAACTTTTATCTTCTACCATATGTTATAAATATCTGAATTCTTTTGATAATTTAATTATCTTAAGTCATGATATTTTTTTTGGGCTATTGTATGCTCACCTTTTACTTCACCACCCTTTTCGTAATAATAAAAGTGTAGCCATGACTAGCGAGAGAGAACATGGGTATAAAGTGGTGATACAAATTAGTCACAAGCCTAATCAAATTATGAAACGGCATGACATAATAATTGTACTGAGAACTTAAAATGTGTGTGACATGTTTTATACATCATTTGATATTTAATTTTGGTAAACTATAATAGGGTGAGGCGAATCAGAATTTGGAAACGTCAAAGAAGCACTCCATTAGAATGAGGAGAACATAAATCTTCTCGTGTCCCTTCGGGGACTTGATACATTTGCTGGTGTACTTTATATGACATTGTAATAATTTAAATATAAATATTGTCGTATTATATACGTAACAATATTTGTATTGAAACTCATAGTATACGAGTCGTCGTATTTTGTACGACAGTTGTATAAATGGAGTTGTAAGTAGTGTATTTTCTGGCGACCCAATATGGGTGATGTATACCTATTTTGGGGGCGTCACAGTTGGTATCAAAGCTTAGGGATATGATCTCTGGCTGAAATGTGAGGCTAGAACTAGGAAGGGTGAGACGGGTAAATCCTTCGCTAGTATGACCTACCTAAGTTTATTTGTTATTGGTCGGTCAGAGTATATGGATAATATGTGGCATGTAAATTAACCCTTGTTTTAAAACTGTATTCTAGCTAGAATGATATCTCAAAATACGAGAATTGAGCAATGGATGAAGCATGAGACAGAGGAAGTAGCCTGTGAGCTAGGATTTGAAATTCTCATCTCTTCGAACTACGATGTACGTAAATTTCGAGGGCAAAATTTTTTAAGGTGGGGAGATTGTAAAACCCCGACTTTAATAAAATAATAGTCAAATTTAATTTATGATTATTATTCTAAAATTTTAAAATGTTAAATTGATAATTGATCAAATGGACAATTAATTGAATAAGTGAGTTAATAAAAGAGGAGAGAGATTTTATTCTTTTAGAAAGCAGCCCATGTGGGCGTCTAAGTGTTGATGTCTAATAATAAGAGTAATGTGAGTGGGAAATTATGGGGGGAACAAAGAAACGGACATCTTGGAAATTAAGGAGGAAAGGAAGGAGATGGGACCTTAGTGTTGAAGTGATTAAGCTAATATAAGGCAAAATCAACATCTTACTCTTCATTTTTCACACACTCCTCCCGTAGCCAACTTTAGTAAAATGAAAAGAGAGAAAAGAGAGAAGATAGAAAAAGAAAGAAAGAAAGAGGGAAAGAAATAAAGGAGAGAGAGAGAGAAGAAAATGATGACTTTCTCCATTCCCATACTCCTTCCCGTAGCCCAATTTTAAGAAAGAGAGAAGATAGAGGAAGAGAGGAAGAAGAAGAAGAAGGAAATGAAGAAATAAAGAAGAAATGAAAAAGAAATCAAGAAAGGTATTTTTCAAAATCTTGATAAATTTAGTTTATAGATTTTATGTAAAGAGTACATACTTAGGTATGTATTTAATTATTTAAACTTGTATAAGCATGAATCAAGTGAGAGAAATCAAGAAATCAAATGAAAAGAAAAATCTAGAAATTTTCATAAAAATTAGTTTACTACTTGATTTTGTAAAATCCATAACTCTTTGTGTATAATGAGTTGGGAGATGAGCTATATATCAAAAGAAAGCCCTGGAAGTAAGCTAAATGAAAAAATTTAAATCACCCAAAAATTCTTTGTAGATTTTTCGTGGTGACTGTTTGAGTGAAATTGGTACGAAAGACTTATAGTCTGAAAAATCAGTTTTATTAAGCTTTATTGCGTGAGTTATAATTTTTAATCCGACCGTTGGATTGTTGTGATTTTCGATTGTCCATTTGAGGGGTTCTTGGTGGAGATTGATCTTGCAAATTGTACAACGCTAGATCAAGACTGAAATAGTCATGTGATGAGGAGGATGGTATATCAATTTGGAGGGTTTGGGTTTGACATCCGAGATATGTGACTCTATGATTTCAATGTTTGACTCTACGATGTGGCTAGAGTCTGGAATTGTAGAGTTGGTTATTTGAGGGAGTAAGGTAAGGTTGATTTCTTCTGGTTCTTCAGTTACAGAATTTTGGGATTCTGCAACTGGAAACTGATTTAATGGGTTGAGAATCACTTCCAGCCATTTAGGAAATTCATAGAAATGGCTAAATGAAGATGATGACATGTGATTAACTCTAAAGCTTGTAGGGATAGTCAATACCTCAGGTTTGGCTTTTGATGAGGAATGGTTGGTAATCAGCTTTTTGGTGAAGATGACTTCCCATGGAAATCCATGAGCCAGAACTGTGATTGCTGGATATTCCTTGAAGCTCCAAAACATGTGATCCCATGATTTCAGAATTTGAGCTTGATGGTATGCCATCATGGGTAGAAATAAGAAAATATTTGGTTGTCTGAAATAGCTTCAGATCCATCTTTTCCTACACCCGTTATTTCGAGCTCATCATCATCATCCTCTTTCTCTTCTTTGTTTTCTTCTGAAGAATCCATTATCTCAATGGCCTTTGGGAGGTTTGACATTGGTTCATCTTCATCTTGAGCAAGGACCTCTTCTTCAGCCATTGGGATATTATGAGGCTCCCCCTCAATATGATCATCTTCTTGGAGGTTTAGAAACACCCCTTCAGCTGGTAAATCTTCTTCTAAGTTCAGAAAGTCCCTTTCAGTTGGAACCTCTTCTTGAGCAGTAGGCTTCTCCCCCTTAGCTGGTGTATACTCAATCATGAGAATTTTAGGGTTCTCCCCCTCAGCTGGAGCATTTTCCTCTTCGGTTGCTTGGGGAAGTTTTACTTTTGTAGCCATGCTCTTGGCTTTCTTCTTCAGTACTTTTTCATTCTCAAGAATATACTTCTTGACCAGCTTTCTCTTTGCTTTCCTGGTTTTAGTCACCACTTCTGGACTCTCTTGAGTCTTTGTTTTGCCACATTGATTAGCCACTATCCTTGAAGCAGCTTCCTCCATTTCTGCCACACTTGGCCTGGTTTCAGAGAACAACAGAGTCTTCACAATCGAATACACTGTTGGTCTTTTGGACTTATGACCAGTCTTGTTCTTCTTTAAGATTTGTGAAATGGTGGCTTGATCCTCTTCAGCTTCTTCTTGCTGTTGCATCTTCCTTAGCCTTCTTAGAGTCTCTATGTCAGAGCACTCTACAGGAATGTTAGTTGTAGATCCTTGAGGCTCTTCGACTTGTCTTGCCCTTAGCTTTCTCTTGCCTTTGCTTTTTTTGGCAAGAGCAGAGGGTTCTCCCTTATCTGCTTCTCCTTCTTCTTCAACTTCGTTGACAACAGACATTCCTCCTTGAAATCCCGCTTCCTTTTGTTCCCCAGTTCTCCCATTGGACTCCGTCATCATTCTTATATACTCAGCAGGGTTCCTTTCCCAGTTTTTAAACAACTGCTGTGTCATTTTTTGGTTTGGGTTGATGGCTTCTCCTTCATCATCCCCGATTTTGTCACCCAATGCAGATTACAGAATGATGCTAATGAACCTCCCATACAGCATCTTCGGGGTGCTCTTTGATTTCTTCGAGCTTACGATCCACTTGCCGATCCACTCGAGCAATACAACCCCATAGTTGAGTTGAGTACCATACACCATAGCCGTCATGAGCTTAAGCTGAGCCTCATTTACCGAGTCATGACCTGAGCTCTTGCAGCAGATGCATTTCCCAATAATGTCAGCCAAAAATTCATACCTCTGAGGGAACTCCTTCTTTTTGTAGCCTTTCACAGAGGGGTTCTTCTTGTGATGCATCTTCTTCAGTCCCTCTTGAAATCTTATGCTGTTTAGAAATGGGTGCCCTACATTTTTGAAACCTAGGGCCAGATTGACGTCTTCTTCCCTAGTTTTATTTCAACTCCTCTAACTTCGTGTGGTGATGGTGTTGTTTTCAGTATACTCCATTTTTGTAGAACTCCTTCACCAGGTTTAGGATAGATGAGCGTATCGGTCTTTGGCGCCTCTTCTAGACACCGCCTTCTTCATGAAGGCTAAGATCTTGTGAAACTTAGGTGGAAGCGGTTTTGAACTCGTCAAAAGCAGAGTCTCAGAGTCTCAAATCACATTAGAAGCAACCATCGATTACGTAGTTGAAGCGGAGGGATACTCTTGAGCTTTTAATCGAGTTAGGGTTTTCTTTGAGAGAGAGAGAGAGAGAGAGAATGAGAGATAATCTTTTGAAATTCAGATTTCAAAAACATGGTTTCAATTTGTACTTATAACTTCCCTCTCTCTTTTTGTCTTAGTGGGACAGGTGTCGCCTCTTTCTTAGCTCTACGATTTTGACTAATTAGGAATGTACTGATTTTCCCTTTGAGTCTTCAGAGCTAAGGTGTCCTTAGTATGATTACGATCGTAGAGTTGGTCTTCTGTTCGTTGAGTCTGTCCTGCGATCGTCGAGTCTGTCCGGCAGTCATTGAGTCTAATCAGCATTCGTAGAGTCTGTCCTACAATCGTCGAGTCTGTCCTACGATCGTCGAGTCTGTCTGGCATTCGTTGAGTCGATCGGCGTTAAGTAGAGTCGTCCCTACGATCGTCGAGTCTCGTCCGTGATCGTTGAGTCGATCGACATTCGTTGAGTCACATCCTCTATGATAGTTGAGTCTTTGCTACGATCGTTGAGGTAAATTTCTGTTCAGCTCTACGATCGTGGTGCTTCCTTGATCATGTCTATGATTTGAGTTCAGCCTTTATATCTGTCATTGTTAGCATAGTCTAGAGCATACATTCATGGTGATAGATTTAGCATGCCAAGCTCACTTGTTAACTTATTAAATCTGGATTCATCTAGTGGTTTAGTAAAAACATCAGCAAGTTAATTTTTCGGTAGGGATATATTGTAAAGATATAGTTCCATTTTGCATATGATCCCTAATGAAGTGATACCTTATTTCTATATGCTTGGTTCTAGAATGCATAATAGGATTATGAGTTATTGCTATGGCACTTATATTATCACAGTGTATAGGTATAGACTTAAAATCAAACCCATAGTCAGCTAGCTGATTTCTCATCCAAAGGATCTCGAAAGACAAAGAATTTGCCAAAGAAGAATGTATTCAGCTTCTGCAGTTGAAGTTGACACTGAGTTTTGCTTTTTGCTGAACCAAGACACAAGTCTGTTCTCTAGTAGTTGACAAGTGCCACTGGTACTTTTTCTATCTATTTTGCATCCTGTAAAGTCAGCATCTGTGTATCCTATTAGTTCAAAAGAGGATTCTTTGGGATACCATAGCCCTAAGTAGGGTGTACCCTTTAGATACCTGAAGATCCTCTTTACAGCAGACAGATGTGACTCTTTAGGATTAGCCTGAAATCTGGCACATATGCATGTTGCAAACATTATATATGGTCTACTGGAAGTTAGGTATAAAAGAGAACCTATCATACCTCTGTATTAAGTTATATCAATACATTTACCATTCTCATCCTTGTCAAGCTTGGTTGCGGGAGCAATTGGTGTTTTCATGGGAGAGGCTAATTCCATGTCATACTTCTTTAGTAAGACTTTGATGTATTTGGCTTGGTTAATGAATATTCCTTCATCAGTCTGCTTCACTTGCAGTCCAAGGAAGAAATTCAGCTCACCCATCATGCTCATTTCAAACTTGCTCTGCATTAGCTTAGAGAATCTCTTACATAACTTTTCGTCAGTAGAACCAAAAATGATATCATCAACATATATTTGAACTAGTAAGACTTTGTCTTTATGCTTTCTTAGAAATAGTGTGGTATCTACTCTACCTCTAGTGAACCCATTTTCTATTAAGAAGTTAGTCAGTGTTTCATACCATGCTCTAGGTGCTTGTTTAAGACCATATAATGATTTGTCTAATCTATAGACATAATTGGAAAGAGATGGATTGATGAAACCTGGAGGTTGTTCTACGTAGACTTCTTCTTGAAGCTCTCCATTTAGGAATGCACTCTTGACATCCATCTAAAAGACTTTGAACTTCATGTGGGCAGCAAAGGCAAGAAAGATTCTGATGGCTTCTAATCTGGCAACAGGTGCAAATGTCTCATCATAGTCAATGCCTTCTTCTTGAGAATAGCCCTTTGCCACTAGTCTTGCCTTGTTTCTGGTAATGACCCCATCTTCATCCATTTTGTTCCTGAAGACGCACTTGGTTCCTATGACAGGATGACTCTTTGGTCTTGGTACCAATCTCCACACTTTGCTTTGTTCAAATTGGTTGAGTTGTTCCTGCACGGCTTCTATCCAACTGGAGTCTTCCATAGCATCCTCTATCTTCTTTGGCTCTATCTATGACAAAAAACTTAGGTAGAAGCATTCATTCTGAGTAGCAGCTCTTATTTGACTCTTGCACTTGGATCTCCAATGATTAGATCCTGAGTGTGATCTCTTGCCCATCTGTTCCAGGTTGGGACATCTTTCCTGATGCCTTCCTGTCTTAAGTCTTCAAGGTCTATCTCTTCTTCTTGGAGTGGAGGCTCGCTATCTTGGATGGACCTCTCTACGACTTCATTATCATGCTCTACGATTTCACTATCTGGTACTACGATCGTAGTGTTGAGCTCGACGACTTCATTCGCGATTATGCGCCTTATCGATCGTAGTGTCTTGGGGGCACTGTTTTATCTAAGTCAGTTTCATCAAAGATGATGTGTATTGAGACTTCGACACTCAGTGTCTTCTTGTTGAACACTCTGTAAGCTTTGCTGTATGTGGCATATCCAAGAAAGATCCCTTCGTCTGACTTGGGCTAGAATTTTGTCAGATACTGCTTTCCATTGTTGAGAATATAGCATGCACAGCCAAAGACATGGAAATAGCTGACACCTGGCTTCCTTCCTTTCCACAGTTCGTAGGGTGTCCTCTTGACACCCTACGAAATAGCTGACACATGGAAATAGCTGACACATGTAGCATGCAGTGTTGGCGACTTACGCCCGTATATTCAGCGAGATGAGTTTGCTTTAGTAGGGTCCTTCCAAATTTCTATCATAGTTAGGTTCTTTCTTTCAGCAACTCCATTTTATTGAGGAGTTCGTGGGTCGAGAAGTTATGGTGATGCCATTATGCGAAAGCGAAACTTGTCTATTTCTCAGAAATCGAATTCTCTTCCATGATCACTCCTTATTGCCTTGATTTTCTCTCCTTTCTCGTTCATCACCAGTCTGAACATTTTGATTAATTCGGAGCTCGTTTCATCCTTTGAAGTTAGGAAGAATACCCATGTGAATCTGGTGTAGTCGTCGACTACGACTAGCGAGTATCTTTTTCCTCCAAGACTGGTTATCGGGATTGGCCCAAAGAGATCCATGTGGAGCAACTGCAGGGCTTGTCAATGGAATTTGCTGATCTTTGCTCTTGAATGAGCTTCTGGTTTGCTTTCCAAGCTGACAAGCATTGCATGGTCTTTCCTTCACAAAGTTGAACTTGGGTAGACCAGCTACGAGGTCTTTTGATGCCAGTTTGGACATGCTTTTGAAGTTTAAGTGAGACAGCCTTCTATGCCATAGCCAGCTCATTTCCTTGGATTCTTTTGCCAGAAAACATATTGTTTCATCAGAGCTTAGTTGACGAAGATCTATAGTGTAGACATTTCCTTCTCTTGTTTCGGTCAACTTTATGGTAGATGTCTTCAAATCTCTGACTTGACATTGATTGTTGAGAAATGTTACTTAGTGACCCTTGTCGCAGAGTTGGCTAATGCTTAGAAGATTGTGTTGGAGTCCTTCCACATAAGCTACTTTCTTTGAAAGATCTTGCACCATTGCCAATGAGCCATATCCTCTTGCTTTGCCCAGTAGTTATCTCCAAATATGGTGAGGGACCTTTCTTTTCTACATAGTTGGATAGTAGAGCTTTGTTCCCTGTCATATGCCTCGAGCAACCAATTGTCCGCACACCCATGTTGAGGTCGTGGAGCTCTTTTCCTGTCAAAACATTTGAACCTTCATTTTGGTACCCATATTTGCATGGGTCCTTCTTTGTTAGTGCCTTTGGGGACCCAAATTTGTCTAATCTTGGGTCTTACATGCATGGAATTATAATAACACTTTGTAGCCCTATGACCATTTTTATTGCATATGAAGCATCTATTATAATGCATGCCTGTGTGTGTGTGATGATTCATCTTCCATTTAGACTTGTGTGGTTCCTTAGTTAACCTTCTGTTAAACTGATTCTCTTTCTTCCACGTGTCCTTAGGTTTCATAAATAGTGATGAGTGTGCCTTACCTCTACTGTACCTTCCCAGTTGATTCGTAGAGTTGATTTTATTTGACTCTACGATTCTTCGAGGTTGGTAAGTAGAGATTGGGTTACTCTTTTCCTTGATGAAACCCAGACCAGCGTGAGATACTTTACTTTTCTGAGTATAACTAGAGACAGTAGAATAAGGTTGAATTCGTTCTTCCAACTGTGAGGATTTCACAAAAGCAATGCCTCTACCAAAACTTGAGACATTACTAGTGCTAGTTTCCATTGTCTTTTCCACACTTAACTTTGAGATTGATTCCCCAAAGCCTAAGCCTATTCTGTCGAATGTGCTCCTCTGACTAGAGAGTAGGCAGTCCATGGATGATAAGGATCTGTTCCATGCAGAGATAGTCTTCTCTAGATCCTCAATTTTAGAGGTTAGCTTAGACTCTCTTTGTGCATGATGTGTGTTTGTCTGTTTTAAAGTTTCATTCTCGACTTCAAGTTTGGGAGAGAAGATTAGTACTTAGAAGAGTCATTTTCAAGCTCTTCTTGAACTTTCTTCTTCTCTCTCAAGAAGTGAATGATCTTTGAACAAGACTACGAACCACTTCATGTATTGATGTAGAGTCGATGGTTATGCCATGCAAAGTAGTTCTTAAGTCACTTATATCTACATCAGGAGAATTAAAATCAAATACCTCATCGATACTCACATCATATATGTTTAGGCTTTGTTTGACCTTTGCATGTTTAGCCATTAAGCACAGATTGGCCATATATGGTTCTTCCTCATCTCTGGAGTCTGCATTTGTGTTATTACCTGAATCACTCCACGATCCTCCGGCAACCAGACCTTTGTCTCTTTTCTGAGGCCTCTTGGTTCCTTTGTATTCTTTCTTTGCATGAGATTTCTTCTTTAGCTCTTCTTTGATAGGCTTGTTGCAGTTGGTAATGAAATGACCAGGTTTCTTGCAGTTGTAGCATAAATCATTCATTTGTTCCTGGCTGACGTAGTTGCTGACTTTCTTTGGCTTTCCGGTTCTGCCTTGTCGCATGAACCTTCTTAGTCTCTTTACCAGCATAGCAAAGTCATCGTCATCGTCTTCATCATCATCAGAGTCAATCTCGGTGATGACTTTTGATGCACTTTCATTTGCCTTTAGGGCAACACCCTTATCCTTTCTTCTTCTACGATAAGGTTTCAAAGGCTGTTGGAGTCAACTCCGGTTAGATGCGTCGGAGATTTCCATACGCTTATTGAACTGTCATCTCATTAAGATTCTTTGATTCTCTTATTGCTGTGGTCTTTTCATCCCACCTGCTTGGTAGGGCTCTCATGAACTTTATGGTTAGATCCTTGTTAGGATAGATCTTCCCATATGCTCGTAGAGAGTTGAGCAGAACGTTGAATCTTTCATAAGTTGCAGTCACGTTTTCTCCCTACACATGAGCGAACATTTCATCTTCTTTGTGTCGAGAGAGGCGATTGTTCTCTCGACTTCTTGGCCTTCGTGCATAATCAGTAGTGCTTCCCAAACATCCTTAGCTGTTTTGCTGTTTACAACATTTTCAAATAGATCGTCCTCTAAGGATTGGAACATGATGTTCTTTGCCTTTTTATCAAGTTGGACAACTCTTTTCTCTGTGTCTTGTCCATTCTTCTTTCACTTTTATTTGTACTCTGTTTGGATCGTCAATGGTTGGTGCAAGCTTTGTTGGTATATAGGGAATATTAAGAACAGTCTCAAATAGATCTTCATCTATTGAGTCCATGTAAGCTTGCATCCTGACTTTCTAGTTAGCAAATTTATCTTTGTTTCACATTGGTGGCTTGCTGCCTCCCCCGGTCCTGGATTCGCTTAGTACGAGTGCCATTTGGATCTACTAAAGCGTGTAAGCTGTAAAATAGAACCTGTTTTGATACCAATTGTTAGTTCCTAGTAGGCACAAGTTATCTAGAAAGGGGGGGGTTGAATAGATATATGAAAATCTTTTCGTTTTAACTAATTCTTAGGTAATGATTTAAACTTTGCGGAATTAGTATTTGTTTTAATCTTCTTTAACAAGCAATGGAGTTATGAGCGAGTAAGGCAGTTATAGCAGATATAGTAGTTATAGCAATTATAGCATGAATGTAAACGACACAGTTGTTTTTAAGTGGTTCCGAGCACTCAAAGCTCCTAGTCCACTTTTCTACTCAACGAGTAGGATATCCACTAAGGATGTCTTTTACAATCTTCTGAATCACTCAGATTCCTTCTAGACTAGCAGTCTAGGAACTTCTTCTAGTTCACTCTTGAACTCTTCAAGTCCAACAGACTTGGCTTTCTTACATTTCACTACGAACTCTTCAAGTCTAGCAGACTTGGTACTCTTCTTCAGTTGATTGATGGTTGTTGTTACGTTCTTGAAGATTGCTACTCGATTCTTTGTGTAAGCCTTTGGTTCGTTAAGAACCGAGTAGTAGGTGCAAGCTTTGATATTTCTCAGATCGTAGAGTTGAGCCTTAGAGAATTCTTCACGTTGAATGTTTGATTGCTTATTTGCTTCTCTCTCATCTATCTGATCTGTATATATGTGATGTTGAAAACTATCCGTTGGATCCATCCGTTGTGGCATTAAATGCATCTGAACTTTCTGTACTGTGATGGAGACATTTCTGTACATCTTCTGAATTTTGCATTCTGGCCCCCTGACACTGCAGGCTACTTTCTCACCTACCACCTGAAAAGGTGTTTTGTCCCTCTTATCTATAGTACTATCCTTAGCTTCATCAATACGCTTCTTTGTTGTATACTAAGGATATTTCATACAATCTGGGACTAATGAGTACTGCAGCATCTGAGATCCATTTCTCAATTGTTGGGAAAGCACAGATTATGAGGCTCGACGTTTTCTGACATTAGACAGATGATGCTCTACGATTTGGATCGTGATGTTCTACGATTTAGATCGTAGTGTCTTTGACTTGCACACTACGATACTATTAGTTGAGAGCACTACGATTTCCCTTTATCCTTTGCACCCTACGATCTTCTCTTGCTTGTGTTGTTGACTCTACGTTCCCGAGAGCTCACTACGATCGTTGACTTGTAAACTTCATGTTTCCTTCAGCACACTACGATCGTGGAGTTAACTCAGCACTTGTTGGAACCACTCTAAGAAGTCCGAAGAGTTTCATTCAAGGCAGGCACACTACGATCTTCAGGCTCTACGTTTTCTGCCTTGACTTCTGCAATGTTGATCAAGTTGATGCACTATGATTTCTTCAAGACTAATCTATTACATCTTAAGATCAACCTAACAGTTTTGATCTTTCTATCTATACATTCTTTAACAGAATGATACACGTTGAGAGCTTAGATCAACCTAACAGTTTTGATCTATCACTAAGTCCTTGTACACATATTCATTTAAGGACCTTACAAATAATCATGAACACATGCATTAAAACATCAAATCATAATATGTATTCTCCCAACAATTATGATTTGGTGTTGATCCGATCCCTACTTTTAATAGAATTTAAATTGTTCATAGTAAGGTGTTGATTTGATTCTTACGTAAGAAGTCACCATGTATTTTATTCAATAATTGTCATAGTAATTATTGCACAGTGATTTATATTATTGATTCTTAATTACGTAAGAAGTCACTCAGTCTTTCATTCAATAATTGTCACAGTAATTATTGCACAGTGATTTATATTATTGATTCTTAATTACGTAAGAAGTCACTCGATCTTTCATTCAATAATTGTCACAAAGAGTTATTGCACAAATGACTCATATTATTTGATATGATATAATTAAACCAGTTGGCAGTATTGTGAGTCTATGTTAATAATTATGAATAAATTGTTGAAAGATTTAAAATGTGTAAATAATTGATAAATAAAAGGGTGTTGATTAAAGATAAATATGATATACAGATGTTTGTTCAATTATTTTCTTTTTACAAAAATAAGTTTGGCAGGACTTGCCGACACTTTACTTTTTCTAAAGTAGTATGGACCACAACTCTATTCTTGAACAAATTTTGTTAAAACGTGTACAAGTTGGTTTAATTTTCTCTGTGGGACTATAAATTCCACTACCATTATTATATACCTCATGTGATTATTTTGTCAAAGTAGGGGTGTGCTAGTTGTTTACTAAATTTTCAGTATAAATAGGTTGCTAGGTTGAGCCACTAAAGACACACCATCACTACATTGAAAATATATAATTCTTTTACTTCAATATTGTGAGTATAATATTGTGAGTATTTCTATTGAGTGTAATGTTACTCCAAGTGTAGATAAGGAATGCAAGCATTGTTTAAGTTGATCAATTTCACAGAAATCAGAATCATGTCACATGCTAAAGGTAAGGGATATCATTATTGTGGTAAGGAGGTATCATTTTTATGGTAAAAAAATATCAATTTCTTTCATACTCCATATTATGATAAGATATTATTATTCGTTTATTCAGTTTATCTTTAAATGGTGAAAAGTCCTGAAAGGATTAGAATATTCTTAATAGTTTGTGCTTCATTTATTATTATGTTATCAATTTAGACTCTGGATAATTAAGTTAAAAATCATTAAGATCTATCTAATCTAATTATTATGATGATTTATGTTTATTCATTATATATATCATTGTCATCATTCTCATGCTTATATTGTGTTGAAAGTCATCTTTGGCCCGTAGTGTATAGATGGACTTGGTATGATTATGACCAGGGATTATTCGGTATAATCATGACCGTAATTGAAAACACAAATATCTTTGGCCCGTAGTGCATGGATAATTCGTGGTCGTGATACTATTAAGCTGAGTCTCAGCATTATTGGTTTTACAGTTGTATATCTTTGGCCAGTAGTGCAAAGATGGGCTATTGGTCATTGGTTTTACAGTTGTATATCTTTGGCATGTAGTGCAAAGTTGGACTATTGATTTACTTGATTATAAATATGAATTGTGATTTAATTATAATCTGTGGTGGTTCAGGTGAAGATAGGTGATGAGAGTTCTCTTTGTCTTGGGTATAACCAAGAACTGTTGATGAGTATTACAGGAATGAAATATTAATGATGGACTTTTAATCTATGGGAGATAGTAGACATTATGTTCTACTTGATTCTTCTAATGGATTGTTGATTCCACTGCTATTATGGTTGAAAACTTTTATCTTCTACCATATGTTATAAATATCTGAATTCTTTTGATAATTTAATTATCTTAAGTCATGATATTCTTTACTGGGCTATTTGTGCTCACCCTTTTACTTCACCACCCCTTTCAGGTAATAAAAGTGTAGCTGGGACTAGCAGAGAGAACATGGGTATAAAGTGGTGATAAAAATTAGTTACAAGCCTAATCAAATTATGAAACGGCGTGGCATAATAATTGTACTGAGAACTTAAAATGTGTGTGACATGTTTTATACATCATTTGATATTTAATTTTGGTAAACTATAATAGGGTGAGGCGAATTAGAATTTGGAAACGTCAAATGTGCACTCCATTAGAATGAGGAGAACATAAATCTTCTCGTGTCCCTTCGGGGACTTGATACATTTTCTAGTGTACTTTATATGGCATTGTAATAATTTAAATATGAATATTATCGTATTATATACGTAACAATATTTGTATTGAAACTCACAGTATATGAGTCATCGTATTTTGTACGTCAGTTGTATAAATGGAGTTGTAAGTAGTGTATTTTCTGGCGACCCAAGATGGGTGATGTGTACCTATTTTTGGGGGCGTCACATAATTAACTAGCTTTAGTGAGTAAATAAAGTAAAGCAAGTAATAAAATTAACACCATGATTTTTTACGTGTTCAGCTATTACCCTCTATAATAATAGCCTAGTCCACGTCCAATACCAATTAGTATTGGAAACTCACTTTTATTTCTTTAAAAATGACCCTTGTTACAAAACATATTCTATCAAATTGAATTACAATAATTCACTTGAGCACATTTGCTCCTTGTGCACCAATGCACCCCTTAAGCACCTATGCTTCCTTGAACCTGTTTGTAAACAAACCTTAATCCACCTGGATTAAATTCCTTTAGACAACACTTGGTCTAAAAAAATAAGATTACAAATATAAAGGTCTAATGATCAAAGCAAATAAGCAATTTAACAATGCAAGACTCAACTAATGAATGCAATGATCAAGTAGAAAAAGTGAGAGATATCACCAATATGAAGCTCACGAAAATATCTGAGAAATAATCTAAATATTGTTTGCACAGCAGCCGAATAATTGCACCAAAATGATTATGTTGCTTTTTCAATATATATAACAGTGCAGTATAATATTTCGTGTGTTTAGTATTGATATCTCTATTTTATTTATAGCCAGGAATTACTACCTTTGCAATTTTAGGACCGTTGCAAGAAAACAAATATTTTTGTTAAAAGATAAACCATGTAATTCTCCGGATAACACAAAACAGATTTTAGTTAGACTTCTTCAAAACATAATCTTCCAAAAGGATAAGTCCATGTTTATCGTACTGTTTTGTTTAAAACATCCATTGAATGTTAGTTTCGTAATTAATGATAACATCTTCCAAAGATAATCATTACTTTAAAGTTCCAAGATATGTGCACCTTTTAGACTTCTAATCATGATCCACTACCGCCTCATATATCATACTTCCTTTCCAATAAATATATAACCATTCCGTAATAAATGGAAAGAAGATAAACATACTGCTTTTGGTGTAAATCACATAGGAATTCAAACAGCAATTAACAAGCACATTTTTCCAGGATAATTATCTTAGAGTTCCCAAGACATGCACATCAAAATATTTCATTTCTTCCATCCATGTATCATGCATATTAATTCAGAACTCTTAAAATTTCATAACACATGACAAATAACATTCAATTAATCCGGACAATAAATTATCATCATTTATTTTACGCATGCATAATATATAAATATTAACCATATAAAATAAATCATGTAATAATAGTTAACATAAATTCTTAGGCATGCACAAAATGTTTAATCACATTTTAATGCACACATAAAATGTCCTAGAGCCTTGTATTGAAAAATTAAGTATTTGCAATGACCTTACATATTTTTCTTAAGACTCAAAACTTCAAAGTCTTTAGACAACAATCCTTTCATCAACTTCCTAAAATTTCATAATAAAAAGGAAGAATAATTATTTAAGAAGCAAATTGCATAATCGTAATAATAAGTTTAGTATATTTAATTTAATCTATGGTGATGGAATAAATTAAATAGCTTAATATTATTATTTAATATTTTAAAAATATTAAATATAAATTAATAAGAGAGTCTTATTATTATTATTATTATTATTATTACTATTATTATTATTTAATTCTAATGGAGTTTGAGAATTAATTAATAAAAGTACTTTCATATATCCTAATGAGATTAGGAGGCTAATTAATTAAAAGAGTTAAATTAATTATTCCTAATAAGATTAGGAGCCTAATTAATTAAATGAGTTTAATTAATTAAAATAAAACCCAATTCCTTAATTGTTAAGAAGAGTTGACCACATCTATAAATAAGAGGAGTCTTATTATGGGTGACAGTGGTTGTTGACTTTTTCACAACATACGTGATTCTAATTGTTGGGAGAGTACACTCTTTTTCTATAGAGATAGAAAACTAGGGTTTAGCCAAACACCCATCTTCTTGAATCTTTCTTCTTCCTTGGTGGATCACCTCTAGAGGCCAAACACTTGGGTGGCTAACGTTGATCAAAGGAAAGAACAAAACCCAATGGATTCAAGTTGAACGCGAAAAGGATTGGTGGTGAACTTGTACCTGAGGAAGCTCGAATCTTCAAGGGTATAATTCTTGTTCTTTATCTTTTTGTTTAATTAATAATTGTGCATAAAGGATAATCCGGGTATATGGTTTGTAAAAATTTAAAACTATGATTTTCCATGCTTCCGCTTATTTTGTGCAATTTGATTGCGTTTATGGATATTACAAACCTAACACATTCTTCCCTTTTTTGATGATGACAAAATATATACCATACTTCCCCTAAATATATGGCTTCCCCTTAATTTAGGCATATTTGTTAAACATAATCTTTCAATATGGCATGTATATCAAATATCTCATGTTAATTGCATGTATATCAAATAACTTATGTTAAACAAATAGTATCCAAAACATAACAGTAAACATGAATCATATAGTCATATATCTGCTTAACCAACCAAAACGAATTCAAATGTTTACCAACATATTCAAATATTTACCAAATCCCAAAACAGTTAAATAGTTATCCAAATTAAATATTCAAAATATCCAAAATCTCTCCCCCTTTGACATCACCAAAAAGGAGAAACTAATTGTCTTCTTGATCAGTCTCAAACATCCCATCTTCAATCTTCTTAGAAAGATCCTTGAATTGAAAATCTAAAGATTCAACCCTCTCAGTAACTGTGAGTACTCTATCGGATAAGGAATTGAGTGAAGCTGAAAAATTATGCATGAGTTCTAGCATTGTGTCGAACTTGTAATTCATATTAGTAAGAAGATGAGAAAGGTCTGAATTTTCATAAGCAGGAGCACTACAAAAAAATGGGTCTTTAGCAACAATTTTTCGGGCAACGACTTTATAAGTCGTTGCTAAAAGTATATGTTTAGCAACGAAATCGTCCTTCGTTGCAGATTGTGTCAGGCTTTCACTTTTTTCAACGAAATTCATAAGTCGTTGCAAAATTTCGTTGCTAATTCATTGGCGGGAAATTTTTTTGTTAGGAATTCGTTGCGATTTTTTCGGCCACTTGATTTCCCGTCATCGTGGGCAACGAAAGTTTTTTTGTTGCTAAAAATGGGGCTTTAACAATGATTTTTCAGGCAACGACTTTATAAGTCGTTGCTAAAAGAGTATGTTTAGCAACGAAACTTGTCCTTTGTTGCAGATTGAGTCAGGCTTTCACTTTTTGCAACGAAATTCATAAAGAGTTGCAAAATGTGGAAACAAAATTCGTTAAAAATTCGTTGCAAAATTTCTAACCACTTAATTTCTCCTCATCGTGGGCAATGAATATTTTTTGTTGCTATATTTCGTTGCCTAATATAGACCACATTCATTGGCAACCATTTTTATTTTCGTTGCGTATTTTATACAACTTTTTGCAACGACTATTATCATGTTGCCTTAAATTAAGATAATAATAATAATAATAATAATAATAATAATAATAATAATAATAATAATAATAATAACAATAAGCGTAATAATAATAATAATAGTACTACTACTAATAATAATAATAATAATAATAATACTAATAATAATAATAATAATAATAATAATAATAATAATAATAATAATAATAGTACTGCTAATAATAATAATAATAGTAATAATAATAATAATAATAATAATAATAATAATAATAATAATAATAATAATAATAATAATAATAATAATAATAATAATAATAATAATAACAATAACAATAACAGTAATAATAATAATAATAGTAGTCATAATAATCAATATTATAAGAGATATTATTAATAGATCGACTTCGGGTAAAAGGTCTCTGGAATTTTAAATAAACATTTCCATTACTGGTTTGGACAACATCCTCAATAGATTGTCTAAATATAGGTCTGGTAGGAACAACATTAGTAATTTGCCATTGTTTTGGGAAAGTAATTTCTTTCCAAGGAATCATTCTGGGAATAGCCACTTGACTACTAAAAAGATTAGTGTCAATTAGGACAGTGTGTCCTTGTTGGCTTTGTTTCCAGATATAAAGGTTCAAAGTAGTTAAAATTTTAAGATGAATACAGAATAATATGGCAAAAGGAGGAGATCCTGGTAGATATTCATAGCCATGAGTTATTATTCTCATCTCTAAGACTTTTGACAAATTATTATCAGTTAAGGCCACACTTAAATTCAGATAAATATTGAAATATAATGGTCCACGAGCAAGGCTAGTTTCAATAGCTTCCATAAGAGAAGCTTTCCAGTTGAGACACCTACCATCTCTGAGTGTGCATTGAATACTGGTATTTTGGCCAAGTAAAGTCAAAGGCTTAAAAGCTACTTGGACAAGTCCTATATGAACATATTTATATTTTTGCTAGTGACATGGTTTAATTCCCGGTAATCGATACAAAGTCGCATACTCCCGTCTTTCTTCTTTACAAATAAAACAGGAGCACCCCAAGGAGATGTACTAGGACGAATGAAACCGATGTCCAACAACTCCTGTAGTTGGACCTTTAACTCCTGAAGTTCAATAGGAGCCATTCGATATGGGGTTTTAGAAATGGGCTTTGTACGAGGTTCAAGGTCAATAAAGAATTCAACTTCACGTTCTGGGGGTAGACCGGGAAGTTCTTCAGGAAATACGTCAGGAAAGTCAATAACAACAGGAATATTATTCAAATCTAACGTGTCTTTATTCAAATCCATAACATGCGCTAAGAAAGCTTGACATCCGTTTTTTAATAAACAAATAGCTTTATGACTTGATATAACAGTGATTGATTTTAATGGCTTAGTTGCTTGAATTCGCACAACAGGTTGGTTAGAAATATGAAAACTAACAACCTTACGAAAACAATCAATTTTGGCATGATGAGTAGTTAACCAATCAATCCCTAAAATCACGTCAAATGCAAGTATCTTTAAAGAGATAAGGTCAACATGTAATGTGATGGTGCCAACTTGGATCAAACAAGATTTATAAACAGTGGATGTGATGAAAGTTTCTCCTAGCGGAGTTTCCACAGATAGGTTAAAGTCTAATTTCTCCGGAGTCAACTTTAAACGTTGAGCATAAGCAGGAGAGATAAATGAATGGGTAGCACCGGTATCTAGTAATGTATAAACTTCGCATGAATTTATGATTAGCTTACCCGTGATCACCTCGTTTGGGTTCCTCGCATGTTGACCAGTCACAACAAACGCTCTGCCAAGAACCATTGACTTTGAATTTTCTAGGACAGCCTTTTGAGTCACCATCCCCGCTGGACTTGGTTTCGCTACAGTGCAATCTCGAGCGATATGCCCTTCCTTTCCAAAGTTATAACATACCTTAAACTGTTGTGGGCAGTTTGGGCTGATATGTCATTCTTTTCCGCACTTATAGCATATAACCAGTGGTCGTTCTCCTCCCTTAGAACCAGTTGCTGCTAGTGCTGACGTCTTCACATTGTCATTGTTGAATCTCCTCTTTTTAAAATCTCCCCCCGACTCGCTTCTTCTATTTTCATGGCCATGATTACCACCAGAGTGGTTTCTTGATTTTATCTCAATGTTTTCCTCCCATTGGTTTTCATTGCTCGATGATCGCTTTGCCCACCAATAGGTATGACCACGGTTGCGATATACCTTGGTTGAGCGTACTTTCTATCTCGCTCTTATAATTGAGCCCGCTGACAACATCTCGAATATAAAGAAAATTTATGAGAGATAAGATATTTAGAATCTCGGGTTTTAAACCTCTCGAAACATCCTCGTCATTCGCTCCTCATTCTCTACTAAATGAGGTGCAAACACAGATAACTCTGTGAACTTACCTCGTATTGGGATCTGGTCATGTTGTTTTGTTCTAGTCTAATAAACTCTACCTCCTTCATATGGCGAATACTTTCGAGAATGTATTTTTCGTTGAAAAGTTTACAAACGTTTCCCAAGACATCTTTGAGTCTTGAAGTCGAGTACATTTCACGCACTCCCACCAATGAGTCCGCCTCGCCACGGAACATTAAAGGTGGCGAATGGAAACTTCTGTTCCTCCGTGCATCCCAAAACATCGAATATCTTGGTAATTTGCTTAACCCACGTTTCCGCCATTATCGGATCCTGCTTTCGATTAAATTATGGTGGTCCTAACTCTTTGAACTGCTTGGCCGTGACAAGCCGCGCGTTGCTATCATTTCCACCCGTATTCTGTACACGAGTCTCCCTCGTCTGGTTTTGCATGAACTGCAAAAAGCTCCTAAACATCCCGTCGTTAATCGTCTGCTCAGTGGTGTTATTTACAGGAGGAACATTGCCAGCCTGTTGCACGTTCTCCTCGTTGGTGACTACAGGTGCTTCCACGGTCTCATTAACTCCACCGTTAATATTCTCAGCTGCCATTCTTAAATACTGCTATAAAACAAGGGTTAACTAAATAATTTAACAAATCACATAATACCCCTATATTATGACTGACCAACAAATAAGCTTAGGTAGGACACACTAGCGAAGGATTTACTTCGTCTTTCCCTCCTAGTTCTATTCCCCGATCTCCGCTAGAGATCATATCCTAAGCTCGATATTAACCGTGACGTCCCCCAAAATAGGTATACAACACCCATTCTCGAAGTCACAAAATACATGGTACGTAAACAACTACAACTTTATTAATACAACATAAAAAACGTGAGTTTAAATACAAATATTGTCATCTAGACAATATCCACACTCAAATAAGTCTTCAGTACAATTATTGATACATTATTTTACAAAAATGGTGAGGACTACTAAAACTACTTTCTAGAACCTTCATTTCATACCCCGACTAGTACTCGCTACATTCTCGCCTCCTGAGAAGAAAAATGGAACAAAAGGAAAAAGTGAGCTCAACTAGCCCAGTAAAGAACATTATGACTAAGATAATATAAAACAAATTATCGTTAGTCCTCAACAGGGAAAAATCTAATAGAATACAATAGACAACAAGTTTTAAATCAATATTCGCAGCGGAAATAATAATTCATTAGAAGAGTTAAGTAGAGAATAAAATCTACTAACTTCTATATATGAATTTGAAAGTCCATCGTCAACATTTTATCCCTGTAACATCAATCAATATATATCTGGAATCAAATATTCATCTTTGCACTACAGGCCAAAGATATTCATCAGTTGGTCAAGTTCATCTAAACACCCGTTCATCTTTGCACTACGGGCCAAAGATATTCATCAGAAATCATTCATCTTTGAACTACAGGCCAAAGATATTTAGTTATATCATCATTTAGGACTGAGGATGATGAAAAATATTTTAAAGAAAACGAATCCAGTGAAACAAAAGAATAATTTTTAAGTATTTGTACTTTAAACAATCCAAGTTCAAAAATACTTCATAAATAACCAGAGTGGAGTAAAATTCAAGAATGAAGACCAAAACATAGATCCAATCAAAGATAGGAATTATAACAGACAATCTTGGACACAGAAGAGAAAATTTAATTTTTCTGTGAATAGTGTCGTATTCGTGAATAGTGCCGTATATGTAAATAGTAACTCCGACCCCAAAAGATAGAAATTTCACAAAAAAAATCATCATGCTTCGTGAATAGTACTAAATGAATAGTAACTCATGAATAGTAACCATGAATAGTAACAATAATGAAAAGTTCCAAATTTCATAAAAATTTCCACCAATATTTTGACATAATGATATTGAAGAAATAATATCATTTTTGAATAAAATAATATCCCTTACCTCAGAAAGAATAGTACTTCTGATTGGAATACTGGATATAGTGCAGAAAGAACTTGCACCGTATAGCAATACTCAAAGTACTAAAATAGTCACAAACGTACGCTCGATATATAGAGAGAGAAAGAGAGAGAAGATTTCAGTTTCTGGTGTGATTTTCAATTCTAATCTAAGGACCCTATTTATAGGAAAATGCTTAGAACACCAAAGAAGAAAATTTAATATAATATTAATATATTATATATATTCCTACGCCAACCTTTGAATGCTGGAATCCCACATGTTTAAGAACAAAATGAGCCCACCAAAAACGTTTTTGTTGATATAAATAATTAAAACTTCCAAAAATTAATTATTTCGGAACTTCGGAACTTCAATAATTCATAATAAATAGCCCTTTTATCAGAAAAATTAGAATCTTATATCCTTCTATAGGAAATTCAATTCTATACAACTTTGCAGAAGAAAGTTTTTCCAAATTCCAAACAGAAATTTACCGAAATTCACATACGGACGATTTAACAGGCTATAATCAAATTTCAGTCAAGAAATGGGTCCACCAACATGTTTAACATGTTTTTAGTATTTATTATAACAAAAATACTCCTCCTCATTTACTCATATATCCCACATTCATTGTAAAAATATCACCATTATTATATTATTAAAATATAATAATAAATTATTTTATAAGAAAAGATAAAATATCAATTTTCAACAATTGTCACTTTTAAAATTTTCTCCATCTATATCCACATAAAATGAATATTTTCCTTATCATATAAATCAATAATTAATTATTCACAAATAATATTACGTAATCACAATATTGATAACTGCATAGCTTTTCGAGAAAGAGGGGCTTTCCAATAAGGATTTCTCCTTCTTCGGCGCTTGATTAGGTGACCAAACCTCTCCTTAGACAGAACTTTCTAGACATTGCCAATAATGTTATCTAATAATATTATTCAGATAATATGAATTATTGCTTCGATAATGGAAAATACTGTGTAGTGACAATTATTGAAACAACAGTAATATAAAATATCAACGGAGCAATTATTGAATCAATAACATAAAATACTGAACAGTAATTACTGTAACAATTATTGAGTAGTGTCTTCTTACGTAAGAATCAATAATAGTTGCAATACCGTGTGCTACTATGCAACAACGCGTATTACTGTGTTTTAACCACCGGGTATTCCAACAGTGTTAACGGTAACAACTACGCCGTTATTTATAAACAACTTATACTTGTCATTTTTTTCATCCAATCGCTTTCCGTTATGGGGCCCACAAAAGATTGCACCGTCGTATGAATATTCCCCGACAGCAAGAATATTCCACGACCAAACGAATATTCCTCGACAACAATGAATATTTTATAACCTCCTGCTTATTTAAAATATTTGCGCATTTTACCCATAACTAACCACATTAATCAATTCAACCCTTACTATTTCAAAATAATAAAAAGAGGAAATTAAATTTCATTTATAGAAAGTTGGGGTCTTACAACCTTCCCTTCTTATGAAATTTCGTCCTCGAAATCGACGTATACACTTGGTGTTTCAAAAGGTGAGGATACCTCTTTTCATTTCCGATTCTAACTCCTGGTCATTTCTTCAATAAAGATGTTTCTCCACAAAACCTTAACTTGTGGTATAACCTTAATGTAATGTAGGACATGCTCTTTCCTATCCAAGATCTTGACAGGTACCTCCTCGTACGTTAAATCTTCGGCTATCTCGTCTGGTTCTAACTCAATAATGTAGTTCGGGTCCTTCACATATTTACAAAGCATAGATATGTGAAAAACGTTATGAACACGAGACATGCCTGGAGGTAACGCGAGTCTATAGGCCACATTTCCTACTCGTTCAAAAATCTGAAATGGACCAATAAATCGTGGATTGAGCTTTCTTCTCTTCCCGAATCTTGTAACTCCATTTCATGGAGCCACACACAACAATACATGATCCCCAATACTAAATTCCACATCCTTTTGATGAAGATCCGCATAACTCTTTTGTCGATCCTGTGCCATTTGTATACATTGTCGAATCATTTGGATCTTTTCCGTAGTCATACGTACCAACTCGGGTCCCAACAATGTTGCTTCACCCACCTCATCCCAACATATTGGAGAGCGACACTTTCTTCCATACAATGCTTTGAATGGAGCCACACCTATACTTGCCTGATAACTGTTGTTGTAGGAAAATTCCACCAATGGTAAATACTTATCCCAACTCCCTTTGAAATTGAGGACACAAAGTCTTAATAGATCTTCAAGTGTTTGAATAGTCCTCTCTGATTGTCCGTCCGTGCCCATAGCTTTTTGCAAGCTAACCAAAATCTTGAAGTGAATCTTGGGTCACGATCCGAAACTATGGATACTTTCATGCCATGAAACCTCACAATCTCATTCATGTACATACTAGCAAGACATTCAAGGGAATAAGTCTCCCGTATCGGTAAGAAATGAGCAGACTTGGTTAATCTATCAACAATAACCCAAATAGCATTTATGCCTTGAGATACCGTGGGAAGACCCGTAACGAAATCCATGGTAATGTGTTCCCACTTCCATTTCGGAATCTCAAGTGGTTGCAATGGACCCTTTGGCACTTGATGCTCCTCCTTTACAAATTGACAAGTTAAACACATCGAGATAAACTTTGCAATCTCTCTCTTTATATTGTTCCACCAAAATGTATGTCGAAGATCATGATACATTTTGGTACTCCCAGGATGGATTACAAACGGTGTGTTGTGTGCCTCCATCATGATTCTATACTTCAAGTTAGAATCGTTAGGAACACAAAGTCTGGAGTGGACTTGAAGTATTCCTTCTTCATCGATTCTTGCTTCTGGAATAGTACCTTCTTGTACTTTCTTCTTCATACGCATCAGCTCCGGGTTTGTGGCTTGAGCAACTTTAACTTTTTCAATTAAAGTCAGTTCTATGCGTATATTTGACATCATCGCATGGGTCCCCGGAGTCTTGAATTCTATCTTCAACTTTTGTAAATCACACAAAATGGGCCGTTGTGTTGACAACATCGCACTCGTTCCTGCATAAGATCTTCTACTTAATGCGTCAGCTACCACGTTCGCTTTTCCAGGATGGTATTGAATGGTATGGTTGTAGTCTTTCAACATCTCGAGCCAACGTCATTGCCGCATGTTGAGTTCTTTTTGGGTGAAGAAATATTTGAGGCTTTTATGGTCTGAATATATCTCCACTTTCTCCTCATATAGATAGTGCCTCCAGATCTTTACCGCGAAAACGACTGCTGCCAACTCTAGATCATGAGTAGGATAATTCCTCTCATATTCTTTAAGTTGTCGCGAGGCATAGGCTATATGACTTTCCCACGTTGCATGAGAACACATCCTAACCCTGTGCCTGAAGCATCGCTGTAGATAACAAATCCATCCGAACCAGATGGTATTGTCAGAACAGGTGTCGATATGAGCCTCATCTTGAGTTCTTGGAAACTCTTCTCGCATTCCTCGCTCCATACGAATTTTGTATCTTTACGAGTTAATTGAGTTTACGGAGTAGTGATTTGAGAAAATCCTTCCACGAATCTTCGATAATAACCAGCTAAGCCCAGAAAGCTACGTACTTCGGTCACCGTCTTCAGTTGTTCCCAACTTTGTATTGCTTCAATCTTCGCCGGGTCAACAGACACTCCATGTTTTGACACCATGTGCCCAAGGAATGCTACTTCCTCAAGCCAGAACTCGCATTTCTTCAGCTTGGCATATAGCTTGTTATCACGAAGCCTTTTCAGTACCAGTTTCAAATGGCGCTCATGATCTTCACGGCTTTTGGAATAGATGACGATGTCATCAATAAAGATAACAATGAACTGATCCAAATATTCCTTGAACACACGGTTCATCATATCCATAAAAGCAGCAGGAGCATAGTTAATCCAAAAGACATGACTAAGAATTCATAATGCCCGCATCGAGAGTTCGAAGCGGTCTTTGAATATCCTCGCCTAACCTTCACCGATGATATCCGTAGAATCTAAGATCGATCTTTGAAAAGAATCAAGCTCCTTACAAACTGGTCAAACAGGTCATCAATGCGATGTAGCGGATACCTATTCTTGATAGTGACATGGTTTAATTCTCGGTAATCGATACAAAGTCGCATACTCCCATCTTTCTTCTTTACAAATAAAACAGGAGCACCCCAAGGAGATGTACTAGGACGAATGAAACCGATGTCCAACAACTCCCGTAGTTGGACCATTAACTCCTGAAGTTCAATAGGAGCCATTCGATATGGGGTTTTAGAAATGGGCTTTGTACCAGGTTCAAGGTCAATAAAGAATTCAACTTCACGTTCTGGGGGTAGACCGGGAATTTCTTCAAGAAATACGTCAGGAAAGTCAATAACAACAGGAATATTATTCAAATCTGACGTGTCTTTATTCAAATCCATAACATGGGCAAAGAATGCTTGACATCCGTTTTTTAATAAACGAATAGCTTTATGACTTGATATAACAGTGATTGATTTTAATGGCTTAGTTGCTTGAATTCGCACAACAGTTTGGTTAGGAATATGAAAACTAACAACCTTACGAAAATAATCAATTTTGGCATGATGAGTAGTTAACCAATCAATCCCTAAAATCACGTCAAATGCAAGTATCTTTAAAGAGATAAGGTCAACAGGTAATGTGATGGTGCCAACTTGGATCAAACAAGATTTATAAACAGTGGATGTGATGAAAGTTTCTCCTAACGGAGTTTCCACAGATAGGTCAAAGTCTAATTTCTCCTGAGTCAACTTTAAACGCTGAGCACAAGCAGAGAGATAAATGAATGGGTAGCACCCCAGATCTAGTAATGTATAAACTTCGCATGAATTTATGATTAGCTTACCCGTGATCACCTCGTTTGGGTTTCTCGCATGTTGACCAGTCACAACAAACACTCTTCCAAGAACCATTGACTTTGACTTTTCTGGGACAGCATTTTAAGTCACCATCGCCGCTGGACTTGGTTTCGCTACAGTGCAATCTCGAGCGATATGCCCTTCCTTTCCACAGTTATAACATACCTTAAACTGTTGTGGGCGCTTTGATGATATGTCATTCTTTTCCGCACTTATAGCATATAACCTATGGTCGTTTCCTCCTTTGAACCATTCTTTCACCGGTGTTTGATGTCTTTACATTATCATTGTTGAATCTCCTCTTTTTAAAATCCTCCCCCGACTCGCTTCTTCTATTTTCATGGCCACGATTACCACCAGAGTGGTTACCTCTTTTGTCTGAATGTTTTCCTCCCCGCTGGTTTTCATTGCTCGAGATGATCACCGCCACCCCTGTATGATAATTCTCGTCATGGTCCTTTGGTTGAACGAACTTGCTATCTCGCTCTAATAATTGAGCCCTATTGACAACATCTCAATATAAAGAAAATTTATGAGAGATAAGATATTGTCAATCTCGGGTTTTAAACCTCTCGTAAACATCCTCGCTATTCATTCCTCATTCTCTACCAAATGAGGTGAAAACTCGATAACTCTCTGCTTCTTACGCTCGTATTGGGATACCGTCATGTTGTTTTGTTCTAGTCTAATAAACTCTACCTCCTTCATATGACGAATACTTTCAGGAAAGTATTTTTCGTTGAAAAGTTTCTGAAACGTTTCCCAAGACATGCTGAGTACGGCAGGCTGGGTATGTTTCACAAACTCCCACCAGTAGTCTGCTTCGCCACGGAACATAAAGGTGGCGAATGGAACCTTCTGTTCCTCCTTGCATCCCAAAACATCGAATATCATGGCAATTTTCTTAACCCACGTTTCCGACATGATCGGATCTGGCTTTCCCTTAAATTCTGGTGGTCCCAACTCTTTGAACTGCTTAGCCGTGACAAGCCGCACGTTGCTATCATTTCCACCCGTATTCTGTACACGTGTCTCCCTCGTCTGGTTTTGCATGAACTACAAAAGCTCTTAAACATCCCGTCGTTCATCGTCTGCTCAGTGGTGTTGTTTACAGGAGGAACATTGCCAGCCTGTTGCACGTTCTCCTCGTTGGTGACTACAGGTGTCTCCACGGTCTCATTAACTCCACCGTTAATATTCTCAGCTGCCATTCTTAAATACTGCCATAAAACAAGGGTTAATTAAACAATTTAACGAATCATATAATACCCCTATATTACGATGACCAACAAATAAGCTTAGGTAGGACACACTAGCGAAGGATTTACTCGCCTCCTCCTCCTAGTTCTATTCTCCGATCTCCGCCAGAGATCATATCCCTAAGCTCGATATTAACCAACCGTGACGCCCCAAAAATAGGTATACAACACCCATTCTCGAGTCACAAAATACAAGGTATGTAAACAACTACAACTTTATTAATACAACATAAAAACATGTGAGTTTAAATACAAATATTGTCATCTAGACAATATCCACACTAAAATAAGTCCTCAAGACAATTATTGATACATTATTTTATAAAATGGTGAGGAGGACTACTAAAACGACTTTCTAGAACCTTCATTCCATACCCCGACTAAGTACTCGCTACATTTTCGCCTCCGAGAAGAAAAAAATGGAACATAAGGAAAAGGGTGAGCTCAACTAGCCCAAGAAGAACATTATGACTAAGATAATATAAAACAAATTATCGTTAGTCCTCAACAGGAAAAATCTAATATAATACAATAGACAACAAGTTTTAAATCAATATTCGCAATGAAATAATAATTCATTAGAAGAGTTAAGTAGAGAATAAAATCTACTATCTTCTATATATGAATTTAAAAGTCCATCGTCAACATTTTATCCTCGTAACATCAATCAATATATATCCGAATCAAATATTCATCTTTTGCACTACGTGCCAAAGATATTCATCATTGGTCATGTTCATCTAAACACTGCTCATCTTTGCACTACGGGCCAAAGATATTCATCGAAATCATTCATCTTTGCACTACAAAGCCAAAGATATTCAAATATATCATCATTTAGGACCGAGGATGATGAAAATATTTTAAAGAAAACGAATCCAGTGAAACAAAAGAACAATTTTTAAGGATTTGTACTTTAAACAATCCAAGTTCAAAAATACTTCATAAATAACCAAAGTGGAGTAAAATTCAAGAATGAAGACCAAAACATAGATCCAATCAAAGATAGGAATTATAATGCATAATCTTGGACACGTAAGAGAAAATTTAATTTTTCCGTGAATAGTGTCGATTCGTGAATAGTCTTGATATCGTGAATAGTAACTCAAACACAAAAGATAAAAATTTTACAAAAAACATCATCACGCTTCGTGAATAGTACTCGTGAATAGTAACTCGTGAATAAGAACTCATGAATAAGTAACTAACCCCATACATGAAAAGTTCCAAATTTGATAAAAATTCCCACCAATATTTTGGCATAATGATATTGAAGAAATAATATCATTTTTGAATAAAATAACATCCCTTACCTCAGAAAGAATAGTACTTCTGACTGGAATACTAGATATAGTACTGAAAGAACTTGCTCTGTATATCAATACTCAAAGTACTAAAATACTCACAAAAGTACGCTCGATATATAGAGAGAGAAAGAGAGAGAATATTTCAGTTTCTGGTGTGATTTTCAATTCTAATCTAAGCACCCTATTTATAGGAAAATGCTTAGAAAACACCAAAGCAGAAAATTTAATATAATATTAATATATTATATATATATTCCTACGCCAACCTTTGAATGCTGGAATCCCACATGTTTAACAACAAAATGAGCCCACCAAAAATGTTTTTGTTGATATAAATAATTAAAACTTCCAAAAATCAATTATTTCGGAACTTCGGAACTTCAATAATTCATAATAAATAGCCCTTTTATCAGAAAAATTCGTATCTTATGTCCTTCTATAGGAAATTCAATTCTCTACAACTTTGCAGAAGAAAGTTTTTCCAAATTCCAAACAAAAATTAACCAAAATCCACATACGGACGATTTAATAGGCTATAATCAAATTTCAGTCAAGAAATGGGTCCACCAACATGTTTAACATGTTTTTAGTATTTATTGCAACAAAAATACTCCTCCTTCTCATTTACTCATATATACCACATTCATTGTAAAAATATCACCATTATTATATTATTAAAATATAATAATAAATTATTTTATCAGAAAAGATAAAATATCGATTTTCAACAATTGTCACTTTTAAAATTTTCTCCATCTATATCCACATAAAATGAATATTTTCCTTATCATATAAATCAATAATTAATTATTCACAAATAATATTACAGAATCACAATATTGACAACTGGGCGGTTTTTCGAGAGAGGGGCTTTCCAATAAGGATTTCTCCTTACTGGTGCGCAATTAGGTGACCAAACCTCTCCTTAGATAGAACTTTCTTGACATTGCCAATAATGTTATCTAATAATATTATTCGGATAATATGAATTATTGCCTCGATAATGGAAAATACCGTAGTGACAATTATTGAAACAACAATAATATAAAATATCAACGCAAAGAATTATTGAATCAATAAAATAAAATACTTTTGATAAGAATTATTGTAATAATTATTGAGTAGTGCCTTCTTACGTAAGAATCAATAATTGATGCAATACCATGTGCTCTCATGTACAACAACGCCACATTCGTGTTTTTTAACCACTGGGTATTCCAACAAAGGTGTTATTCATAAATAACTACGACGTTATTTATAAACAACTTATACTTATCATTTTCTTCATCCAATCGCTTCGTTATGGGGCCCACAAAAAGATCGCTACTATCGCATTTAATATTCCCCGACAATAAGAATATTCCACGACCAAACTAATATTCCCCGAAAAACAATGAATATTTTATAACCACCGCTTTTTTTAAAATATTTATGATTTTACCCATAACTAACCACATTAATCAATTCAACCCTTACTATTTCAAAATAATAAATAGAGGAAATTAAATTTCATTTATAAAAAGTTAGGGTCTTACAACAGTTGTTACGGAAGAGGTAGAAAAATTAGTCATTTTTGGAAGTGATCATATATGCATAATTTATAAGTAATATATTTATTAATATGACAATAAACTAATCATGGCTTTGATACCAAAGGGGGGGGCAGGATCGGGAAGGATATTAAACAAGCACGTCTGTCAATGATTTACAGAGGATAAAAGCCACAACGCCATAACACGGCTAAAGGCAAAGTCCTAAAACACGACTTGGGTGACGTTCCACTTAATCAAATATCAACCCTATTCTATTTTGTCTGATAAAATGGCATGAATGTTTAAAGGCATATTAAATATATATTAGTAGATAAATTATTACATATATGATCTCATAAAGTTACGGTTGATTTGGGGGTCTTCCCAAAACTATAAGCCGACAGGTTTCTTCCTGTATAGCGTTTTTAGTTAAAACAACAAATTGTTCAGATTTATTAAACTGTTCTAAAAAATAAGAACGATTATGATTATTTGTTGCAGTCTGATATGCTATTTTATAATGATTACTGTTATTAGTATGATAATCTAAAAGCTCAAGCAAAGAGACATAATAATTAACAGAAGCAATAATCAAAACTTACTGAAGAGCTTTGCATATCTTCAAACTTCAAACTTCAAACTTATATATATTCCAAATATTTTACAAGAGAGAGAGAGATGATACAGAGAAAACGTAAAGAAAATTCTACCTCAACAATGGGTGAGGTATCCCAATTTATACAAGAAAGAGGATAAGAAAGGATTAGGCGTGTCCTTGCTAGTGGAGTCGAGCAGTAATCCTTATCTTTTCTTCTTTAACTCTCAGCTGTAGGGAGTGGTAGGCATAAGACATGTTTTCGGTTGAGTGGAGCATTATTACCGATAAATTGGCGTCATTTTCTCGATAAAAAGAAGGCAAATTGGTTATGTTTTTCTCGCTGTGGAACACTGTGGTCAGTTTTTTTTTCGATTATTGATGTTGTAGTGGAGAATAACTTTATGCTTTTTCTTTTCCTTTTTTGTCTCGCTCCATCTTTTCAGAAATCATGGAAGTGAGGGAATCCCAGAAATCTCCCATAGTGGGTTCTGGTTCTTGACTTTCTCCGGCTAAGACGCTGAATTGATTATCATCCTGATCAGATTCTTCATCGCTAACTGTTTTCATAGAAACATCATCCTGAACTAGGGATTATAGGAATTGAGTTTTCATATAATCCATAGTCTTGACTATTAGTTCAGTTTCAGTTAGATTTGGAAACTTCTGTTTTAAATCTGCTTGGATCCTGACAAAAGGATTGACTGGTGTTGGTGCTGGAAGGCTTTGAGGGATAATATCTAGACAAGCCTGAGTATGATTCTTTATTGTTTTGAGAAGTTCTGGTAGAGTATGATTAAGTCCTTTATCCCACTACTTGGTAAAAAATACCCTTTTAAAACGGGGAATTTTATTCTGATAGTCGCATTGGAAATCCCATTTCCATATCCAAGGGATACTGAAACGGATTATGAAATGGGCCAGTAATTTGAGCATGGACAAATCTTTATTTACTGGTATATGGGCATAAGCTACTTGCCATTCTTTGAATGCTGTTTGGACTAATTCTGGTAAAGTTTCAATTATAATACCAAATTTATCCCACCAAACGAAAAACCAGTTGGGAATTTCGTTTTTAAGGACATCGGGACAGATACGAATAAACCAACTATGATTATGAATAGGATTCTGGTAATAAAATACACGCGTAAAAGAATCAATATAATCCCAATAGCTGTATCTGGTTTCGGTTGCATGACTAGATTCAACAGTATGGGTAGTATGAGGATTAATACCCCAATTAACAAGAGGCATGATGCTCTTGATAGTTGTTTTGCTGTATTGGATTCGACTGGTTGGCTTAGTAGGATCATGAAGTGTATGCTTAATGTCCATAGATGCTGTTTCAATGATAATTTGCTCATAAACATAGCGATACTGGTTGAAACGGGGAGGAGACTGTTGAGTCATTAAATAACGCCTCTTTATCTCCCATGGATCTTTCATCCATTTCTCATCATTCTGTTCGATGATCAATACTGTTTCTACCACATATTTGTTTGGAATGTACTGTTCGGGTAAAAGGAGAACATCCTTTACTGTAGGTTGGCTAGAAGAAGCCGAAGAATTATTGGGTTGAGTATTCGGACTGGAATTAGATATAGTAGAGATTAGCTCTGCCTCGGCCTCGATAATGCATGACTCGACCTCTCACCGGTCATTCCTGCAAATATTCTCTGGTTAGAAAGTCCGGTAAAGAATTATGCTTTCCTTTGATATATTCAATATCAAAGTCAAATACGGATAAAGTACTTTGCCAAGTAGCAAATATCTGTTTAAAGGCTAAATTCTGAACGTCCTTCTTAAAGATTTGTTTTGCAGTTGAGCAATCAACTCGGATTAAAAAGTGTTGATTCAAAAGATAATCCTGAAATTTTAAAACACATTTAACAATTGAAAGACACTCCTTTTTAATTGTGGGATAGTTCAAAGAAGGTCCTTTCCAAGTTCCGGAAGTAAAACGAATAAGATCCTCTTTTTTACTGTTAGGATTAAATTGCTTTAAAATACCACCATATCCAGTATCAGAAGCATCAGTTTGAACGATCTTCTTCCAATCGGGATTAGGTAGGGAAAGATAAGGTATCTGTTTAACCCTGGTTTTGATTTTTATTACTACATCAGTATGCTCATTAGTCCAAGGTAAAGGATTTTTTCGTAGCCGAGTATACAGAATAGCAGTATCCTGGGAAAGATTCGGTTAAAAATCTCGAATATAATTTAGACTTCCCAAAAATCTTTGCAGTTGGTTAATACCTTTGATTTCATCTGGAAATTTGGATGCAAATTCAATACATCTATCAATTGGAATAATAGTTCCATCAAAAATATTATGTCCAAGAAATCTAATTTTAGTTTGAAAAAGTTTCATCTTAGGGGCAGAAACTACCAAACCATTTTTTATGATAACATTTTTGAAAATATTTAAATGTTTAATATGTTGGTCGATGGATGAAGAGAAAATTAAAACATCATTAATATAACAGATAATAAATTCAGTGAAAGGATTAAAAATATCATTCATGATATGTTGAAATTCTGAAGGTCCATTTTTGACACCAAATGGCAGAACATTCCATTCATAATGACCAAAGGGTACTGTAAAAGTAGTTTTATAAGTATCCTGTTCTCTAATTTGTATTCGCTAAAATCCTGATTTCATGTCAAATTTAGAGAAAATAGTGGCATCATGAAGTCTGTCAAGAAGGTCCTTTTTATTCGGGATTGGATATCTAATCCATTGAAGGGCTACATTAAGAGGTTTATAATTAATAACGAGTCTAGGAGTTCCTCATTCAATTTCTGAATTTTTATTGACATAAAAAACTGTACAACTCCAGGGAGAAGTACTAGGTTTTATCAATTTTTTCTGTTTAAGAGACTCAATTTCAGTTTTACAAAGAAGTAAATATTCCTTTTTCATTTGGCTAGGTCGAGACTTAGTGGGAATATTCTTCTCATTAAAATTAGGGATATAAGGAAGAGAAATAATATGTTTCTTTCTATTCCAGAAAGCATTAGGGACATCACTATAGATTTCGACTTGAAGAGTCTTATAAATTAATTTTATTTTTTCCTGTAAGGAAGGCTGAAGAATTCTCTGTTCTGTAGTAAGAAATTTTATTTCTTTTTGAATAAAATTAATCTACTTTTCTTTAAAATAAATCATGTGTTTAACTTGATTTAATTCCTTAGTATAAGGTTCTGTTATAAATTCAAAAACAATATGTCTATTGTTAAGAGTAGTATGAATACCTAAAGTATCAATTTTTGAAATAGGCATTAAAAGACACAAGAAAGGGGTGCCTAATATGATACTCTGATTCATATTAAGGATAAGGACAAAAGAAGTAAGTAAACATAAACCTTGATTACAGATTAAGGCTACAGGAATTTTATATATAATATTCATAGTATTTTCACTTGCATTGGTTAAAGATTGAGTGGTTTTCTGGAATTATCTAGTAGGAATTAATCCTTCCTGGATACAGTTCATGTCAGCACCACTATCAACTAGGGCAATGGCATCTTTAATATTAAAATCCGGTTTAATAACAAAAGTAATTTAAAATCTGAAATAAAACAATTACAAAATACTAATGTTATTATTTTTCAGGATTTAAATTACTTATTTCACCTTTGAGGTCCTGGATAGTAGTGGGCTTTTCAATAGTAGAAACGTTTTGAATACGTTTCATGACTTCTCTCATGCTATATTGTTCGATGGGAAGAGTTTCTTCCGTTTTGTGATTATTATAACAGATTTCCAAAAATTTTAATTTAACTTCTGGATCTTTAATCTGGTCTGCTAAGTCGAGAAGGGACTTTTGGGTGTCTGTTAAGACATTGATACTGGGTCTTCCAATATCTAAACCATTCATTTCAACGATAGCTTTCCAATAGTCAGCTTCAATAGTCGTATTACAATTATTTTTAATAGTACAAGCTTGACATTGATCCTTACCAGAATCATTGTCAGATTCAGAATAGATTTTTGCCAAATCTTCATTTGAACTAGGTTCTGAATCACTTCTAGATAATCAATTAAGAATTTGTTGTTGAATGTCTTCTTCAAGGGAATTTTCATTAAGTTTATGATTCAATTTTGATTTACATTTATTAGCAAAGTGTCCTATTTTACCACATTTATAACATTGGATTTTAGATTTATCTTTTTTACTACTGTTCTTTCTCTTCTTAGTAAATTTTTCAGGGGTTTTGTTCTTATAAGATTTCTTAGAAGAACGTCTTCGGTAAGGTCTAGAGGGCTTCGAACTCTGCTTTTTTTAGCCTTATGGGGATACTGTAATTTTGTATCATAAGAGAATTGGTCACAAAATTCTCTTATCTCATGTCTTTTAGTGAGATTCTATTTTTTCATTAATTGTTGGAGTTTCATATCATTACATAACGATAATCCTTCTTCAATAATTACTGAAATAAGATGGACATAAGAATACTGGTCATAAGGGATACTCATGCGATCATGTTTATCGCTTAATTTTTTACGGACTTTTTCAGCAAAGAAAGTAGGGAGGCCGTCAATAAATTTGGCCTTCCAATCTTCACTATTAGCATCTGACCTTTGCATGACTTTCATGAGAAAGACATCCTTATACCATCTAAAATGGGTCAAGGAAGGGCAACGAAGGTTCTGTCAGAGTTCTCTACTCCTATCAGTATTCATAAGTCCTCGTCCAACAAAATGATGAAGGACTGCTTGAACGAGAGTGTAACAAGCATCTTCTCTTCTGTTTATAAGTTTAGTAATAGGATCTGTTTCATTCTTATAGGATTGAAGAATTTATTTCTCTGATTATCATTAAGTACATTAATAATAATAATAATAATAATAATAATAGTACTACTACTACTAATAATAATAATAATAATAATAATAGTACTAATAATAATAATAATAATAATAATAATAATAATAATAATAATAATAATAATAATAATAATAATAATAATAATAATAATAATAATAATAATAATTGTAACGCCCCCAAAATAGGTCCAATCCAACCAACCTATTCTGAGTCGCCAAAAATATGGTACAGAAAATAACTATAACTTTATTACTACAATCGTCGTGCAAAATATAACAACACATATGTTATGAGTTTTGATACAAATATATACCAACTGTGACTCATGTCCTAACCTTGGATAGTACGTCACAATGACACCTTACACAAAGGTACAGTTAATAACTGTTTTAGAAATTAAAATATTTGGGAAGTGCTCAAGGAAACCTTCGTACATGGGAGGCCATGCGTCTAGGTTATGATAGATATCATATGCCCACAGAATTATCCTTGGCTGACCCAATAAACCCCAAAGAAAAATGAGAAGATTACTATCATATTCTTTTCAATGGTGAGTCTTCTCTTGACATATCATTATCTCCACCGTCTCTAATTGAGAATTATACTTCAACCAAACTCCAAGATCATATAGGTAGTGCTTGTAGATATACTCAGCAAGTGGATGTACACAACCTTGTCTTATGATAACACGAAGTTGGATGTCATTAGACATCTTGTATGATAGTGGCAAAACATTCTTCCAAACATTGGGTTTGCCTCACCCTATTTGGTTCACCAAATATAACTACTAAATGATGTATAAAATATAACCTACGTTTCTATACTGTTTAGGGAGAACCTCCACAGCTAGAGACCACCGTTCTATTCCCCTGTTACCCTCGCTCGACCCAGCTACACTCTTATTACCTGAAAGGAATTGTGAAGCAAAAGGGTGAGCACAACTAGCTCAGTAAAGAATATTATGAATAAAGATAATTAAATTCTCAATAGCCTTCATCAATAATAAATTAGAGATTTAGAACATATGGTAGATGATAAAACTTTTCAACCATAGTTGCAGCGGAACGAGCAATCTATTAGAAGAGTCAAATAGACCATAAAGTCTATTATCTTCTCCATGTTAAAAGTCCACCAATAATGTTTTAACCTCAGTAACATCAATCAATGAGCCTTCATCCCACAAATCATGTGAATAACTCATAATCATAATTGTAGTTCTAAATTTCTTTTCGCATTCGTGATTGAAGATAATTTTCATCACTTGTCTTTACCGAAACATCAAAGATCATGGTTATACCAAATCACGCCTCTGCTCATAATCATACTAATAAATTCATCTTTGCACTACGGGCCAAAGATATTCATCAACAGCTTCATCTTTTGCTCTGCAGCCAAAGATATTCAACAACAAGTCATCTTTGCACTACGTGCCAAAGACATTCATATCTCAAAGAAATACATAATCATTTCGAATTTTATATAAACCATAATTATAACCATGTTGATCAATTCACCTTGCACTTAAGCTAAAAATATTCCATTGTAAATTCAATGGTCATGATCATACTAGTCAACAATTCAACTTTGTACTCATCGGCAAAAGAGAACCCATAGTCACGATCATACCAATACTTTTACCCATCTTTACACTCAAGTCAAAGAGAAATTCCATCACCGTGGTTATAAAATGTTATATATGATAATAAAAACAATAGGATCAACAACTACATTTAATTTCAAGCGCAAGATTCATAAATCAATGATTTCATAGCACCGTAATCCAAATGTTATAAATCACTTAATAATCTCATAATCTAATATTATTAATATTACCACAATATCTTAATCCAAATGTTTTAATTGTTTATACTTTACTAATTAATGCATTTAATCATTCTAAAATATGCCAAACTCATAAGATTTCATCACCAAAAACCAAAACCCTCATTAAAAATCTGCATATACCTTATATAGGATTCTTAAGCCATAAAATCCTATTTTCCAAATTTCTTACTTCACATAACATATTTAATTCATTTACTCATAACTAGACTATTTTCATGAAAAATATCAAATCACTTATAAAAATATTTCTTTTCTGGGATTTAGCATAATATAGTCCCATATTGAACATCTATTTTTCTCAGAATTTTTAAAATTCATTTACTATTTTTCATATGGCCAAAACTGCCGAATATTTAGACATTTATCATAAATTGTACTTTTGTCCAACAATTCTGAAATTTACACGGTATACTTCTGTTATATACATGTACTCCCAATAAATATTTCATCAATTTTAGAATTAACCACAATGAGTTATAAGGGTTTACTTTTAAAATAGTCTTTTCTCATAAAATTTATAACTCTTAATCTATACATCCAAAAATCACTATTTTTGGACACAATCAAGAAAACTCATCAAATTATCATTTCAAATTTTTCCAGAATTTTTGAAGGTCTGAAAAATTACAAAACTGAAAAACATAATAACCCTTAAAATCCCTTACTATCCCTTACCTCAAAAGAGCACTACTGGAATATCGGATATAACGCTGAATGAGCTTGTACTGTATAGCAACACTCAAGATATCTAAATACTCACAAAATACGCTCGATAATATAGAGAGAGAAAACTTCAGTTTCTAGTGTGATTTTCAATTCTAACCTAAGCACCCTATTTATAGAAAATTGCTTAGAACACCAAAGCAGAAAATTTAATAAAATATTAATATATTTATATTATTTTCTTACACACACCTTTCAATTTGAATTCAGCCACAAACATAGGCAAGTGGGTCTCACAAACACAATAAACATGTTTTCTTTTAAAAAATATTTAAAACTTCAAAAATCAATTATTCCAGAACTTCAATAATTCATAATAAATAGCCCCTTTATCAGAAAAATTCAAATCTTATGTCCATTCTATAAGAAATTTAATTCTTTACAACTTTGCAGAAGAAAGTTTTTCCAAATTCCAAACAGAAATTGACCAAATCAATAAACTAAGCGATTTTACAAAAGCTAATCAAATTTCAATCAAGAACGGGCCCACAAACATGTTTAACATGTTTTAAATATTTTAGTAACAAAAATACTCTTCCTCCTCATTTACTCATATATCACACACTTTCATTGTAAAAAATATCACCATTATTATATTATTATAATATAATAATAAATTATTTTATCGTAAAAGATAAAATATCAATTTTCAACAATTGTCACGTTTCTAAAAATTCCTCCATTTATATCCACATAAATATCCACATAAGTAAATATTTTTCTTATCATATAAATTAATAATTAATTATTCACAAATAATATTACGTAAATCACAATAATGACAACCAAAGCCGCTTCAGGAAAGAGGGGCTTTCCAATAAAGATTTCTCTTCTTCGGCCGCAACTAGATGACCAAACCTCTCCTTGACAGAACTTTATAGACATTGCCAATAATACTATCTAATAATATTATTCAAATAATATGAATTATTGATCTGATAATGGAAAATACTGTGCCGTGATAATTATTGAAATAATATAAAATATCAACGTAGCAATTATTGAATCAATAAAATAAAATATTGAACATTAATTACTATAACAATTATTGAGTAGTGCCTTCTTACGTAAAAAAAATATATCATGCTTCGTGAATAGTAGCCGTGAATAGTAACTTGTGAATCGTAACTCATGAATAGTAACTCGTGAATAGTAACTCATGAATAGTAACTCATGAATAGTAATTATAAGAAAAATTGAATATTTTTATTTCATAAAATTTGGGGTCTTACAATCTCCCCTCCTTATGAAATTTCGTCCCTGAAATTTACGTACCTGGTATTTTATAGAGTTGAGAATACCTTGCTTTCATTTTAGATTTCATCTTCCCTGTCATCATGATTTCTCCATTGCTTATCTCCTGTATTTCAGATATCATTCTATAATACAGCTTCTAAACAAAGGTTAATTGACATATCACAATTTGTCAACTTAAGTAAGAAAATTCAGCTTAGGTAGGACACACACTAGCGAAGGATATTACTCGTCTCTCCCTTCCTAGTTCTAATCCCGGATCTCCGATAGAGAATATATCCCTAAGCTCTGATACCAAATGTAACGCCTCCAAAATAGGTCCAATCCAACCAACCTATTCTGAGTCGCCAAAAACATGGTACAGAAAATAACTATAACTTTATTACTACAATTGTCGTGCAAAATATAACAACACATATGTTGTGAGTTTTGATACAAATATATACCAACTGTGACTCATGTCCCAACCTTGGATAGTACATCACAATGGCACCTTACATAAAGGTACAGTTAATAACTATTTTAGAAATTAAAATCTTTGGGAAGTGCTCAAGGAAACCTTCGTACATGGGAGGCCATGCGTCTAGGTTATGATAGATATCATATGCCCACAGAATTATCCTTGGCTGACCCAATAAACCCCAAAGAAAAATGAGAAGATTACTATCATATTTTTTTCAATGGTGAGTCTGCTCTTAACATATCATTATCTCCACCGTCTCTAATTGAGAATTATACTTCAACCAAACTCCAAGATCATATAGGTAGGGCTTATAGATATACTCAGCAAGTGGATGTGCACAACCTTATCTTATGATAACACGAAGTCGTATGTCATTAGACATCTTGTATGATAGTGGCAAAACACCCTTCCAAACGTTGGGTTCACCTCACCCTATTTGGTTCACCAAATATAACTACTAAATGATGTATAAAATATAACCCACTTTTCTATACTTTGCTTAGGAGAACCTCCATATAGAGACCACCGCTCTATTCCCTCACATTCTCGCCGACCTAGCTACACTCTTATTACCTGAAAGGAATTGTGAAGCAAAAGGGTGACCACAACTAGCTCAGTAAAGAATATTATGACTAAAGATAATTAAATTCTCAATAGCCTTCATCAATAATAAATTAGAGATTTAGAATATATGGTAGATGATAAAACTTTTCAACCATAGTTACAGCGGAACGAGCAATCCATTAGAAGAGTCAAATAGACCATAAAGTCTATTATCTTCTCCATGTTAAAAGTCCACCAACAATGTTTTAACCCTATAACATCAATTAACAGTTCCTGTCCACAATCATGTGAATAACTCATAATCATAATTGTAGTTCTAAATTCCTTTTCGCATTCGGATTTAAGATAATTTTCATCACCGCCTTTACTCAAAACATCAAACATGGTTATACCAAATCACAGGTTATATACAAAATCACTTCAGACCTATATTCATCATAATCAAGATACTAATAAATTCATCTTTGCACTACGGGCCATAATTATAACCATGATATTCATCAACAAATTCATCTTTGCACTACTGAGCCAAAGATATTCAATAACCCATCAAAGTCATCTTTATAAAATCTATGATAATAAAAGACATTCATATCTCAAAGAAATACATAATCATTTCAGAAATTATATAAACCATAATTATAACCATGTTGATCAATTCACCTTGCACTTAAGCTAAAAATATTCCATTGTAAATTCAATGGTCATGATCATACTAGTCAACAATTCAACTTTGTACTACTGGCCTAAGAGAACCCATAGTCACGATTATACCAATACTTTACCCATCTTTACACTCAAGTCAAAGAGAAATTCCATCACCAGGGTTATAAAAATGTTATATATGATAATAAAAATAATAGGATCAACAACTACATTTAATTTCAAGAGCAAGATTCATAAATCAATGATTTCATAACACCGTAATCCAAATGTTATAAATCACTTAATAATCTCATAATCTAATATTATTAATATTACCACAATATCTTAATCCAAATGTTTTAATTGTTTATACTTTACTAATTAATGCATTTAATCATTCTAAAATGCCAAACTCATAAGATTTCATCACCAATAACCAAAACCCTCATCAAAAATCTGCATATACCTTATATAGGATTCTTAAGCCATAAAATTCTATTTTCTAAATTTCTTACTTCACATAACATAATTAATTCATTTACTCATAACTAGACCATTTTTCATGAAAAATATTAAATTAGTTCCAAAAATATTTTTTTTCTGAGATTTAGCATAATATAGTCCCATATTGAACATATATTTTTCTCAGAATTTTTAAAATTCATTTACTATTTTTCATATGGCCAAAACTGCCGAATATTTAGACATTTATCATAAATTGTACTTTTGTCCAACAATTCTGATATTTACACGGTTTACTTCTGTTATATACATGTACTCCCAATAAAAATTTCATCAATTTTGGAATTAACCACAATGAGTTATAAGAGTTTACTTTTAAAATAGTCTTTTCTCATAAAATTCATAACTCTTAATATATACATCCAAAAATCACCATTTTTGGACACAATCAAGAAAACTCATCAAATTATCATTTCAAATTTTTCCAGAATTTTGAAGGTCCGAAAAAATTACAAACCGAAAAACATAATAACCCTTAAAATCCTTTTTATCCTCCCTTACCTCAAAAGAGCAATGATCGAATGTTTGATATAATGAACGAACGAGCTTGCATCAGATATAGCAACACTCAAGATATCTAAATACTCACAAAATATGCTCGATAATATAGAGAGAAAAACTTCAGCCGTGTGATTTTCAATTCTAACCTAAGCACCCTATTTATAGAAATTGCTTAGAACACCAAAGCGTAAAATTTAATAAAATATTAATATATTTATATTATTTTCTTACGCACACCTTGCCATCTGAATTCAGCTACAAACATATGCAAGTGGGTCTCACAAATACACCAAACATGTTTTTCTTTTAAAAAATATTTAAAACTTCAAAAATTAATTATTCCGAAACTTCAATAATTCATAATAAATAGCCCCTTTATCAGAGAAATTCAAATCTGATGTCCATTCTATAGGAAATTTATTTCTCTACAACTTTGCAGAAGAAAGTTTTTCTAAATTCCAAACAGAAATTGACCGAAATCCACAAACGGGCAATTTTACAAGCTATAATCAAATTTCAGTCAAGAAATGGGCCCACAAACATGTTTACCACGTTTTAAATATTTTTAGTAACAAAAATACTCTTCCTCCTTATTTACTCATATATCACACATTCATTGTAAAAATATCATCATTATTATATTATTATAATATAATAATAAATTATTTTATCAGAAAAGATAAAATATCAATTTTCAACAATTGTCACTTTTCTAAAAATTCCTCCATTTATATCCACATAAATAAATATTTTCCTTATCATATAAATCAATAATTAATTATTCACAAATAATATTACAAAATCACAATAATGACAACCGTGTAGCTCCCCAAGAAAGAGGGGCTTTCAATAAAGATTTCTCCTTCATCTACAAGCCAATTAGATGACCAAACCTCTCATTGATGAGAACTTTCTAGACATTGCCAATAATGCTATCTAATAATATTATTCAAATAATATGAATTATTGATCTGATAATGGGAAATACTGTGCCGTGACAATTATTCAAATAACAATAATATAAAATATCAACATAGCAATTATTGAATCAATAAAATAAAATATTGAACAGTAATTACTGTAACAATTATTGAGTAGTGCCTTCTTATGTTAAAAAAAATATCATGCTTCGTGAATAGTACCCGTGAATAGTAACTCATGAATAGTAACTCGTGAATAGTAATTATAAGAAAAAATGAATATTTTTATATCATAAAATTCGGGGTCTTACAATAATAATAATAATAATAATAATAATAATAATAATAATGATAATAATAATGATTTGTTTAGTTATAAATATTAATCCTTGCAAAATAATAGCAACTAGGCCCATGTGCTCGACTGGTCATTAGATCAATATTCCAAATTGGAGGTCTTGGGTTCGAATTTTGCATCAACATATTTTTTGGGATGAAGTTCAATATTTGCCACATCAGCCTGTCCACGTGTAAAATAAAATAAAAATAAATACTAAACAAATCTCAACATTAAACTAAAAATATATAAAGTAACTATGAATATTTTTATATATATATGTAAATAAATATTCATATAAATATTTATAAATTTATCTCTAAATATTCATATAAATATTTATAAAAAATATTCATATCTAAAGTTTAGATGAAATATTTATAAATTTATAAATTAATAAATAAATATTTGTTTATAAATTGTAAAGATAAATTTATATGAATATTTAGAGATATATATATATATATATATATATATATTAAAATATTCATAATTACGTTATATAAATATTAATAGTTACTTTATATATATTTAGTTTAATGTGGACTCAGAAGATTTAAGATGGGTATCTATATATATAGATGATAATAGAATTTATCTAATATACAAAAAATATAACATAAGAAGCAAAAATATCACATCTAGGTTTTGAACCCAAGACCTATGGGTTATTGGGCCATTAATCTACAACTGAGCCATTCTAATTTATTAGTTAACTAAACTAACGCCATAACTTGTAGTCTCCAATATTTTTAAATTTATTCTATTGATATATATATACACACACACACACACACACACACACACACATACATATTCTTTTCAAAATTTCTTGTCAAACTAAATAAAATACTAAACAAATCTCAACATTAAACTAAATATATATAAAGTAACTATGAATATATATATATATATATATATATATATATATATATATATATATATATATATAGGATAAGATCCATCCAAGATGTCCGGACGGATCTAATGTCCGGACTTTTTTTTTTGTTTTTTTTTAAAACAACTAAAAAATAAAAAATAAAAAATTATGGAATTGAATTTTTTTTCATAATACAGTGTTTTGGGTGTGATTTGGGTACGTATAACAAAACATGTATGTAGAGTCTGTGCAGACTGTACCACCATTTTTTGGTATAGGTATTTAAATCACACCCAAAACATTATATTATGGAAAAATTTCAGTTCCATAAAATATTAAATATTTTTTTTAGTTGTTTTAAAAAAAAAGCAAAAAAATAAAAATAAAATTTTGGTCCGTTTTTGATTAGGTCTGGACTCCTGGACCTGATCCATTCTGTATATATATATACATATATATATATATATAAATAAATATTCATATAAATATTTATAAATTTATCTCTAAATATTCATATAAATATTTATAAAAAATATTCATATCTAAATATTAGATGAAATCCAATGACAATCGATGTACCCGTGCCATCCAATGTTGCGATCAACAGTATAGATTATGGTTGTTGAAATAGTACCCGTGACAACCGATTGCCAAACATGTTAGTTCCGGGCCTTCGACCCAAATAAACCCAACCTCATCAAGCCTGATTAATATATCTATGCTTCCAATGTTTCCTATTTCTAAATAGAAGTAGGATATACTTACAAGTACTCTCTCACTCCGAGAATGAAAATGATGATTGATTTTATGCGAATTTAAAAAAGCGTCAAATGATAAAATTATTCATATTTAAATTCTCATCTAATTGCATATTTTTCTATACATGACTAGTGATATTATATAAATATTTATAAATAATAAAAATTTGACATTTAATACTAAGGATAATACTGCAAAAATTATTATAAAATAAATAACTTATTTAATATAAATAAATATTTAACTTGAGATTACATAAAATAATAAGAACTTTTATTCTTAGGCGGAGGAGTAACTTAAATCATGAACATATTTTTAAGTCAAAAATAAAACATAAAAGAAGAATAGTAATGGTATACCCCTAGTTATTCCTAGTTATCCTTTTACCTTTTTCCCAAATATATTATAAAATTAAATTATAATACTATTAGTTATAAGAGAAAACATAAAAGATGAATTTTTTTTATGTTTTATGAACTAAAACATAATAAAGTTATTTAAAAATGACTTATAAGTCATTCCTAATAAGTTAGTTTAACCCATGTTAATGTAATATCAATTTTATCCTTATTTTATTTAAAAAAAATTAAAAAAAACAAATTTGTCAAAAAGAAAAGTAAGATGCAACATTACTTTAATTGCCGTTAGAATTTTTTTTATAGCTGAAGTCTTATATACTCCTTCATTTCCAACGTCGATGATTGAGAATAAACATAAAAAAATATTGATTTTTGTAAACAAGTACAAGGGATCAAAGAAATTAAAAAAAAGAGAGATTCCAACGTTAGTTAAAGTGATGTTACATCTTACTCTTCTTTTTTATAAATTTGTTTTATAATTTTTTTTAAATAAGTTACAATGCCGGTTAGTTTGGCATTGGATCATATTTTTATTATTTTCAAATTTCTTTAAAAAAATAAAATCGTTTTAAAAAAAGTTAAGATAATTTTTTTTAAAATTCATTTTTTAAAAAAATATTTTTTAAAGTGGCGTTGGTTGCCTTTCTGATTTTTAGCCAAAAAAAAATTCAAAAAATTCAACGCCATTTCAAATGGCTTTCAATAATTTTTCTCAAATTAGATGTGAGAGACTTTACTCCCAACGACGGTCGTTGAAGTTTGTATCTTTTAAAAAATATTCGTTTAAAAATAAAATCTTTTTCAAAAAAATTAAAGCTTTTTTTTAAAAAAAGCCTTGCAAGTTGCAAAGTTGCACAACAATTAGGATTGAGAAAAAAAACGGATATAACCGAATTATCGAGTCGAACTGAAAAAAATTTACCAAAATTTTTTGATAATTCGGTTATTTTTAGCATTTTGGTTATATTCGAAATTAAATACGATTTTCGGTTAGTTTATATGGGTATCTTTTTTGGGTTATTCAGTTTACCCGAATAACTGAACAAATCACTTAAAATAAATAAAGTACTACTAATCCTAGGGCTGAGCAAAAAACGGGTATAACCGAATTATCGAACCGAACCGAAATAATTTAATTGATTTTTTTTGATAATTCGGTTATTTTTAATATTTCGGTTATATCCGAATTTTTTTACGAGTTTTGGTTAATTTATACGAGTTTTAGTTTTGGGTTATTCGATTTAACCGAATACCGAACAAAACCTTGCTCACTAGTGTCTACTGTCTAGTCACTCCTACTTAAAATAATAATACTCAGCCAGCCCACTACTACTCTACTAGCCCAGACTCTGAATTGAAGTCGTAACCCTCAAATCTCAATTCCCAAATCCCAAACCCAGATGTCAAACTTTCAAGTCTCGATCTCTCATCCCAAACGGTCAAACCCAGATCTCGAACTCGTCTCAATCTCTCGACTCTCATCGACCGACGGCCATCGACGCATCGCCTCATCGGCTTTGGCTACCCTTCATCGGTCAATCTTGAAGTCAAAGAGACGAACTCTCGAACTCTCGAACTCTTGATTCTTGATCTATCATTTGGTTTGAGACTCTAAGTGTCTGACATCTTCAATTCTTCATCGGCTGAACTGTTTGAAACTTGAAAGTAAGTTCTTACTCGAATTTTGGATGTTTGAAATTGGTTGGTATTCGGTAATGTGGAGTGTAGACACTCAAAATTTTCTGTACTGCTGTCACTAACATTGCAGAAGGACAGATTCGTCTTTTAAGAGGGAACCCTGAAAGACAATCCATATCCATACCGGATAGTACCGGAAGTTCAGCATCAACCCCGGAACACACACTGAGAGTCAATTCCAATCTCGGAGATAACCCCGAGGCGTGCAGATCCAATACCGGAACACACACCGGAGAAGACTGATTAATCTCAGAGATAACCCCGAGGTATCCAGTCTCAGTCCCAATCCTGGGAATAGCCACCAACCTTGGTGATAACCCCAAGGAATGGAGTTTCGACGATAACCCCGGAAATGCTTATTTCAAATGTAACCAGCTTCAATCTCGTCGCTCACAACGAGATACTCCGTACCAACCCGGATATAACCCCGGGAGGACAGGAACACCTTAGAGATGACACTGAGGACCTTCAACAAATGCGTGAAATCCAATCTCGGTGAAGCCTTGAGCAACGCTCATCGCTGTCAAACATTGAAACCGTGATAACACTAGGTGAGGGCAACATCGTCATCTCGCCAACGCTGTAAAACCCCAACTTTTTGAATAAAGATGAATTTTCTATAAATATTATTTTTGAATATTATGGAGTGAAATTGATATAATAGTTGTGGGTAATATTTATAAATTTTGCAAAGTACGCAAGTTATATAATATTTGATTGGTCGGGGAATATTCATTTTAATAGGGAATATTAGTACAACGACACAATCATTGGTGGACCCCATAACGAAATTATTGTCAGATTGAGAAAACGACAAAAATACTTTATGAAAATAACGGCGAAAGTTTTACCGTTAACTGTTGAAACACCCGTTGTTAAAAGTACAAGAATGTCTGGCGTGGTTGTATAAGAGTAGCACCAGTATTGATTATTGATGCTTACGTGATAAGTCACTCAGTGTTGTTGGTATTATTAATGTAATAATATAGAAAATCTTTTTATATAAAACAAAATACTTTTATAAAGTTATTCTATAAATAGAATATATTATATTCTATTATGCATAGTGTTAGATAAAGGTATCCGCATAGTGTTTTGCATAGTAAAATCTTTTTATATAAAGCAGTAATACTTTTATAAAGCTATCTATTTTATTAGACAATAATTAGAATATATTATATTTCATTATGCATAGTGTTTGCATAGTGCCTGCATAGTGTTTGTATAGTAAAATCTTTTATAAATTTATTCGTTTTATTAGATTATAAATAGAATATATTATATTTTATTTAAAAGATTTTGCTTTGAATATGGACCGTCAGATTAAAGTAAATCAATCTGGACCGTTCATGAGTTAGTTACTATATGCGATCCATTTTCTATAAATAAAGCTCATTCCTTCATTATTTTCTTACGAATTCAATTTGAAACTCTGAGAGAGAAAATTATAGAGAGAAGAAGAAAAGATTTACGCTGCTTAACTACTCTTATATTCAGTTCTTTTTTACGGTGAAATTGTTATTCTTTCTTATTCATGAAGAGAACTGTTGTTATTCCATTTCTTATTATTCTTTGGAATAACCTTGGTATACGCGGGTCTACCCTATACTTGGTGACATTTTTCTATTATTCTTTTGAACATCCTGTCTGTGTGTTTTACACCGGACCTGGTTCCGTCTTTATTATTATTCCGTTGGAACATCCTGTCTGTGTGTTTTACACCGGACCTGGTTCCGTCTTATTATTATTCTGTTGGAACATCCTGTCTGTGTGTTTTACACCGACCGGTTTCGCGTTTATTATTTTGTTAGAACATCCTGCTTGCAAAATTTTGCGACGACTGGTTCCGTTATTATTATTCTCATTGAATAACTTTGTCTGGCTGCGCAATCCGCATGCATGGTGATTTCTTTTGTTATTCCATTCTTTATTATACTCAGTTGGTTAAAGTTTTGACTTCTATACTCCATGAAATTAGTAGAATATCCTTGATATTTGCGCTTCATCCAGTATCTTTTCATGGAAATATTCTTATGATCATTCTTGAATTTTACTCTACAAAACAATATCATGTTGTCAATTTGGACGTTAATAATTCCTGGATAAAATATTTCTTGAACTTGTTTTATTGAATTCTTATATCATTGTCATCATCCTCATGTTTATATTTTGTTGAAAGTCATCTGTGGCCTGTAGTGCATAGATGGACTTGGTATGATTATGACTAGGGATTATTCGGTGTAATCATGACCGTAATGTTACAAGTGATGTGGTAAAAGTCCTCATTGGCCCATAGTGCATTGATGGACAGTTGTTGGCATGATCATGACCATTAATGAATACACAAATATTCTTGGCCCGTAGTGCATGGATAATTGTGGTCGTGATACTAAAGAATATCCTTGGCCGTAGTAGTGCGGTGATTCGATGATGTGGACTATTTATTAAAGTCGAGTCTCAAATGATAATGATGATGAAAACCTTTTAATCATAAAAGATAGTAGATTTTATTTTCTACTTGACTCTTTTAATGGATTGCTTATTCTGCTGCAGTTAAACTTGATGTCTATTATATTTTATCAGTTTAACATTGTTGGAGACTAATGATAATTATTTCGCATTATCTTAGTCATAATATTTCTTCTTGGGCTAGTTGAGCTCACCCTTCCTTTCACCGTTTTCTTCTTGAAATGAGAATATAGTTTGGGATGAGTCGGGGAGCGGAGTGATGGTCCGAGGATAGCATTAGTAGTCCTCACTATTCGCGTGATATAGTGTGATAATAATTGTAATGAGGAATCCTTTTGAGTCTGTATAATCTCTAGTAGATAATATTTGTATTCAAACTCACGAGCTTATGTTTTGTCGTATTGTATACCCACAAACAGTTGTATTAGTAAGTTGTATTTGAATTCTGTACCATGTATCTGGAGACCCAAGATGGGTGATGTATACCTAATTTTGGGGGCGTCACAAATGCGATGCCACATCACGTCGTCTCAACATTTCATCACATTTCTACACAACGACGTCCCACAAGAGCCAAGGAAAAACAATCCCGAGTGACTATTGTACGGGGTAGCGGATGAAATTTGAAGCTTGAAGACTGGAGGGCATCGTCCCATCTTCAATGACTTCGTACAATCTCTAATCCCATACCATTGTACAACTCTCGACAACGGCGGTCCGAAATAGGTCCTGTATACCTCAATCGGATGCGGTTGATTATGCTTCTAAAAGTTCGAAGGACATTACGATTGCTCGAGTGCACGTCTTCTGAGACGACCCGACCCGAGAAACCCGGGCCCACCCGGGTTGCCTCTGGTACACCTGCGGCTCCACCCTCTATAAATAGAGGGCTTGGGGTGGCCATTTTGCAAGAAAAAAATGGCGAGGAAGCCCTGCCAATTTGCTCTGCACTCACCCCATACAGTGTACTTTCTCATTTTAAACACCTGTGAGCTCATATATAGCTACTTTTATACCTACAAAAGCCAGTGTTTACCCACTCTAAAGATATAGAATTCTTCTTTGACAGTCAACTGTAAGGCTTCTCACACACCTTAGAGTCTTTCTCTTCATCTTTGCACACACCCTTCTTCACGTTAAGAGTCGTGTTGCGTGTGTTTTCCCGGACTTCGGTCCGTGGTTTTATTTCAGTTTATATATATATATATTTATATATATGGACTAACATTATCGAGTTATGCCTCGATTGAGCCTAGACTTCGGTCTGGAGCGTTTATTGCTTTAATATATATATATATACACACATTTATATATATATATATATATATTCATTTATATATATTAACTGTATGTCGAACTTTGTTCGATGAGCCTAAACTTCGGTTTGGAGCGTTTACTGCTTTAATATATATATATATATATATACATTTATATATATATATCTTGTGTGTAACTTTTGTTCGATGAGCCTGAACTTGATGCGGAGAGTTTATCGCTTTAATATATATATATATATATATATATATATATATATATATATACATTTATATATATTAACTGTGTCGAACTTTGTTCGATGAGCCTAGACTTCAGTCTGGAGCGTTTACTCGCTTTTATATGTATATATATACTTATATATATGAACTGTGATCGAACTCTGTTTGATGAGCCTGAGTTTTACATCCGGTGTGTTTACTCGCTTATATATATATATATATATATATATATATATATATATATACTTATATATATGAACTGTTGTGGAACTTTGTTCGATGAGCCTGGATTTTACATTCGGTGCGTTTATCACTTTTATATATATATATATTTCGTCCCACCTGGAGTTCACTTCGTGGTGGTTGATCGCTTTTACAGCTTTCTTTACGTTTCCTCCTACCTGGAGTTCACTTCGTGGCAGTTGATTGCTTTGTACAACTTTATTTACATTTCGTCCCGCCTGGAGTTTCCTCCGTGGTGGTTGATAGCTTTACAACTTTATTTACGTTTTGTCCCACCTGGAGTTTCCTCCATGGTGGTTGATAACTTTTACAACTTTATTTACATTTCTGATCCCCCAAGGAGGTGCTTCGTGGTTGGTGATCATGTCTGTATATATATATTTACAGCTTTTATATATATACCTGCTTACTGCTTTCATACAAATTGCGGTATCATATGCGCTAGAATCATGTGATCACAGATTCACTTTATTGGATCTAGATTCGGTTCGTGATGGACATTTTCAAATTGTAAAGCGACTTGTAAATTATTCTACTGCGGTTATCAATTTCCTCGGATGGTTTCCATACCCACGAGGAAGTCTCGCATTATTTTTGTATATTATTTTCGCATTTGATGCTTCGCATTTGTAAAATAAAATTAATCAAGCCAACACACTAATAAAATGGGAGTGTAAAAGGTCTCAATTACTATTGAGCATCGTGGTTTGAAAAACCTTTTTATAAAACATCATTGCTATATCTTGCTAAAAACTAAATTTTTACATAAATTCAAACCCTGTGTATATAGGTGCGAATGAGGCCTCGCACTACTTCCAAATAACAACACATTGACCCACACACAGACACATTTAGATAACAGTTTCCTGAAAAGAGGCGGTCACTGTGGTAACACGGATGTCGGGGGGTGCCTAACACCTTCCTTCTGCATAACCAAGTCTCCGGACCCTAATGAATCTCGGTTTCACCGACCCGTTTAGCAGTGTCACATCACTGGGTCAATGTGCAAACCTTTTCTCGGTTGTGTTGGTACAACCATTTAAAAAAACCAACTGGCGACTCTTAACAATCCATCGTCGACATTATACATGTCGGACCTTTTTCACTTGTTTTTTCAAACAAATCTCACCTAAAATGAGAACACCAAAGAACAAGTAACGGAAAGGGACATTTAAAAATCCCGACGTCGACAGGTGGCGACTTCGCTGGGGACTCCAGTAAGAGGCCTTAAGCTGCTATTTCAATCTTTTCAAAACTGTTATTTGCTTGTGTGTGGATGTTGCATTTACATTTGATGAATGTATACGAATGCATTTCCTGATTTCACTTAGTGCTTCGCACCATAGCTGCTTGTGATATTAGTGCTTCGCACCATATCTGCTTGTGATATTAGTGCTTCGCACATGTCATCATTATCATACGGTGATACGCGATGCATATGAATGTATGTTGTGTGGTCCCTCCACCAGGAGGCTATCCCGTCAGTGTTTGATTACTGGACTCGTGGGAAGACTAATTCCCCGAGGCTCAGGAAAGGCACCACCCAAATTCGCTCCAGTTGAAAAATCGGATTAATTTCCCGTTGAGTAAATTGCGATGATTTGGGAACTTTCATGCCAAAAAGCCGCGAGAGTAACCTAAGATAGGTCAGCCTCTGATAAACCCAAAACGGGGGAAAGTCTTTTCATGCTCTCTCATTTCAAATTACTTGTAAACACAATTACTTGTAATTGCATTCCATATATATTTCCATGTAATGAGAAATATGAAGAAATGTGTACACATACATATTTTAATTAACATGCTACAAATAGCTGACATCCATTTTTGCAGGATAAAATTCCTAAAATGGACACATCACATAGCATGTTATTATACACATATTCCCTAAGGACTAAACTATGCAAGTATTTTGCAGGGAACCAATCGGACCTACTACCCGGTCAAAATCCAAAAAGGCTACAGGCCTACAGTCAATCATGTCGTCATCCGACCAGACTGAACTTAATCCAATTTATTGCAAAGAATTCGACATATTAAGCAAACAAATTACAGATTTGGCTGTTCTACTCAAAGAACTACACCAGTCCAATCAGGGTCCAAAAATACCCATACATGCTGAATCCTCCACACAGGGGGGAACCTAGGTCATTACAATACCTGAACTGTAGTTGGATCCGAGCAACAAAACTCATGATGTTGCCAATCCCACAGGAGATCCAGACACTGGTGACATCAAAAAGAAAGTCCTCCAAATGGAAGAGACCCGTTGTGCTATCAAAGGATTGGGAACACACGGTAGTGTGTCATATGCTGATCTTTGCATTTTCCCTGGTGTTCATTATCCAGAAAAATTTAAAACTCTTGACTTTGAAAAATATGACGGGTTAGGAGATCCTTACACACATTTAAAGGTGTTTATTGGAGAACTTGGATCTTATGTAGAAGACGAAAAACTCAGAATGCAATTGTTCCAAAAGAGTCAAACTGGAGAAGCCCGTGTGGTACACAAGATTAGACAACTCAAAGATCCATAGCTGGGAAGAGCTAGCACACGCTTTCCTCGCTCAATACAGCTTTCAATCTCAGATGGCTCCTGATCGGTATCAAATTACCAAGATCAAGAAACAGTCTAACGAGTCTTTAAGAGAGTATGCTCAAAGGCGGAGACGCCTGGCTGCCCAAGTTAGTCCTTCCATGACAGAATCAGAGATGGTTGTGACGCCCCCAAAATTAGGTATACGTCACCCATCTTGGGTCGCCACTTACATGGTACATAAATTCAAATATAAACTTAATTATACATCCGTAGGTAACATACATACACAATACATAAACCGAGAGTTCTAATAGGAATATTGTCATTTAGACAATATCCATACTCAAGGAGTCCTCATTACATATATTGTCACACTATTTAACGTAATAGTGAGGACTACTAATGCTATCTTCTGGACCATCACTCTTTTCCCACTCGCCTCGTCCCGGCTATATTCTCATTTCTGAAGAGAACGGTGAAAGAAAGGGTGAGCTCAACTAGCCCAATGAAGAAATATTATAACTAAGATAATACGAATAAATTATCAATAGTCTTTAACAATGTTAAACCGATAAAATACAATAGACAACCAGGTTTAATCAGTGGCGAATATGCAATCCATTAAAAGAGTCAAGAAAAATAAAGTCTACTATCTTTTAGGTTTTAAAAGGTTTTCATAAATTTTTATCACTAAGACTCGGTTTAATGAATAAACCACAATATCTAATCATCCACATACCACGGTCAAGGATTTTCATCAAATTATCAATGGTCATGACTATACCGAATCACCCCGGGTCATAATCATACCAAAAACTATCCATCATCAGTACATGAACCACCGAGGACCTTTATCACATCATTTATAACAAGCCATGATTATACCGAATGATCCTCGGTCATAATCATACTAAGTTCATCTATGCACATAAGCCAAAGATAACATAATATAACACGAGGATGATGATGATGACATAATAATTCATTAAAACAAGTTTACGAATTAATTTATTCAGAACTAATAACGTCCAAATTGTCAACATGATCTTTGCTTTTGTAGAGTAAAATTCAAGAATGATCGGAAGAATATTTCCATGAAAAGATCTTTGGATGAAACGCAAATATCAAGAATATTCTACTAATTTCATGGAGTATAGAAGTCAAAGTTTTAACCAACTGGGTATAATAAAGAATGGAATAACAAAGGAAATCACCATGCATTTGGTACTTCGCATGCATGCAAGTTATTCCAACAGAATAATAATAACGAGAACGGATCGGTGAAACTCACACCACAGGCTGTGATGTTCCAACGAATAATAAAGGTGGAACCAGATCCATGTGTAAAACACATGATAGGATAATCCAACGAATGATAAAGATTTTAACCAGGTCCTGTAAAACACACGCATGGATGTTCTAACGAGAATAATAATAAAGATTTTAACCGAGTCCTGTAAAACACACGACGTGATGTTCCAATGAATAATAGAAGAATGTCACCAAGTATAGGGTAAACCACGATATCTGATTATGTATAGGGTATGCACAGATACAAAAGTTATTCCAACGAATAATAAAGAATGGAATAACGGAGGAATTTCAAAGAAGTATAGGGTATCTGGCGTATCACGAGTTATTCCAATGTAATAATAAAGAATGGAATAATGAAGTTCTCTTCATGAATAAGAAAGAATAACACCCCTTACGGCATAAACAAATAATATCCCTTACCTTAGAAGAACCTAATATTGGAAAAGTGAAGTAGCGAATACTTTTCTTCTTTCTCTCTATAGTTTCTCTCTCTGAGTTTCAAAGTGAATTAAGTAAGAAATAATGAAGGAATGAGCTTTCTATTTATAGAAAAAAGCCGAGGGTGGCTCTTGGTCTTAACGAAGGGTCAAAATGACTCTTGGTAATATTGAAGAGACAACTACTATTTTTCTGAAGGGGTAATTACTATTGACGGAAGGTAATTACTATTGAAGAAGGTAATTACTATTCACAAAGGTAATTACTATTGACGAAGGTAATTACTATTGAAGAATGTAATTACTATTGACGAAGGTAAATACTATTGACGAAGGTAATTACTATTCACAAAGGTAATTACTATCGACGAAAATAAATACTATCGATTTAAGGTAATTACTATTCACAAAGGTAATTACTATTGATTTAAGGTAAATACTATTGACGAAGGTAATTACTATTCACAAAGGTAATTACTATTGACGAAGAGACTCTTAGATGATGACATATGGGCCCCCATAAAATAATCAAACTTACCACAAACGTCTCATAATGAGACTCTTTATATACATGAAGGATTGAATAAATATTACCACAAATCATTTTATTTTAATCAACACATATTTAATCTTTCAACAATTATTAATCATTTATAACTTGTCGTCTCAATTAATAATATAACATATTATACGATGATCTTTGTGACAATAATTGAATCAATAATATAAGAGATATGATGCAAAGAATTCTTCAGTAGCAATAATTGAGTATAGCTAAGTGACTTCTCATGTAAGCATCAATAATCAATACCGTGTGCTACTATGCAACCACGCGTATTACTGTACTTTTACTACCGGGTAGTTCAACAGTTTTAACGGTAACACCTCTGCCGTTATTTTTATAGAAAGATAATTTTGTCGTTTTTAACTACGACAATACTTCCGTTGTGGGGTCCACCACTGATTGAGCCGTCGTACGAATATTCCCCGACAAAAAGAATATTCCCACCAAACTAATAATATTTTATAACAACTTGTTTACTTTGCAAAATTTATAAATATTACCCACAACTATAACATTATATAAAATTTATTCCATAATATTCAAAAATAATATTTATAGAAAATTCATCTTTATTTATAAAAGCTGGGGTCTTACAACCTCCCCTTCTTATGAAATTTCGCCTTCGAAATTAGGGTACGTACCTGATATGATAAAGAGGTGAGGATACCTTGAATACCTTTATCGTTAAAAATATTAAATTCATCTTCGCAATCCGCCAAAGATATTCATTAAAAATTCATCTTTGCACTACAGGCTAAAGATATACAACCAGAAAACCAATAATCTTTGAGATGCGACTTAATAGTATCACGACCACGAATTATCCATGCACCAACGCGGCAAGGATATTCGTGTTTTCAATCTGATCCATGATTATACCGAATAATCCTTGGTCATAATCATACCAAGTCTATCAATGCACTACTGACCAAAGATGACTTTTACCACATCCATGAATTAATATTTCATTCTTTGAGACTCACCAATAATTAATCCATATCATCGAATCATCCCCGCACTACGTGCCAAGGATATTTATTAGTATCACGACCACGAATTATCCATACACTACTACCAAAGATAATCGTGTATTCATTAGTATCACGACCACAAATTATCTATACACTACTACCAAAGATAATCGTGTATTCATTAGTATCACGACCACAAATTATCCATGCACTACGACCAAAGATAATCGTGTATTCATTAGTATCACGATCACAAATTATCCATGCACTACTACCAAAAGATAATCGTGTATTCATTAGTATCACGACCACAAATTATCCATGCACTACTACCAAAGATAATCATGTATTCATTAGTATCACGACCACAAATTATCCATGCACTACTACCGAAGATAATCGTGTATTCATTAGTATCACGACCACAAATTATCCATGCACTATGGCCAAAGATAATCGTGTTTTCAATTACGGTTATGATTATACCGAACAATCCCTGGTCATAATCATACCAAGTCCATCTATGCACTACAGGCCACAGATGACTTTCAACATAATATAAACATGAGGATCATGTCAATGATATAAAGAATCAATCAAATGAGATAAAGGATAAATATTAAACATTTATAATATAATTTATCCAAGATTCAAGAATATCCCCATGTTATCAATCACTTAATAATCTTATAATCTAATATCATTAATATTATAACAATATTTTAATCACTTCTTAAATTTATAAACAATTTATCTCAATTATTTATGATTTACCATATAATGCATTTAACCATTCAAAAATGCCATACTCATAAGATATCATCACCAATTATCAAATCCCTCATCAAAAAAATATGCATATACTCTATATAGGATTCTCTAGCCATAAAATCCTATTTTCAACTTTGTTACTTCACATAACATATTTAACTCATATGTTCGTAACTAAACTATTTTCATGAAAAATACCAAATCAGTCCAAAAAATATTTCTTTTCTGGGATTTAGCATAATATAGTCCCATAATGAAAATATATTTTTCTCGGAATTTTTAAAATTCATTTACTATTTTTCAAAAATTAATTTCTAATTAATTCCTTAAGAAATTAGCTACCTCAAGTTTAACTCTAAAAATTCCCAAATCTTGGAACGACCTTACACATGTTAATGTGAGCCTCCAGTTTAAATTTCATGGTCATCGGAGTTATAGAACTCCAGTTATAGCATTTTTAGTCAAAAAAAACCTAAATATTGAAATGGTCATAACTTGCTCATTTTTGGACACGATGTTCTTTATACCATATACTCTTATGTCCCAAAAGGCCTGAATTTTTCTCACTAATTAAGTGGCCAAAACAAATTTTACAAAAAGCGTGGCGTGACTTTTTGGACATTTTGAAGTTTTGACTCCTTTGCTAAAATCAGTCCACACAAAAATCTACAACACCTTTTTCATTGATTCCACTTGGATTAGTTAGGTAATTCATAGATCTAACTCTAGGACTTAACCATACTCAAAAATTCAAAATATAATAGGAGATTTGGTCAATTGAATTTCATGTTACGTTTTTCACCAAAATCTGGTTTTTAACTCCTTGTGATTTTTAAGAAACTTTCATGTTTTCACATACTAACCAACATAACTTATCATAACACTTACTAATACCACGTATACCCATGATTTTCATTAGTCCAATGCTTTTATTATGACTTTCATCATAAACCACGTAAACTGTTCATTTTAGTTGAAGAAATATTTGAGGGTTTAAGAAATGGGTTTTGTACTGGGGTCAATACGAAATTCGATTTCACGCTCTAAGTAGGCTAAGAAGTCTTCAAGAATACGCCAGGAAATTTATTAATAATAGAAATATCATTCAAAACTGCTACTCTTATCCAAGACTTGGATAGTACGATACATTGATACCAACTGTGACTTTCATCCCAACTTTGGATAGCACATCACAATGACACCTTACATAAATGTATAGTCAAAATCGCTTTTTAGAAATTAGAATCTTTGGGAAGTGCTCAAGGAAACCTTCGTACATGGGAGGCCATGCTTCTAGGTTATGATAGATATCATATGGCCACAGAATTATCCTTGGTTTACCCAATAGACCCCAAAGAAAAATGAGAAGATTACTATCATATTCTTCCCAATGGTGAGTCTTCTCTTGATTTATCATTATCTCCACTTGTCTCAAATTGAGAATTATACTTCAAACAAACACCAAGATCATATAGGTAGTGCTCGTAAATATACTCGAAGAAGTGGATGAGCACAACCTCGTCTTATGATGACACGAGGTTGTATATCATTAGACATCTTGTATGATAGTGGCAAAACACTCTTCCAACGTTGGGTTCGCCTCACCCTAGTTGATTCACCAAATATAACTACTAAATGATGACCACCGTTTCTATTCCATCATCGTTATTCCCGCTTCCGACCTAGCTACACTCTTATTACAGAAAAGGAATTGTGAAGCAAAATGGTTAATTAATATATCAAATATTATCCCTATACTCCGACGTGACCAATTAAAAACAAATAAACTTAGGTAGGTCATACTAGCGAAGGAATTCCCGCTCTCCCCTCCTAGTTCTTATCTCAAGCATCTTAGCCAGGATCATATCCCTAAGCTCGATGCCAACCGTGACGCCCCCAAAATTAGGTATCGTCACCCATCTTGGGTCACCACTTACATGGTACATAAATTCAAATACAAACTTAATTATACATCGTCAGTGTAACATACGACAATACATAAACCGAGAGTTCTAATAGGAATATTGTCATTTAGACAATATCCATACTCAAGAGTCCTCATTACATATATTTTCACACTATTTAACGTAATATTGAGGACTACTAATGCTATCTTCGGGACCATCACTCTTTTCCCAGACTTCGTCCCAAATTTATATTCTCATTTCCTAATGCGAGCAGTGAAAAGAAAGGGTGAGCTCAACTAGCCCAAGAAGAAATATTATAACTAAGATAATCTGAGAATAAATTATCAATGGTCTTCAACAATGTTAAACCGATAAAATACAATAGACAACCAGTTTAAGCTGCGGCGAATATCAATCCATTAAAAGAGTCAAGTAGAAAATAAAGTCTACTATCTTTTAGGTTTTAAAAGGTTTTCATAAATTTTTATCACTAAGACTCGGTTTAATGAATAAACCACAATATCTAATCATCCTGCATTACCACGGTCAAGGATTTTCATCAAATTATCAATGGTCATGACTATACCGAATCACCCCGGGTCATAATCATACCAAAAACTATCCATCACTGTATTACAGGCCACTGAGGACCTTTATCACATCATTTATAACAAGCCATGATTATACCGAATGATCCCTGGTCATAATCATACTAAGTTCATCTATGCATGTAAGCCAAAGATAACATAATATAACACGAGGATGATGACAATGACATAATAATTCATTAAAACAAGTTCACGAATTAATTTATTTAGGAACTAATAACGTCCAAATTGTCAACATGATACTGCTTTGTAGAGTAAAATTCAAGAATGATCAGAAGAATATTTCCATGAAAAGATACTGGATGAAACGCAAATATCAAGAATATTCTACTAATTTCATGGAGTATAGAAGTCAAAGTTTTAACCAATGGGTATAATAAAGAATGGAATAACAAAGGAAATCACCATGCATGCGATGCGATGCATAGACATTATTACAACGTAATAATAATAATGAGAACTGTGCGTCGTCGTGAAACTCACACCGGCGGGATGTTCCAACAGAATAATAAAAGATGGAACCAGATCCGATGTAAAACACACGAGATAGGATATTCCAACGAGAATGATAAAGATTTTAACCAGTCCGGTGTAAAACACATGCAGACGTGGATGTTCCAATGTAATAATAATAAAAAAGATTTTAACCCGGTCCGGTGTAAACACACGTATATGATGTTCCAACGTAATAATAGAAGAATGTCACCAAGTATAGGGTAAACCACGTATCACATTATGTATAGGGTATGTCACAGCGTATCTGAGTTATTCCAATGAATAATAAAGAATGGAATAACGAGGATTTCACCAAGTATAGGGTATGTCACAGACATCGAGTTATTCCAATGTAATAATAAAGAATGGAATAATGTAAGTTCTCTTCATGAATAAGAAAGAATAACACCCCTTACGGTACAACAAATAATATCCCTTACCTTAGAAGAACTGAATATTGGAAAAGTGAAGTAGCGAGATACTTTTCTTCTTTCTCTCTATAGTTTCTCTCTGTAGTTTCATTGAATTAAGTAAGAAATAATGAAGGAATGAGCTTTTTATTTATAGAAAAACTGAGGGTGGCTCTTGGTCTTAACGAAGGGTCAAAATGACTCTTGGTAATATTGAAGAGACAACTACTATTTGCGAAGGGGTAATTACTATTGACGAAGGTAATTACTATTGACGAAGGTAATTACTATTGAAGAAGGTAATTACTATTCACAAAGATAATTACTATTGACGAAGGTAATTACTATTGAAGAAGGTAATTACTATTGACGAAGGTAATTACTATTGAAGAAGGTAATTACTATTCACAAAGATAATTACTATTGACGAAGGTAAATACTATTGACGAAGGTAATTACTATTCACAAAGGTAATTACTATTGACGAAGGTAAATACTATTGACGAAGGTAATTACTATTCACAAAGGTAATTACTATTGACGAAGAGACTCTTAGATGATGACATATGGGCCCCCGATAAAATAATCAAACTTACCACAAACGCCTCATATATGAGACTCTTTATATACATCAAGGATTGAATAAATATTACCACAAATCATTTTATTTTTAATCAACACATATTTAATCTTTCAACAATTATTAATCATTTATAACTTGTCGTCTCAATTAATAATATAACATATTATATAGATGATCTTGTGACAATAATTGAATCAATAATATAAGAGATATGATGCAAAAATTCATCAGAGCAATAATTGAGTATAACTAAGTGACTTCTCACGTAAGCATCAATAATCAATACCGTAGTGCTACTATGCAACCACGCCAGACATCTTTATTTTTTACTACCGGGTAGTTCAACAGGTCTTAACGGTAACACCTCTCATCGTTATTTTTATAGAAAGATAATTTTGTCGCTTTTCTAACTACGACAATACTTTTGTTAATGGGGTCCACCATCGATTGAGTAGTCGTCATGAATATTCCCAAACAAAAAGAATATTCCCAGACCAAACAAATATTTTATAACAACTTGCTTACTTTGCAAAATTTATAAATATTACCCGCAACTATAACATTATATCAAATTTATTCCATAATATTCAAAAATAATATTTATAGAAAATTCATCTTTATTTATAAATGCTGGGGTCTTACAATGGTCATGACTTTCATAGACATACAAGAAGCTCCATTCTATGAGAGAGTTTTAGATGGCATCGGCAAACCATTTTCTAAAATGGTCAAACATGGGGAGATGGCTGAGATGGGTTTGAAGTCCAGAAAGATTTAAGACCTAGCTTCCCTTAAAGCTGTTGCTGATCACATCCAATCCGAAAATTATGGAAACAACCCCCAGAGGGTCCATAAAAAGAAAGAGGAAGATGTTTCCCTGATACTACAGGGTCAAAAAGGCAATCAGAACATGCCTATTCAAAGGAGAAACTACACTCCCTTTCAAGCACAGTCTTGCGAACCCTCCAATACCAAAAGGTGGAGAAGTCAAACGCCTCGAGTGTTCACACCCTTAGGGGACACCCTCGAGAACATTCTCAATCTTCTGACAACATAGAAGAAAATTACACATCTTCTTCCACCAACCAGCCCTAATGGACAAGGTTTCAATGCTGCTCGAAAATGTGCTTATCATGCCGGGGCACCTGGACATGATACTCAGGATTATTGGGCCTTAAAACACAAGATCCAAGACCTGATAGACAACGGTGAGATCGTGGTCACCAAACCAGTCAACGGTGAGATCGTGGAGCAATGGACATAATGTTAGGTTTGTAATATTCATGAACGCAATCAAATTGCAAAAATAATGCGGAAACGTGTAAAAATCAGAGTTTAAAATTTTTACAAACCATATACCCGGATCACCCTTTATGCACAATTATTAATTAAACGAAAAGATATGAAGAACAAACATACCCTTGAAGATCCGAGCTTCCTCAGGTACAAGTTCACCTCCAATCCTTTTCGTGTTCAACTTGAATCCACCGGGTTTGGTTCCTTCCTTTGATCAACGTTAGCCACCCAAGTGTTTGGCCTCTAGAGGTGATCCACCAAGGAAGAATAAGAATTCAAGAAGATGGGTATTTGGCTCAAACCCTAGTTTTCTATCTCTATAGAAAAGAACGTACTCTCCAACAAATTGGAATTATGTCGACTTTTTAATATATGATATAAGACTCATCTTATAAAGATATCAGGTAACCTTATTTAATAAAATAAGGTATTATTTAATTAAACTCTTTTAATTAAATGGGCTCCCTAATCTTATTAGGGATAATTAATTAAACTCCTTTAACTAATTTTCCTCTCTAATCCTATTAGGAATAAATGAGAGTACTTATATTAAATTAATTCCTAAACTCTTTTAGAAATTAAAATAATAATAATTGTAATAATATTAATAAGACTCTCTTATTAATTTATATTTAATATTTCTAAAATATTAAATAATAAATATTAAGCTATTTAATTTATTCTATCACCATAGATTAAATTAAATATACTTAACATATTATTACGATTATGCCATTAACTTCTTAAATAATTATTTTCCTTTTATGGTGTGACCCTTTAGGTTCTCCATATTAAACCTAGGTTGTGAATAAATCAATTAGAACAATTCTAATCTTATTTAAATAAATAAATTAAACAATTAATTTATTTAAATAAATAATATTTATTCTGATATAGGGATAATCTAGGATCACTTGACTACTATCACTATAGGAATTCCTATTGACAAAAAGTAAAAAACTCCATTAGGTATTCCTTAGCGAGCCACGTTCAAAGGAACTTATTCTCTAATAAGCACCTACATACTTGCTTTAGTGTCTCCACACAAATGATCGTGAGATCAATCATCCTCATCCAATGAAAGCAAGCAACGTATGTACCAAATCTATCCGGATTCACTAATCCCCAATTTAGTAATTCAATGATTGAGAACTATTTTAGTTTTAAGCTTTCTAAGAATTTAGATCTCATTAGAATGATCATCATCATTATTGTAAAAGCATTGCTTAAAACTATGGGTTTATCACATATTATAAAAGCAGCATCATGTAGATAATTAAAAGCCTTTAATAAATTAATACTTTTTATTAATAAATGAATAGGATTGTTACAAAGTATATGCTTTATCATCAAACATGATTGGCTTGTGTGCATACTACTTTCAATCTCCCACTTGCACTAAAAACCAATCGTCATGGTATCTCATACTTTTCTTCTCTAAGTGACGATTATCCTGCTTTGTTGGATAAGCTTTAGTTAATGGATATGTAATGTTGTTCATGAGAGTCCACTATCTCTATAGTGATTTCCCATCTTTTAATGATTCTAATAATCAAATGAAAGTGCCACAACACATGTTTAGTTCCAAGATGAGACTTAGGAACTATTCCTAGTTCTGTAATGAACTTTTAATCCAAACAATCAACTTGCAGCTTCATTTATAGCTATATACTTTGTCTTTATCACTAAACTAGCAACTTTTTCTTTGTTTGAACCTTTCTAATTCAACGCACTACTTGCTCAAGATAACGCTTTACCTTAAAGTGGATTTTTCATCATCTTAGTGCATGTCTCGAAAAACTTGAGTCATTAAGCCCTCTAGTTTTAATTTAGACCCACCATGAATATGATCACATCCTTAGTGCCAATTAAGCACTTTAAGATGTTTTTCACTGACTCATAGTGAACTTCTCCATAATATGACTGATCAACATCAGGTCTCGTACATTTCATTGCATGCATGATTGTCACATGCGACCTCTCTTTTCAGGAGTCTGTGGGGACTATTAAGAGAGATATACTCCATAGCTCATCGACATGAGACATCTCTTGGAGTTTGCCATGCTAAACGACTTTAGCATCAAATGAATATACGTTCCTTGGGTTAAGTCGAGCATCCTCTTGAATCTATCTATATAGATTTTATCCCCAATTAAGATACTCTTCCCAAATCATTCGTGGAGGAATGTTTAGACAACTTTATCTTTACTGATTGTAGCATTGGTATGTTATTCCTCATCCGTAGTATATCAACATATAATACTAGAAATTTCACGACGCTCCCACTGACCCTTTTGTACACACTAGAACTCTTACCTCATCGTATGTAATTGGATCATCATCTTCTATGATGTGTACCTCATCATCATCATCTATGATGAATCCATACCTCCTAGGTATCTTCGGTACTATTTTTGATTTACGATTCGGTTGTGGTACAATAGGTCTATCTATAGGTTCCTCTTATTTGACTTATAGTGTTTTGTGGTTCTTGAACTCTTCAAGATCTATTATCCTCCCACTAGCCCCTTCAATAATAAACACATTTATCTTAGAAGGCAGCGTGTTTCGCAATAAACACCTTTTGCTAAGTAGGATTATAGAACATATACCCTAAACTTACTTTAATATGTCCCATAAATTGTACTTGTCAAATCTTGTCCCTAGCTTATCCTTCGAAACCTTTTCACATAAGCTGGACAACCCCTTATCTTAACATACTTAAGATTAGGAATCCTCCCTGTCCATAACTTTTATGGAGTCTTGAAATTGGATTTTGAGGTTACCTTTTCGTAGATATGTAGCCATTTCTAGGACATTATCCTGAAGGATCTTTGGAATGTCGGTAAAAATCATTATGGACCGTACCATGTCCAACAAGGTACAATTTTTCCTTTTAGATACATCAATCAATTATTGTGTATCAAGAGGCGTCCATTATGAAAAACCATTTGAGATGATCTAAAACTTATTGCACAAGTATTTATTCATTGATCTAATCAAAGAATCTTAATACTTTGCCAATTTGTTTCACTTCCGAATTTTTGAACCTTTCAAATAATTCACACTTGTATTTCAACAAATACATACATTCAACTCTTTGAATAATCATCTCCTTTTCTTATACTAGTTTATTCAATTTGCAAAATTATTTTCACGTAAGTCAAGTATATAAAATCCATTAAGTAGTATTCCAGTTCTATACAAAACATTATTATTATTATAAATAGAACAACGATTGTTCTTAAATATAATGCCAAATATTTCATTGTCCAACAATAAAATGGAAATAATGTTTCTAACAAGTACTGGAATACAATAATAACTTATTGACTTAATAGATTTGCCCGTAGGGATTGCTAAACTATAAGTTCCTATGGCAAATGTAGCAACCTTTGCTTCATTTCCCACACATAAGATTATTTATCTTTGTTTAGCTTTCTACTTCTTCTTGGTCCCTTCATAAATCTATATTTATGATAACCAAAGTCGATATCCAATATCCAAGTAGAACCTTGACTTAATGAAAATTTATTTTAAATCTTGAACAAAATTGTATTTATAATGTAAACTTCATTAAGCTTCTTTGGTTAGCCAACGCAAGTGCTTCTCATGATTTCTTTCTAGTGTCCATGCTTATTGCAAAGGAAGCAAACTCCTTTGCTATCCAAGTGACGCTTTTGTTCTTATTATCCTTTATTTTTGCCTTTCTATATACCTTCTTTGAATCGTTCTTCTTTTGAAAGATCCTTTGGCCCCTACCAAGTAAGACTTGATCTTTCTTGGTTGAAAGTGACTCTCAACATTTTCAATATGTTAAGCAAATCAGCGAGGCTGATATCTAGCTTGTTCATATGAAAAATTCACAACAATTATGAAAAGAGTTCGGGAGTGAGTGCAAGATCAAATCTTGGCTCAACTCTCCATCCATGACAAAACCAGTTGTCCTAATTGATCAATCAAATTGATAATGTTAAGGACTTTTATCTGTACTGCAGTGTCATCAGTCATTCTAGATCGGAAGAACTCCTTAGATATCTGATATCTATCAGTCCTACTTTCCTCACCATCAACTACTTGATGTGCAGGAATATAGTAGAAGTGTCCATAGTTTCAGGCTGACGCTGAAGCTTGTTACTCATGGATACGAGCATGATGCATTGAGCCAACTGTGCATCATCTTGCCACTTTCTAAAAGTAGCAATGTCTTCCTCAGAGGCATTGTCCGCAACCATTGCAGGGATAGACGTATTAAGGACATAAGATAACTTTTCAAACCATGAGAACTATTCTCAAATTCCTTAACCAATCCGCTTTAATTGATGCAAGTTAATTTAGCATCTAATATGCTTCGCATGATAGTAATTTTAGACATTGTAAAATTACGTAAATGAATTTGTAATTAACAACATTTTAACATACATTCTTTTATTAATTACCAAAATAAATTAGGTCTTGTTTTAAATTAGTATCTCCCACTATTTTCTTCAAACTATATTACCTCACTTATATAGTTCGACAAAATCTAATTAAAGATTTGCTAGTGAGAATAAGGATCCCATTTCAAATGTATATAGCCTTGTGGTGACAAACAAACTATATATAAATAAATAGGTAGACAACTTTTGTCAATTACATCAACTATGCAACTCCTTGTATTTTGCCTCTTAGATTATTTTGATCAAGTGGTGGCACATCCAATCAAAATTATCCAAGTTAAGTCCGACCTAGCACTCAATATATTCAAAAAGAAAAATATCATCCTTGTGGTGACACAACAAAACAATATTGTTCAATTTTCTTTATAAGCATCAAATGTGATAAATTAACATCTTAAATACTTAATACTTGCCTTGTGGTGACACAACAAACTCATATTAAATATTTAATACTCTATTAATTTTATCATGCTAGAAGCTGACGCTTCGATATTCCAAATATCTTTGAACGCTTAGGACTTAATATAAAAAATTGAGGGTTTTGTTATTAATTTGTCTCATCTTGTTTAGCATGCATACACACACACACACACACACACACACACACACACATATATATATATATATATATATATATATATATATATATATATATAAATACACGTCATATTAATGAACATGCGAAGCATGCTTGCATAATATATAATATATATAGTATAAACATGCACATATAGAATACTATATTCTACCTGGATTGATTATGGACTTTTATTCTAGTTTGGTTCACTAGAGCCACCAAGTGAACCAAAAGGTCAAACCCTAGGGGTGCAAGAAATAATATTTAAATATAACTATTACATTTAAACTCGGGCTCCATTACAAACGGGTCTTCAAGCACTCCTTGCTCCTTGATCTCCAATTTTTCAAAATTAATTCTAACTATTCCTATTACAAAACTAATTAAAATAAATAGAAACCTTGATCGTGATCGAGGGAAGTACATAAGAGGGAGTTAGAATTTACATTAAGAAAAAATTAGAGAAGACGAGGTACGCAGACCCCATTTAATAAAACACATACATTCATGCATCCAACTAAAATAAAATCCAATCACATTGGTCAATTGTCCATAATCAATCCCATTTATTATCATACACATCATCATATGCATCAATAAATAACATTCATCTTATGAATAATAAACATTTAATATATATATTGATATCATTTAATGGGCAAATTTAGTTAGTATAAAATCTAATTTTGAATCAAAATAAACTCCTTTATTTTAATACAAATATAAATCAAAATAAAAATATTTTATTTTAATTTATCCAATTTTGAATAAAATAAACTATTTTATTTTAATCAAAATCTTTAATCAAAATAAACTCCTTTATTTTAATTAATTATGGAATCTAATTCCATGTAAAAAATTATTAAAGGAAACACGGATTATCTTTCCTATTCACAAATAAACTCCTTTATTTTGAATAATATGAAATCTTATTTCATATTTAAATAAACTCCTTTATTTAAGGAAACACGGATTTTCTTTCTATTCACAAATAAACTCCTTTATTTTGAATAATATGAAATCTTATTTCATATCTAAATAAACTCCTTTATTTAAGGAAAGATCCATTTCAACTCCAATTAGTTATCATGGAATCCAATTCTAACTCTAATTAGTTAGCATGAAATTCAATTTTAAAATTAAAATAAACCTTTTATTTTAATATTAAAATAAACTTTTTATTTTAAAATTAAAATAAATATTTTATTTTAATTATAAAATAATTAAGAATAATATATTATATATATATATATATAATATATATATATATAATATATAATATATTAAAACATAACCGAATATATATATATATATATATATATGATGTTAATTTATTATATATATAACCATTATATATATAACTAATAACATGTAGCATACTTGATTCCCTTGAAAGTGATTCAAGTCAATCACGTGAATCTTGCTGTTGTACTGAATATATCATATAAATGATATTGGCCACATGATATCAGTAATCCGAATTCGCGAAGTCACGGGAAAAAAAAAATGTACCGCGAATTTTTTTTTTTTTTAAAATAAATTTTATACAACAAAATTATGCCCAATTAAACTGTTCTAAACACATATCAATATACATATCAAATTTAAAACAATTAATAATTCACATAAAGGTTTGGCTCTGATGCCACTGTTAGGTTTGTAATATTCATGAACGCAATCAAATTGCAAAAATAATGCGGAAACGTGTAAAAATCAGAGTTTAAAATTTTTACAAACCATATACCCGGATCACCCTTTATGCACAATTATTAATTAAATGAAAAGATATGAAGAACAAACATACCCTTGAAGATCCGAGCTTTCCTCGGTACAAGTTCACCTCCAATCCTTTTCGCGTTCAACTTGAATCCACCGGGTTTGGTTCCTTCCTTTGATCAACGTTAGCCACCCAAGTGTTTGGCCTCTAGAGGTGATCCACCAAGGAAGAATAAGAATTCAAGAAGATGGGTATTTGGCTCAAACCTTAGTTTCCTATCTCTATAGAAAAGAACGTACTCTCCAACAAATTGGAATTATGTCGTCTTTTTAATATCTTATATAAGACTCATCTTATAAAGATATCAGGTAACCTTATTTAATAAAATAAGGTATTATTTAATTAAACTCTTTTAATTAAATGGGCTCCCTAATCTTATTAGGGATAATTAATTAAACTCCTTTAACTAATTTTCCCTCCTAATCCTATTAGGAATAAATGAGAGTACTTATATTAAATTAATTCTTAAACTCTTTTAGAAATTAAAATAATAATAATTGTAATAATATTAATAAGACTCCTCTTATTAATTTATATTTAATATTTCTAAAATATTAAATAATAAATATTAAGCTATTTAATTTATTCTATCACCATAGATTAAATTAAATATACTTAACATATTATTACGATTATGCCATTAACTTCTTAAATAATTATTCTTCCTTTTATGGTGTGACCCTTTAGGTTCTCCATATTAAACCGGTTGTGAATAAATCAATTAGAACAATTCTAATCTTATTTAAATAAATAAATTAAATAATTAATTTATTTAAATAAATAATATTTATTCTACAATAGGGATAAGCCTCCTAGCGATAAACGACTTTCCGGATAATATAGATTTCAACATTAATCATAAAAGAACCTTTGAGTAAATAGTTACTGCACTGATTCAATCCTTCCACCATACAATGTCCCAATTAAATATAAGACATGGAATTCTTCACAAGTCTTATTTTACTTAATTATATGTATTTCGATCCTTAAATGCACAACTCAAATAATGCAAATTAGAAACTCCTTTCTAATTTCATTACGCCTTAACCAGGACTCTTTGGGTTGTCATTTATCGAATCACATAGGACATTTCTCTTCTTTTAATAGAAGTGGTAGATTCTTTATTGATCATACATTATCTCCATGTACAACTTATTATACCCAAGCATACCCTTTGATATACCCTAAGGGTCTTAAGGAATAAGTCAAAGTATAACTCATCATACACAAGATACTATGATGATCTCAAGTCCAAGGATCACTTGTCTTACTATCACTATAGGAATTCCTATTGACAGCAAGTAAAACTCCATTAGGTATTCCTTAGCGAGCCAATGTTCAAAGGAACTTATTCTCTAATAAGCACCTACATACTTGCTTTAGTGTCTCCACACAAATGATCATGAGATCAATCATCCTCATCCAATGAGCAAGCAACGTATGTACCAATCTATCCGGATTCACTAATCCCCAATTTAGTAATCCAATGATTGGGGAACTATTTTAGTTTTAAGCTTTCTAAGAATTTAGATCTCATTAGAATGATCATCATCATTATTGTAAAAGCATTGCTTAAAACTATGGGTTTATCACATAATATAAAACAGCATCATGTAGATAATTAAAAGCCTTTAATAAATTAATACTTTTTATTAATAAATGAATAAGATTGTTACAAAGTATATGCTTTATCATCAAACATGATTGGCTTGTGTGCATACTACTTTCACATAATTCCAATTTCAACTATGAATCCTCCCAGACCCTCAAAGACGGTGTTGACATATGGGATTATGCCAACTTCCAGTTCACAATGGAACGAAAGATGAAAGCTCATCAATTAATCAGCAAGGAGCATGCCAGTCTCCTACCTCTTGTCATGAATATTCCCTCGTCACTTTCATAAAATGAAATGCTGGAAGACAAAGTGACAAAGAGAGTAAATGCCAAAGCCTGTCGGGATTTTGCCAACAAAAGGGAATTCACCTATTTAGGCCAACCTATGGAGGAAATCCTTCAGATGTTAATCAATGAAGGAAGAATCAATTCACTTCTACCTTCAATCAACCCCCATTCAAGACGGTACAACTCTGATGGAGTATGTCAATATCACTCCCATTCTCGCTGTCACAGCACATTAGAATGTTGGGCACTCCTCCACCTCATCTAAAATTGAATTGACAGTGGTGTCCTACACCTAGCGGACGATGATACTGTGTTACGTGCAAGTGAGAATACAAGTCCTACTAAGTGGAAGAGTGTGGTAGCAGTCATATCCACTAAAACTGATGGGGCTAACAGATTACTCATAATGCCAACAATTCAACTTAAGGGAAGCAACCATCCTTTGAAAGTGGCCACTCCTGAGCCAATTAACTTGTCGTACAGAGCACAATACCCTATTGTTAGCTTGCGCAAGGTTCCGTGGAATTATGGAGAAGGTGAAAGATCCACCTCACATACCACTGCTGTAGTGTCGAAGGAAAATCCACTGTATCTTCCCCAACGGGTGATGAAGTCTACCACCGAAGCAAAGGGGAAAATACCCATGGTGAAGATTGAAAAATTCCTCCGCATTATGGGTCATAACGAAGCCAAGGTGGTTTTAAGCTTAAAAGAAGCTCCACAACAGATATCAATTTTGGACTTGGTCCTAACTTCTGAGGATCACCGAAAGATCTTGTTGAAGGTTTTGGAAGAAGCCTATCTACCAACATCAGTTGATACGAAAAAATTTCAACATCTGGTTGATAACATTTTCAACAACAATGTGATATCCTTCATTGATGATGACATACCGCTCGAAGGGAACGGTTATTGCAAGCCGTTGCACATTGCGGTCTTGTCCTCCGGATACATGCTAGCTGGAGTCTTGATAGATGGAGGTTCATCTCTAAATATCTGTCCATACACTACCTTGGTGAAGATGAATATCAATCTCAACCGAATTCGGAGTAGCCATACTATCATCAAAGCTTTTGATGGAGCCCATCGGAATTCGGTCGAAGTAATTGAACTTCCAATCGAAATTGGTCCCCATACATTCTACGTATCCTTTCACGTACTCAAGATAGATTCGGGATACAACCTGCTCTTGAGACGACCATGGATCCATACGGCTGGGTCAGTCCCCTCCACTCTTAACCAATAGTTGAAATACATTATCAACAATAGCCTGGTCACGGTCAACGCTGAACTAGAATATCCTCAACACGGGGACATGCCGTTCATCAACGCTAATGTAGATGTTGAACCGGTCAACTTTCATGCCTTAGAAGTAAGCAATACCCAATACCATGCAATTGGAACGCCACTCCCAGAACCCAAGATTTCCGCCGAAGTAATGTCAACTACTCAGGAAATGATGTCATTGGGTCATCAGCCGGGACAAGGGCTGGGTAAAGATCACCAAGGTATCAAGTACCCAATTCAATTAGCCAGGCAGACTGGAACAGCTGGACTAGGCTATTCTGCCAGTTCTAGTCACATGAATCCTCATAAGCATCAGCAGATTCGTTCAGCTTCAACCATGCGGCGTTCATCTTCGCCTTCAAACTCTGAGTCCGCACAACCTCCTATAAAGGTGCCAGCCAATGTAATGGCTATGTTATTTCCCAAGCTGGTACCAGTGAAGGAGAAAGAAGTCTTTGTTTCAAACCCCGCTGTGGAGAAAGAGAAACAAAGAGTTAAGAAAGACGTCATCCGAATGATGTCAGTCATACGCATCATCGTTCATGATGAACATACCAACAGATACACCCCAGACGATGATTGCCCCGACGTAATGGCCATCATTCGGGATAGGGAGGACGATGACAATCCCTTCATCGCTGCAGTCCACCCGGACTTTACCCTTGCCAATTGGAACAACATTTCTTGCATTGGTCGACAAGGGTAAAACGAGCAGAACTCTTTCTGCCCTGTAGATATAATAACTGCTTAATTTTATGTATAGTATTAGCAGTTTATTTTGCCAGTATATGCTAACACTGTGTATGATCAACACATTTCATATATACTAAGTGAAAGCATATTTTGTTTCAGGACTCTGAATTTAGATGTGCCTGTACTTGCTGATACGGTGCCTCTTCTCCACAAGGATTATACCTTTTATGTAGAGATGAATTCAGCCTTGATAGATATATAGGATGACATTGGGGTGCCTCCAGAAATTCAAGAATGGGTCAAAGACAAACCTAAACCCAACCTTGATCAAACCACTTCTTTCAATCTCGGAACCTTAGAAAACCCTAAGTTAATCCAGATTGGTTCAGACCTTACCCCAAACCAAAGGAATGACATGGTTACACTACTAACCCAATTCCAGGATGTGTTTGCATGGTCTCATGAAGACATGGTGGGTTTGTCCACTGACATTGTCCTTCATCGCCTTCCCATTAAAGAGGGATTTAAGCCAGTCAAGCAAAAGCTCAGGCGATTGAAACCTGAGTGGAGTTTAAAGGTGAAAGAAGAAATTGTGAAACAATTTCAAGCTGGCATCATCATGGTGTCTATATATCCTGAGTGGATATCCAACATTGTGCCCGTGCCTAAACCCTGAGTGGATAGCTTTCCTGTGCCATTTATCCACATTCTTATTGACAATACTACGCAATACGACATGTACTCCTTTGCTGATTGCTTTGCGGGGTACCATCATATCATGGTTGCTTAGGAAGATCGTGAGAAAACTGCTTTAATCACGCCTTGGGGAACCTTTTGTTATAGAAGGTTATCATTCGGCCTCATCAATGACGAAGCCACCTATCAACGAGCTATGATGGCTCTTTTCCATGACTTAATACACAAAGAGATCGAGATCTACATGGATGACATCATTGTCAAATCCCGAAAGGAGGAAGACCACTTAGACCATCTCAGAAAGCTATTCAACAATTTGCATAAGTACAACTTGAAGTTGAATCCAGTTAAGTGCGCCTTTGGCGTTAAATTAGGAAAGTTGCTAGGATTTATAGTAAGCCACAAAGGGATTGAGCTGGATCCTACCAAAATCCAGGCCATCACGAAAATGCCCATTCCTCAGACAGAAAAAGAAATACGGGGATTTTTGGGAAGAATCAACTTCATTAGCAGGTTTATCTTTTAACTCACAGCAACCTGTGAGCCAATCTTCAAGCTATTAAGGAAGAACTCCTCCATGAAATGGAATGATGAGTGTCAAAATGCATTCCTCACAATCAAGAAACAGCTAGTCAAAGCTCCCGTGTTGGTACCACCCAGGGATGATGTTCCCTTGTTCATGTACACATCCCATAAGTGACAATGCCATAAATTTGCATCTTTGGGACAAAAAAAGACGATAGAGGCCAAGAACGAGCTATCTATTACCTCAGCAAAAGATTCAGTAGCAGTGAACACATGTACACTCTGATCGAGAAGACGTGTTGTGCTTTAGCATGGGCTTCCATGAGGTTACAACATTACCTCCATGGTCACACAACCCATCTCATATCCCGCATGGATCCTCTCAAATACGTGTTCAACAAACCCATGTTAAATTGCCGGCTGTCCAGATGGCAGTTGATCCTACAACAATTTAACATCGTATATGTGACTCAAAAGTCCATCAAAGGTCAAGGAATTGCGGATCAACTGCCCACCGCACCTTCAGGGGATTTCAAACCCTTGGAAACATATTTCACCGATGAAAGAGTAATGAAAATTCAACAACACCATCAATACGATACGCGCCAATCATGGAAGATGTATTTTGATGGAGATGTTAATCTGAAAGGTTCTGGAGCTGGAGCAGTTCTAGTATCTGGTACGGGGGAGCAGTATCCCGTCGCCATCAAATTGCAGTTTGTCAGCACCAACAACACAGCTGAGTATGAAGGCTGTCTCATAGGGCTAAAACTTGCCCGTTCAATGGGCATCAGACGGTTAACTTTCTTTGGAGATTCGGAGTTGGTAATCAGACAATCCACCGGAATCTATCAAACCAAGGAACTACATTTGCTGCCCTACCTTCGGCAAGTTTTACAGATGGTTTTGGAGTTCGAAGAAATCTCTTTTCTACACGTTCCTCGTAATAGGAATTACTTTGCGGACGCGTTAGCAACTTTGGCCTCCTTGATTCACATATCAGATAAGGAACACTTGCCAAACGTCACAATTTCCCTGCATAAGGCCCCAACCTATGGGAACTACGTTGGAGAAGTATCGGATGAGCTACCTCCCATCCAGCATCCTTGGTATCAACATATCAAGGAATATCTACGAGATGGATCTACACCCGCAGAAGCGAGCCCGACTGAGAAAAGGCGGATCCATCGACTTGCTATGAAATTCTGTCTGAGTGGAGATGCGCTCTATAAAAGAGATGCAGGACTAGGTCTCCTCAGATGTTTAGATAAAAATCAAGCCCAAAGGCTTATGGATGAAATCCATGGCGGAGGCTGTGGCCCCCATATGAGTGGCCCCCTCCTTGTCAAGAAAGTCCTCAGGACATGGCATTACTGGCTATCTCTCAAAGCTGATTGCAATGACCATGTTAGGAGATGCTATCAGTGCCAGATTCATGGGAATGCTATCCACGCCTGTGACGCCCCCAAAATAGGTATACATCACTTATTCTGAGTCGTCAAATACATGGTACAAAATATAAATACAACTTAATTATACAACTATCGTGTAAAGTACGACAAAACATAAGCTGTGAGTTTTAATACAAATATTGTCGTCTAGACAATATTCAAACTCAAATTCAATATTATTACATTTATTTTCCACTATTTCACTGAATAGTGAGGACTACTAATGCTATCATCTGGTCCGTCACTCCATTCCCCAACTAGTCCCTGCTACGTTCTCATTTCCTGAAGAGAACAATATAAGTAAAAGGGTGAGCTCAACTAGCCCAGTAGGATATATTATGACTAAGATAATGCAGAATATATTATCGTTAGCCTTCAATAGTGTTAAACTGATACAATATAACAACCATCAAGTTTAACTGCAGCGGAACAAGCAATCCATTAAAAGAGTCAAGTAGAGAATAAAATCTACTATCTTTTATGATTTAAAAGGTTTTTCATCACTTTTATCGCTGGGACTTAGCTTAATAAATAATCCACATCATCGAATCACCCCTGCACTACGGCCAAGGATATTCTTTAGTATCACGACCACAATTATCCATGCACTACGGGCCAAGATTATTTGTGTATTCAATAATGGTCATGATCATGCCAACAACTCGTCCCATCAATGCACTACGGGCCAATGAGGACTTTTACCACATCATTTGTAACATTACTACCATGATTACAATCGAATAATCCTCGGTTATAATCATACCAAGTCCATCAATGCACTATAGGCCACAGATGACTTTCAACAAAATATAAACATGAGGATGATGACAATGATATAAGAATTCAATAAAACAAGTTCAAGAATTATTTTATCCAGAAACTAATAACGTCCAAATTGTCAACATGATACTGCTTTGTAGAGTAAAATTCAAGAATGCTCGTAAGAATATTTCCATAAAAGATATTTGGATGAAGCGCAAATATCAAGGATATTCCACTAATTTCATGGAGTATAGAAGTCAAAACTTTAACCAACCGAGTATAATAAGGAATGGAATAACAAAAGAAATCACCGTGCATGCGATAGATCGCATACAAATGGTTATTCCAATGAATAATAAATAACGGAATCGAATCAGTCCGTCAGAAAAAGCGCATGTGACGTGATATTCCAATGAATAATAAAAAGCGGAATTAGGTCCCACGTAAAACGCATGCATACAAGATATTCCAACGGAATAATAAAAAAGATTTAATCGGTCCGTAATAAAACGCATGCATGATGATATTCCAATGTAATAATAAAGAAAGAAACCGGTCCCACAGTAGAACGCATGCATGTGATGTTCCAACGTAATGATAAAGAATGAAACAATGTAAGAATTTCACCAAGTATAGGGTAGCCCAGCATATCTGAGTTATTCCAATGAATAATAAAGAATGGAATAACAGAAGTTCTCTTCATAGATAAGAAAGAAATAATACTCCCTACCTTTAGAAAAACTGGATACTGGAATAGTGAGGTAGCAGACTTCTCTTCTTCTTTCTATAATTTCTCTCTATAATAATCGCTCTAAATCTTTTGTGAATTGGTGAGAAATGAAGGAAGAATGAGCTTCTATTTGTAGAAAAATATAGTTTCGATAATTTCACGTTTTGGGGCTCAAAAAATTTTAGTACAATACCTCCAACTTTTCCTTTATTTTTAATTTAGTCATGGAAGTATTATCAAACTTGCACCACCTCCCCTAATAGTAAATAATGTGATTCAATAGTAAATTATGTGAATCAATAGTTCTAGACATGTGAAAATACGAATTACAGTATAGTACCTCCATCTATACCTCTATTTTTAACTTAGTCATGCAAATATTATCAATCTTGCACCAACTCCCCTAATAGTAACAAGAATGTAAAACAATAGTATACACATGTGAACAAATAGTTATAATCATGTGAAATAATAACAATCAATTACTCATTTATCCGGTTAAATACCCGATTGGTCAATATAACCTCCAGACATCAATTATTATCGAAATAATTGTCGATTTTCACTAACACAAATAATTCCAACACAATGAAACCATTTTTATCAAAAATATAAATTTTGAAATTTCAAAGTTTGACTTTTCCCGAAAAAGTCAACTGTTGACTTTTTGACCAAATAGTGAATTCCGAAAAATTTTGTGTTTATAGACTATTTCTACTAATTTCATCATTTCGGACTCAAATATCACGTTCGCGTCTCCAAATTCAACTTCGAACACAACTTTAATTTTAATAACATTCATCATTAATATTATAACTCACAATATTTATCAACCAGGTCGTTCCCAGGAAAGAGGGGGCTTTCCAATAAGAATTTCTCCCTATTGTACGAATATTCCCTGTTAAAATGAATATTCCCCGACCAATCGAATATTATATAACAACTTGCATACTTTGAAAAATTTGTAAAATTACCCACAACTATAACATTATATCAAATCCACACCATAATATTCAAAAATATATTTTGAGAAAATTTAATCTTTATTCAAAAAGTCGGGGTCTTACAACCTCCCATTCTTATGAAATTTCGTCCTCGAAATTAGGGTGCGTACCTAGTATGTTGAAGAGGTGAGGATACTTTGATTTCATTTCATATTCTAACTCCCAGGTCATTTTCTCAACATCGTGGTTTCTCCACAAAACTTTGACTTGAGGTATAACCTTGGAGCGTAGAATATGTTCCTTCTTATCCAAGATTTTAATAGGAACCTCTTCATACGTTTAATCTTCCTCTATTTCGTCCGGTTCTAACTCAATAATGTGGTTCGGGTCATTCACATATTTACGTAACATGGATATGTGACAAACGTTATGAACACGAGACATACTTGGCGGTAACGCAAGTCTATAGGCCACAGTTCCTACTCGATCGAGGATTAAAAATGGGCCAATGAATCGAGGATTGACCTTTTCTCTCTTTCCAAATCTTGTAACTCCTTTTCATGGAGCAACACGTAACAACACATGATCTCCAATATCGAATTCTACGTCCTTTCGATGAAGATCAGCGTAACTCTTTTATCGATCTTGTGAGGTTTTTATACGTTGTCGGATCATTTGAATCTTTTTCATAGTCATACGTACCAACTCTGGTCCCAACAACGGTGCTTCACCCTCCTCATCCCAGCATACTGGAGAACGACACTTTCTTCCATACAACGCCTCGAATGGAGCCATGCCAATACTTGCTTGATAACTGTTATTGTAGGAAAACTCCACCAATGGTAAGAACTTGTTCCAACTTCTCTTGAAGTCAAGGACATAGAGTCTTAATATATCTTCAAGAGTTTGAATCGTCCTCTCCGACTGCCCGTCCGTCTCAGGATGATATGCCAAGCTAAATCATAAATCTGTGCCCATAGCTTTTTGTAAACTAACCCAAAATCTTGAAGTGAATCTTGGGTCTCAATCAGAAACTATGGATACTGGCATACCATGCAATCTTACAACCTCATTTATGTACATACGAGCAAGACGTTCAAGTGTATAAGTTTCTCATATCGGTAAGAAATGAGCAGACTTGGTCAATTTATCAACAATGACCCAAATCGCATCTATGCCTTGAGAAACTTTGGGAAGACTGGTAACAAAATCCATGGTAATGTGCTCCCACTTCCATTCTGGAATTTCAAGTGGTTGCAATGGACCTTTTGGTACTTGATGCTCCGCTTTAACTCGTTGACAAATTAGACACCTTGAGATAAATAGCGTTATCTCTCTCTTCATATTGATCCACCAAAATGTATGACGAAGATCACGATACATTTTGGTACTCCCAAGATGGATTGCAAACAGTGTGTTGTATGCCTCCATCATGATTTTATACTTTAAATCAGGGTCGTTAGGAACACAAAGTCTGGAGTTGACTTGAAATATTCCTTCTTCATCGATTCTTGCTTCCGGCATAACACCTTCTTGCACTTTCTTCCTCATACGCATCAGCTCCGGATCTGTAACTTGAGCAACTTTAACTTAATCAATTAAAGTCGGTTCTACTCGTATATTCGCCATCATCACGGGTCCCTGGAGTCTTTAACTCTATCTCCATCCTTTGCAAGTCACACAAAATGGGCTTTTATGTTGTGAATATTGCACTGCATTGCCGCATATGATCTTCTACTCAATGCGTCGCCTACCACGTTCGCTTTTCGAGATGGTATTGGATGGTATGATCATAATCTTTCAATGGTTTAAGCCAACGTCGTTGTCGCATGTTGAGTTCCTTTTGAGTGAAGAAATATTTGAGGCTTTTATGATCCGTAAAAATCTCCACTTTCTCTCCATACAAGTAATGCCTCCAAATTTTAAGTCTGCGAAGATAACAAATGCTAACTCTAGATCATGAGTAGGATAATTCCTCTCATATTCTTTGAGTTGTCGTGAGGCATAAATATGACTTTCCCATATTGCATGAGAACACATCCTAACCCTTTTTGCACTCAAGCATCATCAGAGATGACAAATCCTCCGAGCGATGGTATTGTCGAGCAGTCTTTGAAATGAGTCTCCTCTTGAGTTCTTGAAAACTCTTTTCACATTCCTCACTCCAACCGAACTTTGTATCTTTTCGAGTCAGCTGAGTTAATGGAGTAGCGATTCGAGAAAATCCTTTCACGAATCTCCGATAATAATCAGCTAATCTGAGAAAGCTACGTACTTCGGTCACTGATTTAGGTTGCTCCCAGCTTTAAATAGCTTCAATCTTCGCTGGGTCAACAGATATTCCATGACTTGATATCACGTGCCCAAGGAATGCAACTTCCTCAAGCCAGAATTCACATTTCTTCAACTTGGCATATAGCTTGTTTTCACGAAGCTTTTGGAGTATCAGCCTCAAGTGTTGCTCATGATCTTCACAACTTTTGGAATATATGAGGATGTCATCAATAAAGACGACCACAAAATGATCCAAATATTCCTTGAATACTCGGTTCATCATATCCATGAAGGCGTGAGAGAATTAGTCAATCCAAAAGACATGACTAAGAATTCATAATGCCCATACCGAAGTTCTCGAAGGCGCTTTGGAATATCCTCGCTTTTAACCTTCACCGATGATATCCGAATCGAAGATCGATCTTTGAAAGAAATTATGCTCCTTGTAATCGATCAAACAGTCATCAATACGTGGCAATGGGTACCTATTTTTGATGGTGACATGATTCAACTCCCGATAATCAATACAAAGTCGCATACTCCCATCTTTCTTCTTCATGAATAGAAACGGAGAGCACCCCAAGGAGACGTATTTAGGATGAATGAAACCAATGTCTAACAATTCCTGCAATTGGGTCTTTAACTCCACGAAGTTCAATAGGAGCTATTCGATATGGGGCTTTGGAAATGGGTTTTGTCTGGGGTTCAAGGTCTATACAAAATTCAACTTCACGCTTTCGGGGGGTAGGCCAGAAGTTCTTCGTGAATACGCCGGAAATTTATTAACAATAGAAATATCTTTCAAATCTGACGTATTTTTGTTTAAATCCGTGACATGAGCTAAGAAAGCTTGACATCTGTTTTTCAATAAACGAATAGCTTTATGGCTTGAGATGACCATGATTGATTTTAATGGTTTGGTCGCTTGAATTCGCATAATAGGTTTATTAGGAATATGAAAGCTAACAACCTTATGAAAATAATCAATTTTAGCATGATGAGTAGTTAACCAATCAATCCCTAGAATCACGTCAAATGCAAGTATTTTTAAGGAGATAAGATCGACAGGTAACATGCGAATACCAATTTGAATCAAATAAGACTTATAAATAGTGGATGTAATGAAGGTTTCTCCTAATGGAGTTTCAACAGATAAGTCAAAGTCTAATTTCTCTGGAGTCAAATTTAAACGTTGAGCGCAAGTAGGAGAAATAAAAGAATGGGTAGAACCGGTATGAAATAAGGTATAGACTTCACTAGAGTTTATGATAAGCTTACCCATGATAACCTCGTTCGGGTTCCTTGCTTTCTGGGAGGTCACAACAAACGCTCTCCCTTGCACTACCGGCTTTGACTTTTCTGGGACGACCTTTGGTGCCTCCATCCTAGCTGAATTTGTCTTCGATGAACGACAAAATCGAGCTAAGTGACCTTCTCTTCCACAATTATAACATGCTTTGGACGGCATCGCGCAGTTTGGACTGATGTGTCCCTCCCCTCCGCATTTGAAGCATATGATAGGTGGTCGTTCTCCTTCCTTAACAACGGGTGTTGGTGCTGACGTCTTTCCATCATTGTTGAATCTCCTTTTCTTGAAATGTCTATTTTTATTGTCTTGGCTATGATTACCACCGAAGTGGTTACCATTTCTGGCATGTTGATTCCCTCCACGTTTGTTGTCACCGCTTCGATGACTGTTACCACTGGTATTTTCATTCTGCCGGCTGCTTTCTCTTGGTTGCGTTGACTCGTTATCGCGCTCCAACAACTAAGCCCTATTTACAACATCTGAATACAAACAAAGTTTATGAGAAATAAGATATTGTCATATCTCCGGTTTCAAACCTCTTAAAAACATTCAGGTCATTCGCTCCTCATTATCAACCAAATGGGATGCAAACCGGGATAACTCCGCAAATTTAGCCTCGTATTATGACACGGTCATATTGTTTTGTTCCAACTTGATAAACTCCACCTCCTTCATGTGACGAATACTTTCGGGAAAGTACTTGTCGTTGAATAGCTCTTGGAACTTCTCCCAAGACATCTTGAGTGCGTCAGGCTGGGTATGTTTTACAGATTCCCACCAGTAATCTGCCTCTTCACGGAATATAAAGGTGGCGAAGGGAACCTTTTGTTCTTCGGAGCATCCCAAGACATCAAATATCTTGGTTATCTGCTTTATCCATGCTTCCGCCTTAAGTGGTTTTGGCTCTCTAATAAACTTCGATGGTCCCAGCTCCTTGAACTGTTTGGCGGTGACCGTCCGAGAGTTGCCAGTGTTTCCACCTGTATTTTGGACATGAGCCACTCTCGCCTGATGTTGCATGAATTGTATGAAGCCTCAGAACATTCCATCGTTCATCATTTGGTCAGTGTTGTTGTTTGCATGAGGATTGTCGCCTTCCTAATGCACATTGTCCTGGTTATTGATCTGTGGAGACTCAACGGTCTCCTGTGCTCCATTGATGTTCTCAACATTCTCGGATGCCATTTTCAAATACTGTCACAAAACAAGGGTTAATTAATATAAAACATATTATCCCTACACTCTGACTGACCAATTAAATACCAAATAAACTTAGGTAGGTCATAGTAGCAAAGGAATTCCCCGTCTCTCCCCTCCTAGTTCTAGTCTCACATCTTAGCCAGGGATCATATCCCTAAGCTTTGATACCAACTGTGACGCCGCCAAAATAGGTATACATCACCTATTCTGAGTCGCCAAATACATGGTACAGAATATAAATACAACTTAATTATACAACCGTCGTAAAAGTACGACAAAACATAAGTCGTGAGTTTTAATACAAATATTGTCGTCTAGATAATATTCAAACTCAAATTCAATATTATTACATTTATTTTCCACTATTTCACTGAATAGTGAGGACTACTAATTCTATCATCTGGTTCATCACTCCGTTCCCTGACTAGTCCCTGCTACGCTCTCATTTCAAAGAGAACAATAAAAGTAAAAGGGTGAGCTCAACTAGCCCAAGAGGGAAATATTATGACTAAGATAATGCGTAATATATTATCGTTAGCCTTCAACAAAGTTGTTAAACCGATACAATATAACAACCATCAAGTTTAACTGCAATGAACAAGCAATCCATTAAAAGAGTCAAGTAGAGAATAAAATCTACTATCTTTTATGATTTAAAAGGTTTTTCATTACTTTTATCATTGGGACTCGACTTTTAATAAATAATCCACATCATCAATCACCCCGCACTACTACCAATGATATTCTTTAGTATCACGACCACAATTATCCATGCACTACGGGCCAAGAATATTTGTGTATTCAATAATGGTCATGATTATGCCAACAATTGTCCATCAATACACTACGGGCCAATGAGGACTTTTTACACATCATTTGTAACATTACTACCATGATTACAATCAATAATCCCAGTCATAATCATACCAAGTCCATCTATGCACTATATGCCATAGATGACTTTCAACAAAATATAAACATGAGGATGATGACAATGATATAAGAATTCAATAAAACAAGTTCAAGAATTATTTTATCCAGAACTAATAACGTCCAAATTGTCAACATGATATCGCTTTGTAGAGTAAAATTCAAGAATGCTCGTAAGAATATTTTCATAAAAGATATTTGGATGAAGCGCAAATATCAAGGATATTCCACTAATTTCATGGAGTATAGAAGTCAAAACTTTAACCAACCGAGTATAATAAGGAATGGAATAACAAAAGAAATCACCAGCATACGATAGATCGCACACCAAAAGTTATTCCAATGTAATAATAAATAACGGAATCAGTCTCAAGTAAAACGCATGCATGTGATATATTCCAACGTAATAATAAAAAGCGTAATTAGGTCCGACGTAGAACGCATGAGATAGGATATTCCAATGTAATAATAAAGACGGAATCAGTCCCACAAAAATGCACGAGCAGGATATTCCAATAGAATAATAAAGATTTACCAGTCCCACAGATAACGCATGCATGTGGATGTTCCAACAGAATGATAAAGAATGGAACAATGTAAGAATTTCACCAAGTATAGGGTAGCTCACAGATATCAAAGTTATTCCAATGTAATAATAAAGAATGGAATAATGTAAGTTCTCTTCATAGATAAGAAAGAAATAATACTCCCTACCTTTAGAAAAAACGGATCTTTGGAATAGTGAGGTAGCAGACTTCTCTTCTTCTTTCTATAATTTCTCTCTATAATAATCGCTCTAATGCTTTTGTGAATTGGTGAGAAATGAAGGAAGAATGAGCTTCTATTTGTAGAAAAATATAGTTTCGATAATTGCACGTTTTGGGGCTCGAAAAATTTCGATCTGATACCTCCAACTTTTCCTTTATTTTTAATTTAGTCATGGAAGTATTATCAAACTTGCACCACCTCCCCAATAGTAAATAATGTGATTCAATAGTAAATTATGTGAATCAATAGTTCTGACATGTGAAAATCTGAATTACAAAGATAGTACCTCCATCTATACCTCTATTTTTAACTTAGTCATGCAAGTATTATCAATCTTGCACCAACTCCCCTAATAGTAACAAGAATGTAAAACAATAGTATACACATGTGAACAAATAGTTATAATCATGTGAAATAATAGCAATCAATTACTCATTTATCCTGTTAAATACTTCGATTAATCAATATAACCTCCGGACATCAATTATTATCGAAATAATTGTCGATTTTCACTAACACAAATAATTCCAACACAATGAAACCATTTTATCAAAAATATAAATTTTGAAATTTCAAAGTTTGACTTTTCCCGAAATAGTCAATCGTTGACTTTTTGACCAAATAGTGAATTAGGAAAATTTTGTGTTTATAGACTATTTTACTAATTTCATCGTTCCGGACTCAAATATCACGTCCAAGTCTCCAAATTCAACTCCGAACACAACTTCAATTTTAATAACATTCATCATTAATATTATAACTCACAATATTTATCAACAACAAATGTCGTTCCCAAAGAAAGAGGGGCTTTCCAATAAGAATTTCTCCTTATCATGCGTAATTAGGTGACCAAACCTCTCCTTGATGTAACTTCTAGACATTGTAAATATTGAAATTTAATAATATGAATAACTTTGTCGCCTCAATTATTGATTTAATAAAATAACATATTATGCGAGATGATACTTATGACAATAATCGAATCAATAATATGAGAGATATGATGCAACAATTATTGTAGCAATAATTGAGTATAACCGAGTGACTTCTCACGTAAGCATCAATAATCAATACTGGTATGCTACTATGCAACCACGCCAGATTATTGTACTTTTACTACCGGGTAGTTCAACAGCTTAACTAGAAAACTTCCGCCGTTATTTTCATAAAGTATTTTTTGTCGTTTTCTCAATTCGACAATAATTCCGTTAATGGGGTCCACCAATGATTGTGCCATTGTATTTAATATTCCCTCGTTAAAACGAATATTCCCCGACCAAATCGAATATTATATAACAACTTGCCTACTTTGCAAAACTTGTAAATATTACCCACAACTATAACATTATATCAAATCCACACCATAATATTCAAAAATATATTTCCAGAAAATTTAATCTTTATTCAAAAAGTTGGGGTCTTACAATGCCCCTCCACGGTAACTGCACAATATGAGTTCGCCCTAGCCCTTCGCAATGTGGGGGAATGGACGTGATCGGGCCCATTGAGCCTAAAGCCAGTAATGGACACCGATTTATCTTCACCATGATCGACTACTTCACCAAGTGGGTAGAAGCAGCCTCCTTCCCCAGGGTTACCAAAGAAGTCATCATTGCTTTCATCAGAAACAATGTCATTTGTCGATATGGACAACCAGAGGTTATTGTGTTAGACAATGCTATGAACCTCAACAATAAAATGATGGAGGAATTATGCAGTAAATTCCACATCAAACATCTTAACTCTGTCATCTATCATCCGAAGATGAATGGTGCTGTTGAAGCAACTAATAAAAACATCAAGAAGATTATGCAAAAGATGTCCGCCAACCACAAAGATTGGCCTGACCTATTGCCTCTTACTCTGTTAGCCTACAGAACCTTAATGTGCACTTCCACTGGGGCAACCCCTTACGCATTAACCTATGGGATGGAAGCCGTGCTCCCCATAGAAGTTGAAATGAAATCCCTCAGAGTGCTGATAGACGCTCAGCTGGATGAAGACCAATGGGTACAAGACAGGTATCACCAATTGTCTCTAATAGATGAAAGGAGAACCACACCTATCTTCCATGGTCAGTTATACCAACAAAGGATCGCCAGATCCTACAACAAAAAATTCTAGCTACGGCAGTTTAAACAACATGACTTGGTTTTGAAGAAGATTATTGGCAACCAAGATCAATCTAAGGGAAAATTCGCTCCTAACTGGGAAGGCCCGTTTGTTGTCAAAGAAGTATTGATATGAGGTGCTCTCAGATTACAAGAAATGGACGGTGATAAATTACCACAACTCATCAATTAAGACACCGTGAAACGATACTATGTCTGAAGTGGTCATCAAGCAAACATCCTAGTGTTGGATCATCAGATCACCAGTCATTCTGATTTTTTAACCCTTTACCACACACAACTCTTCCACACTTCGCCCCTCAGGGAAACACACTTTTCAAGCCAGCAACCTGGCTTCTCTGCATTCCTACAACTTAGGTCATCCCACTACGGATTGAACCTCTTGAGTTTGCAGTTTGGCTACCCATACATGGGATCAAACTTCTCATACCTGCAGTTTATCCTCAACCTAGGATTAAACTTTCTCCTCCCCGCAATCTGACCTGCACATGGGATCACGCTTTTCATCTCGCCTTGAAGGGTGAACTACGTCGACCTGATCTCCACTTCAATAGGAGTACGTAGGCAGCCATGTTACATGGTACGGTCGCAATAAAACAAAAAAAACAAAAACATTTCTACCCTTACAAAAACAAAAACAACCAAAAACATTCCTACGCCATTTCTGCCATATACAGCGTTGAACCTCTTACACCAGGTTCGAACTACGCAGACCTGATCTCCTATTCAATAGGAGTACGTAGGCAGCCATTAATGGTTCGGTCTCACCCCCTACCAAAACACAAACCCTTGTTAGTTGGTACTGGGATCAAACTTCAATCCACTACGTTTCATTCGGCTTCAGACCAAAGGGATGGAATTACCTGAACTCCACCCAAATAGGAGATTCGACGACCATTTAAGCTGTGGTCATACCTTGAAGAGCAACACCAATCCATAAGAGATGGAATTAACTAGGCTTCTCATAAATAGAAGTACTAGCGACCATCTGTGGTGCGGTCAATCTCAGAGAGGAAAGCCACACTCCTCTCCACATTTCCATTCAGAAACCAGTCCCAAGACACCAAAGATGGTAGGGATACATACAAATCGATGATCCATTCTGAACTGTCCAGAGGCAACTCAATGTCCATCCACCTAGGAGAAATTAAGAATACATCAAGATCACAAGCCCTGAAGCAGCAGGCAAAATATCAAGCAGGTATTCAGGCATATCTAAAAGGGAAGTGATCAAAAATATATTTCCCTGCTATATATATAATGCTGTTTGATATATACAATGTAAACTGTACAATGACAAAATGGCTAAGCTAGTCTGTGCAGGTAAATACAAGCTCATCTACAAGTCAGCGTGTATGCGAGCTGACAAGCCCAACATGGCGTCCCTCTCAGAAGAAGGAGGTAAAGCTGCGGTCTCCTGTATGAGGATATCTATACGACCAAACAGATCTGCAGCCATCTGCATAGTGACCATATGATCATCAATATATGCGCTCATCTTTGCAATCATGCCAGTGATAAAGGACCTCACCGCGGATACTATCTCGTGATGACTACATCCTCAGGCGATATATGGCGTTTATCCGCTTCGACTATCATTACATCTCTGGCTAATCTGGCCTCATCCCGCTCAACGACAGCGGCATCTCTGCGAACTAATGCCTCGTCTCTCTCTAATAGAGTTGTGTCTCTCCCATCAAGGGCAGTCAAAATCATAGATCGAGCCTGATCTCTCTCAAAGGTCATCAGATGAAGACTCTACTCAAAGTACTGTGCTGAATGCTGAATCACAACAGTGCTGGTATTGGGAGAATCTAAAAGAGATGTTGGAAACCCAGCACCTGGCTCCTCCTCGATGTGGGAATCAATGTCCTTTATGGGCTCTACATCATCTAACTCAATATTCGGTACTGTGGATATTACTGCAGCCGATAAAATCTTTGTCTCCATCCATGTGGAATACTCTGCAGAACAACCTGGTTGACTGATAGAAAAATCAGCTATCTCACACTGATCCCAACAAACATACACGGGATCGGTCCTCTGCTGAAAGATAGCGAGAAGCTGAACGCTGACCTATCGCCCCCTCGAAAGGATGAAAATCCTGAAACTGATCGAACTGCGACATCACAGCCAGTGGGTGATAAGTAGTCACGCCCCTCAAACCAGCCAGAGGGAGGTAGTCCATGCCCGGAGCATGAGTAATAAAGCTGTATGGTGAGCTAAGCCCCGAACACGGCAACATGATAAATAGATCTCTGATATCCGCTAAAAATGTGGACCAAGACATAGCATCCGTACACTCCGATGGCTGAAAGGAGTATGACATGGCTATATCATGGGTGAACCAATACCCATGCCGTCTAAGAGTGCCAATCGGTCTCAAGTGTGACATAAACCACACATATACTATGACCGAACTACCCGTGAATACTCCTGTCGGATAAGTGCAGCAATAAGATGCTGATTGCAGGGTCTCTGCTATAATCATCGGTATAATGGTATGACCCTCCCTGAGAGCTCTCACGGCCATGATGACACCTATGTCTATCTCATCCATATACTGTGGCATATAGACATCTGACAAGACGCATAATAACGATCAGATATCAACCCCAAGCTAAACGCCAATGATCCTCCGGTGCGGTGAAATCCCCAGAATGTCGTGAATAGCTATCCTCAGAGCCAAATCTGTCATACAAAAAATGTTGGGATATCACATGGCCAGATGTGTCAACTCATTCTCGCACTACTCGCGTGCCGCAATCCAGTGAGAGTCATGAACCGTCTACTCATGTCTCCCAAAGCCATACGCACGAGGTCTCGTATAATGGCAAGATCGTCAATCGTATATACTCCTCCGGTAGGAGTTAACTCATGGGTCCCGAATCGGAAAACTCCGCTTATCTCGGTATCTAATGCTCTAAAGATCCCGGCCCACAAACCCTTCGGAACTCGAAACATCAATAATGTCATGGTATGTCAGCGAGAATGATCTCTACAATCACCACATCGATGGTGACATGCTATCATACCACGATCGCATACCCAATGCCACCAATGATGGTGGGGTATGATCTATACGGCTAACGGTCGAAGAAGACATCTGTACGGGCCGTGTCATAAGACCATCCAGGGGTCAATGCTGAATATCTCTGGACATACATACATATGCATAACATGATACATGCATATCAGATAATGGATGGCAATATGATATAGAGAATGAAAAATTGTGCATACATTCCTAAGTATATCATCATCTAATACATCATCTCTGTACAGCTACAAATACAGGGAAATGGGGCACAGACGCCCTACTACTAACAGAGGCCTATCAAAAGATATAGCGAGAATGGGGCACAGCCACCAAATATCTAACAGAGGCCTATCAAAAGATATAACGAGAATACACATCAAAAGAAGATAATGGTGTCGATATCCATATCATCAATCCTGTCCACCTGATGTAACTCCTCTTGAGTCACTGGATCTCTATCAACAGGGATGTCAGGCCTATACAAAGGAGGATCTACGCCGGTAAAACCGAATGGGTCATCTGAGGGGCCAGCGCCTGAGCTGAAAGGATCAAATGAAGCCGCCTCTGCCGGATCTCTGCCCAAATGTCAAATAAATATGTGTGCCTAGTTTAACTGCCAGGTCAAACTATCAATCTGTGTCATATGAGTCGGATCTCTGACATAAGCTATCTAATCCATCATCATCACGGATCCTGGAACCATATCCCCCATGAACTGTGTGGCGCGGGACTGGGCTCCAATAGTACGAGGGAACCACCAACGTTGGAACGTCTCCTGAGTACATGGACCCTCTGATAATGCAAAACTGTCAACCCCCAACAATGATATGTCAGTGACGGGTGACTGCGATACAGGCCAATGACGCTTGACAGGAGGCAAGATTGGCATACGAATCTCCCCTATGGTGATCCTAATAGCACGCTCTTCTAAATAGAGCTCCCAACCTCCATCTGTGAAGAGAGGAACTCTCCTGGTGGAAATCACGTACTCGACTCCAGTCGGGTATCCATCCCCATCCCTCTGGCTCGGTCCAGTTTGAGTTGCAAAGGAGTTCTTGCGGACTAGAAAGGTTAAATCGGGAATAAAAATGCCACGCGATTGAGCAAAACAGCATGCAATCCGTGTCTTCTTAGATGAAACTTTGAGTCTGTACATCACTCATTGGTAGTCACCCGAACATGAGGTATACCCTGCTGATGATCTCATTTGTTACAAATCACGTCCGACAATACCTTGTATAGGTCCAATGCCGCCAACTCCAGGTCGTTACCCTAAAAGATCCACGTGGATCCCCGATGGGGGTTACAACATAGATCCCCGGCGGGGGTTACAACGCATGCTCATCCATTGACACATAAATCAGCGAAGGTCAAGCAGCCTTAACATCATGATAACCATTGGAAGCAAACCCAACAGAGCATCGGAAGCCATCTGATGACCAGCCGCTGCTACACACATCAGCGATGATCTCAACGTAGATCCCCGACGGGGGTTACAACGTGAAGCCCCGACAGGGGATTACAATGCAAATTCAATTCGTTGACACACATATCAACAAAGGTCATGAAACCTTGACGTTATCTCAGCCGATGGCGATTAAACCTATCAGAGCTCTAGAGCTATTCGAGGATTTCATGCTCGATTACTCATATTCCCAGTATCCACGACGGGGTCATGTACGATATGTTCGTTGATTCGCGTGATCGTGAAGGTCAAGCAACCTTGACAATCTACCCACAGAGTATCAGCCGTTGATTCACACGTTAGTGAAGGTCAAGCAACCTTGACAATCTATCCCATATGATTTTTCAGCCATTGATTCACATATCGGTGAAGTACACATCAACAAAGGTCAGGCATCCCTGACAACATTTGATGTTGGCAGTAAATCCGACAGAATCTTGACATGTCCTGGCGATACCAACCAGGAAAAGTCAATGTTATCAAAGAAAATAGATGATGGAATACGTTATACACATCCTCAACCAGACCAAGATTTATCCCCACAGATCTCTTACACATAAGAGGTACATCTTCAGGATCAAGTCATTATCAAGGACCCAGAAATTTGGTGATAACCCCAACATCAACATCCTAATAGATTCAGATTACACATCAAATCTGGTCATCATTGCCAATTCCCAGTTAAAGCAACAGGGAGCCAACAATCATCCGTAGCATGTTGGGCTACAACCTCGTACACATGCATCATACATTTGCATCATGTTGCTACATATAGTACCATGTTTGTCTTGTTGAGTTTTAAGTGTCTAGGATTCTTTATCCTACCCATGCATCGCCATGCATGAGGACACTCAAAATTTTCTGTACTGCTGTCACTAACATTGCAGAAGGACAGATTCATCTTTTAAAAGGGAACCCTGAAAGACAATCCATATCCATACCGGATACTACCAGAAGTTCAGCATCAACCCCGGAATACACACTGGGAGTAACAATTCCAATCTCGGAGATAACCCCGAGGCGTGTAGATCCAATACTGGAACACACACCGGAGAAGACCGATTAATCTCAGAGATAACCCCGAGGTATCAAATCTCAGTCCCAATCATGGGATTAGCCACCAACCTTGGTGATAACCCCAAGGAATGCAGTTTCGGTGATAACCCCAGAAATGCTTGTTTCAAATACAACCAGCTTCAATCTCGTTGCTCACAACGAGATACTCCGTACCAACCCGGATATAACCCTGGGAGGACAGGAACACCTCAGAGATGATACTGAGGACCTTTAATAAATCTGAAGACTCAATCTCGGTGAAGCCTCGAAAGCAACGTCTGCTTTATCATTGAAACCGTGATAACAACGGTGAGGGGCAACATTGTCATCTCGCCAATGCGATGCCACGTCACGTCGTCTTAATATTTCATCACATTTCTACACAACGACGTCCCACAAGAGCCAAGGAAAAACAATCCCGAGTGACTATTATACGGGGTAGCGGATGGAATTTGAAGCTTGAAGACCGGAGGGCATCGTCCCATCTTCAATGACTTCGTATAATCTCTAATCCCATACCATTGTACAACTCTCGACAACGGCGGTCCGAAATAGGTCCTGTATACCTCAATCGGATGCCCGGATTGCGCTTTTGAAAGTTCGAGCGGACATTACAGTACACGAGTGCACGTACTACGAGATGACCCGACCTGAGAAACTCGAGCCCACCCGGGTTGCCTCTGGTACACCTGCGGCTCCACCCTCTATAAATAGAGGGCTTGGGGTGGCCATTTTGCAAGAAAAAATAGCGAGGAAGCCCTGTCCAATTTACTCTACACTCACCCCATAAAGTGTACTTTCTCATTTTAAACATCTGTGAGCTCATATATAGCTACTTTTATACCTACAAAAGCCAGTGTTTACCCACTCTAAAGATATAGGAGTCTTATTTGGCAGTCAACTGTAAGGCTTCTCACACACCTTAGAGTCTTTCTCTTCATCTTTGCACACACCCTTCTTCACGTTGAGAGTCGTGTTGCGTGTGTTTGCCCGGACTTCGGTCCATGGTTTTATTTCAGTTTATATATATATATATATATATATATATTTATATATATGGACTAACATTATCGAGTTATGCCTCGATTGAGCTTTGAACTTGATGCAGAGCATTTATTGCTTTAATATATATATATATATATATATATATATAAATTTATATATATTAATCGTGTGTCGAACTTTGTTCGATGAGCCTGAACTTTCTGCCTCGAGCGTTCTTGCTTTAATATATATATATATATATATTAAGCTGCGTGTCGAACTTTGTTCGATGAGCCTGAACTTGATGCAGAGCGTTCTTCGCTTTAATATATATATATATATATATTAATCGTGTCGAACTTTGTTCGATGAGCTGAACTTGATGCAGAGCGTTTCTTTCGCTTTAATATATATATATATATATATATATATTAATCGTAGTGTCGAACTTTGTTCGATGAGCCTGAACTTGATGCAGGCGTTTACTCGCTTTTATATATATATACTTATATATATGAATCGTGGTCGAACTACATTCGATGAGCCCGGATTTTACATCCTATGTGCATTTACTAAGCTTTTATATATATATATATATATATATATATATATATATATATATATCTTATATATATGAATCTGTTATCGAACTTTGTTCGATGAGCACAATTTTACATCCTGTGCATTTATCGCTTTTATATATATATATATATATATATATATATATATATATATATATATTTAGTCCCACACAGAGTTCACTTCATAGTGGTTGATCGCTTTTACGACTTTCTTTACGTTTAAATCACGCTTTTGGAGTTCACTTACATTGGCGCTTGATTGCTTTATTACAACTTTATTTACATTTCGTCCCGCTTTAGAGTTTCCTCCATGGTGGTTGATAGCTTCTGACTTTATTTACGTTTTGTCCCACCCGGAGTTTCCTCCGTGGTGGTTGATAGTTTTACTGACTTTATTTACATTTCGATCCCCATGGAGGTGCTTCGTGGTTGGTGATCATGTATCGATATATATATTTTCTGACTTTTATATATATACAATTGCTTCTTTGCTTTCATACAAATTGTGGTATCATATGCTTTAGGAATCATGTGATTACTGATTCACTATTGGATCTAGATTCGGTTCCGTGATGGACATTTTCAAATATGGCGACTTGTAAATTATTCTGCGGTGTTTGAATTTCCTCAGATGGTTTCCATACCCACGAGGAAGTCGGCATTATTTTTGTATATTATTTTCGTACGGATGCTTCGCATCTGTAAAATAAAATCAATTAAGGCGAACACTTAATAAAATGGGAGTGTAAAAGGTCTCAATTACTATTGAGCATCAGGGTTTGAAAAATCTTTTTATAAAACATCATTGCTATATCTTGCTAAAAACTGAATTTTTACATAAATTCAAACCCTGTGTATATAGGTGCGAACGAGGCCTCGCACTACTTCTAAATAACAGCACATTGACCCACACATACACACACATTTAGATAATAGTTTCCTGAAAAGAGGCGGTCACCGTGGTAACACGGATGTCGGGGGGTGCCTAACTCCTTCCCTCCGCATAATCAAGTCCTCGGACCCTAATGAATCTCAGTTTCACCGACCTGTTTAGCAGTGTCACATCATTGGGTCAATGTGCAAACCTTTTCTCGGTTGTGTTGGTACAACCATTTAAAAAAACCAACTGGCGACTCTTAACAATCTATCGTCGACATTATACATGTCAGACCTTTTTCACTTATTTTTTCAAACAAATCTCACCTAAAATGAGAACACCAAAGAACAAGTAAAGGAAAGGGACATTTAAAAATCCCGACATCGACATGGAGATACCTTTTTTTGTGCAAAACTGCAAACCTAGTCCCATAGTCTGAATATTTGTTTAGTTACTTTTCCAATTTGACTTTCTGGCTTCTGCAGTGTCGAATATTGTTGATGTTGCTGTATGGACCATGATAGACTATTAGGTTGGTCTTATATGTTTATTATACCCAAATATTACCCAAATATTTGGTTGATTTGACATCTGCTTTTGTACTATAGTGTTGATTTTTTGGTAGTATCATATGATTTTTTTGGTAGTATCATATAATTATGGCATCTTGTTTCCTTAGAGGTTGTAGTTCTGGCACTTGTTAAGGACTGTGAGCAGATTATGCTCTCAGAATTTTCAGAGATACATGTCAGGTAATAATAATAATTACAATCAGTTACGTGACTCGATTATCTGTTTAGTTTAGTTATGTGTTTTCAAAGCATATAATGGGTGTTAAAATAGTAATTTATATCAAGGTTCTATTTAGTTTATTTTAAGTTGTTTAAGACTGTTTGTAATTTAGAAGAATAAAATTTTGTCTAGTTACCTCAATGTTACCCCCAAAATACTTGAGTGGGGGTTCTGTAAGTAAAAATAAATAATAATAATAATATTCAGTTGCCTAATTAGGAAATAGCTGATTTCTTATTATTGCTCCCAAAAATGAAGTTTTTGCCACCTAAAGCAGCCTCCTAGCCTGTTGAACATACTGAATTGTGGTTCTGCTAAAAAATTGGATCTAATGGTATTGAAGTCTGACTTTAGAAACAGGATGTGTTTTTTGTTAGTATATTATGCGTATTTATGATACTTTGCTCTATGAATCCTTTGTATTTTTCTAAATAAATTTTCATTTTCAGGTATAAATCATCCAACAAATAAATCATGATGGAGAGGTTAACCGGGCACGCTATATGCCCCAGGTTAACCGGGCACGCTATATGCCCCAGAACCCATTTATCATTGCCACCAAGACAGTAAGGGCAGAAGTGTACGTGTTTGATTATAGCAAACACCCTTCTAAGCCTTCTCTAGATGGTGCATGCAGTCCAGATTTGAGGTTAAGAGGCCACAACACTGAAGGCTATGGCTTGTCATGGAGTCAGTTCAAACAAGGCCATTTATTAAGTGGTTCTGATGATGCTCAGATATGTTTATGGGATATTAATGCAACACCAAAAAATAAGGCTCTGGACGCCATGCAAATATTTAAGGTTTGTTACTATCTCGTCTTGAACATGTTTTATTTATTCTAGTCTAATGAATGTATTCATCTTCAGATTCCACATAGTTACCATATCATTCCTCAAAAACTAGAGTATTTGCCATGACATACTTACAAGCCTGTAAAACTCAAGGTGGTAATCAGTAATCTTGTTAGACGCGTGGAATAACTTAGTAACTTTCAAACTTAAAACATTTTAAAATTCTGACTTAATTTGATGACTATGAAGTTGTATGTTTTACATTTTCTGATAAAGTATTAAGCTTTGTGGTGGCCTGACTCTAGGAAAACTTTCATGTTTTAGTTGTTCAGTATTAAAAAAAAGTTTAATAAAAAATTTGTAGGCTTTGTGCTGATAAGAGATGGTATGTGCTTGGTAGAAAAGTGCTAGGTTTCTTTTCATGGGTTGAAATTTGAAAAGAAAAAGGTGATAGCTTTGCGAATTATCAACAAAACATGCAATGGCTTTTGTTGACAGCGTGTACGTTTAGTGCTTTGAAATTAAGTTTGAAAGGTAAGCGAATGGTTTAAGGTCTGTTCTATTGGTTTTTGTTGAGTTAGGGGTTGAAATTTAAGTTCTACTCTTGAAAAGCCACATAAAATGAGTCAATAGCATAAACTGATCTAAAGTAAGATCCTTGGATCACTACTGGATGCCCTGTCCAGCAAAATTTTCGAAAATGCTTTTATTTCTAGATGACTTATTAAAACAGAAAACCCCAACCAGCTTGCTGATCCTTGGATTAGATGACTTATCAGTGGCATTGAATGTGGGTGCGGGGATATTATTTCGGATACGGGGATACGGCGATTCGCCAAGTCTAAAAAGATAGGATTTGGGCATGGGAAGCACATATTTTAGTATTAAATATTTATGTGTATAACTATATAATAATAATAATAATAATAATAATAATAATAATAAGGCATTCAACCAAATAGATACTACAAGAGAAAAACAACAAATATCCTACAAAAAAAACGAATTGTAGCCATTCACCATAACAGCCGGGGACGGGGGTTTTGATGGGTATTATGCAATTTAAAATATTGAACGTGTTATGTTCTTTAAAGTTAAAATTATTTTGTCTCCTCTTTCAGCTGCTGAATTATTTATTTATGTAGGGTATTGGATGGAAAATTGTTGCTAGTTTTGAGGGAAACTTCCCCAACAGTAGCTCCCTTTAGACAAACATTTTGATATAAACAATGTCAAGAAGGTATGTTTTTATCAATTTTAGTGTGTTTTTTTTTGAATTTTTGTTGAAGATTTGCTAATGATTATGCTTTTTTAATTTAATGACGAGTCATGTTAATATCAGGTTGTTCTAGAAGCAGCAGATGGTTATCAGCCTTACCTTTATATCTCCGGAAAAAGGATTAAGATTTTTAATAAAGAGCATTTTAGATCTGGCTAAAGAAACATGATGCCTTTGTGTTGTTGAGGTAAACCTTTGTGGAAAACTTCTTTTACGTTAATATGATGATATTTCTGCTTTTAAGTTCCATTGCATTTCATTACTAATGTTTCTGCTTTCTAGTTCAACCATGATTTTTTTTGGCAAGTTAATTTATTCATGTGCTTGCTTATTCAACCATTTTTCTGTGTTTCTACCTTTGTTGTGGGTGGTTCTGTCATGCTATTTGGGAGGGCTGTTGTGAATGCATATGCTGCAGGGTTTCTGGGTATTTTTGGGTTCTTGTAAATGCATTTAGTTGCTGGTGCAATCTGTCATGCTGTCGTTGTGCTGCCAATTCTTCTGTTTCTGCCGTGGATGATATTAATGATATGTAAATTAGTATTAATGATATGTGATTAATTATCTTGATATTTGGTTTACCAAGAGGAGGTTCACGAAGCACATGCCGGTCTTCTTCAGGATATTTGATTTAGATATTATTTTGGTAGTCAATAAAAAAGGTATTACCTTCTTCCATGTCCCTTGATTAGTAAGAAAATAACACAATATTGTTGTCTTTGTGTATTGATTTTGGCACCAAGTGGGTGACCTATTTGCTTCATTTTTCTGACTTGCTATTATTTTTAAATATGTGCAGGAAGACTGCTTCTACGACCTGCCTTATAATACTGGGTATCAAATTTTCGTGCTACGTTTACGGAAGACAATGGACGAAATTATGAAGTGTACTCTCTCTATATATGTAGATATATACTTTGATTGAAGAACTGTGGTAGCTTTAGATGGTTAATTGTAAAGATAATGAATGATTATGTAGTGGATTATTTTATTAAGTTAATAATATTTTAGTTTTTTGTATTTTTATCATTATTTGCTATGGGGACATTGAGCCAGCCAAGTACACAAAAAGAATGTCAAATTTTGATTTGACAACAATATAATTCGTTACCAAAGCATTAAACAAGTTTTAATATAGCAACAATTTTTTATACATTTACCAAATTTTTTTTGGTTCTAATGGCATTAAAAATATAATATTTGGCAACGAAAAATTAACTTAATAACAACGGAGAGTATATTGTTGCTAATACAAAAATAAAAGGCAACATTTTTTATCGTTACAAATCATATCAACTTTCGTTGCACATATAAAGAAACGACAACGTATAATGTCGTTGCTAATCGACGACTTTCGTTGCTATTGAAAAATAACCAGCAACAAACATTTTCATTGCTGATTCAGCATAATTTCATTGCCAAATAATATAATCACGAAAATTGTTGCTAAAAAGTTTATATTCCGCAACGAAAGCAAGCTTAGGCAATAATTTTCATAATTTACAGCAACAAAAAACGTCGTTGCAAAATGGTGTCAATTGCAACGAAAATGCATGGTCGTTGCAAAAAAAAAAGAGTACATTTCGTTGCCAATTATCAGGCTTTTGCAACGAAATGGGGTTTTTAGTAACGAAATTTTAATTATTATGCAACAATACATTTTGTTGCTAAATGATCGATGTCTCTGTACGAAAGCCAAATTTCGTTGCAAAATGTATTACTTTTGGCAACGAAAAAATCGTTCGTTCACGGAACAATTAGCAACGCCATCATTCTTGTGACGAAAACGAACGACAGTAAAGTCGTTGCCAAAACCCTTTAACAACTAAATTTGGCACCTTTAGCAACGAAAATCGGTTGTTGCTGAAGCCCCATTTTTTTGTAGTGGAGGAATTGGAATAGAATGAGTAGTAGGAGAATGGGAAGGAGAAACAGTAGGAGTAGTAGGATTAGGAATATCTTCTTCAATGTCCCAAGATAAAACATTGTCAGCCCCAATTTTGAGTTTTAAATTTGTAAAGACTAAGTCATCAATTACTTCAGTTAATTGAAACACTTCTTCATTTTCAAAAGATATATCAAAATGAGTAAATATCTTTGTCAAAAAGCCACCATATGGAAAACACTTAGATTTAGTTTTAACACAACTTTCCATATAATTAATCATTAAAAGAGCACAATTAAATTTTATTTTTGACAAAATGAGGGATGACAATATCAAATCTTGATAAGTCATTTCTGACCTACCACCAGTTCGATGAATAAGATTCGTACGGATAAGTTTGTGAATCACACTATTTAATGTAGTTGTTTCAAGAACTGTGGGCAAAGAAACAAACTCAGCTGTGGGGCAATATTTAACAATTCGCAATTGTTGCACAACATAAAGGTTTTCAAATTCCAGTTGCCCTTTTAGAGTGAATGGAGAAGGGCCAAAACAGAGTATGTCAAACAAGGCACCTATTAAAGCAGAGTCAATTGAAATTGTTTTGTTTTGCATAAAAGATTTAATTTGGCTATTTGTGACCGACATATTCCCATAAAATTGCTTAATCAACTTTGGATAGGCAAAGGTTGGGGGAAATCCAATGATTTATATCCTTTTTAAATAATTTTTAAATTAATAAAATTATTTTTAAACTATTTATTTAATATAATTATTAGATAAATTTAATATTATTAATAATAAATTAATAATCATTAATATTAAATTATTAATGAAATTATCCTTTAAATATTAAAAGTTATATTTTATAACTTAAAATATCTTTAAACACTTTATTTTCATTTAAAATGATTATTATAATATTAAAATCATTTTAAAACTAATTTATTTAATATAATTATTAAATAACTTTAATATCATTAATAATAATTAATTAATGAAATTTATCTTTAAATATTAAAAGTTATATTCTATAACTTAAAATATTTTTAAACTATTTATTTTCATTTAAAATAATTTTTATAATATTAAAATCATTTTAATTCATTTATTTAATTTAATTGTTAAATAAATCTAATATCATTAATATTAAATAATTAATAAAATTTGCTTTAAAATATTAAAAGTTATATATTGCAACTTAAAATATTTTTAAATAACTTATTATCATTTAAAATAATTTTTAATATAATAAAATTCATTTTTTAATTAATTTATTTAATGCATTTAATAAATAAATTAATTATCAATAATATTTAAATAAATAGTAATATTTATTAAAATTATTTCAAATTATTAAAATTTAATTTTTATAACTTAAAATAAATTTTAAAATAATTTTTGTAAATTTCGGAAATTAATTAGTATTTTTAAATAATTTTTAGAATTTAATTTAATTAATTTTAATAAAACTGTCACTAAAGACTGCCTATAGCGACAGAACCGTCGCTATAGGTGTTCTTCGTGTTCTTCATGAAACCCAGATCTTCATAGCCAGTTTGTAAGGTATCATGTTTGACCAAGCATACATCTTAGCTCGTAACGTTTCTGGGCATGGTGTTAGTCAGATCTTGCAGTGCTAGTGTAAGACTACATGATCCAACTACAAACATGGCCAAAAAACACATAACCAAGGAGATCCGGAGCCATGAACTAGCTGTCAGAGCTGTTCTTCATTTTCTGGGTTACCCAGAAATGAAGAATAGTTCAACTAGCTAGTTTTGGGCTTCCACAACTTGTTTTTCATGTAATGTTTAAGTGATCTAAGGGTTTCAGGTTCTAGACCACATGTATTACTATAGATCTATTATAAAACATCAGTAAAATAACGACCGAATAATAAGATCTTGTCCGGTCAAACCCTATCAGAAGCCACGCTGATGAACTTTTTGGGTTACCCAGAAAGCTCATCTGTGGACCTTCTGCTTGGTTTGACCATCCCCTAAATCTCGTATGTTTGTGATAAAAGCGATATAAGAGCATTAACCTGTAGTACACATACTATATTACACATATCTTACAATAACAACATCAAAACAACCAACAGAAGCAAGATCAGAGACGTCAAAAGTATTGTCAGACCGTTTCTGGGTTACCCAGCCGGTTAACGACTTTTGACCTCGATTAACTTGCAGTCTGTTTATGATATGAACTTGATTCTTGATCCAGATCAAAGAACACATAACAGACTACATATCTAAAACATTAAATAACAAAAATCATGATCATGCAAGAATCTAGAGCCACTGACATTCATTGTCAGACCACCAAGAATTTTTTTTTCCAGATTTTGCAGAATCTCAAATCCGAGCCTCTAGATATTATGGATCTAACATCTAGCAAATCAGATCATCATTATACATTATATCTAACATGTTTAACACAAAAAATAACATCTAACAACAGATTAATGGACAGATTGTAGCTTAGGGTTTTATACCTTTATAATCAATTTCTTGATTCTATGCTTATGATCTGTTAAGGGTGTTCGTGGGGCTTTTTTTGTGACTGATATACTTGCAAATTTTCATGGGTTTCAAAGAGAGAGATAATGGTTGAGTGGTGTGAGAAAAATAAACTAACAAATGCAATTCTCTCTCTCTCTCTCAATCTATATATACAAGTCTTGGATGCATGTATTGGCTGATCTAGAGGTTGATTGCTGTCATTAGAGAGCACATGGGGTTGTTGGTATAGGTCACCAACTCACCTATAGTCAAAATCTACAAACTAGCTATAATAATGCAAGGGGTATTTTGGTCAATTGGCTTAGAATTTTAATGACAATCTTGTAATCCTTGCAAACCCTTAGGGTTTGACCCTTAGGGTTTAAACCTAAGGTTTAGCACAAAATAAATTTCTAGGTTTTCATTTAGGGTTTAAAAATAAAATAAAATTAAAAATTAGTTTCTAAAATTTATAATTAGGGTTTTTTAAATTAGATTAGTTTTTTAATTACTTTATACAGGAACATTAGGGTTTAATATCACTAATTATAATTAACCTTGTTAATTAAACAATTAGGGTTTATGATTTTGATAATTAGGGTTACTAAATTATAATTAGGGTTTCTAATTACCCAATTAGGGTTTTTCTTAAAGATTAATTAGGGTTTCTAGATTTTAATTAGGGTTTACCTAATTAATCATTTAATACACAACACAGATCATATAACACAGTTATATAACAGACTTAAACTCACAATTGAGTTTCAATTTAGGGTTTCCCGCCGTAAAATTAGAGTTTTCAAATATTGTACCATAATTGACCAATCATTGACAGTACGTACATACAGTACATATTTATAGCACTAAAAAATCAAAATATAATTAATATTATATTATTATTCTCATCCCTTGATAAAAATTCAAAATTATGGTTTGGATTCCATATCTTATTTATTCTTCCATAACTAACCTTAATAATTAAGGTAAAATAATTAACTTAATAATCATACAAAATTTCATATAATAAAATAATTGTTATAATTATTCTAAAATCACTTCATATATTATTTAAATAATATATGATTATATTTTCTTGGAAAATAATTAATAAAACATTTCTACTATAAATTAATTATTATAAGATTATACTTTATAAAAATCAATAATTCTAAAATAAAATTATTTGTAAACATTCGTTTAATAAATATATTTTTATTTATCACATAAATACATATACATATTATCTTTTACAAATCCTCATCTTTTTAAAAAAAAAATTATACGCAAAATTTCTGATTTAATTATATAAAAAATATCGGGTTGTTACAATACTAGATAAATATTTAAATATTCTTGTTACCGCTTTAAGATGATATTCTTTCGGTTGAGCTTGAAATCTAGCACAAAGGCATACACTATACATAATATCCGGTCTTGATGAAGTTAGATAAAGTAAACAACCAATCATACCTCGATACAGTGTTACTTCAACATCTTTACTTGTAGCATCTGCAGTAAGATTGATGGTAGTACTCATTGGTGTTGACTTTGGTTTGGTATTTTCAAAACCAAATCTCTTTAATAACTCCTTTACATATTTGGATTGGTGAATGTGAATCCCTTCATTGGATTGTTTGATTTGAAGCCCTAAGAAATAGTTTAATTCGCCCATAAGGCTCATATCAAACTCATTATGCATACATTGGGAAAACCACTCACACAAAGAGTTAGTAGTAGCTCCAAAAATTATGTCATCCACATAAATTTGAACAATTAATAAATCTTTATTTTTGGTTTTAATAAAAAGAGTAGAGTAAATTTTACAGCGATTAAAACCATTTTCTAATAAAAACTTTCTTAGTCTTTCATACCAAGCTCTTCGAGCTTGTTTTAATCCATACAAAGCCTTTTTCAATTTAAACACATGATGTGGATATTTTTCATGTTTGAAATCGGGTGGTTACTTAACATATACTTCCTCATTTAAGTAACCATTTAAAAAAGCACTTTTCACATCCATTTGATATAATTTAAATTGTCTAAAGCATGCATAGGCTAATAAAATTCTTATAGCTTCCAACCTTATAATAGGGGCAAAGGTTTCTTCATAGTCTATACCTTCTTGTTGATTATAGCCTTCAGCTACCAATCTGGCTTTGTTTCTTGTTATAATACCATTTTCATCTAATTTATTTTTGAAAATCCATTTTGTACCAATTGTAGAAGCATCATTAGGAGGCTTAATAAGATCACATACCTGACATAGTTCAAATTGGTTTAACTCTTCCTGTATGGCAATTGTCCAATTTTCATCTTGAATTGCTTCCTTGGCATTTTTTGGTTCAACTTGAGAAAGAAAGGCTGAAAATGCATAATAATTCCTTGCTTTCCATCTTGTGTTCATCCAAGTGTCGGGATCTCCTATGATCAAGTTTGGAGGATGATTTCTCACAGTTCGAGATGATTTAGGAAGCTTGGCAGTAGTCATCTGTGTTATAGATTTAAACTATGGTATGTCACATTCTGCATAAGGGTGTTCGTCTGATTTTTCTTCTAAATCAGACGGGTCTGATGTCTATTTTTCGGTGTTTGCATGTCTGAGTTTTCTACTAAAATGGACGGGTCAGGCTGTCTGATTTCATCTGTCTTTCCTTCTAATTCAGACGGCTTAGGCTGTCCGGAATTAACAATTTGGATTCCACGATTTATATTGTTATTTCCTGCAGAATCTTCATCTTTCGATAGATCATGGTTAAATTCATCAAATATTACATGCACAGATTATTCAACCTTTGACTTGTCAAGATTATATACCCTATATGCCTTACTATGTACTGAATAACCAAGAAAAATAGCTTCGGTTGATTTTGCATCAAATTTTCCAAGATTACTGATAAGTGGGTTTTATACCCACAATTCGGCTCCTAAGTCGAGCTTAAACGGTGTTGATTCCTTGATTTTATGTTTTGTTTTTAGTTGTTTAGCTTTGTTTTGTGTTTAGGTTTGATGAAGTGGCATTTGGATAAAAAGGGTGGATTTATGGTGGAATGTGGCAAGAAAGAGAGCATAATGGACGGTTGAATGAACACATGAGCCCGGTAGGAATTTGGCCTTTTATCTTTAACACCCGGTAGAAGTGGGGTCTTGAAGTTATTTAGCACTTCACTAGCCAGCTGGGGCTGGCCTTTTCCTCTACTAAACCCAGTAGTAAATTCAGGGGTCCTGAATCAATTGATGACCATGCCGGTAGAAATTTGGCTTATTATATAACAACATGCCAAATAGGAGGTAATTTCAGTAGTGCAGGGCATATTGTTGTCCTAGTTGATTTCTAATGCTGTAAATGTAAGCTTAAGTGTTTGGGATGGCTTAGAACTCTATTATGGACAAAATTGTAATGAGAATTTGTGGCTGGGCATAAAATAACATACAACAAACACAAGATGGGAGATCATACATGCAATTACATCATTGAAGACAGATTTTCTAAACGAAGCATTGGAGAAGGACATTGAAGGCTACTTTCACGACGATTGCAGACTGGGCTAGAGAGAAGGGTGGTTCTGGATTTATTCTTCTTCTTTAGTTTAAATTCTGTAATTGGGATGATGATTTCTTTTATTTATTCAGTATTTAATTCATTAGTTATGAACTAAATTCTTTATTAGGCTTATAACGGATCTTTAAGTGGAACGATGATTATGTAACTTTTATTTTAAGTTTAATAAGCAATTATTCAGTTTATCTATATTTGTGCTTGAATCTATAAATTACCTGATCACCAATTTTATGTGGACTTGTATGGATTCGAGAGATGAAATACGAGTCTAGACTAAGTCAATATAGCATGTGTTCTTGAATTCTGTGAATGAATGGAATCTTGATGAATGTTAAGATAAAGATATGCTTAACATCGCATGTAATCGGATAGAGAACTTGGACTTAAACCTTCTTTAATTTTAATTCACATAGAGATATAGTGAGTTAGTTATTTAAGGTGTTTAACTTAGTTCTAACTAAATTATGGTTTGAGTTAATACGGTATTAGTGCATCGAGAGGTGGCTAGTTCTACTTGAGTGTTCTTGATTAATAAACTGGGATAGTGAATTAAACTGGAATAAGGTGTAATAATCAGAGTGAGGCTTAGAGTGAAGTTGTAAGCCTAATTTTCCAATACTTGTTTGAAAATTTAGTTTTTAGGGTTGTTGATTGTTTGGTATTCTCAGTTGTTTAATATCTTTAGTTATAATTTTGAAATTGGTTAGTTTAATAAAATTTGGATTAATAGGAAATTGGTAATTGTGAGGATTAATTTCTAGCTAATCTTTGTGGGAACGATACTTAACTTATCACTTTAATATTTGTTGACCACGTATACTTGTGTGCTGTGCGTATATAGATTTTACCCAACAAGTTTTTGGCACCGTTGCCGGGGATTATAGATTTTAATAATTTTGCAATATCAGTTTAATTAGTCCAGTTTTACTTAAACATTTTGCTTTTTGTTTTGTTCTTTATATTTCAGGTTCTTGAAGTCGGTTTATGCAAACTCGTTCCAAAAACCCAGATTTGCTTCCTTTGGAAGACGACATCGAAAAACGGTTTCAAAGGTTAAGTAAGTGGATCAAGGACACTAGGGAAGATTTTGAAAACTCTGAAAAAGAAGAAGTAATGGCTGCCGAAGATCAGAAAGCGTTGAGAGATTTTACTACACCTAAGGTGGCCGAAGCTTCGCATTTAGTATCACCGAAGCCGGCGATTCTTTGTAAACACGTTTGAAATCAAGCCTGAGACTATTCAGATGATTCAGAACTCGGTACGGGGACTTGCAAATGATGATCCAAATGAACATTTGATCATCATTTTGGAGATATGTGACACTTTCAGGTATAATGGGGTGTCAGATGAAGCAGTCAGGCTTCGGTTGTTCCCATTCACTCTACGAGACAAGGCGAAGCGTTGGTTACACTCACTACCGTCGGGATCAATAACTACATGGGAAGACCTAGTGCATAAATTTCTAGCCAAATTCTTCCCACCAGCAAAGACTACAAAAATGAGGAATGAGATTACTATGTTTGAACAACAGCACGGGGAATCGTTATATGAGGCATGGGAAAGATACAAGGAATTTCTTAGGAAATGCCCACATCACGGATTACCAAAATAGCTGTAGATGAACACATTCTACAATGGGTTAAATGGGAATCTTAGAACGAGTATCGATGCAGCTTCGGGTGGAGCATTTATGGCTAAGAAATATGAGGAAGCGTATGAGTTAGTTGAGACAATGGCGGCTAACAACTACCAGTGGACTACTTCGAGGATGACACAACCTAAGGTGGCTGGGTTGTTAGAGGTAGATGGAGTGACCGCGTTGGCAGCTCAAATTGCTGCTTTATCAAAGAAAATGGATACTATGATGGGTACACAACCACAACAGGTGGCGTATGTGTGCGAGTTATGTGCTGGAGAACATCCTACGGAGCAGTGCGCCATCAACCCAGCATCGGTTCAGTTTGTGGGAAGCTATAACATGATGCCACCAAAGAATATGTATCAAAATGCCTACAACCCGGGGAATAAGAACCATCCTAATATTTCACGGAGCAACAATCAGAATTAGCAAGCTCCACGACAATCTTATCCACCGGGATTTCAGAATCAATAACAACAAATAACTCAGCATCAAGAGAGAAAATCAGATTTAGAAGAGTTGTTGTCGAAGTATATTATGAGCAACGAGGCAGTTATGAAGTCACAAGCAGTAGCCATCAAGAATCTAGAAAATCAGATGGGACAACTAGCCTTAGCATTGAACAATAGACCGCAAGGGAGTCTACCAAGTGACACCAAAAAGAATCCGAAGGGAAATCACGAACAGTATCAGGTAATCACCTTGAGAAGCGGAAAACATCTAGACGAGGAAATTGCAGAGAATAGCTACAAAAGATGACAAAGTTAATGACAACAAAGTGGTTGAAGAGAAACAAGGAGAGGAAAAACAAGTTGAACATACAAAGTTGAATGACAAGCCAGTTGTGTATCCTCTACCGCCATTTTAGCAAACAGTCCAAAAACAGAAATTAGATAAGTAGTTCGCGAAATTTTTAGAAGTTTTTAAGAAACTTTAGATTAACATCCCTTTCGCAGAAGCCTTAGAGCAGATTCCTAGTTATGCTAAATTCATGAAGGGAATTCTATCTAGGAAAAAGAAGTTGGAGGATTTTGAAACTGTGGCATTAACAGAGGAGTGCAGTGTCGTGTTATAGCGAAAGTTACCACCGAAGTTGAAAGATCCTGGGAGTTTTACCATTCCATGCATAATTGGGAATATGGCGTTCAATAAATGCTTATGTGATTTGGGGGCAAGTGTGAACCTTATGCTGTTATCAGTTTATACAAAATTGGGTTTACCAGCTCCAAAGCCTACGAATATTTCTCTACAGTTGGCGGATAGGTCAATCACGTACCCAAGAGACATTGTGGAGGATATATTGGTTAAGGTAGACAAATTTATATTCCCCACGGAATTTATAATTCTGGATTTTGAGGAAGATAAGAACATCCCCATCATCTTAGGGAGACCGTTCTTGGCTACGGGTAGGACGCTCATAGATGTGCAAAAAGGTGAACTAACTATGAGGGTCCAAGATCAGGAAGTGAAGTTCAACGTATTCAAAGCTATGGAGTTCCCTACAGATGAAGAGGAGTGTTTCAGGATGGAAGTCATTTATCAGATAATCAACGAAGACATGGTTAAAAGCTTGGCTAATGATCCATTGGAAACGACACTACTGGGGGATGAAGATTTGGATGATCCAGAGTTCGTAGATCATTTGAATATGCTAGATTCCTTGCCGCGGGTTAGTAGATTCAAAGCACCATTTGAGCCATTACACATGGAAGAGAAAGCCACGACAAGGATGAAACCTTCATTGGAGGAGCCACCTACACTTGAGCTAAAACCACTTCCTAAACACCTCAGGTATGCATACTTAGGCACTTCTAATACTTTACCTATTATTATTGCTTCTGCGCTTAACAAAATGCAGGAAAATAAGTTGCTGAGAGTGCTAAGGGAATACAAATCGGCTATCAGATGGACTATTGTAGACATCAAGGGAATCAATCCATCCTTTTGCATGTACAAAATTCTCATGGAAGAGGATTCAAAGCCAATAGTGGAACAGCAGAGACGGCTCAATCCGATAATGAAAGAAGTGGTGAAGAAAGAGATTCTAAAGTGGCTGGATGCGGGAACCATCTACCCAATTTCAGACAGTGCTTAGGTTAGTCCTGTTCAATGTGTGCCGAAAAAAAGCGGAATGACAGTAGTAAAGAACAACGACAATGAGTTAATTCCGACAAAGAGAGTGACCTATTGGAGGGTTTGCATGGACTACATGAAGTTGAATAAAGTAACCTGCAAAGACCATTTTCCTCTGCCTTTTATCGATCAGATGTTGGATAAATTTGCGGGGCACGAATTTTACTGCTTATTAGATGGGTATTCAGGATATAATCAGATAGTCATAGCTTCTGAAGATCAAGAGAAAACAACTTTCACGTGCCCTTACGTCACATTCGCATTAAGGAGAATGTCATTTGGCTTGTGTAATGCACCTGCTACCTTCCAACGGTGTATGATGGCTATCTTCTCAAATATGGTGGAGAAAAATGTGAAAGTCTTCATGGATGACTTTTTGGTCTTTGGGGATAGTTTTGATATCTATTTAGAAAACTTAGTCATGGTTTTAAAGTGCTGCGTAGAGACTAATTTGGTGCTTAATTGGGAAAAGTTCCACTTTATGGTCGAAGAAAGAATAATTTTGGGACACAAGGTCTCAGCGAAGGGATTAGAGGTTGATAGAGCAAATCTAGAAACGATTGAAAATCTTCCATCACCAACGTCAGTTAAGGGAATCTGAAGTTTTCTGGGACATGCCGTGTTCTATAGGAGATTCATAAAAGACTTCTCTAGGATTGCAAAACCATTATGCAATCTCTTAGAGAAGGATGCAGTTTCCAACTTTGATGAGGAGTGTAAGTTAGCATTTGAGCTATTAAAGAAGAAATTGACTACATCTCCAGTTATTGTTGCACCGGACTGGAATATGCCTTTTGAGTTAATGTCCGATGCAAACGACTTTGCGATAGGGGCTGTTTTGGGTCAACGTCGAGAGAAGACATTCCACGCCATATACTATGCAAGTAAAACTCTTACGGATGCCCAATTGAACTACACAACTACGAAAAAGGAATTACTTGCAGTAGTATATGCCTTTATTAAATTTCGGGCATATTTGATTGGGACAAAGGTAGTAGTCTATACGGATCACTCGATAATTCGTTACTTAATTTCGAAGAAAGATGCTAAGCCACGACTTATCAGGTGGATACTTCTCCTACAAGAATTTGGTTTGGAAATAAAAGATTGAAAGGGGACGGAGAATCAAGTTGCAGATAACTTATCAAGGTTGGAGAATCTAGGTAAAAATGAAGAGGACAAGTGTGTAATCAATGAGTCATTTCCGGATGAGCAACTGTTTGGAGTCAATGCAGAATTTCTGTGGTACACGGATTTTGCTAACTATGTAGTGAGCAACATCCTTCCTCCTGATCTTAAATGACAGCAGAAAAAGAAATTCATACATGATGTCAAGTGGTACATGTGGGATGAGCCATACGAATTTAAACAATGCGCTGACAAAATGATTAGAAGGTGTGTGCCCTACAACGAGGTGAAGAATATAATGCACGAGTGTCATTCGTCTGCATACGGAGGACATTATAGAAGTGAGAGAACAACATCGAAAATTCTTCAAGCATGGTTCTATTGGCCTACAATATTTAAAGACACCCACCAATTCGTAAAAAGCTGTGATAGATGTCAACGGGTGGGTGACATATCGAAAAGGAATGAGATGACACTACATACTATCTTGGAAGTTGAAATTTTTGACGTTTATGGCATTAATTTTATAGGGCTATTTCCATCATCGTTCAGTAATCAGTATATCTTATTTGCGGTTAACTATGTATCAAACTCGGTTGAAGCCGTAGCACTCCCCACTAACGATGCCAAAGTGGTTCTTAAGTTCTTGCAAAAGAATATTTTTACAAGATTTGGCACGCCTAGAGCTATAATAAGTGATGAGGGAAGTCACTTTTGCAACAAATAGTTCACAGCTCTTTTGGCAAAATATGGGGTCAACCATAAGGTAGCTACATCATATCATCCCCAAACAAGTGGGAAAACTGAGGTTTCAAACAGGGAGGTAAACAAAATCTTAGAGAAGGTGGTAAACCTGAACAGAAAAGACTGGGCTCTCAGATTGGATGATGCATTATGGGCTTACAGAACTATTTACAAGACACCAATTAGGATGTCACTATATCAGTTGCTATACGGAAAAGTATGTCACCTATATGTCGAGTTACAACATAAGGCCTATTGGGCAATTCAGAAACTCAACTTCGATCAAGCAGCATCAGGTGAAAAGAGGCTACTTCAATTAAATGAACTCAATGAATTCAGACTTCAAGCCTATGAGAACTCGAAGTTGTACAAAGAAAAGGTAAAGAAATGGCACGACAAGAAAATCATGCAGAGAACATTCGAACCGGGGCAATCAGTACTGTTGTTCAACTCAAGATTGCGGTTGTTCCCCGGGAAGCTAAAATCAAGGTGCTCGGGTCCATTCACTATAAAGAGGGTTTTCCCACATGGCGACGTTGAACTATACAGTAGAAACCCATTGGAGACGTTCAAGGTCAACGGTCAACGGTTGAAGCATTATTGGGGTGGCAAATCCAATTGGGATGTCATAGCCATCACACTTACCGACGCACCATGAATAGGGAGTAGTCAGGTCGAACGACTTAAAATTAAGCGCTAGTTGGGAGGCAACCGAATTTTACTTTTATTATCAGTATCTGTAGTCATATTAGTCAATTTTTAGTTTAGAATAATAATTAGTATATAATATGTTCATTACGTAGCTATTTAGTTATATTGTCTAGATAATTTTACCACCCATGCTTAAAATTGCTCAATATCTACTTATATTTATGTTATTGGCATTACAAGTACTTAACAAGATCATGTATTGGAGTAGATGGAAAGAATAAGCAAAATAAGGCATTAGAAGATTACAAGCAAAGTCAGGCTTGCTCTTTTAAACTTAATACCTGACCCGTAGTGAAATCAAGACTCATTTATAGCCGATAACCATACGTAATTTCAGCATTTATAAGGCAACACCCATTGGGGTGGGGGTTCCTATGTTCAAAATAGATGACACGCCAGCCGGGGCTGGCCCTTCATGGAGTAATACCCCAGCCGGGGAGGGGGGGTCCAGAATTAGAAAAGGTGGTAATAACAGTTATATTGTTCAGACATTATCTCCCAATTTTCTTGCACTCCAACTTCCTACATTCCCACTCCTTCACAACATACACCCACGAACTTATACATTAATTCCCATCTCCCCACTACAATCAAACACTTACCCACTACTTCAACCTAGTCACCCATTATTCCATACATCACCTCCTCTCTATAAAACCACTCCTTCACCACACAATCTAACAACCTCAATTCACACCAATTTGTAAGTTCAAGGTTAGGGTTTGAGCGAATCTATACAACCAACTTGGAGATATACTAAAAGTAAGTAGTTTGTCTACTAATTCCTAAATTTCTATCACCATAGTTCGAGCCAAATTACCAAGTTTGGGAGAATTTCACGTCTTGCACACCAAGTGTTTGACAAATTGCTTAAGTGAAGTGTGGGCAGAATTTGTTGTTGAAGCTCACCAATTACAAAGACATGGCACCAAAACCGGCATCAAAGAGGCAACGAGGAGAGAGTTCAGGGGCCACACCACCAACCCGAACCTTTGACAGGCGCAAATTCATAAGTGCCGCCGCCGTCTACCGTTACGACTACCTTGTAACAAAAGTGCGACGCCCCCAAAATAGGTGTACAACACCCATTCTGAGTCGCCAAATACATGGTACAGAAACAACTACAACTTTATTAATACAACTGTCGTGCAAAATACGACAACACTTAAACTGTGAGTTTAAATACAAATATTATCATCTAGACAATATCCACACTCAAATAAGTCCTCATTACAATTATTGATACACTATTTTACAAAATAGTGAGGACTACTAAAACAACTTCTAGAACCATCATTCCACACCCCGACTAGTACTTTCGCTACATTCTCGCCTCCGAGAGAAGAAAAATGGAACAAAAAGGAAAAGGGTGAGCTCAACTAGCTCAGTAAAGAACATTATGACTAAGATAACATAGAACAAATTATCGTTAGTCCTCAAAAGGGAAAAATCTAATAGAATACAATAGACAACCATTTTTAAATCAATATTCGCAGCGGAAATAATAATTCATTAGAAGAGTTAAATAGAGAATAAAATATTCTATCTTCTATATATGAATTTAAAAGTCCATCGTCAATATTTTATCCCTGTAACATCAATCAACATATATCTGGAATCAAATATTCATCTTTGCACTGCAGGCCAAAGATATTCATCAGTTGGTCATGTTCATCTAAATACCTATTCATCTTTGCACTACGAGCCAAAGATATTCATCAGAAATCATTCATCTTTGCACTACAGGCCAAAGATATTCAGTAATATCATCATTTAGGACTGAGGATGATGAAAAATATTTTAAAGGAAACGAACCCAGTGAAACAAAATAACAAATATTAAAGATTCGTATTTCGGTTTATTCATGTCCAAAAATACCTCATAAGTAATCATAGTGGAGTAAAATTCAAGAATAATCAAAACATGGATACAATCCAAGCTAATATCCATAATAGATATTTTGGACAAAAAGAAGAAAATTTCATTTTTTCTATGAATAGTTTAAGATACGTGAATAGTCTTAGATATCGTGAATAATAACCCCAGACACAAAAAGTTCTAAATTTGATAAAAGTTCGGACCAATATTTCGGCATAATGATATTGAAGAAAATAATATCATTTAAGAAGAAAACAACATCCTTACCTCGAAAAGACAATGATTAATTTGGAATCTTTGGATATAGTCTTTGAAGGGAATTTGTACCGTATAGCAAAACTCAAAGTCTCAAAATACTCACAAAAATACGCTCGATAATATAGAGAGAGAAAGAGAGAGAAAATTTGTTTCTGGTGTGATTTTCAATTCTAACCTAAGCACCCTATTTATAAGAAAATGCTTAGAACACCAAAGCAGAAAATTTAATAAAATATTAATATATAATTAAATTTTCTTATGCCCACTTTGAATTCTCTAGCTTCAGCACTTTGCACATGTTTAATGAGGCCACAAAATGTAAAAAAAGTTTTTATTAATAAAAATAAATAAAACTTCCAAAAATTAATTATTTCGGAACTTCAAAACTTTAATAATTCATAATAAATAGCCCTTTTGTCAGAAAAATTCGAACCACATGTCTTTTCCATAAGAAATTTCATTATCTAGAACTTTGCAGAAGAAAGGTTTTCCAAATTCCAAACAAAAATTGACCGAAATCCACAAACGGGCAATTTTACAGGCTATAATCAAATTTCACTCAAGAAATGGGGTCCACCGACACACAAAACATGTGTTAATCATTTAATGCAACAAAAATACTCTTTCTCCTCATATACTCATATATCCCACATTCATTGTAAAAATATCACCATTATTATATTATTAAAATATAATAATATAATTAAATGAATTATTTAATCAGAAAAAGATAAAATATCGATTTTCAACAATTGTCACTTTGAAAATTTTCTCCATCTATATCCACATAAAATGAATATTTTCCTCATCATATAAATCAATAATTAATTATTCACAAATAATATTACGTAATCAATCCACAATCGACAACCAAGCGGTTCCGGAAAGAGGGGGCTTTCGATAAGGATTTCTCTTTACTAAATAGCGAATTAGGTGACCAAACCTCTCCTTAGGCGAACATTCTAGACATTGCCAATAATGTTATCTAATAATATTATTCAGGATAATATGAATTATTGTCTCGATAATGGAAAATACCGTGTAGTGACAATTATTAAAACAACGATAATAATATAAAATATCAACGCAAAGAATTATTGAATCAATAAAATAAAATCTTTGAGCGATAATTACCGTAACAATTATTGAGTAGTGCCTTCTTACGTAAGAATCAATAATTGGTGCAATACCGTTCTTCTACTTTGTGCAACAACAACGCGTACATCGTGTTTTAACCACCGGGTATTCTAACAGTATTAACGGTAACACCTACGTCATTATTTATAAACAATTTATACTTGTCATTTTCTTCATCCAACCGCTTTCCGTTATGGGGCCCACAAAAGGCTGCGCCATCGTACGAATATTCCCCAACAGTAAGAATATTCCACGACCAAACGAATATTCTCCGATAAAAAAATGAATATTTTATAACCACTTGCTTATTTGAAATATTTGCGCATTTTACCCATAACTAACCACATTAATCAAATCAACTCTTACTATTTCAAAATAATGAATAGAGGAAATTTAATTTTATTTATAATAAGTTGGGGTCTTACAACCTCCCCTCCTTATGAAATTTCGTCCTCGAAATTGACGTACATACTTGGTGTTTCGAAAAGGTGAGGGTACCTCGCTTTCATTTCCGTTTCCAACTCCCAGGTCATTTCCTCTATAGCATGGTTCTTCCACAAAACTTTGACTTGTGGTATGACCTTTGTGCGTAGGACATGCTCTTTCCTATCCAAGATCTTGACAGGTACCTCTTCGTACGTTAAGTCTTCGGCTATCTCGTCCGGTTCTAACTCAATAACGTGGTTTGGGTCTTTCACATATTTACGTAGCACAGATATATGAAAAATATTATGAACACGAGACATACTTAGAGGTAATGCGAGTCTATAGGCCACATTTCCTACTCGGTCAAGAATCTGAAATGGACTAATAAATCGTGGATTGAGCTTTCCTCTCTTCCCGAATCTTGTAACTCCCTTCCATGGAGAAATACGTAACAATACATGATCCCCAATGTCAAATTCCATGTCCTTTCGACGAAGATCCGCATAACACTTTTTTTGATCCTATGCCGTTTGTATACGTTGTTGAATCATTTGGATCTTCTCTGTAGTCATTCGTACCAACTCTGGTCCCAACAACGTTGCTTCTCCCACCTCATCCCAGCATACTAGAGAGCGACACTTTCGTCCATATAATGCCTCGAATGGAGCCACACCTATACTTGCCTGATAATTGTTGTTGTAAGAGAATTCCACCAATGATAAATACTTATCCCAACTCCCTTTGAAGTCTGGGACACAGAGTCTTAATAGATCTTCAAGAGTTTGAATAGTTCTCTCTGATTGTCCGTCCGTTTGAGGATGGTAATGCTGAACTGAATCCTAAATCCGTTCCCATAGCTTTTTGCAAGCTAATCCAAAATCGTGAAGGGAATCTTGGGTCACGATCCGAAACTATGGATACTGGCATGCCATGCAATCTCACAATCTCATCTACGTACATACGAGCAAGACGTTCAAGGGAATAAGTCTCCCGTATCGGCAAGAAATGTGCAAACTTGGTTAATCTATCAATAATAACCCAAATAACATTTATGCCATGAGAAACCGTGGGAATACCCGTAACAAAATCCATGGTAATGTGTTCCCACTTCTATTTCAGAATCTTAAGTGTGACTCCCCCAAAATAGGTATACAACACCCATTCTGAGTCACCAAATACATGGTACAGAAACAACTACAACTTTATTAATACAATTATCGTGCAAAATACGACAACACTTAAACTGTGAGTTTAAATACAAATATTGTCATCTAGACAATATCCACACTCAAATAAGTCCTCATTACAATTATTGATACACTATTTTACAAAATAGTGAGGACTACTAAAACAACTTCTAGAACCATCATTCCACACCCCGACTAGTACTCGCTACATTCTCGCCTCTTGAGAAGAAAAATGAAACAAAAAGGAAAAGGGTGAGCTCAACTAGCTCAGTAAAGAACATTATGACTAAGATAACATAGAACAAATTATCGTTAGTTCTCAACAGGGAAAAATCTAATAGAATACAATAGACAACCAGTTTTAAATCAATATTCGCAGTGGAAATAATAATTCATTAAAAGAGTTAAATAGAGAATAAAATATACTATCTTCTATATATGAATTTAAAAGTCCATCGTCAATATTTTATCCCTGTAACATCAATCAACATATATCTGGAATCAAATATTCATCTTTGCACCTGCGCAGCCAAAGATATTCATCAGTTGGTCATGTTCATCTAAACACCTGTTCATCTTTGCACTACGAGCCAAAGATATTCATTAGAAATCATTCATCTTTGCACTACCGGCTAAAGATATTCAGTAATAGCATCATTTAGGACTGAGGATGATGAAAAATATTTTAAAGGAAACGAACCCAGTGAAACAAAATAACAAATATTAAGGATTCGTATTTCGGTTTATCCATGTCCAAAAATACCTCATAAGTAATCATAGTGGAGTAAAATTCAAGAATAATCAAAACATGGATACAATCCAAGCTAATATCCATAATAGATATTTTGGACAAAAAGAAGAAAATTTCATTTTTTCGGTGAATAGTGCCGTATTCGTGAATAGTACCGTATACGTGAATAGTAACCCCGACACAAAAAGTTCCAAATTTGATAAAATGTTCAGACTAATATTTTGGCATAATATTAGCGCAAAAACGACTGCCTCCAGATCTTTAGCGCGAAAATGACTGCTGCCAACTCTAGATCATGAGTAGGATAATTCCTCTCATATTCTTTAAGTTGTCGCGAGGCATAGGCTATGACTTTCCCACGTTGCATGAGAACACATCCTAACCCTTTGCCTGAAGCATCGCTGTAGATAACAAATCCATCCGAACCAGATGGTATTGTCAAAATAGGTGCCGAAATGAGTCTCCTATTAAGCTCTTGGAAACTCTTCTCGCATTCTTTGCTCCATACAAATTTTGTATCCTTCTGAGTCAGCTGAGTTAACGGGGTAGCGATTCGAGAAAATCCTTCCATGAATCTCTGATAATAACCAGCTAAGCCGAAAAAGCTACGTACTTCGGTCATCGATTTCGATTTCTCCCAACTTTGTATGGCTTCAATCTTCGCCGGGTCAACAGATACTCCATGTTTTGACACCACGTGCCCAAGGAATTCTACTTCCTCAAGCCAGAACTTGCATTTCTTCAGCTTGACATAAAGCTTATTTTCACGAAGCCTTTGAAGTACCAGCTTCAAATGGTGCTTATGATCTTCACGGCTTTTGGAATATATGAGGATGTCATCAATAAAGACAACAACGAAGTGATACAAATATTCCTTGAATACTCGGTTCATCATATTCATGAAAGCCGCAGGAGCATTAGTCAATCCAAAAGAAATGACTAAGAATTTATAATGCCGTCACCGAAGTTTTGAAGGCGCCTTTAGAATATCCTCGCCTCTAATCTTGGTGATGATATCCAGAACGAAGATCAATTTTTGAAAAGAATTGTGCTCCTTGCAACTGGTCAAACAAGTCATCAATATGAGGTAGCGGATACTTATTCTTGATGGTGACATGGTTCAATTCCCGATAGTCAATACAAAGTCGCATACTGTCGTCTTTCTTCTCTACAAATAAAATATGAGCACCCCAAGGAGATGTACTAGGACGAATAAAACCGATGTCCAATAACTCCTGTAGTTGGACCTTTAACTCCTGAAGTTCAATAGGAGCCATTCGATATGGGGTTTTAGAAATGGGCTTTGTACCAGGTTCAAGATCAATAAAGAATTCAACTTCACGTTCCGGGGGTAAACAGGGAAGTTCTTCAGGAAATACGTCAGGAAATTCACTAACAATAGAAATATTATTCACATCTGACGTGTTTTTGTTGAAGTCCGTGACATGGGCTAAGAAATCTTGACATCCGTTTTTAATAAACGAATGGCTTTATGGCTTGATATAACAATGATTGATTTTAATGGTTTAGTTGCTTGAATTCGAACAACAGGTTGTTTAGGAATATGAAAACTAATAACCTTACGAAAACAATCAATTTTGGCATGATGAGTAGTTAACCAATCAATCCCTAAAATCACATCAAAAGTAAGTATTCCAACAGTCTCCTCTTAAGCTGTTGGAAACTCTTCTCGCATTCTTCGTTCCATACAAATTTTGTATCCTTCCGAGTCAACTGAGTTAACGGGGTAGCGATTCGAGAAAATCCTTCCACGAATCTCCGATAATAACCAGCTAAGCGCAGAAAGCTACATACTTCGGTCACCGACTTCGGTTGCTCCCAACTTTGTATTGCTTCAATCTTCGTCGGGTCAACAGATACTCCTTGTTTTGACACCACGTGCCAAAGGAATGCTACTTCCTCAAGACAGAACTCGCATTTCTTCAACTTGGCATATAACTTGTTTTCACGAAGCCTTTGGAGTACCAGCTTTAAATGGTGCTCATGATCTTCACGACTTTTGGAATATATGAGGATGTCATCAATAAAAACAATAACGAACTGATCCAAATATTCCTTGAATACTCGGTTCATCATATCCATGAAAGCAGCAAGAGCATTAGTCAATCCAAAAGACATTACTAAGAATTCATAATGCTCGTACCGAGTTCTAAAGGCAGTCTTTGGAATATCCTCAGTTTTAACCTTCAACTGATGATATCCAGAACGAAGATCGATTTTTAAAAAGAATTGTGCTCCTTGCAACTGGTCAAACAGGTCATTAATGCGAGGTAGCGGATACCTATTCTTGATGGTGACATGGTTCAACGATAGTCAATACAAAGTCGCATACTCTTGTCTTTCTTCTTTACAAATAAAACAGGAGCACCCCAAGGAGATGTACTAGGACGAATGAAACCGATGTCCAACAACTCCTGTAGTTGGACCTTTAACTCCTGAAGTTCAATAGGAGCCATTCGATATGGGGTTTTAGAAATAGGCTTTGTACCAGGTTCAAGGTCAATAAAGAATTCAACTTCACGTTTTGGGGGTAGACCGGGAAGTTCTTCGGGAAATACGTCAGGAAATTCACTAACAATAGAAATATTATTCACATCTGACGTGTCTATATTCAAATCCATAACATGGGCTAAGAAAGCTTGACATCCATTTTTTAATAAATTAATAGCTTTATGACTTGATATAACAGTGATTGTTTTTAATGGCTTAGTTACTTGAATTCGCACAACAGGTTGGTTAGGAATATGAAAACTAACAACCTTACGAAAATAATCAATTTTGGCATGATGAGTAGTTAACCAATCAATCCCTAAAATCACGTCAAATGCAAGTATCTTTAAAGAGATAAGGTCAACAGGTAAGGTGATGGTGCCAACTTGGATCAAAGAAGATTTATAAACAGTGGATGTGATGAAAGTTTCTCCTAACGGAGTCTCCACAGATAAATCAAAGTCTAATTTCTCCGGAGTCAAGTTTAAACGTTGAGCACAAGCAGGAGAGATAAATGAATGGGTAGCACCGGTATCTAGTAAGGTATAAACTTTTCAAGAATTTATGATTAGCTTACCCGTGATCACCTCGTTTGGGTTCCTCGTATGTTGACCAGTCATGACAAACGCTCTTCCAGGAACCGTTGACTTTGACTTTTCTAGGATAGCCTTTTGAGTCACCATCCCCACTGGACTTGGTTTCGCTACCGTACACCCTCGAGCGATATGTCCTTCCTTTCCACAATTATAACATACCTTGAACTGTTGTGGACAGTTTGGGCTGATGTGTCCCTCTTTTCCACATTTATAGCACACGACCGGTGGTCGTTCTCCTCCCTTAAAACCGATTCTTCTTTGGTCTTTGGCGTCTTCACAAAGTGTCATTGTTGAATCTCCTCTTTTTAAAATCTCCCCCCGACTCTCTTCTTCTATTTTCATGGCCACGATTACCACCAGAGTGGTTACCACTTTTGTCCCAATGTTTTCCTCCTCGCTGGTTTTCATTGCTCCGATGACTGCTGCCACCGGTATGACCCTGGTTGTGGTCCCTCGGTTGAACATATTCATTATCTCGCTCTAATAATTGAGCCTTGTTTACAACATCTGAATATAAAGAAAATTTATGAGAGATAAGATATTGCTGAATCTCGGGTTTGAAACCTCTCAGAAACATCTTCGTCATTCGTTCCTCATTCTCTACCAAATGAGGTGCAAACCTGGATAACTTTGCCAACTTCGCCTCGTACTGGGACACCGTCATGTTATTTTGCTCCAGTCTAATAAACTCTACCTCCTTCATATGACGAATACTTTTAGGAAAGTACTTGTCATTGAAACGATTCAAACGTTCCCAAGATATGCTAAGTCTTGGTTTGATGGAGTGCGCTTCACGATTCCCACCAATGTCTCGCCTCATTACGGAATATAAAAGTGGCGAATGGAACCTTCTGTTCTTCCGTGCATCCCAAGACATTGAATATCTTGGTAATTTGTTTGACCCACGTCTCTGCCTTGATCGGATCCGGCTTTCCAATAAATTCTGGTGGTCCCAACTCTTTAAACTGCTTGGCCGTGACAAGCCGCGCATTGCTATCATTTCCACCCATATTTTGTACACGAGTCTCCCTCGTCTGGTTTTGCATGAACTGCAAAAAGCTCCTAAACATCACGTCATTCATCGTCTGCTCAGTTGTATTGTTCACAGGAGGAACATTGCCACTGTTGCACGTTCTCCTCGTTGGTGAGTACAAAGCGTCTCCACGGTTTCATTTACTCCATCATTAACATTCTCGATTGCCATTCTTCTTAATCTTGCCATAAAACAAGGGTTAAATAAACAAATTAACAAATCACATAATACCCCTATATTATGACCGACCAACAGATAAGCTTGGGTAGGACACACTAGCAAAGGATTTGCTCGTCTCTCCCCTCCTAGTTTTATTCCCCGATCTCATGGAGACCATATCCCTAAGCTCGATATCAATCGTGACACCCCCAAAAATAGGTATACAACACCCATTCTGAGTCGCCAAATACATGGTACAGAAACAACTACAACTTTATTAATACAACTGTTGTGCAAAATACGACAACACTTAAACTGTGCGTTTAAATACAAATATTATCATCTAGACATTATCCACACTCAAATAAGTCCTCATTACAATTATTGATACACTATTTTATAAACTAGTGAGGACTACTAAAACAACTTCTAGAACCATCATTCCACACCCCGACTAGTACTCGCTACATTCTCGCCTCCTGAGAAGAAAAATGGAACAAAAAGGAAAAGGGTGAGCTCAACTAGCCCAGTAAAGAACATTATAACTAAGATAACATAGAACAAATTATCGTTAGTTCTCAACAGGGAAAAATCTAATAGAATACAATATACAACCAGTTTTAAATCAATATTCGCAGCGGAAATAATAATTCATTAGAAGAGTTAAATAGAGAATAAAATATACTATCTTCTATATATGAATTTAAAAGTCCATCGTTAATATTTTATCCCTGTAACATCAATCAACATATATCTGGAATCAAATATTCATCTTTGCACTGCAGGCCAAAGATATTCATTAGTTGGTCATGTTCATCTAAACACCTGTTCATCTTTGCACTACGAGCCAAAGATATTCATCAGAAATCATTCATCTTTGCACTACAGGCCAAAGATATTCAGTAATATCATCATTTAGGACTGAGGATGATGAAAAATATTTTAAAGGAAACGAATCCAGTGAAACAAAATAACAAATATTAAGGATTTGTATTTTGGTTTATCCATGTCCAAAAATACCTCATAAGTAATCATAGTGGAGTAAAATTCAAGAATGATCAAAACATGGATACAATCTAAGCTAATATCCATAATAGATATTTTAGACAAAAAGAAGAAAATTTCATTTTTTCGGTAAATAGTGCCGTATTCGTGAATAGTGCCGTATACGTGAATAGTAACCCCGACACAAAAAGTTCCAAATTTGATAAAAAGTTCATTTAAGAAGAAAACAACATCCCTTAACTCGAAAAAGATAATACTTAATTGGAATCTTTGGATATAGTCTTTGAAGGAATTTGTATGCAAGTGATAGCAACACTCAAAGTCTTAAAATACTCACAAGAATACGCTCGATAATGTAGAGAGAAAGAGAGAAAAAACTTGTTTCTGGTGTGATTTTCAATTCTAACCTAAGCACCCTATTTATAGGAAAATGCTTAGAACACCAAAGCAGAAAATTTAATAAAATATTAATATATAATTAAATTTTCTTATGCCCACTTTGAATTCTCTAGCTTCAGCACTTTGCACATGTTTAGTGAGGCCACAAAATGTACAAAAAATGTTTTTATTAATAAAAATAAATAAAACTTCCAAAAATCAATTATTTCGGAACTTCAGAACTTCAATAATTCATAATAAATAGCCTTTTGTCAGAAAAATTAGAACCACATGTCTTTTCAATAGAAAATTTCATTATCTACAAATTTGCAGAAGAAAGTTTTTCCAAATTCCAAACAGAAATTGACCGAAATCCACAAACGGACGATTTTACAGGCTATAATCAAATTTCAGCCAAGAAATGGGGTCCACCGACACACAAAACATGTGTTAATCATTTAATGCAACAAAAATACTCTTTCTCCTCATATACTCATATATCCCACATTCATTATAAAAATATCACCATTATTATATTATTAAAATATAATAATATAATTAAATGAATTATATAATCAGAAAAAGATAAAATATCGATTTTCAACAATTATCACTTTAAAAATTTTCTCCATCTATATCCACATAAAATGAATATTTTTCTCATCATATAAATTAATAATTAATTATTCACAAATAATATTACGTAATCACAATCATCGACAACCAGCAGCTCCTCAGAAAGAAAGAGAACTTTCCAATAAGGATTTCTCCTTACTAGCGCGCAATTAGGTGACCAAACCTCTTCTTAGACAGAACTTTCTAGACATTGCCAATAATGTTATCTAATAATATTATTCAGATAATATGAATTATTGCTCTGATAATGGAAAATACTATGTAGTGACAATTATTAAAACAACAGTAATATAAAATATCAACGCAACAATTATTGAATCAATAAAATAAAATACTGAACAATAATTACTATAACAATTATTGAGTAGTGCCTTCTTACGTAAGAATCAATAATTGGTGCAATACCGTGTGCTACTGTGCAATAAGGCGTATTACTGTGTTTTAACCACCGGGTATTCTAACAGTATTAACGGTAACAACTACACCGTTATTTATAAACAACTTATACTTGTCGTTTTCTTCATCCAATTGTTTTCCGTTGTGGGGCCCACAAAAGGCTGGGCCGTCGTACGAATATTCCTCGACAGTAAGAATATTCCACGACCAAACGAATATTCTCCGATAAAAAAATGAATATTTTATAACCACTTGCTTATTTGAAATATTTGCGCATTTTACCCATAACTAACCACATTAATCAAATCAACCCTTACTATTTCAAAATAGTGACACCTCCAAATTTGAGTTACCTGACCCCCGAGTTTGGTGTTCACGATCCACAATATAATAACATCTAACTACCCATTTATATAGAAATAGTAATACCTAAGTCATTAACAGATATTGTTAATACATTAGTCCCAGGTTCTCTAACCTTAACATTATAAACATACCCTTTAGATAAACAAAAAGGGTTTACAAACATAACATAATAATAAGTTTATTATAACTACTCTAGCATTTTTTGCCTTTGTTCTTCTTCAAAGACCTTCTTACTGACTTTGTCCCTAGCTGAAAAGTTTTATTTAGCAAGGGTGAGCAAAAAATTTGCCCCGCAAGTTAAGATATACAATGAATGTATAAGTATCAGAATAATAGACTATCTATTTTGATAGAATGACACCAAAGTTCGGGAAACATTGAAATAACTGAACAAATCGTTAATCAATAACAAGTCTTCTCGTATTCTAGGCAACATAATAATTTGATAATGAAAGAGTACAACGCTTTCAAAGTTTCTACGATATTCTATTGAATAAACAAGAATCAATTCTACGTGATAACAAAGTGGAATGTTTTCCAGATTATCTTTGAAGCGATCCATTGGATCTAGAACTTCTACTTTCTCGGTATCTATCAAAGATTTACTTTGATACATACGCAGGAGTATCCAGATAACCATAAAGATTAAATCATACCCCTCTGCAAGTATAACAAGTGATCAACTTTATTATACCCTATATTATGCATATACTTACTTAATATCTTGCTTAATAGCCGATATACGACCTAAAATGTTCCCTTTATATAAAAGGTTGTTCTTCTCAGTCTCAGAATCAAGATTTGATTTAACAACGAAATTTAATGATTTTAATTTCTATTTACTTATCGATCTAGCCGAAATAATTGGCATCGATCTAACAATAACAATTGAATTCTCTTTTCGAATTTATCAAGTTCTAACAAATGTTTATCTAGCCAGAATAATTAGCTAAGACATTTCTCAACATAATTTGATAATAAAAATGAATTATCTGTACTGTCAATTCTATCTTCTACGAATATGAATATCCAACAACAATAATTCTACGAATATATATTTTTTGAATCAGTAATTCAATTTGAACTATTAAACATGCACTAATTGCGATTTAATTAACAATAAATCCCTGGAAATGATATAATTAGCAATAATTAACCACTATAATAATTGAATGAATATAACTCAAGGTTGAGTTAGGGAAATTGCCTTCCGCATTGACTACTGCTACACAATAAACTTATATGCGTTCGTAAGACCTATAACCAATAATATCGGTCTCACAATTAGCACAATAATTCACAACACACAACACTATAATTCACAGTCAAACTTCTCCTAAGCATATTACCACATAGTCACTTCAGTGTTTATAACCTATATAAACACTTATCAAGTCTAACTATTTCGGTCTGGTTGGATTTTGGTCCCTTCTCGGTGTCCTGGTCACCCTATCCGATAATTAACACATTCATTGTCAATTAAACTTAGTCTCTAAGCTTCAATATTAATTTAGATAAGTCAATAATCATTAACAATATTTTTTGGAAGCTTTTAATAATTTATAAACAATTATTATAATTTATAATAATTTTTCAAACACTTAAATCATTTTTAAATGATTTAATTATCAAATAATCTTATTATTATTAATATTTAATAATATAAAAATATTAATGTTATACTTGTCAAAATATTAAAGTTATTATTAATAACTTAAAATATTTTAAATCATTAATATTCTACTTAAATGATTTTTAAAGTAATTAAAATCATTTTAAATCATCACCATTAATATTTAAATATTAATGAAATTATTATCAAAATATTAAAAGTCATTAATTATAACTTAAAATATTTTTAAATATTTTTCTCATTTTAAAATGATTTTTAAATCAATAAAATCATTTTTAATTCATTTATTTAATATAATAATTAAATAAATCTAATATCATTAATATTAATTTATTAATGAGAATTCTCCAAAAATATTGAAAATTATATTTTATAATTCAAAATATTTTCTAACACTTTATTCTTATTTAAAATGATTTTTAAATCAATAAAATCATTTTTATCTTATTTATTTAATTTAATAATTAAATAAATCTAATATCATTAATATTAAATTATTAATGAAAATTCTCTAAAAATATTAAAAATTAAATTTTATAACTTCAAAATATTTTTAAATACATTATTCTTATTTAAAATGATTTTTCATAATATTAAATCATTTTTTCTCTAATTTATTTAATACACTAATTAAATAAATTAAATATCATTAATATTCAAATAATTATAAATATTAATGAAAAATGTCCCAAATAATTAAAAGTTATTTTTAGAATTTAAAATATTTTTTAAAACCATTTTTAATTTTTTATAATTTATTTCTATTTTTAATTAATTACCAAAAATTCAAAAAATAAAATAATTCAAAAATCGTCATTCTATAGGCCTTTAGCGACACTTATATATCATTGTTGGTGTTTTCTTGAGCTCAAGAACACCGACAAAAGGTTTTAAATAAGGGGTCAACTTTGGCCGGTTTTTAATTCTCGGTTCCAAATTGTTTACGGGATAACTTAAGGTTCAATATCGTTGTACACATGTAATACTACATCTATCAATCTTCACTTTGGTCATATCACATCTCATATGCATGATCTGAAGCTTTCAAAATAGTTTGTCGAGAACAAGTTACGGGTTTTCTGGGTAACCCGAAAACCCAAGCAGCTTCGAGGTACTACTTTTGAGCTCCATTAATTCTATGTTACGGTCTCAAATTCATGTTATTTAATGGTTTACACTTATAATACATGTGTGTCAAAGAAATATAAATATAACAACAATTACAATTAACAACAACACAATCACGCGAATCAATCCGGGTCAAACCATGTCGAGAATCTTTGTTCATACATTTTTCGGTTTTCCGAAAAGGTCACCGTGACAATCAAATGGTGCTGTTTGACCATTAATTACAACCATCGTATGTGTTTTTTATAGATCTACTAGCATGGATATAGAGCCCACATAACTAGCTACAAATATGTTACAACAAAAAACATCATAAAACAAAAATAACTCATGGCGATATCTATTTGCATAGAAAATCATCATCGACGCTTTATTTTAACTTTACGGGTTACCCGAAAACTTTCGATCGATCATGCTCGGTCAACCGAGGTTTTTTGACCATTAATAACTTGTAATCTGGACATCAAATAGCTTAGATTCTACTTCCGGATCACATACCACATACCAAAATACAGATCCAAAACATAAAACAACAAAAATCATAAACGAACAAGAATCTATGGCGCTTGACATTAGCTTGTCAGACCACAAAATTTGTTCTTAGACAGTTTTGAAAAACTTCGATTTTTACCAACTTTGATGCTATGGATCTATGATAAATCATCATAGATCAACTAAAAACATCATATAACACGTGATTAAACACTTAAACAAAAAAATTTTCTTAGCATGACTTGGATCAAAAAAAAAAAATTAGGTTTATACCTTCTTGCTTCCAATCTTGATCTTAATCTCCTAATCGATTTTGGTTGATCTAGAGGCATTATAGAGACTGAGCAACTTGATAATTTTGGAGGTTGAGAGAGAATAAGAGTTGGTGAGAGCTTTCAAGAAAAATGGGATAAATTATTAACTTTCTCTCTCTCTCGAATCTATATATATTACTTAGATACATGTATGTTGATTAGATTTTTGAGTTTTAGGCTAATTTGCTCTTTGAGATTTGTCACTACAAAGTCAATAGTTGGTGAACCACTAAAGGCATTGGCCATTTTACAAGTTAACTTAAATAAAATATTTAAAAAGGGCATTTTAGTCTTTTGTAAAATAATTTTAATGGCAATATGGTCAAATGTCCAAACCCTTAGGGTTTATCCCTTAGGGTTTAACCCTAAGGTTCTAACCCTTAGGTTTTACAAATCCTAAATTCTAGAATTTTCTAATTAGGGTTTCTAAAAAGAAAAATTAGATTTCTAAAATAAAATTAGGGTTTTAAATAGAAATTAATATTTCTAAAGTATAATTAGGGTTTCCTAATTTTAATAACACATACTAATCACTTTAGTGTTTAATAAATATATTAGGCCTTCCAATTAGGATTAGGGTTGCCTAATTAGGGTTTAGAAATCCCGAATAGGAAATTAGGGTTTTAATTAGAAAAATACAATTTCTAAATTACAATTAGGGTTTTTAAAAATAGAAATTAAAATAACTAAAATATAATTAGGGTTTTCTAATCATATTAAAGTTTAATAAACACATTAAGCTTACTAATTATGATTAGGGTTTCCTAATTAGGGTTGTAGGATTCCCGAATATAAAATTAGGTTTTCCCGACTTTCGATTAGGGTTTCTAACCGTACGTTAGGGTTTCTAATCCTGATATTAGGGTTTCTAATATCTTATTAGAGTTTATTAATTTTAAACCTTATCCAGATCAATTATTGATCAATATCTCTATCTGATACAAACACGTACTCTTCAATATAATTATTTTAATTATATTTTCTAGCGAATCCCTATTCGGACTTAGGGTTAGGGTTTCTATTTCTTTGTTAAGCACAACTCTACTCTAAATTTATTAGTCAATACACAAATTGACTCATTCTCTAAACTAGTATCACAGTTACACAACACAATATTAATAATTAATATTAATATTAATTAAAAAAATATTTATTCATAAAATTTGGATTATTCGAAATCTCGGGTTATCACATTCACCCCTCCTTAAAAGGATTCCGTCCTCGGAATCACCGCTTTCTTATTCTCTATAATCTTTTAAAGTTGTATCATCAATTCATTCTTAATAACGCAATATTAATTTGTGTCTCAAATTCTAACCTGTGACTTGGATCATATAAAAGAAAACAAATCACAGCAATATCTAACTCGTATTTCTCGCGTAAATTAATTTCTAACCAAACTCGTTACCTGTCGCCTCTTCATGGGCAGCTGTTGCATTTGGAACTGTCATGCTAAAAGTGAATGTTGTTGGCCTTCTTGGTTGTGCAGGTCCTCAAATCGCAAAGGTTCCGCTACCGGGTCCCTTGTTGGCACTTCTCCTCTCTATATTTCTCTTTGGACAATTCTGGATAAGATGATCGGTCAATCCACATGCAAAACAACCTCGTATCTTCTTTGAAATGGGACATTGGGGTGACATGTGTCCCTCTTGACCACAGTTGTAATAGACTCCTTTTTTCTTCAAACAAACTCCTTGATGACGCTTCCCGCAAACTACACACGGCACGCCTTTCTTCTTAATCTCTACTGGATTATTTCCTGAATTAATATCACCATCCCTCTTACGTTTATTAAGATTACTACCTCCACTACCACCTATCATAATATTTCCTTCAGCCTCCTTTCTTTGTTCTTGACCATTCTTCAATACAGCTTCAATTTCTCCTTCAGCGATAATGGCTTTTTCTAATAACGTTGAAAATGAACTAATTTGCAGCACATCCAACTTCTCGAGTACCAACGATTTCAATCCATTCCTAAAACATCGTGCTTTAAGCTCCTCAGTGTCCACTCGATGTGGAGCAAATTTTGCTAACTCGTTGAACTTGACAAAATATTCTGTCACCGTCATATCTTCCTGCTTCAGATTCACAAATTGTTCTTCCATATTTCTCTTTAGACTTCCCTTCCTTGGTGGCATTATCTGATAAAAATCTTACATTAATTCTCCTTTTCTACACAGATTCTTATTAATAACACAATAAGAATTTAAAATTTCTCATATAATCGCATATTTATTCACATAGCACACAGTACATTTAGCTCTTAACACATAGTACTATTCCTTTTTAAATAATATCAGGATTAACAACACAACTTTAAACAAAAGTTGTAATTCTCCATTTATACAAAAAAGTTTTAATTCTCCATTCACATAACTATTCCCGATTCATCAAACTTACCACACCTAGGGGTTCGGGAACTTGCCACAATTATATGAGTGTATGAACTTATCCTAGTCAAACCTTTGGTGTCCATTCACTGAGGGGATCAAAACATTTCATATAATTATGAGTCATGAACTTACCATAAGTATGAGTTTTAAGAACTCAAAAAAATAAAATAATTAATCTTAATCTTATATTCATATAGAAAATAAAGATTTTACTCATACAAACATATATATTTACATATATGTTCACATCGTTCTTGATATTACAATCGTTAATATCAAACACTATCAAAAGATACCATCGCTTAAACTTTAAGCTATCTACCTCCACTCCCTTCACCGATCTTCTTCTTCTTTGGGACACTTATTGCATTTGGCTTAGGACAATATAGGAAAATATGTCCTTCTTGCTTAAAATTGAAGCACGTTCTTCTTCATCATATATTCTCCTCACGTGAGTCTTTCCACACTTCTTCACAGACTTGCTTCTTCTTGGGTTTGAATTTTTTTAATCATCGATGTCTTTGTCCCTCTTTCTCTTATTCTTGCTTCTTTGCTTGCTTGATTGTTCCTTGTGATGATCCACCACCTTCATCTTCATCCTTCCCACTGCGCCTTGACTCGTTCGTTCTTGATCATTTCAGCGTAATGCTCACTCCGTCTTCCACAACTCCTCCAAGAGAAACACTTTACTCCGGAGTTCTTGAACTTCTACAGATAGTTGATCTTATTCTCCAACTTTGATTTTATTCTCTTTCTCCACCTTAGCTTCTTCGAACTCCACCTTCTCATCACCACTCCGATACATCTCGGGATAATCATCATGATCACTCCCCAGATTTACCATAGGTTTATCTTTTCCCACCTCTTCAACTGATTCGCTTTCTTGTTGGCACCTCGATCTCACATCGCACTGTGCAACAACCCGCTAGCATCTTCACACTCATTTCATCTTCTCCGGACATCCTACAATCGATCCTAAATGACTTGATTAATACTTCTCTCGATACTGAACTTCTCACACTATGTGTCCACATATCTCACTATCGATATATTTGACAATCCCTCACTTAGTACTCTAAATGAGTTTTCTAGATTTCGCTTATGGTTATAATCTTAGGGTTTTCCCCCCACCCACTTAAGGTTTATAACCTCTGACTCTTCTACCACTTGTGACACCTTGGTCACTACAGCTTTGATACCAACCTGTGACACCCCCAAATCCGGGTTACCTGACCCCCGAGTTTGGTGTTCACGATCCACAATATAATAACATCTAACTACCCATTCATATAGAAATAGTAATACATAAGTCATTAACATATGTTGTTAATACATTAGTCCCGTGTTCTATAACCTTAACATTACAAACATACCCTTTAGATATACAAAAGGGTTTACAAACATAACATAATAATAATGTTTATTATAACTACTCCGATCATTTTTTGCCTCTTGTTCTTCACAACACCTTACTCGCAACTTCGTCCCTAGTTTGAAAGTTTTTATTTAGCAAGGGTGAGCAACAAATTTGCCCATGAAGTTAAGATATACAATGAATGTATAAGTATCGAGAATAATAGACTATCTATTTTGATAGAATGACACCAAAGTTCGGGGAACTTTGAAATAACTGAACAAATCGTTAATCAATAACAAGTCTTCTCGTATTCTAGGCAACACAATAATTTGATAATGAAAGAGTACAACGCTTTCAAAGTTTCTACGATATTCTATTGAATAATCAAGAATCAATTCTACGCAATTACAAAGTGGAATGGTTTCCAGATTTATGCTGAGCGATCCATTGGATCTAGAACTTCGACTTTCTCGGGTATCTATCAAAGATTTACTTTGATACATACGCAGGAGTATCAGATAACCTTAAAGATTAAATCATACCCCTCTGCAAGTATAACAAGTGATCGACTTTATTATACCCTATATTATACATAATACTTAAAGTGCTTGATGGTAGAATATCGACCTAAAATGTTCCTTTATATAAAAGGTTGTTCTTCTCAGTCTCAGAATCAAGATTTGATTTAACAACAAAATTTAATGATTTCAATTTCTATTTACTTATCGATCTAGCCAAAATAATTGGCATCGATCTAGCAATTACAATTGAATTCTCTTTTCTTCGAATTTATCAAGTTCTAACAAATGTTAAATCTAGCGAAATAATTAGCTAAGACATTTCTCAACATAATTTGACAATAAACATGAATTATCTGTACTGTCAATTTTATCTTCTACGAATATGAATATCCAACAACAATAATTCTACGAATATATATTTTCCGAATCAGTAATTCAATTTGAATTATTAAACATGCACTAACAACGATTTAATCAACAATAAATCCCTGGACATGGTATAATTAGCAATAATTAACCACTATAATAATTGAATGAATATAACTCAAGGTTGAGTTAGGGAACTTGCCTTCCTCGTTGACTACTGCTACACAATAAACTTATCTGCGTTCGTAAGACCTATAACCAATAATATCGGTCTCACAATTAGCACAATAATTCACAACACACAACACTGTAATTCACATTCAAACTTCTCCTAGGCACATTACCACATAGTCACTTCAGTGTTTATAACCTATATAAACACTTATCAAGTCTAACTATTTTGATGCTTTGGACTTGGTCCCTTCTCGATTATTACGGTCACCTGTATCCGACAATTAACACATTGATTGTCAATTAAACTTGGTCTCTAAGCTTCATTACTAATTTAGATAAGTCAATAAGCATTAACAATATTTTTCGGAAGCTTTTAATAATTTATAAACAATTATTATAATTTATAATAATTTTTCAAACACTTAAATCATTTTAAATGATTTAATTATCAAATAATCTTATTATCATTAATATTTAATAATATAAAAATATTAATAACATACTTTATCAAAATATTAAAGTTATTATTAATAACTTAAATTTTTTAAATCATTAATATTCTACTTAAATGATTTTTAAATTAATTAAAATCATTTTTAAATCATCACCATTAATATTTAAATATTAATGAAATTATTATCAAAATATTAAAAGTCATTAATTATAACTTAAAATATTTTAAAAACATTTTTCTCATTTTTAAATTTTTAAATCAATAAAATCATTTTTAATTCATTTATTTAATATAATAATTAAATAAATCTAATATCATTAATATTAATTTATTAATGAGAATTCTCCAAAAATATTGAAAATTATATTTTATAATTCAAAATATTTTCTAACACTTTATTCTTATTTAAAATGATTTTAAATCAATAAAATCATTTTATATTATTTATTTAATTTAATAATTAAATAAATCTAATATCATTAATATTAAATTATTAATGAAAATTCTCTAAAAATATTAAAAATTATATTTTATAACTTCAAAATATTTTTAAATACATTATTCTTATTTAAAATGATTTTTCATAATATTAAATCATTTTTCTCTAATTTATTTAATACACTACAAATAAATTAAATATCATTAATATTCAAATAATTATAAATATTAATGAAAAATATCCCAAATAATTAAAAGTTATTTTTTAGAATTTAAAATAATTTTTAAAACCATTTTTGGTAATTTTTATAATTTATTTTCTATTTTTAATTAATTACCGAAAATTCTGAAAATAAAATAATTCAAAACCGTCGCTGTAGGTCTTCAGCGACAGTAACCGTCGCTGTTGGTGTTCTTGAGCTCAAGAACACTGACAGCCGGCTCTAGTAAGGGGTCAACTTTGACCGGTTTTAATTCTCGGTTCCAAATTGTTTCTGGGATAACTTAAGGTTCAATATCGTAGTACACATGTAATACTATATCTAGCAATCTTCACTTTGGTCATATCACATCTCATATGCATGATCTGAAGGCACAAACTAGCTGTCAGAACAAGTTCTGGGTTTTCTGGGCAACCCAGAAACCCAGCAGCTTCGAGGGTCTACTTTTGAGCTCCATTAATTCTATGTCCCGGTCTTGATTCATGTTATTTAATGGTTTACACTTAGAATCCATGTGTCAATGAATATAAATACAACAACATTACAGTTCAACAACCACATACACGCCAGATCCAATCTGGTCAAACCCTGACAGAATCTTTGTTCATACTGTTTCTGGGTTTTCCAGAAAGGTCACCCGTGATCAAATGGTCTGGTTTGACCATTAATTACAACCATCGTATGTGTTGTTTCATAGATCTACTAGCATGGATATAGAGCCCACATAACTAGCTACAAATATGTTACAACAACAACATCATAAAACTAAATAAACTGACAGATCTATTGCATAGAAAATCCTGTCAGACGCTTATTTTAGAATTCTGGGTTACCCAGAATTTCACTCGGTCATGGTCGGTCAACCGACTTTGACCGGCTATAACTTGTAATCTGGAAATCAAATAGCTTGGATTCCACTTCCAGATCACAGACCACATGACATAGTACAGATCCAAAACATAAAACAACAAAAATCATAAACGAACAAGAATCTATGGCGCTTGACATTAGCTTGTTAGACCACAAAATTTGTTCTTGGACAGTTTTGAAAAACTTTGATTTTTACCAACTTTGATGCTATGGATCTATGATAAATCATCGTAGATCAACTAAAAATATCATATAACACCTGATTAAACACTTAAACAATAAATTTTTGCTTAGCAACTTGGATAAAAAAAAAATAGGTTTATACCTTCTAGCTTCCAATCCTTGATCTTAATCCTCCTAACTGACTTTGGTTGATCAAGAGGCTGTTATAGAGTCTGAGCAACTTGATAATTTCGGAGGTTGAGAGAGAATAAGAGTTGGTGAGAGCTTTCAAGAAAAATGGGCTAAATTATTAACTTTCTCTCTCTCCAATCTATTTATATTACTTAGATACATGTATGTTGCTTAGATTTCGGCTGAGTTAGGCTAATTTGCTAAGATTCTGGTGTCACAAAGTCAATATTTGGTGAACCACTAAAGGCATTGGCCATTTTTACAAGCTAAATTACTAAAATATTTAAAAAGGGCATTTTAGTCTTTTGTAAAATAATTTTAATGGCAATATGATCAAATGTCCAAACCCTTAGGGTTTATCTCTTAGGGTTTAACCCTAAGGTTCTAACCCATAGGTTTTACAAACCCCAAATTCTAGAATTTTCTAATTAGGGTTTCTAAAAAGAAAAATTAAATTTCTAAAATAAAATTAGGGTTTTAAATGGAAATTAATATTTCTAAAGTATAATTAGGGTTTCTTAATTATAATAACATATACTAATCACTTTAGTGTTTAATAAATATATTAGGCCTTCCAATTAGGATTAGGGTTGCCTAATTAGGGTTTAGAAATCCCGAATATGAAATTAGGGTTTTAATTAGAAAAATACAATTTCTAAATTATAATTAGTGTTTGTAAAAATAGAAATTAAAATAACTAAAATATAATTAGGGTTTTCTAATCATATTAAAGTTTAATAAACACATTTAGCTTACTAATTAGGATTAGGGTTTCCTAATTAGGGTTCTAGGATTCCCGAATATAAAATTAGGTTTTTTCGGCTTTCGATTAGGGTTTCTAACCGTACGTTTGGGTTTCTAATCCTGAGATTAGGGTTTCTAATATCTTATTAGGGTTTATTAATTTTAAACCTTATCCGATCAATTATTGATCAATATCTCTATACAGTACAAATACATACTCTTCAATATAATTATTTTAATTATATTTTCTAGCGAATCCCTATCCGGACTTAGGGTTAGGGTTTCTATTTCTTTGTTAAGCACAACTCTACTCTAAATTTATTAGTCAATACACAAATTGACTCATTCTCTAAACTCGTATCACAATTACACAACACAATATTAATATTAATTAAAAAAAATTATTCATAAAATTTGGATTATTCAAAATCTCGGGTTATCACAGCACTCACACCAAAGCGGGGGTTGGCACCTGAACATGTCGACGGTGAAATGATGCAAAAAATATATCAAAAAGGTTGGAATAAACTCACGGAGGAGCCCGAGGCCGCAGTGGTGAGTATGGTCAAAGAATTCTACGCTAACGCCGATGATAAGGCCCCCTTCAACGCATTTGTGCGGGGCAGGTTAGTTCATTTCAGTGTCGACGCCATTAACACATACTACCAGTTATGAGTGCCTAGACATTGCCAGTACACTTACTTACATGATAATGATCTTGATTATGAGGCTATTATGAAAGAAATGACAAAGATGGGTACCACATGGATCAAAGGTCTAAAATGAGGCACTGTCTTTCGCAGTAAGGATCTCAGTCGGTATGGGAAGATATAGTGCGCGTTCTTGTGTGCCAAGTTGTTTCCATCCACTCACACGTCAGATGTACATAAGGAGAAGGCATTGCTTATGTATGCCATTCTACAAGATTTCATCATCGACATACGGGCTATAATCAGTTTTTTAATCTGAATATGCTTACGAGGATCATTCTCGGGTGGCTTGCCAAACCCATCACTCATTTGTGGGTTATGTAGACAAGCGGAAGTAAGATGGTCGGATGATTAGATAACCCAAATGCCGCTTCAGAAAATAGATTCGAGAATGATTGCGCGGTATTCGGTGTGGCTTGGGGGCGAGTCATACCCTAGAGGAGTCAGATTTGTATTTCCATCAACCTCAGAGGATGAGGCTGACACCGAGGACACCTCAGATGACGATGAGTTTCAGGGGGATGCGACAATGGGAGAACAAGGAATGGAGGCGACACCACATCCAAAGACATATCTAGCCCTCAGTTCCTAAACCTTCAACGATAAGTGAATGAGCACAACAAGGAGGCACGAAGAGAGATGTAGAGACTCGCAGCGAGACATGATCATATGTTTGAGGCCATGAATATGTCTTTCACCTCATTGAATGCGACGCTCCAAAGCTTCAATCCCAATGCGCAATTCCCATATCAGCAACCAGCCCCAATGCCAAGGTTTCCACCAAGTGATTCAAATGAAGAACAACCACCACCACCTCCCACTTAGAAGATTACATGGAAGTCCTCACACATTTCTTGCTTTATCTGTACAATGAGGACATTGTAGTTTTCAAGTTTGGGGGAGTTAGTTAGTTTTTATTGCACGTTTACTTTTATTAGTTAGGTTTGCAAATGTTATTTCATGTTTAGTTTTAAGATTATTAAATGTTTTGCATTCATGTAGTCATCTAGCTGCATAGTAGCATAGGATAGGATTGTAAATAGTATTTGTCAGTAATAAGTATGTGAATGATATTCCTTTTTATATATGATTTGATTATGATGAATGAACATGCAAGTATGCTTGCATCAAGAAAAGCTGTAAAGTCCTTTGATAGATAATAGGAACATATGTACAAGGACTTAGAATGAATTGAACAAATGTGATAGGTTGATCCTACATAAGCAAAAATAGCTTTGTAAAGTCCTTAAAAAGAAATGATGTACACGGACTATAAATGTAGAAAGATCAAACTTGTTAGGTTAATCTTATAATGTAATAGAAAGGCTTGTCTGATCGTCGAAGCACTGCACCAGAAATCGTAGTCTGTCAGGAGAGTCAAGGAAAACTCGAGAGCTATCAAGGCAGAATCCTAGTATGCAAGATAGTAGATCTCGAAGTTCATAGACTGCTAGGAGAGACGAGGAAAGATCGTAGTGTGTCAAGAAGAACTTCCTCGGAGCCGTTGTGACATCCCAGATTTTTAGAATTTATAAATGAGAATTTTATAAATAAAAGTATTATTTATGAGATATGTTGGGTGTGAGTATGTGTATGTTATATATTGTAGAATATGTGAATTGATGTGAAGAGAATGTTATATATTAATTTTAATATATATAAATATTTAATTGAATTATTTATTGAGTTAAATAAATAAATTTTGTTTTGATTATAGAGTAATGTAATTAAGTGTAGTAGATTAATTAAATGAATATTTAGTATTTAATTTAATTAATATAATAATTTTATGTTATAGTTCTAATTTAATTGAGATAATTAAATAGTTCTAATTTAACAAGTAAATATAATTATGTGACAATTTGATGAGATTGATTGATGTTAAACCATTGATTAATTAAAATAATGAGTATTTGTCAAACATGGTCTTAGGCTTTTCAAGTTCAAGTTGGTGTAACCTATGTATTAACTAGTAATTAGTATATATAATAATTACTACGAGTTACATATATTATATATTATTGGTATTATATATTATATGTATATACTACAAGTTAGTACGTTAGTTTTAGAAAACAAACCAAAGAAAGAAGAAGAGAGTTAGAGAGAGTTGTAGGAGAAGAAGAAGAGGAAGAAAAAAAGAAGAAGAAGGGAAAGCTTTGAGAAGACAAAACAAGCCCCATCATCATTATCTCCATCTCTCTCTAAAATTCATACTAATAAGGTTATAATCTAAATTCCTTGTTTTAATCATATTTTTATGTTCTTCATAATGTAGTTCTCTGATAATTGTTATATAGAAGTTGTATTGAGAAATTGAGAGAGATAGAGAGAAATAGAGGAATTGAGATGAGCTAGAAGAAGAAGAAGAAGAAAAAGCTAGAAGAAGGTAACTTCTAAACTCTTATTTAATCTTTTGATTTTTTGGGTAGATTTATGTTCTAGGGTAGTAGATCATGCTTAATCTTGTTGTATAGGTTTAATCTTGGATTATCAAGAATCAAACAAGAGGATTCAAGAAAGAAAATGAAATGGAAAGAAAATTTGAAGAACAAAATTCGTAGGTTTTGAGTAATTGTGGACAAATCTTGTGAAATTCATATCTCTTTGGGTATAATGAGTTAGAAAGTGAGCCTTATATCAAATCGAAGATATGGAAGTAAGCTATATTCTAAAAGTGGAATCACATGAAAACTCTTTGTAGATTTCTTGCAATGTCTATTTTAGTAAGGCTGGTTCAAAGGGAAAATAATCTGCCCAGAAAATCAAAACTGTTACGGTTTCTGACTTTGAACAATTCATATGAATTCGTGTGTTTTGAATTTGAAGAAACTTTAAACTGCAAAGTTGTAGATATGGAAGTATACTAGCCAGATTCGCAAGATTAAGCCATTTTATGGACCGGATCATGTCCGAAATAAATTGTTTAGTAAGGATGTCCAGAAAATGAAATTTTCTTGACTAGTTGATGAATTACACAATCTGGTTTAGATGGATAAGGGTCTGACTTTAAGGCCTAGATGAGGTTGTAGTACACTGAGTAAGGGTTAATTCTATATAAGAAGGAACAAAAACGGACATGTAATGAAGGAGTTATGTTAAAAACAAAGACAACGTTTTGTTAAAGAAATTGTGAAGATGAGTTTTATAATTCTGTTTGAATTAAGATTTTGGGTGATGGTATATTTTGATGATTAAAAATATGTTTTGACATATGTAATGAGTATAGATATGTGTTATCATATTCTATGCATAATTAACCATTTAAGATCAAGAGTTGAGATAAGTTAACGTGTGCACATAACGTGCTCGATAAAATGCCTAAGAGTAATAGTGTTTCTAAACTTTGGTATACAAAGTGTCTATCTAATGACTAATATTGGATGTTATGTGCATCTGAGTATGAAAAGATGATAATACAAGAATAATAATGGAAAGAAATTGAAAAGGCGATTTTGATTTTTGAAGGAAAATTAAACTTGTAAACAATGTGTTGAATATGCATTTTTGAAACCAAAGTGGTATAATAAAATGGTGTGATATACGCACGTTAAACTACAAGTGCGATAGTCTAGCATGTGTGGTGATGAAAATGAAAATAAAATCGAGTTGCATATAACATAGTTAGATGTCTATAAAGACATTATAAAGGATAATAAGATAAAGTAAGGTCTTAGAATAAATTTGACCATGAGATTGAGTATTGATTTTATTTATTATCAATCTCACATACAAAGGTAGGTTGTGCAAGGACGCCAAGTATTAGCGTGTTGGTAAAACGCCTAGTAAAAGGCAAGTCTTTCAGATTCGTTTTGCTATGTGAACTTGATGATGATCTGCTTTAAAATTTTAGTGTATGATGTATTATATATGTCAAAAGTATGAAATGTGAAAGTCAATCTATGACTATGATGATGGAACTATGAATGTTTATTGAGTAAGGAACTCAATCTTTATAGTTGTTATGTGAACTACAACATGTATGTTATGTTTGTTTATGATTATTCTTGTATGTTGAGCATGTTATTATGTGCTACGTGATGCATGAAAACTATTAGATTTTCTTTGAAATCAGTCGAGCTCCTATTCTTGCAAATAACCATTTTGTAGATTCAAGAATTGAAGGTAACGCTATGTGCTACTTGATTGTTATGGATCAAAAGTGATATATGAAGATTTAATATCCTAGCTAAGTTGTTATTCTTGTAAACCATATCTAATGTTTCGGTAAATGTATTAATGTTGTAATTGTAATATTGTTTTGCGAATGTAAACTATTGTAGTATTAAAATGATTCTGAGATATTTAGATGTAAATGTTGAAGGTTTTGGGAACAAGGATAGTTTGTAATAGAAAATTTTAATTATTCCACAAATTTCAATGGTTGTATTATCATTTAATGATGTAAAATTAAAGGTTGAATGTATTATTAACGATTGAAGTCGAGAATTAAATTGTATGAATTTTGGGGTCGTTACAGCCGTAGTCTGCTGAGGAAGTCATGTTAAGAATTGTAGAGACAAATTGTCTATGAGTAACCGAGAGCATCTGGGTTAAGTCAAGAATCATAGACTACACTTTTGAGTCGTAGAAGTCTCATCGATCATATCAAAGGTAGAGATTGTAGTCGAGCAAGATCAGATGAAGACAACAAGCATAACGATATAAATCGTAGAGTGTCAAGATCTGATCTCGGAGTCGTAGTGTCTACACAGCCGAAGCTGAATCGTAGAGTGCAGAACTAAGGCCCCAACAGATGTGCTCACAACGCCAAGGCTGAATCATAGACCAAACACGATTCTCAACAAATGAGTACTCCCAGAATATCCAAAGTATGAAGCCTCTGGTATAAGCTGTAAAGTTACATCCAACCTGAAGGAAACTAGAGAGCACTCAATGAATGGCATTCAAGCTAACAGAAGATCTAAGCACCAACCCAATCAAGATTCAAGTTTGAGTTGTAAAGCCATTCAAGTTGAAGTCTTCCACAAGCTGATTAGAAGAAGACTTCAATCAAAGTAAGTGACTAAGGAAAGTCTGAAAGTGTAGTAGCTGTCAAGTGAACAGAAGACAACGATCTTGGGATTAACCAGGATCATGGTATTTACCAACCAAAGAAGGAACTGATGGAGTGTACACAAAGATACTGGTTAGCCTATGAAGAACAAGGCTAAAATGATTAAGCATTGGGTCAGTCCATTGATGATAAGTGAACGGGAGATCACAAGGAGAAAGCGAGCTAGACACGCCACAAATCTGAAGTGTCTTGCTCTTCAAAAGGGGCCAGAACAAGGAGTCAAGCCATCAGTATCTGAGAACAGTCGAAGCAAACAAAAGTGTTGAAGCATTGCATAAAAGAAGGAAGAGGTGGTCTACATTGAAGATCCAATCAACACTCTTTAAGATCGTAGTGTTGTCTCAACCTGTCAAGGAGAAACATTCAACAAGACACTATGACCAGGTCCAAGAAGATATGCATCAGAATCGTAGAGTTTGGTCGTCTGAAGATTGAAGCATTGGAAACGGTTTAATCTGAATATTGATATTCGAACAGAGCTTGTTGAGAGCATCGATGCAAAAGGAAAACCTCTGATTGAAAAATCAGAAGGAAGAAATAAAGTCGACTACTTGCCCGAGTCACCAAAGTGACATCTCGACACACGATGGGTGACACGATGAAGACCGCAAAGGAAAAAGTCATGTCATGTCACATCTGCAGTCTACACCAAATAACTCGAGATCTGTGACGTAATTCAAATAGCTTTCAACGGCAATATTCCAACGGGAAGATTGGGAAGGAGTATAAATGAACAGAGCTTCAAAGATTAAAAGGTGTTGATGATTGCTACATTACAGAATCGTTGAGTTATTGAAATTCTATATTATTGACTCTACGAGTTCCACCAGAGCTTTACAAGAACAAGTCTCAGTGATAGTGAGACTATGTAGGTGGAAGTGAAGTAGCCTTAGAAGGACTTGAACTGACTTAAGCTTCACTCAACAAAGATGAGAATGCCAATGAAGATGGCAGCTAAGCTGAGAACCGAGAAAGACAAGAAGATAACATTCAGAATAGTTGCAAAGCACAAAGAAGATCCAGAGAGCCACTCTACGAATCACCATGAACCTAAAGCTGAACAAGAACAAGTGCAGAACCATGTCTGCCAACCAGTCAAGAAGGGTTCAGGTAATGATGGTGGTGCATAGCTGACATCGTATAAAGATGAGCAGAAACGAATGAAGATCAGCTGCACCAAAGAAGAAGTAGTCCAGACTCAAAGTAGAATGTCAAGAGGACTACGCCAAGCTGCTAAGTACATAAGATGTTCAAGCTTAAAGACAACTTAGCAGCTCAGCACCAACAACATCAACAAGAAGCCAGGGCCTGAGGGGTCCTTGTTCGGAGGGACTAAATGAAGTTCCAAGCCTACTGGGCTTGAAGAGTTCCTAGGGAACTAGAGAAGTTCTAAGGCTGTTGGCCTTAAAGAGTTCTTAGTGAACTGAAGTTCCAAGGTTACTGGCCTTGAAGGAATCTTAGTGATTTAGGGTGCTGCCCTTCCTTAGTGGAAATCCTGCTAGTTGAAAGTAGAAGAGTGGATTAGGAGCTTAAGTCTCTGAACCACTTAAAATCCCTTGTGTCTTTTACTTTATGTCATTTACATTATGTACTTAACTGCTATAACTACTATGTATGTATTAACTGCTTACCACTGAACTAACTCTAAGAACAATGTATGTATTATTATGAGTATATTAATGAAGAGGATCTTTTACTTATTCCGCTATACTTGAAAAGATTCTTATGTTTGTCATATGCTAAATCATTAGCAATACAAAATAAACGAGAAAAGTATTTGAAATTAAAAGGATCTATTCAACCCCCCCCCCCCCCTTCTAGATCTATTATGTGCCTATTGGGAACTAACAATTGGTATCAAAGCAGGTTCTCATGCTATATTCAAAAGCTAATCGCTTTGAGTCTGATCCTAGCTAGGCACAAACATTATTCTAAACTTAGTTTAGTAGTAAGTCGCTTGTAAATGCAGATGAGCTCACACGTTGGAAATATTGTGTACAGGTAAATGTGTGTAAACACCTGAAGCTGCTCAGATTGGTCCATGTTCTTAAATGCCATTACAACTAGACTAATCCTTGCATGCAATCAATCTTGTAGTCTAAAGACCAGGTGAGAAAGCTCAAGAGACATCAACAGCAAAGAGTCAAGCATCCACCAGCCTAAAAGATGAAAAGGCCATACATGCTAAGAAATGCTTATCCAGAGAAGAAAGAAGAACTTTCTCAAATATGTATTTAGCCAACCAGCAGCTAGATGTAAACCTTGTGGACTCAAGGATGTCAAAGAACTAAAGATGCCAAGATTCTCTTAGCCTGCATCTTCAAGATCAGGACTGATTGATTGAAGGACAACTGGAGCAACAAGCTGTCAGGAGCAAATGGAAAACTATGCACATCAATGCCTAACCTTAGTATGTCTAAGTTAAATGACTGTTAAGAAACTGACAATAGAAAGGTAAGGTTCCTCACTAAAATAAATATGTACATCATGATTGCACCACCTTATGCACTATAATAGTATTCTATCAAGAGACCATATTCTACCTAAAAAAAGGGGAAGAGAGAAAATACAATGAAGTTGGAAACTCAAATGCTAACAAACTTTCTTTTCATCCAAGCTTTAGGATGAAGATAACATCTTGGAAGAAGTATGAAATAGGTCATAAGCATATCAAGGTTTAACTAATCTTAAGTGGAGTAATCTTTACGGATGAGTTAGTATGCATGTTCAAACATATGTTCTAAGTTTTTGATAACACATAGAGAATAATCAGTTCTACAAGAGTATCTTGAAGATTCGTAGAAACTGATCACCTCCATGAATCAACCAGATGCAAATAAGTGATAGAATTGATTCTCACTCTGTGAATATTTAAACTCTGTGAACATAACCAAGCAAATGATGAAACCATTAAAGAAAAAGAGTGTTTTATTTAAATGGCTAATCTTACACACACTCATCATCATGCATCTTAAGATGTCACTTCTAAATTGGATACATGCATGAATATGATTCCTGGTGATCAATATGATGATTATTCAAATATATGAGGAACAGTGATTTAGAAAACTAACCTAATAGGACCCATTTAATAATGGGTACCAAAAATAGAAATGTATCTAACCTACATGTACTTGGTCTATCTGGCCACACTAAGGAATGCTGAAGTAGAGGACTTCAGTCAAGAAAGATTCAACCAGTAGAAGGCTTAAGACTTTTCAGAAATGATTATGATAAAAATTCCTATATGTCAAAGCCTATCCTTGAAGACATGTTGAGCTAATCTGAATAAAGCTCACATGGCTGCTGATCGTTATATGGAAGCAGGCCATTCAACCAAAGATGAAAAGGGTCTTATATGCTCAATCATGCAAAGCATGTCATATGAGCATAATCCTCAAGGAAGCTCACATCAGAGGATCATCGAGCATCAATAATGAGGAACTCGTTACAGGAGCAGAACTCCACAAGTACACACTGACAAGGAAGACAACGTTCGTAGTGTTGTCAAAGGATCGTAGAATGATCAACCCTAAAAATACCCATTTGTACGATACAAGAAGATTTAATGACTTCGGCCAGAATGAGATATGCAAGGTTGCCTTCTGATGTTCATGAAGAAGAAGAACTTATGTGTCTCTGAGAAGACAGTATCAACTATGGGGGAACAGTGATTTGCTAAAAGGAATAACAGCACTGAAAGTATCAGAAATACACTACGAGGCAATGTACCAGTTACAGAGTCCCAAAACTTTGTGACTGACGAACCAAATAAATGTTAGGTTTGTAATATTCTTGAGCACAATCAAATTGCATAAATTAGCGAAAACGTGTAAAATCAGAGTTTAAAAATTTTTACAAACCATATACCCGGATCACCCTTTATGCACAATTATTAATTAAACGAAAAGATATGAAGAACAAACATACCCTTGAAGATCCGAGCTTTCTCAGGTACAAGTTCACCTCCAATCCTTTTCGCGTTCAACTTGAATCCACCGGGTTTGGTTCCTTCCTTTGATCAACGTCAGCCACCCAAGTGTTTGGCCTCTAGAGGTAATCCACCAAGGAAGAAGAAGGATTTAAGAAGAAGGGTGGTTTGCTAAACCCTAGTTTTTCTATCTCTATAGAAAAGGCGTACTCTCCCAACTATTGGAATTATTACGTATGTTGTAAAAGTCAACAACCACCTCACCCATAATAAGACTCCTCTTATTTATAGATGTGGGCAACCCACCTTAACAATTAAGGAATTGGGATTTATTTAATTAATTAAATTCTTTTAATTAATTAAGCTCCCTAATCTTATTAGGGATAATTAATTAAACTCCTTTAACTAATTTTCCTTCCTAATCCAATTAGGAATAAAAGAGAGTACTTACATTAAATTAATTCCTAAACTCTTTTAGAAATTAAAATAATAATAATTGTAATAATAATAATAAGACTCCTCTTATTAATTTATATTTAATATTTCTAAAATATTAAATAATAAATATTAAGCTATTTAATTTATTCTATCATCATAGATTAAATTAAATATACATAACATATTATTACGATTATGCCATTAACTTCTTAAATAATTATTCTTCCTTTTATGGTGTGACCCTTTAGGTTCTCCATATTAAATCGGTTGTGAATAAATAAATTAGAACAATTCTAATCTTATTTAAATAAATAAATTAAATAATTAATTTATTTAAATAAATAATATTTATTCTACAATAGGGATAAGCCTCCCATCGATCGATCAACGACTTTCCGGATAATATAGATTTCAACATTAATCATAAAAGAACCTTTGAGTAAATAGTTACCGCACAATTCAATCCTTCCACCATACAATGTCCCAATTAAATATAAGACATGAAATTACTGTCAAGTCTTATTTTATTTAATTATATGTATTTCGATCCTTAAATGCACAACTCCAAATAATGCAAATTAGAAACTCCTTTCTAATTTCATTCTGCCTTGGCCAAGGACTACTGGGTTGTCATTTATCGAATCACATAGGACATTTCTCTTCTTTTATTAGAAGTGGTAGATTCTTTATTGATCATATATTATCTCCATTTACAACTTGTTATACCCAAGCATACCCTTTGATATACCCTAAGGGTCTTAAGGAATAAGTCAAAGTATAACTCATCATACACAAGATACTATGATGATCTCAAGTCCAAGGATCACTTGTACTACTATCACTACAGAAATTCCTATTGACAGGCAAGTAAAACTCCATTAGGTATTCCTTAGCGAGCCACGTTCAGTGAACTTATTCTCTAATAAGCACCTACATACTTGCTTTAGTGTCTCCACACAAATGATCATGAGATCAATCATCCTCATCCAATGAGCAAGCAATGTATGTACCAATCTATCCGGATTCACTAATCCCCAATTTAGTAATCCAATGATTGGGAACTATTTTAGTTTTAAGCTTTCTAAGAATTTAGATCTCATTAAAATGATCATCATCATTATTCTAAAAGCATTGCTTAAAACTATGGGTTTATCACATTATTAAAACAAAGATCATGTAGATAATTAAAAGCCTTTAATAAATTAATACTTTTTATTAATAAATAAATAATATTGTTACAAAGTATATGCTTTATCATCAAACATGATCGGCTTGTGTGCATACTACTTTCAATCTCCCACTTGCACTAAAGCCAATCGTCATGGTATCTCATACTCTTCTTCTCTAAGTGACGATTATCCTGCTGTTGGATAAGCTTTAGTTAATGGATATGTAATGTTGTTCATGAGAGTCCACTATCTCTATAGTGATTTCCCATCTTTTAATGATTCTAATAATCAAATGAAAGTGCCACAACACATGTTTAGATCCAAGATGAGACTTAGGAACTATTCCTAGTTCTGTAATGAACTTTTAATCCAAACAATCAACTTGCAGCTTCATTTATAGCTATATACTTTGTCTTTATCACTAAACTAGCAACTTTTTGCTGTTTGGAACCTTTCTAATTCACTGCACCACTGTTCAAGATAACGCTTTACCTTAAAGTGGATTTTTCTGTCATCTTGGTCTGTCTGAAAAACTTGAGTCTGTTAAGCCCTCTAGTTTTAATTTAGACTCACCATGAATATGATCACATCCTTAGTGCCGGTTATGCACTTTAAGATGTTTTTCACTAACTCATAGTGAACTTCTCCATAATATGACTGATCAACATCGTGTCTCGTACATTTCATTGCATACATGATTGTCACTCATGCGACCTCTCTTTTCGAGAGTCTCTGTGGGGACTATTAAGAGATACACTCCATAGCTCATCGACATGAGACATTTCTTGAGTTTGCCATGCTAAACGACTTTAGCATCAAATAAATATATCGTTCCTTGGGTTAAGTCGAGCATCCTCTTAAATCTATCTATATAGATTTATATCCCCAATTAAGATACTCTTCCAAATCATTCATGGAGGAATGTTTAGACAACTTTATCTTTACTTGATTGTAGCATTGGTATGTCATTCCTTATCCGTAGTATATTAGCATATAGTACTAGGAATGTCACGATGCTCCCAATCCACCCTTTGTACACACTAGGTTCATTCTTATTTTGATAAAATCAAACTCCTTTGATTGCCTCATCAAAACGAATGTTCCATATTTGAGAAACTTGCTTCAATCCATTTCTCTGAGTGTCTACAACACTTACCTCATCGTATGTAACTGGATCATCATCTTCTATGATGTGTACCTCATCATCATCATCCATGATGAATCCATACCTCCTAGGTATCTTTGGTACTATTCCATTTTTTATTCTGGTTGTGGTATAATAGGTCATCTACGTGTTCCTCTTATTTGACTTATAGTGTTTTGTGGTTCTTGAACTCTTCAAGATCTATTATCCTCCCACTAGCCCCTTTTAATGATAAACACCTTTATCTTAGAAGGCAACGTGTTTCGTAACAAACACCTTTTGCTAAGTAGAATTATAGAACATATACCCTAAACTTACTTTAGGATGTCCCACAAATCTGTATATGTCAAATCTTGTCCCAAGCTTATCCTTCGAAACCTTTTCACATAAGTTGGACAACCCCTTATCTTAACATACTTAAGATTAGGAATCCTCCCTGTCCATAACTTTTATGGAGTCTTGGGGCTGGATTTTGAGGTTACCATTTTCGTAGATATGCAGCCATTTCTAGGACATTATCCCAGAAGGATACTGGAATGTCGGTAAAATCATTTTGGACCGTACCATGTTCAACAAGGTATGATTTTTCCTTTCAGATACATCAATCAATTATTATGTATCGAGAGGCGTCCATTATGAGAAAACCATTTGAGATGATCTAGAAACTTATTGCACAAGTATTTATTCCTTGATCTAATCAAAGAATCTTAATACTTTGTCAATTTGTTTCACTTCAAATCTTCAACCTTTCAAATAATTCACACTTGTATTTCAAAGAAATACACACATTCAACTCTTTGAATGATCATCTCCTTTTCTTATACTAATTTGTTCAATTATGCAAAATTATTTTCATGTAAGTCAAGTATACAAAATTTATTAAGTAATATTCGGTTCTATCTGAAACATTATTATTATAAATAGAACAACAATTGTTCTTAATTATAATACCAAAATTTTATTGTCCAACAATAAAATGGAAATAATGTTTCTAACAAGAATTGGAATACAATAACAACTTATCGACTTAATAGATTTGCCGTGAGTAGGCGATGCTAAACTATAAGTTTTATAGCTAATGTAGCAACCTTTGCTTCATTTCCCACACATAGGATTACTTATCTATGTTCAACTTTCCACTACCTTGGTCCTTCATAAATCTATATTTATGATAACCAAAGTCGGTATCCAATACCCAAGTAGAACCTTGACTTAAAGAAAAATTTATTTAAATCATGAACAAAATTGTATTTGTAACCGAAACTTCACTAAACTTCTTTGGTTAGTCTCTGCAAGATGCTTCTTGCAGTTTCTTTCCAGTGTCCAGGCTTATTGTAGTGGAAGCAAACTCCTTTGCTATCCGTATCATTTTTGCTCTTATTATCCTTTGTTTATGCCTTTCTATTTACCTTCTTTGAATCGTTCTTCTTTTCAGAAGATCCTTTGGCCCCTACCAGTAAGACTTGATCTTTCTTGGTTGGAAAGTGACTCTCAATATTTTTCAATATGTTAAGCAAATCAGCGAGGCTGATATCTAGCTTGTTCATATAAAAAATTCACAACAATTGTGAAAGGAGTCCGGGAGTGAGTGCAAGATCAAATCTTGGCTCAACTCTCCATCCATGATAAAACCAGTTGTCCTAATTGATCAATTAAATTGATTATGTTAAGAACTTTTTATACTGCACTATAGTGCCATTGGCCATTCTAGATCTAAGAGCTCCTTAGATATCTCGATATCTATCAGTCCCACTTTCTTCACCATCAACTACTTGATGTGCGGAATATAGTAGGAGCATCCATAGTTTCATCTTGTGGCAAGCTCGTTACTCATGGATGCGAGCATGATGCATTGAGCCAACTATGCATCATCTTGCCACTTTCTAAAAGTAGCAATGTCTTCCTCAGAGGCATTATCTGCAACCATTGCAGGGATAGGCATATTAAGGATATAAGATAGCTTTTTAGCTATGAGAACTATTCTCAAATTCCTTAACCAATCCGTTTAATTGATGGCCCGGTTAATTTAGCATCTAATATGCTTCGAAGTGATAGTAATTTTAGACATTGTAAAATTCTGTAAATGAATTTGTTATTAACAACATTTTAACATACATTCTTTTATTAATTACCAAAATAAATTAGGTCTTGTTTTAAATTGGTATCTCCCACTATTTTCTTCAAACTATATTACCCTCACTTATATAGTTCGGCAAAATCTAATTAAATATTTGTTAGTGAGAATAAGGATCCCATTTCAAATGTATATAGCCTTGTGGTGACACAACAAACTATATAAATAAATAGGTAGACAACTTTTGTCAATTACATCAACTATGCAACTCCTTTTCTTTTGCCTCTTAGATTATTTTGATCAAGTGGTGGCACATCCGAATCAAAATTATCCAAGTTAAGTCGACTCTAGCACTCCATATATTCAAAAAAAAAATATCATCCTTGTGGTGACACAACAAAATAATATTGTTCAATTTTCTTTATAAGCATCAAATGTGATAAATTAACATCTTAAATACTTAATACTTGCCTTGTGGTGACACAACAAACTCATATTAAATATTTAATACTCTATTAATTTTATCATGCTAGAAGGCGACGTTCGATATTCCAAATATCTTTGAACGCTTAGGACTTAATATAAAAATTGAGGGGTTTGTTATTAATTTGTCTCATCATGTTTAGCGCGCATGCACATATATATATAAAATACGCGTCATATTAATTAACATGCGAAGCATGTTTAATATATAATCTATATAGTATAAGCATGCACATATAGAATACTATATTCTACTCGGATTGATTATGGACTTTTATTCTAGTTTGGTTCACTAGAGCCACCAAGTGAACCAAAAAGGTCAAACCCTGTAGGGTGCAAAAAATAATATTTAAATATAACTATTACATTTAAACTTGGGCTCCATTACAAACGGGTCTTCAAGCTCTCCTTGCTCCTTGATCTCCAATTTTTCAAAATTAATTCTAACTATTCCTATTACAAAACTAATTAAAATAATTAGAAACCTTGATCGGCGATCGAGGGGGAGTACATAATGGAGGAGGAGATAGAATTTACATTAAGAAAAATTAGAGAAGACGAGGTACGCAGACCCCATTTAATAAAACCCAATACATTCATGCATCCAACTAAAATAAAATCCAATCATATTGGTCAATAGTCCATAATCAATCCCATTTATTATCATACACATCATCATATGCATCAATAAATAACATTCATCTTATGAATAATAAATATTTAATATATATATTGATATCATTTAATGGGCAAATTTAGTTAGCATAAAATCTAATTTTGAATCAAAATAAACTCCTTTATTTTAATCCAAATTTAAATCAAAATAAAACTATTTTATTTTAATTTATCCAATTTTGAATAAAATAAACTATTTTATTTTAATCAAAATAAACTCCTTTATTTTAATTAATTATGGAATCCAATTCCATATAAAAAAATATTAAAGGAAACACGAATTCTTTTCCTATTCACAAATAAACTCCTTTATTTTGAATAATATGAAATCTTATTTCATATTTAAATAAACTCCTTTATTTAAGGAAACATGGATTCTCTTTCATATTCAAAAATAAACTATTTTATTTTGAATAATATGAAATCTTATTTCATATTGAAATAAACTCCTTTACTTAAGGAAAGATACGATTCTTTTTTTCTATTCACAAATAAACCTTTTATTTTTGAATAATATGAAATCTAATTTCATATCAAAATAAACTCCTTTATTTAAGGAAAAATAGAATCCAATTTCAACTCTAATTAGTTATCTTGAAATTTAATTCCAACTCTAATTAGTTAGCATGAAATTTAATTTTAAAATTAAAATAAATCTTTATATTTTAATATTAAAATAAACCTTTTATTTTAAGATTAAAATAAACTTTTTATTTTAATTATAAATTAAAGAAGAATAATATATATATATATATATATATATTAATCGTATATATAATAATATATATATATATTAGTACCGAAACTTAATATATATATATATAATAATATATGATCCAAAACAAGAATCCTATTACATCCTGCTTTGTGATCCAAGTTGCCGGATTTCCTTTTTTTTTTATTGTGATTTCCTGTTGCTCCAATCACGTGACAACCTTGTGTTTCCTTTTGAATAATCACCTTGTTGCCACGTGATTAACATATCAGGTCGAATTCGCGATTTATTTTTTTTATTTTTTTTATTTTATAAATTTTATATAACAAAATTATGCCCAAAAAAATTGTTCTAAACACATATCAATATACATATCAAATTAAAATAATTAATAATTCGCATAAAGGTTTGGCTCTGATGCCACTGTTAGGTTTGTAATATTTTTGAGCACAATCAAATTGCATAAATTAGCAGAAACGTGTAAAATTAGAGTTTAAAAAAATTTATAAACCATATACCCGGATCACCCTTTATGCACAATTATTAATTAAACGAAAAGATATGAAGAACAAACATACCCTTGAAGATCCGAGCTTCCTCAGGTACAAGTTCACCTCCAATCCTTTTCGCGTTCAACTTGAATCCACCGGGTTTGGTTCCTTCCTTTGATCAACGTCAGCCACCCAAGTGTTTGGCCTCTAGAGGTGATCCACCAAGGAAGAAGAAGGATTTAAGAAGAAGGGTGGTTGGCTAAACCCTAGTTTTTCTATCTCTATAGAAAAGACGTACTCTCCCAACTATTGGAATTATTACGTATGTTGTAAAAGTCAACAACCACCTCACCCATAATAAGACTCCTCTTATTTATAGATGTGGGCAACCCACCTTAACAATTAAGGAATTGAGATTTATTTAATTAATTAAATTCTTTTAATTAATTAAGCTCCCTAATCTTATTAGGGATAATTAATTAAACTCCTTTAACTAATTTTCCTTCCTAATCGAATTAGGAATAAATGAGAGTACTTACATTAAATTAATTCCTAAACTCTTTTAGAAATTAAAATAATAATAATTGTAATAATATTAATAAGACTCCTCTTATTAATTTATATTTAATATTTCTAAAATATTAAATAATAAATATTAAGCTATTTAATTTATTCTATCACCATAGATTAAATTAAATATACATAACATATTATTATGATTATGCCATTAACTTCTTAAATAATTATTCTTCCTTTTATGGTGTGACCCTTTAGGTTCTCCATATTAAATCGGTTGTGAATAAATCAATTAGAACAATTCTAATCTTATTTAAATAAATAAATTAAACAATTAATTTATTTAAATAAATAATATTTATTCTACAATAGGGATAAGCCTCCCTAGCGATCAACGACTTTCCAGATAATATAGATTTCAACATTAATCATAAAAGAACCTTTGAGTAAATAGTTACTGTATGATTCAATCCTTCTACCATACATGTCCCAATTAAATATAAGACATGGAATTACCGTCAAGTCTTATTTTATTTAATTATATGTATTTCGATCCTTAAATGCACAACTCCAAATAATGCAAATTAGAAACTCCTTTCTAATTTCATTCGCTCCTAACCCAAGGACTACTGGGTTGTCATTTATCGAATCACATAGACATTTCTCTTCTTTTATTAGAAGTGGTAGATTCTTTATTGATCATATATTATCTCCATGTACAACTTGTTATACCCAAGCATACCCTTTGATATACCCTAAGGGTCTTAAGGAATAAGTCAAAGTATAACTCATCATACACAAGATACTATGATAATCTCAAGTCCAAGGATCACTTGTACTACTGTCACTACAGGAATTCCTATTGACAGGCAAGTAAAACTCCATTAGGTATTCCTTAGCGAGCCACGTTCAGTGAACTTATTCTCTAATAAGCACCCACATACTTGCTTTAGTGTCTCCACACAAATGATCATGAGATCAATCATCTTCATCCAATGAGCAAGCAACGTATGTACCAATCTATCCGGATTCACTAATCCCCAATTTAGTAATCCAATGATTGGGAACTATTTTAGTTTTAAGCTTTCTAAGAATTTAGATCTCATTAGAATGATCATCATCATTATTCTAAAAGCATTGCTTAAAACTATGGGTTTATCACATATTATAAAACAGCATCATGTAGATAATTAAAAGCCTTTAATAAATTAATACTTTTTATTAATAAATGAATAAGATTGTTACAAAGTATATGCTTTATCATCAAACATGATTGGCTTGTGTGCATACTACTTTCAATAAAGATCCATAGTCAGTAAGAACGTCTCACAACGTACTATTGATAACATTGTCAACCACCCAACTCAAAATTGTGGAGCGCCTACGATCAAATATTTGATCGTAGTGTAAGAGTAGGAGGACACCATGATTACAGCTAATACAAGTGTCTAAAGTTGGTAGAGGAACTCCCCAGCAGAAAAGGTCAATTGAGATATCAGTGCAAATCACTTCTAAAGTTTTGTTTCTAGAAAGCGCCTCAGGGACAAACCTGACCCTTAGTTCACTCTAAGGGGTTGGCCCTTCCTGAGCTACCTTAACCTAGAAGGATTACTTAGTCAAGTTCATCTTAAGGACCAGAACCGTCAACGATCGTAGAGTAGAGTTTGAAGAGAACTCAACGTTCGTAGTGCAACCTCAATGATCGTAGAAGTATACTCGACGATCTCAGTCAGCCTAGAGGATACACTAGCTCATAAGGAGCTTGGAAGAATTCGATACTTGCTCAACTAGTCAGATCGTGTGGAGATAGATACGAATACAGTTTGGAAAGACATATTACAAACTCACCTCAGAACGTCAGTGCCCAAACTGTCTTGGGGTACATAAGTGGTTTAGCCATGAAACTTCAAGATAAGGATTAATGTCAAATCATCTACTGAAATCTTTCTCACAAGATGATCGACGAGTCAACAAAGAAGAAATGTAGAGTCCATAGCTACCTCACCAAGCTACTCTACTAACCAAAAAGGTCAACGGTCAATCCACGTAATTGAAGCCCTCTTTCTTAAAAGAAATATCAAACTGAAAAGTTTATAGGGAGTTACAGTTTGTTACTGGGCATCGTGTAACCAATGAATGGCTGACACATCACAACTAATGCAGAGTAAGAAGGAAATGTCTTAAAGACAAATTCAAAATCTCAAGCCAGTAATCAGAAACTATCCTCTTCACAGCCCAAATCAATTAACCCTCCAGAGCCTTGCCCAAATCACATTCAACTATCTTTCATAAAACCTCCTAAATCAATACCCATATTCTTTAACCTCTTCAAATGGCAGATTGGCGAGTAATCATTGGCATTCAGCTCGAAACCAAGACATTTGAAAAATCCGAAAAGAAGTTCAGAGATATTCTTGAATTAGTGAAGAAGGCTGGATTCTCAGAATGTCTTGAGGCAAACACTCGAATATATGCTCAACTGGTCAAAGAGTTTTACACAAACGCATCCATGAATTTTGAAACCTTTTCTACCAAGGTCAAATGTCAGACTCTAAAGTTGAAATTGTCTGACATCAATTAATGCTTAGGCCTTCCTAACCTAGGACTGAAAATCCGTGATGAGATCAATATTGAACAAGCAAAGAGGTCTATGGGATACAAAAGAAACCCTAGTCTGAAGGACATGAAAAAAGGAGTTTCCTGAAGAATTCGAGTTCCTTGCTGAGATAGTGGGCAAATGTATACTATGAAAGGATACTGCACATGACATTGTGATTGATCAATAACTAAAGATTATATCTGCAATAGTTCGAAAGAAGTGAATCAACTTTGGGGTTATCTTGCTCGATCAAATTTCCAAATGGCTGGAAAAGGCTGAAATGAAGAAGTCTATAGATAAACCCCTTACAAAGGTTTGTCATGGAAGACTCTTGAGCATTGTGCTGAAGAAGAAATTGGGAAGAAAGATCAAAGATAATGAGGGAGAACCACTAAATGTCCATAAAGTCATGTCTCCACAACTGTTTGTGAACTGGAAGAAAAATCCCAAGGAAAATAGGAGGCTGACAACTGGGAGCAGTAACAAGGTCTCTACAAAGAAGAGGAAGGCAAAGGAAGTAGAAAGCTCTCAATCTGATGACTCTATAGCAATAGAAACCACACCAGCAAAGAAGAAGTCCATGGGTGTGAAGAAAATAGAGGCTCCACCAAGAAGTCTCTCCACTGATAACAAGGAAACAGGAGGAGAAGGGGTCTCAACTGCAGAAACCCCAAAGAGAAGAATTAACAAATTGCTTTGAGGGCCATCCAAGAAGAAAACAAAGGTGATAAAGAAGCCAACCCCAGTTTCTCAAGAAAGTCTATTTCCCAAGGATGAGAGCGTAGAGTCAGAAGATGAGAAGGGAACTGAAAGTTTCAAGATTGAGCCCTCAAGAAGCAAATCTAGCAATGAGGAAGAAGTTATTTCTATGAAAGAAGGAACGAAGTCTTGAAATAAAGAAGAATGTACTCTGATGATGAAGAAAGGATGCAAGATGACAAAATTGCATCTCCTACTGCAAATGCCCCAACAAGTTCAGATGATGTTTAAAAAAATGTTGAATCCAGAGAAGAAAGACATGCCCCGAGTGTTGCTAAAGATCAAGGAAGTCCGTCTGATGATACAGAAGCTTTGAATTCAGAAGAAGAAGAAAAGTCTGACTCTCCTATAGCTGAACCTCTAAGCAGAAGAAAGAGCTACAGACTACTTGCTAAATTTGTCCCCAAGAAGCAAGGTGAACACTCTACTGCAATCATTGAAGTGAGTGATGATGAATCTGAATCAAAAGAAGAAAATGCTGAAGATGGGACTAGTGATGAAAATCAGCAAGAAGAATTCACTGATGAATCTAATGAAAGAAGTCAGCATGATTCAAGCTCAAAAGGTGAAGAAATGGAGAAAGATTCTGGTTCTAAAAATCAGGAATCAGAGGAACCAACAGAATACCATGTCCTCTCTCCAACAAGAATCAGCAAAAGAATAGTGGTGGAAGTTTTTGATGAACCAACAGAACTACCAGTAGAAAGATGGGTAAGATATGGCAATGAACAACTCAAGATTGTAAGGATGACTGCACATGATATGGTCAAAATTTGGAACAACATGGAGTCTGCACCACTATCCTCTACAATCTTGATGATCCTTTGATGAGATGGTTCTTTCCATTGATGCCTTGGTTAAAGACATATATTGAAAAGGATGGAAGTTACTTCAGCTGGTGTTACTCTCAGTTTCCAAGCTTGGAGCTGGTGTCATAGAACTTCCCAAGGGTAAAGAGATTTACAACCATAATGATCAAAGACCAGCCTCACTACAAACTCTACCGACATGCTGACAACCACTACATTCCCTATGATCGTAGAGTGTGTTCTAATGGTAGAAGGATCATGACCAAGGGCACGATCGTAGAGTCCCTTCTTTTTAGCACTGAAAATGATCAAGTTTAGTTTGAAGAGCTTCCCTCTGCTCAAGCACAGATGTCTAACATGCCTTCTTCTTCCAACAATGATTGGCACTCAACGATTTTTCAGATTCGCATTGCTTTCAAAAATCTGTCCAAGAATGAAAACTGTAGAGTTCAATCCGGTGCTCAACTAGAGGCTACCCAACAATATGACCAAACTTCCATGGAGCAGGAATTACTAAAGAATTCTGATGAGTTGGTTAAAAAGATGTCAGTCATCTCTAAAGAGGCCAAGATGTTGACCGAAGCAGGAGACAATACAGCTCAAGATAGACTTCAAGCCACTATATATGACATATCTCTCAACATCAAAGAGAGAGATCAAATCTATCTAAAGGCTATAAATGATCAGAAGGCAGAAGCTCTACGAGCACTAAAGGCTAATGAAGAGCAAGTCCAAGCCCTCTCTGATAAGATTGACAATCTAAATCAGTCTTTCTCCCTGCAACTAGAGCTGAGCCAACAAGAAATCAAGATTGAGGTTGGTAACTACTCTTATCTGATGGAGCAACTTATGTCCAACATGGAGCAGTTTTCTCAAGTGATGAATGACAAAAAGGGGGAGAAAAAGAGACATAGGAAGAAACAATCAAGGAGGAGCAAGGAGAAAAGAAGCAAAGAAGATAAGAAGGCTAAGAAGAAGACAAAGAAGAAGATAGAAGTAGCACAAGCTGAATCATCATCTAAGGGGGAGCCAAAGGATGATGAACCTATGAATACAGAGTTTGAGGGGGAGCCAGAAAAAGAAGAAGAGCATGAGTCCCAGGGGGGAACAGGAACAAAGAGATCAAATAGATGAATAGCTGATACATCTCTAACTAATTAGGTATGTTCTGGATCTAAAATATAAAAGTGTCATAGCTTATAAAATTCCATAACATTATAAAATGACATTCATAATTATCTGTTTTAGAAATACAGCTACTCACTGTATATAAGATTCATTCATAACATGCATATGCACTTATTATTTTTGTCATAATCAAATAGGAGGAGATTGTCAGGAATAAGCATGTGAATGATATTCCTATTTATATATGATTTGATTATGATGAATGAATATGCAAGTATGCTTGCATCAAGAAAAGCTGTAAAGTCCTTTGATAGATAATAGGAACATATGTACAAGGACTTAGAATGAATTGATCAAATGTGTTAGGTTGATCCTACATAAGCAAAAATAGCTTTGTAAAGTCCTTAAAAAGAACTGATGTACAAGGACTATAAATGTAGAAAGATCAAGCTTATTAGGTTGATCTTATAATATAATAGATAGGCTTGTCTGATCGTTGAAGCACTGCACCAGAAATCGTAGTCTGTCAAGAGAGTCAAGGAAAACTCGAGAGCAATCAAGGTAGAATCGTAGTCTGCAAGATAGTAGATCTCAAAGTTCGTAGACTGCCAGGAGAGACGAGGAAGGATCGTAGTGTGTCGAGAAGAACTTCCTCGGAGCCATAGTCTGCTGAGGAAGTCATGTTAAAAATTGTAGAGACAGCCTGTCTACGAGCCGACTAAGCATCTGCCGAAGCTAAGTCAAGAATCGTAGACTACACTCAGAGTCATAGAGTCTACTGATCATATCAGAGGCAGAGATCGTAGTCGAGCAAGATCAGATAAAGACAACAAGTATAACGATAGAAATCGTAGATTGTCAAGAACTGATCCCAGAGTCGTAGTGTCTACACAACCGAAGCTAAATCGTAGAGTGCAGAACTAAGGTCCCAACAGATGTGCTCACAACACCAAGGCTGAATCGTAGAGCAAACACGATTATCAACAAATGAGCACTCCCAGAATATCCAAAGTATGAAGACTCCAGTGTAAACTGCAAAGTTACATCCAACCTGAAGGAAATCAGAGAGCACTCAATGAATGGCATACAAGATAACAAAAGATCTAAGCACCAACCCAATCAGGATTCAGATTGAGTTATGAAGCCATTCAAGTTGAAGTCTTCCACACGCTGATCAGAAGAAAACTTTAATCAAAGTAACTGACTGAGGAAAGTCAGAAAATGCAGTAGCTGTCAAGTGAACAGAAGACAACGATCTTGGGATTAACCAGGATCGTAGTATTTGCCAACCAAAGAAGGAACTGATGGATTGTACACAAAGATACTGGACAACCTATGAAGAATAAGGCTAAAGTGATTAAGCATTGGGTCAGTCCATTGATGATAAGTGAACGAGAGATCACAAGGAGAAAGCGAGCTGGACACGGCATAAATCTGAAGTGTCTTACTCTTCAAAAGGGGCCAGAACAAGGATTCAAGCCATCAGTATCTGAGAACAGTCAAAGCAAACAGAAGTGTTGAAGCACTGCACAAAAGAAGGAAGAGGTGGTCTACATTGAAGATCCAATCAACACTCTTCAGGATCGTAGTGTTGTCTCAACCTGTCAAGGAGCAACATTCAACAAGAAACTACGATCAGGTTCAAGAAGATATGCATCAGAATTGTAGAGTTCGGTCATCTGAAGATTGAAGCATTGGCAACGGTTCAATCTGAATATTGATATTCGAACAGAGCTTGTTGAGAGCATCGATGCAAAAGGACAACCTCTGATTGAAAAATCAGAAGGAAGAAATAAAGTCGACTACTTGCCCGAGTCATCAAAGTGACATCTCTGACAAGGTAGGTGACATAGTAGACTGCAGTGTCAGAAAGTCATGATATGTCACATCTGCAGTCTACACCAAATAACTCGAGATCTGCGACGCAATTCAAATAGCTTTCAACGGCTATATACCAACGGGAAGATTGGGAAGGAGTATAAATGAACAGAGCTTCAATGATCAAAAGGTGCTGATGATTGCTACATTGCAGAATAGTTGAGTTGTTGCAATGCAATATTGTTGACTCTACAAAAACAAGTCTCAGTGATAGTGAGACTGCGTAGGTGGAAGTGAAGCAGCCTTAGAAGAAGGAATTGAACAGACTTAAGCTTCACTCAATAAAGATGAGAATGCCACTGAAGATGGCAGCTAAGTTGAGAGCCGAGAAGGACAAGAAGATAACATTCAGAAGCGTGACAAAGCACAAAGAAGATCCAGAGAGCCACTCTACGAATCACCATGAACCTAAAGCTGAACAAGAATAAGTGCAGAACCATATCTGCCAACCAGTCAAGAAGGGTTCAGGGAATGATGATGGTGCATAGATGACATCGTAAGAAGATGAGCAGAACAGAATGAAGATCAGTTGTACCTAAGAAGAAGTAGTCCAGACTCAAAGCAGAATTCCAAGAGGACTGCGCCAAGCTACTAAGTACATAAGATCTTCAAGCTTAAAGATAACTTAGCAGCTCAGCACCAACAACAACAACATCAACAAGAAGCCAGGGCCTGAGGGGTCCTTGTCCAGAGGGACTAAATGAAGTTCCAAACCTGCTGGGCTTGAAGAGTTCCTAGGGAACTAGAGAAGCTCCAAGTCTGCTGGCCTTGAAAAGTTCTTAGTGAACTAAAGTTCCAAGGCTGCTGGTCTTGAAGGAATCTTGGTGATTCAGGGTGCTGCCATTCCTCAGTGGAAATCCTGCTAGTTGAAAGCAGAAGAGTGGATTAGGAGCTTGAGTCTCTGAACCACTTAAAATCCCTTGTGTCTTTTACTTTATGTCATTTACATTATGTACTTAACTGCTATAACTGCTATTTATGTATTAACTACTTACCACTGAACTAAGTCTAAGAACAATGTATGTATTATTATAAGTATATCAATGAAGGGGATCTTTTACTTATTCCGCTGTGTTTGAAAAGATTCTTACATTTGTCATATGCTAAATCATTAGTAATACAAAATAAACGAGAAAAGTATTTAAAATTAAAAGGATCTATTCAACCCCCCCTCTAGCTCTATTATGTGCCTACTGGGAACTAACAGTATTTATTTATTTTGCAATCATATTATGTTTACCATATATCTAACAAAACATTAATAAAAAAATAAATTTTGTTAAGTAGTGTGTTACATTGCATATATCCAGCGGTTTGGTATAGTTCATGTTATTCTGGCCAATGATGAGAATGGGATTTAGTAGACAAGTATGGTACTAATTATTAGAACTGTGATGAAATCTTTTGTTATGAATTGAATCTTTTGAATGTTTGACACTGGTATAAAAAGGTTAACGCGTTAAGAACACTTATGTGGACTGATTAGTTCAAAGTGATACATAAGAATTTTCTAAAGGATAATGCTAGTTTAAATGAAAGAATGACAAGAATAGGCAGTGAAGACGAATAATTAGGCAATAACCTAAAGTTTGGAGGAAAAAGTGGGGTATATAAGCTTCTTAAAAAAAAATTGGGAACCTTCCCGAGTTGAATAAATTGAGTCATGTGGTGGGTTGAGAAGAAACATGAAATGCACTCCCCATAAACACATGCGTGAGATGGAGCGTAAAACGCACTCACTTTGTAAAAAAAAGAAAAAAAAGAAGAATAAAACGGGAAATAAGAGCAAAAAAAAACCCCGTGATTGAAAAAGAAAGCATAAGTACCCTATTTGGACCCTTGGTCTTGGTGATTGTTTGATTTTAGTTGGATCTTGGTTGTTTTTGCAATTTTTGAGTTTACACTGTACGATGCCTTCTAAGAGACTTGTTATGTATTAAATTCGAATTTACATCAGTAGCATGAATGTTGAACACACACACACACACACTATACCAGTAATAACGGTTTATGATTTGAGGATTGATAAGGAATTATTGATTAGTTTTAATATGAAGTGTTGTAGTGGATGCTTGATTTCTCTTAGGCCGGTTGAATAAATTTGATTCTGTGATGATTGTTGGGTTTGTAGGCATATAGATTAGAAGCATTACATCTCATGGCATTGCATTGTATAACATATTAGTTTTGTTTTGTGCTCGAGGACTAGCACAATTTAAGTTTGGGGGATTTTGATAAGTGGGTTTTATAACAACGATTCGGCTCCTAAGTCGAGCTTAAATGGTGTTGATTCCTTGATTTTATGTTTTGTTTTTACTTGTTTAGCTTTGTTTTGTGTTTAGGTTTGATGCAATGGCATTTGGATAAAAAGGGTGGACTTATGGTGGAATGTGGCAAAAAAGAGAGCATAATGGACCAGTTGACAGAACATGAGCCAGCCAGGGCTGGCCCTTTTATGCCTAACACCCCAACCAAGGCTGGGGGTCTTGAAGTTATTTAGTAGTTCACTAGCTAGCCGGGGCTGGCCTTTTCCTCTACTAAACCCCAACCGGGGCTGGGGGTCCTGAATTCAATTGACAGCTATGTTAGCCGGCGCTGACTTATTACATAACAACATTGTGACAATCCAAGATTTTAGTAATTGTAATTTAAAATATTTATTAAATGAAATAAATATTTTATTGATGTGGTTATTATTAGTAAATATTTATGACTAGATAATATTCTAAATTAAATTAATTTATAATTTAGAGAGTTGTAATATAACATGAGATGTTATATAGTTGTTTTAATTTAATAATTTAAGATGGTATGATAAGTTATTAAATAAAAATTACAATGAGATTATAATTTTGTGATATTTGTTTAAGTAGAATATTTATTTTAAATATAGTATGTGTAATTAATTTATTTTATTATTATTGGATATGGAAATCCAAATAAATAATATGTGATTATAAATTATAAACTAAATTGTTTATTAAAATAAATTAATGGAGTTTAATTTAGTTGGTTGCCAAACAAGGAACTTATACGTCATTTTTATAAGTGATATCCTAATAAGTATACGTATTATTATTATATCAGTTTTATTCTTTTATTATTTTACGCATAAGGTTTGTCAGTGGGTTTTGGCCATTTGTTATGTCTGAGAATTTCAGAGAGAATTAAGAGAGATTGAGAAGAAGGATATGATTTTAAAGCAATTCCAGTGGTGTTCGTAAAGATTATAAAGCTAATTGAAGGTATTATTCATAGCTTTAACATTATATATATATATATATATATATATATATGAGTTTTGTGACAATAATTTTCATACTCTGTGAATTTTATATGTTTAGAATTGATGTTCTAAAATTAATTACGATGATTACATGTGGTTAAGATGATTAAAGATTATGTTAAAACAATAATTGCATGCTAATTTCGGTTTACAGTAGAAGAAAATTTTTGACAGTGTATGTTTGTATGTATTTTCTTATGGCTCATGTAAGTACCAATTTTGATGGTCAATTCATATGTTAAACTATAAATTGAGTCTTGTATATGTTAGTTCATTAAGAAACAAGCATAACATAATTTAAACGAAGCAATTTGGCCAAGTATAGAGATTACAGTGATGATTTTTGAAAGAGATGTCAAAAATAGAGTTTTTGTATGAAAATATGAAATTTGAGAAATTAAAATAGTTAGAAGTGTTGTTAAATTATGATAAGTCGTTGAATATGTTAGCAATCATGTTTATGAAATTGTTATATTTATTTTACGTGTTAATTTCACTGTTTGGTGGGTGAAATTCGAGTTAGTTGGGCTAAAAATGGCTACCGCTTCATGTAAAGTCGCGCTCTCACTCATGCACCCAAGACAAATTGTGTCTTGATGCCAAGGCTAAAAATTAAGATAAGACAAAGCATTGATTCTTAGCTGTATTGTGTGTGGCAATTGCATCCATACAACGATCTGAAAAGGTAGGCTTCTTCTTTCTTGTAGATTTTGGGTAGCCTTACCACTTGGTCTAAAGTTATGATAGTGTGTCGAACATGTAGTAAGAAGGTTAAAACAGAACCATGATATGTGATTGATAAATTCAAAGTTATGAGAATGTTTAGTTAGTTACAAACGCGTTATGTGATAACTTAGTATACACAATGAATGTTAGACAAGTGTTGTGAAGTCAACACTTGGAATTTCAGAAATGTAAATGGTAATGTAAGACTTGTATCGAAATAACAAGTTTAACTAGAAATGAGTGTTATGTTGTAAAAAGGATATTAGTACATTGTGTATTGATTAGTAAGAAGGGTTATTGGATGTAGAGTAAAGTTTACATTATATCTACTATACGTTATTATGTGACTAATAGTTAATGTGAATAATGATATAACTGTGTAGGAATACACGAAGTGCAGATAAGCGATAAGCAGTTAAGTCGTAGTTCATAAACTACGAATCAGGCAAGTCTTTCAGTTTTTATTTGCTATGTGAACTTGATGATTAACTGTTTTAAATCTTTATTGCAAATAACATGATGTGTTATATTTATGTTGAAAGCATGAAACGTCAAAGTCAACTTATTACTATGTTGATTGAGTAAAGCATGCTGATTGAGTAAGGAACTCAATCTTTATACTTGTTATATGAACTGTAGCATGTATGTTATGTTAGTCCAATGTTTATGAAATATATGTTGAGCATGTTATTATGTGCTATGTGATGCATAAAAACTGTTAGATTTTGCTGGGCTGTCGAGCTCAACTTTACAAATAACCATTTTTGCAGGTCAAGATTTCAAGGTAAGGTTATGTATTACCTGAAAGATATGAATCCGATGTGGTACTTTAGGATTTATACACTTTGGTTGTGTTATTATTATTTGAACCATGTTTAAGGTTCTGAATGATGTATAAATGTTTAATTTTAATATCATTTTGTAATGTAAACTATGGTAGTATTAAATTTATTCTGAGATGTTTAGATGTAAAGGTTGAAGGTTTTGGGAATGAGAATAGTTTGTAATAGAAAATTTTAATTATTCCGCAAATTTCAATGGTTGTATTATCATTTAATGATGTAAAATTAGTGGTTGAATGTATTATTAACGACTGAAAACGAGAATTAAATTGTATGAATTTTGGGATCGTTATAGCTGGTATCAAAACTGTAGGTTATAAACCTTAGATGGGAGTACCATAGGCTATAACCTTAGAGAAGAGATGTGAAGATAATGAAAGAATAAGCTAAGATAGTGTTTGAACAATAAGAAGTAATTTAAGAAACGTATAGAGAAGGGATTAAAACATGCGTGAGAGGATTCAAAGAAGAATCTCGCAGAGTTATAGAGTTACCCAACTCCAATAATAAGAATGTAAGGTGATAATAAATAGATAATGTCTATAAGAAGGGATTGGTAAGGAAGTTAAGAATGAAAAGTTTTAGTTAAGTATGGTACAATTGTACTCTTTAGTAGTTGATGTATGGTATCTGGGCTAAACGATTCCTTCATAGAGCGGAGGTATATATGAACTAGCAACTCAGAACCTAGTTTGTTGGTTGTTTGTGGGAAACCACTCAGCGTACCATATTGAAACTGGTAGAGACTCGATGTGTACCAAGTCTAGAAAATGGATACGTATGATGAAAATGTAGAACTTGAATGTAATGTTGAACGATATAAACGAAGTTGGAAATTCTTAAAGCATGAATTGTTATATAAACAAGAAGATTCAAAGAAGAATCTTGAAGAGATATAAAGATAAGAATGGGAGTTACCTAACTTCAATAGCCAAGATAACGAATAATGTCGTAAATGAAAGAAAAGAAAGAGGATCGTAAAACAAAACGATTACGAGTTAAGAAAAGAATTTTCAGGGAGGTGATTATAGAATAAGATCACGACGTGATCTGTTTAAGTTATAAAAGGAAGATGGTCTGTAATGTTTGAATAATTATAGCTTAATGCTATGAAGATAGTGTACTATGAAATAGTACGAGATAACTCACGAAGAGTTATAGATGATGTGATACGAGAAATTCGTATCGAGCAAAGAGCAAGATAGAGTTAGGTGGGATTTCAATTGAGGACTCATGTGATGGCTGAGTTGTACAAATCTTTGTATGGGCGATGGTTTTGTGCTTGCACTCAGTTTATCATATTGATAATCATTGGAATGTTGGTGTCGCGCTATCAATGTATATGTGGCAAAAAGGTGATTCTTTTCTCATGTGTATGTTTGATAGTTAGAAACTTTTAAGATTAGTCAGATATTATTAGGATTAGGCGCGGTTCTTAAAACCAATACATATGGTAAGTTCGTGACTCATAATAATATGGTATGTTTTGAACCCCTCAACGAATGGACGCCTATGGTCTAACTAGGATAAGTTCTTAAACTCATATTCTTGTGGCAAGTCCTAAACTTCCAATGTACGGTAAGTTTGATGAACTGGGGTATAATTAAGTTATGAATGAAGAATTAAGGATTAGGGGAATATATAGAATTATTAAGCAATGGATCAGTATAGAAAGTGGAGACATAGGTTTTTCCGAATCTTCTAGCTATGCTAGACTTCAAAATTTTTGACATCAAGCTAAATTTGCACTATGTGCCTTTTTAAAATGAATTTTACTCTCAACGCATGGTGACAAATGTGTATCTGTGGACTTCGAGACACTAACATATCATTACCTATTGAGATATAATATCACTAAAACTGATTTTCAAAGATTTTTGAACTGTTTAAAGAATAGTCTATGATAATTGTTTCGGCTAGACGAAAATGATTTGAAAATATCAAAATGTATTTTATACCATTAATGCATCATGAAACCTGGTGCAAAGATGATAAAAATGATGGAGTTATCAATGTAGAATTTTTTAGTGTTGGATGTGATCTAAGGATCGTCAGCCCACTATAGTATGATGTAGTATAACAAAGTCACAAAATGACGGAATCCTCAAATGGACTGTAAATACAGTGCGGTATTATGACGGCATTAAAAGATTTTTGAGGCTTCTTTAAGATATGAGAGTATATATATATGTGTGTATATGTATATTTCGATTGATGTTCGAATTGTTGTAGAAGTCTATGCTATTTGATTCAGCTAGACGATTATTGAAAGATGTTCATGAAATTCAAGCGTTTATTGAAAAGTTATGCCAAACCAAATTGTTTTGGTGCAGATTCAGATGTTGAAAAGTTGAGGTGAACAACCCTATAAGGGGACATGTTTTTGGGGACAATGGTTCCGAGCGTAACGCATATAGTCGTTACAAAACACTACGTTGCGGCCCAAAGTAGTGTTACAATAGGCTGGCCACCTAGTGTACGTGAGGAGGGTGTTTTCAGTCTTTGTGATTGTTAAACACTCTGGTTTGCAGTGTGAAGAATTGAGTTAAAGAACTAGTAAACCAATAATAGAGTTCACGGTCTTGTGACTCCTCAACATGATTTGGAATCTTTTAAATTCCTGAGTTATTCATACTGCTTCCCAATTATTGAGCAACTGTGGAAGATTCTTTCTATTCTAAAAGGCGAATGTGGTAAGGATGATATTCCTTAAAAAAGAAGTGAGTCGTAGAATGCGACACTGAATGATGAATATATTGAATAAGTGAGAAAAGAAATTTTGAAATGAGAAGGAGATGAGTTATCAAAGAATAATATAAATCTATTAATAGAAAAGTTTAATAATTGTAGAAAGATCTTTGTGGAAAGAAGTGGTTATAAAACCCAATGAATGAATAAAGTATTAACGTAAAATCTATTTTGATAGATTGAATGAATAAAGATTAATAAATAAAATTTCGAGGACGAAATTCTTAGAAGAATGGGTGAATGTAATATCCCGAGTGTTTATGATAACGATCCTTAGAGAAGGAAATGAATGGGTTAAAGAATATATTATACTCAAAATATAATTGAGTTCAAGTGAAAGTTATGAAATAAAGGTTAAAATTTGTGGAGGTAATGAATGTAATAGGAAATATAAAACCTATATTAAAGTAATTCGTTGAAGATATTCAACGATAAATTTTGAAAAGGGATTTGGTGAAAACTGAGTAAGGGAGGTTTAGTTGATTCCGAAGACGGAATCCTTATAAGGGGGAAATGATGTGACAACCCGAATTTTTATAAGTTATTAAAATAGGAATTTAGTAATTAAAATTCTTATTACGAGATGTTTTGAGTTTGAGTATGTATATGTATGGGCTGTATGTTTTGAGTTTGAGTTTGAGTTATTTGTTTAATATATATTTTCGATTCTAGGGACAGAATCTTTGTAAGGAGGAAAGAATGTGACAATCCAAGATTTTAGTAATTGTAATTTAAAATATTTATTAAATGAAATAAATATTTTATTGATGTAGTTATTATTAGTAAATATTTATGACTAGATAATATTCTAAATTAAATTAATTTATAATTTAGAGAGTTGTAATATAACATGAGATGTTATATGGTTATTTTAATTTAATAATTTAAGATGGTATGATAAGTTATTAAATAAAAATTATAATGAGATTATAGTTTTGTGATATTTGTTTAAGTAAAATATTTATTTTAAATATAGTATGTGTAATTAATTTATTTGATTATTATTGGATATGGAAATCCAAATAAATAATATGTGATTATAAATTATAAACTAAATTGTTTATTAAAATAAGAGTTTAATTAAGTTGGTTGTCAAACAAGCCTTAAAATATTAAATCATTATTTTAAAGTGTTTTGCCAAACAAAGCCTTGTGGCTTTTGGAATTTTTGATTTTTGGATTTTAAATAAAGTAAATAAAATAAATATAATAATGAATATAATATAATTATAACTTATACGTTATTTTTATAACTGATATCCTAATAAGTATACGTATTATTATTATATCAGTTTTACTCTTTTATTCTTTTATGCATAAGGTTTGTCTGTGGGTTTTGGCCATTTGTTAAGTCTGAGAATTTCAGAGAGAAACTAAGAGAGAATTGAGAGAGATTGAGAGGAAGGCTATGATTTCAAAGCAATTCCAGTGGTGTTAGTAAAGATTATCAAGCTAATAGAAGGTATTATTCATAACTTTAACATTATATATATATATATATATATATATACATATATGAGTTTTACGACAATAATTTTCATACTCTGTGAGTTTTATATGTTTAGAATTGATGTTCTAGAATTAATTATGATGATTACATGTGGTTATGATGATTAGAGATTATGTTTAAACAATAATTGCATGCTAATTTTGGTTTACAGTAGAAGAAAATTTTCGACAGTGTATGTTTCTATGCATTTTCTTATGGCTCATGTAAGTACCAATTTTGATGGTTAATTCATATGTTAAACTATAAATTGAGTCTTGTATATGTTAGTTCATTAAGAAACAAGCATAACGTAATTTAAACGAAGCAATTTGGTCAAGTATAGAGATTACAGTGATGATTTTTACAAGAGATATCAAAAATGGAGTTTTTGTATGAAAATATGAAATTTAAGAAATTAAAATAGTTAGAAGTGTTGTTAAATTGTAATAAGTGGTTGAATATGTTAACAATCATGTTTATGAAATTGTTATATTTATTTTACGTGTTAATTTCATTGTTTGGTCAGTGAAATTCGTGTTAGTTGGGCTAAAAACGTCTATTGTTCATGTCGAGTCTGCCTCTGTCGCAAGCACTACCAGTAGATATGCTTCACTTGAAATATTTATTATCATAATGTGTGTGGCGCAATTGCATTACAATCTGGCCGAGGCCTAGCTTCTTCATTACTTCATGATTTTGGGTAGCCTTACCACTTGGTCTAAAGTTATGATAGTGTGTCAAACATGTAGTAAGAAGGTTAAAACAGAACCATGATATGTGATTGATAAATTCAAAGTTATGAGAAAGTTTAGTAAGTTACAAACGCGTTATGTGATAACTTAATGTACACAATGAATGTTAGACACGTGTTGTGAAGTCCACACTTGGAATTTCTGAATTGTAAATGGTAATGTAAGACTTGTACCGAAATAACAAGTTTAACTAGAAATGAGTGTTATGTTGCAAAAAGGATATTAGTACATTGTGTATTGATTTGTAAGAATGGTTATGAGATGTAGAGTAAAGTTTACATTATAGCTACTATATGTTATTATGTGACTAATAGTTAATGTGAATAATGATATAACTGTGTAGGAATACACGAAGTGTGTGACACCCCCAAAATTAGGTATACGTCACCCATCTTGGGTCGCCACTTACATGGTACATAAATTCAAATATAACTTACTAATATAACTGTATGGTATACAATCGACATAAGCGTGAGTTTGAATACAAATATTGTCTACTAGATATTATACAAACTCAAAAGGAGTCCTCATTACAACTATTATCACACTATTTCACGAAATAGTGAGGACTACTAATGCTATCCTCTGGACCATTACTCCGTTCCCCGACTAAGTCCCGGCTATGTTCTCATTTTCAAGAGAAGAGCGATGAAAGAAAGGGTGAGCTCAACTAGCCCAAAGAAGAAATATTATGACTAAGATAATGCGAGAATAAATTATCATTAGCCTTCAATGATGTTAAACCGATAAAATACAATAGACAACCAATTTAATCTGCAATGAAATATGCAATCCATTAAAAGAGTCAAGTAGAGAATAAAATCTACTATCTTTTAGGTTTTAAAAGGGTTTTCATCAATTTTATCATTGAGACTCGACAATAAATAAACCACCACATCTAATCATCCACGTACCACGGTCAAGGATTTTCATCAAATTATCAATGGTCATGACTATACCGAATCACCCTCGTCATAATCATACCAAAACTATCCATCAACGCATTACAACCCACCGAGGACTTTTATCACATCATTTATAACAAGCCATGATTATACCGAATGATCCCCGGTCATAATCATACTAAGTTCATCTATGCACGTAAGCCAAAGATAACATAATATATCATGAGGATGATGACAATGACATAATAATTCAATAAAACAAGTTCAAGAATTATTTTATCCAGAATTAGTAACATCCAAATTGTCAACAAGATCTTTGTTTTGTAGAGTAAAATTCAAGAATGATCGGAAGAATATTTCCATGAAAAGATCTTTGGATGAAACGCAAATATCAATGATATTCTACTAATTTCTTGGAGTATAGAAGTCACGCTTTTAACCAACCGGGTATAATAAAGAATGGAATAACAAAAGAAATCACCATAAATGCGGTATTTAGCATGATGCGAGTTATTCCAATGAATAATAATAACGGAACCGTGTCGGTGAAATTCACAATCGACAGATGATCCAATAGAATAATAAATGCTTTGAATAATAAACAATGGAACCGAGTGTCCGGTGTAAAACACACGCAGACGTGATATTCCAACGAGAATAATAAATGCGGAATAATAAACAATGGAACTAGGTCCTGTGTAAAACACATGCATACGTGATATTCCAAATGAATAATAAAGAATGGAATAACGAAGAAGATCACCAAGTATAGGGGATTAAGTGTATATAGGTTATTCCAACGAATAAATAAGGATGGAATAACATAAGGATTTCACCAAGTATAGGGTATCCGCATATACGAGGTTATGTATAGGGTATACCACTTTTACAAAGAGTTATTCCAATGAATAATAATGAATGGAATAACGGAGGATTTCACCAAGTATAGGGTATCTTTAGCATTATACGGAGTTATTCCAATGAATAATAAAGAATGGAATAACTCAAGTTCTCTTCATGAATACAAACGAATAATATCCCTTACGAATACAACAAATAATACCCTTACCTTAGAAGAACCTGAATATTGGCAAAGTGAAGTAGCGAGAATACTCTTCTTCTTTCTCTCTATAGATTTTCTCTATAGCTTCTCTCTATAATTTCTCTCTCTAGAGTTTCAATGAATTCGTAAGAAAAAATAATGAAGGAATGAGCTTCTATTTATAGGAAAATAGAATGCATAGTAATTAATCCATGAACGGTCTGCATTGATTTACTTTAATCGACGGTCCATATTTAAAGCAAAATCTTTTAAATAAAATATAATATATTCTATTTATATAAAAACATTTTACTATGCAAACACTATATGCAACACTATGCATAATAAAAAATATAAGATATTCTATTTATAGAATAACTTTAATAAAGTATTCATTTTATATAAAAAGATGTTTACATTTTTATTACGTTAATAATACGAATAAAACAAAACGTCATTATCGCTATAATAATTCATATTATTAATCGACAATAATGGAATCAAACCGAGGTGACTTCTCACATAAGCATCGATAATCAATACCGGTAGTAACTACTTATGCAACCACACGTATTCTTCGTGCTTTTACTACCGAGTAGTTCAACAATATCAATGGTAAAACTTCCACCGTTATTTCAATAAAATATTTTTGTCGTTTTCTCAATCCGACAATAATTACATTGTGGGGGGTCCACCAATGATTGAGTAGTTATGCTAATATTCCTACTAAAACCGAATATTCCCAGACCAATCGAATATAATATAACCACTTGCATACTTTGCAAAATTTATAAATACTACCCACAACTATAATATTATCTTAAATTCACACCATAATATAAAAAAATTATTTCGACAAAATTTAAATCATTATTGATAAAATCTGGGGTCTCACAATCTCCCCTCCTTATGGAATTTTGCCCTCAAAATTAGGGTGCGTGCACACGTATGATAAGAGGTGAGGATACCTTGAATACCTTTATCATAAAAAAATATTAAATTCATCTTCTAATCCCATTTAAAGATATCAATTCATCTTTGCACTACTGAGCAAAGATATACAACCAGTAAAACCAATAATCTTTGAGGCGCAGCTTAATAGTATCACGACCACGAATTATCCATGCACCAATTTGCCAAGGATATTCGTGTTTTCAATCTGATCCATGATTATACCAATAATCCTTGAGTCATAATCATACCAAGTCTATCAATGCACTACTACCAAAGATGACTTTTACCACATCCGTGAATTAATATTTCATTCTTTGAGACTCATTTCGATAATTAATTCATATCATCGAATCATCCACGCACTCACAGGCCAATGATATTCATTAGTATCACGACCACGAATTATCCATACTTTACGACCAAAGATAATCGTGTATTCATTAATATCACGACCACAAATTATCCATGCACTACGGCCAAAGATAATCGTGTATTCATTAGTATCACGACCACAAATTATCCATGCACTACTACCAAAGATAATTGTGTATTCATTAGTATCACGACCACAAATTATCCATGCACTACTACCAAAGATAATCGTGTATTCATTAGTATCACGACCACGAATTATCCATGCACTACGTGCCAAAGATAATCGTGTATTCATTAGTATCACGCGACCACAAATTATCCATGCACTACTGACCAAAGATAATCGTGTATTCATTAGTATCACGACCACAAATTATCCATGCACTACTACCAAAGATAATCGTGTATTCATTAGTATCACGACCACGAATTATCCATGCACTACTGACCAAAGATAATCGTGTATTCATTAGTATCACGACCACAAATTATCCATGCACTACTACCAAAGATAATCGTGTTTTCAATTACGGTTATGATTATACTTAGAACAATCCACAATCATAATCATACCAAGTCCATCTATGCACTACAGCCCACGATGACTTTCAACATAATATAAACATGAGGATAATGATATAAAGAATCAATCAAATGAGATAAAGGATAAATATTAAACATTTATAATATAATTTATCCGAGGATTCAAGAATATCCCCATGTTATCAATCACTTAATAATCTCATAATCTAATATCATTAATATTATAACAATATTTTAATTACTTCTTAAATTTATAAACAATTTATCTCAATTGTTTACGCTTTTACCATATAATGCATTTAATCATTCAAAATGCCATACTCATAAGATATCATCACCAATTATCAAATCCTCATCAAAAAATATGCATATACTCTATATAGGATTCTTTAGCCATAAAATCCTATTTTCAACTTTGTTACTTCACATAACATATTTAACTCATATGTTAAGTAACTAAACTATTTTCATGAAAAATACCAAATTAGTCCCAAAATATTTCTTTTCTGAGATTTAGCATAATATAGTCCCATAATGAAAATATATTTTTCTTGGAATTTTTAAAATTCAATTACTATTTTTCAAAAATTAATTTCTAATTAATTCCTTAAGAAATTAGCTACCTCAAGTTTAACTCCAAAATTCCCAAATCTTGGCAGGACCTTACACATGTTAACGTGAGCCTTCAGCTTTAAATTTCATGGTCATCGGAGTTATAGAACTCCCGGTTATAAGCGTTTTTAATCGGAAAAACTTAAATATTGAAATAGTCATAACTTGCTCATTTTAAGTCGAAATGAGCTCATTTTTTAGACAGGAGGTACTTTATACCATATACTTTCATGTCCCAAAAGGCCAGAATTTTTCTCATAATTTAAGTGGCCAAAACAGCCCTCTAAAATCATGGCAAATAACTTTTTCGGTTTTGCAGCTTTGCACTCCTTTGCTAAAATCAGTCCACACAAAAATCTACAACACCTTTTCCAGTAATTCCACTTGGATTAGTTAGGTAACTCATAGATCTAACTCTAGGACTTGACCACATTCAAAAATTCAAAATATAATAGGAGATATGGTCAATTGAATTTCATGTTACGTTTTCACCAAAATCGATTTTCAACTCTTTGTGATTTCTAAGAAACTTTCATGTTTTCACATACTAACCAACATAACTCATTATAACACTTACTAATACCACGTATACCCATGATTTTCATTAGTCCAATGCTTTTATTATGACTTTCATCATAATCCACGTAAATGGATCCTTTTAGTTGAAGAAATATTTGAGGTTTAAGAAATGGGTTTTTATCTTTGGGGTTAATACAAAATTGATTTCACGCTCTAAGTAGGCTAAGAAGTCTTCAAGAATACGCCGAAATTTATTAATAATAGAAATATCATTCAAAACGTGACTCTCATCCAAGACTTGGATAGTACATCACATTGATACCAATCGTGACTTCTATCCCTTAACCTAGATAGCACCTCACAATGATACCTATAAACTTGCCATCTTCATTCACGATGTTGCCTCTGAGAAGTCCGGCTTTTTGCATTCCACACAAGGAAGTCAACAATGAAAGGTTCGGGGCTCTTTACTTATGGCTTGATATGACAATGATTAACTTTAGGGTTTGGTTACTTTGAATTAGGTATATGAGGTTGTTATAAATATAAAAGCTAACAACCTTACGAAAAGCATGATGAGTAGCTAACCAATTGATTCCGAAAATCACATCAAAGGCAAATATTTTCAAAAGATAAGATCGACGAATAACGTGAAAATGTTTATTTGAATTAAACAAGATTTAAAAATAGTAAGCGATAACGAAGGCTCCTACTAACGAAGTTTCAACCAATAAGTCAAAGTTTAACTTCTTGAGTCAAATTCAAACGTTGAACACAACTAGGTGAAATAAAAGAGTGGGTAGAATCGGTATCTAACACGGTATAGACTTAAGAGCTTATGATTAACTTACCTCGTGATAATTTTATTCGGGTTCCTCGTCATGAGAAAAAAAATGCTCTCTCTTAAACTACTGGCTTTGGTTTGTTTGGGACATGACCTTTGGTGCCTCCATCCTAGTTGAATTTGTCTTGATGGCGACGACAAAATCGAGCTAAGTGACCTTCTCTTCCATAATTATAACATGCTTTGGGCGGCATGGCGCGATTCGCATCGATGTGTCCCTCTCCTCGCATTTGAAGCATATAATAGGTGGTCCTTCTCCTTCCTTAACAACGGTCTTTGGTATCGACGTCTTTCCATCATTGTTGAATCTCCTTTTCTTGAAATGTCCATTCTTATTATTTTGGCCCTGATTACCACCGAAGTGGTTACCATTCTTAGCATGATAATTTCCCCCACGATGGTTATCATTGTTCTGATAGCCGTTGACACCAGTATGATTATTATCGTGTTGTTGGTCGTTACCTTTTGTTTGAGCTGAATCAACACTCTCACGTGCTTCATTGCTTATCTCAGCATTTTCAGATGCCATTCTCAAACACTATCACAAAACAAGGGTTAATTGACATGTAACAAATTATCCCTATATTCTGACCGACCAATAAAATAGCACATTAACTTAGGTAGGTCATTCTAGCGAAGGTATTCCCCGTCTCTCCCCTCCTAGTACTATTCTCACCTCTTAGCCAGGGATCATATCCCTAAGCTCTGATACCAACTATGACACCCCCAAAATTAGGTATACGTCACCCATCTTGGGTCGCCACTTACATGGTACATAAATTCAAATACAACATACTAATATAAGCGTGTAAGTACGCGATCGACATAAAGCGTGAGTTTGAATACAAATATTGTCTACTAAATATTATACAAACTCAAAAGGAGTCCTCATTACAACTATTATCACACTATTTCACGAGAATAGTGAGGACTACTAATTCTATCCTCTCGGACCATTACTCCGTTCCCAGACTAAGTCCCGGCTATGTTCTCATTTCACGAAGAGAACGGTGAAAGAAAGGGTGAGCTCAACTAGCCCGATGAAAAATATATGACTAAGATAATGCGAATAAATTATCATTAGCCTTCAACGATGTTAAACCGATAAAATACAATAGACAACCAATTTAATCTGCGGTGGAATATACAATCCATTAAAAGAGTCAGTAGAGAGAATAAAATCTACTATCTTTTAGGTTTTAAAAGGTTTTCATCAATTTTTATCATTTGAGACTCGACAATAAATAAACCACCACATCTAATCATCCCTCGTACCACGGTCAAGGATTTTCATCAAATTATCAATGGTCATGACTATACTTAGAATCACCCCTAGTCATAATCATACCAAAAAACTATCCATCATTTGCATTACAGACCCTTGATGACTTTTATCACATCATTTATAACAAGCCATGATTATCTTACCGAATGATCCTCGGTCATAATCATACTAAGTTCATCTATGCACGTAAGCCAAAGATAACATAATATATCATGAGGATGATGACAATGACATAATAATTCAATAAAACAAGTTCAAGAATTATTTTATCCGGGAATTAGTAACATCCAAATTGTCAACAAGATCTTGTTTTGTAGAGTAAAATTCAAGAATGATCGGAAGAATATTTCCATGAAAAGATCTTTGGATGAAACGTAAATATCAAGGATATTCTACTAATTTCATGGAGTATAGAAGTCACGATTTTAACCAACTGGGTATAATAAAGAATGGAAAAACAAAAGAAATCACCATGCATGCGGTGCCGCGCCAAACGAGTTATTCAAATGAGATAATAATAACGGAACGGTCGGGTGAAATTCACACTGACGAGGATGATCAACGAGAATAATAAATCTTGAATAATAAACAATGGAACCCAGTCCGGTGTAAAACACACGCAGACGTGATATTCCAATTGAATAATAAATGCGAATAATAAACAATGGAACTAGGTCCTGTAAAACACACAGACGGGATATTCAGCGAGAATAATAAAGAATGGAATAACGAAAGAAGATCACCAAGTATAGGGGATTCAGTGTATATAGGTTATTCAAATGAATAAATAAGGATGGAATAACATAAGGATTTCACCAAGTATAGGGTATCTGCATATCTGAGGTTATGTATAGGGTATACCACTTTTACGAGTTATTCAACGAGAATAATAATGAATGGAATAACGAGAGGGATTTCACCAAGTATAGGGTATCTTTGCGTGTCTGAGTTATTCCAACAGAATAATAAAGAATGGAATAATGAAGTTCTCTTCATGAATACAAACGAATAATATCCCTTACGAATTTACAACAAATAATACCCTTACCTTAGAAGAACTGAATATTGGCAAAGTGAAGTAGCGAGAATACTCTTCTTCTTTCTCTCTATAGATTTTCTCTCTATAGCTTCTCTCTATAATTTCTCTCTCTAGAGTTTCAATTGAATTAAAAGAAAATAATGAAGGAATGAGCTTATTTATAGGAAAATAGAATGCATAGTAATTAATCCATGAGCGGTCCGATTGATTTACTTTAATCGGCGGTCCATATTTTAAAGCAAAATCTTTTAAATAAAATATAATATATTCTATTTATATAAAAACATTTTACTATGCAAACACTATGCAACACTATGCAAAACACTATGCAACACTATGCATAATAAAATATAATATATTCTATTTATAGAATAACTTTAATAAAGTATTACATTTTATATAAAAGATGTTTACATTTTATTACGTTAATAATACGAATAAAATAAAAGCGTCATTATCGCTATAATAATTCATATTATTAATCGTGATAATGGAATCAAAGTGAGTGACTTCTCACATAAGCATCGATAATCAATACAGGTATGCTTCTTATGCAACCACACGTATTCTTTGTGCTTTTACTACCGAGAAGTAGTTCAATGATGTCAATGGTAAAACTTCCGCCGTTATTTCAATAAAATATTTTTGTCGTTTTCTCAATCCGAACAATAATTACATTCGGGGTCCACCAATGATTGAGTAGTTATCTGAATATTCCTCCTAAAACCGAATATTCCCCACCAATCGAATATAATATAACCACTTGCATACTTTGCAAAATTTATAAATACTACCCACAACTATAATATTATCTTAAATTCACACCATAATATTAAAAAATTATTTCGACAAAATTTAAATCATTATTGATAAAATCTGGGGTCTCACAAAGTGCATATAAGCGATAAGCAGTTAAGTCGTAGTTCATAAACTACGAATCAGGCAAGTCATTCAGTTCCTATTTGCTATGTGAACTTGATGATTAACTGTTTTAAATCTTTATTGCAAATAACATGATGTGTTATATTTATGTTGAAAGCATGAAAACGTCAAAGTTAACTTATAACTACGTTGATTGAGTAAAGCATGCTGATTGAGTAAGGAACTCAATCTTTATACTTGTTATATGAACTATAACATGTATGTTATGTTAGTCCAATTTTTATGAAATATATGTTGAGCATGTTATTATATGCTATGTGATGCATGAAAACTGTTAGATTTTGTTGGGCTGTCAAGCTTTACCTTGCAAATAACCATTTTTCCAGGTCAAGATTTTAAGGTAAGGTTATGTGTTACCTGAAAGATATGAATCCAATGTGGTACTTGAGGATTTATACACTTTGGTTGTGTTATTATTATTTGAACCATGTTTAAGGTTCCGAATGATGTATAAATGTTGAATTTTAATATCGTTTTGCAATGTAAACTATGGTAGTATTAAATTGATTCTGAGATGTTTAGATGTAAAGGTTGAAGGTTTTGGGAACGAGAATAGTTTGTAATAGAAAATTTGAATTATTCTGCAAATTTCAATAGTTGTATTATCATTTAATGATGTAAAATTAGAGGTTGAATGTATTATTAATGACTGAAAATGAGAATTAAATTGTATGAATTTTGGGGTTGTTACAAACATGCTAGCCGGGGCTGGGGTACGGGGCAGATTGGTGTCCTAGTTGGTATCTAATGCTGCAAATATAAGCTTAAGTGTTTGGGATGGCTTGGAACTCTATATTATGGACAGAATTGTAATGAGAATTCGTGCCTGGGCATAAAATAACATACAACAAACACAAGATGGGAGATCAATAATGTAATTACATCATTGAAGACATATTTTTTGAGCGAAGCATTGGAGAAGGACATTGAAGGAAACTTTCACGACGATTGCAGACTGGGCTAGAGAGAAGGGTGGTTCTAGCTTTATTCTTCTTTTTTAGTTTAAATTCTATAATTGGAATAATGATTTCTTTTATTTATTCAGTATTTAATTCATTAGTTATGAACTAAATTCTTTATTAGGCTTATAACGGATCTTTAAGTGGAACGATGATTATGTAACTATGATTTTTAGTTTAATAAGCTATTATTCAATTTATCTATATTGATTTGTGCTTGAATCTATAAATTGCCTGATCACCAATTTTATGTGGACTTGTATAGATTTGAGAGATGAAATACGAGTATAGACTTAGTCAATATATCATGTGTTCTTGAATCTTGGGAATGAATGGAATCTTGATGAATGTTAGGATAGAGATATGCTTAACATTGCATGTAATCGGATAGAGAACTTGGACTTAAACCTTCTTTAATTGTAATTCACATAGAGATATAGTGAGTTAGTTATTTAAGGTGTTTAACTTAATTCTATCTAAATTGTGAATTTGAGTTAATAAGGTATTAGTGCATCGAGAGGTGGCTAGTTCTACTTGAGTGTTCTTGATTAATAAACTGGGATAATGAATTAAACTAGAATAAGGTGTAATAATCAGAGTGAGGCTTAGAGTGAAGTTGTAAGCCTAATTTTCCAATACTTGTTTGAAAATTTAGTTTTTAGGGTTGTTGATTGTTTGGTATTCTCAGTAGTTTTAATACCTTTAGTTATAATTTTGAAATTGGTTAGTTTAATAAAATTTGGATTAATAGGAAATTGGTAATTGTGAGGATTAATTTCTAGCTAATCTCTGTGGGAACTATACTTAACTTATCACTTTATTACTTGTTGACCACATATACTTGTGTGCTGTGCGTATATAGATTTTACCCAACAATTACCATTAATATTTAAAACAAAATATTTTGCACCAAATACTTTAAAATAATTAATATTAGGAATCCTCTTGTTTAGTAACTCATATGGTGTTTTCAATAATATGGGTCTAATCAATACTCTATTTAGAATATAACATGCAGTACTTACAGCCTCTGCCCAAAATCTTTTATGTAGTTTACTTTCTTAAAGTAAAGTTCTTGCAGTTACTTGGAGAGTACGATTTTTGCGTTCCACTACACCATTTTGTTGTTGCGTTCTTGGTGTAGAAAACTCACGTGTAACACCTTTCTCACTGCAATATGGTATAAAGTCTTTTTCAAATTTGTGACGCCCCCAAAATAGGTATACATGCCAAATACATGGTATAAAATTCAAATACAATCTTAAATATACAACATGAGCTGTGAGTTTTAATACAAATATTGTCTTCTAGACAGCATTAAAACTCAAAATAAGTCCTCAATACATTTATTGTCACACTATTTAACAGAATAGTGAGGACTACTAATACACCATCTAGGACCATCACTCTGTTCCCCGACTAGTCCCAGCTACGTTCTCATTTCCTGAAGAGAACAGTGAAAGAAATGGTGAGCTCAACTAGCCCAGTAAGAAATATTATGACTAAGATAATGCAGAATAATTTATCGTTAGCCTTCAACAGTGTTAAACTGATAAAATATAATAACTATCAAGTTTAACTGCAGCGGAACAAGCAATCCATTAGAAGAGTTAAGTAGGGAATAAAATCTACTATCTTCTATGATTTAAAAGGTTTTTCATCACTTTTATCACTGGGACTCAGCTTAATAAATAATCCACATCATCGAATCACCCCTGCACTACGGCCAAGGATATTCTTTAGTATCACGACAACGAATTATCCATAAACTACGGCTTAAGATAATTATGTTTTCATCAACGACCCTGATCATGCCATAAAACAATTCATCTTTGCACTACGGGCAAAGAGAATCCATAGCCATAATCTTACCAAAAACTGTCCATCAATGCACTACGGGCTAATGAGGACTTTTTCCACATCATTTGTAACATCACGGTTATGATTATACCGAATAATCCCTGGTCATAATCATACCAAGTCCATCTATGCACTACAGGCCACAGATGACTTTCAACATAATATAAACATGAGGATGATGACAATGATATAAGAATTCAATAAAATAAGTTCAAAAATTAATTTATCCAGGAACTGATAACATTCAAATTATCAACATGATACTGCTTTGTAGAGTAAATTTCAAGAATGCTCAGAAGAATATTTCCATGAAAAGATACTAAATGAAGCGCAAATATCAAGGATAGTCCACTAATTTCATGGAGTATAGAAGTCAAAGTTTTAACCAACTGAGTATAATAAAGAATGGAATAACAAAAAAAATCACCATGCATGCGATAGACCGCACAGACAGGTTATTCCAACAGAATAATAAATAACAGAACCAGGTATGGCGTAAAACACACAGACAGGATATTCCAATAGAATAATAAAGAATGGAACCAGGTCCGGCATAAACGCACAGATAGGATATTGTGATAGAATAATAAATAATGGAACCAGGTCCGGCGTAAAACGCACAGACATGATATTCTGACAGAATAATAAATAATGAAATAACAGAAGAATTTCACCAAGTATAGGGTAGCCCGCGTATACAGGTTATTCCAATAGAATAATAAATAATGGAATAACAGAAGTTCTCTTCATGAATACAAAAGAAATATTACCCCTTACGAGTACAACAAATAATATCCCTTACCGTAAAAGAAACTGAATATAAGAGTAGGGAAGTAACATAATATTTTTCTATAGTTTCTCTATAATTTCTCTCTCTAGAGTTTCAGTGAATTCATAAGAAATAATGAAGGAATGAGCTTCTATTTATAGGAAAATGGACTGAATAGTAACTAATTCATGAACTGGTCCAGTTGATTTATTTACTTTTAAGCAGACGATCCATATTGATTTACTATTAAAACTTAAAGCAACGGTCCATACTGATTTACTATTAAAACTTTAAACCAGTGATCCATATTGATTCACTATTATAACTTTCCACCAGCGGTCCATATTGATTTACTATTATATCTTCAACCAACGGTCTGAAAAATTAGCACATCTCCTCATGGAATAATATTGTACCCAAAAATAATTTGGACCGAAAAGAAATATATTTTACGGGTGATCAATAGTACCCCATGAATAGTAACTCATGAATAGTAACTCGTGAATAGTAAGTCATGAATAGTAACTCATGAATAATAACTCATGAATAGTAACTCATGAATAGTAACTCGTGAATAGTACTCCGACACGAAAAGTGTCCCAAATACCCGATTGAACAATACTGAGTGACTTCTTACATAAGCATCAATAATCAATACCGTGTACTACTATGTAACCACGCGTATTACTGTACTTTTAACACCGGGTGTTTCAACAGTTAACGGTAAAACTTCCGCCGTTATTTTCATAAAGTATTTTTATCGTTTTCTCCATCCGATAATAATTCCTTTGTGGGGTCCACCAATGATTGTACCGTCGTACGGATATTCCCCGACTAAAAGAATATTCCCCGACCAATCGAATATTATATAACCGCTTGCTTACTTTGCAAAATTTGTAAATATTACCCACAACTATAACATTACATCAAATCAACACCATAATATAAAAAAAAATTATTTCGAGAAAATTAAATCTTTATTCATAAAATCTAGGGTCTCACAAAATTCCCCACCATGGTCACTCCGTATACCAATTAGCTTGAGGTTGTGTTTTGTTTCAACATTCTTTATAAGTTTTTCAAATTCTGCAAAGGCTTGATCTTTAGTTTTCAAAACCCATGTAAATCTTGAAAAATCATCAACAATAACAAAAGCATAATGATTATTTCCTAAGCTAGCATATCTCTCGGGTCCAAATAAATCAAGATGCAATAATTGAAGAGGTAAAGAAGTTGATACCTGATTTTTGCTTATAAAGGAATTTCTTGCTTGCTTACTTTACTGACATACATTACAAATCCTTGTCTTTTCATATTTTAGCTTTGGCAAACCTTTGACAAGGTTCTTGGTAGCTAACTTGTTAATCAACTCCATTTGCACATGTCCTAACCTTCTATGCCATATAATAGTTTGATCTTGAATAACAGTTAAACAAATATCTTCATTTTGATTTTCAAAATTAATTGTATAAAAGTTACCTCCCCTTTGAACAATTAAAGGAACATTGTGAGAAGCATGAATAATAGCACATTTATCTTTTTCAAAAATTATTTTATGTCCACTATCCATTAGTTGACTTACACTAATTAAATTATATTTTAATCCTTCAACATGATGAACATTATCAAGAAAACCTTACCATTTATAACTTTACCTTTACCGATGATTTGACATGTGGTGTCATCTCCAAAGATAACAGTTCCTCCCTTCTTAGTAGCTAGTGAGATGAATTTAGTACTATCACCCGTCATGTGTCTAGAACATCCATTGTCTAGCACCCATTTATGTGATGGTACTTTAGCTTTTAAACACACCTACAAAACAAAGAAGTAGCTTATCGTTTTGGTACGCAAATCTGTTTGGGTTCAGTATTGTTAGTAGCAATTAAATCTCCTTTCTTTACCCAAACTTGTTTTATTTTAATTATATTACAATTTGTATCAAAATGTCCTTTTAAACCACAATTTTTGCAAGTAACAAAAGGTGAACAATAAAGAGGCTTGTTCCTTGATTTATTATTTATTACTCTAATTTTATTAATAGTGCTTGTAATGTTCTTAACAGGATTGTACCCAATTAATTGTTTATCTAAACTTGATCTTTGAGTATCTAATATTATATTTAAATTATCTTCCCATTGAACAAATTTTGCAAGATCCTTTTTCAATGAAATTATTTCTTCCTCATTATTATTTTGCATGTTTAATATTTTCCCATCATTAAAAGCATCAATACAAGTATCTCTCATTTTCAAATTTTCTTTTAAAACATCATTTTCCTTTTTAAGATCATTGAATTCTTCATTTAATTTGTTTGCATGATTATATAGAATTTTATTATAGTTATCAAGATAATCAATTTTAGCATTTAACTTAGATACTTCACTTGATGTGTAATCTATAACTATTTCTTATTTTTCTTCAATTAATGTTTCTACCACTTTCATTAAATCATTTATCCAATTTTTTAAATGAGCATTTTTCTCTTTAATACGAATATTTTCATTCTTTAAAACTAGATAATCAGAAATAGTAATATCACCAAGTTCAGAGTTTACCTCAGATGATTCTTGATTGCATAATCCAGTGAAACACAATTGAGCAGTTTCATCTTCTTGCTCTTCATTATTGGACTCATTATTGCTCCATGTCATTAATGCCTTTTCTTTTGAATTTCTTGCTTTGTTCTTCCTTTTTAATTGAAAACAGTCTCTCTTGAAATGTTCGGGCCTTCCACATTCAAAACAGGTATCTTCTTGTGGCTTTTGCTTGGCGTCTTTCTTGTTGTTGAATGTCTTGCCTTGGAACTTTAATTTATTCTTCTTTTTAATCAGATCTCTCAATTTCCGAGACATTATAGCTATTTCTTCATCGAAATCTTCATCATCACCTTCTATGTAGCTTTCAACTTGAAGAGCTGAGGTCTTCCTTTTAGGTCCTTCATCTTCTTCATCATACCTCTTTAGTTGATTTTCAAATTCTTCAAGCTCTCCAAATAGAGTGAGAGTTTCCATCGTACTGATTTTAGTTGAGTCTTGAAGCGTTGTAACTTTTGGTGCGAACCATTTGGGCATGACTCTAAGTATCTTTCTATTTATCTCCCTTTGATCAATTTTCCAGCCGAGCATACTTAGAGAGTTCATAAGAGTGAGGAATCTAGCTTGAGCTTCTTTGATAGATTCTTCTTCTCTAACATGAAAAACTCATATTTATACATTAGCATACCTAATTTGACTTTTTTTTACCTTAGAAGTTCCCTTATCGCTCATGATGATTGTATCCCATATTTCTTTAGCAGCGGTGCATGCAGAAACTTTGTCAATTTCAACTTGAATCATCCCACTTAGCAGCGCGTTCATGGCTTTGGAGTCATAGGATACTATGTATGATTCATTTGAATCCATTTCCATGACAGTTAGGTTTTTCATCATCTTGTCTTGGAATGACATGGCCATTTTCAACAACCCACCATTCCCATGGGTCTCGTATAGATCATCATTCTAAACTTCCAAAAGTTAAAGTTTTCATTTTCGAGCAACAAAGGTGGCCGTCTTGTGGATTGACCTTCTTGAAAATTGAGGTGTGTCATAGGATCTTTCCCTACGACCTGCAAAGATCAATATTAGTAGAGACTTAATCTGATATGAAATGTAATTTTGTAATTAAGCACACCTAGAGGGGGTGAATAGGTGTAAACACTCAAAAGTGATATACAGTGGTCAATTTTGAAGTTTACTATAGCAGGTTATAATTGGACGGTCTAACCCTATCTGTATTAGTTATGTTCTTTGTCTGTTATAAACGGACAGCTAATACCTGTCTGTATTAGTATAAAGTTTTTCCGACTTAAACTAAAATCTGCAGAATATTAAAGCTTAAAACTAAAACAAAAGAATAGTAAATCACACCAAGATTTTTACGTGGTTTAGCCCCTATCCTCTAGTTTAGTAGCCTAATCCACGTCCAATACCAAAAGGTATTGGAGACTCACTTTATTAAAAATATATTCAACAATTACAAAGAAAATGAAACTCCCTATTACAACGACGATCGATTGGACACCTCTGTCCCCTTTGCACCTCTCACTACAAAAAAACCTATCATTGCCGACGGCCACTGCCGTCGCCTATGACTATAGTGTCTTCGGTAGTGAGGTCTTTGGTGACATCAGATGCCGTCGGTATTGCCGTCTCCCCAGAGGTCGTCGCCACTGGTTCCCGTCGTCAGCCGTTGACATCATTGTCATTGGCGACGGGTGGCATTGGCGACGACCCAATATCAAAGGCGACGGTTGTGGCGACGGCAAGGCCGTCGGTAAAGACTTCATCAAGTTTTTCAATGAAATCCTCATTCCCAACGGCGTCCCGTCGGTAATACCTTTTAAGGCCGTCGGCAATGACTTTAGCTCATGTATGTCGCTATATGTCATTGGCGACGACACGGTCGTCGCCATTACCCTCGTCGGTAATGACTATATATATTTATTTTTTTTTAATTTCAAAATTTCCCTGTTCATTTACAAATATAAATGTACACCTGTTATAAACTAATAACAACCATCAAATAACTAGCTAATATCATAGAATTCACCATTGAAATAGTAATCCAAATCAAATATATAGATCATAAATATAATGGTCGTCTGTACAACTCAAAAACTGTCCAAGTATATACATGAAACTCAAAATATAACATAAACTAAACTAACTACAACCCGTCGCCTGTCTCCATGTCATCGGCTCGGCGGTCATCACCCTGTACTGGAGGAGGCTGCTCGTCATCAACTCGACGGTCATCGCCTTGTACTGGAGGAGGTTGATCGTCATCAGCTCGGCATTCATCACTAGTATCTCCACCTCTACCTCCACGAGTCTCGTCAACAAGACCCTACAAAATTAAAATATTAATAACAAAGTCAAAATGAAAACATATTTACATTATTTTAGTTTGTGTTTTCTTAAGTAAGGCGTATGGGGCTCGAACTAGGGCTCCGTATATCAGAATTGAGTCCCGTCAGTTGTAATGCATGTCAATTGCCTACACGGTGTTACTGCATGTGTTTACGTGTTAACTGGACCACTGAGGCGGGTTTTGGTCTCTTTTTCGACTATTTTCCTATGTTTTCTCAAGTTAGGCGTACGAGGCTCGAACTCGGGCTCCGTATATCGAAATCGAGTCCCGTCAGTTGTAACGTGTGTCTATTGCCTACGCGGTGCTATTGCATGTGTTTGCGTGTTAACTGGATGACCGAGGCGGGTTTTGGTCTCTTTTTTGACTATTTTCCTAAGTTTTCTCAAGTTAAGCGTACGGGGCTCGAACTCGGGCTCCGTATATCGGAATCGAGTCCCATCAGTTGTAACGCGTGTCTATTGCCTACGCGGTGCAATTGCCTGTGTTTGCATGTTAACTGGACGACCGAGGCGGGTTTTGGTCTCTTTTTCGACTATTTTCCTATGTTTTCTCAAGTTAGGCGTACGGGGCTCGAACTCGGGCTCTGTATATCGAAATCAAGTCCCGTCAGTTGTAATGCGTGTCTATTGCCTACGCGGTGCTATTTCCTATACTTGCGTGTTAACTGGACGACCGAGGCGGGTTTTGGTCTCTTTTTCGACTATTTTCCTAAGTTTTCTCAAATTAGGCGTACGTGGCTCAAACTCGAGCTCCGTATATTGGAATTAAGTCCCGTCAGTTGTAACACGTGTCTATTGTCTACGCGGTACTATTGCCTATGTTTGCGTGTTAACTGGACAACCGAGGCGGGTATTGGTATCTTTTTTGACTATTTTCCTAATTTTTCTCAAGTAAGGCGTAAGGGGCTCGAACTTGGGCTCCGTATATCGAACTCGAGTCCTGTCAGTTGTAACGCGTGTCTATTGCCTACGCGGTGCTATTTCCTTTGTTTGCTTGTTAACTGGACGACCGGGGCGGGTTTTGGTCTCTTTTTCGACTATTTTCCTAAGTTTTCTCAAGTTAGGCGTACGGGCCCAGAACTTGGGTTCCGTATAATGAAATCGAGTCCCATCAGTTGTAACGTGTGTCTATTGCCTACACTGTGCTATTGCCTATGTTTGCGTGTTAATTGGATGAACAAGGTGGATTTTGGTCTCTTTTTCGACTATTTTTATAAGTTTTCTCAATTAAGGCGTACGGGGCTCAAACTCGGGTTTCATATATCAAAATCGAGCCCCGTTAGTTGTAGCGCATGTCTATTGCCTATGCGGTGCTATTGCCTTTGTTTGCGTGTTAACTGGACGATCGAGGCGGGTTTTGGTCTCTTTTTCGACTATTTTCCTAAGTTTTCTCAAGTTAGGCGTACGGGGCTCGAACTCGGGCTCCGTATATCGGAATCGAGTCCCGTCAGTTGTAACGCGTGTCTATTTTCTATGCGGTACTATTGCCTATGTTTGCGTGTTAACTGGACAACCGAGGCGGGTTTTGGTCTCTTTTTCGACTATTTTTCTAAGTTTTCTCAAGTAAGGCGTATGGGGCTCGAACTCGCGTTCTTCAGATATCGAATCGAGTCCCGTCATGTAGCTCAGTAACGCGTGTCTCATTGCCACGCGCGTGCTATTGCCTTTGTTTGCGTGTTAATTGGACGACCGAGGTGGGTTTTGGTCTCTTTTTCGACTATTTTCCTAAGTTTTCCCAAGTTAGGCGTACAGGGCTCGAACTCGGGCTCCGTATATCGGAATCGAGTCCTGTCAGTTATAACTAGTGTCTATTGCCCACGCGGTGCTATTGCCTGTGTTTGCGTGTTAACTGGACGATCGAGGTGGGTTTTGGTCTCTTTATCGACTATTTTCCTAAGTTTTCTCAAGTAAGGCGTACGGGGCTCGAACTCGGGCTCCGTATATCGAATCTAGTCCTATCAGTTGTAATGCGTGTCTATTGCCTACGCGGTGCTATTGCCTGTGTTTGCGTGTTAACTGGATGACCGAGGCAGGTTTTGGTCTCTTTTTCGACTATTTTCCTAAGTTTTCACAAGTTAGGCGTACGGGCCTCGAACTCGGGCTCCGTATATCGGAATCGAGTCCCGTCAGTTATAACGCATGTCTATTGCCTACGCGATGCTATTGCATGTGTTTGTATGTTAACTGGATGACCGAGGCGGGTTTTGGTCGCTTTTTATACTATTTTCCTAAGTTTTCTCAAGTTAGCGACGGGGCTCGAACTCGGCCCCGAGATCGAAATCGAGTCCCGCAACAGTAACGCTGTTTATTGCCTACACGGTGCTATTGCCTGTGTTTGTGTGTTAATTGGACGACCGAGGCGGGTTTTGGTCTCTTTTTCGACTATTTTCCTAAGTTTTCTCAAGTTAGGCGTACGGGGCTCGAACTCGGGCTTCATAGATCGAATCGAGTCCCGTCATTTATAACGCGTGTCTATTGCTTACGCAGTGCTATTGCCTATGTTTGCGTGTTAACTGGATGACCGAGGCGGGTTTTGGTCTCTTTTTCGACTATTTTCCTAAGTTTTCTCAAGTTAGCGTGAGGCTCGAACTCGGTTCAGATATCGGAATCGAGTCTCACGCTTATAACGCGTGTCGTATATTTCCTACGCGGTGCTATTTTACTCGTTGTTTGTGTGTTAACCGGACGATCGAGGCGGGTTTTGGTCTCTTTTTCGACTATTTTCCTAAGTTTTCTCAAGTTAGGCGTAACGGGCTCGAACTCGGGATCCGTAGATCGAATCGAGTCCCGCCAACAGTAATGCATGTATCTATTGCCTACGCGCGGTGCTATTTCTTGTGTTTTTGTGTTAACCGGACGACCGAGGGCGGTTTTGGTCTCTTTTTTCGACTATTTTCCTAAGTTTTCTCAAGTTAGCGCGACGGGGCTCGAACTCGGCTTCAGTAGATCGAAATCGAGTCCCGAACAGAATTGTAACGCATGTCTATCTATTGCCTACGCGGTGCTATTTCCTATGTTTACGTGTTAACTGGATGACCGAGGCGGGTTTTGGTCTCTTTTTCGACTATTTTCCTAAGTTTTCTCAAGTTAGGCGACGAGGCTCGAACTCGAGCTCGCAGATATCGAAATCGAGTCCCGTCAACAGAACGCGTGTTTATTGCCTACGCGGTGTTATTATTTCTGTGTTTTGCGTGTTAACCGGACGACCGAGGCGGGTTTTGGTCTCTTTTTTTCGACTATTTTCCTAAGTTTTCTCAAGTTAGGCGACGGGGCTCAAACTCGGGGCCAGTAGATCGAATCGAGTCCCGTCAACAGAATGTGTGTTTATTGCCTACGCATGCTATATTCAAGCTGTGTTTGCATGTTAACCGGATGACCGAGGCGGGTTTTGGTCTCTTTTTCGGCTATTTTCCTAAGTTTTCACAAGTTAGGCATCGGGGGCTCGAACTCGGGCCAGAGATATCTAATCGAGTCCCATCATTTGTAACACATGTTGATTGCCTACGCGGTGCTATTGCCTATGTTTGCATGATGTTAACCGGATGACCGAGGCGGGTTTTGGTCTTTTTTTCGACTATTTTCCTAAGTTTTCAAGTTAGCGACGGGGGCTCGAACTCTAGCTTCAGAGATCGGAATCGAGTCCCAGTCTCGCCAATCAGAACGCGTCGCCTACGTCCTATTTATTTGCCGCTGTTTTTTTTTTTCGCTATTTTCCTAAGTTTTCTGGTTATTCGTGTTACGATCGACGACCGAGGCGGTTTTGGTCTCTTTTTTTCAACTATTTTCCTAAGTTTTCTCAAGTTAGGCGACGGGGCTCGAACTCGGGCTCCATATATCTAATCGAGTCCCGCCAATTGTAATGCGTGTTCTATTGCCTTACGCTACGCGGTATATTACTGTGTTTGCTTGTTAACCTGATGACCGAGGTAGGTTTTGGTCTCTTTTTCGACTATTTTCCTAAGTTTTCTGAAGTTAGGCGACGGGCTCTCGAACTCGGGCTCAGAGATCGTAATCGAGTCCCGTCCAACAGTAACGCGTGTCTATTGCCTACATACGCGTGCTATTGCATGTGTTTGCATGTTAACTGGATGACCGAGGCGGTTTTGGTCTCTTTTTTGACTATTTTCCTAAGTTTTCTCAAGTTAGCGTACGGGCTCGAACTCGGGCCACGATATCGAATCGAGTCCCGTCCATTGTAACGCTGTTTATTGCCTCTACGCGTGCTATTGCATTTGTGTTTGTGTTAATTAGGATGACCGAGGCGGGTTTTGGTCTCTTTTTTTGACTATTTTCCTAAGTTTTCTCAAGTTAGCGCGATAGGACTCGAACTCGGCTTCATATATCGAATCGAGTCCCGCCATTTGTAACACATGTTATTGCCTACGCCGTGCTATTGCTTATGTTTGTTTGCGTGTTAACCGGATGACCGAGGCGGGTTTTTGGTCTCTTTTTCGACTATTTTCCTAAGTTTTCTCAAGTTAGGCGACGGGCTCGAACTCGGCTCCGTAGATCGAATCGAGTCCCGCTAACAGTAACGCGTGTCTATTTCCTACGCGGCTATTGCTTATGTTTTATGTGTTAACCGGATGACCGAGGCGTGTTTTTGGTCTCTTTTTTCGACTATTTTCCTAAGTTTTCTCAAGTTAGGCGATCACGGGGCTCGAACTCGGCTTCTCAGAGATCGAATCGAGTCCCGCCAACAGAATGCGTGTCTATTGCCTACGCGGTGCTATTTCCTATGTTTGCGTGTTAACTGGATGACCGAGGCGGTTTTGGTCTCTTTTTCGATTATTTTCCTAAGTTTTCTCAAGTTAGGCGTACGGGGCTCGAACTCGGCTCTGTATATCAGAATCGAGTCCCGTCAGTTGTAACGCGTGTCTATTGCCTACGCGGTGATATTGCCTGTGTTTGCGTGTTAACTGGACGACCGAGGCGGGTTTTGGTCTCTTTTTCGACTATTTTCCTAAGTTTTCTCAAGTTAGGCGATACGGGGCTCGAACTCAGTTCCGTAGATCGGAATCGAGTCCCGTTAGTTGTAACGCGTGTTTATTGCCTACGCGGTGCTATTTCTTGTGTTTGCATGTTAACTGGATGACCGAGGCGGGTTTTGGTCTCTTTTTTGACTATTTTCCTAAGTTTTCTAAAGTTAGGCGTACGGGGCTCAAACTCGGGCCCCGTAGATCGAATCGAGTCCCGTCAGTTGTAACGCATGTTTATTGCCTACGCAGTGCTATTGCCTGTGTTTGCATGTTAACTGGATGACCGAGGCGGGTTTTGGTCTCTTTTTCGACTATTTTCCTAAGTTTTCTCAAGTTAGGCATACGGGGCTCGAACTCGGGCTCCGTATATCGGAATCGAGTCCCATCATTTGTAACGCATGTCTATTTCCTACGCGGTGCTATTGCCTATGTTTGCATGATAACTGGATGACCGAGGCGGGTTTTGGTCTCTTTTTCGACTATTTTCCTAAGTTTTCTCAAGTTAGGCGTACGGGGCTCGAACTCGGGCTCCGTATATCGAAATCGAGTCCCGTCAATTGTAACACATGTCTATTGCCTACGCGGTGCTATTGCTTATGTTTGCGTGTTAACTGGATGACCGAGGCGGGTTTTGGTCTCTTTTTTGACTATTTTCCTAAGTTTTCTCAAGTTAGGCGTACGACGCTCGAACTCGGGCTCAATATATCGGAATCGAGTCCCATCAATTGTAACGCATGTCTATTGCCTACGCGATGCTATTACCTGTGTTTGCGTGTTAACTGGATGACCGAGGCGTGTTTTGGTCTCTTTTTCGACTATTTTCCTAAGTTTTCTCAAGTTAGGCGTACGGGGCTCGAACTCGGGCTCCGTAGATCGAATCGAGTCCCGTCAATTGTAACGCGTGTCTATTGCCTACGCGGTACTATTGCCTGTGTTTGCATGTTAACTGGACGACCGAGGCGGGTTTTGGTCTCTTTTTCGACTATTTTCCTAAGTTTTCTCAAGTTAGGCGTACGGGGCTCGAACTCAGTTCAGAGATCGAAATCGAGTCCCGTCCAACAGTAACGCGTGTTCATTGCCTACGGTATGCTATTTCCTGTGTTTATGCGGTTAACCGGATGACCGAGGCGGGTTTTGGTCTCTTTTTCGACTATTTTCCTAAGTTTTCTCAAGTTAGGCGACGGGCTCTCGAACTCGGGCTTCAGAGATCGAAATCGAGTCCCGCCAACAGAATGCTGTTCATTGCCTACGCGGTGCTATTTCCTGTGTTTGCATGTTAACCGGACGACCGAGGCGGGTTTTGGTCTCTTTTTCGACTATTTTCCTAAGTTTTCTCAAGTTAGCGTCACGGGGCTCAACTCCAAGCTCAGAGATCGTAATCGAGTCCCGCCAACAGAACGCTGTTCATTGCCTACGCAGTGCTATTGCCTTGTGTTTGCATGTTAACTGGACGACCAAGGTTGGTTTTGGTCTCTTTTTCAACTATTTTTCTATGTTTTCTCAATTAAGGCGTACGGGGCTCGAACTCGGGCTCCGTATATCGAAATCAAGTCCCGTTAGTTATAGCGCATGTCTATTGCCTACGCGGTGCTATTGCATGTGTTTGCATGTTAACTGGACGATCGAGGCGGGTTTTGGTCTCTTTTTTGACTATTTTCCTAAGTTTTCTCAAGTTAGGCGTACGGGGCTCGAACTCGGGCTCCGTATATCGGAATCGAGTCCCATCAGTTGTAACGCATGTCTATTGCCTACGCGGTGCTATTGCTTGTGTTTACGTGTTAACTGGATGACCGAGGCGAGTTTGGTCTCTTTTTCGACTATTTTCCAAAGTTTTCTCAAGTTAGGCGTACGGAGCTCGAACTCGAGCTCCGTAGATCGGAATCGAGTCCTATCAATTCTAACGCTGTGTTCATTGCCTACGCGGTGCTATTTCTTGTGTTTTCGTGTTTAACTAGATGACCGAGGCGGGTTTTGGTCTCTTTTTCGACTATTTTCCTAAGTTTTCTCAAGTTAGGCGTACGGGCTCGAACTCTCGGTTCTCAGAGATCGAATCGAGTCCCGCCAACAGTAACGCTGTGTCATTGCCTACGCGGTGCTGCTATTTCATGTGTTTGCGTGTTAACTGAATGACCGAGGCAGGTTTTGGTCTCTTTTTTGACTATTTTCCTAAGTTTTCTCAAGTTAGGCGTACGGGGCTCGAACTCGAGCTCCGTATATCGGAATCGAGTCCCGTCATTTGTAACGCATGTCTATTGCCTACGCGATGCTATTGCATGTGTTTGTGTGTTAACTGGATGATCGAGGCGGGTTTTGGTCACTTTTTATACTATTTTCCTAATTTTTCTCAAGTTAGGCGTACGGGGCTCGAACTCGGGCCACGAGATCGAATCGAGTCCCGCCAACAGAATAACGTGTTTATTGCCTACGCGGTGCTATTGCCTGTGTTTGTGTGTTAACTGGATGACCGAGGCGGGTTTTGGTCTCTTTTTCGACTATTTTCCTAAGTTTTCTCAAGTTAGGCGTATAGGGCTCGAACTCGGGCTTCATATATCAGAATCGAGTCCCGTCAATTGTAACGCATGTCAATTTACCTCGCGTGGTGCTATTGCTTATGTTTTTTGTTGTTAACCGGACGACCGAGGCGGGTTTTGGTCTCTTTTTCGACTATTTTCCTAAGTTTTCTCAAGTTAGGCATACGGGGCTCGAACTCGGGCCTCGCAGATCAGAATCGAGTCCCGTCAGTTGTAACGCGTGTCTATTGCCTACGCGGTGCTATTGCATGTGTTTGCGTTAACTGGATGACCGAGGCGGGTTTTTGTCTCTTTTTCGACTATTTTCCTAAGTTTTCTCAAGTTAGGCGTACGGGGCTCGAACTCGGCTTCTCAGATATCGAAATCGAGTCCCGCTCGCTTAGAATGCACGTCTATTGCCTACGCGATGCTATTTCCTGTGTTTGCATGTTAACTGGATGATCGAGGCGGGTTTTGGTCTCTTTTTCGACTATTTTCCTAAGTTTTCTCAAGTTAGGCGTACGGGGCTCGAACTCGGGCTCCGTATATCAGAATCGAGTCCCATCAGTTGTAATGCATGTCTATTGCCTACGCAGTGATATTGCCTGTGTTTGCGTGTTAACTGGATGACCGAGGCGGGTTTTGGTCTCTTTTTCGACTATTTTCCTAAGTTTTCTCAAGTTAGGCGTACGGGGCTCGAACTCTCGGCTTCAGAGATCTAATCGAGTCCCGTCGGTTTAACGCGTGTTTATTGCCTACGCTGGCTATTATCTGCTCCTGTGTTTGCATGTTAAATGGACGACCGAGGCGGGTTTTGGTCTCTTTTTTCGACTATTTTCCTAAGTTTTCTCAAGTAAGGCGTACGGGGCTCGAACTCGCTGCTCCGTATATCGAAATCGAGTCCCGCCAACAGAAACGCATGTCTATTGCCTACGCGGTGCTATTGCCTGTGTTTACGTGTTAACTGGATGACCGAGGCGGGTTTTGGTCTCTTTTTCGACTATTTTCCTAAGTTTTCTCAAGTTAGCGTGACGGGCTCGAACTCGGTTTTCGTAGATCAAATCGAGTCCCGCCAACAGAACGCGTGTCTATTGCCTACGCTGGTGCTATTGCTATGTTTTGCGTGTTTAACCGGATGACCGAGGCGGTTTTGGTCTCTTTTTCGACTATTTTCCTAAGTTTTCTCAAGTTAGGCGACGGGGCTCGAACTCGCGCTTTAGAGATCGAATCGAGTCCCATCAATTAGTAACGCTGTGTCTATTGCCTACGCGCGGTTCTATTGCTCTATGTTTACGTGTTAACCGGATGACCGAGGCGCGTTTTTGGTCTCTTTTTCGACTATTTTCCTAAGTTTTCTCGTTAGCGCGACGGGCTCGAACTCAGCTCAGAGATCGAATCGAGTCCCATCAACAGAATGCAAGTCTATTGCCTATGCGGTGCTATTGCATGTGTTTTCGTGTTAACGGGATGACCGAGGCAGGTTTTGGTCTCTTTTTTGACTATTTACCTAAGTTTTCTCAAGTTAGCGTGACGGGCTCGAACTCGGGCTCTCGTAGATCGAAATCGAGTCCCGCCAGTTGTAATGCGTGTCTATTGCCTACGCGGTGCTATTGCCTTGTTTGTGTGTGTTAACTGGATGACCGAGGCGGGTTTTGGTCTCTTTTTCGACTATTTTCCTAAGTTTTCTCAAGTTAGGCGTAAGGGCTCGAACTCGGGCTCCATAGATCGAAATCGAGTCCCGTCAGTTGTAACGCATGTCTATTGCCTACGCGGTGCTATTTCCTATGTTTATGTGTTATCGGACGACCGAGGCGGGTTTTGGTCTCTTTTTCGACTATTTTCCTAAGTTTTCTCAAGTTAGGCGACGGGCTCGAACTCTCGGCTTCAGATATCGGAATCGAGTCCCGCCAACAGAATAACGTGTCTATTGCCTACGCGGTGCTATTGCTTGTTTTTGCGTGTTAACTGGATGACCGAGGCGGGTTTTGGTCTCTTTTTCGACTATTTTCCTAAGTTTTCTCAAGTTAGGCGTACGGGGCTCAAACTCGGGCTCCGTAGATCGAATCGAGTCCCGTTAGTTGTAATGCGTGTCTATTGCCTACGCGGTGCTATTTCCTGTGTTTTTGTGTTAACCGATGACCGAGGCGGGGTTTTGGTCTCTTTTTCACTATTTTCCTAAGTTTTCTCAAGTTAGGCGACGGGGCTCGAACTCGGCTTCGTAGATCGAATCGAGTCCCGCCAACAGAAACGCATGTTCATTGCCTACGCGGTGCTATTGCTCGTGTGTTTGCGTGTTAACCGGATGACCGAGGCGGGTTTTTGGTCTCTTTTTTCGACTATTTTCCTAAGTTTTCTCAAGTTAGGCGTACGAGGCTCGAACTCGGGCTCAGATATCGGAATCGAGTCCCGTCAACAGTAACGCGTTATTGCCTTCGCGGTGCTATTGCATCATGTTTTGCATGTGTTAACCGGACGACCGAGGCGAGGCGGTTTTGGTCTCTTTTTTTTCGACTATTTTCCTAAGTTTTCTAAGTTAGGCGATGACGGGCTCAACTCGGGCCCCAGTAGATCGAATCGAATCCCGTCATATCGTAACGCGCGTTTATTGCCTCACGCGGTGCTATTGCTTGTGTTTGCGTTTAAACCGGATGACCGAGGCGGTTTTGGTCTCTTTTTTCGACTATTTTCCTAAGTTTTCTCAAGTTAGGCGACGGGGCTCGAACTCCTGCTTCCAGATATCGAATCGAGTCCCGTCATTGTAACGCACGCGTTCTATTGCCTACGCGCTATATTTCTGTGTGTTTTGTGTTTAACCGGATGACCGAGGCGGGTTTTGGTCTCTTTTTTCGACTATTTTCCTAAGTTTTCTCAAGTTAGGCGATACGGGCTCGAACTCGGTTCAGAGATCGAATCGAGTCCCGTCAACAGAACGCGTGTTTATTGCCTACGCGGTGCTATTGCCTTGTGTTTCATGTGTGTTAACCGGACGAACCGAGGCGGGTTTTGGTCTTTTTTTTCGACTATTTTCCTAAGTTTTCTCAAGTTAGGCGTGACGGGGCTCGAACTCGGCCTTCAGATATCTGAAATCGAGTCCCGCCAACAGAACGCATGTCTATATTGCCTACGCGGTGCTATTGCCTATGTTTGCGTGTTAACTGGATGACCGAGGCGGGTTTTGGTCTCTTTTTTCGACTATTTTCCTAAGTTTTCTCAAGTTAGGCGTAAGGGGCTCGAACTCGGGTCTGCAGAGATCGAAATCGAGTCCCGCTATTATAACGCTGTGGTCTATTGCTTACGCGGTGCTATTGCTCTATGTTTTATGTGTTAACCGGATGACCGAGGCGGTTTTTTTGGTCTCTTTTTTTCGACTATTTTCCTAAGTTTTCTCAAGTTAGCGTATGGGGCTTCGAACTCGGGTTCTCAGATATCGGAATCGAGTCCCATCAACAGTAACGCAGCGTATTATTTCCTACGCGGTTCTATTGCTTATGTTTACGTGTTAACTCGGATGACCGAGGCGGGGTTTTGGTCTCTTTTTCGACTATTTTCCTAAGTTTTCTCAAGTTAGGCGTGACGGGCTCTCAAACTCTGGCTCAGATATCGAATCGAGTCCCATCAATTGTAACGCATGTCTATTGCCTACGCGATGCTATTGCCTGTGTTTGCATGTTAACTGGATGACCGAGGCGGGTTTTGGTCTCTTTTTCGACTATTTTCCTAAGTTTTCTCAAGTTAGGCGTACGGGGCTCGAACTCGGGTCTCCGTAGATCGAAATCGAGTCCCGCCAACTTATAACGCTTGTCTATTTGCCTACGCGGTGCTATTGCTATATGTTTCGTGTTAACCGGATGACCGAGGCGTTTTTTGGTCTCTTTTTTCGACTATTTTCCTAAGTTTTCTCAAGTTAGCGTGACGGGGCTCGAACTCGGGTTCAGAGATCGTAATCGAGTCCCGCCAACAGTAACGCGCGTTCATTGCCTACGCGCGTTCTATTGCCTATTTTTATGTTTGCATGTATTAACTGACGATGATGACGAGGCGGTTTTTGTCTCTTTTTTTCCTATTTTCCTAAGTTTTCAAGTTAGGCGACGGGCTCGAACTTGGGCTCCGTAGATCGAATCGAGTCCCGCCAACAGTAATGCATGTCTATTGCCTACGCGATGCTATTGCATGTGTTTGCATGTTAACTGGACGACCGAGGCGGGTTTTGGTCACTTTTTATACTATTTTCCTAAGTTTTCTCAAGTTAGGCGTACGAGGCTCGAACTCGGGCCCCGTATATCAGAATCAAGTCCAGTCAGTTGTAATGCGTGTTTATTGCCTACGCGGTGCTATTGCCTATGTTTGTGTGTTAATTGGACGACCAAGGCAGGTTTTGATCTCTTTTTCGGCTATTTTCCTAAGTTTTCTCAAGTTAGGCGTACGGGGCTCGAACTCGGGCTTCGTAGATCAGAATCGAGTCCCATCAGTTTGTAACGCATGTCTATTGCCTACGCGGTGCTATTGCCTATGTTTGCGTGTTAACTGGATGACCGAGGCGGGTTTTGGTCTCTTTTTCGACTATTTTCCTAAGTTTTCTCAAGTTAGGCGTACGGGCTCGAACTCGGCGCTCCAGAGATCGAATCGAGTCCCGTCAACAGTAACGCTGCGTTCATTGCCTACGCGGTGCTATTTCCTATGTTTTGCGTGTTAACTGGATGACCGAGGCGGGTTTTGGTCTCTTTTTCGACTATTTTCCTAAGTTTTCTCAAGTTAGGCGTAGGGGCTCGAACTCGGGTTCCGTAGATCGGAATCGAGTCCCATTAATTTTAACGCGTGTCTATTGCCTACGCTGGTGATATTGCATTTGTTTACGTGTTAACTGGACGACCGAGGCGGGTTTTGGTCTCTTTTTTGACTATTTTCCTAAGTTTTCTCAAGTTAGGCGACGGGCTCGAACTCGGGCTCCATAGATCGAAATCGAGTCCCGTCAGTTGTAACGCGTGTCTATTGCCTTGCCTACGCGTGCTATTGCATATGTGTTCATGCGTGTTTAACCGGATGACCGAGGCGGGTTTTGGTCTCTTTTTTGACTATTTTCCTAAGTTTTCTCAAGTTAGGCGACGGGCTCGAACTCTAGGCTCCATATATCGAAATCGAGTCCCGCCAACAGAACGCGTGTTTATTGCATACGCGGTGCTATTGCCTGTGTTTGCATGTGTTAACTGGACGACCGAGGCGGGTTTTGGTCTCTTTTTTTGACTATTTTCCTAAGTTTTCTAAAGTTAGCGTGTACGGGCTCAAACTCGCCCAGTAGATCTAAATCGAGTCCCATCGAACACCATAACGCAAGTTTATTGCCTACGCGGCAGTTATTGCCTATGTTTTTTGTGTGTTAACCGGATGACCGAGGCGGTTTTGGTCTCTTTTTCGACTATTTTCCTAAGTTTTCTCAAGTTAGGCGTACGGGGATCGAACTCCAGCTCTGTAGATATCGAATCGAGTCCCATCAACATAACGCTGTGTCTATTGCCTACGCGGTGCTATTGCCTGTGTTTGCGTGTTAACTGGATGACCGAGGCGGTTTTTGGTCTCTTTTTCGACTATTTTCCTAAGTTTTCTCAAGTTAGGCATACGGGGCTCGAACTCGGCTCGTATATCGGAATCGAGTCCCGTCAACAGTAACGCTGTGTTTATTGCCTACGCGCGTGCTATTTATTGTGTTTTGCATGTTAACCGGATGACCGAGGCGGGTTTTGGTCTCTTTTTTGACTATTTTCCTAAGTTTTCTCAAGTAAGGCGTATGGGCTCGAACTCGGGCTCAGATATCGAATCGAGTCCCGCTCAACAGAATGTAACGCATGTCTATTGCCTACGCGTGCTATTGCTTATGTTTGCGTGTTAACTGGATGACCGAGGCGGGTTTTGGTCTCTTTTTCGACTATTTTCCTAAGTTTTCTCAAGTTAGCGCGACGGGCTCGAACTCGGCTCCGTGAGATCTAAATCGAGTCCCGCCAATTCATAACGCGTGTTCATTGCCTACGCGCGGGCTATATTGCTTATGTTTACGTGTTAACCGGACGACCGAGGCGGTTTTTGGTCACTTTTTTTGACTATTTTCCTAAGTTTTCTCAAGTTAAAGCGACGGGGCTCGAACTCGGGTTCAGATATCGGAATCGAGTCCCGCCGCTATGTAACGCGTGTTCTATTGCCTACGCGTTCTATTGCCTATGTTTACGTGTTAACCGGATGACCGAGGCAGGTTTTGGTCTCTTTTTCGACTATTTTCCTAAGTTACGGGCTCGAACTCGGGCTCCATAGATCGGAATCGAGTCCCGTCAGTTGTAATGCATGTCTATTGCCTACGCGGTGCTATTGCATGTGTTTGCATGTTAACTGGATGACCGAGGCGGTTTTGGTCTCTTTTTCGACTATTTTCCTAAGTTTTCTCAAGTTAGGCGTACGGGGCTCGAACTCGGGCTCCGTAGATCGGAATCGAGTCCCGTCAATTGTAACGCGTGTTTATTGCCTACGCGGTGCTATTGCCTATGTTTGTGTGTTAATTGGACGACCGAGGCGGGTTTTGGTCTCTTTTTCGACTATTTTCTTAAGTTTTCTCAAGTTAGGCGTATAGGGCTCGAACTCGGGCTTCGTATATCGGAATCGAGTCCCGTCAGTTGTAATGCATGTCTATTGCCTACGCGGTGCTATTGCCTATGTTTGCATGTTAACCGGACGACCGAGGCGGTTTTGGTCTCTTTTTTGACTATTTTCCTAAGTTTTCTCAAGTTAGGTGTACGGGGCTCGAACTCGAGCTCCGTAGATCGGAATCGAGTCCCGTCAATTGTAACGCATGTCTATTGCCTACGCGGTGCTATTTCCTATGTTTGCGTGTTAACTGGATGACCGAGGCGGGGCGGGTTTCTTCTTTTTTCGACTATTTTCCTAAGTTTTCTCAAGTTAGGCGTACGGCCTCGAACTCGAGCTTCAGTGATATCTAATCGAGTCCCATCAGTTGTAACGCGTGTCTATTGCCTACGCGGTGCTATTGCATGTGTTTACGTGTTAACTGGATGACCGAGGCGGGTTTTGGTCTCTTTTTCGACTATTTTCCTAAGTTTTCTCAAGTTAGGCGTAACGGGCTCGAACTCGGCTCCGAGATATCGAAATCGAGTCCCGCCAACAGTAATGCGTGTTCATTGCCTACGCGGTGCTATTGCTTATGTTTGCATGTTAACCGGACGACCGAGGCGGGTTTTGGTCTCTTTTTTCGACTATTTTCCTAAGTTTTCTCAAGTTAGCGAGCCGTGGGGGCTCGAACTCGGCTCAGATATCGAAATCGAGTCCCGTCAGTTGTAACGCGTGTCTATTGCCTACGCGGTGCAATTGCTTATTTGCGTGTTAACTGGATGACCGAGGCGGGTTTTGGTCTCTTTTTCGACTATTTTCCTAAGTTTTCTCAAGTTAGGCGTACGGGGCTCGAACTCGGGTTCTCAGAGATCGAAATCGAGTCCCGTCAGTTGTAACGCGTGTCTATTTCCTACGCGGTTCTATTGCCTATGTTTACGTATTAACTGGATGACCGAGGTAGGTTTTGGTCTCTTTTTCGACTATTTTCCTAAGTTTTCACAAGTTAGGCGTACGGGCCTCGAACTTGGGCACCGTATATCGAAATCGAGTCCCGTCAGTTGTAATGCATGTCTATTGCCTACGCGGTGCTATTGCATGTGTTTGCATGTTAACTGGACGACCGAGGCGGGTTTTGGTCTCTTTTTCGACTATTTTCCTAAGTTTTCTCAAGTTAGGCGTACGAGGCTCGAACTCGGGCCCGTATAGATCGAATCGAAGTCCCGGTTATTTGTAACGCGTGTTTATTGCCTACGCGGTGCTATTGCCTATGTTTGTGTGTTAATTGGACGACCAAGGCAGGTTTTGATCTCTTTTTCGGTTATTTTCCTAAGTTTTCTCAAGTTAGGCGTATAGGACTCGAACTCGGGCTTCATATATCGGAATCGAGTCCCATCATTTGTAACACATGTCTATTACCTAAGCGGTGCTATTGCCTATGTTTGCGTGTTAACTGGACGACCGAGGCGGGTTTAGGTCTCTTTTTTGACTATTTTCCTAAGTTTTCTCGCTTAGGCGTACGACGGGGGCTTAACTCGAGCTCTGTGAGATCGAATCGAGTCCCGTCGGTTAGAATGCCTGTTCATTGCCTACACCTACGCGTGCTATTTCCTATGTTTGCGTGTTAACTGGATGACCGAGGCGGTTTTGGTCTCTTTTTGACTATTTTCCTAAGTTTTCTCAAGTTAGGCGTACGGGCCTCGAACTCCGAGTCAGAGATCGAAATCGAGTCCCATCAACAGTAACGTATGTCTATTGCCTACGCGGTGCTATTGCATTTGTTTACGTGTTAACCGGAAGACCGAGGCGGGTTTTGGTCTCTTTTTCGACTATTTTCCTAAGTTTTCTCAAGTTAGGCGACGGGCTCGAACTCGCCTCAGTGAGATCGAATCGAGTCCCATCAAGTAACAGTAACGCGTGTTCTATTGCCTACGCGCTATATTATTGCTTTCATGTTTTCAAGCGTGTTAACTGGACGACCGAGGCGGGTTTTGGTCTCTTTTTTGACTAATTTCCTAAGTTTTCTCAAGTTAGGCATACGAGGCTCGAACTTAGGCTCCATATATTGGAATCGAGTCCCGTCAGTTGTAACGCGTGTTTATTGCATACGCGGTGCTATTGCCTGTGTTTGCATGTGAACTGGACGACCGAGGCGGGTTTTGGTCTCTTTTTTGACTATTTTTCTAAGTTTTCTAAAGTTAGGTGTACGGGGCTCAAACTCGGGCCCCGTATGTTAGAATCGAGTCCAGTCAGTCATAACACAAGTTTATTGCCTACGCGGTACTATAGCCTATGTTTGCGTGATAACTGGACGACCGCGGCGGGTTTTGGTCTCTTTTTCGACTATTTTCCTAAGTTTTCTCAAGTTAGGCGTACGGGGATCGAACTCCAGCTCTGTATATCAGAATCGAGTCCCATCAGTTATAACGCGTGTCTATTGCCTACGCGGTGATATTTCCTGTGTTTGCGTGTTAACTGGACGACCGAGGCGGGTTTTGGTCTCTTTTTCGACTATTTTCCTAAGTTTTCTCAAGTTAGGCATACGGGGCTCGAACTCGGGTTCAGAGATCGGAATCGAGTCCGCGTCCAGAATGCTGCGTTTATTGCCTACGCGCTGCTATTGCATCGTGTCTTTTGCATGTGTTAACTGACGACGACCGAGGCGGTTTTGATCTTTTTTTCGACTATTTTCCTAAGTTTTCTCAAGTTAGGCGACTTTTTGGCTCGAACTCGGCTCAGAGATCGAATCGAGTCCCGCCAACAGAACGCATGTCTATTGCCTACACGGTGCTATTGCCTATGTTTGCGTGTTAACTGGATGACCGAGGCGGGTTTTGGTCTCTTTTTCGACTATTTTCCTAAGTTTTCTCAAGTTAGGCGTACGGGGCTCGAACTCGGTCTGCGTATATCAAAATTGAGTCCCGTCAGTTATAACGCGTGTCTATTGCTTACGCGGTGCTATTGCCTATGTTTACGTGTTAACTGGACGACCGAGGCAGGTTTTGGTCTCTTTTTCGACTATTTTCCTAAGTTTTCTTAAGTAAGGCGTACGGGGCTTGAACTCGGGTTCTGTATATCGGAATCGAGTCCCGTCAGTTGTAACGCGTCTATTTCCTACGCGGTTCTATTGCCTATGTTTACGTGTTAACTGGATGACCGAGGCAGGTTTTGGTCTCTTTTTCGACTATTTTCCTAAGTTTTCACAAGTTAGGCGTACGGGCCTTGAACTTGGGCTCCGTATATCGAAATCGAGTCCCGTCAATTGTAATGCATGTCTATTGCCTACGCGATGCTATTGCATGTGTTTGCATGTTAACTGGACGACCGAGGCGGGTTTTGGTCACTTTTTATACTATTTTCCTAAGTTTTCTCAAGTTAGGCGTACGGGGCTCGAACTCGGGCCTCCGTAGATCGGAATCGAGTCCCGCCAACAGAATGCGTGTTTATTGCCTATGCGGTGCTATTGCCTATGTTTGTGTGTTAATTGGACGACCGAGGCGGGTTTTGGTCTCTTTTTCGGCTATTTTCTTAAGTTTTCTCAAGTTAGGCGTATAGGGCTCGAACTCGGGCTTCATATATCAGAATCTAGTCTCGTCATTTGTAATGCATGTCTATTACCTACGAGGTGCTATTGCCTATGTTTGCATGTTAACTGGACGACCGAGGCGGGTTTTGGTATCTTTTTTGACTATTTTCCTAAGTTTTCTCAAGTTAGGTGTACGGGGCTCGAACCCGAGCTCCGTATATCGGAATCGAGTCCCGTCAGTTGTAACGCATGTCTATTGCCTACACGGTGCTATTTCCTATGTTTGCGTGTTAACTGGATGACCGAAGCGGGTTTCAGTCTCTTTTTTGACTATTTTTATAAGTTTTCTCAAGTTAGGCGTAGGGGCCTCGAACCCAGGCTCCGTATATCGAATCGAGTCCCATCAGTTGTAACGTATGTCTATTGCCTACGCGGTGCTATTGCATTTGTTTACGTGTTAACTGGAAGACCGAGGCGGGTTTTGGTCTCTTTTTCGACTATTTTCCTAAGTTTTCTCAAGTTAGGCGTACGGGGCTCGAACTCGCTCCGTATATCGGAATCGAGTCCCGTCAGTTGTAACGTGTGTCTATTGCCTACGCGGTGCTATTGCCTGTGTTTGCATGTTAACTGGACGACTGAGGCGGGTTTTGGTCTCTTTTTTGACTATTTTCCTAAGTTTTCTCAAGTTAGCCGTACGGGGCTCGAACTCCGGCTCCGTATATCGAAATCGAGTCCCGTCAGTTGTAACACATGTCTATTGCCTACGAGGTGCCATTGCCTATGTTTGCGTGTTAACTGGACGACCGAGGCGGGTTTTGGTCTCTTTTTCGACTATTTTCCTAAGTTTTCTCAAGTTAGGCGTACGGGGCTCGAACTCGAGCTCCGTATATCGGAATCGAGTCCCGTTAGTTGTAACGCATGTCTATTGCCTACGCGATGCTATTGCATGTGTTTGCGTGTTAACTGGACGACCGAGGGGGGTTTGGTCGCTTTTTATACTATTTTCCTAAGTTTTATCAAGTTAGGCGTAAGGGGCTCGAACTCGAGCCCCGTATATCAGAATTGAGTCCAGTCAGTTGTAATACGTGTTTATTGCCTACGCGGTGCTATTGCCTGTGTTTGCGTGTTAACTGGATGACCGAGGCGGGTTTCAGTGTCTTTTTTAACTATTTTACTAAGTTTTCTCTAGTAAGGCGTACGGGGCTCAAACTCGGGCTCCGTATATCGGAATCGAGTCCCGTCAGTTGTAACGCATGTCTATTGCCTACGCGGTGCTATTTCCTATGTTTGCGTGTTAACTGGATGACCGAGGCGGGTTTTGGTCTCTTTTTTCGACTATTTTCCTAAGTTTTCTTAAGTTAGGCGTACGGGGCTTGAACTTGGGATCCGTATATCAGAATCGAGCTCCGTCAGTTGTAACATGTGTCTATTGCCTACGCGGTGCTATTTCCTATGTTTGCGTGTTAACTGGATGATCGAGGCGGGTTTTGGTCTCTTTTTCGACTATTTTCCTAAGTTTTCTCAAGTTAGGCGTACGGGGCTCGAACTCGGGCTCAGATATCGAAATCGAGTCCCGTCAACAGAACATACGTGTCTATTGCCTACGCGGTGCTATTGCCTATGTTTTCGTGTTAACTGGACAACCGAGGCGGGTTTTGGTCTCTTTTTTCGACTATTTTCCTAAGTTTTCTCAAGTTAGGCGTACGGGGCTCGAACTTGGGCTCCGTATATCGGAATCGAGTCCCGTCAATTGTAACGCGTGTCTATTGCCTACGCGGTGCTATTGTCTGTGTTTGTGTGTTAACTAGACGACTGAGGCGGGTTTTGGTCTCTTTTTTGACAATTTTCCTAAGTTTTCTCAAGTTAGCCGTACGGGGCTCGAACTCCGGCTCTGTATATATAAATCGAGTCCCGTCAGTTGTAACACATGTCTATTGCCTACGCGGTGCTATTGCCTGTGTTTGCGTGTTAACTGGACGACCGAGGCGGGTTTTGGTCTCTTTTTTGACTATTTTCCTAAGTTTTCTCAAGTTAGGCGTACGGGGCTCGAACTCGGGCTCCGTATATCGGAATCCAGTCCCATCAGTTATAACGCATGTCTATTGCCTACGCGGTGCTATTTCCTATGTTTGCGTGTTAACTGGATGACCGAGGCGGGTTTTGGTCTCTTTTTCGACTATTTTCCTATGGCGTACGCGATGCTATTGCATGTGTTTACGTTTTCACAAGTTATTTGATAGTTTATATAAGCAATATAATTACAAATAAGGAAATACATCAATAATAAGTTTTACCTGACGAATATTTGGAGGACAGATGTTGGCCAAGAAAACTGCACATACACGGATGGCCTCATCCCGGACTACACCCATGGGGTCGTCAGCGGCAGCTGTAGGATCTATGGAGCCGTGGACAACCTCCTGAGCAAGCTGGTAGACTCACTCGCGCGATGGTGCGCCTAACTGCACTACACTGCTCGCCATGCACCCCTCAATGATCCGCCTGAAGAAGTCGTCAGACAATGAAGGGCCAGCCCCTGATCCACTCGCACTACTACCTCCGGTGGGTGGGCGACATCGAGATCTTGCAGCAGGAACTATAGTGTAGGTTGGGACACGGGGAATGCCCACAACTCTACCCTTATTCGCCCCCTGTAGCCTGCAGCCAGTCCTCCATCTCCTCGTCCTCACGCTTATCCTCAGCCACTTGAGTGTCACCTCTTTGGCTACTCCAGACCACATAAAGGTCCCGAACCGTGTCTAAAAAAACACAGAAATGGGTGAAAAGCAAGTATTACACAAATAAATACAAAAGAAATTCAAAGTCATCAAATGCATACTAAATAAAATAATTAAATTATTTACCGCAATACGCTCTGCCTCAGGTGAGATATAACCACCGTCACCTTTCTTCTTGTGAGCGTGCCACCAAAACTTGAGGCGTGAAGGTCGGTGCTTTAGACTCACCTCGAGTCTCTCTCCTCAGAGAGGTTGTCTGACGACCGACTCCCAAAAGCATGTGTGGAGACAACTCTGCTTGTCGGGCGGTTAGTCTGTTGTGTCTTGACATCTTCTTGAATGCCTCATGCTCCCAAATATCGCACATCTGCTCCCACACCGCAACACCAATGAAATCTGGCCCAACATCTCTAAGTGTCTGTCCATCAGCCATCTTGGTCTGGGCCTTCTTTTTCCAGTCGTAGACCCACTTATACCAATTCATCTCGAGATACTTCCCGAGAACAGTCATCCCATGGGCTTCCTGCCCGTCCTCGAAGCGATAATATATCTGCAGTACAACATATGAATATCAGCAGTTACTTAGTAGACAACATAAAACAAAGCGGTAAATAAATATTCAAAAGCACAAATTAAAACTAACATATGAATGAATGACTTCTTACCCTAAACTTAGCAATAATAAGCCCACGTGTGCGGTCATCCACATCCGCCCACTTCATCCACGGGCTGGAGAATCGGTTGCGGACGATCCCAAGCAACGTGTTCCTTGGCGTCGCGTCAAGGATACTAAAATTGAAATTATTAAATTTCCAAATTACAAAGAATATATAAGAACTAAATAATTAATACAAACGTAATGTATATATTACCTAGTAGTCCCGACAGCAGATATAAGCTACGCTGGGGATTCCTAGTAATCCACGTCATTAGTCCTCATGAGGCCTACATCGATCACCTATGTAGTGAAATACAACAATATTTATATAATCGAATATAATGTCAATATTATATAAAATTTAAAATAATAAGATGTATAACAACAAAACATGTAATTATGCCTGATGATCCGGCCTAATCATCACCAGCACTACCTCCATGGCCCCCATGGCCTAAACTACCAGCACGCCCACCAAGATCGCCATGTGGTGTACGCGCCATATCTGTATATATACTGTCAAATCATCATCAAGAAGATAATATGCGGATACAACTAAAAGGATACAAACATGTAGATACAACATGTAGATACAACATGCGTTTGTTATTTCATTTATCTTTATTTTATTTATTTAATGTTTTTTATAGGCTTACTCCTAATCATTTATATCATCAAAGCCATCAATATCAGAATCATCATCTTCGAGCAGTAGATCTTGACTATTGTTATCATCACCACCTTCGTCATCATCAACGATTTCTTCAATTATATCTACCTCCTCAACAACATCGTCTTCACTTTTGATAGCGACAGCATCATCCTCTTCTTCACTAGACTCACTAATAATTGTCATATCAGCAGGTGTGACACTAGTAGACTCGACTTGTAAAGGTTCATCGTCTGGACGAGGAGTTATGCCTTGAAAACCACGGGATTTGGTGGTTATAACCGCATGCCATGGGCTTACAGGAGTCTTAACACTCCGCGCATAGTACACCTATGTTGTTTGACTTACTAAAATAAAAGGCTCGTCCATACCAATCATCAGTCTTAGTTTTGACTTAACATTAACAGTCACCCGTCCTGATTTTTTATCTACTTTAACTCTATTCTCAGCATCAAACCAATGACAATTGAAGCAAACTAATTCTTTCTGACCCCAAATTTGAGAACGATAACTTCTAGCAATCGTCCATACCAGTCATCCCAAATGTTATCATACCAGCTACCTTTCACCACAACACCAGAATCAGCAGAAACGACTTCCCCAATTTCACAACACTTAAATCTGTAACCGTTGACAATGCAGCATGTATAAGTATCTACATATCTTTCAGGGCCGTCGGCTATAAGCTTTAGCCGATTGTCAGCTAACTCATCTGTGAGGACCTAATATACATTAACACAACATATTCTAATGTTAATTACGCCATAAGAATAAATCTATGATGGTAAATTCATTGAACTTGTAAAGGTTAGACTTACATGATCTTTAAACTATTGCACAAATTCTCCATTTCTCAAATTTTGCAAATCCCCAACCGAATACTCGGATTCGCTTCACATACTTCAGCATCATATTGACTGCAACACAGTTATATACTCAATGTGTTTGTAAAGGAACTTGACACAATTACACCAAACATATATAGTTATGACTACTTACTTAATGTATGGCGCTACTTCATTCATGTTGACAAGTGCATACAATGTGGCAGCTACATACTCACTATCGGTCAAGAACCGCCTTTTTTACCACCGAATGGGCGTACAGGATGACTAAAAGCCATTAATTCTCCATTTTCCTCGTGTGCAACAGCCTGATTTCGACGTAAGCAATTGTGCTTCGTCTGAACATTCGGCTCAAAGTACAACGAGCAAAAATTAACAAGTTCATCCATAACATACCTTTCAGCAATTGACCCCTCTACATGGGCTCTATTCTTCACCTTTTGCTTTAGACGTCGCATATACCTATGTGATATATAGATTATCAAAAAAGAATGAACATTTATCGTATTAAAAACATTAATTTCATTACCTCTCAAATGCATACATCCATCTATATTGTACGGGACCGCCAAACTTAGCTTCGTATGACAAGTGAATAGGCAAATGCTCCATTGAATCAAAAAACGATGGGGGGAATATCATTTCTAACTTGCACATTATTTCCACTATATGTATCTCCATTTTATCTATGTCTTTGAGTTGAAGCTCCGTCAAGCATAGATCTCTGAAGAAATTAGAAAGCTCTGTCAGTGCTTCAACCACACGTTTCGGTAACAAGTCAATAAATGCCACAGGGATCAACTTCTGTATGAATACGTGACAATCATGACTTTTGAGACCCCGAAATTTCAACTCTTCAACTTTACAACACCTTGCTATATTCGAAGAATATCCATCTGAGAGCTTCAGTCCACTGATCCAATTATATATCAATATCAATTGTTCTCTGGTCAAAGTATATTCACTTTTAGCGCGTGACTAGTCTTACTACCCTCCCCGATATGACCCACATATCTTCCCTAATGTTCATTTCTACCAAATCAAGCCTCGACTTGTTGTTGTCCTTTGTTCTACCACTGGCATCTAGGACTGTATAAAAAATGTTATCAAATACGTTTTTCTCAGTATGCATCGGGTCTATACAATGACGGATGCAGAGTGTAGCCCAAGAAGGCAGGTCAAAGAACATGGATCTGTGTGTCTAATTGTGAACCTTGTTATAACCATAATCTCGCTCCAATCTATGATTCTTCCCAGGAGGTGGAAACTTCAAACGACTAATCCAACTCAACACTGCTGACCCAGAAAGCCGGCCAGGTACTTGACGTTTCTCTATTTTTTGATTGAATTGTCTACTCATCCGTTGATAACAATGTTCAATCGGTAAAAACTGTCTGGATGTTGCAAAGAAACTCATTTTCCCCTCATGTTTGAGCCACATAGCTTTAATTGACCCCATGCACATGGGACATGACAAGCCCCAGTGAGTTGACCATCCATTGATCATTCCTAACGTCGGGAAGTCATTTATTGTCCACAATAAAGCTGCCCTCATGTCAAAGTTCTGCTTATGAGATACATCATAAGTTTGAACCCCTTTTTCCCACAACATCTTTAACTCATCAACTAACGGCCTGAGGTATACATTGATGTCTTTACTCGGACTCTTATCACCCGGAATCAGTAAAGGCGTGAACATGTAGGGATCTTTCATGCACATCGAAGGTGGGAGGTTATACACCACAATAATCACCGGCCAAGTTGAGTAGGGCTTTGTGTAAGGCCCGTTAAATGGATTAAACCCATCCGTAACAAGTCCAAGCCTAACATTGCGAACCTCTTGAAAGAAACGAGGGTGCTTGTTATCAAAATTTTTCCACTCAAGCCCATCTCGCCGGAAAAAGGCCACTTGAACTTCAACTATGTCCCGTGTAGAGTGCCACCTCATATCCTCAGCGGTATATGTTGACATGAACAACCGCTGAAGCCTCGGGGCAATGGGAAAGTAACGTAAGATCTTTCTCAGCACGTCTTTTCCCTTTTTCTTGCGTTGTTCACAGTATCCACTTATACCACAAATATCACATGACCTCTTATCTTTATTGACATCAACGTAATACAACATACAGTCATTCTCACAAGCATCAATCTTCTCATACCCTAGATTGAGCCTTTTGACCATTTTCTTCACATTATAGTACGACTCTGGTAACTTATTACCTGCAGGTAAGCACTCCTTCACAATGCTTAACAGTTCATTAAAACCTATCTCGCTACAGTCATGCTCGTTCTTAAAGTGTAAAAACTTAGTAACGGCAGATAAGACGGTGTGCTTTTTGTGCCCGTCATACAGTGGCGTCGCTGCTTCATGCAATAACTCATAGAAACCCTTAGCCCCATCATTTGGCTCTTGCTCGACGCTACTGCCATCCCTGTCTGTATTCCACTGGAAGTATGAACCAGTAGCTTCGACTATAATGTTAGTTCAGTCAAAGGTTTCGTCACCTCTGGATTCCGGTTCTGATTCATGTTCATCCAACCAGGTTTCCCCATGATAGATCCATGTCGTACAACCCTTCTTGAACCCATACGCAAATAAGTCACACATGACATCACTCCTTTCTTTCCACACTTCATTCACAAACCTCTTACAAGGACATCTGATCTCATCGCCGCTGACTTGCTCAAACGCGAAATTGAGAAACTGTTCAACCCCACTACGATACTCAGAGCTAAGCCCACTCCTATCAGTGGCTACCCTACATTCCATCCAACTTTGATCAACAGACATCTTGGACAACTGTCTGCTATATATATGGAAAGTCAGACAAACATAATCAAGTCTCCAAGTTAATGTATATGCAAGCTTATGTGTTTCCTAACTTCATCTCCCACTCTAACGGGTCAGGCTTCTATCCCATTCCCGGATGTGTCGCCTCACTGATGCCAACAACTTGCACACATCTTTATATTTTTCAGAAATTTTAAGAAGATTCTCCCATGGTCTTCAAGTACACGAAATAGACTAACACATCGTAGTCTAAATATGCACCCGAAGAACATCAAGAGATGTATACTGACCAAAAATTCAAAAAATATAAAGACGTGCTCAAGTCATTAACACCGACCTAAGTGAGATCGAAACATACAAGAATAGTCCCAAAACGGGGACTATTTGAGATTCACTCCTACTAAGTGAATCTCAAACGGGTTTCTAAGCTTCCTAAACTATATGAAAATATGCACATGTTAAGAAATTGAAGTATCCACTGAATAGTAATGATAAATTAAGAAGATTATGTCATTTTATAATTGTAAAAAAATTGACAATGTCAACTATAAACGAATGTGTTCCAACATATTTTACTCTTACTCATATTTTCTTAGAAACATACTCAAAAACACATGACAACTATAAACAAATGTTTTACATTTTTGCAATGCATTATGTTTTCAATGCCAATCTATTTTGGTGTTTTTAATTGCCAACTAGTTTTTGAAAACAGACTAAGCCCCAAACTGTTGGTCGAGACAAATACAGAGCTCAAGTACATAATTATATAATGCAACCTCTATACATTGATCCTAGGTCTACAGTCTACACTGAACCTAGGTTAATAACTATAGAGGTTCGCATGTTTCATTTTTTCCCCTTCAATAGCTCGGAGAAACCAGACCAGAAGTTTCAACATCTAATAGTTAAGCTAGAACAAGAGTTATAATTACGTAAGCTTTTGAATTACATTCAAGCAATTATACTTGTATAAAAGTAGTTCTGAGAATCATTATCCTTATTCCACTACTTCTTTTCTCTTTTTCAAATCACATAAATAATATAGCTTTATATATAACACAAAACTACAGATAATTAACCCAAGTATTATTTATATATATGCTCATAACATAGCTTAATTAATATGATCATACATGTTTATATTACTACATATAACGTAGTAAAAGTTATATCTTATCACAATGAAATCATATCTTATCACAATGAACCACTATTTCATGGCTTCAGTACAATTATTAAATAAAGTAAATAGAAAAGGAATACTTTGAGCAAAGCTTTCACATGGGAAAACCCATATACCAGTTTACATACACTAAATGATGAACAAACTAAACTACTTCAAGTTTTATACCCTAATTAAACTAGTAATAAGAATTGAATAAAAACCATAAATATGAATCAACAAGTTGCTATACAAACTGAAAAGTATTGCATTATATAAATATCACCCACATCAAGTTCATCTATTCAACCCACTTAAACAACCCCTAATGTGAAATCAAAGTTAACACTGATAGAATTTTATGTTCATAATATGAGCAATAAATCATGTGCAATGGCTATTAAGAGAAGAAACATTACCTTTACTCTTAATTTGACAAATTTGAAGAAGAACAATGAGTGACAGTTGAAGAAGAACAATGAGTCGCCACGCAAAAAAACAAGCGAGGAAAGAGGGAGAAGTAACTGACGTAGGCGAGGGAGGAAAGGGGCGAATATACTAGGCAGTGAAATAATGGAGTCTTCAATTGAGAGGAAATGACCAAATTGAGAGGGAAAGGAGAAAACGCAGACCACAGAGGGAAAATGAAAAAGAAGATGTTGTCGTCGCGAACCAGAGTTTTAAAAAACATTACTCATTCTCGACGGCGTATACCAGCGCCCCATTACCATCGCCATTACGTCTTTCGCGACTGCACTACGGTCGCCTATGAGTTTTATGTCCGTTGCCAATAAGTTTTCCTCCACCGCCAAAGTTTCACACCTATTTTTCCTGGGGGGAAATGTATTAGCGACGACATTCATTAGCGACGGCGTTGCCGTCGGCAGTGACAATATTATCGACGGGTTCAGTGCCGTCGCTAATAACACCATCGCCAATGACCAATTTCCTTGTAGTGTCTGCAACACCTCTCACCTCTGAGACTTTGATAACTTCATTGAACAGACTAAATATTACTAAAATAAAACCCCCAAGCCAACCTAGACTTGTACTATGTTTCCAATAGATATTGAAAGAAGGAATACAAGAACTATAGTGTAAACCGAGACTAAAAGAGTGATATGGTGATTTGTATGTAACTCAGATTAGCTTTCTTGATGAGTTTCTGTTCTGTAGTCTTGTTATTCAATAAGTTGAACAAACAATATATATAAAGGAGAGTATAACAACGGCTATAAGATGTAACGTTCCAATCCAAGCAATGACTAGTTCTTCTCAATTAAAATATGAGATAACAATTAGCTAAAAAATCTCAACCTTCAATAAAATCTAACATATAAGATATAAAACAACTCAGTAGATATATAAGAAATACACTGCTATGAAGGAGTCAAATAATATCCTCAGACTAGCTGAAAGAGTCCCACTAGCTGTTAGCATGTTTCCTTAAAACAATAACTACTATATCAACTTTGAATATGAATCCTTAATTATACCAATTCCTAAAAAATCTCCAAGACACGTACAAATTGGTAACCATATATATATATATATATATATATATAAATATATATATATATATATATATATATATAGAGAGAGAGAGAGAGAGAGAGAGAGAGGTTTAATCAGTCCTAGACTCCCAGAATCGACCTGGGACCAAAATCTGGACCTTTTTTTTTGTTTTTTTTAAAACAACTAAAATAAATAAATAAATAATTATGGAATCGAAATTTTTTCATAATATAGTGTTTTGGGTGTGATTTGGGTACGTATAACAAAACATGTATATACGATGCATGCGCATTGCATACCACCATTTTTTGGTATAAGTATTCAAAACATGCCCAAAACATTGTATTATGTAAAAATTTCGATTCGAAAATATTAAAAAAATTAGTTGTTTTAAAAAAAGCAAAAAAAAAAAATAGGTCTGTTTTGATCGGTCCTGGAGTTCTGACTTCGATCCACGCTGTATATATATATATATATATATATATATATATATATATATATATTAGAAAGATATAACCCAACAATTCAAAAATATGAGAAACTTAAGGAATATTAAACAAATTAGATATAAAATCAAGCTGCACAAACCAGTTATAAATTCAACACCAAATTTCAACCTCCTTAAAATACTCCAATTCATATTTGAATTTGTTTTCATAGCAAAACAGATTTAGTTATAAATATAAACATATATTTTCTAGTAATATTAGATTTAAAAAACTTAAGCACGTGGCAAATATAAACTAACCTATTTTAGTCACACTCCAACATGCAGTAAACTTTTATGGGCCACCATATAAAGTGATTATCAACCCATGCAATAACTCATGCAATCCATTATATAATTAATATGCATAAAAATATTTGATTAACATGACCCAATTAGATTATAAGCCAATATCAAACCGATTAACCCCATCTAAACATTTTCATCATTAAAACCACAATATATATATATATATATATATATAGATTTACAAAAACATTTAAAAGGAAAAAGTGATAAATAATATTGTTATTACAATTAAATATATCTTTTGATTATAAACTGAATATAATATATTAAAATTATTTAATTTATGAAAATATATACTATATAAGTTCATAATTTAATTAATAGTATTGTATTAATTTGGTAATTATATAGATCAGATTGATGAGATCTAGCAGTGTGATATTTAGATTTGGTGAATTATTTCACTATTATATCCAGGCAAGGAATTCTTACTCTTTCAACAATACTTTTGTTAAATTTGATTTGTTCGTTTTGTTCCTCGTTTCGATTTCTGTTATTATTTCACATAATTGTTTCTTGTGAAATTCATATTGTTGTTTCATTTTGGAGTTGACCCATTGGAATCGTACTTGTACTCTTTGAATTATGTTATCATGTCTAGTATTTATTCTGATATTTGTAGAGCGATATATGTTGTTACCTTATTTTGGAGACATTATGATTTGATCTGGTTCAACATATACATTAGAACCCCATTTTGTGGATATTGTGTCGCATGTGTTGTGACACGATACCTATTTTGATGGTAATATGTCGCATGTATTGTGATATGATATTTTTGTTAGAATGTACCGTAGGGTATACCGGAGCTATAACCACCTATGGGGGTACCACATCTATGTCGTCTTGGCACGAGAGGCATGACACTTTTTGTAGCGGTGTGATTAGTCCACGACGTCTCCATTTGGGCTCCGAAGGAAGTGGGCCATTTGATGTTTTATTATGGGAGGCGTATGGGTTAACCCTAGTTTTTGTTCTGTGGATCGGTGATGTTTTGCCAAACACACCTATCTAATTTGCATACATTTGGATTCACGATCCAATGTGTGATTTGCCTGTGTTGCATTATTTTGACTTACCTGTGTGGCAATGTATATTTTTGAGCTCACTCGGTATGAAATTACACCCATCCATTTGATTCAGCCTATTATTTTATTGTATTAGTTTTGTTTGTTTCTTTTCAGTTTAATTAATTAAGTTAGTTACTTCAGTTCATTCTTTACTCTTTTGTTTGTTTTGTTAAATCTGTTGATTCAGATATATTCTATGCAGACTGTAGATATCATATTTTTGTCGATCTATAAGCTTGAGGCTTTCTTAAGTATATTGCTTCAGTTGATTTCGTATTTTAGTTATACGTCTTTGTATTATCTATATCCGTACTATGCAATTGGCTCATGATGTGTTTTTCTTCCGGCAGGTTTGCATGGGTGATTCAGGGCTAGTGTGATGAGAGAGTTGCCTTTAACAATCTAAGTTGATTCGATTTTAAGTTTTGATTAATTTGACTGTGTTTGGAGAATTGTATTTAGTACTTTATTAATGGATCACCAGTATTAAAATTTTGAAGTTATTAGTGCTCTGTTTACTTATTTTGAGATTTGTTGTGCTTTGCATGTGACCTCCCTTCCCTTTTCGGGAAGGGGGTGTTACATATATGGTATTAGAGCTTAGGTCATTTCTTTTAGAAAACCTATTTAGGTTTGACATGTGAGTTATGGGTAAACCATTGGGTAGACATAGGAGTTTGATTCGATTTTATTCTTTGTTTGGTGCTCTCTATTTTGACTAAATGTTGATTTCTTTTCGATTTATAGTGGATTTGAGTAAAGTGGAATAATTTGTTAAGGTGATTGAGTAATAATATTAGTTAAGAATTGTGATTTAATCACTGGGGTGAATAAAGGTATACTTTGTACAGATAAGAAGTGATCTTATATGAGATGTGTGACGCCCCCAAAATTAGGTATACATCACCCATTCTGAGTCGCCAGATACATGGTACAAAATTTAAATACAACTTCATTTATGCAACTGTTAAGCCGTCGTATAGAATACGACCAAAGTTAACTGTGAGTTTTAATACAAATGTATGTAACTCTCATGGTGCCTCGACCACAACCTTACAGTGGTACTTTACATAAAAGTATAGTCAAAGACTGTTTTAGAAACTAAAATCTTTGGGAAGTTCTCAAGGAAACCTTCGTACATGGGAGGCCATGCGTCTAGGTTATAATAGATATCATATGGCCACATAATTATCCTTGGTTGACCCAATAGACCCCAAAGAAAAACGAGAAGATTACTATCATCTTCTTTCCAATGGTGAGTCTTCTCTTGACATATAACTATCTCCACTGTCTCCAAGTGAATATTATATTGTAAATCAACTCCAAGATCATATAGGTAGTGGCCGTAAATATACTCAGCAAGTGGATGCGCAAAACCCTGTCTTATGATAACACGAGGTTGTATGTCATTAGACATCTTGTATGATAGTGGAAAAACACCCTTCCAAAGTTGGGTTCACCTCACCCTATTTGATTCACCAAATATAACTACTAAATGTTGTATAAAATACAACACACTTTTCTATACTGTTTAGGGAGAACCTCCACAGCTAGAGATCACTGTTATATTCCCCTGTTATTCCCCGCTCGACCCGGCAACACTCTTACGGCAACACTCTTATTACCTGAAAGGAATTGTGAAGTAGAAAGGGTGAGCACAACTAGCCTAGTAAGGAATATCATGACTAAAGATAATTAAATTATCAATAGCTTTCATCAATAATAAATCAGAGATTTAGAACATATGGTAGATGATAAAACTTTTCAACCATAGTTGCAGCGGAACGAGCAATCCATTAGAAGAGTCAAATAGACCATAAGGTCTATTATCTTCTCTATGTTAACCACCAATAATGTTTTATCCATGTAAAATAAATCAACAGTTTCTGTCCACAATCATATGAATAACTCATAATCATAATTGTGGTTCTAAATTCCTCTTCGCAACTAGGACGAAGATAATTCTCATCACCTATCTTCACCTGAAACATCAAAAATCATGGTTATACCAAATCAGAATTTCTGCTCATAATCATACTAATAAATTCATCTTTGCACCACGGCCAAAGATATTTATTAACAATTAATCTTTGCACTACATGCCAAAGACATACAACTGTATTTTAGAAGAGTCAAGTAGAACATGATATCTACTATCTTCTACGCATTTAAAAGTGCATAATAAATATTTTATCGCTGAGACTCAGCTTAATAAATAATCCACATCATCGAATCACCCCGGTGCTACGGCCAAGGTTATTCATTAATATCACATCCATGAATTTATATTTCATCGCTGAGACTCAGCTCGATAATCAATCCATATCACTGAATTATCCATGTACTACGGCCAAAGATATTCATTATTATCACATCCATGAATTAATATTTCATCACGAGACTCACTTCAATAATTAATCCACATCATCGAATCATCCACGCTTACGTGAGCCAAGGATATTCATTAGTATCATGACCACAAATTATCCATGCATTACGGGCCAAAGATAATCGTGTTTTCATCAACGGTCCTGATCATGCCATAAAACAATTCATCTTTGCACCCTTGGCCGAAGAGAATCCATAGCCATAATCATACCAAAAACTGTCCATCAATGCACTACGGGCCAATGAGGACTTTTTCTACATCATTTGTAACATTACGTTCATGATTATACCGAATAATCCCTGGTCATAATCATACCAAGTCCATCTATGCACTACAGGCCACAGATGACTTTCAACATAATATAAGCATGAGGATGATGACAATGATATAAGAATCAATCAAATGAGATAAATGATAAATATTAAACATTTATAATACAATTTATCCATCGTTCAATAATAACCAAATGTTATCAATTACTTAATAATTTCATAATCTACTATCATTAATATTATAACAATATTTTAATCATTTCTTAAACTTATAAATAATTTATTTCAATTATTTACACTTTATCAAATAATGCATTTAATCACTCAAAATGCCATACTCATAAGATTTCATAATCAATGATCAAATCCTCATCAAAATTTGCATATACCCTATATAGGATTCTCAAGCCATAAAATCCTATATTCCAATTTTATTACTTCACATAACATATTTAATTAATTTACTCATAACTAGTTCATTTTTATGAAAAATACCAAATCATCCCCAAAAATATTTCTTTTACGGGATTTAGCGAGAATATAGTCCCATCTTGAACATATATTTTCTCGAAATTTTTAAAATTCATTTACTATTTTTCATATGGATAAAAGCTGCGAATATTTAGACATTTATCATAAATTGTACTTTTGTCCAAAAATTCTGAAATTTACAAGGTATACTCCTGTTATATACATGTACTCCCAATAAAAATTTCACCAATTTTGGAGTTAACCACAAGGAGTTATAAGAGTTTACTTTTAAAATAGTCTTTTCCCATAAAATCCATAACTCTTAATCTATATATCCAAAAATCGCCATTTTGGGACACAATTTAGAAAACTCATTAACTTATCATTTCAAATTTTTCCAGAATTTTTGAGGGTCAGAAAAATTATGAATCTGCCCTTGGCAGAAACCCCTTTTTAATAAAAATACTATTCGCATGAATACGAAGGAACATTCACCATGCATGTGGTAATCCACATAGACAGGTTATTCCAACAGTATAATAAAGAATGGAATAACAGAAGGATTCACCATGCGTGCGATAGAATGCAATCGAAGCAGTGTTATTCCCAATGAATAATAAATAATGGAACCAGTCCCAAAGAACGCACGTATACGATATATTCGGCGAATAATAAATAATGGAACTAGGTCTAGCGTAAACGCACATACAGGATATTCCGACAGAATAATAAATAATGAAACCAGGTCCGGCATAAACGCATAGACAGGATATTTCTAGAGAATAATAAAGAACGGAATATTAGAAGAATTTCACCATGTATGCGGTACTTCGTATAAACAAGTTATTCCAACAGAATAATAAGAATGGAATAACAGAAGTTCTCTTCATGAATAAGAAAGAAAGAATACCCCTTACGAGTACAACAAATAATATCCCCTACCTTAAGCAGAAGAGTACTGAATATATGAGTAGTGAAGTAGCAGAATACTTTTCTTCTTTCTCTCTATAGTTTATCTCTCTAGAGTTTCAGTGAATTCGTAAGAAATAATGAATGAATGAGCTTCTATTTATAGAAGAATGGACTGCATAATAACTAACTCATGAACGGTCCAGATTGATTTACTTTAATCTGACGGTCCATATTTAAAGCAAAATCTTTTATATATAATATAATATATTCTATTTATAATATAATAAAATAAATAACTTTATAAAAGATTTTACTATGCAAACACTATGCAGGCACTATGCAAACACTATGTATAATAAAATATAATATATTCTAATTATTGTCTAATAAAACAGATAACTTTATAAAAGTATTCCGTTTTATATAAATAGATTTTACTATATGAAAACACATGCACAATAGAATATAATATATTATATTTATAGAATAACTTTATAAAAGTTTTCTGTTTTATATAAAAAGCTTTTCTATTTTATTACATTAATAATACCAATAAAACAAAACTGAGTGACTTATCACATTAGCATCAATATCAATACCGTGCTATTTACCAAAATAGAAAAAAAAATTAATACTTTTATTTCATAAAATTCGGGGTCTCACAATCACCCCTCCTTATGAAATTTCGCCCTCGAAATTTACGTACATACCTGATATTCGAAGAGATGAGAATACCTTATTTTCTTTTCGAATTGTACCTTCCCGATTATATACTCTGTATCATGATTTTTCCATTGCTCATCTCCTGTATTTCAGATATCATTCTAGAATATATCTTCAAAACAAAGGTTAATTCACATATCACAATTTGTCAACTTATCAAGTAAACAATTTCAGCTTAGGTAAGTCACACACTAGCGAAGTATATAACTCGTCTCTCCCCTCCTAGTTCTAGACTCTTATCTCCGCCAGCGACCATATCCCTAAGCTCTGATACCAAATGTGATGCCCCCAAAATTAGGTATACATCACCCATTCTGAGTCGCCAGATATATGGTACAAAATTTAAATACAACTTCATTTATGCTACTGTTGAGCTGTCATATAGAATACGACCACAGCTAACTGTGAGTTTTAATACAAATGTATGTAACTCTCATGGTGCCTCGACCACAACCTTACAATGGAGTATTACATAAAAGTATAGTCAAAGACTGTTTTAGAAACTAAAATCTTTGGGAAGTGCTCAAGGAAACCTTCGTATATGGGAGGCCATGCGTCTAGGTTATAATAGATATCATATGGCCACAGAATTATCCTTGGTTGACCCAATAGACCCCAAAGAAAAACGAGAAGATTACTATCATCTTTTTTCCAATGGTGAGTCTTCTCTTGACATATAACTATCTCCACTGTCTCCAAGTGAATATTATATTTTAAATTAACTCCAAGATCATATATGTTAGTTCCCAGAGGGCATAATAGATCTAGAAGGGGGGGTTGAATAGATCCTTTTTATTTCAAATACTTTTCTGGTTTATGTTATATTGTTCATAATTAGCATATGACAAATATAAGAATCTTTTCAAGCACAGCGGAATAAGTAAAAGATCCCCTTCATTGATATATTCATAATCATACATACATTGTTCATAGAGTAAGTTTAGTTGTAAGCAGTTAAAACATACATAGCAGTTATAGCAGTTATAGTACATAATGTAAATGACATAATGTAAAAGACACAAGGAGTTTTAAGTAGTTCAGAGACTCAAGCTCCTAATCCACTCTTCTGCTTTTAACTAACAGGATTTCCACTAAGGAAGGGCAGCACCCTAAATCACTATGATTCCTTCAAGGCCAGAAGCCTTGGGACTTCAGTTCACTAAGAACTCTTCAAGGCCAGCAGCGTTGGGACTCCTCTACTTCCCTAGGAACTCTTCAAGCCCAGTAGGCTTGGAACTTCGTTTAGTCCCTCCGGACAAGGACCCTTCTGGCTCTGCTTTATTTAGTCCCTTCGGGCAAGGACCCTTCTGGCCCTGCTTCATTTAGTCCCTCTGGACAAGGACCCCTCAGGCCATGGCTTTGTTGAGTTGTTTGTTTGTTGTTGGAGTCGGTGCTGAGCTGCTAAGATGTCTTCATGCTCTAAACATCTTCTATCCTTAACAGCTTGGCTTGATCATCCTTGAAGTGCAGCTGAGTGTTGCATGATGCTCAGCTTCTATGGTTACTCAACCACTTCGGATGACCCCTTGTTGAACTACCTTAAAGATCATTCTCCTTAGTACTTGATGACTGCACATGAGAGGCTTCCAAGCTGACTGTAGGCTATTCTATTAGGTACTTAGAAGCTTTTTCATGCTTGACACCAAGATGGCTTTTGTGATCTCCCTTCTACTACTTGATGCCTCCTCGTGATGGACTTGCTAAGATGACTGTAGGCTCTTCTCTATTGTACTTAGAGTCTTCCTATGATGGACATCAAGATGACATGATGCTCTTCTTTCTCTTGGCAGTTCAGAACACTCTTTATGTAGTAGAACTCTCACTTCTAAATAGTAGAACTCACACTTCTACTTCTTTCTTATTCTGACTTCTGGGTGTTCTTGGTGGATTGTAGAGTGAGCCTTCAGACTCACTATCTCACGTGGTTTAGATCAGTCCACCTTCTCTCTAAACTCGGAAACTCCAGTAACATTTGATCTTTGAAGCTCTTTCTCATTTATACTCCTTCTCAATCCTTCCGTTGGAAAGTAACCATTGAAGGCTATTCAAATATCTTCACAGATCTTGAGTTGCTTGAGGTAGACTGCTTGATGTGACTTGTCATACTTTTTCTGACGCTGCAGTCTACTGTTTCACCTACCCTATCAGATGTATCACTTTAATGTCTTCGGCAGGTCAAAGACTTTATTACCTCTTTCTGATTTCTCGATCAGAGGTTATCCTATTGCATCGATGCTCTCAATAAGCACTTGTCCGAATATTACCCTTTAGTTGAACCTTTACCAATGCTTCAGTCTTCAGTTATTCGGACTCTACGATTCTGATGCACGTCTTCAAGGAATTGATCATAGTGTCTTGTTGAGTGTTGCTCATTGACTGGTAGAGTTAATACTACGATCTTGAAGAGTGTTGATTGGATCTTCAATGTAGAACACATCTTCCTTGTATTATGTAGTGCTTCAAAACTTCTGTTTGGTTCGACTGTTCTCAAAGACTGATGGCCTAATTCCTGGTTCAGGTCCCCTTCTGAATATCATGACACCTCAGATTTGTGGCGCGTCCAGCTTGCTTTCTCCTTGTGATCTCCCGTTCACTTATCATCAATGAACTGACCCTTCACTTAATCACTTTAACCTTGCTCTTCAGAGGCTGACCAGCATCTCAGTTCACCTTCCATTAGTTCTTTCTTTATTTGGCAAACACTACGATCTTGATTGCTTCCAAGATCGTTGTCTTCTGTTCACTTGACAGCTACTACTTTAGATGACTTTCCTTAGTCAGCTGCTGAAGTCTTCTTTGAATCATCTTATGGAAGACTTCATCTCGAACTGTATATGCTCATTTGTTGAGAACTGTATATGCTCTACGATTTATCCTTGGCATTGTGAGCACTTCTATTGAGGTCATAGTTCTGCACTCTACAATTTAGCTTCGCCTGGTGCAGACACTATGATCCCGAGATCAGATCTTGACACTCTACGATTTTTGCCTTGTGGTTGTTGTCTTCATCTGATCTTGCTTGACTACGATCTCTGCATGTAATCAATAGACTCTATGAACTCAGAGTGTGATCTACGATCCTTAACTTGGCTTTGGCATCGATGGACTCAACGACTACGATTGTAGTCTATGTTTACATCTTGGCTTCGCAGATTTATGGCCGGTTTTGGCCTGTAGGCGTGTCGTCTCTCACGATTCGAACATGACTTCCTCAAAGACACTACGATCCCGGAAGCTCTACTCGATACACTACGATCCTTCTTCATTTCCCCTAGCAGTCTACGAACTCCGAGATCTACTATCTTGTATACTCCTATTCTGCCTCAATAGCTCTCGAGTTAGCCTTGACTTACCTGACAGACTACGACTTCTGGTGTAGTGCTCGACGATCAGACTAGCCTATCTATTACATCATAAGATCAACCTAACAAGCTTGATATTTCTATATTTATAGTCCTTGTACGTCATTTCTTTTCAAGGACTTTACAAAGCTGTTTTGCTTATGTAGGATCAACCTAACATATTTGATCAATTCATTCTAAGTCCTTGTACATATACTTCTATTATCTATCAAAGGACTTTACAGCTTTTCTTAATGCAAGCATACTTGCATATTCATTCATATATTAAATAGGAATATCATTCACATGTTTATTCCTGACAATCTCCCCCTATTTGATTATGACAAAACACTAAGTGCATATGCATGTTATGAATGAATCTTATATACAGTGAATAGCTGTATTTCTAAACAGATAATTATGAATGTAATTTATATTGATATGATAATTTATATATTTAGACATTCTACATCCTGGATCCAGAACATACCTAACAGTTTAGAGATGTACCTCCTTGGCTTCATGTATGTTTCCAGGATGCTTGTTGATCAGCAACTCATCTGTTTCTTCTTCTTGCTCTTGTTCCCCCTGGGATGATGACCTTCTGGCTTTTCTTGGCTCCCCTTCATCATCTATTTGATCACGCTTCCCCTCAGACTCTGCGATCATGGGATCATCATCTTTTGGCTCCCGCTCAAATGATGATACTCTTTCAGTAGCTACTGTCTTCTTCTTTGACTGCTTCTCTCTTGTCCCTCTGTTCTTCTTCCAGTGCCTCTTGCTCCTCTTCTTTCTATGTCTCTTTTTCTCCCCCTTTTTGTCATCAATCATTTGAGAGAGCTATTCCATGTTGGACATAAGCTGCTCCATCAGGTAGGAGGTGTTGACAATTTCAAACTTGAGTTCCTGCTGGCCTAGCTCAAGTTGCACTGAGAATGACTGCTTTAGGTCGTCAATCTTGTCAGAGAGGGCTTGGATTTGTTCTTCATTTACCTTATGAACTTGTAGAGCTTCAGCCTTTTGATCTTGGATGGCCTTCTGATAGATGTTATCTCTTTCTTGGAGTTTGAGAGATACATCAGTCAAGATAGCTTGAAGCTTGTGCTGGAAAGAATCATCTCCTGCTGCTGTCTGCTTCTGTGATTCTTCAGTGAGCATAGATATCTTCTTGTTAGATCATCAGAACTCTTCAGTAGTTCTTGCTCCAAAGTAGTTTGATCTTTTTGGTTGGCAGCTTCAAGTTGAGCAATGGATTGGACTCTACCATTGTAATCTTTGGACAAATTTTCAAAGGTTTGGATAATCTGAACAATCGTGGAGTACCAATTGCTTGTGGTGGATGATGGAGTGTCTGATAGTAGTGCTTGAGTATAAGGAGGCTTCTGGTTTTGGGCTTGAACATCCTCAGTAGTAGAGTGAACAGACTCTACGATCAGCTCCTTGGTCATGACTCTTCTTCCTTCAGAATCCACTCTACGATCGTAGGGGATATAGAGATTTCCAGCATGTTGATAGACCTTGAAGTGGGGCTGGTCTTTGATCAATTTGGTGGCAAACTTCTTTACCCTTGGAAAGTTCTGAGCCACCAGTTCCATGCTTGGAAACTACTTGTAACACCAGCTGAAGTAGCTTCCATCTTTTTCAGTAAAGGCCTTTAGCCATGACATCCACTGGAAGAACCATCTCTCTGGTGAAGCATCTGTTAGATCATTTGACACTTCTTCTATGATACTTCTGCTAAATCTTGCAGGAGAGGGAACTAGACAATCTTCTTGTTCGTCTGCTTCCTGAGGTGCAGAACCAGAATCTTCTTCAATCTCTTTTTCTCTCGGAGCCTGAACTTTCTTGATTATTTTCAGCAGGGAATTTCTCTAGCTGCATTTCATTCTCAGAACCTTCTTCAACCAGATCTTTTTCAGATTCATCTTCTTCATTGCTGGTTTCTTCTTCAGCATTTTCTCCCAGGGATACAAACTCATCATCACTCAATTCAATGATGGCATTTGATTGACCATTGCTTCTTTTGAAGGCAAACTTGGCTTGCAGTCTGTAGCTTTTCCTTCTTTTTGGAGGTTCAAATATGGGAGAGTCAGACTCTTCTTCTTCTTCTTCAGACTCAGACTTCTCTGATTCAGCAGACAGACTTCTTTGAGGTTCAGCACTGGCATGAACAGACTCTTTTTCTGCCATTTCATCACCTCTTGATTCAGCAAGGTGGCTATCTGGATTGGTGGGGGCAAGTTCTTCTTCTTCAGACACATCATTACTTGACCTATCATCTTGGGTCATAGGGGCAGGTGCATTTGGGGATGCAATTTGGTCATCTTGGATTTCTTCTTTATCAGAGTGACTACTCTGAGAATTAGCCACTGGGCTTGCACATTCTTCTTCATCAATAGTTGCTACACTTTCTTCCATCCCATCAGCTTCATTTTCATTGCTGGATGCTGACTGTGGGGACTGGACCTTGGCATCTATTTCCTTTTCTTCTGCTGACTCTACGTCCCTTTCTTCAGTAGATGTACTGATTTGGGAAGCTAAGGTTGGTGTGTCTTCCACCTTAGCTTTCTTGCTAACTGGCCCTTGAAGTAACCTGTTGCTTCTTCTCTTTGTTGTTTCAGCAGTTAAGACCTTTTCTTCTTTGTCCTTGTTCAGGGAAGAGACTCTCCTTGGTGTGGCCTAGGCTTTCTTCACATCACCAGCTTTCTTCACAGCTTTTATTTTCTTCCTTGCTGGTGTGATTTCTACTGCTTCAGAATCATCAGACTCAGAGCTCTCTACCTCTACTATCTTTCTCTTCTTTGCAGAGGTTTTACTACTGCTCCCAGCTATCAGCCTTTTGTTCTCCTTGGGGTTCTTCTTCCAGTTCTCAAATAATTATGGAGACATCACTTTGTGCACATTCAAGGCTTCCCCCTCATCATCCTTTATTTTCCCTCCTAGCTTCTTCTTTAGTATAATACTCAAAAGCCTACCATGAAATACTTTGGTCAGAGGCTTTTTAGTGGATTTCTTCTTCTCAGCCTTCTCTACCCACTTGGAGATTTAATCGAACAAGATAGCTCCAAAGTCAATTTGTTTCTTCAGAACTATAGCTGACATTATCTTCAACTGTTGGTCAATCACTGTATCATGTGCAGTGTTTTTGCACAGTATGCACTTTCCAACAATTTTAGCTAGGAACTCATATTCTTCAGGAAACTCCTTCTTCTTCATGTCTTTGAAACTAGGGTTCCTTTGGTACCCCATCAACTCCTTTTCTTGTTCAGTGTTGACATCTTCAAGGTTCTTCAGCCCTTGGTTAGGAAAACCTAGACATTGATTTAAGTTAGAAGATTTCAGCTTCAGAGTCTGACCTTTAACCTTGGTAAACAGAGTTCCAGAGTTTATGGAGACGTTTGAGTAGAACTCTTTAATTAGGTTAATGTATACACGAATACTTGCCTCAAGGCATTCTGAAAACCCAGCTTTCTTCACGAGTTCAAGTATGTCCCTGAACTTCTTCTCAGATTTCTCAAACGATTTGGTTCTTAGCTGAATGCCAATGATAACTTTCCAGTTCTCCATTTGAATAGTTCGAAGACTGTGTGTGTTTGATTTAGGGAGGTTTATGTGAGATGGCTGACTAGGATTTGGTAAGGCTCTGGAGGGTAAACTGATTTTGCTCTTGAAAAGCTTTCTAGGGTTTTGAAAATGGGAGGGAGAAAGGTTCGATAGCTTTTTGGTAACTGTCTGCAGATTTGAAATTGTATTTAAGACAATTTCTTCCAACTCTGCATACTCAGCGATGTGTCAACAGTCCATTGGTTGCACGTTGCCCAATAATGAGCTGTAACTCCCCATAACTTTTCAATTAGTTATTTCCTTTTAGAAGAGTAGACATTTATTTGACGTAGCTTAGCCCATTGACCTTTTGATTCGTAGAGTAGCATGATGAGGCAGCTATAGACTCTACGATTTCCTTTGTTCACTCAATGATCAACTTCTGAGAGATGTTGCATGAGGATGGCTTTGTCTTTTATCCTTACTTTGATGCAGCATAGCTCACTCACTGTAGTATTCAAACTTATCTCCTCCACTTAAATGGTTTAGCAAGTGTCTCATTTTCCAAGCTTCTTGTGAACTGGAGTACCCTTTGGTAGGACTACGCTTGTCGAGTTGTATTCTACGATCGCTGAGGTTGTGCTACAATCGTCGAGGTAGCACTACGACCGTTGAGATTGCACTACGATCATTTAGTTCTTTTTGAACTCAACTCTACGATCGTTGACTGACTTGGTCCTTGAGATGAACTAGATCAAACATTCCTTATGGGTCAAGGTAGCTCAGGAAGGGCCAACCTCTTAGAGTGAGCTAAGGGTCAGGTTTGTCCCTGAGGCGCATTCTAGATGGAATGCTATAGCAGTGATTTTTAATGACATCTCTTTCAACCTCTTCTGATTGGGAGGTCTTCTACCAGCTTTAGACAACTGCATTGCTGAAATCGTGGTGTCCTCCTGCTTCTTACACTACAATCATATGTTTGATCGTATGCACTTCACGATTATGGGCTGGGTGGCTGAAGGGTTATTAGTAGTACGTTTTGAGACGTTCCTACTGACTATGGATCTTTATTTGGTTCATCAGCCACAAAGTTTTGGGACTCTATAGCTGGTACAACTTTTCATAGTATATCTTAGTGTTGTTGTTCCTTAACAGATCACTGCTCCTCCATTGTTGATGCTGTCTTCCCAGATAGATGTGATTCCCTCTTCTTTAGGTTCATTTGAAGGCAGCCTTACATATCTCCTTCTGATAAGAATCTCCATCATTACTTAGATTTCCTTATATCGTAGAGATGAGTATTTTCAGGAGTGGTCACTCTACGATCATTTGACAGCACTACGAACGTAGTCTCCTTTGACAGTCCTGTTTTTGTGAAGTTCTGCTCTCGCAATAAGTTCCTCTTGAATGATGCTCGATAATCTTCTGTTGTGTACTTCCTTGAGGATTCTTCCCATATAGCATTCTTGACTGGCTTTTGAGCACATAAGACCCTTTCTTTCTTTGGCTGAATGGCTTGCTTCCATATATAGATTAGCAGCCACGTGAGCTCCATTCTGGTTAGCTCAGAGGGTCTTCAAGGATAGGCTTGGACAGATAGGAACTCTATCAGAATCTTCTCTGAACTGTCCTTAGCCTTCTGCTGGTTGAGTCTTCTTGACTGAAGTTTTTTGCTTCCTCATTCCTTAGTGTGGTCAGACTGACCAAGTACCCGCAGGTCTAAATATGTTTCAATTTTTGGTACCCATAATTAAATGGGTCCTGCTAGGTTAGTTTTCTAAACCCCTGTTCCTCTTATTTGGGTAATCATCATATTTATCACCAACAGACATATTCATGCATGCAGCTATCTTATGATAATACATTTTGAGATGCATGATGGTGAGTGTGTATGGGATTTAGCATCTAATAACACACTCTTTATCTATGATGGTTTCATCATTTACTGGGTTGTGTTCACAGTGTTTAAGTGTTCATATAGTGAGAATCAACTCTACAATTTATGAGTGTCTAGTTGATTCATGGAGGTGATCAGTTTCTACAAATCAGCAAGATCCTCTTATAGAACTGATCATACTCTATGAGTTGTCAAACACTTAGAACATAGGTTAGTACATACATACTAACCCACCAGCAGAGATTACTACTCATAAAATTTACTAGGCCTGTGATGCTCTTATGACCCATTTCAGATTTCCTTGAAGATGTTATCTTCAGCCTAAAACTTGGATGGAGAGAAGGTTTATAGTCATTTGAGTTTTCCATCTTTAGGCTACTTTCTCTTTTCACCTTTTTAGGTAGATTATGACTTCTTGATAGAATACTATTGTAGTTCATAAGATGGTGCAATTATGATGTATACATTTAATGGTGAGGAACCGTACCTTTTTACTGCAGTTACTTAACAGTCATTTACCTTAGATATACTGAGTTCAAGTATTGATGTGCATAGCTTTTACTTTTGCTCCTTACAGCTTGTTGCTCTTATTGGCCTTTAATCAATCAGTCGTGGTCTTGAAGATGTAAGTCAAGAGAATCTCAGTATTATGATTCTTGTCATCCTTGAGTTTACAAAGATAGCACCCAGTTGCTGGTTGGTCACTCATAAGTTTGAGAAGATCTTCTTTCTCCTCTTGATCAGTATTTCTTAGCATGTATGACCTCTTCATCTTTTAGACTGGTGGATGCTTTACTCTTTGTCATTGATGTCTCTTGTGCTCTCTTTCTCGCCTAGTCTTCAGACTGCAAGATTGACTACAGGCTAGGATTGGTCTTGTTGATGTAACAATCGAGGATATGGACCAATCTGAGCAGCTTCAGGTGTATACACATATTTACCTATACAAAATATTTCAACCGTGCGAGCTCTTCCGCATAACAAGTTACTTACTGCTAAACTAAGTTTAGAACAATGTTAATGCATGGGATCAGACTCAAAGCGATTAGCTTTTGAATATAGCATGAGAACATGCTCTGATACCAATTGTTAGTTCCCAGAGGGCACAAAAGATCTAGAAGGGGGGTTGAATAGATCCTTTTTATTTCAAATACTTTTCTGGTTTATGTTATATTGTTCATAACTAGCATATGACAAACATAAGAATCTTTTCATGCACAGCGGAATAAGTAAAAGATCCCCTTCATTGATATATTCATAATAATACATACATTGTTCATAGAGTAAGTTTAGTTATAAGCAGTTAAAACATACATAGCAGTTATAGAAGTTATAGTACATAATGTAAATGACATAATGTAAAAGATACAAGGGGTTTTAAGTGGTTCAAAGACTCAAGCTCCTAATCCACTCTTCTGCTTTCAACTAGTAGAATTTCCACTAAGGAAGGGCAGCACCCTGAATCACTAAGATTCCTTCAAGGCCGATGAGCCTTGGGACTTGATTCACTAAGAACTCTTCAGGCCCGGCCACCTTGGGACTCCTCTAGTTCCCTAGGAACTCTTCAAGCCCAGCAGGCTTGGAACTTCGTTTAGTCCCTCCGGACAAGGACCCTTCTAGCCCTGATTTGTTTAGTCCCTTCGGACAAGGACCTTTCTGGCCCTGCTTCATTTAGTCCCTCTGGACAAGAACCCCTCAGGCCTTGGCTTTGTTGAGTTGTTTGATTGTTGTTGTTGGAGTCGGTGCTGAGCTGCTAAGATTGCTGAGCTGCTAAGATGTCTTCATGCCCTGAACATCTTCTATCCTTAGTAGCTTGGCTTGATCATCCTTGAAGTGCAGCTAAGTGTTACTTGATGCTCAGCTTCTATGGTTACTCAACCACTTCGGATGAACCCTTGTTGAACTGCCTTGAAGATCATTCTCCTTGGTACTTGATGACTGAACAAAAGAGGCTTCCAAGCTGACTGTAGGCTCTTCTATTAGGTACTTGGAAGCTTTCTCATGCTTGACACCAAGATGGCTTTTGTGATCTCCCTTCTGCTACTTGATGCCTCCTCATGATGGACTTGCTAAGATGACTGTAGGCTCTTCTCTATTATACTTAGAGTCTTCCTATGATGGACATCAAGATGACATGATGCTCTTCTTTCTCTCGGTAGTTCAGAACACTCTTCATGTAGTAGAACTCTCACTTCTACATAGTAGAACTCACACTTCTACTTCTTTTATATTCTGACTTCTGAGTGTTCTTGGTGGATCGTAGAGTGAGCCTTCAGACTCAATATCTCACGTGGTTTAGATCAGTCCACCTTCTCTCCAAACTCGGCAACTCCAGCAACCTTTGATCTTTGAAGCTCTTTCTCATTTATACTCCTTCCCAATCTTTCTGTTGGAAAGTAACCATTGAAGGCTATTCAAATATCTTCACAGATCTTGAGTTGCTTGAGGTAGACTGCTTGATGTGACTTGTCATACTTTTTTTGATACTGTAGTCTACTGTTTCACCTACCCTGTTAGATGTATCACTTTAATGTCTTGGGCAGGTCGAAGACTTTATTACCTCTTTCTGATTTCTCGATCAGAGGTTGTCCTATTGCATCGATGCTCTCAATAAGCACTTGTCCGAATATTACCCTTCAGATTGAACCTTTACCAATGCTTCAGTCTTTAGTTATTCGAACTCTACGATTTTGATGCACGTCTTCAAGGACTTGATCGTAGTGTCTTGTTGAGTGTTGCTCATTGACTGGTAGAGTTAACACTACGATCTTGAAGAGTGTTTATTGGATCTTCAATGTAGAACACCTCTTCCTTGTATTATGTAGTGCTTCAAAACTTCTGTTTGCTTCGACTGTTCTCAAAGATTGATGGCCTAATTCCTTGTTCTGGTCCCCTTCTGAATATCAAGACACCTCAGATTTGTAGCACGTCCAGCTTGCTTTCTCCTTGTGATCTTCCGTTCACTTATCATCAATGAACTGACCCTGCACTTAATCACTTTAACCTTGTTCTTCAGAGGCTGACCAGCATCTCGGTTCACCTTCCATCAGTTCTTTTCTTATCTGGCAAACACTACGATCTTGATTGCTTCTAAGATCGTTGTCTTCTGTTCACTTGACAGCTACTGCTTTAGCTGACTTTCCTTAGTCAGCTGCTGAAGTCTTCTTTGAATCATCTTGTGGAAGACTTCATCTCGAATGGCCTTTCAACTCAATCTTGATGCTGATTGGGTTGGTACTTAGTTCTACTGCTTAGCCTGTATGCCATTCATTGAGTGCTCTCTGGTTCCCTTACTGTGGAATGCATCTTTGCAGTGCCAACCAGAGGCTTCATACCTTTGGATATTCTGGGAGTGCTCATTTGTTGAGAACCGTATATGCTCTATGATTCATCCTTGGCATTGTGAGCACTTATGGTTAGGTCGTAGTTCTGCACTCTACGATTCATTTTCGGCTGGTGCAGACACTACGATCCCGAGATCAGATCTTGACACTCTACGATTTCTACCTTGTGCTTGTTGTCTTCATCTGATCTTGCTTGACTACGATCTCTGCATGTAATCAATAGACTCTACGAACTCAGAGTGTGATCTACGATCCTTAACTTGGTTTTGGCATCAGTAGACTCAACGACTCTGATTGTAGTCTATGTTTATGTCTTAACCCGGCGGATGACCTACTTACAGAGTAAGCGGTGTCTCTGCGATTCTCGAACATGACTTCCTCAAAGACACTACGATCCCGAGGAAGCTCTACTCGACACACTACGATCCTTCTTCGTTTCCCCTAGCAGTCTACGAACTCCGAGATCTACTATCTTGCATACTCCTATTCTGCCTCGATAGCTCTCGAGTTAACCTTAACTCACGTGGCATACTACGACTTCTGGTGTAGTGCTTGACGATCAGACTAGCCTATCGATTACATCATAAGATCAACTTAACAAGCTTGATCTTTCTATATTTATAGTCCTTGTACATCATTTATTTTTAAGGAATTTACAAAGCTATTTTGATTATGTAGGATCAACCTAACATATTTGATCAATTCATTCTAAGTCCTTGTACATATACTTCTATTATCTATCAAAGGACTGTACCACCATTTTTTGGTATAAGTATTCAAATCATGCCCAAAATATTGTATTATGGAAAAATTTCAGTTCCATAAAATATTAAAAAAAATTAGTTGTTTTAAAAAAAAAAAAAAAAAATAAAATGGGGTCTGTTTTTGATCGGGTCCGTGAGAGTCCTGACACGATCCATATATATATATATATATATATATATATATATATATATATATATATATATATATATATATTAGAAAGATATAACCCAACAATTCAAAAATATGAGAAACTTAAGGAATATTAAACAAATTAGATATAAAATCCAGCTGCACAAACCAGTTATACATTCAACACCAAATTTCAACCTCCTTAAAATACTCCAATTCATATTTGAATTTGTCTTCATAGCAAAAAAGATTTAGTTATAAATATAAACATATAATTTCTAGTAATATTAGATTCAAAAAACTTAAGCACGTGGAAAATATAAACCAACCTATTTTAGTCACACTCCAACATGCAGTAAACTTTTGTGGGCCACCATATAAAGTGATTATCAACCCATGCAATAACTCATGCAATCCATTATATAATTAATATGCATAAAAATATTTGATTAACATGACCCAATTAGATTATAAGCCAATATCAAACCAATTAACCCCATCTAAACATTTTCATCATTAAAACCACAATATATATATATATATATATATATATATATATATATATATAGATTTACAAAAACATTTAAAAGGAAAAAGTGATAAATAATATTGTTATTACAATTAAATATATCTTTTGATTATAAACTGAATATAATATATTAAAATTATTTAATTTATGAAAATATATACTATATAAGTTCATAATTTAATTAATAGTATTGTATTAATTCGGTAATTATATAGATCAGATTGAGGAGATCTAGCAGTGTGATATTTAGGTTTGGTGAATTATTTCACTATTATATTCAAGCAAGGAATTCGTACCCTTTCAGCAATACTTTTGTTAAATTTGATTTGTTCGTTTTGTTCCTCATTTCGATTTCTGTTATTATTTCACATAATTGTTTCTTGTGAAATTCATATTTTTGTTTCATTTTGGAGTTGACCCATTGGAATAGTACTTGTACTCTTTGAATTATGTTATCATGTCTAGTATTTATTTTGATATTTGTAGAGCGATATATGTTGTTACCTTATTTTGGAGACATTATGATTTGATCTGGTTCAGCATATACATTAGAACCCCATTTTGTGGATATTGTGTCGCATGTGTTGTGACACGATACGTATTTTGATGGTATTATGTCGCATGTGTTGTGATATGATATTTTTGTTAGAATGTACTGTAGGGTATACCGGAGCTATAACCACCTATGGGGGTACCACATGCATGTCGTCTTGGCACGAGACGCATGACACTTTTCGTGGCAGTGTGATTAGTCCACGATGTCTCCATTTGGGCTCCGGAGGAAGTGGGCCATTCGATGTTTTATTGTGGGAGGCGTATGGGTTAACCCTAGTTTCTGTTCTGCGGATTGGTGATGTTTTGCCAAACACACCTATCTGATTTGCATACATTTGGATTCACGATCCAATGTGTGATTTGCATGTGTTGCATTATTTTGACTTACCTGTGTGGCAATGTATATTTTTGAGCTCACTCGGTATGAAATTACACCCATCCATTTGATTCAGCCTATTATTTCATTGTATTAGTTTTGTTTGTTTCTTTTTTAGTTTAATTAATTAAGTTAGTTACTTCAGTTCATTCTTTACTCTTTTGTTTGTTTCGTTAAATCTGTTGATTCAGATATAGTCTATGCAGACTTTAGATATCATATTTTCGTCGATCTATAAGCTTGAGGCTTTCTTAAGTATATTGCTTCAGTTGATTTCGTATTTTAGTTATACGTCTTTGTATTATCTATATCCGTACTATGCAATTAGCTCATGATGTGTTTTTCTTCCGGCAGGTTTGCATGGGTGATTCAGGGCTAGTGTGATGAGAGAGTTGCCTTTGACCATCTAAGTTGATTCGATTTCAAGGTTTTATTATTTTGACTGTGTTTGGAGAATTGTATTTAGTACTTTATTAATGGATCACCACTATTAAAATTTTGAAGTTATTAGTGCTCTATTTACTTATTTTGAGATTTGTTGTGCTTTGCACGTGACCTCCCTTTCCCTTTCGGGAAGGGGGTGTTACAGATATGGTATTAGAGCTTAGGTTATTTCTTTTAGAAAACCTATTTAGGTTTGACATGTGAGTTGTGGGTAAACCATTGGGTAGACGTAGGAGTTTGATTCGATTTTATTCTTTGTTTGGTGGTCTCTATGTTGACTAAATGTCGATTTCTTTTCGATTTATAGTTGATTTGAGGAAAGTGGAATAATTTGTTAAGGTGATTGAGTAATAATATTAGTTAAGAATTGTGACTTAATCATTGGGGTGAATAAAGTTATACTTTGTATAGATAAGAAGTGATCTTATATGAGATGTGTGACGCCCCCAAAATTAGGTATACATCACCCATTCTGAGTCGCCAGATACATGGTACAAAATTTAAATACAACTTCATTTATACAACTGTTGAGCTGTCATATAGAATACGACCACAGTTAACTGTGAGTTTTAATACAAATGTATGTAACTCTCATGGTACCTCGACCACAACCTTACAATGGTACTTTGCATAAAAGTATAGTCAAAGACTGTTTTAGAAACTAAAATCTTTGGGAAGTTCTCAAGGAAACCTTCGTACATGGGAGGCCATGCGTCTAGGTTATAATAGATATCATATGGCCACAGAATTATCCTTGGTTGACCCAATAAACCCCAAAGAAAAACGAGAAGATTACTATCATCTTCTTTCTAATGGTGAGTCTTCTCTTGACATATAACTATCTCCACTGTCTCCAAGTGAATATTATATTGTAAATCAACTCCAAGATCATATAGGTAGTGCTCGTAAATATACTCAGCAAGTGGATGCGCACAACCCTGTCTTATGATAACACGAGGTTGTATGTCATTGGACATCTTGTTTGATAGTGGCAAAACACCCTTCCAAAGTTGGGTTCACCCCACCCTATTTGATTCACCAAATATAACTACTAAATGTTGTATAGAATACAACACACTTTTCTATACTGTTTAGGGAGAACCTCCACAGTTAGAGACCACTGTTCTATTCCCCTGTTATTCCCCGCTTGATCCGGCAACACTATTACGGCAAAACTCTTATTACCTGAAAGGAATTGTGAAGCAGAAAGGGTGAGCACAACTAGCCCAGTAAGGAATATCATGACTAAAGATAATTAAATTATCAATAGCTTTCATCAATAATAAATCGGAGATTTAGAACATATGGTAGATGATAAAACTTTTCAACCATAGTTGCAGCGGAACGAGCAATCCATTAGAAGAGTCAAATAGACCATAAGGTCTATTATCTTCTCTATGTTAAAAGTCCACCAATAATGTTTTATTCATGTAAAATAAATCAACAGTTCTTGTCCACAATCATATGAATAACTCATAATCATAATTGTGGTTCTAAATTCCTCTTCGCAACTAGGACGAAGATAATTCTCATCACCTATCTTCACCTGAAACATCAAAAATCATGGTTATACCAAATCAGAATTCTTGCCCATAATCATACTAATAAATTCATCTTTGCACCACGGCCAAAGATATTTATTAACAATTCATCTTTGCACTACATGCCAAAGACATACAACTGTATTTTAGAAGAGTCAAGTAGAACATGATATCTACTATCTTCTACGCTTTTAAAAGTGCATAATAAATATTTTATCGTTGAGACTCAGCTTAATAAATAATCCACATCATCGAATCACCCCTGCACTACGGCCAAGGATATTCGTTAATATCACATCCATGAATTTATATTTCATCGCTGAGACTCAGCTCGATAATCAATCCATATCACTGAATTATCCATGCACTACGGCCAAAGATATTCATGATTATCACATCCATGAATTAATATTTCATCGATGAGACTCAGCTCAATAATTAATCCACATCATCGAATCATCCCTGCACTACAGGCCAAGGAATTCATTAGTATCATGACCACGAATTATGCATGCACTACTTCCTGCTAAAGATAATCGTGTTTTCATCAACTGATCCCCGATCATGCCATAAAATAATTCATCTTTGCACCCTTAGCAAGAGAATCCATAACCATAATCATACCAAAAAGCGCCCATCAATGCACTACAGCCAATGAGAACTTTTTCCACATCATTTGTAACATTACTATTATGATTATACCGAATAATCCCTCAGTCATAATCATACCAAGTCCATCTATGCACCACAGTGCCACGATGACTTTCAACACAATATAAGCATGAGGATGATGACAATGCTATAAGAATCAATCAAATGAGATAAATGATAAATATTAAACATTTATAATACAATTTATCCATCGCTTCAATAATAACCAAATGTTATCAATCACTTAATAATCTCATAATCTAATATCATTAATATTATAACAATATTTTAATCATTTCTTAAACTTATAAACAATTTATTTCAATTGTTTACACTTTATCAAATAATGCATTTAATCACTCAAAATGTCATACTCATAAGATTTCATAATCAATGATCAAATCCTCATCAAAATCGCATATACCCTATATAGGATTCTCAAGCCATAAAATCCTATTTTCCAATTTTATTACTTCACATAACATATTTAATTCATTTACTCATAACTAGTTTATTTTTATGAAAAATACCAAATCAGTCCCAAAAATATTTCTTTTCTGAGATTTAATAGAATATAGTCCCATCTTGAACATATATTTTTCTCAGAATTTTTAAAATTCATTTACTATTTTTTCATATGGATAAAACTGCGAGAATATTTAGACATTTATCATAAATTGTACTTTTGTCCAAAATTCTCCAAATTTACTGAGGTATACTCTCATTATATACATGTACTCCCAATAAAAATTTCACCAATTTTAGAGTTAACCACAAGGAGTTATAAGAGTTTATTTTTAAAATTGTCTTTTCCCATAAAATCCATAACTCTTAATCTATACATCCAAAAATTGTCATTTTTGGACACAATTTAGAAAACTCATTAACTTGTCATTTCAAATTTTTCCAGAATTTTTGAGGGTTAGAAAAATTATGAATCTTCCCCTGGCAGAAACCCCTTTTTAATGAAAATACTATTCGCATGAATACGAAGGATCATTCACCATGCATGTGGTAATCCACATAGACAGGTTATTCCAACAGAATAATAAAGAATGGAATAACAGAAGGATTCACCATGCGTGCGATAGATAGCAAACGAGTTATTCCCAATAGAATAATAAATAATGGAACCAGTCCCAAAGTAAAACGCACGATAAGATATTATGATGAATAATAAATAATGGAACCCGAATCCGGTGAACGCATGCATGTGATATTCTAACAAAATAATAAATAATGAAACTAGGTCCGGCATAAACGTACAAACAGGATATTCCGACAGAATTATAAAGAACGGAATATTAGAAGAATTTCACAATGTATGCGGTACTTCGCATAAACATGTTATTCCAACAGAATAATAAGAATGGAATAACAGAAGTTCTCTTCATTAATAAGAAAGAAAGAATACCCCTTACGAGTATAACAAATAATATCCCCTACCTTAAGAAGAAGAGTACTGAATATATGAGTAGTGAAGTAGCAGAATACTTTTCTTCTTTCTCTCTATAGTTTATCTCTCTAGAGTTTCAGTGAATTCGTAAGAAATAATGAATGAATGAGCTTCTATTTATAGAAGAATGGACTGCATAGTAACTAACTCATGAACGATCCAGATTGATTTACTCTAAATTGACGGTCCATAGTTAAAGCGAAATCTTTTAAATAAAATATAATATATTCTATTTATAATCTAATAAAACGAATAACTTTATAAAAGATTTTACTATGCAAACACTATATCGCAGCACTATCTGAAACACTATGCATAATAAAATATAATATATTCTAATTATTGTCTAATAAAATAGATAACTTTATAAAAGTATTACATTTTATATAAAAAGATTTTACTATGCAACACACTATGCACAATAGAATATAATATATTCTATTTATAGAATAACTTTATAAAAGTATTATGTTTTATATAAAAAGCTTTTCTGTTTAATTTATTACATTAATAATACCAATAAAACAAAACTGAGTGACTTATCACATAAGCATCAATAATCAATACCGTGCTATTTACCAAAATAGAAAAAAAAAATTGAATACTTTTATTTCATAAAATTCGGGGTCTCACAAGATGTATGTGAGTATTTGTATCGACGAGTATTTGATTTTGGATTTTTTTTTAAGTTTTTTTTGTGACAATTATTATGATCGTTGAATTGAAGATTTGATTTGAGTTATGATAAGATTTATGTTAAGCTTGTGGATAATTTGAGGTTTGTGTATTGATGGCATATTATGATAAAATGAAAATTATTAAGTATATAGGATTTCTTGTAATTTGAGTTATTGATATTCGAGGTAATTAGATTAATCATTTGGAGTTAATGATCAATTTTGTGGCTATTTTCTAGTAGGATATTGGATTTATGTTCTATGAAGTTTCTTGGTGATAGTATGGGGAGACATTGAAATTTATTGGATTAAGGTATGCAATAAAGGATGATTGATTTATTATATGATTAAATAGTAAGTGATGAAATTTAATTTATTTTGAGAGATCTTGAATAGTTGTAGTTTGCTTATTCAGATTGTAGAATATGTGACTTAGAGTTTGATATGGTGTAATAATATTTGAGAACTAGTTTAATTTGAGGTTATGATATTTTGAAACTATTGAGTTCTTATAGTGAGTTGGTGACTATTTTGTACAATTGTTTTGTTTATCCGATGTCATTGAAGTTTTGTAAGAATTTATGTAAAATAAATAAATAAATAAAATGAAAATAATTTCTTAAATCTTTGTCATGTGTGGAACATTAACTGTAAAATCCCAAATTTTACGAATAAATATTTAATTTTCTCAAAATATTTTTTTTTCAAAATTATGGTGTGGATTTGAGATAATATTATAGTTGTGGGTAATATTTATAAATTTTGAAGAGTTTTAGTTGTTGTATAATATTTGATTGGTCAGAAAATATTCTTTTTGTCGGGGAATATCCATACGACGGTACAATCAATTGTGGACCCCACAACGGAATTATTGTCGGATTGAGAAAATGACAAAAATATTTTTATTAAAATAACGGTGGAAGTTTTACCGTTAAAACTGTTGAACTACTCGGTAGTAAAAGTACAATAATACGCGTGGTTGCATAGTAGCACACAGTATTGATTATTGATGCTTACGTGAGAAGTCACTTTCGATTTTGTTCAATTATTACTACAAGAATTGTTGTATAGTATCTCACGTTATTTGATTCAATTATTGTCGATATTTTATATATTATTAAATCAATAATTGAGACGACAAAGTTATTAATATTATTATTTACAATATTGACGATGTCTAGAAGTTCTGTCAAGGAGAGGTTTGGTCACCTAATTGCACGCCAATAGGGAGAAATCCTTATTGGAAAGCCCCCTCTTTCCTGGGAATGACCTGGTCGATTAATATTATGAATTATAATAATGGTGATAAATTTTATTTTATTATTATTATAAATATAATAAAACAGAAAACTTTTTATATAAAACATAATACTTTTTATAAAGTTTTGTTTTATTTGATTATAAATAGAATATATTATATTTTATTATGCATAGTGTTTGTATAGTAAAATCTTTTTGTATAAAATAGAATACTTTTATAAAGTTATTTGTTTTATTGGATTTTAAATAAAATATATTATATTTTATTATGCATAGTATTTGCATAGTGCATACATAACGTTTGCATAGTAAAAACTTTTTATATAAAACAGAATACTTTTTATAAAGTTTTGTTTTATTTGATTATAAATAGAATATATAATATTTTATTGCATAGTGCAGCATAGTATTATTTCCATTCTCCTATAAATAGGATGCTTAGTTAGAATTGAAAATCACACCAGAAATTCAGAGAATTTTTCTTCTATAATCTTGAGCGTATTTCTTTAGAGTTTAAGAAAGCTTTGAGCACAGAAAATAGTGCAAGTTTTCTTCAAGTATATCCCCACCCTACCCGTCGGAATACTCTTCTTTTTAAGGTAAGGGGTATTATTTCTTTCATATTCATGAAGAGAATTATTTTCTTTCAATACTCGTAAGGGGTATTATTCTTTCGTATTCATGAAGAGAGTTATTTTCTTTCAATACTCGTAAGGGTTGTTATTCCATTCTTTATTATTACATTGGAATAACTTTTCTGCATGTGCATATCGCATGCATGCACGGTGAATTCTGTTGTTATTCCATTCTTTATTATTCTATTGGAATATCCTGTTTGTTCGGATTACGCATGACCTGGTTCCATTCTTTATTATTCTATTGGAATATCCTGTCTGTGCGGATTACACATGACCTAGTTCCAGTCTTTATTACTCTGTTGGAATAACCTGTTTATGTGGATTACCACATGCATTGTGAATGATCCTTTGTATCCATTCCTTATTAACTTGTGGAAATGATCTGTCTACGTGGATTACCGCATGACGGCAAAAATCCATTTTCGGTTTTATATATTCTATTTTACTCAGTTGGTTAAAGTTTTGGCTTCTATGCTCCATGAAATTAGTAGAATATCCTGGATATTTTTTGTTAGTTCCTAGTTGGCACAATAGTTATCTAGAAGGGGGGGGGGGGTTGAATAGATATTTAAAAAATCTTTTCGTTTTAAACTTATTCTTTAATGATGATTAAAACTTAGCGGAATTTATGTTTGTTTTAATGTTCTTTACAAAGCAGTGGAGTTATGTGAGTGAGGCAGTTATAGCAGTTATGGCAGATATAGCAGATATAGCAGTTATAGTATGAATGTAAAAGACACAGTCATTTTTAAGTGGTTCAGAGCACTTAAAGCTCCTAGTCCACTCTTCTACTCAACGAGTAGGATATCCACTAAGGATATCTTTTACAACTACTGAATCACACAGATTCCTTCTAGACCAGCAGTCTAGGAACTTCTTAGTTCACTCTTAAACTCTTCAAGTCCAGCAGACTTGGCTCTCTTTCAGTTCACTTAGAACTCTTCAAGTCCAGCAGACTTGGTACTCTTCTTCAGTTGATTGATAGATGTTGAGTTCTTAATGGTTGCTACTCAGTTGCTCTTTAAGCACTTGTTCGAAAGAACTGAGTAGCTGAGCAAGCTTTGCAAATTCTCAGATCATAGAGTTGAGCTTGATAGCTTTTCACGTTGTTTGTTCAATGCTTGCTTGATTTCTCTCATCTGTCTAATTTGCATATATGTGATCTTGAAAACTACCCATTGGATCCATCCGTTGAGGCATTAAATGCATTTAACTTTTCTGATCTTCGATGGAGATATTTCTGCACATCTGCTGAATATGCATTCTGGCCCACTGACATAGCATACTACTTTTTCACCTAACACCTGAAAAAGTGTTTTGCCCCTTACCAATGGTACTTTCCTTATCTTATTCAATACGCTTCTTTGTTGCATACTAAGGATATTTCATATTACTTTGGGACTGATGAGTACTGCAATGTCTAGAATCCATTCCTCATATGTTGGAATCTATCTTCACATATATCATGAGGCTCGACGTTTTCTGACATTAGACAGATGATGCTCTACGATTTGTATCGTGATACTCTATGATTCATATCGTAGTGCCTTGTTGCCTTGGTGCTTGATCTTATGCTATCAGCTGAGAGCACTACGATTTCTCTTAAACCTTTGCACATTACGATCTTTGCTTGCTAGGTTCTAACTCTACATTTTCGAGAGCACACTACGATCGTTGACTTGTAAACTCTATGTGACGCCCCCAAAATTAGGTATACATCACCCATCTTGGGTCGTCAGATACATGGTACAAAATTCAAATACAACTTACTAATACAACTGTCGTGTACAATACAACAAAACATAACTGTTAGTTTGAATACAATTATTATCTACAGTAATTGCTGCATCATATCTCTTATATTATTGATTCAATTATTGTCACAGTATCATCTGTATAATATGTTATATTATTAAATCAATAATTGAGACGACAAGTTATAAATAATTAATAATTGTTGAAAGATTAAATATGTGTTGATTTGTGGTAATATTTATTCAATCCTTGATGTATATAAAGAGTCTATTATGAGATGTTTGTGGTAAGTTTGGTTATTTAATGGGGGGCCCCATATGTCATCATCTAAGAGTCTCTTCGTCAATAGTAATTACCTTCGTCAATAGTAATTACCTTTACCAGACGTCAAACCACTTGCCGTTTCATATTACAGGCGTCGAACCAATTGTCGTTTCACATTATAGGCGTCAAACCACTTGGTGTTTCACATTACGGTGTCAAACCACTTTTCTTTTCAACATCACCAGTCGTCAAGCCACTTGCCTTTTCACATTTCAAGTGCTAAGCTAGAAATCTTCTATAAATAGAGGCCTAGTGCTTCATTATTTTTCACTTAATTCATTCAAGCTATAGAGAGAAGTATAGAGAATAAGAGAGAAGAAGAAGAGTATTACTGTTACTACACTCTGCGTATTCAATCTCCTACTAATGTAAGGGGTGTTATTCTTTCTTATTCATGAAGAGAAGCTGTTGTTACTCCATTGCTTATTATTCTTAGAATAACTTTTGTATCGCGGTTTACCTATACTTGGTGACATTCTTCTATTATTACATTGGAACATCCTGTCATGTGTTTTACACCCGGACACGGTTCCGCTCTTTATTATTATTCTTTGGAACATCCATGCATGTGTTTTACATCGGACTGGTTCCGCCTTTATTATTATTACATTAGAACATCCTCATCAGCGTATGTTTTACACGCACTGGTTCCGTTCTTTATTATTCTGTTGGAACATCCCGCTTAAGGTGCAAATTTTGCCTCGACCGGTTCCATTATTATTATTACGTTGAATAACTTTGTCTATCTAAGTACCGCATGCATGGTGATTTCCATGTTATTCCATTCTTTATTATACTCAGTTGGTTAAAGTTTTGACTTCTATACTCCATGAAATTAGTATAATATCCTTGATATTTGTGCTTCATTCAGTATCTTTTCATGGAAATATTCTTCTGATCATTCTTGAATTTTACTCTACAAAGCGATGATCATGTTGACAATTTGGACATTATTAGTTCTGGATAAATTAATTCTTGAACTTGTTTTATTGAATTCTTATATCATTGTCATCATCCTCATGTTTATATTATGTTGAAAGTCATCCGTGGCACGTAGTGCATAGATGGACTTGGTATGATTATGACCGTGAATTATTCGATGTAATCATGACCCGTAATGTTACAAATGATGTGGTAAAAGTTATCATTGGCCCGTAGTGCATTGATGGACAGTTGTTGGCATGATCATGACCATTAATGAATACACGAATGTCCTTGGCTGTAGTGCATGGATAATTTGTGGTCGTGATACTAAAGAATATCCTTGGCCAGTAAAGTGCGGGGTGATTCGATGATGTGGATTATTTATTAAGCTGAGTCCCAGCGATAAAAGTCATGAAAAACCTTTTAAATCATAAAAGATAGTAGATTTTATTCTCTACTTGACTCTTTTAATGGATTACTTGTTCCGCTGCAGTTAAACTTGATGTTGTTATATTTTATCAGTTTAACACTGTTGAAGGCTAACGATAATTTATTCTGCATTATCTTAGTCATAATATTTCTTACTGGGCTAGTTGAGCTCACCCTTTCTTTCACTTTTTCTCTTGAAAAATGAGAACATAGCGAGGACTAGTCGGGGAACGGAGTGGTCCGGTCCGAGGATAGCATTAGTAGTCCTCATTATTCTGTGAAATAGTGTGTTAATAATTGTAATGAGGACTCCTTCTGAGTTTGTATAATCTCTAGTAGACAATAATTGTATTTAAACTAACAGTTATGTTTTGTCGTATTGTACACGACAGTTGTATTAGTAAGTTGTATTTGAATTTTGTACCACGTATCTGATGACCCAAGATGGGTGATGTATACCTAATTTTAGGGGCATCACAGTCGGTATCAAAGCTTAAGGATATGATCCCTGGCTAAGATGTGAGAATAGTACTAGGAGGGGAGAGACGGGGAATTCCTTCGCTAGTATGACCTACCTAAGTTTATGTGGTATTTAATTAGTCGGTCAGAATTTAGAGATATTATGTTACATGTCAATTAACCTTTGTTTTGTGGCAGTATCTGAAAATGACATCCGAGAATGTTGAGAATAGTAATGGAGCACAAAGCGATCGTTGATTCACCACATATCAATAATCGTGATAATGTGCATCGAAGGCGGCGAATCCTCCTCATGAAAACAACAACAACCGACCAAATGATGAATGATCAAATGTTCGGGGCTTTATGCAATTCATGCAACAAAGAAAGTAGAGCGGCTCTGTCCAAAATGAAGGTGGAAACACTTGAAACTCTCGGCGGTCACCGCTAAATAGTTCAAGGAGCTGGGACCACCGGTTTAAGGGAAAGCCAAAACCACTTATGGCGTAAGCATGGATAAAGCGAGATCACCAAGATATTTGATGTCTTGGGATGCTCCAAGGAGCAAAAGGTTCCTTTGCCACCTTTATATTCATGCGGAGAGGCGATTATTGGTGGGAATCGGTAAACGATACTCAACTTCTTTCAGATTGAAGATGTCTTGGGAGAAGTTCCAAGAGCTGTTCAACGAAAAATACTTTCCCGAAAGTATTCGTCATATGAAGGAGGTGGAGTTTATCAAGTTGGAACAAAACAATATGACCGTGTCGCAATACGAGGCTAAATTTGCGGAGTTATCCTGGTTTGCGTCCCACTTAGTGGATAATGAAGAGAGAATGACACGGATGTTTTTAAGAGGTTTGAAGCCGGAGATACGTCAACATCTTATTTCTCATAAACTGTGTTTATATTCAGATGTTGTAAATAGGGCTCAGTTAGTGGAGCGCGATAACAAGTCAACGCAACTAAAAGAGAGCAACCGACAAAATGATAATACCAGCGAGAGCAGTCATCGAAGCGGTGACAACAAGCGTGGAGGGAATGAACAGGCCAGAAATGGTAACCACTTAGGTGGTAATCAGGGCCAAAACAATAAGAATGGACATTTCAAGAAGAGGAGATTCAACAATAATGGAAAGATGTCAGCACCAGCACCTGTCGTTAAGGAAGGAGAACGACCACCTATCATATGTTTCAAATGCGGAGGGGAGGGGCACATCACCAAAACTGCGATGATGTCCCAAAAGCATGTTATAATTGTGGAAGAGAAGGTCACTTATCCCGATTTTGTCGTTCACCGAAGACAAATTTAGCTAGGATGGAGGCACTAAAGGCCGTCCCAGAAAAGTCAAAACCAATAGTGCAAAGGAGAGCGTTTGTTGTGACCTCCCAGAAAGCAAGGAACCCCAATGAGGTCATCACGTGTAAGCTTATCATAAACTCTAACGAAATCTATACTTTATTTGATACCGATTCTACCCATTCTTTTATTTCTCCTACTTGCGCTCATCGATTAAATTTGACTCCGGAGAAATTAGACTTTGACTTATCTGTGGAAACTTCGTTGGGAGAAACCTTCATTACATCCACTATTTATAAGTCTTGTTTGGTTCAAATCGGTACCCTCACACTACCTGTAGATCTTATTTCATTGAAAATACTTGCATTTGACGTGATTCTAGGGATTGATTGGTTAACTACTCATCATGCAAAAATTGATTGTTTCCGCAAGGTTGTTAGCTTTCATATTCATAATCAACCTATTATGCGAATTCAAGCGACCAAACCATTAAAATCAATCACGGTCATCTCAAGCCATAAAGCTATTCGTTTATTGAAAAACGGATGTCAAGCTTTCTTAGCTCATGTCACAGATTTAAACAAAAATACGTCAGTTTTGAACGATATTTCTATTGGTAATAAATTTCCTGACGTATTCCCTGAAGAATTTCCTGGCCTACCCCCTGAGCGTGAAATGAATTTTGTATCGACCTTGAACCCGGTACAAAACCCATTTCCAAAGCTCCATATCGAATGGCTCCTATTAAACTTCAGGAGTTAAAGACCCAACTTTAGGAATTGTTAGACATCGACTTTATTCGTCCTAGTACTTCTCCTTGGGGTGCTCCTGTTCTATTCATGAAGAAGAAAGATGGGAGTATGCGACTTTGTATTGATTATCGCGAGTTGAATCATGTCACCATCAAAAATAGGTATCCATTGCCACGTATTGATGACCTGTTTGACCAGTTGCAAGGAGCCAAATTCTTTTCAAAGATTGTTCTTCGTTTCGGATATCACCAATTGAAGATTAGAACCGATGACATTCCAAAGACGGCTTTCAGAACTCGATACGGGTATTATGAATTCCTAGTCATGTCCTTTGGATTGACTAATGCTCCCGCTGCCTTCATGGATATGATGAACCGAGTATTCAAGGAATATTTGGATGGTCGTCTTTATTGATGACATCCTTATTTATTCCAAAAGCCGTGAAGATCATGAGCAACACTTGAGGCTGACACTCCAAAAGTTTCGTGAATACAAGCTTTATGCAAAGTTGAAGAAATGCGAATTCTGGCTTGAGGAAGTAACATTCCTTGGGCACGTAGTATCAAGTCATGGAATATTTGTTGATCCAGCAAAGATTGAAGCAATTCAAAGCTGGGAGCAACCTAAATAAGTGACCGAAGTACGTAGCTTTCTCCGCTCAGTTGGTTATTATCGGAGATTCGTGGAAGAATTTTCTCGAATTGCTACTCCATTAACTCAGCTGACTCGGAAAGATACAAAGTTCGGTTGGAGCGAAGAATGTGAGAAGAGTTTTCAAGAACTCAAGATGAGACTCATTTCAACGACCTGTTCGACAATACCATCTGGCTCGGAGGGATTTGTCATCTACAGTGATGCTTCGGGCAAAGGGTTGGGATGTGTTCTCATGCAACATGGGAAAGTCATAGCCCATGCCTCAAGACAACTCAAAGAATATGAGAGGAATTATCCTACTCATGATCTAGAGTTGGCAGCTGTTGTCTTTGCACTTAAAATTTGGAGGCATTACTTGTATGGGGAGAAGGTGGAGATTTTTATGGATCATAAAAGCCTCAAATATTTCTTTACTCAAAAGGAACTCAACATGCGACAACGACGTTGGCTTGAACTGTTGAAAGATTATGATCATACCATCCAATACCATCCTGGAAAAGCGAACGTGGTAGCTGACGCATTGAGTAGAAGATCATATGCAAGTACGAGTGCGATATTGTCAACGCAAAGGCCCATTTTGTGTGACTTGCAAAGGATGGAGATAGAGTTAATGACTCCAGGGACCCATGTGATGATGGCTAATATACGAGTAGAATCGACTTTAATCGATAAAGTTAAAGCTACTCAAGTTACAGACCTAGAGCTGATGTGTATGAGGAAGAAAGAGCAAGAAGGTGCTATGCCGGAAGCAAGAATCGATGAAGAAGGAATACTTTGAGTCAACTCCAGACTTTGTGTTACTAACGACCCTGATTTAAAGTATAAAATCATGTTGGAGGCGCACAACACACCATTTGCAATCCATCCTGGGAGTACCAAAATGTATCATGATATTCGTCATACATTTTGGTGGAGCAATATGAAGAGAGAGATAGCGTTGTTTATCTCAAGGTGTCTAAGTTGTCAACGAGTTAAAGCGGAGCATCAAGTACCAAAAGGTCCATTGTAACCACTTGAAATTCCAGAATGGAAGTGGGAGCACATTACCATGGATTTCATTATCGGTCTTCCTACGGTTTCTCAAGGCATAGATGCGATTTGGGTCATTGTTGATAGATTGACCAAGTCTGCTCATTTCTGACCGATACGAGAAACTTATACACTTGAACGTCTTGCTCGTATGTACATAAACGAGATTGTAAGATCGCATGGTATGCTTAATATCCATAGTTTCGATCGAGACCCAAGATTCACTTCATGATTTTGGGTTAGTTTGCAAAAAGCTATGGGCACAGACTTACGATTTAGCTCTAAGCATATCATCCTCGGATGGACTGAGACAATGGAGAGGACTATTCAAACTCTTGAAGATCTATTAAGACTCGTGTCCTTGATTTCAAGGAAGTTGGGACAAGTTCTTACCATTGGTGGAGTTTTCCTACAACAACAGCTTATCAAGCGGTATTGGCATGGCTCCATTCAAGCATTGTATGGAAGAAAGTGTCGTTTCTAGTATGCTGGGATGAGGTGGGTGAAGCAACGTTGTTGGGACCGGAGTTGGTACGTATGACTACGAAAAAGATTCAAATGATCCGACAATGTATAAAAACCTCACAAGATCGACAAAAGAGTTATGCTGATCTTCATCGAAAGGACGTGGAATTCGGTATAGGAGATCATATGTTGTTGCATGTTGCTCCATAGAAAGGAGTTACAAGATTTGGAAAGAGAGGAAAACTCAATCCTCGATTCATTGGCCCATTTTTAATCCTTGATCGAGTAGGAACTGTGGCCTATAGACTTGCTTTACCGCCAAGTATGTCTCGTGTTCATAACGTTTTTCACATATCCATGTTACGTAAATATGTGAAAGACCCGAACCACATTATTGAGTTAGAACCAGATGAAATAGCGGAAGATTTGACGTATGAAGAGGTTCCTGTTCAAATTTTGGATAAGAAGGAACATATTCTACGCTCCAAGGTTATACCTCAAGTCAAAGTTTTGTGGAGAAACCACGATGTTGAAGAAATGACTTAGGAGTTAGAATCTGAAATGAAATCAAGGTATCCTTACCTCTTCGACATACCAAGTACCTACCCTAATTCCGAGGGCAAAATTTCATAAGAAGGGGAGGTTGTAAGACCCCAACTTTTATAAATAAAGATGAATATTCTATAAATATTATTTTTGAATATTATGGAGTAAATTTGATATAATGTTATAGTTGTGGGTAATTTTTATAAATTTTGCAAAGTAAGCAAGTTGTTATAAAATATTTGTTTGGTCGGGGAATATTCGTACGACGACACATTCATTGGTGGATCCCACAACAGAATTATTGTCGGATTGAGAAAACGACAAAAATACTTTATGAAAATAACGGCGGAGGTGTTACCGTTAAAACTGTTGAACTACCCGGTAGTAAAAGTACAGTAATACGTGTGGTTGCATAGTAGCACACGGTATTGATTATTGATGCTTACGTGAGAAGTCACTCAACTATACTCAATTATTGCTACAGTAATTGCTGCATCATATCTCTTATATTATTGATTCAATTATTGTTACAGTATCATTTGTATAATATGTTATATTATTAATTGAGACGACAAGTTATAAATGATTAATAATTGTTGAAAGATTAAATATGTGTTGATTAAAAATAAAATGATTTGTGGTAATATTTATTCAATCCTTGATGTATATAAAGAGTCTATTATGAGACGTTTGTGGTAAGTTTGGTTATTTTATGGGGGGGCCCCATATGTCATCATCTAAGAGTCTCTTCGTCAATAGTAATTACCTTCGTCAATAGTAATTACCTTCGTCAATAGTAATTACCTTTACCAGACGTCAAACCCTTTGCCGTTTCATATTACAGGCGTTGAACCAATTGTCGTTTCACATTATAGGCGTCAAACGACTTGGTGTTTCACATTACAAAAGCGCCAAACCACTTTTCTTTTCACATCACCACCGTCCAAGCCACTTGCCTTTTCACATTTCAAGTGCTAAGCTAGAAATCTTCTATAAATAGAGGCCTAGTGCTTCATTATTTTTCACGAATTCATTCAAGCTATAGAGAGAAAGTATAGAAAGAATAAGAGAGAAAGAAGAAGAGTATTCATTATTACACTACTCAAGAGATTCAATCTCCTACTAATGTAAGGGGTGTTATTCTTTCTTATTCATAAAGAGAACTGTTGTTATTCCATTGCTTATTATTCTATTGGAATAACTCAGTATACGCCATTTACCCTATACTTGGTGGCATTCTTCTATTATTCTGCTGGAACATCCATCTGTGTTTTACACCGACCGGTTTCCGCTTTTTTATTATTATTCTGTTAGAACATCTTGTCTGTGTTTTACACCCACCTAGTTTCGCCTTTATTATTATTCTCGTTGGAACATCATGTCTACATGTGTTTTTACACCGACCCGTTCCGCTTTTTATTATTCTCATTGGAACATCCTGTCGATGCAAATTTTGCACGACTTCGGTTCCGTTATTATTATTCTGTTGAATAACTCGCTCTATGCTGGTACCGCATGCATGGTGATTTCTTTTGTTATTCCATTCTTTATTATACTTAGTTGGTTAAAGTTTTGACTTCTATACTCCATGAAATTAGTAGAATATCCTTGATATTTGTGCTTCATCCAGTATCTTTTCATGGAAATATTCTTCTGATCATTCTTGAATTTTATTCTACAAAGCAGTATCATGTTGACAATTTGGACATTATTAGTTCCTGGATAAATTAATTCTTGAACTTGTTTTATTGAATTCTTATATCATTGTCATCATCCTCATGTTTATATTATGTTGAAAGTCATTTGTGGCCTATAGTGCATAGATGGACTTGGTATGATTATGACCAGGGATTATTCGGTGTAATCATGACCGTAATGTTACAAATGATGTGGTAAATGTTATCATTGGCCCGTAGTGCATTGATGGACAGTTGTTGGCATGATCATGACCATTAATGAATACACGAATGTCCTTGGCTGTAGTGCATGGATAATTTGTGGTCGTGATACTAAAGAATATCCTTGGCCGCAGTGCACGGGTGATTCGATGATGTGGATTATTTATTAAGTTGAGTCCCAACGATAAAAGTGATGAAAAACCTTTTAAATCATAAAAGATAGTAGATTTTATTCTCTACTTGACTCTTTTAATGGATTGCTTGTTTTGCTGTAGTTAAACTTGATGTTGTTATATTTTATCAGTTTAACACTGTTGAAGGCTAACGATAATTTATTCTGCATTATCTTAGTCATAATATTTTTCTTCGGGCTAGTTGAGCTCACCCTTTCTTTCCTTTGTTCTTCGTGAAATGAGAACATAGCGAGGACTAGTCGGGGAGCTGAGTGATTGGTCCGTAAAATACCATTAGTAGTCCTCATTATTCTGTGAAATAGTGTGTTAATAATTGTAATGAGGGCTCCTTTTGAGTTTGTATAATCTCTAGTAGACAATAATTGTATTCAAACTCACAGTTATGTTTTGTCGTATTGTACACAACAGTTGTATTAGTAAGTTGTATTTGAATTTTGTACCATGTATCTGACAACCCAAGATGGGTGATGTATACCTAATTTTGGGGGCGTCACACTCTACGTTTCCTTCAGCATGCTACGATCATTGAGTTGGCTCGGCAAATGTTGGGACCACTCTACGATTCCCGAAGAGGCTCTTCAAGGCAGGTACACTACGATCTTCTAAGCTCTACGTTTCTGCCTTGACTTCTACAATGTTGATCAGATTTATACCCTCTAATTTCTTCGAAGCCTATCTATTACATCTCAAGATCAACCTAACAGCTTTGATCTTTCTATCTATACATTCCTTTACAGAATGATACACTTTAAGAGCTTAGATCAACCTAACAAATTTGATCTATCACTAAGTCCTCGTACATATCTTACTTGAAGGACTTTACAAATAATCATGAGCATATACATTAAAACATGAAATCATAATATGCATTCTCCCAACAATCTCCCCCTATTTTATGTTGACATAACCAAGGAGATTTGTTGTCATGATTATTAGTGTCTAGATGCATTTACCGGAAATTTAAACATGACTTAGTATTTCAGTGAGCAGCTAAAATTTCTAGAGAATAAGCATGAATTTATTGATGTTCAAGAAATATTGCAGTTTAGCTTTACATCAATAAAAATTTAAAGTTTAAACTTATCTCTATTTCTTTGACCTTTTCCTTGGAGGATTGGCATACTCCTCAGCCCTTATTTTCCTGCTACCTTCATCTCTTTTGGCTAACTCTTCCAGCTCACTCAGACTTACTATCGGGTTGTGATCATGCCTATTCATGGATGATGGATCTCCAATTGGCATTCTTAGGCCTGTGGTGGTTATATTTGGTGAGATGATAGTTAGCCCTTGATTTCTTAAAGGCTGAGCCATCAAGACTTCATGCTGATCAGATCGTTGAGTCTGATTGCTTGAACGTGCAGTCTGTTGGTGGACCTGTCTTGCAGGAGGGCTTTGTGAAAATTGTCCTCTTCCCCTTTCTTGGTTTCCTTGACCTCCTCCTGCTCTACCGCCTGACGATCTCCTCAGTGCTCCTTGAACTCCTTTCCCTTTATTCTCCCCCTTTATGTCAGCATCAAGGGTTTGAATATCTGTAGAAAGAATTCACTTCATGGACAAGCTCGTTCAGTTGGTTTTGTGTCTGAGCAATGTCCTCTCGACTTTTCTTGATCTGTTTTTCAGATCTAGCTTCTTTGTTTTGGAGGGCAGTGAGAACAATGTCATTCTGTCGTTCCTGATTGACATAAGATTTCTGGAATTCTTGGACTGAGGCTTTCAAGTTGATGATGTTCTCCAGCATAAGTTTATTTTGAACTTCTTGATTTTTCTGCATTTCAAGAACAACCTCTCTTTTGTTTGGCGGCTATCTGGAAGTGAATCTCATCTCTGTCCTTCATACTCTTAAGAATTTCTTGGATAATTTATCTCAGCTTCTTTGTAAGCTCAGCATTCATAGTGCCAGGAAAATTATTTGCAGATGTGATCATTTGATTCAACCGGATATGAATGAGGTCGGAGTGAGATTCCAGGCTTTCTTCTATGTTCTTGACCATGTCCTTGGTTGCTTCCTTCAAGTCATCCTTTGTGGGCAGATTTAGGAGAGTATCATTGGTTTGAAGATGGTTGAATGGAGGGGATTCTTTCTGAGACTGATCTTGCATGGAGTAGGGAGCAAGATCAAGACTAAAATAGTCATTTGAGGAGGAGGATGGTATGTTTGATGGAGGGGCCTGAGTTTCAATGTTTGGACTATGGGGCTCTACGATTTCTATTTGGGACTCTACGACTGGGCTAGAGTCATGGATCGTAGAGATGGTAGTTTGTGGGAGCGAAATAAAATTGGCTGCATTTGGTTCCTCAGTTACAGAATTTTGGGATTCTACAATTGGAAATTGATTTACTGGATTAAGAATAACTTCCAACCATCGACGGAATTCATAGAATTGACTAAATGATGATGATGGCAAGTGATTAACTCTGAAGTGAGTAGGGATAGATAGTACCTCAAGTTTATCCTTTGAGGAAGAGTTGTTGGTAAGCAATTTCTTGGCAAAATTGAAACTCCCTGGAAATCCATGAGCCAATACTGAGATGGCTGGATACTCTTTGAAACTCCAGAACATGTGATCCCAACAGTTTAGGATTTGGGCTTGATGATATGGTATCATGGGTAGGTATGAGAACATCTGATTGTAGAGATAGCTTCTATACCCGTCTCTGCCCACACCAATGATCTGAAGGCCATCATTATCATCTTCCTCTTCGCTGCTTCGTTAGAGGACTCCATTATCTCAATGGGCTCTTGATGATCTGGCATTGGTTCCTCTTCATTTCTGGCAGGGACATCCTCTTCTGCCATGGGGATATCTTGAGGCTCCCCCTCAACTTGATCATCTTCTAGTATGCTCATAAACTCCACCTCAGCTGGAGCATTGTCCTCTTGACTTGCTCTGGATATTTCCTTCTTAGCAACCATACACTCTTTGTTTCCTTCTCGAGAACCTTTTTATTTTCAAGAATGTACTTCTTAACCAGCTTTCTCTTGGATTTGCTAGGTTTAGCCACAGCTTCAGGACTTTTTTGATTCTTAGTTTTGTCATGTTCAAGAGCCACAATGCTTGAGGCAGCTACCTCCTTGCATGCCATGCTTGATCTGGTCTCTATGAACAGTAGAGACTCTACGATTGAGGTGACTGATGGCCTTTTGGACTTATGACCAACTTTGTTTTTCTTCAAGATCTGGGATATAGTAGCCTGATCCTCATCTGCTTCATCTTGCTGCTGCTTTCTCCTTAGCATCCTCAGAGTGTCTATATCAGAGGACTCTACATGTATATCAGTAGTAGATCCTTGAGGCTCTTCCACCTGTCTAGCCTTTAGCTTCCTCTTGCCCTTGTTTTTTCTAGTAATGACAGAAGGTTCTTCTTTGTTGATTTCTTCTTCTTCTTTGATCTCCCTGACCACAAACATGTTTCCTGGAAGACCTAAGTTCTTCAGATCCCCAATTCTTCCACTGGATTCTGTCATCATTCGAACATACTCAGTTGGATTCCTCTTCTAATTTTCAAATAGCTACCGGGTCTTTCGCCTATTTGGGTTGATAGCCTCTCCTTCTGCATCCCCAATTTTGTCACCTAGGGCAGACTGTAGAATGATGCTTATGAATCTCCCATATAACATCTTCTGAGGGCTTTTTGATTTCTTAGAGTTGACTATCCATTTACCAATCCATTCGAGCAATAGGGCTCCATAGTTGAGTTGTATACCATAATACATGGCCGTTATAAGCTTAAGTTGTACTTCGTTGACAGAGTCATGACCTGAGCTCTTGCAGCATATACATTTCCCAATAATATCAACCAAAAATTCGTACCTCTGTGGGAACTCCTTCTTCTTATACCCTTTCACAGAGAGGTTTTTCTTATGATACATTTTTCTTAGTCCCTCTTGAAAATCTACGTTGTCTATGACTGGATGCCCTTCATTTTTGAGACCTAGGGCAAGATTGATGTCTTCTGCTTTCAGTCTAATTTCTACTTCCCTTACTCTTGTAGTGATAGTGTCTTTTTCAAACACGCCATTTTTGTGGAAATCATTTACCAACTTGGGGTATATAAGTGTGTCTACGCCCAAAGCCTCTTCGAGACCTGCCTTCTTCAGTAAGGCTAGAGTCTTGTGAAACTTGGGTTGAGCTGTTTTGAATTCGTCAAAATAGAGTCTGTAGCCTGAGATAACACTAGATGACGCCATTGATTTTCTAACTGGAAGTGAGATTCGACTGAGCTTTCTTCTGAGTTAGGGTTTTTGTTTTGAGAGAGGATGGGAGAGAGAGATAATCTTTTGAACTTCAAATTTCCCTCTCACCTTTTTTGCTTAGTGGGACAGGTGTCGACTTTTGCTTGGCTCTACGATTTTGTCAGTTAAGGATTGTACTGATTTTCCATTGGTTCCTTCAGAGCTGAGGTATCCTTAGGGAGGACTGTGATCGTTGAGGTAGTTTAGTGATCCTTGAGTGCTTTGCCTTTGTCGAGTCTGACCTACGATCGTTGAGTCTGTTCATCAACCGTCGTGTCTGATCTACGATCGTTGAGTCTGTCCATCTTTCATCGTGTCTGATCTACGATCGTCGAGTCTGTCCTAATCCTTGTGATGAGTTTTTGATAAATCATTATTTTAAGGCAACTCAGGAAGGGTCAACCTCTTGGAGTGAGTCCAGGGTTAGGTTTGTTCCTGAGACACTTATCAGAAGGATTGCTTTGTTTTGAAGCTTATCATCACAGGGTGTACTCTTGCTTTGTTGATGAGGCTTTTGTCATCGTTGAGTCTGCTATACGATGGTTGAGTCTTTGCTACGATCGTTGAGGTGGTTTTGTCTCTTCAGCTCTACGATCGTGTACTTCCCTTGATCATGTCTACGATTTTGAGTTCAGCCTTTGTGTCTGTTATGGTTAGCACAATCTAGAGCATATACTTTATGGTTAAAGATTTAGCATGCCTAACTCACTTATTAACTTATTAAATCTGGATTCATCTAGAGGTTTTGTAAAAACATCAGCAAGTTGATTTTCAGTAGGGATATATTGTAAAGATATAGTTCCATTTTGCACATGATCCCTAATGAAGTGATACCTTATTTCAATATGCTTAGTCCTAGAATGCATAACAGGATTATGAGTTATTGCTATGACACTTGTGTTATCACAGTGAATGGGAATAGATTTAAAGTCAAACCCATAGTCAGCTAGCTGATTTTTCATCCATAGGATCTCGAGTACAAAGAATTTGCCAAAGAAAGAATGTATTCAAACTTTTACAAATAAGTAGACACTGAGTTTTACTTTTTGCTAAACCAGGACACAAGTCTGTTTCCTAGAAATTGACAGGTGCCACTGGTACTCTTTCTATCTATTTTGCACTCTGCAAAATCAGCATCTGTGTATCCTGTTAGTTCAAATGAGGATACCTTGGGGTACCAAAGCCCCAAGTAAGGTGTATCCTTGAGATATCTGAAGATCCTCTTTACAGTAGATAAATGTGACTCTTTAGGGTTAGCCTGAAATCTAGCACATATGCATGTTGCAAACATTATGTCTAGTCTACTGGCAGTTAGGTATAAAAGAGAACCTATCATACCTCTGTAGTGAGTTATATCAATACTTTTACCCTTTTCATCTTTGTCAAGCTTGGTTGCAGGAGCCATTGGTGTTTTCATAGGAGAGGCTAATTCCATGCCATACTTCTTAAGTAAGTCTTTGATGTACTTGGCTTGGTTTATAAAAATTCCTTCATCAGTCTGCTTTACTTGCAGTCCAAGGAAGAAATTCAGCTCACCCATCATGCTCATTTCAAACTTGCTCTGCATCATCTTAGAGAATCTCTTGCATAACTTTTTGTTAGTAGAACCAAAAATAATGTCATCAACATATATTTAAACTAATAACACTTTGTCTTTGTGCCTTTTAAGAAATAGTGTGGTATCTACTCTACCTCTAGTAAACCCATTTTCAATTAAGAAGTTAGTCAGTGTTTCATACAATGCTCTAGGTGCTTGTTTAAGACCATATAAGGCTTTGTCTAATCTATAAACATAATTTGATATAGATGGATTGATGAAACCTGGTGGTTGCTCTACATAGAGTTCTTCTTGAAGTTCTCCATTTAGGAATGCACTTTTGACATCCATCTGAAAGACTTTGAACTTCATGTGATCAGCAAAGGAAAGAAAGATTCTGATGGCTTCCAGTCTGGCAATAGGTGCAAATGTCTCATCGTAGTCAATGCCTTCTTCTTGAGAATAGCCCTTTGCCACTAATCTTGCCTTGTTCCTAGTTATAACTCCATCCCCATCCATTTTATTTCTGAAGACCCACTTGGTTCCAATGATAGGATGACTCTTTGGTCTTGGTACCAATCTCTATACTTTGCTTCGTTCAAATTGGTTGAGTTCTTCCTGCATGAATTCTATCCAATTGGAGTCTTCTATAGCATCCTCTATCTTCTTTGGTTTTGTTTGTGATAGGAAGCTTAGACAAAAGCATTCATTTTGAGTAGCAGCTCTTGTTTTGACTCCAGCACTCGGATCTCCAATGATTAGATCCTGAGTGTGATCTCTGGCCCATCTGTTATCGGTTGGGACATCTGTCCTGATGCCTTCTTATCTTAAGTCTTCAAGATCTATTTCTTCTTCTTGGTGTGGAGGTTCACTGTCTTCTATAGATCTCTCTACGATTTCATTTTGATGTTCCACGATTTCACTATCTGGTACTACGATCGTAGTGTTGGGCTCGACGATTTCACTCATAGTGTCTGCACTATCGGTCGTAGTGTCTTGCAGTACTGTGTTGTCTGAGTCTGTTTCATCGAAGATGATATGAATTGAGACTTCAACACTCAGTGTCTTTTTGTTGAACACTCTGTAAGCCTTACTGTCTGTGGAATATCCAAGAAAGATTCCTTCGTCTGACTTGGGCTGAAATTTTGTCAGGTACTGCTTTCCATTGTTGAGAATGTAGCATGCACAGCCGAAAACATAAAAGTAGCTGACACTTGGCTTTCTTCCTTTCCACAGTTCGTAGGGCGTCTTCTTGATCGTAGAGTGTATTAGTGATCTGTTCTGCGTGTAGCATGCAATAATGACATCTTCTGCCCAGAAGTATTCAGGCAGATGTGCTGCTGCAAGTAGAGTTCTTCTAGCCTCTATCAAAGTTCTGTTCTTTCTTTCAGCTACTCCATTTTGTTGAGGGGTTCGTGGAGCTGAAAAGTTATGACTGATTCCATTGTCTGTGCAGAACTGGTCCATTTCTGAGAAGTCGAATTCTCTTCCATGATCACTCTTTATGGCCTTGATTTTCTCTCATTTCTCGTTCATCACCAGTCTAAACATCTTGATTAATTGGGAGCTCATTTCATCCTTTGAAGTTAGGAAGAATACCCATGTGAATCTGGTGTACTCGTCGACTATAACTAGAGAGTATTTTTTTCCTCCAAGACTAGTTGTTCGAATTGGCCCAAATAGATCCATGTGAAGCAACTGCAGGGGCTTGTCAATAGAGTTTGCAGTTTTGCTTTTGAATGAGCTTCTGGTTTGTTTTCCAAGCTGACAGGCATTGCATGGCCTTTCTTTTACGAAGTTGAACATAGGTAAGCCAACTACAAGATCTTTTGATGCCAGTTTGGACATGCTCTTGAAGTTTAAGTGAGACAACCGTCTATGCCATAGCCAGCTCATTTCTTCACATGCTTTTGCCAGAAAACATATTGTCTCATCTAAGCTTAGTTGACCAAGATCCACTGTGTAGACATTTCCTTCTCTTGTCCCGGTTAGCTTTACATCAGATGTCTTCAAATCTCTGACTTGACATTGGTTGTTGAGGAATGTCACTTGATGTCCCTTGTCGCAGAGTTGAATGATGCTTAGAAGTTTGTGTTGGAGACCTTCTACATATGCTACCTTGCTGAAAGATACTGCACCATTGCCAGCAGAGCCATATCCTCTTGTCTTGCCCGAGCCGTTGTTTCCAAAGATGACTGAGGGACCCTCCTTTTCTATGTAGTTAGATAAGAGGGCTTTGTTCCCGGTCATGTGCCTTGAGCATCCACTATCCAGATACCATGTAGTTATCGTTGAGCTCTTTTCCTATCAAAATATTGAACCTTCATTTTGGTACTCATATTTGCATGGGTCCTTCTTTGTTAGTGCCTTTGGGGACCCAAATCTGTTTAATCTTGGATCTCACATGCATGGGATTATAATAACACTTGGCAGCCTTGTGACCATATTTATTGCATATAAAACACCTAGTATGATGCATGCCAGTGTGTGTATGATGATTCATCCTACATTTGGACTTGTGTGGTTCTTTAATTATCCTTCTGTTAAATTGATTCTCATTTTTCCACGTGTCCTTGGATTTCATAAATAGTGATGAGTGTGCCTTACCTCTACTGTACCTTCCCAATTGATTCGTAGAGTTGGTCTTGCTTGACTCTACGATTCTTAGAGGTTGATGAGTAGAGGTTAGGTTACTCTTCTCTTTTATGAACCCCAGACCAGCATGAGATCCTTTACTCCTATGAGTGTGAATGGAGATAGTAGGACAAGGTTGAACTTGTTCTTCCTTCTGTGAGGATTTCACAAAGGTAATGCTTCTACTTAAACTTGAGGCATTACTAGTGCTAGTTTCCTTTGTCTTTTCCACACATGGCTCTGAGATGGATTCTCCAAAGCCTAGGCCTGTTTTGTTGAATGTACTTCTCTGACTAGAGAGCAGGCATTCCATGGATGATGAGGATTTGTTCAATGCAGAGACAGTCTTTTCTAGATCCTCAATTTTAGAGGTTAGATTAGATTCTCTTTGTGCATTGAGTGTGTTTGTCTGTTTTAAGGTCTCATTCTCAGCCTCAAGCTTGGAGAGAAGATTAGTACTTAGAAGGACTGTTTCAAGCTCTCCTTGAACTTTCTTCTTCTCCTCTTGAAGAAGTGAATGATCCTTAGACAAAAATCTGAACCACTTCATATATTGATATAGATCAGTGGTTATGCCATGCAGTGCAGTTCTTAAGTCATTTATGTCTACATCAGGTGAGTTGAAGTCAAATACCTCATCGAGACTTACATTATATATGTTGAGGTTTTGTTTGTCCTTTGCATGTTTGGCCATTAGGCACATATTGGCTATTTGTGGTTCTTCTTCATCTCCGGAGTCAGCATTTGAGTCATTATCTGAATCACTGTACGATCCTCCAGCTACCAGGCCTTTGTCGTTCTTCTGAGTCTTTTTGTTTCCTTTGTATTCCTTCTTTGCATGTTGTTTATTCTTTAGTTCTGCTCTTAGAGGTTTGTTGCAGTTGGCAATGAAGTGGCCAGGCTTCTTGCAGTTGTAGCACATATCTTTTATTTGCTCCTGGCTGCTGTAGTTGTTGACCTTCTTTGGCTTGTTGGTTTTGCCTTGACGCATGAATCTTCTCAGTCTTTTTACCAGCATGGCAAGATGATCATCGTCTTCATCATAATCAGAGTCAATCTTAGTGTTGACCTTTGATGCACTTTCAGTTGCCTTGAGATCAACACCCTTATCCTTCCTTCTTCCTTCTGATAGGGTTTCAGCTCATTGAGTCAGCTCCAGTTCGTATGTCAGGAGATTTCCATATAGCTGTTGGACTATCATCTCGTGAAGATTCTTTGACTCTCTTATAGCAGTGGTTTTGGCATCCCACTTGCTCGGTAGGGCTCTCATGAACTTTTTGATCATATCTTTGTTAGGATAGATCTTCCCATATGCTCGTAGAGAGTTGAACAGAACGTTGAATCTCTCATAGGTGGTAGTCACGTTCTCTCATTGAACATGAGCAAACATCTCATACTGCTGTGTCAGGAGAAATTTTTTGTTTTCTCTGACATCTTCAGTTCCTTCGTGCATGATCAACAATGCTTCCCAAACCTCCTTAGCTATTTTGTTGTTGATAACATTTTCAAATAGATCGTCTTCTAAAGATTGGAACAGGATGTTCTTGGCCTTTTTGTCAAGTTGGACAGCTCTCTTCTCGTTGTCTGTCCACTCCACTTTAACCTTGATTTGTATTATTTTTGGATCATCAGTGGTTGGTGCAAGCTTCGTTGGAATATAGGGCCCATTTTGAACGGTCTCAAATAGATCTTCATCTATTGAGTCCATGTAAGCTTGCATCCTGACTTTCTAGTTTGCAAATTTATCCTTGTTGCATATTGGTGGCTTGTTGCCTCCTCCAGTCCTAGATTCGTTTGGTATGTGTGCCATTGAATCTACTAAAGCTTGTAAGCTGTATAATAGAACCTACTTTGATACCAATTGTTAGTTCCTAGTTGGCACAATAGTTATCTTAAAGGGGGGGGGGGGGGGGTTGAATAGATATTTAAAAAATCTTTTCATTTTAAACTTGTTCTTTAATGATGATTAAAACTTAGCGGAATTTATGTTTATTGTAATCTTCTTTACAAAGCAGTGGAGTTATATGAGTGAGGCAGTTATAGAAGTTATGGCAGATATAGCAGTTATAGTATGAATGTAAAAGACACAGTCATTTTTAAGTGGTTCAGAGCACTTAAAGCTCCTAGTCCCCTCTTCTACTCAACGAGTAGGATATCCACTTAGGATGTCTTTTATAACTTCTGAATCACACAGATTCCTTCTACACCAGTAGTCTAGGAACTTCTTAGTTCACTCTTGAACTCTTCAAGTCGAGCAGACTTGGCTCTCTTTCAGTTCACTTAGAACTCTTCAAGAGCAGACTTGGTACTCTTCTTCAGTTGATTGATAGATGTTGAGTTCTTGATGGTTGCTACTAAGTTGTTGTTTAAGCACTTGTTCGAAAGAACTGAGTAGCTGAGCAAGCTTTGCAAATTCTCAGATAGTAGAGTTGAGCTTGAGAGTTGTTCACGTTGTTTGTTCAATGCTTGCTTAATTTCTCTCATCTGTCTGATTTGCATATATGTTATCTTGAAAACTATCTGTTGGATCCATCTGTTGAGGCATTAAATGCATTTGACTTTTCTGATCTTTGATGGAGACATTTTTGCACATCTGCTGAAACTGCATTCTGGCCCACTGACACAGCAAACTGCTTTCTCACCTAACACCTAAAAAGGTGTTTTGCCCCCTTACGCTTCTTTGTTGCATACTAAGGATATTTCATATTACTTTAGGACTGATGAGTACTGCAACGTCTAGAATCCATTCCTCATATATTGGAATCTGTCTTCACACATATCATGAGGCTCGACGTTTTCTGACATAAGACAGATGATGCTCTACGATTTGTATCATGATACTCTATAATTCAGATCGTAGTGACTTGTCACCTTGGTTCTTGATCTGATGCTATCAGCCAAGAGCACTACGATTTCTCTTAAACCTTTTCCAACTACGATCTTTGCTTGCTAGGTTCTAACTCTACGTTTCTGAGAGCACACTACGACAAACATTGGGACCACTCTACGATTCCCGAAGAGGTCCTTCAAGGCAGGCACACTACGATCTTCTAAGCTCTACGTTTCTGCCTTGACTTCTGTAATGTTGATCAGATTTATACACTCCGATTTCTTCGAAGCCTATCTATTACATCTCAAGATCAACCTAACAGCTTTGATCTTTCTATCTATACATTCCTTTACAGAATGATACACGTTAAGAGCTTAGATCAACCTAACAAATTTGATCTATCACTAAGTCCTCATACATATCTTACTTAAAGGACTTTATAAATAATCATGAGCATATACATTAAAACATCAAATCATAATATGCATTCTCCCAACATTTTTGTTTCATCCAATATCTTTTCATGGAAATATTCTTCTGAGCATTCTTGAATTTTACTCCACAAAGCAGTATCATGTTGACAATTTGGACGTTATTGGTTCAAGGATAAATTAATTTATAAATCTTTAAAATTTATTCTTGAACTTGTTTTTATTGAATTGTCATTATCTTCATGCTTATATTATGTTGAAAGTCATCCGTGACCTGTAGTGCATAGATGGACTTGGTATGATTATGACCAGGGATTATTCGGTATAATCATGACCGTAATGTTACAAATGATGTGGAAAAAGTCCTCATTGGTCCGTAGTGCATTGATGGATAGTTTTTGGTATGATTATGGCTATGGATTCTCTTCGGCCAAGGGTGCAAAGATGAATTGTTTTATGGCATGATCGGGACCGTTGATGAAAATATGATTATCTTTGGCCCGTAGTGCATGGATAATTCGTGGTCGTGATACTAAAGAATATCTTTGGCCTGTAGTTCAGGGATGATTTAATGATGTGGATTATTTATTGAGCTAAGTCTCAGCGATAAAATTGTTGATAAATCTTTTAAATCATAGAAGATAGTAGATTTTATTCTATACTTGACTCTTCTAATGGATTTCTTGTTCCACTACAGTTAAACTTGATGTTTGTTATATTGTATCAGTTTAACACTGTTGAAGGCTAATGATAATTTATTCTACATTATCTTAGTCATAATATTTCTTACTGGACTAGTTGAGCTCACCCTTTCTTTCAATGTTCTCTTCAGGAAATGAGAATATAGCTGAGACTAGTCGGGGAATGGATTGACGGTCCAGATGGTTGCATTAGTAGTCCTCACTGTTCTGTGAAATAGTGTGGTAATAAATGTATTTGAGGACTTATTTTGAGTTTGAATACTGTCTAGAAGATAATATTTGTATTAAAACTCACAGCTCATGCTGTATATTTAAGTTTGTATTTGTATTCTGTACCATGTATTTAGTGACTCAGAATGGGTCATGTATACCTATTTTGGGGGCGTCACAGTTGGTATCAAAGCTTAGGGATATGATCCCTGGCTAAGATGTGAGACTAGAACTAGGAGAGGAGAGAAGGGAAATTCCTTCGCTAGTATGACCTGCATAAGTTTATTTGGTATTTTAATTGGTCGGTCAGAGTATAGGGATAATATGTTGCATGTCAATTAACCATTGTTTTGTGACAGTGTTTGAAAAGGGCATCTGAAAATGTTGAGATCAACAATGAAGTACATGAGACCAATTGAGTCACCAATGATCAATACCTAGGATAATGTGCAACAGGAAGACAATAATCCTCAGGTAAATAACAACACGATACTAATCATACCAGTGGCAACGGCCATCGAAACAATGATAACCATCGTGGGGGGAAATTATCATGCCAAGAATGGTAACCACTTCGGTGGTAATCATGGCCAAGATAATAGGAGTGGAAATTTTAAGAAGATAAGGTTCAATAATGATGGAAAGACAGCAGTACCGGCACCTGTTTCAAAGGAAGAAGAACGACCACCGGTCATATGTTTCAAATGCGGACAGGAGGGACGCATCCGTCCAAACTATACGCAGCAATCCAAAGCGTGTTTTAATTGCGGAAGAGAAGGTCACCTAGCTCGATTTTGTCGTGTAGTGAAGTCAAGTCCATCTGGGATAGTGATGCCAAAGGATGTCTCAGACAAGCCAAAGCCAGTAGTTTAAGTGAGAGCGTTTATCAAGGAACCCGAATGAGGTTATTTCGGGTAAGTTAATCATAAGCTCTTGCGAAATCTATACCTTATTAGATACCGGTTCTACCCATTCTTTTATCTCTCTTGCTTGCGCTCAACATTTAAATTTAACTCTAGAGAAGTTAGACTTTGAATTATCTATTGAAACACCGTTAGGAGAAACCTTCATTACATGTGCTATCCAAGTCTTGGATGAGAGTCACAGTTTTGAATGATATTTCTATCGTTAATAAATTTCCTGACGTATTCTTGAAGACTTCTTAGCCTACCCCTAGAGCGTGAAATCGAATTTTGTATTGACCCTAGTACAAAACCCATTTCTAAAACCCTTAAATATTTCTTTAACTAAAACAAACGTATTATGCGCCAAAGACGTTGGCTTGAGCTGTTGAAAGATTACGATAATACCATTCAATACCATCGTGGAAAAGCGAACGTGGTAGTGATGACGTTGAGTAGAAGAAGATCATATCGTTCTTTCTGATGCGAATATACGAACCTATGTGAAGATAACGAATATATGATTAGAACCGACTTTAGTCGATAATGTTAAAGCTGCTAAAGCTACATACCTAGAGCTGATGAATACGAAGAAGAAGGTTCAAGAGGGCGTTATTTTAAAAGCAAGAGTTGCTGAAGAGAGGAAATCTCAACCCTCGATTTAATTGGCCCATTTAAAATCCTTGATTGAGTAGGAACTGTGGCTTATAGACTCGTTGCATGTTCATAACGTTTTTCACGTATCGATATTATGTGGACGACCCGAATCATATTATTAAATTAGAACTAGACGAGATAGAAGAAGATTTAACGTATAAGGAGATACGTGTTGAAATCTTGGATAAGAAGAATCTTATTCGACACTCAAAGGTTATACCTCAAGAGTTAGAATCTAAAATGAAGTCAAGGTATCCTCATCTCTTCGGCATACCAGGTACGTACGTAAATTTCGAGGACGAAATTTCATAAGTAGGGGAGATTGTAAAATCCCAAATTTTATGAATAAAGATTTAATTTTCTCAAAAAAAAAATCAAAATTATGGTGTGGATTTGAGATAATGTTATAGTTGTGGGTAATATTTGTAAATTTTGAAAAGTATGCAAGTTATTGTATAATATTCGATTGGTCGGGGAATATTCTTTTTGTCAGGGAATATCCGTACGACGGTACAATCATTGAGGGACCCCACAACGGAATTATTATCGGATTGAAAAAATGACAAAAATATTTTTATGAAAATAACGGCGGAAGTTTTACCGTTAAAACTATTGAACTACTCGGTAGTAAAAGTACAGTAATATGTGTGGTTGCATAGTAGCACACGGTATTAATTATTGATGCTTACGTGAGAAGTCACTCAGTTTTGTTCAATTATTGCTACTTTAATTGTTGCATAATATCTCATGTTATTTGATTCAATTATTGTTGATATTTTATATATTATTAAATCAATAATTGAGACGACAAAGTTATTAATATTATTATTTGCAATATTGACGATGTCTAGAAGTTCTATCAAGGAGAGGTTTGGTCACCTAATTGCCTGCTAATAAGGAGAAATCCTTATTGGAAAGCCCCCTCTTTCCTGGGAACGACCTGGTCGATTAATATTGTGAATTATAATAATTGTGATAAATTTTGTTTTATTATTATTATAAATGTAATAAAACAGAAAACTTTCTATATAAAACATAATACTTTTTATAAAGTTTTGTTTTATTTGATTATAAATAGAATATATTATATTTTATTATGCATAGTGTTTGTATAGTGCATGCATAGTGTTTGCATAGTAAAATCTTTTTATATAAAATAGAATACTTTTATATAGTTATTTGTTTTATTAGATTTTAAATAAAATATATTATATTTTATTATGCATAGTATTTGCATAGTGTTTGCATAGTAAAAACTTTTTATATAAAACAGAATACTTTTTATAAAGTTTTGTTTTATTTGATTATAAATAGAATATATTATATTTTATTGCATAGTGCAGCATAGTATCCTTTCCATTCTCCTATAAATAGGATGCTTAGTTAGAATTGAAAATCACACCAAAAATTTAGAGAATTCTTCTTTTATAATCTTGAGCGTATTTCTTTAGAGTTTAAGAAAGCTTTGAGCATAGAAAATAGTGCAAGTTTTCTTTAAGTATATCCCCGCCCTAACCGTCGGAATACTCTTCTTTTTAAGGTAAGTGGTATTATTTCTTTCGTATTCATGAAGAGAATTATTTTCTTTCAATACTCGTAAGGGGTATAATTCTTTCGTACTCATGAAGAGAGTTATTTTCTTTCGATACTCATAAGATTTGTTATTCCATTAACAGAATAACCTGTCTGTGCGGTCTATCGCATGCCTGGTGAATTCTGTTGTTATTCCATTCTTTATTATTCTGTTGGAATATCCTATCTGTGTAGATTACGCATGACCTGGTTCCATTCTTTATTATTCTGTTGAAATATCCTGTCTGTGCGGATTACGCATGACCTGGTTCCATTCTTTATTACTCTGTTCGAATAATCTGTTTATGTGGATTACCGCATACATGGTGAATGATCCTTTGTATTCATTCCTTATTAACTTGTGAAAATGATCTGTCTACGTGGATTACCGCATGGCGGCAAAAAACCATTTGCGATTTTATATATTCTATTATACTCAGTTGGTTAAAGTTTTGGCTTCTATGCTCCATGAAATTAGTAGAATATCCTGGATATTTACGTTTCATCCAGTATCTTTTCATGGAAATATTCTTCTGAGCATTCTTGAATTTTATTCCACAAAGCAGTATCATGTTGACAATTTGGACGTTATTGGTTCCTAGATAAATTAATTTATAAATCTTTAAAATTTATTCTTGAAATTGTTTTATTGAATTGTCATCATCATCATGCTTATATTATGTTGAAAGTCATCTGTGGCCTGTAGTGCATAGATGGACTTGGTATGATTATGACCAGAGATTATTCGGTATAATCATGACCGTAATAGTACAAATGATGTGAAAAAAGTCCTTATTGGCCCGTAGTGCATTGATGGACTGTTTTTGGTATGATTATGACTATGGATTCTCTTCGGCCAAGGGTGTAAAGATGAATTATTTTATGGCATGATAAGGACCGTTGATGAAAACACGATTATCTTTGGCCCGTAGTGCATGGATAATTCGTGGTCGTGATACTAAAGAATATCCTTGCCCTGTATTGCAAGGATAATTTAATGATGTGGATTATTTATTGAGCTGAGTCTCAGTGATAAAATTGTTGATAAATCTTTTAAATCATAGAAGATAGTAGATTTTATTCTTTACTTGACTCTTCTAATGGATTGCTTGTTCCGCTGTAGTTAATCTTGATGTTTGTTATATTGTATCAGTTTAACACTGTTGAAGGCTAATGATAATTTATTCAGCATTATCTTAGTCATAATATTTCTTACTGGGCTAGTTAAGCTCACCCTTTCTTTCAATGTTCTCTTCAGGAAATGAGAATATAGCTGGGACTAGTCGGGGAATGGATTGACGGTCCAGATGGTTACATTAGTAGTCCTCACTATTCTGTGAAATAGTGTGATAATAAATGTATTGATGATTTATTTTGAGTTTAAATATTGTCTATAAGACAATATTTGTATTAAAACTCACAGCTCATGTTGTATATTTAAGTTTGTATTTGTATTCTGTACTATGTATTTGGCGACTCAGAATGGGTGATGTATACCTATATTGGGGGCGTCACATTAACATTTAGCGAATTAAAGAAGATAATTTTAAATATTTTAGGTATTCGAATCGTATTTATATGAGGAGAAAATTATGTGTTTTTGAATTATATTCCGAAGAGTACCTACGTTTGCAAGAATGTAACTCAAAGATATTAACGTAGGGACCGCACCAACGGTGGATCATGTGATTTAACGCGAAGAACCTTACAAATGCTTGACACGATAGCTAAAGAATCTTTTACAAGTACATGGATAATTGTGTGGACCGATGGACTTACCAGGCTTGATCGTTACAAATGGCGACGCTACATCTTAATTACAGTTTATGAATAATTATATAATTTAAATAAAAACTAAAATAAAACTTTATGTAACTTATTTGAATTCCGAGGACGAAATTATTTTTAAGGAGGGAAAAATGTAATAATCCTACTTTTTGTTAATAATTAAATATTTATTTTATTTTTTCTAAAATTATTCGAAGCGCAAAGCTACTTGAGAGGCGTAAGAGACTATTCGGCAAAAGTATCCTCAACTCTTTAATGTCAAGTAAATCTTTGTTACTCTTTTGATTCCGGGGACGGAATCCTTTTTAAGGGGGGAGGTAATGTAATACTCGAAAAAAATAATAAATAAAATTTTATATTCTTAAAACATATTGTTTGGACTTTGTCTTTTATTTGAGTCAAACTTGTTATTTAATTAATTTGGGCTAATAAGTGATGAATAATTAACTTGGTAAAATTAGACTTTTCTTATGTTTGACAGTTTTGGTTAAATTATATTTAATTTATGTTGACTATAATAAGTATGTGGTTACATTAATTTGAGCATTTATACTAATTGGGTCAAACTAATTTTTAAGTATTTAAGTTTGGGCTTGTTAAATTATTTGAGCCCAAATTAAGGTGATGAGTTTAAAAACCTATTTTGAATAAGAGTAATATATTAGGTTAAATTCTTTCCTAATACATATACTGACATAATCGACTAAAGATGGTTTTTAACGTAGCGAGAAATGAATAAGAGACGGAAGAAGAACGAGGAGAATGAGGGAACGTGACTGGAATTAAAAAGGGTTTGAGAGCAAGATCATTAAAACTTTATTCACCATTTTCTTCTTCTCAAAAGTAATTATTGAACTATTTTTGAATACAAAATATTTATTTTGCTATTGTAATTACAATATATTTTCTTGTTGTGTTTGCAATCTATTTTAAAAAATTATTATGCCGTTTGATTAATTGAATTTGGTAATAAAATTTTGATTTACAATTAGGATAAACAACATATATGAAGGAAAAAAAAATTATTGTGACGCCGCCAAAATAGGTTCAATCCATCCAATCTATTCTGAGTCGTCAAATACATGGTACAGAAAACAACTACAACGTTATTACTACAATTATCGTGCAAAATACAACAACACATATGTTGTGAGTTTTGATACAAATATATACCAACTGTGACTCTCATCCCAACCTTGGATAACACGTCACAATGACACCTTACATAAAGGTACAGTCAAAAACTGTTTTAGAAATTAGAATCTTTGGGAAGTGCTCAAGGAAACCTTCGTACGTGGGAGGCCATGCGTCTAGGTTATGATAGATATCATATGTCCACAGAATTATCTTTGGTTGACCCAATAGACCCCAAAGAAAAACGAGAAGATTACTATCATGTTCTTTCCAATGGTAAGTCTTCTCTTGACATATAACTATCTCCACTGTCTGCAATTGAAAATTATATTTCAACTAAACTCCAAGATTATATAGGTAGTGCTCGTAAATATACTCAGCAAGTGGATGTGCACAACCCTGTCTTATAATGACACGAGGTTGTATGTCATTAGACATCTTTGTATGATAGTGGCAAAACACCCTTCCAAAGTTGGGTTCGCCTCATCCTATTTGATTCACCAAATATAACTACTAAATGATGTATAAAATAAAACACCCTTTTCTATACTGTTTAGGGAGAACCTTCACAACTAGAGACCACCATTCTATTCCCCTGTTATCCCCGCTCGACCCAGCTACACTCTTATTACCTGAAAGGAATTGTTAAGCAAAATGGTCAGCACAACTAGCCCAGTAAAGAATATCATGACTAAAGATAATTAAATTATCCATAGCCTTCGTCGGTAATGAATCAGAGATTTAGAACATATGGTAGATGATAAAACTTTTTAACCATAGTTAAAATGGAACGAAAGCAATCCATTAGAAGAGTCAAATAGACCATAAAGTCTATTATCTTCTCCATGTTAAAAGTCCACCAACAATGTTTTATCCTTGTAACATCAATCAACAGTTCTGGTCCACAATCATATGAATAACTCATAATCATAATTGTAGTTCTAAATTTCTCTTCTCATCTAGGACGAACATAATTTTCATCACCTGTCTTTACCTGAAACATCAAAGATCATGGTTATACCAAATCACAGTTCTTGTTCATAATCATACTAATAAATTCATCTTTGCACTACTACGCCAAAGATATTAAATCAACAGATTCATCTTTGCACTACAGGCCAAAGATATTCAACAACAGGTCATCTGCACTACAGGCCAAAGATATTCAACAACAGATCATCTTTGCACTACAGGCCAAAGATATACAACTGAAAAACCACTAACCAACAGTCCATCTTTGCACTACATACCAAAGATATACAACTGTAAAACCAATAATCAACAGTCCATCTTTGCACTACAGTACAAAGATATACAACTGTAAAACCAGTAATGCTGAGACTCAGCTTAATAGTATCACGACCACGAATTATCCATGCACTACAGGCCAAAGATATACAACTGAAAAACTACTAACCACGAATAGTATCAACAACAGGTCATCTGCACTACAGGCCAAAGATATTCAACAACAGATCATCTTTGCACTACAGGCCAAAGATATCCATGTTTTCAATTACGGTCATAATTATACCGAATAATCCCTAATCATAATCATACCAAGTCCATCTATGCAATACGAGCCAAAGATGACTTTTACCACATCATTTGTAACATTACGGTCATAATTATACCGAATAATCCCTGGTCATAATCATACCAAGTCAATCTATGCACTACTGGCCATAGATGACTTTCAACACAATATAAGCACGAGAATGATGACAATGATATAAAGAATCAATCACATAAGATAAATGATAAATATTAAACATTTACAATATAATTTATCCAGAGTTCAAGAATATCCAAATTGTCAACATGATACTGCTTTGTGGAGTAAAATTCAAGAATAATATTATATCAAAAATGATTTGAACAGAAAATTATATTTCAAATGAATATTTAACTAAGATAATAACATTATTCATTATATTATAAACTCCATTTAATATTATTCATTATATAATAACATTAAATTCATTTACTAATATTATTAATATTACCACAATATTTTAATCATTTCTTAAACTTATAAGCAATTTATTTTAATTGTTTACACTTTACTAATTAATGCATTTAATCATCCTAAAATGCCAAACTCATAAGATTTCATTAACAATAACCAAAACCCTCATAAAAAATCTGCATATACCTTATATAGGATTTTCAAGCCATAAAATCCTATTTTTCAATTTTTTTACTTCACATAACATATTTAATTCATTTATTCATAACTAGTTTATTTTTCATGAAAAAATACCAAATCAGTCCCAGAATATTTTCTTTTCTGGGATTTAGCAGAATATAGTCCCATATTGAACATATATTTTTCTCGGAATTTTTAAAATTCATTTACTATTTTTCATATGGCTAAAACTTCCAAATATTTAGACATTTATCATAAACTTTACTTTTGTCCAAAAATTTCTAAATTTACAGAGTATACTTTTGTTATATATATATGTACTCCCAATAAAAATTTCACCAATTTTGGAGTTAACCACAAGGAGTTATAAGGGTTTACTTTTAAAATAGTATTTTCCCATAAAATTCATAACTCTTAATCTATACATCCAAAAATCGCCATTTTTGGACACAATCTAGAAAACTCATCAAATTATCATTTTAAAATTTTTCCAGAATTTTTGAGGGTCGGAAAAATTACGAAACTGAAAAACATAATAACCCTTACAATCCCTTATCTCAAAAGAGCAGTATTTCTGACTGAAATATCGGATGTAAAGCCGAACGAAACTTGCACTAAATAAAAACTCTCAAAGTATCTAAATACTCACAAAAATACGCTCGATAATATAGAGAGAGAAAACTTATGTTTCTGGTGTGATTTTCAATTCTAACTTCAGCGCCTATTTATAGGAAAATACTAGAACGCCATAGGAGACTAAAATAATAAAATATTTATTTCAAAATAATTTTCTATGCACACATTTTAGACCCAAATTTTAGCCACCACCAGTGGGGCCCACCAAAATTAGATTTCCACACCAACCAAAAGTGGGTCCCACCCTTAATTTTAATAAAAAAACATTTTATTTTCCGAAACTTTAATAATTCATAATAAATAGCTCTTTTATCAGAAAAATAAAAATTTTATGTCCATTCCATAGGAAATCGAAATCTCTACAACTTTGTAGCTTCAAGTTTTTCTAAATTACAAACAGAAAATATCTGAAATCCACAAACTGATGATTTTTAATACCTCATAAAATTCATAACAAATCATATGTTAATTTTTAACGGTTCAAAATTTGTGGACATATACTATACTTATATATGTAGAACATATCCAAAAATCACAACGATCCAACGGTCGGATCAAAATTATAATTCACGCAATAGAGCTTAAGAACACTGATTTGATTTTCGGACTATAAGTCTGTCATACCAGTTTTACTCAAATAGTTACCACGAAAAATCCACAAAGAATTTTTGGGTGATTCAAATTTCTACGTTTAGCTTACATCCAGGGCTTTCTTTTGATATATGGCTCATCTCCTAACTCATTATACACAAAGAGTTATGAATTTTACAAAATCAAGTAATAAACTAATTTTTCTGAAAATCTCATATTTTGTTCTTCTGTTCGACAAAATACTAATATAATACCTCAGCAGCAATTCCTTCATTTATATCCATATAAAAATATATATATTTCCTTATCATATAAATCAATAATTAATTATTCACAAATAATATTACAGAATCACAATTATAACAACCAGGTCGTTCCTAGGAAAGAGGGGGCTTTCCGATAAGGATTTCTCCTTATTGGCGCGCAATTAGGTGACCAAACTGCTTTTCTAGAAAGAAATTCCTTAGACATTGCCAATAATGCTATCTAACAATATTATTCAAATAATATAAATTATTGATCTAATAATAGAGATATTGTGCAGTGACAATTATTGAACAACAACAATATAAAATATCAACGTAGCAATTATTGAATCAATAAAATAAAATATTGAACAATAATTACTGTAACAATTATTGAGTAGTGCCTTCTTACGTAAGAATCAATAATTCAAAATATCGTGCAATACCGCAAAGCTATTGTGCAACCACGTGTATTATCGTATTTTAACCACCGGTATTCCAACAATGTTAATTCAGAATAACTACTGTTATTATATATAAAACTCAAACTTGTCGTTATCTTCATCCGACAGCTTATTCTCATTATGGGGCTGACAAATGGTCATACTTTGTCATTTAATATTCCCAAACAACACGAATATTCCATGACCAAACGAATATTCCCCGACAACAATGAGTATTTTATAACCACTTGCCTATTTTGAAAAAAAAATTCATATATCACCCTTACCTTTAACTTTTTATCAATTTAACCATTTACTGAATAGTAATTATAAGAAAAATTGAATACTTTTATTTCATAAAATTCGGGGTCTTACAATCTCCTCTCCTTATGAAACTTCGTCCACGAAATTTTTGTACCTGGTATTTCGAAGAGTTGAGAATTGTAATAACCCAAAAATTTAGATATTTATTTCAATCTAAAAATATTAAATTAAGGTTAAATATTAAACCTAGACAGAAAATAAATGTATGTATTTAACATTTTTAGGAATAAATTTTGTGAATTTAAAAACTTTTGGTAAAGGTTTACAGTGTTAAGAGTATCTGTGTATATGGTCATATGTGTGTACGTTATGTGGTTAAGGGTCAAGGGTTGACCGAATAAAGTATATCAGTCACAAACCCTAATAATATTTGAGAACCTCGACGTTCAGTTAGAAAACCCTAACGATTGATTAGAAACCCTATTACCGGCTATGGAAATCCTAATTTCAGTTCTGGGAATTTGAAACCCTAATTCAGATTATTAAAACCCTAATTGGGAAACTTGAAGATAAGTGTTAAGGTTTTATGTTATTAATTTTATATCAATTAGGGATAGCCCTAATTGATTATTAGAAAACCCTAATTGTTCAACTGGAAACCCTAATGTACAATTAGAGAAAACCTAACTATTAATTTATAGAGTTTAAAGTTAATTAGGAAACCTTAACCCTAATTAGCAAGCTTGAATGTGATTAGTAAACTTTACTATAATTAGGGAACCCTAATTATAATTTTCTATTTTAAAACCTAATTAGTAATACTAGAATATTAATTTGTGTAACCTTAGGGTTAAACCCTAAGGGTCAAACCCTAAGGGTTAAAACCTAATGATTGTGAGAAGTTACCAAGGTGCCTTGCACTTTACAAGCCAAATGACCAAAGTGCCCTTTCTAATATTTTAATGAGGTGGAGTGTAGATCTAGCCCTACTTGTGGTTGGTGACCAACTCTAGCTAGCCACATGGTTTAGTATTCAACTTTAATCAGCCAACAACTGATCACATGATCAGCCATATGCATCACATCATATTATATATTGATTGAGAGAGATAAAATGCACACTTTACTTTTCAACCTATCCAAGTCTTCTCTCCCTCTCTCATCTGAAATATTTGAGTGAAAGTGAGTTAGAAACAAAGCTCAGAACACTTCATAGCTTGCCAAGGATCAGAATCAAAAGTCAGATTCAAGGATCAAAGCTAAAAAGGTATAAAAACCATAAACTTAGAAATTTATGTGATTCATGTTATTTGTTGTTTTTTTATTGTTTAAAGTTATGTTAGAAGGTGTCATTTAGTGATCTGGGTTGTTATAACTCAGATCCATAACACTTAGATACTCAAAATTGATGATCTTAAAAATTTGGAAAAAGGTTGAAAATGTTTTCTGACAGCCTAATGTCAGGGCTTCTAGATCCGTGTGTGTTAGGTGTTATGTGTGTTTTATGTTATAGATCTATTGTATGCCATGTGGACTATGATTTAAAACTGAAATCAGGATCATATCATGTTTAGATTTCAAGTTATATACGGTCAAACCTAGTTGACCGATCACGGTATGATTTTCTGGGCAACCTAGAAAATTTCCAGAAACCCAAAAATTCTGACAAGCTTTTCAAGGCCTCTGATCTTGCTACTGACAAGTGATTTGGTCATGTTTGTGTAATGTACTTGTATTCTGGTATAAGGTCTACACAATCAAGCTTTTAGCTCACCCTGAAAGTACATAGAATCAAAATTATACTTGGTCAAAGTAGCATTGACCAACTGTTCTTATTTAAATCTGAAAACACGTAAACGTGAAGAAGCGTTAATACCTTGACGATACTTTGGGTTCAAAACTTGAGATGGTGATGTTGTTATGATAATCTGATGTTATGAAGTTGTACTCTAACATCACTACTACAAGTTTAAACCTTTATAGCACATAAACAAAACCTAGACTGTAATCTATAAGGCTGCAAGGTAGTACGCCTTTAACTGCTTGAGTTTCTGGGCAACCCAGAAACTCAAGAACAACTCTGACATCATTTTATGTCACTTAGATCTTGCTGATATGAAGTATGTTAGCCTTGAAATCGATTGATAATGCTATTATTACACTTATACTACAACCTCAACATATTAACACACCCAAAAACATGATAATCAAGGATCTAGAACCAGACAAACATAGCACCTTAGTCAACTTCATGATGTTCTGGGTTTCCTCAAGAACAGCCCAAGAACACCTATAATGACAGCTTAAATACATATAGGCCCTTTAGCTTACAGATTAATTATAAAATTAGTATTTTCATTAAATAATTAGTATTAAATGGTTTTAATTATTAAAATTACATAATAAATTCCTAAAAATTATTTTAAAGCCCTAAAAATAGTTTATAATTATTCGAATATATTTCATAAATATTTAATATTTTTGGAATAATAATGGTATTTAATTTATTTAATTATAATATTAAGTAAATTACTTAAAAATGATTTTAATACATGAAAAATCATGAAAAAATTATATTATGGTATAAGAAAATATTTTAAGTTATTTTTGAGGACTTTTAATACTTTGTGATGAATTTCATTAATTAATTAATATTAATGGTAATTAATTTATTTACTAAATGTATTAAATAAATTATGGAAAAATAGAATTAATGGTCATATAAAAATGATTTAAGTGTTATAAAAATATTTTAAGTTATAAGATATAACTTTTGATATTTTGTTATGAAAATATTAATATTTTAATATTAAAAGAAATAATTGGTTAATGGAAATTAAGTTAAAGACTCCAGGGACCCATGTGATGATGACAAACATACGAGTAGAATCGACTTTAATTGATAAAGTTAAAGCTGCTCAAGCTACAGACTTGGAGCTGATGCGTATGAGGAAAAAAGTGCAACAAGATGCTATGCCGGAAGCAAGAATCGATGAAGAAGGAATACTTCGAGTCAACTCCAGACTTTGTGTTCCTAACGACCCTGATTTAAAGTATAAAATCATGATGGAGGCGCACAACACACCGTTTGCAATCCATCCTGGGAGTACCAAAATGTATCATGATCTTCGACATATATTTTGGTGGGGCAATATGAAGAGAGAGATAGCGTTGTTTATCTCAAGGTGTCTAACGTGTCAACGAGTCAAGGCAGAGCATCATGTACCAAAAGTTCCATTGCAACCACTTGAAATTCCATAATGGAAGTGGGAGCACATTACCATGGATTTCGTTACCGGTCTTCCTAAGGTTTCTCAAGGAATAGATGCGATTTGGGTCATTGTTGATAGATTGACCAAGTCTGTTCATTTCTTACCGATACGAGAAACTTATACACTTGAACGTCTTACTCGTATGTACATAAACGAGATTATAAGACTGCATGGTATGCCAGTATCCATTGTTTCTGATCGAGACCCAAGATTCACTTCACGATTTTAGGTTAGTTTGCAGAAAGCTATGGGCATAGATTTACGATTTAGCTCGGCATATCATCCTCAGACGGAAGGACAGTAGGAGAGGACTATTCAAACTCTTGAAGATCTATTAAGACTCTGTGTCCCTGATTTCAAGGGAAGTTGGGACTAGTTCTTACCATTGGTGGAGTTTTCCTACAACAACAGTTATCAAACAAGTATTGGCATGGCTCCATTCTAAGCGTTGTATGGAAGAAAGTGTCATTCTCCAGTATGCTAGGATGAGGTGGGAGAAGCAACGTTGTTGGGACCGGAGTTGGTACGTATGACTACAGAAAAGATTCAAACGATCCGGCAATGTATAAAAACCTCACAAGATCGACAAAAGAGTTATGATGATCTTCATCGAAAGGATGTGGAATTCGATATAGGAGATCATGTGTTGTTACGTGTTGCTCCATGGAAAGGAGTTACGAGATTTAGAAAGAGAGAAAAGCTCAATCCTCGATTCATCGGCCCATTTTTAATCCTCGATCGAGTAGGAACTGTGGCCTATAGACTCGTTTTACCGCCAAGTATGTCTCGTGTTCATAACGTTTTTCACATATCCATGATACGTAAATATGTGGAAGACCCGAACCACATTATTAAGTTAGAACCGGACGAAATAGCGGAAGATTTGACGTATGAAGAGGTTCCTGTTCAAATCTTGAATAAGAAGGAACATATTCTACGCACCAAGGTTATACCTCAAGTCAAAGTTTTGTGGAAAAACCACGATGTTGAGGAAATGACTTGGGAGTTAGAATCTGAAATGAAATTAAGGTATCCATACCTCTTCGATATACCAGGTACGTACCCTAATTTCAAGGGCGAAATTTTATAAGAAGGAGAGATTGTAAAACCTCAACTTTTTGAATAAAGATGAATTTTCTATAAATATTATTTTTGAATATTATGGAGTGAAATTGATATAATGTTATAGTTGTGGGTAATATTTATAAATTTTGCAAAGTACGCAAGTTGTTATATAATATTCAATTGGTCGGAGAATATCGTTTTAACAGGAAATATTCGTATAACCAAGACAATCATTGGTGGACCCTACAACGGAATTATTGGATCGATTGAAAACGACAAAAATACTTTATAAAAATAACGGTGAAGTTTTACTGTTAACTCGTTGAAACACCCTGTGTTAAAAGAAATGAATAATCTGGCGTAGTTGCATAGTAGCACACACGGTATTAATTATTGATGCTTACGTGATAAGTCACTCGGTTTTGTTGGTATTATTAATATAATAATACATAAAATCTTTTATATAAAATAGAATACTTTTATAAAGTTATTATATAAATAGAATATATTATATTCTATTATGCATAGTGTTGCATAGTTATCTCGCATAGTGGTTTGTATAGTAAAATCTTTTTATATAAAACAGAATACTTTTATAAAGTTATCTATTTTATTAGACAATAATTAGAATATATTATAATTTATTATGCATAGTGTTTGCATAGTGCCTGCATAGTGTTTGCATAGTAAAATCTTTTATAAAGTTATTCGTTTTAGTAGATTATAAATAGAATATATTATATTTTATTTAAAAGATTTTGCTTTAAATATGGACCGTCAGATTAAAGTAAATCAATCTGGACCGTTCATGAGTTAGTTAGTATGCAGTCCATTTTTCTATAAATAGAAGCTCATTCCTTCATTATTTTCTTACGAATTCACTGAAACTCTAGAGAGATAAACTATAGAGAGAAAAAAGAAAGTATTCTGCTACTTCACTACTTATATATCCAGTACTCTTCTTCTTAAGGTAGGGAATATTATTTGTTGTACTCGTAAGGGTGTTATTCTTTTGTATTCATGAAGAGAACTTATGTTATTCCATTCTTTGTTATTCGTTGAATAACTTTGTATCGCCACTACTCTATACTTGGTGACATTCTTCTAATATTCCATCTTTATTATTATTCATTGGAATATCCTGTCATATGCATGCGTTCTGTGGGACACGGTTCCGCCTTTATTATTATTCCATTTGGAATATACTTTCGTATGCGTTCTGTGGGACTTCGGTTCCATCTTTATTATTAATCTGCTTGGAATATCTTGTCTCGTATGCTTTAGGCGGACCGGTTCCATCTTTATTATTATTATTCTATTGGAATATCATATGCATAAGTTTATGCCGGACCGTTCCGCCTTTTATTATTCTGTTGGAACATCCCGCTTGCGGTCTTAATTTCGCTTTGACACGGTTCCGCTTATTTATTAATCTGTTGGAATAACCTATCTATGCAAAGTACCGCATGCATGGTGATTTCTTTTGTTATTCTATTCTTTATTATACTCAGTTGGTTAAAGATTTGACTTCTATACTCCATGAAATTTGTGAAATATCCTTGATAATTGCGCTTCATCCAGTATCTTTTCATGGAAATATTCTTTTGAGCATTCTTGAATTTTACTCTACAAAGCAGTATCATGTTGACAATTTAGACGTTATTGGTTCTTGGACAAATTAATTCTTGAACTTGTTTTATTGAATTCTTATATCATTGTCATCATCTTCATATTTATATTTTTTGAAAGTCATCTGTGGCCTGTAGTGCATAGATGGACTTGGTATGATTATAACCAGGGATTATTCGGTGTAATCATGACCGTAATGTTATGAATGATGTAGTAAAAGTCCTCATTGGCTTGTAGTGCATTGATGGACAGTTGTTAGCATGATCATGACCATTAATGAATACACAAATATTCTTGGCCCGTAGTGCATGGATAATTGTGGTCGTGATACTAAAGATTATCCTTGGCCGTAGTGTAGGGGTGATTCGATGATGTGGATTATTTATTAAAAAAGTCTCAAAGATAAAAGTCATGAAAAACCTTTTAAATCATAGAATATAGTAGATTTTATTCTCTACTTGACTCTTCTAATGAATTGCTTGTTTCGCCATGATTAAACTTGATGTTTGTTATATTGTATCGCTTTAACAACATTTTAAGGCTAATGATAATTTATTCGCATTATCTTAGTCATAATATTTCTTCTCGGGCTAGTTGAGCTCACCCTTTCTTTCACCGTTCTTTTTCGTAAAATGAGAACGTAGGCGACTTAGCCTGGGAATGGAGTGATGGTCCGAATGATAGTATTAGCTAGTAGTCCTCACTATTATGTTAAATAGTGTGACAATAAATGTAATAAGGACTCATTCTGAGAGTTGATATTGTCTAGAAGACAGTATTTGTATTTAAACTCACAACTCTCTTATTGTATAATTAAGATTGTATTTATGTTCTGTACCATGTATTTGGCGACTCAGAATAGGTGATGTATACCTATTTTGGGGGCGTCACACAGCTTATTATTCAGACTCTTTCAATTATGATATATCTTTAAATAAAATTTAAACTTGCTGGGCAACTTTCATGCTCACCCTTGCTATATCATAATAAAATATTGCAGATGAAAGCGAATGCATCGGATACAAGGAAAGGTTAAAGACAGTTTCAGTTTAAAGTTATTGTGTGCAATTAGATTGGTAATAGTAATGTATGATAATATCTTTGTATGTCAGATAGGATAATGAATTGTGTATAAGTTATGGTTACTCGACCTTGGAGATAGTGTATAATGTTTAATATATAAATATTTTATGTTTATATCTTCCGCAATAGTTAGAATTAGTGCACCAGATCCGTGGTGATTTAGGACCCTGATTTGGGGGCGCTACATTTGGTATCAAAGTTGTTGGTTATAAACCTATGGTAGAGTTACCTTAGACTAATAACCGTAGTGATTAGGATAAGATCTAACTCACATAGAGTTAGTGTGTCAGTAAGATTCAAATACGAATCTTGGCGAGTTATAAAGACACGGAGTTCCATAACTCTGATAATAAAAGTGAACAATAGTGATGAATAGATAGAGTCTAAAAGACTAAAAGTATAGAGATAGGAGATCGTAAAACAAAACGATCAAGACATAGAAATAAATCGTAATATATACGATGAGATCACCCCGTGATCAGATAAGGCTATAGTATGGAGAAGGATCAAGCAAATGATTGAACAGTTTACAACAAGATTGTTGAGTGTCAGTTGTACTATAAATTGGTAAAGATTTAAGAAAGGATTATGAATACGGATTAAATGAAATTCGTATTGAGAAGGGAGTTAGATTAGGTGGGGATTTCAATTGAGGACTCATGTCAGTAGCTGAGTTGTATGATTCCTTGTTATGGGCAGGGAATTGTACTTGGTGTAAAAATCACTTAGTTTCTGGCACTGATAATCATTGAAATGTTTGTGTCGCGCTATTTGCTGTATGCGTGTTGAGAAGGTGATTATTTTCCAATGTGTATAACAGATAGATAGGTTATAGGTAGAGAATATAAGGTTAAGTACGAGTTCTTAAAACTCATACTTATGGTACGTTTGTGACTCATAATTATATGAAACGTTTATGAACCCCTCAGCGAATGGACGCCAAAGGTCGTACTAGGACAAGTTCTTAAACTCATATGATCGTGGCAAGTTCCTGAACTCATAAGTGTGGTAAGTTTGACGAACTAGGCATAGTTGTGTGTAAATGGAGTATTAAGGATAATAAGAATAGATAGACTATTTAAGCAAATGATTATTAGTGGAGACATAAGTTTTTCAAAACTCCTAGCTATGCTAGACTTTGAAATTTTGATATCAAGCTAAATACGCACTATGTGCTTTTAAAAAAAATGTAGACTCGTAATCATTTTTGAAACGGTTTAAAGTATAGTCTATGCTACTTATTTCGGCTAGACGCAAATGATTTGAAATATCAAAATATATTTTTATTTATCCCTCATGTACTATGTAACCTGGTGCAGAGATGATAAAAAGTTGATAGAGTTATAAATACAAGAATACATAGTGTGAATTCGATCTAAAAATCATTATTCCACTATTGTATGATGTGTTATGACAAAATCATACAATGACGGCATCCTCAAACGGACTGTTAATACAGTACGTCATCATAACGTCATTCTCAAAAATATTTTCAAGATTTTAATTTGCCAACGGGGTTTGGCTACACCTAAATAATTTGATTGAATTGAATTATTGATATGAGTCTATGCTAATCGACTCAGCTAGACTAATGTTATGAAAACTCTAAGTGTTCATTGAAAGAAATTTCTCGAACCAAATTATTTTGGTGCGGAATTCGATAAAGACTGAGGTAAGAACTTTTGTGCGCCTAAGGCGTATGGGATAGAAGGAACGGGGAAAACTTGTTCCAACCAATAGTACTTGGCCAGTACAGGGCATATCGGGCTAATCACCCTTTGTATTCGTAAGTTATATCGGTTTGCGGATGAATTTCCATAAAACCTTTGCGAAAATGATAGACAAATAGTCTATATGACTCCTCAGCATAATTTGAAAATTTTTACTCTTGTGAGTGATGTATTGGGTAGCATGTGATGTTGTGTATAAAAGGTGTAAGGTGTAAGGTAAATTTTGGGGACGAAATTTTTAGAAGAAGGGGTGAATGTAATAACCTAAAAATTTAGATATTTATTTCTGTAACATTCCAGAATTTTAAATGTAATATTAAATATTTATTGATTTATATAAATATTTAATGGATGTGATTATCGTTGAATAAATATTTGTTCAATTGATTTAATTTTGTTTAGTTAATTAATTATTAAATGAATAATTGATGAAGTAAGGAAATTATTATTTTATTGATATTTCAATTTAATGATTAATTATTTGTATTGTGTTATGTGATTAAATGATTTATTTAATTAATTGTTATTTGAATTAATTAAAATTAAATATGAAAGCTTGATTAAAATAAAATGTGACAAATAACTATATTATAAAGAGTTATTAAAATAAATTAAAGTAGTTTAATTTAGTTTTTTTAACAAACAAGGCTTAATATATTAATTCATTAAAATTTAAAGGGTTTTTTCCAAACAAGCCTTATAGCTTTTGGAATTTCTAGATTTGTAAAATAAGTAAAATAAAATAAGAAATATAATATAATTATAATATATACGTTGGTTTTGTAACTGTTATTCTATTAAATTTGGCGTAAGGATTAGCAGTTTTAGTTTTTCCATTATAGCTATCAGTTTGTTTTAGTTTTACGCATCCTAGTTGCTGAGAAAAGAGAGAAGAACTTGAGAGAGAATTTGAGAGGAGTCTTGGAAATTTTCACATCAATTCCAGTGTTTTTAACAAGAATTTCTGTCAAGCAACAAAAGGTATGTTCATAATTGTGATAATATACATGTATATGGGTTTTACGGCAAAAAAAATTGCAAGTTCTGTGAATTTCATCTCTTCGAATTATTGCTAGATAATTGAATAATTGTGGTTACATGCTTATGATTCTAGAGTTATGATTAAAACAAGAATATTGCATGCTAAATTCGTTTGTCAGTAGGAAGAAATAATGATAGTGTTTGTTTTCTTCATATGGCTTGAGTAAAAGTAACAATTTTAGTGGCCAATTATTATGTGAAACTGTAAATTGACACTTGTATATGTTAGTTCATTGAGATACGAACATAACGTAATTTGAAAGAGATTATTTGATCAACTAATGAATTCACAGTGATGATTTCTAGGATGAATGTCAAGAAAGTTGAGTTTTTATGAAAAACATGAATTTTGAGAAATTAAAATAGTTTTAGTTGGTGTTAAATTGTTCCAATTGGTTGTAAATGTGAGCATTCATGTTTATGATAGTTGTATATTTATTTTACGTGTTGATATTACTGTCAATTGGGTGAAATTTGTGTTTGTTGGGCTAAAGTTTGCCATCGTTCATCTTGCCGTGTGCAAGGCTGTTTGAACACCGACGCAGCTTACGCCAAAGGTTATAGAATGGCGCAAATTGCGCTTAGCTAAGCCAATCAAGGCCAAAGCCTAAGTTTTGTATGCGCAATATGGCCATATACCCATACCTGAGATTTGAGATTCTGACTTCTGCTATTTATGCAGATTTGGGAAAGTGTCATAACATGATCTGAAATTTTGTTAGCATGTTAAATGTGTAATGTTAAGGTTAACATAACATAGTGAGTTGTGGTTAGTAAGTTCAAGGTTGCAAAAATGATTAGTAAAGCGAGAATGTGATATGGGATAACTTAATTTATACAATGAACGTTGGTGAAGTGTTGTGATGATTAACACTTAGGAATTCTAAAATGTAAAGGGTAGTATAAGACTTGTGTTAAAATAACAAGTTTAGCTAGGTGTTTAATGTTGAAGAGTGGATATTAGTATATCTAATAGATGTTGTGGTTTTAATACTGTGTATAGGTGAACGTGAGTTTTAATATTTTAGCTTACACTCGAGGCAAGTTTTCTAACTCTACACTTTCGTTGAGCTAGTTCATTTATTACATTGTGCAAGTTTTCTAACTCTACACTTTCGTTGAGTTAGTTCTATTATTATATTGTATAACTTCATGCTTTTGATTGAGCAAGCTTCTTATCTTAACTGTTATTGAATAAATCAATTTTATTGATTGATTCACTCTAACTTGTTTACAGTTAAGCAAGTTTCTTAAGTTCTATTATTGTATAATGAACGTAATTTTGAACTCTCGTCTCTATTATTGAACTGTTTTAATTCTTTGCATGAGCTAATACATTGTTGGGCAAGTTTTTAGTTTCCATCTTGCTATCAGTTAAATGTACGTTCAGGAATTTCAATTCTAATGTTATAAGACTCGAACCTTAGCTTATTTTACTGTTCAAGCAAAGGTTAACCATTTTATTCATTTATTGAATGCTTATGCTCTATAGTTATTTCAAGCATGAGTTAGATATATAGAATCAGTTCATTGATGATTCTCAAATGTTCCAAGTTATGTTGTTATTAAACAACTGTTGTATTATCAAGCATTGTTGATTCAACTAGTTCCCTAGTTGATTATCATTAAACTTCAATTACCCTTGAAAGCTTATCCAAACCAAACTTTCTTTGGTGCGGACTTGTACTCTATATACTGAGATGAACAACCCTATGTTTAGGGGTTTACTCTTAGCGTTGAAATGGTTGTGCACAATACATTGTACGAGGATTGATCCCCCTAAGTACGCGGAGTCCTTATAGTCATATGACTATTAAAGTTAAAGTTGAAAGATGACTTATAACTGTGGACATGGTTCGTGGTCATTTGACCCTCAGTAGTATATTTAAGAAAGTTAATAGAACATATCATTCAGTTCTATTGAGCCTATGATTTGGCAAATGTGTAATTTTAATAGAACATATCATTCAGTTCTATTGAGCCTATTATTAGGCAAATGTTGTAATGTTAATAGAACATATCATTCAGTTCTATTGAGCATATTATTTGGCAAATGTTGTAAAGATATTTATTCTTATTTCAAGTGAGCTTTGTTTGCTCACTCTTGCATATTTATACACTTATTGCAGCTATGGTTGAGAAGGTAGGTAAACCAACAACTAGCAAAGGAAAGGGAAAAATGTACAAGTGATGAAGACTTGTAATTTTGTATTATTGTTATGATGATAGACTTTTAATAACGATGTGATGTAATAATTTAATTTCGGCACTTGAATGATTGTATTAAAGGTTAGGGAACCTGGGAGAGAATGTTTTATTAAAGTAATCCTGTATGGGCAGGTTTTTATTATTCAATTATATTATGATTGGGTAGTTAGATATGAATGTTTTGATTACGTGAACACCAAATCTTGAGGTAATGAAGTACCGGGATTTGGGGGTGTCACAAGTTGGTATCAAAGCTTTAGGTTATGAACCTTAGGTGGGGAAAAGACTTAGGAAGTAACCTTTGAAAAGATAGTGGTGATTAACTCTTATCGAGTTTTAAGGAAGAAATAATAAAACACTTATGTGATTATGTGTTTATAGCTTATGTGCTCGTGAGTGTCTAGTAGTAATGATTAATAATTTAAACTTAAAATTTTGTTGTCAAGATGACTAATGTCGGAGAATCCAGTCAGGCTAGAGAGGATAGACCTCAAGTGTCTATAGCCTCACGACATTCATGTTATTTGGGAACAACTACTGCCACGGGAGTCAGCCCCGTTGGTCACAGTGGTTGAAGATGAGGATGATGATGTGGAGACGGATGAGGAGGATCCCATTGAGTTGCCACAGGAGAATGAGGATGACGAGGAGGAGGAGGAGACTCCATTAACCTCGATAGCTATTCGTATGTACGATGAAGTCTATGACCGTAACGTGGAACTTCAGGATACAGTCGAGGAATTGTAAGAGATAGTAGCTGAACAACAGACAACAATGACACAGAAAGACGATGAGATCCAGGATTGTGAGGAACGACATGCTAATGTCGAGGAGAAGCTAGAACAAACTGAAGGAGAGAAAGAACAACTGATCGAGGAGGTTGCTGAATTGAAGAATAAGCTAAGGGAAGAAGCTACAAAGAGGGCAAGAGCCGAGGACGCATATGAGGAAATATTTCAACGAGCCGGGATAGCAGTGAAAGACGCACAGGCAAAGAGAATGAAGATATAAGAGATGAATAGAGTATTCAACACTGTGGTTAATCGAGCTCAAGATCGGGTCATGAGTTATCCGATTCAGTTCGAGACAATGCCATCGTACGTATTTGATCGCATGACAATGTTCTAGATTATGGAGGAAGAGCGTAGTAAGGCTAAGCAGTATCTTAGTAGAACATCGTAGTTGTTATGCGATTAATAAATGTTAAATAAATTTTAATCCCAAGTGTTATGTAACCTATGGGATATGACGATGATGTTGTCCTGAAACTATTGTAGTTCAGGAAAGTAATGTAAATAGCAGTGATGCTATTGTTTTATGTTTTCAAAGAGGTTATGAATAAATAAAAGTTAATATTTTATTCAAAGTGTTACTTGATTATGTGGTTATTTCTTCTGTGGAGGCAAGTTAAGTAGAAATTACTTAAAAGAGTTGAATAATAACCTAATAAGTGTATTTTTATCAGAAAATTCCTCCCAGACGTCAACCACCACGACAAAGAACCACCGAAGGAACCAACAATAACGACAATGTTGATGCTAACCCAGTTCAATAGTTAGTAAAGTTACTGACATGAGCATTGCAGAATCAACCACAGAACCAAGGAACAACATTTAAGAAGTTCAAGGTTGTTGGACCACCTGAATTTCGAGGGTCCGTAAATCTAGTCGAGGCACAGACTTGGATTATGGAGATAGAAAAGGTGTTCGATGTTGCTAGGGTAGGGGATGATCAGAGGACTGCTTTCGCAACATTAATGTTGAAAGCAGAGGCTAGTTATTGGTGGCAGGCCAATAAAACTCGAGAAGGACCAGGAATGATGACCTGGGATAGGTTTAAGGAGATATTCTTCGAGACCTATTTTCCCGAGAGTTTGAAGGGTCAGCTGTAAGTGCAGTTTCTGGAACTGAAGCAGGGAACGATGACGGTATCTGAGTATGCCGCTAAATTCAACGAGTTGGCAAGGTTTGCGCCTTATCAAGTCAGCACGGACGAACGTAAGGCGAAGAGATTTGAATAAGGACTGAAGCCCTGGTTGTATAGTAGGGTTTCCCTATTTCAATTAAAGACTTTTGCAGCAGTGATGGAGAAAGCAATACTCGCTGAAGATGGAAGCGAGGCAGTGACAAAGTTCAATCAGGAACAGAAGAAGAAGAAGAAGAACAAGGTGGAAATCAAGAATGGAGGTGGTAGTGGTGGAAAAAACAACAACAACAACAACTTGAAGAGAAAGTGGAATGGAAACATGGGTACTGGAAACCAGCAGGGTAACCATCAGAACAAGATGTTTGAAGCATGTACTACATGCGGGAAGTTTCACAAGGGTGCGTGCTTGATGGGGAAACGAGTATGCTTCAATTGTGGACAGGAGGGTCACATCGCCCCAAATTGCACTCAACCTAAGAAGAACGTGTGCTTCACGTGCGGGTCGAAGGATCATTTTGCTCGTGAATGCCCTAAAAAGAAGGATGATATGACAACCAGAAGCAATGGAGGTAACAATGGAGGTACAACATCAAACAAACCCACAACTAGAACCTTCAACATGACTGTGCAAGATGATGTGCAATCAAAAGATGCGGTATCAGGTATTATCCCAATCAATGATATAAATGCTTATGTATTATTTGATTCGGGTGCTACTTGCTCGTTTATCTCTGATGAATTTGCTAAGAGGTTAGAATTGACTAGAGGAGAACTGAATTTCCCTTTGAACATAGAAATTGTGAATAAGGAGGTAATCCTTGTTAGATTCATATACAAGAACTGTATGGTGAACATTAAGGGGAATATCTTGATGGTAGATTTGATTCATATTAGACTTGGAGAGTTTGACGTTATTTTAGGAATGGATTGGCTGTTCAAATATGGAGCAGTAATTGATTGCCAAAAGAATTGTGTCAACCTTATTACCCCGTCAAAGGTAGTATTTTATGGTAGCAAGTCGCTTAGATAAATGAAATATCTGACGATTATGCAGGCTAAGAAATTGTTGAGTCAAGGCTGTGTGGGCTATTTAGCTTATATAGTTGATACTCAGAAGAAGAATGTGAAACTGGAAGAGATACCAGTGGTGAGGGAATTTGAGGATGTGTTTCTAGAGGATTTGCCAGGACTTCCGCCTGACAGAGAAATTGAGTTCGTAATCGATTTAGTGCCGGGGACAACACCGATATCGAAGGCCCCGTACATAATGGCTCCAGTAGAAATGAGGGAACTGATGGTACAATTGTAAGAATTGTTCGACAAGAAGTATATTCAACCAAGCGTATCACCGTGGGGAGCGCCAGTGTTATTCATGAAGAAGAAAGATGGGTCAATGCGTCTTTCCATTGATTATAGAGAATTAAACAAGGTCATTATTAAAAACAAATATCCATTACCAAGAATAGATGACTTGTTTGATCAGTTGAAGGGTGCTAAATACTTCTCAAAATTAGATTTGAGAAGTGGGTATCACCAGTTGAAAGTGAGGAAGGAGGATATACCTCGAAAACTCAATATGGACATTACAAGTTTCTGGTGATGTCTTTTGTTTTAACCAATGCACCTGCTGCATTCATGGATTTGATGAATAGGGTGTTTAAACCATTCTTAGACAAGTTTGTAGTGGTATTCATCAACGAAATTCTGGTGTATTCCAAAACTCAAGAAGAACACGTGGAACACTTACGTTTGACATTGGAAACACTAAGAAAGGAAAAGTTATATGTGAAATTCTCTAAGTGCGAATTTTGGCTAGATCGTGTGCAATTTCTTGGGCACATGATTAACAAAGATGGGATTTCAGTGGATCTATCAAAAGTGGAAGCTGTAATAAATTGGGAACAACTAAGAACACCATCAGAAGTGAGGAGTTTCTTGGGACTGGCCAATTATTACCGACGATTTATTCAAGATTTTTCTAAGATAGCCACTCCATTAACAAATTTGATAGGGAAAACTGTGAAATTTGTTTGGACGGAGAAGTTTGAAAAAAGTTTCAAGGATTTGAAGAAGAAATTAAGCATGGCGCATGTGTTATCATTACCAGATAGCACAGGAAAATTAGGGGTGTATAGTGATGCCTCACATAAAGGGTTGGGATGTGTTCTTATGCAGAACGACAAAGTTATTGCGTATGCATCAAGACAACTGAAGGATTATGAGAAAGGTTATCCGACTCATGATTTAGAATTGGCTGCAGTAGTATTTGTTCTCAAGATATGGAGACACTATCTTTATGTAGAGAATGTGAGATATATACAGACCATAAAAGTTTGAAGTATATTTTCACATAGAAGGACCTGAATATACATCAAAGGAGATGGATGGAATTGATAAAGGATTACGATTGTGAGATCTTTTATCATCTGGGCAAAGCGAATGTGGTTGCAGATGCTTTGAGCAAAAAAAGGTCGGGAGAAGTTGATGCTGATAACCACTCAGGAGGAGCTTATTTCAGCAATGACGAAGCTAGAGTTGGAAATCAAATTTCAAAAGGAATCCGATGAACGACTATTCTAGATAGATGGTAGTCCCACTTTGGTGGACAAAGTGAAGAGTGCTCAACTACAAGATAAAGAATGCGAAACGATCAAAGAGAAAGTGGTTGACGGTAGTGATGTAAAATACAAGATCGATACCGAAGGACTACTACGGTTCGAGGAAAGAATTTGGGTTCCAGCAGTGCCAGAGCTTAAAGAAGAAATTTTCACCGAAGCACACAACACAAGATATTCGATTCATCCAGGATGTACAAAGATGTATCAAGATTTGCGGTGACATTTTTGGTGGCCGAATATGAAAAGAGACGTTGCAGAATGCGTTGTAAAATGCTTGACGTGTCAGAAGGTGAAAGTTGAACATCAATGACCAAGCGGGTTACTTCAACCGTTGGAAATACCAGAATGGAAGTAAGAGCATATCACAATGGATTTTGTAGTAGAACATCCAATGACTCAGAAAGGATACGATGCGATATGGGTGATAGTGGACAGACTAACAAAATCTGCACACTTCTTGCCAATAAAGATTATATTTAATCTTGATCAGCTACCAAAACTGTACGTTACAGAGATCGTGTCAAGACATGGAGTTCCAGTGTCAATTGTGTCAGATTGAGATTCAAGGTTCACACCAAATATCAGGAAGAGACTACAAGAATGTATTGAAACACAGTTGCGAATGAGTACAGCATACCATCCGCAAACCGACGGGTAAAGCGAATGAACTATCTAAACGTTGGAAGATATGCTGAGAGCATACATCATGGATTTCAAAGGAAGCTGGGATGAACATTTATCATTGGTAGAATTTGCCTGCAACAACAGTTACCACGCGAGCATCGGCATGCCACCTTACGAGGCATTGTACGGCAGAAAGTGCAGAACTCCACTGTTCTGGGATGAAGTCGATGAACGCCAACTGTTAGGACCAGAACTGGTACAACAAATTGCTAAAGTTGTCAAACTCATCAGGACAATATTGGTAGCAGCCTAAGATAGACAGAAAAAGTATGCCGATCAACACAGGCAGAATCGCGAATTTGAAGTAGGAAATTTTGTTTTCCTAAAAGTTTCTCCTAGGAAGGGGATGATTCGTTTTGTCAAGAAAGGAAAGCTCAGCCCAAGATTTATTGGACCGTTTGAAATACTACGAAGAGTGGGGGAAGTGGCTTATGAGGTAGCTCTACCTCCAGAATTGGAAAACATTCATAATGTTTTTCACATTTCGGTGTTACGACCGTATAAACCCGATTACAAGCACGTGATCGAGTACGAACCATTGCAATTCGATAAAGATTTGTCTTATGAAGAAGTTCCTATCCAGATAGTCGACAGGAAAGAATAAGTGCTCAGAAACAAAGTGATTCCTTCTGTGAATGTGATATGGAGAAACCACAATGTCGAAGAGGCAACGTGGCAACTCGGAGATGAAATGATGAAAAGTTACCCTAAGTTATTTGTTTAATCTATGTCTTCGATTCTGGGGACATAATCTTTGTAAGTAGGGAAGAATGTGACGATTTGATTGTTTGAATTGTGATTCTGAGGAAAGAATCCTTTTAAGGAGGGAATGATGTAACATTCCAGAATTTTAAATGTAATATTAAATATTTATTAATTTATATAAATATTTAATGGATGTGATTATCGTTGAATAAATATTTGTTCAACTAATTTAATTTTGTTTAGTTTATTATTTATTAAATAAATAATTGATGAATTAAGGAAATTATTATTTTATTGATATTTCAATTTAATGATTAATTATTTGTATTGTGTTATGTGATTAAATGATTTATTCAATTAATTGTTATTTGAATTAATTAAAATTAAATATGAAAGCTTGATTAAAATAAAGTGTGACAAATAACTATATTATAAGGAGTTATTAAAATAAATTGAAGTAGTTTAATTTAGTTTTTTAACAAACAAGGCTTAATATATTAATTCTTTAAAATTTAAAGGGTTTTTGCCAAACAAGCCTTATGGCTTTTGGAATGTCTAGATTTGTAAAATAAATAAAATAAAATAATAAATATAATATAATTATAATATATATGTTAGTTTTGTAACTGTTATTCTATTAAATTTGGCGTATTAAGGATTAGCAGTTTTAGTTTTTCCATTATAGCTATCAGTTTGTTTTAGTTTTACGCATCCTAGTTGCTGAGAAAAGAGAGAAGAACTTGAGAGAGAATTTGAGAGGAGTCTAGGAAATTTTCACGTCAATTCCAGTGTGTTTAAGAAGAATTTCTGTCAAGCAACAAAAGGTATGTTCATAATTGTGATAATATACATGTATATGGGTTTTACGACAAAAAAAATTACATGTTCTGTGAATTTCATCTCTTCGAATTATTGCTAGATAATTGAATAATTGTGGTTACATGCTTATGATGCTAGAGTTATGTTTAAAATAAGAATATTGCATGCTAAATTCATTTGTTAGTAGGAAGAAATAATGACAGTGTTTGTTTTCTTCATTTGGCTTGAGTAAAAGTAACAATTTTAATGGCCAATTAGTATATGAAACTGTAAATTGACGCTTGTATATGTTAGTTCATTGAGATACGAACATAACGTAATTTGACCGAGATGATTTGGCCAACTAATGAATTCACAGTGATGATTTCTAGGATGAATGTCAAGAAAATTAAGTTTTTATGAAAAACATGAATTTTGAGAAATTAAAATAGTTTTAGTTGTGTAGACATCGGGATTTTTAAATGTCCCTTTACGTTACTTGTTCTTTGGCGTTCTCATTTTAGGTGAGATTTATTTAAAAAAACAAGTGAAAAAGGTGCGACATGTATAATGTCGACGATGTAATGTTAAGAGTCGCCAGTTGGTTTTTTAAATGGTTGTACCAACACAACCGAGAAAAGGATTGCACATTGACCTAGTGATATGACACTGTTAAACGGGTCGGTGAAACTGAGATTCATTAGGGTCCGGGGACTTGATTATGCGGAGGGAAGGTGTTAGGCACCCCCTAACATCTGTGTTACCACGGTGACCGCCTCTTTTCAAGAAACTATTATCTGAATGTGTGTGTGGGTCAATGTGCTTTTATTTGGAAGTGGTGCGAGGCCTCGTTCACACCTATATACACAGGGTTTGAATTTATGTAAAAAATTAGTTTTTAGCAAGATATAGCAATGGTGTTTTATACAAAACGTTTTTCAAACCCTGATGCTCAATAGTAATTGAGACCTTTTACACTTCAATTTTATTAAGTGTTAGAAGCGATTAATTTATTCTCTACGGATGCGAGGCATCCGCATTTAAAATAATATACAAAATAATGCCGACTTCCTCGTGGGTATGGAAACCATCTCGAGGAAATTCGCACACAATGAATAATTTACAAGCCGCTATAATGTGAAAATGTCCATCACAGAACCGAATCTAGATCCAATAGGTCAATCAGTGATCACATGATTCCTAAAGCATATGATACCGCAATTTGTATGAAAGCAGTAAGCAGGTATATATATATAAAAGCTATAAATATATATATACAGACATGATCACCAGCCACGAAGCACCTCCATGGGGGATCAGAAAATGTAAATAAAGTTGTAAAAGCTATCAACCGCCACAGGGAAAACTCCAGGCGGGACGAAATGTAAATAAAGCTGTAAAGCTATCAACCACCATGGAGGAAACTCCAGGCGGGACAAAATGTAAATAAAGTTGTATAAAGCAATCAACTGCCATGAAGTGAACTCCAGACAGGACGAAACATAAAGAAAGATGTAAAAGCGATCAACCACCACGAAGTAAACTCCAGGTGGGAGGAATATATATATATATATATATATATATATATAAGCGATAAAGGCACCAAATGTAAAATCAAGGCTCATCGAATAGAGTTCGACACATAGTTAATATATAAATGTATATATATATATATATATATATATATATATATATATATATATAAAGCGATAAGAACGCCTGGCATCAAGTCTAGGCTCATTGAACAAAGTTCGACACGGTTCATATATATATAAATATATATATAAGTGAATAAACGCTCGCATCAAAGTCTAGGCTCAATCAAGGCATAACTCGATAATGTTAGTCCATATATAAATATATATATATATATATATATATATATATATATATATATATATATATATATAAACCGAAAGAAAACCACTGATCAAGTCCGAAAACACACGCAACACGACTCTCAACGTGAAGAAGGGTGTGTGCAAAGATGAAGAGAAAGGCTTTAAAGTGTGTAAGAAGGCTTACAGTGGGTTGCCAAAGAAGACTTCTATATCTTTAAAGTGGGTAAACACTAGCTTTTGTAGGTACAAAAGTATTTATATGTGAGCTCACATGTGTTTAAAATGGGAAAGCACTCAAGATATCAGTAAGTACGGAGAGAAAATTTGGCAGGCTTCCTCGCTTTTTTCTCTTCTCAAAATGACCACCCCAAGCCCTCTATTTATAGAGGGGGAGCTGACAGTGTACCACGGCCACCGCAGTGTACTGAGGCTACCCAGGAATTCCCCGGTTTCTCGGGTCTGGGTTGTCTCATAAGACGTGCGTGCACCCGCAATCGTAAATGTCCATTCAAACGTTCAAAATTGCAATTCGGGCATCCGATTGAGGTATACAACACCTATTTTGGACCGCCGTTGTCGAGAGTTGTACAATGGCATGAGATTAGAGTTTGTACGAAGTTATTGAAGATGGGACGATGCCCTCCGGTCTTCAAGCTTCAAATTATATCCGTTACCCCGCACAATAGTAACTCGGGATTGGTTCTCCTGGATTCTTGTGGGACATTGTGGTGTAGAAATGTATGTATGAGATGTTGAGACGATGTGATGTGGCCTTAGAGCGGCGAGATGATGCCTTTGCCTCTCACCGGAGTTATCGCCGGTTTGGGCTGATAAAGCAGACGTTGCTTAGGGCTTCACTGAGATTGTACTGCTGCAAGTGTTGAAGGTCCTCAGGGTTAATTCTGAGGTGTGCTTGTCCTCCTGGTGTTATCTCTGGGTTGGTACTGAGTATCTCGTTGTGAGCGCCGAAATTAAAGCTGGTTGCATTTGAAAGAAGCATTTCTGGGGTTATCGTCGAAACTGCATTCCTTGGGGTTATAACCAAGGTTGGTAGCTATTCCCATGATTTGGACTGAGACTGGATACCTCGGGGTTATCTCCGAGATTAATCGGTCTTCTCCAGTTTGTGTTCCGGTATTGGATCCGCACTCCTCAGGGTTGTTTGCGAGGTTGGAATTGTTACTCCCGGTGTGTGTTCCGGGGTTGATGCTTAACTTCCAGTAGTATCCGGAATGGATATGAACTGTCTTCCAGGGTTCTCTCTTGAAAGACGAATCTGTCCTCCTGTAAGGTTAATGACAGGTGTACAAAAAATTTCGAGTGTCTACAAGTTGGTGTTAAATTATTCTAATTGGTTGTAAATGTGAGCAGTCATGTTTATGATAGTTGTATATTTATTTTACGTGTTGATATTACTGTCTATTGGGTGAAATTTATGTTTGTTGGGCTAAAGTCTGCTCATCGCTCATGTCGTGTCTCACGCTCATTCAATAATCAGAAACACAAACAAAATCGGTGCGCCAAGGCGGAAAAATGGCGCAGCTGCGCTAGTCCCAAACCTTTGAATGGCGCAGCTGCGCCATACCCTGGTTTGAGATTCTGACTTCTGTTATTTCTGCAGATTTGAGAAAGTGTCATAGCATGGTCTGAAATTGTGTTAGCATGTTAAATGTGTAATGTTAAGGTTAACATAACATAGTGAGTTGTGGTTAGTAAGTTCAAGGTTGCAAAAATGATTAGTAAAGCGAGAACATGTTATGGGATAACTTAATTTTTACAATGAACGTTGGTGAAGTGTTGTGATGATTAACACTTGGGAATTCTAAAATGTAAAGGGTAGCATAAGACTTGTGTTAAAATAACAAGTTTAGCCAGTAATGTGTTTTATATTGAAGAGTGGATAATAGTATGTCTAATAGATGTTATGGTTTTAATACTGTGTATAGGTGAACATGAGTTTTAATATTTTAGCTTACGCTCGAGGCAAGTTTTCTAACTCTACACTTCCGTTGAGCTAGTTCATTTATTATATTGTGCAAGTTTTCTAACTCTACACTTTCGTTGAGTTAATTCTATTATTATATTGTATAACTTCATGCTTTTGATTGAGCAAGCTTCTTATCTTAACTGTTATTGAATAAATCAATTTTATTGATTGATTCACTCTAACTTGTTTACAATTAAGCAAGTTTCTTAAGTTCTATTATTGTATAATGAACATAATTTTGAACTCTCATCTCTATTATTGAACTGTTTTAATTCTTTGTATGAGCTAATACATTGTTGGGCAAGTTTTTAGTTTCCATCTTGCTATCAGTTAAATGTACGTTCAGGAATTTCATTTCTAATGTTATAAGACTCGAACCTTAGTTTATTTTACTGTTCAAGCAAAGGTTAACCATTTTATTCATTTATTGAATGCTTATGCTCTATAGTTATTTCAAGCATGAGTTAGATATGTAGAATCAGTTCATTGATGATTCTTCAATGTTCCAAGTTATGTTGTTATTGAACAACTGTTGAATTATCAAACATTGTTGATTCTGAAAGTAGTATGCACACAAGCCAATCATGTTTGATGATAAAGCATATACTTTGTAACAATCTTTTTCATTTATTAATAAAAAGTATTAATTTATTAAAGGCTTTTAATTATCTACATGATGTTGTTTTATAATATGTGATAAACCCATAGTTTTTAAGCAATGCTTTTAGAATAATGATGATGATCATTCTAATGAGATCTAAATTCTTAGAAAGCTTAAAACTAAAATAGTTCCAAATCGTTGGATTACTAAATTGGGGATTAGTGAATCTGGATAGATTGGTACATACGTTGCTTACTCATTGGATGAGGATGATTGATCTCATGATCATTTGTGTGGAGACACTAAAGCAATTATGTAGGTGCTTATTAGAGAATAAGTTCACTGAACGTGGCTCGCTAAGGAATACCTAATGGAGTTTTACTTGTATGTCAATAGGAATTCCTGTAGTGATAGTAGTACAAGTGATCCTTGGACTTGAGATCATCATAGTATCTTGTGTATGATGAGTTATACTTTGACTTATTCCTTAAGACCCTTAGGGTATATCAAAGGGTATGCTTGGGTATAATAAATTGTACATGGAGATAATGTATGATCAATAAAGAATCTACCACTTCTAGTAAAAGAAGAGAAATGTCCTATGCGATTCGATAAATGACAACTCAGTAGTCCTTGGCCAAGAAAGAATGAAATTAGAAAGGAGTTTCTAATTTGCATTATTTGGAGTTGTGTATTTAAGAGTTGAAATATATATAATTAAATAAAATAAGACTTGACAGTAATTCCATGTCTTATATTTAATTCGGACATTGTATGGTGGGAGGATTGAATTATACGGTAACTATTTACTCAAAGGTTCTTTTATGATTAATGTTGAAATCTATATTATCTGGAAAGTCGTTAATCGCTAGGGAGACTTATCCCTATTGTAGAATAAATATTATTTATTTAAATAAATTAATAATTTAATTTATTTATTTAAATAAGATTAGAATTGTTCTAATTGATTTATTCACAACCTAGCTTAATATGGAGAACCTAAAGGGTCACACCCTAAAAAGGAAGAATAATTATTTAAGAAGTTAATGGCATAATTGTAATAATAAGTTAAGTATATTTAATTTAATCTATGGTGATAAAATAAATTAAATAGCTTAATATTTATTATTTAATATTTTGGAAATATTAAATATAAATTAATAAGAGGAGTCTTATTATTATTATTACTATTATTATTATTTAATTCCTAAATGAGTTTGTGAATTAATTAATAAAAGTACACTCATATATTCCTAATAAGATTAGGAGGTTAAATTAATTAAAATAGTTTAATTAATTATCTCTAATAAGATTAAGGAGCTTAATTAATTAAGAGAATTTAAATAATTAAATAATACCCTTTTTTCTAATTATATTAGAAGGGTTAACTGATATCTTTATAAGAGGAGTCTTATATCAGATATCTATATACGTAATTCCAACAGTTGGGAGAGTACGCTCTTTTTCTATGAGAGATAGAAAAACTAGGGTTTAGCCAACCACCCATCTTCTTGAATCTTTCTTCTTCCTTGGTGGATAACCTCTAGAGGCCAAACACTTGGGTGGCTAACATTGATCAAAGGAAGGAACCAAACTCGATGGATTCAAGTTGAACGCGAAAAAGATTGGAGGTGAACTTGTACCTGAGGAAGCTCGAATCTTCAAGGGTATGATTCTTATTCTTTATCTTTTCATTTAATTAATAATTGTGCATAAAGGATGATCCGGGTATATGGTTTGTAAAATTTTAAACTCTATTTTTTACACGTTTCTGCTTAATTTGTGCAATTTGATTGTGTTCATGAATGTTACAAACCTAACAGATTGAACTAGTTCCCTAGTTGATGATCATTAAACTTTAATTACAATTGAAAGCTTATCCAAACCAAACTTTCTTTGGTGCGGACTAGTACTCTAAATACTGAGATGAACAACCCTATGTTTAGGGTTTTACGCTTAGCATTAAAATGGTTGTGCACAATACATTATACGAAGGATTGATCCCCCTAAGTACGTGGAGTCCTTATAGTCATATGACTGTTAAAGTTAAAGTTGAAAGACTACTTATAACTGTGGACATGGTTCGTGGTCATTTTACCCTCAGTAGTATATTTAAGAAAGTTAATAGAACATATCATTCAATTCTATTGAGCCTATGATTTGGCAAATGTTGTAATGTTAATAGAACATATCATTCAGTTCTATTGAGCCTATTATTGAGAAAATGTTGTAATGTTAATAGAACATATCATTCAGTTCTATTGAGCCTAATATTTGACAAATATTGTAAAGATATTTATTCTTATTTCAAATGAGCTTTGTTTGCTCACTCTTGCATATTTATACACTTATTGCATCTATGGTTGAGAAGGTAGATAAACCAACAACTAGCAAAGAAAAGGGAAAAATGTACAAGTCATGAAGACTTGTAATGTTGTTTTATCGTTATGATGATAGACTTTTAATAACGATGCGATGTAATAAATTAATTTCGGCACTTGAATGATTGTATTAAAGGTTAGAGAATCTGGGAGAGAATGTTTTATTAAAGTAATCCTGTATGGGCATGTTTTTATTATTCAATTATATTATGATTGGGTAGTTAGATATGAATGTTTTTATTACGTGAACACCAAATCATGAGGTAATGAAGTACCGGGATTTGGGGGTGTTACAATTTCAATCTTAAAAGATTGAATTAAATTTAAATATTAAACCTAGACAGAAAATAAATATATGTATTTAACATTTTTAGGAATAAATTTTGTGAATTTAAAAACTATTGGTAAAGGTTTACAGTGTTAAGAGTATCTATGTATATGGTCATATGTGTGTACAGTATGTGGTTAAGGGTCAAGGGTTGAACGGATAAAGTATATCAGTCACAAACCATAATAATATTTTAGAACCTCGACGTTCAGTTAGAAAACCCTAACAATTGATAAGAAACCTTATTACCGGCTATGGAAACCCTAATTTCAGTTCCGGGAATCTGAAACCCTAATTTCGGATTATTAAAACCCTAATTGGGAAGCTTGAAGATAAGTGTTAAGGTTTTATGTTATTAATTTTATATTAATTAGGGATAGCCCTAATTGATTATTAGAAAACCCTAATTGTTCAACTGGAAACCCTAATGTACAATTAGAGAAAACCTAATTATTAATTTATAGAGTTTAATGTTAATTAGGAAACCTTAACCCTAATTAGCAAGCTTGAATGTGATTAGTAAACTTTACTATAATTAGGGAACCCTAATTATAATTTTCTATTTTAAAACCTAATTAGTAAATACTAGAATATTAATTTGTGTAACCTTAGGGTTAAACCCTAAGGGTCAAACCCTAAGGGTTAAAACCTAATGATTGTGAAAAGTTACCAAGTTGTCATGCACTTTACAAGCCAAATGACCAAAGTGCCCTTTCTAATATTTTAAGGAGGTTGAGTGTAGATCTAGCCCTACTTGTGGTTGGTGACCAACTCTAGCTAGCCACATGGTCTAGTATTCAACTTTAATCAGCCAACAACTGATCACATGATCATCCATATGCATCACATAATATTATATATAGATTGAGAGAGATAAAATGCACACTTTACTTTTCAACCTAACCAAGTCTTCTCTCCCTTTCCCATCCGAAATTTTTGAGTGATAGTGAGTTAGAAACAAAGCTCAGAACACTTCATAGCTTGCCAAGGATCAGAATCAAAAGTTAGATTCAAGGATCAAAGCTAAAAAGGTATAAATACCCTAAACTTAGATATTTATGTGATTCATGTTATTTGTTGTTATTTATTGTTTAAAGTTATGTTAGAAGGTGTCATTTAGTGATCTGGGTTGTTATAACTCAGATCCATAACACTTAGATACTCGAAATTGATGATCTTAAAAATCTGGAAAAAGGTTGAAAATGTTGTTTGACAGCCTAATGTCAGGGCTTCTAGATCCGTGTGTGTTAGGTGTTATGTGTGTTTTATGTTATAGATCTATAGTATGCCATGTGGACTATGATTTAGAACTGAAATTAGGATCGTATCATGTTTAGATTTCAAGTTATGAACGATCAAACCTAGTTGACCGATCACGGTATGATTTTCTGGGCAACCCAGAAAATTCCCAGAAACCCAGAAATTCTGACAAGCTTTTCAAGGCCTCTGATCTTGCTACTGACTAGTGATTTGGCCATGTTTGTGTAATGGACTTGTAGTCTGGTATAAGGTCTACACAGTAAAGCTTTTAGCTCACCCTGAAAGTACATAGAATCAAAATTATACTTGGTCAAAGTAGCATTGACCAACTGTTCTTGACAAAATCTGGAAAACCCAGAAACGTGAAGAACAAATATCGACCAGCATTTCTTTTTGGGTTCAAAACTTGAGATGGTGATGTTGTTATGATAATCTGATGTTATGAAGTTGTACTCTGACATCACTACTACAAGTTTAAACCTTTATAGCACATAAACAAAACCCAGACTATAATCTATAAGGCTGCAAAGTAGTACACCTTTAACTGCTTGAGTTTCTGGGCAACCCAGAAACTCAAGAACAGCTCTGACATCAATTTTTGTCGCTTAGATCTTGCTGATATGAAGTATGTTGGCCTTGAAATCGATTGATAATGGTAGTATTACACTTATACTACAACCTCAACATATTAACACACCCAAAAACATGATAATCAAGGATCTAGAACCAGTCAAACATAGCACCTTAGTCACTGACATGATGTTCTAGGTTTCCTCAAGAACAACCCAAGAGCACCTATAGCGACAGTTTCGTCGCTATAGGGCCCTTTAGCGACAGATTAATTATAAAATTAGTATTTTCATTAAATAATTAATATTAAATGGTTTTTAATTATTAAAACTACATAATAAATTCCTAAAAATTATTTCAAAGCCTGAAAAATAGTTTTAAATTATTCTGAATATATTTCATAAATATTTAATATTTTTGGAATAATAATGGTATTTAATTTATTTAATTATAATATTAAGTAAATTATTTAAAAATGATTTTAATACATGAAAAATCATGAAAAAAATATATTATGGTATAAGAAAATATTTTAAGTTATTTTTGAGGACTTTTAATATTTTGTGATGAATTTCATTAATTAATTAATATTAATGGTAATTAATTTATTTACTAAATGTATTAAATAAATTATGGAAAAATAGAATTAATGCTCATATAAAAAATGATTTAAGTGTTAGAAAAATATTTTAAGTTATAAGATATAACTTTTGATATTTTGTCATGAAAATATTAATATTTTAATATTAAAACAAATAATCTGTTAATGGATTTAAGTGTTTAAAAATCATATAAATATAATTTTAAAGTATTAAAAATACTTTGAGATGTTATAAATATATTATAATATTATGTTAAGGATTTCATTAATATTTAATATTAAATAAATATTAATGATTAAGGAATTATGTGGTATTTATATAATATAAATATGATATTATTGATTGAAAAATCATGATAAATGATAATAATTATCTGAAAATTATTGCAAGTCTATGAAAATTATTTTGACTGATTTATAAATTACCTAAGATAATTGTTAAGTGTTTAGGCAGAGTTTAATTGAACTTAAACTCGATAATTGTCCAACTAGGCCGTCGGAATGTATTAATAGTACCGAACACAACTCAGACTGCAATAGTTTGACTCGATACTAGGTCTTATGTGTTGTATAGACTGATAGGATTATGTGGTAATATGTTTAGGTTATTTTATACTGTGATGATATTATTCTAATATTTGGAGATCGGTATTATCTATATTAGGTCTTCGAATAAAGCTAAGTTATATTTCGTAACGGTAATCAACGGTACAAACAAGTTTTTCTTAACTCTACTAAGAGTTGTTTCATTCAGATATGCTTATGGTTAATCATTGCGGATTGCCATGTAGAATTGTACTTTATACATATTGTATGTATAAGTCATGTATGAAAGGCTGATCACCTTCATTACCATTCGGTTCAGATATATTTGTTCATGTTTAATACTTGTTCAGTCAAAATTTTGTTCGTGCTAATTCATAACTTCATTGTTGAATTATAGCCAGCTTATTATTCAGACTCTTTCAATCATGATATATCTTTAAATAAAATTTAAACGTGTTGGGCAACTTTCATGCTCACCCTTGCTATATTATGATAAAACATTGCAGATTAAGGCGAATGCGTCGGATACAAGGAAAGGTTAAAGACAGTTCCAGTTTAAAGTTATTGTGTGTGATTAGATTGGTAATAGTAATGTATGATAATATCTTTGTATGTCAGAGAAGATAATGTTTAAACTTGGGGATAGTGTATAATGTTTAATGTATAAACAATTTATGTTTATATCTTCCGCAATAGTTAGAAATAGTGCACCAAATCTGTGGTGATTTAGGACCCGGATTTGGGGGCGCTACAAGAATACCTTCTTTCATTTCAGATTCTATCTCCTCGGTCATCATGATTTCTCCATTGTTCATCTTATGTATTTCAGATATCATTCTAGAATACAGCTTCAAAACAAAGGTTAATTGACCTATCACAATTTGTCAACTTAAGTAAGAAAATTTAGCTTAGATAAGTCACACTAGCGAAGGATTTACTCATCTCTCTCTTCCTAGTTCTATTCCCCGATCTCCGCCAGAGACCATATCCCTAAGCTCTGATACCAACTGTGAAGCCCCCAAAATAGGTTCAATCCATCCAATTTATTCTGAGTCGCCAAATACATGGTATAGAAAACAACTACAACTTTATTACTACAATTGTCATGCAAAATACAACAACACATATGTTGTGAGTTTTGATACAAATATATAACAACTGTGACTCTCATCCCAACCTTGGATAACACATCACAATGGCACCTTACATAAAGGTACAGTCAAAAACTGTTTTAGAAATTTGAATCTTTGGGAAGTGCTCAAGGAAACCTTCGTACATGGGAGGTCATGCGTCTAGGTTATGATTGATATCATATGTCCACAGAATTATCCTTGGTTGACCCAATAGACCCCAAATAAAAACGAGAAGATTACTATCATGTTCTTTCCAATGGTGAGTCTTCTGTTGACATATAACTATCTCCACTGTCTGTAATTGAAAATTATATTTCAACCAAACTCCAAGATTATATAGGTAGTGCTCCTAGATATACTCAGCAAGTGGATGTGCACAACCTTGTCTTATGATGACACAAGATTGTATGTCATTAGACATCTTGTATGATAGTGGCAAAACACATTCCAAAGTTGGGTTTGCCTCACCCTATTTGATTCACCAAATATAACTACTAAATGATGTATAAAATACAACACACTTTTATATACTGTTTAGGGCGAACATTCACAGCTAGAGACCACCGTTCTATTCCATCATATCCCCGTCAAACCCAAATTACACTCTTATTACCTGAAAGGAATTGTGAAGCAAAAGGGTGAGCACAACTAGCCCAGTAAAGAATATCATGACTAAAGATAATTAAATTATCCATAGCCTTCGTCAATAATGAATTAGAGATTTAGAACTTATGGTAGATGATAAAACTTTTCAACCATAGTTGCAGCGGAACAAGCAATCCATTAGAAGAGTCAAATAGACCATAAAGTCTATTATCTTCTCAATGTTAAAAGTCCACCAACAATATTTTATCCCTGTAACATCAATCAACAGTTCTGGTCCACAATCATATGAATAACTCATAATCATAATTGTGATTCTAAATTTCTCTTCTCATCCAGGACGAAGATAATTTTCATCATATGTCTTTACCTGAAATATCAAAGATCATGGTTATATCAAATCATAGTTCCTGTTCATAATCATACTAATAAATTCATCTTTGCACTACGGGCCAAAGATATTCGTCAACAGTTCATCTTTGCACTACAGGCCAAAGATATACAACTGAAAAACCAATAACCAACAGTCCATCTTTACACTACAGGCCAAAGATATACAACTGTAAAACCAATAACCAATAGACCATCTTTGCACTAAAGGCCAAAGATATACAACTGTAAAATCAATAACCAACAGTCCATCTTTACACTACAGGCCAAAGATATACAACTGTAAAACCAATAATGCTGAGACTCAGCTTAAGTGTATCACGACCACGAATTATACATGCACTACTGCCCAAGGATATCCGTGTTTTTAATTACAGTCGTGATTATACTGAATAATCCCTTGTCATAATCATACCAAGTCCATCTATGCACTACGGTCCAAAGATGACTTTTACCACATCATTTGTAATATTACGGTCATGATTATACCGAATAATTCCTGGTCATAATCATATCAAGTCCATCTATATACTACTGGCCATAGATAACTTTCAACACAATATAAGCATGAGAATGATGACAATGATATAAAGAATCAATCACATAAGATAAAGGATAAATATTAAACATTTACAATATAATTTATCCAGAGTTCAAGAATATCCAAATTGTCAACATGATACTGCTCTGTGGAGTAAAATTCAAGAATAATATTATATCAAAAATGATTTGAACAGAAAATAATATTTCAACAAATATTTAACGAAGATAATAACATTATTCATTATATTATAAACTCCATTTAATATTATTCATTATATAATATCATTAAATTTATTTACTAATATTATTAATATTACCACAATATTTTAATCATTTCTTAAACTTATAAATAATTTATTTTAATTGTTTACACTTTACTAATTAATACATTTAATCATTCTAAAATGCCAAACTCATAAGATTTCATCACCAATAACTAAACCCTCATCAAAAATTTGTATATACCTTATATAGGATTCTTAAGCCATAAAATCCTATTTTCTAATTTTCTTACTTCACATAACATATTTAATTCATTTATTCATAACTAGTCTATTTTCATGAAAATTACCAAATAAGTCCCATAAAATTTTCTTTTCTGGGATTTAGCAGAATATAGTCCCATATTGAACATATATTTTTCTCGGAATTTTTAAAATTCATTTACTATTTTTTATATGGCCAAAACTACCAAATATTTAGACATTTATCATAAATTTTACTTTTGTCCAAAAATTTCGAAATATACAGAGTATACTTCTGTTATATATATGTACTCCCAATAAAAATTTTACCAATTTTGGAGTTAACCACAATGAGTTATAAGGATTTACTTTTAAAATAGTATTTTCCCATTAAATTCATAACTCTTAATCTATACATCCAAAAATCGCCATTTTTGGACACAATCTAGAAAACTCATAAAATTATCATTTTAAATTTTTCCAGAATTTTTGAGGGTCGAAAAAATTAAGAAACTGAGAAAAATAATAACCCTTACAATCCCTTACCTCAAAAGAGCAGTATTTCTGACTAGAATATCGGATGAAAAGCCGAAGGAAACTTGCACTGAATAGCAACTCTCAAATTATCTAAATACTCATAAAATACGCTCGATAATATAGAGAGAGTGAGAAAACTTGTGTTTCTAGTGTGATTTTCAATTCTAACTTAAGCGCCTATTTATAAGAAAATGCTAGAACGCCATAGGAGACTAAATTAATAAAATATTATTATTTCAAAATAATTTTCTACGCACATATTTTTGAACCAAATTTCAGCCACCACTAGTGGGCCCCACCAAAATCAGATTTTCACACCAACCAAAAGTGGGTCCCACCCTTAATTTTAATAAAAAAACATTTTATTTTTCGAAACTTCAATAATTCATAATAAATAGCCATTTTATCAGAAAAATATGAATTTTATGTTCATTCCATAGGAAATCGAATTCTCTACAACTTTGTAGCTTTATGTTTTTCCAAATTCCAAACAGAAAATATCTGAAATCCGCAAACGGATGATTTTCAATACTTCATAAAATTCATAACAAATCATATATTAATTTTTAACGGTTCAAAATTTTTGAACAAATACTATACTTATATATGTATAACATATCCGAAAATCACAACGATCCAACGGTCGGATCAAAATTATAACTAACGCAATAGAGCTTAAGAACACTGATTTGATTTTCGAACTACAAGTCCCTCGTACCAATTTCACTCAAACAGTCACCATGAAAAATCTACAATGAATTTTTAGGTGATTCAAATTTCTACATTTAGCTTACATCCAGGGCTTTCTTTTGATATATGGCTCATCTCCTAACTCATTATACACAAAGAGTTATGGATTTTACAAAATTAAGTAATAAACTATTTTTTCTGAAAATTTCATATTTTGTTCTACTTTTCGACAAAATACTAATAAAATACCTCAGCATTAATTCTTTCATTTATATCCATATAAAATATATATATATATATATATATATATATATATATATATATTTCTTTATCATATAAATCAATAATTAATTATTCACAAATAATATTACAGAATCACGATTATAACAACTAGGTCGTTCCCAGGAAAGAGGGGGCTTAGACATTGCTAATAATGCTATCTAACAATATTATTCAAATAATATAAATTATTGATCTGATAATGGAGATACTGTGCAGTGACAATTATTGAACAACAATAATATAAAAAATCAACGTAGAAATTATTGAATCAGTAAAATAAAATATTGAACAGTAATTACTGTAACAATTATTGAGTAGTGCCTTCTTACGTAAGAATCAATAATTCAAAATATTGTGCAATACTGTGTGCTACTGTGCAACCACGAGTATTACTATATTTTAACCATCGGGTATTCCAACAGTGTTAACGGTAACACCTACGCTGTTATTTATAAAAACTCAAACTTGTCGTTATCTTCATCCGATAGTTATTCTGTTATGGGGCCCACAAATGGTCACTACCGGTAAATTTAATATTCCCCCTCAAAGTGAAAGAATATTCCATGACCAAACGAATATTCCCCGACAACAATAAGTATTTTATAGCCACTTGCTTATTTTGAAAAAAAAATTCATATATCACCCTTAACTTTAACTTTTTATCAATTTAACCATTCACTGAATAGTAATTATAAGAAAAATTGAATACTTTTATTTCATAAAATTCGGGTCTTACAATTATAACCGTTAATTTGTGGCCTGTAGATTCTTATATATATATATATATATATATATATATATATATATATATATATGATCTTATCTTTACACACACACACACCCCCCCACACACACACACATATATATATATATATATTTATAAAAAATTTAAATAAAAAGTGATAAATAATATTATAATATTGTTATTACAATTAAAATATATCTTTTGATTACAAACTGAATATAATATATTAAACTTATTGAATTTATGAAAATATAAACTATATAAGTTCATAATTTAATTAATATTATTGTATTAATTTGGTAATTATATAGATCAGATTGAGGAGATCTACAAGTGTGATATTTGGGTTTGGTGAATTATTTTGTTATTATATTCAGGTACAGATTTCGTACTCTTTCAGCGAAACTTTTGTTAAATTTGATATGTTCATTTTGTTCCTCGTTTCGATTTCTGTTATTATTTCACAAAATTATTTCTTGTGAAATTCATATATTTGTTTCATTTTGGAGTTGACCCATTGGAATCATACTTGTACTCTTTGAATTAGGTTATCATGTCTAGTATTTATTTTGATATTTATAGAGCGATATATGTTGTTACCTTATTTTGGGGACATTATGATTTGATCTGGTTCAACATATACATTAGAACCCTATTTTGTGGATATTGTGTCGCATGTGTTGTAACACGATACTTATTTTGATGGTATTATGTCGCATGTGTTGTGATATGATATTTTTGTTAGAATGTATCGTAGGGTATATTGTAGCTATAACCACCTGTGGGGGTACCACATGCATATCGTCTTGGCACGAGAGGCATGACACTTTCCGTGGCAGTGTGATTAGTCCACGACGTCTCCATTTTGGCTCCGGAGGAAGTGGGCCATTTGATGTTTTATTGTGGGAGGCGTATGGGTTAACCCTAGTTTTCTGTTCTACGGATTGGTGATGTTGTGCCAAACACACCTATCTGATTTGCATACATTTGGATTTGCGATTCAATGTGTGATTTACCTTTGTGACATTATTTTGACTTGTTTGTGTGGCATTATTTTGACTTGCCTGTGTGGCAATGTATATATATCTGAGCTCACTCGGTATGAAATTACACCCAGCCATTTGATTTAGCTTATTATTTCATTGTATTAGTTTTGTTTGTTTCTGTTCAGTTTAATTAATTGAGTTAGTTACTTCAGTTCATTCTTTACTCTTCTATTTTTTTTCGTTAAATCTGTTGGTCCAGATATATTCTATTCAAACTTTGGATATCATATTTTCGTCAGTCTTTAAGCTTTAGGCTTTGTTAAGTAGATTTAGTTGATTTCGTATTTTAGTTATACATCTTTGTATTATCTATATCCGTACTGGGCAATTGGCTCATGCTGTGTTTTTCTTTCGGCAGGTTTGCAGGGGTGATCCAGGGCTAGTGTGATGAGAGAGTTGCCTTCGATCATCTAAGTTGATTCGATTTTAAGTTTTGATTAATTTGACTCTGTTTGCAGAATTGTATTTAGTACTTTATTAATGGATCACCACTATTAATATTTTGAAGTTATTAATGCTTTGTTTACTTATTTTGAGGTTTGTTGTACTTTGCACGTGACCTCCCTTTCCTTTTTGGGAAAGGGGTGTTACAGTACTTTAATCGGTTACTAGTATGGATCGATCTGAAACTTCGGCATCTGTGTTGTGTCCGAGAAACCAAATAGGCAACCCGTGTGTTCTCGTCTTCTTCCCCTTACTTGTATATTGTAGTAGTCCTAGTAAGTACTAACAAGTACAATATTTTGATATTTTATTTTTTTTATTTAATTTAATTTTTTTGATTTTAAATTTTAATGTTGAAATGATTATTAAAATTTAATCAAATTCATGGTTGGGAAATTTCATCAAGATGATGAAATCATGGGTTATATAAGGGGAGGAGGGTTCAAAACCTAATGGAGTAGTAATTTTATTTTTCTTCCAGATTAAGGTGTACAACTGTATATGGGTAGGTTGTGAAATGGTTAATAGATAACAGTAGGGGTGAGTAAGGTGCGGTTTGAAGGTTAAACTGTACACGAAACCGCTTAGGTACGGTTTGACAAATCCAAAATCGCACTTGAAACTATTTGTGATTGATGTAGTGTTGTTTTGAACTATGTGGTTTGGTTTCATTTGGTGTAGTTTCGGTTCCAAAACCAATTGAAATAACAAAACTGTAAAATAGTTTGCAAAATTATCCATGCAAACGTATTATGCAATGAAAATAATCATGGAGCTAATTTAGCAAAATAGTTCTAGGCATCAACAATTATATAGTTAATTAATACTATGTTATCACATTTGATTTGGGAAATACTATGCCACTCTTGATTTGCAAACATAATTGATATTGTTGATTCTTCATTCAATCTTGTAATATGTGTATTCTAAAATAAAATGAGGAGAATATGTTATAGTAGAGAAATTATATATACTCGTAGCAAATTTGTGAAAACACGATGATTATTTGGTACGGTTTCGGTTTTATGCGTGCGGTTTTGTCTAGTAACCAAACCGAAACCGTAAAATTGGTTTTTCAATCCACCTAAAACCGCCACATACGCTGGAACCGTTGGTGCGGTTTTAATTGGTGTGGTTTGTGCGATTTTTAGTGCGGTATCGGTTCCAATTTGGTTCCTTGCTCAGCCCTAGATAACAGTTGTTATGAGTGGAAACAAAAAGATCATTAAAGAGAAAATAATTTTAATTCTATGAGATATAATGCTTGTTGGGGCATGTTTATTTGGGTCCGGATGATTCGGTGGGTTATAGAAAGTTTATTTGGGTCTAGATGAGCAGGATCCTCTCCATTTCAATTTGAAATGGAGAGTCTCTATTTAAAGGTCCAGATTTAAAGTTATTAGATCTAATGAAATGTTTGGATTGGTGGAATAAGAGGGAAAATGGATTAAGTTATTCCACCGGAATAGAGAATGGGATGTTTGGTTGCATATTGTGAACGGAAGGATATATTCATGCCAGAATTTTAGTAAGCTTAAATTAAAAAAAATCATTCTAGGAGGGAGGGTCTTGAATAAGTTATTCCATCCCCTAATTTTGGTCAATTAACAATAAGAGGGACGCAACATTGACACATGACAAACGTTATGTATTCTTTCTATCTCTGGAGGTAAAGCTACTTCATAAGCTATCTCTCCTATGACACCCCCAAATTCGGGTATTTTATTTCCACAAGATTTGGTGTTCACTTGATAAAAACATTCATTTCTAACTCCCCAAATGTAATAAAATTTAACAATAAACCTTCCCATTAAAGGATTACATTAATAAGTTCAATAAAATCTCCCAAGTTATCTAACCTTTAAATACAAATATCAAGTGCAGAAAATTAAATAACTACATCACAATATTTAAAATAGAGTCTGACAATATAAAAGTCAACAGTTTACAAGTCTTCAATACTTGTTCATCTTTCCTTTCCCTTTACTGGTGGTAGGTTCATTGACGTTCTCAACTTTAGCTGTAATATTTATATAAGCAAGAGTGAGCAAACAAATGCTCACTTGAAGTGACAATAAATAATAATATCATAGCAACTGCCAAACAAATAAGCTCAATAGGATTGAATAATATTCCTTATCAATGATAATCAAGAACAAAAATTGAAGTATATATCTGAGGGTCATAAGACCACGAACTATATCCAAAGTTATAAGTATTCTTTCAACTTAAACCTAAACAGTCATAAGACTGTAGGGACTTCTCGTACTTAGGGGGATCGACCCTTCATACAATGTATTGTGCACAAACATCTAAACGGTTTGCGTAAATTATCCCCTGTAATAGGGTTGTTTATCTCAGTATTTAGAATACAAGTCCACACCAAAGTAAGTTTGGTTGGGATAAGTTTCAAGGTAATTTAGAGTTTAACGAACATCAACTAAGGATTAGTTGAATAAAAATATAATAACAATATGCTATGGAATAAGTTATAAATGAATCAACATTGTATGTTAAGGTCATGCTTTAGAAATGAACTACAAGCATAAACATTGAATAACATAACATACCTTGCTTGAACAATATTAAGCTAAGGCTAGAATTTTGTTTATTAAAGGAATTGAGTTATTGAGCATGCATAATAAATAGCAAATTAAACGATAAAACTTGTTCAACATAAGTGTATCAGAATTTAGAAGTTTTCATGTTAAGAAACAAGTTAAAAGTAGGAAACCTTTTCAAAGTAAGAGTTAGGTTAAAGAGCTTGCATGAATATAATTAAGTCGTATAAATTGGATTAAGAATTGGTTGCTCAATATAAAGGTAAATAGAACAAACTCAAATAGAGGTTAGAGTTTGTAAACTTGATCAATTGTAAACAAGATAGGGTAAAGAAAACTTGCCTTGCGTGTAGGCTAAACCGTAAACTTGATTCTCAATATCCTATACACATGTCATCATGACATAATTAGTTACTACATGTACTTTGTACATAATTAAGTACCTATTTCATGTATGATTTGGTTTTACTCATATAGTCAAGTCACACTATTAATGTAATAACGTAACTCATTAATTATAAATAATATTCTCACTCTTGGTACTATAACACCACAATTAACAAAAATCACATTTTAGTAGTCATAACATTGCACCTTATCAATAATTACAGATTTTATATAATTAAAATACACTTTCTGACAATCTGTGCTGGCGAAGTATTTGCATTTCCAGGTTTACTTTGAGATAACCTTTGGCATCTGGCGTTAGGCTTGCAGTACTATGCCTTGCGAGACACGTGCCTATACTTAAGGCAGGTGTGGCTCAAGCCCCGGCATATTACGAGACGAGACTTGTAGGATTATGAAGGCGGCCATATGCAATATAATTACTGATTCTGGCGACCACTTGAAAAACACAAACAAAGCCAATTTGGCTTACAAGTTACTTTCTAACAACCAAACTAACACGTAATATCAACATAGACCTCACACAAACATAAATTAAGATCTCTTAACATGATTTTACCTATATAAACAATATAAACATCGAATTTAAGACCTCTAATTTTACTATTCTTGCTAAAACTTCACTTTTTGACATTCTTAGTGAAAATCATCACTGTGACTTTGTTTTTCAACCAAAACAGTTAATTTAAAATGCTTTGTTTTCGTTTCTTCATGTACTTTCACAATCAATAAACAATTTACAGTTATAATATGAATTGAGTACCAATTTAAATTCCAATTTAAGCCATATTCAACATATGTCAATGTAAACTTACTGTAATATGATTTCCTCCATAATAAAATATATTACATGAATCAATTTACTATAAATCATCTATAAACCCATGAAAACAATTTTATATCAACCGATTATCGTATAAAAACTATAAAACAAACAATTAAACCCTCACACAAATTTTTACAGAGAACTTTTGGATAGAATAAAACTAAAACTTTGAAAAGTAGAAAGGCAGGGTTATACCTTCGCTAAAAGGTGATTACAACAACTTCTTCTTCTAAATTCTCAATTCACAAAGAATTTTCTCTTTTTCCTTCTTTCTTTTCTTTCTTTCTTTCTCTAACTTACGTACTTAGAAAATATAACGTATAATATAATAGGTATTAATTATATAATATAAATATATATGTAACTGATATCAGTTATATCTTTTTGAAAATCAAAAGCCATAGGGTTTGTTTGACTAAACCACTTTAAAACTTAATAACTTAAAATCCTTATGCCTTGTTTGGTAAAACCTATTTAAATTAAAGAATTAACATTCATTAAGCCTTGTTTGGCAAAACTGAATTGAAATCCTTTAATTTATTTTAATAACTCCTTTATAGTATAGTTTATGGTCACACTTTATTTAATTAAATTTTAATATTCAATTTAATTAAATCTAATAACAATTTATTAAATCAATTTACCACATAAATCAATACAACAAAATTATAATTTTACTTATAATTATAATTTTATTTAATAAATTAACACATCATTTTAATTACAAAATCAAATTAGAATATCATTATAATAATTCATTTAATCATCATAAACTCTCTAATTTAACTATTAATTTAAATTAGAATATTATCTCACAATAATTAATTTTCTTAACTTATAAATTATTTAACAAATAAATAATCAAATCAAATCACATTAAATAAATATTTATCCAACAAGAAACACATCAATTAAAATATTTATATAATTCAATAAATATTTGGAATTATAATTTAAAATTCTGGATTGCCACATCCTTTTCTTCTTACAAGGATTCTATCCCTAGAATCACAACTCAAACAAATCATTCGTCACATTCTTCCCTTCTTATAAAGATTCTATCCCCAGAATTGAAGACACAGTTAAACAAATAATTCAGGATAATCTTTCATCATTTTATCTTCGAGTTCCCACGTAGCTTCTTCAGCATTGTGGTTCCTCCATATCACCTTCACGGAAGGTATTTCTTTATTCCTGAGCACTTGTTCTTTCCTGTCAACTATCTGAATAGGGACTTCCTCATAAGACAAGTCCTTATCGAACTGTAATGGTTCGTACTCGATCATATGCTTGTAATCGGGTTTATACGGTCGTAACACCGAATCATGAAAAACATTGTGAACGTATTCCAACTCTGGAGGTAGAGCTACCTCATAAGCAACCTCTCCTACACTTCGCAGCACCTCGAAGGGTCCAATAAACCTCGGGCTTAGCTTTCCCTTTTTACCAAAATGAATTTTCCCCTTCCAGTGAGAAACTTTTAAGAACGCAAAATTTCCTACATCGAACTCACGATCTTCTCTGTGTTGATCATCATACTTCTTCTGTCTATCTTGAGCAGCTACCAATCTTGTCCTGATGAGTTTGACAACCACAGCAGTTTACTGTACTATTTGTGGTCCTAATAGTTAACGTTCACCAACTTCATCCCAAAGACAAAGGAGTGGAGTTACTTTCTTTGCATAATCGCTTTACTTAAGGCGGCATGCTGATGCTTGCATGGTAACTGTTGTTGTAGGTGAATTCTGCCAATGGTAAATGTTCATCCCAGTTCCCTTTGAAATCCATAATACATGCTCTGAGCATATCTTCCAACGTTTGGATTATTCGTTCGCTTTGGCCATCTGTTTGCGAATGGTACGCCGTACTCATTCTCAATTGTGTTCCCATACATTCTTGTAGTCTCTTCCAGAAGTTTGATGTGAATTGCGGATCTCTATCTGACACAATTGACACTGGAACTCCAAGTCTCGAAATGATCTATGATGAGTAAGTTTTATACCCATGAATTGAGTGCATTTGAGCTTAATCTTTTGGATGTTTTGAAGTGTATGTGTCTATTCATGCATGTTTTACGTTGTTTTGTAGGAATTGGGACAAAAGTTACTTGGATCGACGTTTGGGGTTGCTAGATTCGTATTTTCGGCTTGCAATTTACAGAGCAGCCACTTCAGGGACAATTTCAACATTTCTCCAGACCTTATTTCAGAAACCTTAAAGAATAAAAGTTGTATATCTACGTCTCATCTTTCCGGAATATCTTGAGTCATCAAAATCGGAGTTCGGACGAAGAAGTTATGATCATTTTTCCAAAAAGACGTCAGAACAAAAAATTTCCAGAAAAGAGGCCAACGCCGGGGAGCTAGGGGCAGTGTTCCAGTGCCGTGAGCAGCGCTGGGGCAATGGGCTCGGGCCTGGTCAAGTTGGGACGTGTTTTGGGGTAAATTTTAACACTTTTTGACTTCAAATTGGATTGGGTTTGCTCCTAAGCTAAAAATTGGACTTATAACCTATAAATACATGATATGAGGCATAGAATAAGGAGATTAGATTAAATAAAACACTCCATTAGATTAGAATATAAACCCTAGATTATATTGGATTATTGGAGATTGAAGCAACTTGGAGACCATTGAAGATCAAGAGCAGGAGCAAGAGGGGAGCATCAGATTTCCAGACAACAGATTCCATTCTTTACTCTACTTCTATTTTTGTCTTTTAATGTCTATTCAATTGTGGATTCTTGATTTTAATTCAATAACAATGAACTAAATTTCTTGTTTAAGATTGCAACAGATCTTATTGCATAACTTATTTTAGTATGTTTTTTTTATTAATTATTGTGATCTATTCTAGGGATTCTCTACTATGATTTGTGCATAATTGTTTAATTGTCTAACTAACAATTACCATGATAATCTATATGGATTTGGGAGATGAAATATAGATTTAGATCTAATCATAATAACATGTGATTGTATTTTCTACATGGTGTTGGAATTCATGATTTGTGTTTAGGATATGGATATACCTTTACGTCGCGTGTAATCTGATAGGGAACCTGTACTTTGAATCCTTTTTAATTGTAATTCACATAGGAATATAGTGAATTAGTTAATTAGGGTGTTTGATTCAATTCTATCAACTGTGAATTTGGATTAATATGTTTGTGATGAATCTGAAGGTGGTTATAAATACTAATATCTTCCTGATTAAGAATCCAGAAAAGTGAGCATAATTAATAAGAAGTGTTTTAATATAAGTGAAGTAATAAGTGAAGTTGAAATCTTAAATCTCCATAACTTGATTTTCAACTAGTGGTAGTAGTAGTAGGTTAATTATATATTTTAATTCACAACATTAAATCGATTGTTTAAATAAAATTAGTTTGGTTAAGAACTAATACTTGGTGATTTCTATTAAATAATTTCTCATGGGAATAATACTTTACTTTCACTTTATTACTTGTTGACCGTGTATGTGACGCCCCTAAAATAGATATACATCACCCATCTTGAGTCGCTAAATACATGGTATAAAATTCAAATACAACTTAATTATACAACAATTGTGTAAAATACGACAAAACATAATCTAAGAGTTTTAATAAGAATATTGTCATCTAGACAATATCCACACTCAATGGAGTCCTCATTACATTTATTGTCACACTATTTAACAGAATAGTGAGGACTACTAATGCTATCATCTGGACCGTCACTCCATTCCCCGACTAGTCCCGGCTATGTTCTCATTTCCTGAAGAGAACAGTGAAAGAAAGGGTGAGCTGTATTGGGAGAATGCATATTATGATTTGATGTTATAATGTATATGCTCATGATTAGTTGTAAAGTCCTTCAAGTAAGATATGTACAAGGACTTAGTTATAGATCAAATTTGTTAGGTTGATCTAAGCTCTTAACGTGTATCATTCTTTCATAGAATGTATAGATAGAAAGATCAAAGCTGTTAGGTTGATCTTGAGATGTAATAGATAAGCTTGAAGAAGTCGATTGTATAAATCGATCAACATTGCGTAAGTCAAAAGCGTAAACGTAGAGCTTCAAAGATTGTAGTGTGCCTGCCTTGAAGGGCCTCTTCAGAAATCGTAGAGTGGTCTCAACGTTTGCCGAGCCAACTCAACGATCGTAGTATGCTGAAGGAAATGTAAAGTTTATAAGTCAACGATCGTAGAGTGCTCTCGGGAACGTAGACTTTACAACTCAAGCAAGCAAAGATCGTAGTGTGCAAAGACTTCAGAGAAATCATAGTGCTCTCGGCTGATAGCATCAGACCAGGCACCAAGGCGACAAGTCACCATGATCTGAATCGTAGAGCATCTGTCTTGTATCAGAGAACATCGAGCCTTATGATTTATGTGGAAGATAGATTCCAACATAAAAGGAATGAATTCTAAACGCTGCAGTACTCACCAGTCCCAAAGTCACAAGAAAATATCCTTAGTATGCAACAAAGAGGCGTATTGAAGAAGCTAAGGAAAGTACCATTGGTAAGGGGGAAAACACCTTTTCAGGTGTTAGGTGAGAAAGCGATCTGCGGTGTCGATGGGCGAATGCGCTTTAGGAAGATGTGCAGAAATGTCTCCATCAAAGATCAGAAAGGTCAAACACATTTAATACCTCAACGGATGGATCCAACGAATTGTTTTGAAGATCACATATATGCAAATCAAGCAAATGAGAGATTAGCAAGCAAGCATTGAACAAACAACGTGAAAAACTCTCAAGCTCAACTCTACGATCTGAGAATTAGCAAAGCTTGCTCAGCTACTCAGTTCTTTCGAACAACTGCTTAAACAGCAACTGAGTAGCAATCATCAAGAACTCAACATCTATCAATCAACTGAAGAAGAGTACCAAGTCTGCTGGACTTGAAGAGTTCTAAGTGAACTGTAAGAGAGCCAAGTTTGGTGGACTTGAAGAGTTCAAGAGTGAACTAAGAAGTTCCTAGACTGCTGGTCTAGAAGGAATCTGTGTGATTCAGAAGTTGTAAAAGACATCCTTAGTGGATATCCTACTCGTTGAGTAGAAGAGTGGACTAGGAGCTTTAAGTGCTCTGAACCACTTAAAACGACTATGTCTTTTGCGTTCATAACTATAACTGCTATATCTGCCATAACTGCTATAACTGCCTCACTCTCATAACTCCACTACTTTGTAAAGAAGATTAAAACAAACATCAATTCCGCTAAGTTTTAATCATCATCAAAGAACAAGTATAAAACGATAAGATTTTTTAAATATCTATTCAATCCCCCCTTCTAGATAACTATTGTGCCAACTAAGAACTAACAATTGGTATCAAAGCAGGTTCTATTATACATCTTACAAGCTTTAGTAGATCCAATGGCACACATACCAATCGAATCTAGAACTGGAGGAGGCAGCAAGCCACCAATGTGCAACAAGGATAAATTTGCAAACTGGAAAGTCAGAATGCAAGCATACATGGACTCAATACATGAAGATCTATTTGAGACCGTTCAAAATGGGCCCTATATTCCAATGAAGCTTGCACCAACCACTGACGATCCAAACAGAATTCAAATCAAGGTTAAAGAAGAGTGGACAGGCAACGAGAAGAGAGCTGTCCAACTTGACAAAAAGGCCAAGAACATCCTGTTCCAATCCTTAGAAGATGATCTGTTCAAAAACGTTGTCAATAGCAAAACAGCTAAGGAGGTTTGGGAAGCATTGTTGATCATGCGCGAAGGAACTGAAGAAGTCAGAGAAAACAAACAATCTCTCCTGACACAGCAGTATGAGATGTTTGCTCATGTTCAAGGAGAAAACGTGACTGCCATCTATGAGAGATTCAACATTTTGCTCAACTCTCTACGAGCATATGGGAAGATCTATCTTAACAAAGATCTGATCATAAAGTTCATGAGAGCCCTACCGAGAAAGTGGGATGCCAAAACCACTGCGATAAGAGAGTCAAAGAATCTTCACGAGACGACAGTTCAATAACTATATGGCAATCTCCTGACATAGGAACTGGAGCTGACTCAACGAGCTGAAACCCTATCAAAAGGAAGAAGGAATGATAAGAGTGTTGCTCTCAAGGCAACTGAGAGTGCATCAAAGGTCAACACTGAGATTGACTCTGATTATGATGAGGACGATGATGAAGACCTTGCTATGCTGGTAAAAAGACTGAGAAGGTTCATGCTTCAAGGCAAAACCAGCAAGCCAAAGAAGGTCAGCAACTACGGTAGCGAGGAGCAAATAAATGATCTATGCTACAACTGCAAGAAGCCTAACCACTTCATTGCCAACTGCAACAAACCTCTAAGAGAAGAACTAAAGAAGAAACAACATGCAAAGAAGGAATACAAAGGAAACAAAAGGCCTCAGAAGAGAGACAAAAGCCTGGTAGCTGGAGGATCATGGAGCGATTCAGACAATGACACCAATCCTGACTCCGGAGATGATGAAGAACCACTAATGGCTAATCTGTGCTTAATGGCCAAACATGCAAAGGATAAACAAAACCTCAACATTCATGATGTAAGTCTCGATGAGGTATTTGACTTCAACTCACCTGCTGTAGACATAAATGATTTAAGAACTGCACTGCATGGCATAACCATTGATCTACATCAATACATGAAGTGGTTCAGAGTTTTTTCTAAAGATCGTTCACTTCTTCAAGAGGAGAAGAAGAAAGTTCAAGAAGAGCTTGAAACAACCCTTCTTAGTACTAACCTTCTCTCCAAACTTGAGGCTGAGAATGAGATCTTGAAATAGACAAATAAACTCAATGCACAAAGAGAGTCTAATCTAACCTCTAAGATTGAGGAACTAGAAAAGACTATCTCTGCATGGAACAAATCCTCATCATCCATGGACTCCCTGCTCTCTAGTCAGAGAAGCACATTCTACAAAACAGGCTTAGGCTTTAGGAATCCATCTCAGAGCCATGTGTGGAAAAGACGAAGGAAACTAGCACTAGTAATGCCTTAAGTTTTAGTAGAAGCATTACATTTGTGAAATCCTCACAGAAGGAAGAACCAGTTCAACCCTGTTCTACTGTTTCCATTCATACTCAAAGGAGTAAGGGATCTCATGATGGTCTGGGCTTCATAAAAGAGAAGAGTAACCTAACCTCTACTCATCCACCTCGAAGAATCGTAGAGTCAACCAAGACCAACTCTACGAATCAACTGGGAAGATACAGTAGAGGTAAGGCACACTCTTCACTATTTGTGAAATCCAAGGACACATGGAAGAATGGGAATCAGTTTAACAGAAGGATAACTAAAGAACCACACAAGTCCAAATAGAGGATGAATCATCATACACACACAGGCATACATCATACTAGATGTTTTATATGTAATAAATATGGTCACAAGGCTGCCAAGTGTTATTATAATTCCATACATGTGAAACACAAGATTAAACAGATTTAGGTCCCCAAAGGCACTAACAAAGAAGGACCCATGCAAATATTGGTACCAAAATGAGGGTTCAATATTTTGACAAGAAAAGAGCTCCACGATCACCACATGGTATCTGGATGCTCAAGGCACATGACCGGGAACAAAGCCCTCTTATCTAACTACATAGAGAATAAGGGTCCCTCAGTCATCTTTGGAGACAACGGCTCGGGCAAGACAAGAGGATACGGCTCTGCTGGCAATGGTGCAGTATCTTTCAGCAAGGTAGCATATGTAGAAGGTCTCCAACACAACCTTCTAAGCGTCAGTTAACTCTGCGACAAGGGTCATTAAGTGACATTCCTCAACAACCAATGTCAAGTCAGAGATTTGAAGACATCTGTTGTAAAGCTAAACGGGACAAGAGAAGGAAATGTCTACTTAGTGGATCTTGGTTAACTAAGCTCAGATGAGACAATATGTTTTCTGGCAAAATCATCTGAAGAAATGAGCTGGCTATGGCATAAATGGTTGTCTCACTTAAACTTCAAGAACATGTCCAAACTGGCATCAAAAGATCTCGTAGCACGCCTACCTAAGTTCAACTTCGTAAAAGAAAGGCCATGCAATGCCTGTCAGCTTGGAAAGCAAACCAGAAGCTCATTCAAAAGCAAAACTACCAACTCTATCGACAAGTCCCTACAGTTGCTTCACATAGATCTATTTGGGCCAATTACAACAACTAGTCTTGGAGGAAAAAGATACTCTCTAGTTATAGTCGATGACTACACCAGATTCACATAGGTATTCTTCCTAACTTCAAAGGATGAAACGAGCTCCCAGCTAATCAAGATGTTCAGACTGGTGATGAACGAGAAAGGAGAGAAAATCAAGGCCATAAGGAGTGATCATGGCGGAGAATTCGACTTCGAAAATGGACCATTCTCACGCGATGCATAATGGATCGATCATAACTTCTCGACTCCACGAACTCCTCAACAAAATGGAGTAAATGAAAGAAAGAAACGAGAACCTTGATTGAAGTTTGGAAGAACTCTACTTGCAACAAACTCATCTGCTGAATACTTCAGAGGCGAAAGTCATCAACAGTGCATGCTACACGCAGAATGATCACTAATACACTCTACTATCAAGAAGGCGCCCTACGAGCGTGGAAAGGAAAAAGCTAAGTGTCGGCTACTTTCATGTTTTCTACCGTGCATGCTACATTCTCAACAATGGAAAGCGATGACGACAAAATTTCAGCCAAGTCGAAGTCGAAGGAATCTTTCTTGGATATGCCATGAGATGATAAAGGCTTACAGTGTTCAACAAAAAGACACTAAGTGTTGAAGTCTCAATTCATATCATCTTCGATGAAACAGACTCAGACAACACAGTGCTTTAAGACACTACGACCGATAATGCAGACACTTCGAATGAAATCGTTGAGCCCAACACAACGATCATAGTGCCAGATAGTGAAATCATTGAACAACAAAATGAGATCGTAGAGAGGTCTATGCAAGACAATGAACCTCCACACCAAGAAGAAGAAATAGATCTTGAAGACTTAAGACAAGAAGGCATCAGGACAGATGTCCCAACCGGTTATAAATGGGCCAGAGATCACACTCAGGATCTAATCATTGGAGATCCGAGTGCTAGAGTCAAAACATGAGCTGCTACTCAAAATTAATGCTTTTATCTAAGATTCATATCACAAACAGAACCAAAGAAGATAGAGGATGCTATGGAAGACTCCAGTTGGATAGAAGCCATGCAAGAAGAACTCAACCAATTTGAACGAAGCAAAGTATGGAGTTTGGTACCAAGACCAAAGAGTCATCCTGTCAGTGGAACCAAGTGGGTCTTCAGAAACAAAATGGATGAAGATGGAGTTATAACCAGGAACAAGGCAATATTAGTGGCAAAAGGCTATTCTTAAGAAGAAGGCATTGACTACGATGAGACATTTGCACCTGTTGCCAGACTAGAACAATCAAAATCTTTCTTGCCTTTGCTGCTCACATGAAGTTCAAAGTCTTTCAGATGGATGTCAAAAGTGCATTCCTAAATGGAGAACTCTGAGAAGAAGTCTATGTAGAGCAACCTCCAGGTTTTATCAATCCATCTCTTTCCAATTATGTTTATAGATTAGACAAAGCTTTATATGGTCTTAAACAAGCACCTAGAGCATGGTATGAAACACTAACTAACTTCTTAATTGAAAATGGGTTTACTAGAGGTAGAGTAGATACCACACTGTTTCTTAGAAAGCATAAAGACAAAGTCTTATTAGTTCAAATATATGTTGATGATATTATTTTTGGTTCTATTGACGAAAATTTATGCAAGAGATTCTCTAAGCTAATGTAGATCAAGTTTGAAATGAGCATGATGGGTGAGCTGAATTTCTTCCTTGGACTGCAAGTAAAGCAGACTGATGAAGGAATTTTCATAAACCAAGCCAAGTACATGAAAGACTTACTCAAGAAGTATGGCATGGAATCAGCCTCTCCCGTGAAAACACCAATTGCTCCCGCAACCAAGCTTGACAAAGATGAAAAGGGTAAAAGTATTGATATAACTCAATACGGAGGTATGATAGGTTCTCTTTTATATCTAACTGCCAGTAGACCAGACATAATGTTTGCAATATGCATATGTGCTAGATTTCAGGCTAACCCTAAAGAGTCACATTTGTCACTTTGTAAAGAGGATCTTGAGTATCTCGGTACACCTTACTTGGGGCTTTGTACCCCGAAGGAATCCTCATTTGAACTAACAGGATTCACGATCTTGATTTTGCGAGGATGCAAAATAGATAGAAAGAGTACCGATGGCACCCGTCGAATTGCTAGGAAATGGACTTGTGTCTGGTTTAGCAAAAAAAGCAAAACTCGATATCTACTTCAACTACGTGAAGTTGAATACATTGTTCTTTGGCGGTATTTCTTGCTTTCGGATCCTATGGATGAAAAATCACTAGTTGACTATGGGTTTGATTTCAAATCTATTCCCATTCACTGTGATAACATAAGTGCCATAGCAACAATTCATAACCCTGTTATGCATTCTAGGACTAAGCAAATAGAGATAAGGTATCACTTCATTAGGGATCATGTACAGAATGGAACTATATCTTTACAATATATCCGTACTGAAAATCAACTTGCTGATGTTTTTACAAAACCTTTAGATGAATCCAGATTTAATAAGTTAATAAGTGAGCTAGGCATGCTAAATCTTCAACCATAAAATATATGCTCTAGATTGTGCTAACCATAACAGATACAAAGGCTGAACTCAAAATCGTAGACATGATCAAGGGAAGTCCACGATCGTAGAGCTGAAGAGACAAAACCACCTCAACGATCGTAGCGAAGACTCAACCATCGTAGAGCAGACTCAACGATGACAAAATTCCCATCAACGAAGCAAGAGTGCATCCTGTGATGATAAACTTTAAAACATAGCAATCCCTCTTATAAGCGCCTCAGGAAACAAACCTAACCCTTGACTCACTCCAAGAGGTTGGCCTTTCCTGAGTTACCTTAAAAGAATGCTATGTCAAAAGCTCATCACAAGGATCCGGTCAGACTCGAAGATCGTAGAACAGACACGGCGAATGCTGGATAGACTCGACGATCGTAGAACAGACCCGACGAATGGTGGACAGACTCGACGATCATAGAACAGACACGACAAATGCAAAGCACTCAACGATCACAAAACTACCTCAACAATCGTAGTCCTCCCTAATGACACCTCAGCTCTGCAGGAGCCAAGGGCAAATCAGTACAATCCCTATCAGTCAAGATCATAGAGCCAAGCAAAAGACGACACCTGTCCCACTAAGCAAAACGAAGAGAGGGAAGTTGTAAGTACAAATTGAAATTATTTTTTTTGAAATCAGAAGTTCAAAAGATTATCGCTCTCATCCTCTCTAAAAGCAGAAACCCTAAATTAGAGGAAAGTTCTTTCATATCTCACTTCCAACTACAAAATCAATGGCGGCATCCAGTGTTATCTCAGGCTACAGACTCTGTTTTGATGAGTTCAAAATAGCTCAACCCAAGTTCCACAAGACTCTGGCCTTACTGAAGAAGGCAGATCTCGAAGAAGCCTTGAGCACAGATACATTGATTTATCCAATGTTAGTGAAAGAGTTCTACAGGAATGGAGTATTTGAAAACGACATCATCACTACGAGAGTAAGGGATGTGGTAATCAGACTGAAGGCCGAAGACATCAACCTCGCCTTAGGTCTCAAAAATGAAGGGCATCCATTCTTAGATAGCGTAGACTTCCAAGAGGGACTCAGAAGAATGCATCACAAGAAACTCCCCTCTGTGAAAGGGTACAAGAAGAAGGAGTTCCCACAGAGGTATGAATTTCTAGCCGATATAGTTGGAAAATGTATATGCTGCAAGAGCTTAGGTCACCACTCTGTGAATGAAGTTCAACTTAGGGTCATGACTTCCATGAGTTATGGAATACAACTCAACTATGGAGCCCTATTGCTCGATTGGATTGGTAAGTGGCTCGTCAACTCAAAGAAGTCAAAAAGCCCTCAGAAGATGCTATACGGGCGATTCATAAGCATCATTCTACAATCAGCCCTCGGTGACAAAATTGGGGATAAAGAAGGAGAAGCTATCAACCGAAATAGACGAATGACCCAGAAATTGTTTGAAAATTGGAAGAGGAACCCAGCTGAGTATGTTCGAATGATGACCGAATCCAGTGGAAGAACTGGGGATCTGAAGGACTCATGCTTTCCAGGAATCATGTCTGTGGTCAGGGAGATCGAAGAAGAAGAAGAAACCAATAAAGAAAAACCCTCTGTCCTTACCAGAAAAAGCAAGGACAAGAGGAAGCTAAGGGCTAGACTGGTAGAAGAGCCTCAATAATCTACCATTGATATACCTCTAGAGTCCTCTGATATAGAGACTCTGAGGATGCTAAGAAGAAAGCAGCAGCAAGATGAAGTAGATGAGGATCAAGCTACCATATCCCAGATCCTGAAGAAGAACAAAGTTGGTCATAAGTCCAAAAGGCCATCAGTCACCTCAATCGTAGAGTCTCTACAATTCGTAGAGACCAGACCAAGCATGGGAGGCAAGGAAGCAGCTGCTTCAAGCATAGTGGTTGTTAAACAGGACAACACTGAGGTTCAAGAAAGTCCTGAAGCTGTGGCTAAGCCTAGTAAATCAAGGAGAAAGCTGGTCAAGAAGTACATTCTTGAGAATGAAAAAGTGCTCAAGAAGGAAGACAAGAGCATGGTTGCCCAAGAAGACAGTGCTCCAGCTGAGAGGGAGATTCCTAAGATTCTCATGATAGAGAATACACCAGCTAAGGGGGAGATGCCAACTAAGGGAGAGATGCCAGAAGCTCAAGAAGGTGCTCCAATTGAGGGGGAGCTTATGAGCCTACAAGAAGATGATCAAGTTGAGGGAGAGCCTCAAGATATCTCCATGGCAGAAGAAGATGTTCCTGCCAGAAATGAAGAGGAACCAGTAAAAGAACATCAAGAGCCCATTGAGATAATGGAGTCCTTCAACGAAGACAAAGAAGATGAAGAAGATGATGATGACCTCCAGATCACTAGTGTGGGCAGAGATGGGTATAGAAGCTATCTCTACAATCAGATGTTCTCATACCTACCCATGATGGCATACCATCAAGCCCAAATCCTAAACTCTTGGGATCATATGTTCTGGAGCTTCAAAGAGTATCCAACCATCTCAGTATTGGCTCATGGATTTCCAGGGAAATTCAACTTTACCAAGAAGTTGATTACCAACAACTCTTCCTCAAAGGATAAACTTGAGATATTGTCTATCCCTACCCAATTCAGAATTAATCACTTGCCATCATCCTCATTTAGTCAATTCTATGAATTCCCTGGATGGTTGGAAGTGATTCTTAATCCAGTAAATTAATTTCTAGTTGCAGAATCCCAAAATTCTATAACTGAGGAACCAAATGCAGTCAACTTCATTTTGCTCCCACAAACCACCACCTCTACGATTCATGACTCTAGCCCCATCGTAGAGTCCCAAATTGAAATCGAAGAGCCACATATTCCAGATATTGAAACTCAGGCCCCTCCATCAGACATACCATCCTCCTCCTCCAATGACTATTTTAGTCTTGATCTTGCTCTCTACTCACTGCAAGATAAATCTCAGAAAATAACCCTTCCATTCAACAATCCTCAAACCAATGATACTCTCCCAAATCTGCCCACGAAGGATGACTTGAAGGAAGCATCCAAGAACATGGTCAAGACCATAGAAGAAAGCCTGGAATCTCACTCCGACCTCATTCATATCCGGCTGAATCAAATGATCACAGCTGCAAATAATTTTCCTAGCACTATGAACGCTGAGCTTACAAAGAAGCTGAGGGAAATTATCCAAGAAATTCTTAAGAGCATGAAGGACATAGATGAGATTCACTTCCAGATAGCCACCAAGCAAAGAGCGGCTGTTCTTGAAATGCAGAAACATCAAAAAGTTTAAAATAAACTTATGCTGAAGAACATCATCAACTTGAAAGCTTCAGACCAAGAATTCCAGAAATCTTATGTCAATCAGAAATAGCAGACTGACATTGTTCTCACTGCCCTCCGAAACAAAGAAGATAGATCTGAAATCCAGATAAAGGAAAGTCGAGAGGACATTGCTCAGACACAAAGCCAACTGAACGAGCTTGTCCAAGGAGTAAATCGACTTTTTACAGACATTCGAACCCTTGATGCTGACATAAAGGGGGAGAATAAAGGGAAAGGAGTTCATGGAGCACAAAGGGATCAGGGCAGAGGCAGAGGAGGTCAAGGAAACCAAGAAAGGGGAAGAAGATAATTTTCACGAAGCCCTCCTACAAGAGCAGTCCCTACCAATGACTCCACGATCAAGCAATCAGACTCAGCGATCTGATCAGCAGGAAGTCTTGATGGCTTAGCCTTTAAGAAGTCAAGGGCCAACTACTAGCTCACCAAATGTGACCACCACAGGCCTAAGAATTCCAATTGGAGACCCAGCATTCATGAATAGGCATAATCACAACCCGATAGTAAGTCCAAGTGAGCTGGAAGAGTTAGCTAGAAGGGTTGAAGATAGTAAGAAAAGAAGGGCTGAGAAGTATGCCAATCCTCCAAGGAAAAGGTCAAAGAAATAGAGATAAGTTGAAACTTTAAATTCTTATTGATGTAAAGCTAAACTACAATATTTCTTGAACATCAAACAAATTCATGCTTATTCTCTAGAAATTTCAGTTGCTCACTGAAATACTAAGTCATGTTTAAATTTCCTGCAAATGCATCTAGACACTAATAATCATGACAACAAATCTCCTTAGTTATGTCAACATCAAATAGGGGGAGATTGTTGGGAGAATGCATATTATGATTTGATGTTTTAATGTATATGCTTATGATTAGTTGTAAAGTCCTTCAAGTAAGATATGTACAAGGACTTAGTGATAGATCAAATTTGTTAGGTTGATCTAAGCTCTCAACGTGTATCATTCTTTCATAGAATGTATAAATAGAAAGATCAAAGCTGTTAGGTTGATCTTAAGATGTAATAGATAGGCTTCGAAGAAGTCGGTGTATAAATCTGATCAACATTGCAGAAGTCAAGGCAGAAATGTAGAGCTTCAAAGATCGTAGTGTGCACGCCTTTAAAGGGCCTCTTCTTCTAAATCGTAGAGTGGTCTCAACATTTGCAGAGCCAACTCAACGATCGTAGTATGCTGAAGGAAACGTAGAGTTTACAAGTCAACGATCGTAGAGTGCTCTCGGGAATGTAGAGTTTACAACTCAAGCAAGAAAAGATCATAGTGTGCAAAGACTTCAGAGAAATCATAGTGCTCTCGCCTGATAGCATCAGACCAGGCACCAAGGCGACAAGTCACCATGATCTGAATCGTAGAGCATCTGTCTTATTTCAGAGAATGTCGAGCCTTATGATTTATGTGGAAGACAGATTCCAACATAAGAGGAATGGATTCTAAACACTGCAGTACTCACCAGTCCCAAAGTCATAAGAAAATATCATTAGTATGCAACAAAGAGGCGTATTGAAGAAGCTAAGGAAAGTACCATTGGTAAGGGGGAAATGACCTTTTCAGGAGTTAGGTGAAAAAGCAGTCTGCAGTGTCAGTGGGCCAGAATGCAGTTTCAGAAGATGTGCAAAAATGTCTCCATCAAAGATCAGAAAGGTCAAACGCATTTAATACCTCAACGGATGGATCCAATGGATAGTTTTCAAGATCACATATATGCAAATTAAACAGATGAGAGAGAAGCAAGCAAGCATTGAACAAAAAACGTGAACAACTCTCAAGCTCAACTCTACAATCTGAGAATTAGCAAAGCTTGCTCAGCTACTCAGTTCTTTCAAACAAGTGCTTATAAACAGCAACTGAGTAGCAACCATCAAGAAGTCAACATCTATCAATCAACTAAAGAAGAGTACCAAGTCTGCTGGACTTAAAGAGTTCTAAGTGAACTGTAAGAGAGCCAAGTTTGCTGGACTTGAAGAGTTCAAGAGTGAACTAAGAAGTTCCTAGACTACTGGTCTAGAAGGAATATGTGTGATTCAGAAGTTGTAAAAGACATCCTTAGTGGATATCCTACTCGTTGAGTAGAAGAGTGGACTAGGAGCTTTAAGTGCTCTGAACCACTTAAAACGACTGTGTCTTTTGCGTTCATAACTATAACTGCTATATCTACAATAACTGCTATAACTGCTTCACTCTCATAACTTCATTGCTTTGTAAAGAAGATTAAAACAAACATCAATTCCGCTAAGTTTTAATCATCATCAAAGAACAAGTTTAAAATGAAAAGATTTTTTAAATATCTATTCAACCCCCCCCCCCCCCTTCTAGATAACTATTATGCCAACTAGGAACTAACAAGTTCAACTAGCCCAGTAAGAAATATTATGACTAAGATAATGCAAAATAATTTATCGTTAGCCTTCAACAGTGTTAAATTGATAAAATATAACAAACATCAAGTTTAACTGCAGTGAACAAGCAATCCATTAGAAGAGTCAAGTAGAGAATAAAATCTACTATCTTCTATGATTTAAAAGGTTTTTCATCACTTTTATCGATGAGACTCAGCTTAATAAATAATCCACATCATCCCTGCACTACTACTGACGGATATTCATTAGTATCACGACCATAAAATTATCCATGCACTACACGGCCAAGGATATTCGTATTCATTAATTGTTACGATCATGCCAAAACATCCATCAATGCACTACGGGTCAATGAGGACATTTTCCACATCATTTGTAACATTACGATCATGATTATACCGAATAATCACTTGGGTCATAATCATACCAATTCCATCTATGCACTACAAAGCCACATATGACTTTCAACATAATATAAACATGAAGATGATGACAATGATATAAGAATTCAATTAAACAAGTTAAAGAATTAATTTATCCAGGAACCAATAACGTCCAAATTGTCAATATGATACTTCTTTGTGTAGTAAAATTCAAGAATGCTCAGAAAAATATTTTCATGAAAAGATATTGGATGAAGCACAAATATCAAGGATATTCTACTAATTTCATGGAGTATAGAAGTCAAAGCTTTAACCAACTGAGTATAAGAGAATATATAAAACTGTAAATGGATTTTCGTCCGCAATGCGGTAATCCACTTAGACAGATCATTTCCACAATTTAATAAGGAATGAATACAAAGGATCATTCACCATACATGTTATAATCCACATAGACAGGTTATTCCAACAGAATAATAAAGAATGGAATAACAGAAGAAATCACCATGCATGCGATAGACCGCACATAAAGGTTATTCCAGCAGAATAATAAAGAATGGAATCAGGTCATGTGTAATCTGCACATACAGGATGTTCCAACATAATAATAAAGAACGAAACTAGGTCATGCGTAAACCGCACAGACAGGATGTTCTAACATAATAATAAAGAATGAAACCAGGTCATGCGTAAACGCACAGACAGGATGTTCCAACATAATAATAAAGAATGGAATAACAACAGAATTCACTGTGCACGCGATAGATCAAGACGCATAAAAGTTATTCCAATGTAATAATAAAGACCGGAATAACGTAAGAATTTCACCATGTATATGCGGTACCGCATTGACAAAAGTTATTCCAACATAATAATAAATAATGGAATAACAACCTTTACGAGAATTGAAAGAAAATAACTCTCTTCATGAATACGAAAGAATAATACCCCTTACGAGTACAACAAATAATATCCCTTACCTTAGAAGAAACTGGATCTAGGAGTAGTGAAGTAGCAGAATACTTTTCTTCTTTCTCTCTATAGTTTCTCTTTCTAGAGTTTCAGTGATTTCGTAAGAAATAATGAAGGAATGAGCTTCTATTTATAAGAGAATGGACTGAATAGTAACTAATTCATGAACGGTCCAGATTGATTTACTTTTAAACTGACGGTCCATATTGATTTACTATGCAGTATTAATAAAATATTCTAATAAAACAAAATCTTTTAAATAAAATATAATATATTCTATTTATAATCTAATAAAATGAATAACTTTATAAAAGTATTCTGCTTTATATAAAAAAGATTTTACTATGAAAACACTATGCAGGCACTATGCAAACACTATACATAATAGAATATTATATATTCTATTTATAGTCGAATAAAACAAATAACTTTATAAAAGTATTCATTTTATATAAAAAGATTTTACTATCTGCAAACACTATCGCAGACACTATGCAAACATTATGCATAATAGAATATCATATATTCTATTTATAGTCTAATAAAACAAATAACTTTATAAAAGTATTCTGCTTTATATAAAAGGTTTTCTGCCTTATTACATTTATAATAATAAACTTATCACCTTTATTATAATTCACAATATTAATCGACTAGGTCGTTCCTGAAAATAGGAGCTTTCAATAAGGATTTCTCCTATTGGCATGCAATTAGGTGACCAAACCTCTCCTCGATGTAACTTCTAGACATCGTTAAAATTGCAAATAATAATATTAATAACTTTGTCGTCTCAATTATTGATTTAATAATATATAAAATATTGACAATAATTGAATCAGTTAACAAGAGATACTATGCAGTAATTACTGTAACAATAATTGAACAAAACTGAGTGACTTCTCATGTAAGCATCAATAATCAATACCGTGTGTTACTATGCAACCACGCCAGACATCGCATTTCTTTTAACACCAGGTGTTTCAACAATTAACGGTAAAACTTTCGCCGTTATTTTCATAAAGTATTTTTGTCATTTTCTCGATCCGATAATAATTCCGTTGTAGGGTCCACTAATGATTGTCTTAGTAATACGGATATTCCCCAACAAAAAGAATATTCTCTAATAAATCGAATATTATACAACAACTTGCATACTTTTCAAAATTTATAAATATTACCCACAACTATAACATTATATCAAATCCACACCATAATATTAAAAAAATATTTCGAGAAATTTAAATCTTTATTCATAAAATTTGGGGTCTCACAATCTCTACTCCTTATGGAATTTTGCCCTCGAAATTTACGTACGTACCTGGTATGATGAGGATACCTTGACTTCATTTCATATTCTAACTCTTGAGGTATAACCTTTGAGTGTTAAATACAATCCTTCTTATCCAAGATTTTAACACGTAGCTCCTCATACGTTAAATCTTCTGCTATCTCGTCTAGTTCTAATTTAATAACGTGGTTCGGGTCATCCACATATTTACGTAACATCGATACGTGAAAAAAAATATTATGAACACGCGACATACTTGGCGGTAAAACGAGTCTATAGGCCATAGTTCCTACTCGATCAAGGATTTCAAATGGGCCAATAAAATTGAGGGTTGAGATTTTCTCTCTTCATCGATTCTTGCTTCTAGAATAACGTCCTCTTGAACCTTCTTCTTCACATTCATCAACTCTGAGTATGTAGCTTGAGCAGCTTTAACTTTATCGATTAAAGTTGATTCTAATCGTATATTCGTTATGTTCACGTGGGTCCCTAGAGTCTTTAACTCTATCTCCATCATTTGTAAGTTATACGAAATGGGTCTTTGTGTTAACAACATCGCACTCGTAAACGCATACGATCTTTTACTCAACGTATCAGCTACCACATTCGCTCTTCCACGATGATATTGAATGGTACGATCATAATCTTCAATAGCTCAAGCCAACGTCTTTGGCACATGTTACGTTCGTTTTAGGTGAAGAAAATATTTGAGGGTTTTAGAAATGTGTTTTGTATTGGGGTCAATACAAATTTCGATTTCACGCTCTAGGGGTAGACTAAGAAGTCTTCAAGAATACGTTAGGAAATTTATTAACAATAGAAATATCATTTAAAACAGTGACTCTCATCCAAGACTTAGACATCACGTCACATTAATACCTATCAACTTACCATCGTCATTCACGACATCGCCTACAGAAAGTCTGGCTTCGGTGCATTCCACACAAGGAAGTCACCAGCAAAAGGCTTGGGGATCTTTTCTATGGCTTAATATAACAGTGATTGACTTTAGTTGTTTGGTTGCTTGAATTCGCATAACAGGTTGGTTAGGAATATGAAAGCTAACAACCTTTCAAAAATCTTGATGAGTAGTTAACCAATCGATTCCTAAAATCACATCAAAGGCAAGTATTTTCAAAGAGATAAGATCGACAGGTAACGTGAAAGTGTCGATTTGAATCAATAAGACTTATAAACAGTGGAGGTAACGAATGTTTCTACTATCAAAGTTTCAACCAATAAGTCAAAGTCTAATTCCTCTGAAGTCAAATTTAAACATTGAGTGCAAGCAAGAGAGATAAAAGAATGGGTATAACTGATATCTAATAAGGTATAGACTTTGCAAGAATTTATAATTAACTAACATGTGATAACTTCATTCATGTTCCTCGTCAAAAAAAAATGCTCTCTTTTAAACTATCGATTTTGACTTGTCTGGGACATTCTTTGGCGTCACCATCCCAGATAGACTTGACTTTGCTATAGAGGACATTCCACCATTAATTGCTTCGTCGCATTCCTGATCCATGATTTGAATCATTACTCTCCCATCCATATCGAATTGGGGTTGACCAGCTTCTACACATGGTAATTCCAAACTCGATGTTGGATTCTCCCAATTCTTTGTCCAAAAAGAAAAATCTATTTCATCTATTTTGGCTTTATTAGATCGGACGTCTTTTTCTACAATATCAACGCGTCGTCATGTGCTTTTTTACCCATGCATCCTCCATTCTCATTCGTTTAGTTGTTTCTTCTTTCATCAGAACTTTGATCATAGCATTATTAGATCCTAGCTCTAATATCTTATATTCTGACAAAGAGTGCTTCTGTTCAAGTATCGCACATCAGGTAACACAATTTTGAATTATTACATCTCTTTGCTCCACGACCGCCTGTCGTTCTTCAGCCTGCTCTTCTAACTCATGAATACAATTTTGTAATTCTAAATTTCGATCATAAAATTCTTCTAATAAATTCTCCTCAGGTTCCTCTTCTTCCTCTTCTTCCTCACTCTCAGCTGCTACGTAGCTCCATTGCAACTATTAGTTCTTCACTCACCACGTAGATATCTCTAATTTCTTCTTCGTCTGACATCACATTAATGTGGTTGGTGATTAAAGGTGTCTCAACAGTCTCATTCACTCCATTGTTAACATTTTCAGCTGCCATTTCAAACACTGCCACAAAACAAGGGTTAATTAATATGTCACATATTATCCCTATACTCAGACCGACCAATTAAATACCAAATAAACTTAGGTAGGTCATACTAGCGAAGGAATTCCCTGTCTCTCCCCTCCTAGTTCTTGTCTCACATCTCAGCCAGGGATCATATCCCTAAGCTTTGATACCAACTATGACGCCCCCAAAATAGGTATACATCACCCATCTTGAGTCGCCAAATAAATGATACAAAATTCAAATACAACTTAATTATACAACAGCCGTGCAAAATACGACAAAACATAATCTAAGAGTTTTAATAAAAATATTGTCATCTAGATAATATCCACACTCAATGGAGTCCTCATTACATTTATTGTCACACTATTTAACAGAATAGTGAGGACTACTAATGCTATCATCTGGACCGTCACTCCATTCCCCGACTAGTCCCGGCTACGTTCTCATTTCCTGAAGAGAACAGTGAAAGAAAGGGTGAGCTCAACTAGCCCAGTAAGAAATATTATGACTAAGATAATGCAAAATAATTTATCGTTAGCCTTCAACAGTGTTAAACTGATAAAATATAACAAACATCAAGTTTAACTACAGCGGAACAAGCAATCCATTAAAAGAGTCAAGTAGAGAATAAAATCTACTATCTTCTATGATTTAAAAGGTTTTTCATCACTTTTATCGCTGAGACTCAGCTTAATAAATAATCCACATCATCCCCTCACTTTACTACTGACGAGGATATTCATTAGTATCACGACCACAAATTATCCATGCACTACGTGTCAAGGATATTCATGTATTCATCAATGGTCATGATCATGCCAACAATCGTCCATCAATGCACTACGGGCCAATGAGGACTTTTCACACCATTTGTAACATTACGGTCATGATTATACCGAATAATCCCCGGTCATAATCATACCAAGTCCGTCTATGCACTACAGGCCACAGATGACTTTCAACATAATATAAACATGAGGATGATGACAATAATATAAGAATTCAATAAAAAAAAGATCAAGAATCAATTTATCCAGGAACCAATAACGTCCAAATTGTCAACATGATACTTCTTTGTGTAGTAAAATTCAAGAATGCTCAGAAGAATATTTCGATAAAAAGATACTGGATGAAGCGCAACTATCAAGGATATTCCACTAATTTCATGGAGTATAGAAGTCAAAGCTTTAACCAACTGAGCATAAGAGAATATATGAAACTGTAAATGGATTTTTGTCTGCCATGCGGTAATCCACTTAGACAGATCATTTCCACAATTTAATAAGGAATGAATACAACGGATCATTCACCATGCATGTGATAGTCCACATAGACAGGTTATTCAAACAGAATAATAAAGAATGGAATAACGAAAGAAATCACCATGCATGCGATAGACCTCACACACAAAGTTATTCTAACGAGAATAATAAAGATTGGAACCGTGTCATACGTAATCCACACGATGTGGATGTTCCAACGTAATAATAAAGAATCGGAACCAAAGTCATGCGTAAACCGCACAGACGGGATGTTCCAATAGAATAATAAAGAACGGAACCAGGTCATGCGTAAACGCACAGACATGATGTTCCAACAGAATAATAAAGAATGGAATAACAATAGAATTCACCAGGCATGCGATAGACCGCACAAACAAGTTATTCCAACAGAATAATAAAGAATGGAATAACAGAAGAATTTCACCATGTATGCGGTACTTCGCATAGACAGGTTATTCCAACATAATAATAAAGAATGAAATAACAACCCTTACGAGTATTGAAAGAAAATAACTCTCTTCATGAATACGAAAGAATAATACCCCTTACGAGTACAACAAATAATATCCCTTACCTTAGAAGAAACTGGATATAGGAGTAGTGAAGTAGCAGAATACTTTTCTTCTTTCTCTCTATAGTTTCTCTCTCTAGAGTTTCAGTGAATTCGTAAGAAAAAAAATGAAGGAATGAGTTTTTATATATAAGAGAATGAACTGAATACTAACTAATTCATGAACGGTCCAAATTGATTTACTTTTAAATGGACGGTCCATATAAATTACTATGCAGTATTAATAAAATATTCTAATAAAATAAAATCTTTTAAATAAAATATAATATATTCTGTTTATAATCTAATAAAACAAATAACTTTATAATGTTTTATATAAAAAGATTTTACTATGCAAACACTATGCATGCACTATACAAACTCTATGCATAATAGAATATTATATATTCTATTTATAGTATAATAAAACAAATAACTTTATAAAAGAATTCTATTTTATATAAAAAGATTTTACTATGCAAACTTTATGCAGACACTATGCATAATAGAATATCATATATTTTATTTATAGTCTAATAAAACAAATAACTTTATAAAAGTATTTTGTTTTATAAAAAAAGTTTTCTGTCTTATTACATTTATAATAATAATAAAACAAAACTTATCACATTTATTATAATTCACAATATTAATCGACCAGGTCGTTCCCAGGAAAGAGGGGGCTTTCCAATAAGGATTTCTCCCTATTGACGCGCAATTAGGTGACCAAACCTCTCCTTGACAGAACCTCTAGACATCGTTAATATTGCAAATAATAATATTAATAACTTGGTCGTCTCAATTATTGATTTAATAATATATAAAATATTGACAATAATTGAATCAATTAACATGAGATATTATGCAGCAATTACTGTAACAATAATTGAACAAAACTGAGTGACTTTTCATGTAAGCATCAATAATCAATACCGTGTGCTACTATACAACCACGCATATTACTATACTGTTAACACCGGGTGTTTCAACAGTTAACGGTAAAACTTCTGTCGTTATTTTCATAAAGTATTATTGTCGTTTTCTCAATCCGATAATAATTCCGTTAATAAGGTACACCAATGATTGTACCATCGTATTTGGATATTTCCCAAAAAAGAATATTCCTCGACAAATCAAATATTATACAACAACTTGCATACTTTTTAAAATTTATAAATATTACCCACAACTATAACATTATATCAAATCCACACCATAATATTAAAAAAAATATTTCGAGAAATTTAAATCTTTATTCATAAAATTTGGGGTCTCAAAGTGTATACTTGCACGTATGTTTTGATTGTGAAATCGATCAACAAGTTTTTGGCGTCGCTGCTGGGGAATTAGTTTAATAATTTTGCCAATATTAATTTTAATCAAATTAGTTTTAATTTAAACGTTTCTTTTTTTATTTTTATTTTTTTATTTTAATTAATTCTCTTTCTATTATTTTTCTTTCTTTTCAGGTACCATGGTGGAATTTAATTATCAATGGCCGTATATGAGAATGACTCAGCCAAGGGGAGCGGAGATTGATGGACTCGCGACACTTTCTATATTGTCAGCATAGATTGAGACACTTTCGAGGAGGTTGGTCACTTTTGCAGCACAATGTCGTCAAAGTGTGGCAGTTACTTGTGATTATGGTGCTGAAAATCATCTGAATCATCAATGCACCACCAGTTTCGATCTGATACCGTATGGTGGTGATTACCCCAACAGATACGTCTATCTCAACAACTACTATCAAGATTGGGGTTATCACCCGGATTTTTCATGGAGCCATACGTATCAAGATCAATTTTATGTTCCAAATTCAACATACTCACCGGAGTCCTCGTGTTCACCACCACCACAACAGGAAGAAATTCTAAATTTGGAGAAAATTACATCCCAAGTTTATAGCTTCAAGTGAGGAGAAGATGATTACTCAAGAAATATCGAGTCAAAATTTTGCAGAACACCTATTCAATGCTGATAAGTGGATTTTATATCCATGAGTTGGTTCCTAATCCAAGCTTAATCGAGGTTAATTCCTCGCATTTATGTTTTATTTTACATGTTTATTGTTATTTAATGTGTAGGTGTGGTGGTGTGGCGTTTGAGCATAAAAGGAGTGCATTTTTGGCAACAATGGGGCAAACAAAGAAGAAAACTGAAATTAGTTAAAGAAGCCTACCCCCGCCGGGGCGGGGGGTGCTGAAACCTGAATGTCCTGAATGGTTTGAAACTCTGCTGGGACATGGATTTTAGGACTTGTATGGCGTATGGACTCTAAAAGACACGGGACTTCGACCAAAACTGAGGTGTTGGATATTTATTGAGCTAAGAACAACAAAATTATCATCATGCAAAGCAAATAACGGAGATTAAGGACATAAATTCTTAGCGAGCTTTGGAGTGAAGATTTTGAAGAACTTTCATATCGATTGCGGATTAAAGCTATAGTGAGGGTGTTCTGCATTATTCTTCTTCTTTAGTTTTATATTTGTAATTGAAAGGATGTTATCTTTAATTTATTCAGTTATTATTTCATTTATGATGAACTAAATACTTTTTAGGCTTATGACGGATCTTTAAGTGGAACGATGATTATGTAATCTTTGATTTCAGTTTAATAAGCTAATATCCAATTTATCTATATTAATTTGAGCTTGAATTTATGAATTGCCTGATCAACGATTCTTTGTGGACTTGTATGAATTCGAGAGATGAAATACGAGTCTATACTTAGTTAATATAGTATGTGTTCTTGAATTTTGTGAATGAACAGAATCTTGATGAATGTTAGGGTAGAGATATGCTTGACATCACATGTAATCGGATAAAGAACTTAAACTTAAACCTTCTTTAATTGTAATTCACATAGAGATATAATGAGTTAGTTGATTAAGGTGTTTAACTTAATTCTATCTTAATTTTGGATTTGAGTTAATATGGTATTAGTGCATCGAGAGGTGGCTAGTGCTACATACATGTTCTTGATTAATAAACTGGGATAGTGAGTTAAACTGGAATAAATGTGTAATAATCAGAGTGATGCTTAGAGTGAAGTCGGAAGCCTAATTATCTAATATTTGTTAGAAAATTCAGTTTTTAGAATTTATTGATTGTTTGGTGATTTTTATATTTTTAATACTTTTAGTTACAAACTGGAAATTGATTAGTTTAATAAAATTAGGATTAATAGGACATTGGTAATTATGAGAGTTAATTTCTTATTACAGTCTCTGAGGGAAAGATACTCTACTTACTATTATATTACTTGTTGACCATGATACTTGCGTGCTGTGTGTAATTAGATTTTACCCAATAAATGCCTCGAACAATTGTCCTCAATACACTTGGCCCTATGACATGGATTCCGAGACTGATGATGAGCCCGAACCAAATTTGCAACCGGATGTGCCAAATGATATAGATGTTGAAAGAGAGGAGACACTTGGGGACCAAGAAAAGGAGATCGGCTGTAATATCTGAGATTTTTTTTTATGTAATTTAAGAATTATCAATAAACGAATGTATATGAAACTTTTGGGTGATTTCATTTATTAGATGTATATGTGTTGTACATATATGTGTATTTCAGGATATGTGATGAGATGTATTTAAATGGTTGGTTTAGTTTTATTTAACTATTTAAATTGATTAAGTAGAGAATTATTCTATTTATTATGTGGGATGATATTAAATTATGAAATGGAGTTCGAGTTCGAGAATTTAGAGACGCGATCAAGTTTTTCGAGTCCAAAATGTCGAAATTAGTCAGGATAGACTGTAATCACGAAAAAGTGTCATAGTTGACTTTTTGGTCAAAGTTAACCAGTTGACTTTTTCGAGGAAAAAGTCAACTACAAATTTTGGAGATGATTTTGATGAAACGGATAGTTCCACAATGTCCGGAACGTCGACTTTAGTAGGAACCGAAATAAGTATCGAACACATTTGGTTACGAAGGGCAAAAGGGTCGAAATGGATTATTAATTGATTACATGATTAAAATAATATTTTAATTAATTAGTTGCAATAGTCGGGGGGTCCACGAGACCATCAAATGAGGACAAGGAGGGAGCATGCACGTATTATTGCAATATGTTGAGGAGAGGAGTTACACTCCTTAATAAATCTAGACTTTTCCATTTCTCTAACTCCCACTCCATACTAAATTACCTAGACTTTTCCACTTCTCTAACTCCTACTCCATACTAAATTGTTTTGATAATATATACTTATGATGTATAACTAATCATGGAGAGTTGATGACCATGGTAAATCAAAAGACTATAACCTCTATATATGCAATTCATCTAAACTCATTTTTTCTTTCCTAAAAGTTCCACCCAAGAGAGCAAATAGATAGTGCGAATGAGGGTGTGAGAGTTTGTGAGAATTCTGGAGTTTTCATAGGGATTAATCAAGCAATGAGAATCATTAGAGGTATTCAAACAAGAAGAATTCATCAAGGAGGTAAGCCTTGTAGTCTTCTTTTTTATATTTTTGAGAAACTAGTGGAAAAGTGCATGAATAATCATGGGAAATGCTTTGTGTTGAGGTTGTAATGCCATGATAATATTGGGTTCTATTATGTGATGGTTAAGAAACAAAAATTTTGGTATATTACATGTTTCAAAATCGTAGAAATTCAAGGAATTCATGTATGCATGTTAAGTGTTTGATATTATGCCTCCTAGATGTTAATTTGTTCAAATTATGTTAATTTCGTGAAGTTGATTGTTGGGTTATGTGCATATATGTTAGTATATGAGTTCTGGACAGTAGGAGCCTTTCCATTGCATGCTGGAATCGAAAACATGGAGTTTTGTCGAATTGAACTAAATTAAAATCTGTGACTTTTCGGGTTTTTCGGAGCCTTGGATTTGTAGTTTATACTCGATTAGCGTATGTAATAATTTTATAAAATAGTATGTAGTATGAAGTCTCATTTGGCCCAAATTTCATTAGAATCGGAGTTATAATGATCAAGTTATGAAAATCGTAGCGTGGCATGTTCATACTAAAATCTGCAGAAAATCTGGAATTTCCAGATTTTTTCCAAGTATAAAACTAGTGCTGGCACATTTTTCTATGCAGTTGGTTTGTGGTCTTAGCATGCTAGTTTCATGAATGCTATAGTTTTGTAAAATACCTTGATGTATGAAGTTTATTGTGTCCAAGTATCATAGTCATATCATATGTAGATTAGTGCGAACAAAATCGCAAAAGTGGCTGCAAGAAACAAAAATTTGATGTCTTTATTGAGACTATTGGGATATGTCTATTTCGAGGGCATTTTCGTCTAGTGTGTTGTACTTTACAAATTCTGGAAAAATTTGTAGTATTAATATAAGAAGATATGAAGGTCCTGTAAAAATTTGAGAATTTTTGGCCATACGGTTTGAGAGTTTTTGGCCATACGGTTTGAGAGTTATGAATTTTACGGTTAAGGACACCTTTTGAGAAGATACCCGAATAACTCTTTGTGTAATTCCAAAAATTATGAAATTTTACTGGAAGTACATGTGTATAACAGGCGTTAACCCTGAAATTTCAGAAATTTTGGAGCTAATCTCGATTTATGAAAAATCTGAGAATATTTGGCTATTATGGACTATTTTAAAATAGTAGATGAATTTTAAAAATTCCGGGAAAATTATATGTTCAATGTGGGACTATATTCTACAAAATTCAAGAAAAGAAATATTTTTGGAACTGATTTGGTATTTTTTTTATATAAATGATGCTATATGGATAAATGAATTTAATTATATATGTGATGTTATAATTATGGAAAATGAGATTTTCCGACTTGAGACCCTAAGCATATTTTATGCAGATTTTGGTATAGTTTTGGTCCGAAAATGTCACAAATTTATGTTTCCCGCTTTCTTTTATTTAACCATGTGGCCTATTCATATTAACATGTTAGGTAATTGAATTGTATAAATAATACGTGTGAGTTTAATCTTTTTATTAAAATAAAAGGGAGCCATTACACTTCAAAGTGGTGTTCGAGAACCAAATTACTTAACGTGACACATGTGAATAGGTTACGTGAAGGGCTAGTAGATAGCAGTAATTGTAGAAGATGTAACAGGCAAGTTTCTTACCATATTTTTCATTATGAATTAATTCAACTCTTATTCAGTTGATTGCAGCGAGGGTAAGTTTGGGCTTGCGATTAATTAATCATTCGTGCAAGCTCCTTTATTGTAAAATTCTGTAACATTAATTGTGATGCGAAAACGTTATTGATGATTATTCAGTTCCCTCACTGCAATCGCTATACTTTAAAGTTCGTATTCCTTGAATGAACTATATTCAAGCATGCTTTCTAGTTTTCGCTCCAAACTAGATGTTATTGATGCAAACATAGTATATTGTTTGAACAATTCAAATCCTTTGAAGTTATTTAATGTTTACCAATCCAAATTGCTTTGGTGAGGTCCCGCATGAATACTAAGATGAACAACCCAATAATCGGGCAAACATGAGTCGGCATATAATCCCATTTACACTTATGCGTTTAAACTTTATACTTGTGCACAATGTAGGGTATGATAGGATGATCACCGAGTATTTGCGAGACCGCTTTACAATCTATTTGATTGTTAAACCGTCTGATGGTTTTTGATGAAACAAAGTAATGTTCGTAGTATCTAACACCCCTTAGTATGCTATTGAGAACTCCGTAACTCTTATCTTGATATTCCAACTTGTCTCTTGATATTTATTTCAACCTGTTGAGGAATATTCATACTTGATGCTTTTACTTCTAATGTATTTTCTCAAACTATTTTATATACTTGTTTGGGCAATTTGTGCTCATTCTTGCTTAAACATTTCGATTAAAAATAATGATAACGAGGAGGATCGAAGCAAGGACAAAGGAAAGTCTAAGATGAAATGATGAGAGATATTTATGTAATAATTATATTTTCGCATATGATGTAATGTAGCGATAAACGCTAAGTTTATGTTTCAGTTTATTAAAGGTTGTAAAGACTTGGGACATTATTTTGAATAAGTATGTAATAGTTATTATTATTATTATTAGAGTTACTTAGATAGATGATGATGTATGTTATATCGTGAGCACCATGTCCTGTAATTGATGTTACACGGATTTGGGGGCATAACAGGTTGGTATCAAAGTAATAGGTTATAAACCTTAGGTGGGGAACCTTAGACTATTACCTTAGGGAAGTTAGTGGAGAAAATAAGGAGATGAACTCATGTAGAGTTCTAGGGGTTATGTCAAATCTATTTTTCTAAAAGAAAAAACATCTATTTTAAACTACTAACCGAGTTATTTTGTCTTGTTTGAAGGATGTCAGGAGAAGAGGAGGTTAGAGATATCCACGTTGTGAGTGAGCAGTTGGTGACAATTGTACCTAAGCCTACAGTTGAGGCAGCAGCTGACTCAGACCCAAAGGAGTATCCTGAAGAGGGAGAGGAGCTCGAGGAGGACTCAAAAGAAGCACTTGAGGATACTTTGTTGGGTGAGTTGATGGATAGGATTACGGAGTTGGACGACAAGGTCCATGAGTTGGATGAGCTGTATCAAGGGGAGAAGCAAGCGACAACATTGCTTAAGGCATTGGTGCACCACCTGATAATTAGTAACGAGGATCTAGCTGACAAGCTGCGGGCATAAGACCAGAAGGCAGATAGGCTGGAGGATGAAAAAGAAGCTATTAGGACCCACTTGGGGCATACCATTAATGGGTTAGAGTCGAGGATTCAGAGTCTCCAAACTGACAAGCAGATTATTACTACATTCTGGGGAGATGAGAGGAGAGACCGTGTTTGGGCCGAGAAGCTAACTAGCGAGTTAGAAGGAGAGGTGAGAGATAAGAAGGTTCAGATAGACAAGATGAAGTACGCGTTTAAGTCAGCACATGGAAAGTTCCAGCAGAGGGTGAAAGTATTATGCATACAAGCCAATCATGTATGATGATAAAGCATATACTGTGTAATCAATCTTATTTATTTATTAATAAAAGAATTATTTATTAAAGGCATTTATTATTTACATGGTGCTGTTTTAATAATATGTGATAAACCCATAGTTTTAAGCAACGCTTTTAGAATAATGATGATGATCATTCTAATGAGATCTAAATTCTTAGAAAGCTTAAAACTAAAATAGTTCCCAATCATTGGATTACTAAATAGGGGATTAGTGAATCCGGATAGATTGGTACATACGTTGTTTTGCTCATTGGATGAGGATGATTGGTCGCATGATCATTTGTGTGGAGACACTAAAGCAAGTATGTAGGTGCTTATTAGAGAATAAGTTCAACTGAACGTGACTCGCTAAGGAATACCTAATGGAGTTTTACTTACCATCAATAGAATTCCTCAGAGTGATAGTAAGTACAAATGATCCTTAGACTTGAGATCATCATAGTATCTTATATATAATGAATTACACTTTGACTTATTCCTTAAGACTCTTAGAGTATATCAAAGGGTATGCTTGGGTGTAATAAGTTATATATGAAGATAATGAATGATCAATAAAGAATCTACCACTTCTAGTAAAAAGGAGAGATGTCCTATGTGATTCGATAAATGACAACCCAGAATCCTTGGCGAGGTGGAATGAAATTAGAAAGTAGTTTCTAATTTGCATTCATCGGGAGTTGTTCATTTAGGAATCGAATACATATAATTAAATAAAATAAGACTTGACAAGAATTCCATGTCTTATATTTAATTGGGACATCAGATGGTGGAAGGATTGAATTGTACGGTAACTATTTACTCAAAGGTTCTTTTATGATTAATGTTGAAATCTATATTATCCGGAAAGTCGCCGATCGTTTGGGGAGGCTTATCCCTATTGTAGAATAAATATTATTTATTTAAATAAATTATTTGTTTAATTTATTTATTTAAATGAGATTAGAATTGTTCTAATTGATTTATTCACAACCTGCTTAATATGGAGAACCTAAAGGGTCACACCATAAAAGGAAGAATAATTATTTAAGAAGTTAATGGCATAATTGTAATAATATGTTAAGTATATTTAATTTAATCTATGGTGATAGAATAAATTAAATAGCTTAATATTTATTATTTAATATTTTAGAAATATTAAAAATAAATTAATAAGAGGAGTCTTATTAATATTATTATAATTATTATTATTTTAATTTCTAAAAGGTTTAGGAATTAATTTAATAAAAGTACTCTCATTTATTCTTAATTGATTAGGAAAGAAAATTAGTTAAAGGAGTTTAACTAATTACCCTAATAGGATTAGGGAGCCCATTTAATTAAAAGAGTTTAATTAAATAAATAATACCTTATTTTAATTAAAATAGGGTTACATGATATCTTTATAAGAGGAGTCTTATATTAGATATCTAATATACGTAATTCCTAGATTTGGAGAGTACACCCTTTTCTTATTCAGATAGGAAAAACTAGGGTTTGAGCCAAATCCCTTCTTCTTGAAAAATTCCTCTTCCTCGTGGATCACCTATAGAGGCCATACACTTGGGTGGCTTACATTAATCAAAGGAAGGAATCTACCCGAGATTCAAGGAGATCGCGAGAAAGTAGGAGGTGAACTCGCACTGAGGAAGCTCGTTTACAAGGGTATGATTTCATAATTTCTTATTCTTCGCTTAATTAATAATATGCATAAAGGATGATCCGGGTAATTGGTTTGTGAAAATTTTAAAATCTAATTTTATCTCGCTCCGCTATATTAAGCAATTTGATTGCTACTTTGATTTTCACGAAAAACCTAACAAAGGGTATCATGAGCCAAACTTTATGCTAATTATTAATTATTTTGATTCCATATATGTATGGGTATGTATTTTGTATAATTTATTGGGCATAAATTGTTGTATAAAATTATTATTTTATGAAAGAATTTTTTTTTCTGCCGAAAATTGTTTTCGAAAAAAAAAAAAAAAAATAACCGGACGGAGCAGGTTGTTTTATTTCGTGGCAGAACAGCAACATGGAAAGCAGTTCCCTTTTTTTTTATAAAGTAGGACTTTTAATAAATATATATATGAGATATATATAACCTTATGCAAAGCAGCTATACCGAAAAAAAAAAAAAAGGAAATCAAGGAATTTTTTTTAAGTTGACCACGTTGACCGAGAATCAAGAGTGTAGCATAGCAGGTTCGGCCATTCCTTTTTGAAAGAGTAGGATTTTTATTATATATATATATATAATTGTTATATATATATATATATATATATATTAATTTTAATAATTTTATAATTAAAATAAAAGAGTTTATTTTAATCTTGAAATTGGATTTCATGCAACATAAAATTGCCCATTAAATGATACTCATATATATATGGAATGATTTAATTTATTGATACATATGATGATATGTATGATAATAAATGGGATTGATTATGACACAATCAATGACCAATATGATTGGATTTATTTTAGTTGGATGTTTGAATGAATGGGTTTTATTAAAGGGGGTCTGCGTACCTCGTCTTTTCTGGTTATCTTCTAGATGTAAATTCTATCTCTCTCCTATGTACTTCCCCTCGATCACGATCAAGGTTTCTATTTAAATTAAATAGTATATGTAATAGGACTAGTTAGAATTTTTGAAGAACCAAGATCAAAGATCAAGGAGCGCTTGAAGACCCGTTTGTAATGGAGCCCGGGTTTAAATGTAATAGTTATATTTAAATGTTTATTCTTTGCACCCTAGGGTTTGACCTTTTGGTTCACTTGATGGCACTAGTGAACCAAACTAGAATAAAAGTCCATAATCAATCCGGGTAGAATATAGTATTCTATATGTGCATGCTAGTATTATATATATTATATATTATGCAAACATGCTTCGCATGTTTAATAATATGACGCGTATTTTATATTTATATTTAAATGCTGCTAAAACAAGATGAGACAAATAATAACAAATCCCTCAAAGTTTTTATTAAGTCTTAAGCGCTCAAAGATATTTAGAATATCGAACGCCGCCTTCTAGCATGATAAAATTAATAGAGTATTAAATATTTAATATGAGTTTGTTGTGTCACCACAAGGCAAGTATTAAGTATTTAAGATGTTAATTTATCACATTTGATGCTTATAAAGAAAATTGAACAATATTGTTTTGTCAGTGTCACCACAAGGGCGATATTTTTCTTTTTTGAATATATGGAAGTGCTAGGTTGGACTTAACTTAGATAATTTTGATTCGGATGTGTCACCACTTGATCAAAATAATCCAAGAGGCAAAACATAAGGAGTTACATGTTGATGTAATTGACAAGGAGTTGTCTACCTATTTATTTATATATAGTTTGTTGTGTCACCACAAGGCTATATATATTTGAAATGGGATCCTTATTCTCACTAGCAAAAACCTTAATTAGATTTTGCCGAACTATATAAATGAGGGTAATATAGTTTGAAGAAAATAGTGGGAGATACCAATATAAAATAAGACCTAATTTATTTTGGTAATTAATTAAATGAATGTTTGCTAAAATATTGTCTTTTTACATGCAGAATTTTGAAAATGTCACATTCACTAATTTCATCACAGAGCATACTTGATGCTAACAAACCGACCGGGACCGAACTACACCTGACCGGGTTGAGGAATCTGAGAATTGTTCTCACTGCTGAAAAGATTTCTTATGTCCTAAATTAGCCCGTACCTGCAAAAGTTGTAGAGACAGCCTCTGAGGAAGAGATTGCTACTTTTAAACAAAGGGCAAGATGATGCATCCGTGGCTCAATGCATCATGCTCGCATCCATGAGTAACGAGCTTCAACACAAGATGAAAAACATTGATGCTCCTACTATGCTAATCGCACCTTGGAGAGTTGTATGGTGAGCAAAGTAGACCGCTAGATATGAAATATCTAAGGAGCTCTTCCGATCTCTCGGATGACCGAGGGCACTACTGCTTGAGACTCATGTCCTAAAGATGATCAACTGATTGAACGCCTTGGACACTTGGGTTCATCATGGATGGGGAGTTGAGTCAAGATTTAGTCTTGCAAATCACTCCCGCACACCTTCTCACAATTTGTTGTGAATTTTAACATGAATAAGTTGGATGTCGACTTGCTCAATTACTTAACATGTTGAAAATCGTCAAGGTCACTTCCCATCCAAGAAGAACCATGTCTTCTTCGGTGGATGATTCTTCCAAGAAAAGGAAGAGGCCCAAGGTATCTTCTCGAAGGAAGAAATCCAAGAAGGCTAAGGGAAAGGCGAAAGTGAAGGATCAAAGAAAAACTGATCCAACTAGCAAAGGAATTTGCTTCCATTGCAATAAGCCGGGTCATCGGAAGAGGAACTGCAAGGATTATCTCATGAGAACAAAAGCGTAAGAAGCTTGGAGAAGCTTGAATCCTAATCAAGGTTTGTTTATGATTGAAATTAATTTTTCCGAAAGTCAATCTTCTACTTGGGTATTGGATACCTGGATGTGGTTCTCACATATGTAATAATATGCGGGGACCGGTCGGGAGTAAAAGTCGAGCAAGGATGAGGTCGCCCCTATGAGTGGGAAATGGAGCAAAGGTTCTTTGATTAATGTAGGGACTAATTGTTTAGCACCGCCTACGGCAAGTTCATTAATTTAAATAATTGTTATTTTGTTCCAAATATCATTAGAAACATTATTTCTATCTCTCGTATTGGATATGGATGGTTTTAATATTATAATAAAGAACAACAGCTTGTTCTATTTATAATGATAATGTTTTATATGGTGTTGGTAATTTGCGAAATGGACTTTATATACTGACTTGCATGAAAATATATTTCAAATTGAACAAACTAATAAAAGGAAAAGAGATGATGTTAATTATACCTTCATGTGGCAATCAGACTCTGGTCATATTTAATGAAACAAGATTATCCAAGTTGCATAAAGATGGGCTCTAGAGCTATCTCGATTATGAATCATATCCAACTTTGTGAATCTTGTCTCATGGGTAAAATGACTAAATCTCCTTTTAGTGGAAAAGGAGAAAGAGTTACTGAGTTGTTAGCGTTGGTACACACGTATGTATGTGGACCCATGACAACGGCGCATACGAGGAGGGTATTCTTATTTTATTACATTCACTCGACGACCACTCAAGATTTGGATATGTGTATTTAATGAAATACAAATCAATCATTTGAAAAGTTCAAAGAGTTCGTAGTGAAGTTGAGAAGCAAACCGGTAAGAGTATTAAGATTCTTCGATCTGATCGAGGAGGAGAATACTTAAGTGGTGAGTTTCTCAATTGTCTCAAAGAAAATGGTATAATCTCACAATGGACTCCACCAGGGACGCCACAAATGAATGGTGTATCTGAAAGGAGAAATCGAACATTGTTGGACATGGTTCGATCGATGATGAGCTTTACCGACCTTCCAGCTTCCTTCAGGGATATGCCTAGAGCTCAACCGCATACCTACTTAACAAGGTACCTACAAAATCCGTCCCCAAGACCCCATATGAGTTATGGATAGGAGGAAACCAAATCTTAAGCATGTTAAGACTTGGGGTTGTCCAAATTTTATGTCAAAAAGTTTGAAAACGATAAGTCGCAGACTAGATCCGACAAATGTAGATTTGTGGGATATCCTAAAGAAACATCGGGTATTATTTCTATCATCCAACCGATCAAAAGGTGTTTGTTATAAACATGCCGCCTTCTTGGAAAAGGAGTTTATCCTCAAGGGGTCGATGGGAGTAAGATATATCTTGAAGAAGTTCAAAACCACAAAATACTACGATCAAAGTGAGGTACCTAACCAAGTAGATATTCCTTCCGTACACACCCTATTCAAATCGGAAGAGTACCAAAGATGCCAGATAGGTATGGACTTGTCATAGAAGATGACAATGAGGTATGATCATAGATGATGATGATCCATTGAATTACTTAACAAAGCTATGAGTAGTAAAGACTCGTAGAAGTGGCAAGAAGCCATGAAATCCGAGATGGACTCCATGTATGAGAACCAAGTATGGACTTTGGTCTCACCACCAAGGCATTAAGCTTTATTGGGTGTAAATGGGTCTTTAAAAGAAAGACCGGAGCAGATGGCAAGGTAGAGACCTATAAAGCCCGATCGTTGCAAAAGGTTTCAAACAAAGACAAGGAGTTGACTACGACGAAACCTTCTCACCAAGAGCAATGCTCAAGTCCATTCGGATTTTTCTTGCGATTGCAGCTTACCATGACTATGAAATCTGGCAGATGGACGTGAAAACGGCCTTCCTCAATGGAAAACTTGAGGAGGATGTGTATATGACACAACCGGAGGGATTTGTTTCAAAGGTTGGAACAAATCAAGTCTCAGAAGCTACAACGATCCATTTATGGATTAAAGCAAGCTTCTCGTAGGTGGAACATCCGTTTTGATGAGACAATCAAAAAGTTTGATTTTATCAAAAATGAGGATGAACCATGTGTGTACAAGAAGGTGAGTGGGAGCGCTATTTCATTCCTTGTATTATATGTTGATGATATATTACTGATAGGGAATGATATTCCTATGCTGCAAACAATTAAAATCTGGTTATCTAAACACTTCTCCATGAAGGACTTGGGAGAAGCATCCTATATTTTGGGGATAAAGTTCTATAGAGATAGATCTAATAAGATGCTTGGCTTATCCCAAGGAACGTACATTGACATGATGCTAAAAAGGTTTAGCATGGAAGATTCCAAAAGAGGTCTCATGCCGATGAGCTATGGAATACATCTCTCCAAGAAACAAGCCCCAAAGACACTGAGAGAGAGAAAACACATGAGTAAGATTCCTTATGCTTCAAAGAATAGGATCTATCATGTATGCAGGTATGATATGTACTAGACCGGATGTGTCTCATGCACTTAGTGTAACAAGCGAGATATCAATCGAATCCGGAGAAAGAACACCGAAGGCAAAGTGAAAAATATCCTAAAGTACTTAAGAAGAACTAAGGATGTATTTCTTGTCTACGGTGGGTCTGAATTAAAACTATAGGGCTTCACAGACTCAAGTTTTCAAACAGACCAAGATGACATAAACTGCTTTGGGTATGTGTTTACCTTAAACGGTGGCGCGATTGAGTTGGAAAAGTTCCAAGCAATGAAATGATTCTTTGATTCAAAGGATGTGAGGCAGTAGTACATAGTGCAAGTGAAGTCGCAAAGGAAAGTCGTTTGGATGAAGAAGTTCATTACCGAACTTGGTGTGGTTCCTAGCATTAAAGGACCAAAGGCCTTTATTCTGTGACAACATCGAGTCACATTGCAAGCTAAGGAACCCGTGTCTCATCGTAAATCCAAACACGTGTTGCGGCGATTTCATTTGATCGGAGAGATCATTGAAAGAGGAGACGCCACCGGGCGTGTGGACTCTCAAGACAATATTGCAGATCCATTTACTAAAGCATTAACACAACAGCAGTTTGATCGTCACTTAGAGAAGATGGGTATGAGATACCACGGCGATTGGCTTTAGTGCAAGTGGAAGATTGAAAGTATTATGCATACAAGCCAATCATGTATGATGATAAAGCATATACTGTGTAATCAATCTTATTTATTTATTAATAAAAGAATTATTTATTAAAGGCATTTATTATCTACATGGTGCTGTTTTAATAATATGTGATAAACCCGTAGTTTTAAGCAACGCTTTTAGAATAATGATGATGATCATTCTAATGAGATCTAAATTCTTAGAAAGCTTAAAACTAAAATAGTTCCCAATCATTGGATTACTAAATAGGGGATTAGTGAATCCGGATAGATTGGTACATACGTTGCTTGCTCATTGGATGAGGATGATTGGTCGCATGATCATTTGTGTGGAGACACTAAAGCAAGTATGTAGGTGCTTATTAGAGAATAAGTTCACTGAACGTGACTCGCTAAGGAATACCTAATGGAGTTTTACTTACCTATCAATAGGAATTCTCAGAGTGATAGTAAAGAAAATGATCCTTAGACTTGAGATCATCATAGTATCTTATATATAATGAATTACACTTTGACTTATTCCTTAAGACTCTTAGAGTATATCAAAGGGTATGCTTGGGTGTAATAAGTTATATATGAAGATAATGAATGATCAATAAAGAATCTACCACTTCTAGTAAAAAGGAGAGATGTCCTATGTGATTCGATAAATGACAACTCAGGAATCCTTGGCCAAGGTGGAATGAAATTAGAAAGTAGTTTCTAATTTGCATTCATTAGAGTTGTTCATTTAGGAATCGAAATACATATAATTAAATAAAATAAGACTTGACAAGAATTCCATGTCTTATATTTAATTGGGACATTGTATGGTGGAAGGATTGAATTATACTAAGAACTATTTACTCAAAGGTTCTTTTATGATTAATGTTGAAATCTATATTATCTGGAAAGTCGCTTTGATCATTTGGAGAGCTTATCTCTATTGTAGAATAAATATTATTTATTTAAATAAATTATTTGTTTAATTTATTTATTTAAATGAGATTAGAATTGTTCTAATTGATTTATTCACAACCTATTAATATGGAGAACCTAAAGGGTCACACCATAAAAGGAAGAATAATTATTTAAGAAGTTAATGGCATAATTGTAATAATATAGTTAAGTATATTTAATTTAATCTATGGTGATAGAATAAATTAAATAGCTTAATATTTATTATTTAATATTTTAGAAATATTAAAAATAAATTAATAAGAGGAGTCTTATTAATATTATTATAATTATTATTATTTTAATTTCTAAAAGGTTTAGGAATTAATTTAATAAAAGTACTCTCATTTATTCCTAATTGATTAGGAAGAGAAAATTAGTTAAAGGAGTTTAACTAATTACCCCTAATAGGATTAGGGAGCCCATTTAATTAAAAGAGTTTAATTAAATAAATAATACCTTATTTTAATTAAAATAGGGTTACATGATATCTTTATAAGAGGAGTCTTATATTAGATATCTAATATACGTAATTCCTAGATTTGGAGAGTACACCCCTTTTTCTTATTCAGATAGGAAAAACTAGGGTTTGAGCCAAATCCCTTCTTCTTGAAAAATTCCTCTTCCTTGGTGGATCACCTATAGAGGCCATACACTTGGTGGCTTACATTAATCAAAGGAAGGAATCTACCCGAGATTCAAGGAGATCATGAGAAGTAGGAGGTGAACTCGTACCTGAGGAAGCTCGTTTCTACAAGGGTATGATTTCATAATTTCTTATTCTTCGTTTAATTAATAATATGCATAAAGGATGATCCGGGTAATTGGTTTGTGAAAAATTTTAAAATCTAATTTTATCTCACTTCCGCTATATTAAGCAATTTGATTGCTACTTTGATTTTCACGAAAACCTAACAGAGGGTGCATCACTTTCCAAGTGAGGAGCACCGGCCTAGACGTGTTATAAGCCGAGGGCTGGTAATCGGAGATAGCGTGATGAGGAGCATGAAGACGCCCGTTAAAGGGGGCTTTTAGTTTATTATGATGAACTTTTACTACTAGCGTATAGAACGCTTATCTATGAATAAAAGTTTGGTTTCGGTTTTTACCAAGTATGTTGGTTTAAAGTGATGTAAATGGCTTAATGCCATAAGACAATGAAATACCTTGGGTGTTATGTTTATAAATAAATATAATTTTATTTATGTATATGATGTGATGATTAAGTTCTCTTCTTATGAATGATATATTCTGTAGAGTAAGTTATAAGATATTAACATTAAGTTCATTTTAAACAGTTAGATGGCTAGAGGAAGACGTCGTCAAATACCCGAGGGGTCAGGCGATAATGATGGGGATCCACCGAACCCTATGCAGTAGTTTGTAGACATGTTAGTGGGGGCACTTCAGAATCGAACCACGAATGCCAAAACCCTCCAGCAGCCCAAGTGGCACACTTCAAGGACTTTAAGAGCACGGGACCCCCTGAGTTCAGAGGAACCACTGAACCCATCGAAGCTACAACTTGGGTCAAGGAAATCGAAAAAGGCGTTCGCTATCGCCCGAGTAGGTGATGATCAGAAAACAATCTTCGCCACTTACATGCTGAAGGGTGAAGCCAACTTCTGGTGGGAGGCAAACCAGACCAGGGCTGGAGAAGGTGTGATACCTTGGGAAGGATTTAAGAAAATCTTTTTCGAGAACTATTTTCCAGTTAGTATGCAGAGTCGCATGGAAATGTGATTCCTGGAGCTGAAGCAAGAAGACATGACGGTACCTCAATATGCCACAAAATTCAACGAGCTGGCGAGGTTTGCGCCTCACCAGGTGGACACTGAGGAGAGAAAAATGAGGAGGTTTTAGCAGGGTCTCAAACCATGGCTATATATAAGACTCTCAGTGTTACAGACGATTAGCTTCGCGACTCTCCTGGGGAAAGCTATAATCGTTGAGGGCGGAAGTGAGGCCCTGATGAAATTTAACAAGGAGAAAAAAAAGAAGAATGGAGGAGGGAATCGTGGGGAAGGTAGCAGCAGTAGTGGTGCAAACAAGAAGAAGTGGAACAATAACAACAGTAGCAGCAACAAATACAATTCGGGAAACTCTGGGGGAAAACCAGGGGAAGAAAAGAAGAGAACTGAGGCATGCAAGAAGTGTGGGAGGAATCACTTGGGGGCATGTCTAAAAGGGAAGAATGTCTGTTTCAACTGCGAACAGGAGGGGCACATCTCTCCTAATTGCACTGCACCAAAGAGAAATGGATGCTTCAACTGTGGAGCATTGGATCATCAGGTAAGGAATTGCCCAAAGAAGAACACAACAGGAGGAAATGGAGGAAGGGGCCTAAGCGGTGGGAATCTCATAATTGATGGACCACCAACTCGTAATCGAATCGACAAAGAAGGACTTTTAACACGACGGTTCGGGATGCGCGTCGCATCCGAGAACGTGGTTTCGTATCATTCCGATCAATGATATATCTCGCTACATATTATTTGATTCGGTGCTACTTTTCCTTCGTATCACATGAATTCTCCCAACGATTAAACTTACCCTATGAAGAATTAAAATATCCTATGAACATAGAAGTTGCTAACAAGGAAATGATTCTCGTTAGCCATGTCTATAGAAATTGTGTTGTAGACATCGTGGGATATAAGTTACCCATGGATTTAATTCCAATTCAATTAGGAGAATTTGATGTAATTTTAGGAATGAATTGGTTATTTAACCAGAAGACCCCAAATTTTATGAATAAAGATTAATTTTTCTCAAAATATATTTTTTGAATATTATGGTGTGGATATGATATAATGTTATAGTTGTGGGTAATATTTACAAATTTTGCAAAGTAAGCAAGTGGTTATATAATATTCGATTGGTGGGGGAATATTCGCTTTAACAGGAATATTCAGATGCGACAAAGATAATCATTGGTGGACCCCACAATGGGAGTATTGTCATAGTTAAGAAACGATATAATTATCTTTTATAAAAATAACGACGAAAGTGTTACCGTTAAAACTGTTGAACTACCCTAGTAAAAGTACAAGATGTCTGGCGTGGTTGCATAGTAGCACACCTGGTATTGATTATTGATGCTTACGAGAGAAGTCACTCGCTTATACTCAATTATTGCTACGATGAATTGCCGCATCATATCTCTCATATTATTGATTCAATTATTGTCACAAGATCACACTGCATTATATTTATTATTATTAAATCAATAATTGAGACTACAAAGTTATTCATATTATTATTTGCAATATTGACAATGGCTAGAAGTTACATCGAGGAGAGGTTTGGTCACCTAATTGTGCGTCGATGAAGGAGAAATCCTTATTGAAAGCCCCTCTTCCTCGGAGCGACACGGTTGTTAAATATTATGAGTTATAATGATGAATAAGATCGTGTTGATTAAAGATGAAATTGATAGTTCCATTGTGTTGGGATTAATGGTGTTAGTGGAAATCTACATTTATTTCGATGATAATTGATGTCTGGGGTTATATTGATAAATCGGGTAATTTATCTGGATAAATGAGCAATTAATTGCCACTAATTCACATGCTTATATAACTATTTGTTCACATGTGTGTACTATTGAATCACATTCATGCACTATTAGGGGGAGTTGGTGCAAGATTGATAATACTTGCATGACTAAGTTAAAAATTGAAGTATAGATAGAGGTACTATATCTTGTAATTAAGTATTTTTTCACATGATTATACTATTGATTCAAATTATTTACTATTAGGGGAGGTGGTGCAAGTTTGATAATACTTGCAGGACTAAATTAAAAATGAAAAAAAGTTGGAGGTATTGATCGTAATATTTCGAGCCCCAAAACGTGCAATTATTGAAACTATATTTTCCTATAAATAGAAGTTCATTCTTCCTTCATTTCTCAACAATTCACAAAAGCTTTAGAGAAATTATTATAGAGAGAGATTATAGAGAGAAAGAAGAAGAAAGGTCTGCTACCTCACTATTCCAGTATCCAATTTTTCTAAGGTAAGGGATATTATTTCTTTCATATTCATGAAGAGAACTTCTTTTATTCCACTCTTTATTATTATGTTGGAATAACCTGTATACGCGGACTACCCTATACTTGGCGAAATTCTTCTGTTATTCCATTCTTTATTATTATGTTGAATAACTCGCCATACATGCAAGTCTGCATACACGGTGAAATTCTTCCGTTATTCCCTTCTTTATTATTCTCATTGGAACATCTTGTGCGTGCGTTTGCTTACGCATGACCGGATTCTCGTTATTTAGTATTCATTTGGAATATCCCGTGCTGCGCGCTTCGCATGACCGGGTTCCATTATTTATTATTCCATTGAAATGATCCGCGTTGCTTACGCGACTGGTTCTCGTTATTATTTATTATTACATTTGGAATAACTCGTCTGCATGCTTCTATCGCATGCCTAGTGATTTCTTTTGTTATTCCATTCTTTATTATACTCAGTTGGTTAAAGTTTTGGCTTTTATACTCCATGAAATTAGTGCAATATCCTTGATATTTGCGCTTCATCCAGTATCTTTTCATGGAAATATTCTTCTGAGCATTCTTGAGTTTTATCCCACAAAGCAGTATCATGTTGACAATTTGGACATTATTAGTTCCTGGATAAATTAATTCTTGAACTTGTTTTATTGAATTCTTATATCATTGTCATCATCCTCATGTTTATAAAATGTTGAAAGTCATATGTGGCCTGTAGTGCATAGATGGACTTGGTATGATTATGACCAGGGATTATTCGGTATAATCATGACCGTAATGTTACAAATGATGTGGTAAAAGTCCTCCTTGATTGTAGTACATTGATAGACAGTTGTTGGCATGATCATGACCATTGATGAATACACGAATATCCTTGGCCCGTAGTGCATGAATAATTTGTGGTCGTGATACTAATGAATATCCTTGGCCGTAGTGCAGGGGTGATGTGGTCTATTTATTAAGCTGAGTCACAGCGATAAAAGTGATGAAAAACCTTTTAAATCATAGAAGATAGTAGACTTTATTCTCTACTTGACTCTTCTAATGGATTGCTTGTTCCGCTACACTTAAACTTGATGTTTATTATATTTTATCAGTTTAACACTGTTGAAGGCTAATGATAATTTTTTCTGCATTATCTTAGTCATAATATTTCTTACTGGGCTAGTTGAGCTCACCCTTTCTTTCACTGTTCTCTTCAGGAAATGAGAACGTAGCCGGGACTAGTCATGGAATAGAGTGACGGTCCAGATGATAGCATTAGTAGTCCTCACTATTCTGTTAAATAGTGTGATAATAAATGTAATGAGGACTCCATTGAGTGTGGATATTGTCTAGATGACAATATTCTTATTAAAACTCTTAGATTATATTTTGTCGTATTTTACACGATTGTTGTATAATTAAGTTGTATTTGAATTTTGTACCATGTATTTGGCGACCCAAGATGGGTGATGTATACCGCTTTGGGGCGCCACATTTGGTATCAAAGCTTAGGGATATGATCCTTGGCTAAGATGTGAGACTAGAACTAGGAGGGGAGAGACGGGGAATTCCTTCGCTAGTATGACCTACCGAAGTTTATTTGGTATTTAATTGGTCGGTCAGATTTTAAGGATAATATGTTGCATGTCAATTAACCCTTGTTTTGAGGCGATGTCGATGACATCCGAGAATGTTGAGAATAGCAATGGAGCACAGAGACCGCTTGAGTCTCCACGGATCAATAATCGTGATAATGTGCATCGTGAAGGCGACAATCCTCATGCAAACAACAACACTAACCAAATGATGAACGATGGAATGTTCGTAGGCTTTATGCAATTCATGCAACATCAAAGCAGAGCGGCTCTGTCCAAAATGTAGGTGGAAACACTTTGGAAGCTTTCAGACGGTCACCGCTAAATGAGTTCAAGGAGCTGGGACCACCGGAGTTTATTGGAGAGCCAAAACCACTTAAGGCGGAAGCGTGGATAAAGCGAGATCACCAAGATATTTGATGTCTTAGATGCTCCGAGGAGCAAAAGGTTCCTTTGCCACCTTTATGTTACGAGGAGAGGCATTCATCGGTGGGAATCGGTAGAAGCGTACTCTAACCTCGCCAGACCAAGATGTCTTGGGAGGAGTTCCAAGAACTATTCAACGACAAGTACTTTCCCGAAAGTATTCATCACATGAAAGATGTAAAGTTCATCAAGTTAGAGCAGAACAATATGACCGTGTCACAATACGAAGCTAAGTTTGTTGAGTTGTCCCGGTTTGCGTCTCACTTGGTTGATAATGAGGAGAGAATGACGCGGATGTTTCTAAGAGGTTTGAAACCCGAGATACGCTAATACTTAATTTCTCACAAATGTGTTTGTATTCGGATGTTGTTAATAGGGCTCAAATATTGGAGTTCGATAACGAGTCAAATCAACCAAGAAAAAGCAAATTGACAACATGATAATACTAGTGGTAGCAGTCATCGAAGCGGTGACAACAAACGTGGAGGAAATCAACATGCCAGAAATGGTAACCACTTCGGTGGTAATCATGGCCAAGACAATAAAAATGGACATTTCATGAAAAAGAGATTCAACAATGATGGAAAGACGTCAGCACCAGCACCCGTTGTTAAGGAAAGAGAACGACCACCTATCATATGCTTCAAATGCGGAGGGGAAGGACATATCAGTCCAAACTGCGAGATGCAGTCCAAAGCATGTTATAATTGTGCAAGAGAATGTCACCTAGCCCTATTTTGTCATGCACCAAAGACAAGTCCAGCTGTGATGGAGGCACCAAAGGCCGTCCCAGAAAAGTCAAAGCCGGTAGTTCAAGGGAGAGCGTTTGTCGTAACCTCCCAGAAAGCAAGTGTGACGCCCCCGAAATAGGTATACATCACCCATTCTGAGTTGTCAATACATGGTACAGAAACAACTACAACTTTATTATTACAACATATAAACTGTGAGTTTAAATACAGATATTGCCATCTAGACAATATCCACACGCAAATAAATCCCCATCATAATTATTGATACATTATTTTAAAAAAATGGTGAGGACTACTAAACAACTCTCTCTAGAACCTTCATTCCATACCCCGACTAGTACTCGCTACATTCTCGCCTCCTGAGAAGAAAAATGGAACAACAAGGAAAAGGGTGAGCTCAACTAGCCCAAGAAAGAATATTATGACTAAGATAATATACAACAAATTATCGTTAGCCTTCAACAGGAAAAATCTAATAGAATACAATAGACAACAAATTTTAAATCAATATTCGCAATGAAATAATAATTCATTAGAAGAGTTAAGTAGAGAATGCAAACTACTATCTTCTATGTATGAATTTAAAAGTTCATCGCTCATCTTTTATCCTGCAACATCAATCAACATACATCCGAATCAAAATTCATCTTTGCACTACAGTGCCAAAGATATTCATCATTGGTCATGTTCATCTAAACACTGTCCATCTTTTACACTACTACGGGCCAAAGATATTCATCGAAATCATTCATCTTTTGCACTACGTGCCAAAGATATTCAATAATATCATCATTTAAGACCGAGGATGATGAAAAATATTTTAAAAGAAACGAATCCAAAGGAAACAAAATGACAAGGATTAAGGATTAAGGATTAAGGATTCGTACTTTGTTTTATCCATGTCCAAAAAATACCTAAAAATAATCATAGTGGTGTAAAAATTCAAGAATGATCAAAACATGGAAACAATCAAAGCTAGTATCTATAATAGATATTTTTTGAAAAGGAAAATTTTCATTTTTCGATGAATAAAGGCCGATATTCGTGAATAATCATCAGTATACGTGAATAAAGGTCGTATACATGAATACTAACTCAGACACCAAAAGTTCCAAATTTGATAAAAACTTCAGATCAATATTTCAAAGATAATGATATTGAAGAAATAATATCATTACGAAAAATAATAATATCCCTTACCGAAAGATCAAGATTTTAAGCTAAACAGGATATAAAGGCTATGACTTGAACTTGCACCGTATAGCAATACTCAAATTATACTCAAAATACTCACAAGAATACGCTTGATAATATAGAGAGAAAAACTTCAGTTTAAATTGTGATTTTCAATTCTAACCTAAGCACCTATTTATAGAAAATGCTTAGAACACCAAAGCGTAAAATTTAATATAATAATAATATATATAATCAAATTTCCTACGCACACAAATCTGGTCCAAACTTCAGCCACACATGTGCCAAAAACAATAAAAACGTTTTTCTTAATAAAATAATTAAAACTTCCAAAAATTAATTATTTTGAGCTTGAACTTCAATAATTTGTAATAAGTAGCCCTTTATCAAAAAATTCAAATCTCGCAATTTTAATAGGAAATTCAATTCTCTACAACTTTGCGGAAGAAAGTTTTCCAAATTCCAAATGAAATTGACCAAATCCACAAACCAAGCGATTTTACAGTTATAATCAAATTTCTCACCGATAAATGGGGTCCACCGACATGTTTAACATGTTTTAAACATTTATTGCAACAAAAATACTCTTCCTCCTCGTATACTCATATATCCCACATTTGTTATAAAATATCACCATTATTATATTATTAAAATATAATAATATATTTAAATAAATTATTTTATCGTAAAAAATAAAATTTCAATTTTCAACAATTGTCACATTAAAATTTTCTCCATCTATATCCACATAAAATCAATATTTTTCTTATCATATGAATCAATAATTAATTATTCACAAATAATATTACGAATCACAATATCGACAACCGTGCAGTTCTTGTGAAGAGGGCTTTCCAATAAAGATTTCTCCTCGGGCGCAAGCAATTAGGTAACCAAACCTCTTCTTGAAGCAGTAACTTTCTAGACATTGCCAATAATGTTATCCAATAATATTATTCAGATAATATGAATTATTGCTCGATAATGGAAAATATTTGGTAATGATAATTTATTAAAACAACAAGAATATAAAATATCAATGCAACAATTATTGAATCAATAAAATACCGAACAATAATTATCGTAACCATTATTAAGTAGTGCCTTCTTCACGTAAGAATCAATAATTGGTGCAATATCGTGTGCATCTTGTGTTTTAACCACCGAGTATTTTAACAAGATTAATCTTGAATAACTACGCTGTTATTATTTTTAAACAACTTATATTTGTCGTTTTCTTCATCCAATCTCTTCCGTTATGGGGCCCACACACGGTCATGCTACCGTCGCATTTAATATTTCCTACCAGTCAAGAATATTCCATGACCAAACGAATATTCCCCACAACAATGAATATTTTATAACCACTTGCTTATTTTGAAATATTTATGTAATTTTACCCCTAACTATCCACATTAATCAAATCAACCCTTACTATTCAAAATAATAAATAGAGAAAATTAAATTTCATTAATAATAAGTTGGGGTCTTACACAAGAAGAAAAACCGAACGAGGTCATCACGAGTAAGCTTATCATAAACTCTAGCGAAGTCTATACCTTATTTGATAATTTGGGTTCTACCCATTATTTTATTTCTCCTACTTATACCAACGCTTAAATTTGACTCGGAGAAATTAGACTTTGACTTATCGGTTGAAACTCCGCTGGGAGAAACCTTCATTACATCCACCGCTTATAAGTCTTATTCGATTCAAATCGGAACCGCACGTTATCTGTTGATCTTATTTCTTTAAAAATACTTGCATTTGATGTGATTCTAGGGATTGATTGGTTAACTACTCATCATGCTAAAATTGATTGTTTTCGAATGGTTGTTAGCTTTCATATTCCTAATCAACCTACTATGCGAATTCAAGCGACCAAACCATTAAAATCAATCACGGTCATCTTAAGCCATAAAGCTATTCGTTTTATTGAAAAATGGATGTCAAGCTTTCTTAGATCATGTCACGATTTAAACAAAAATACGTCAGATTTGAATGATATTTCTATTGTTAATAAGTTTCCTGGCGTATTCCACAAGAACTTCCTGCCTACCTACCCGCGCCGAAATCGAGTTTGGTATCGACCTCGAACCCGGTACAAAACCCATTTCCAAAGCCACATATCGAATGGCTCCTATTGAACTTCAGGAGTTAAAAACCCAACGACAGGAATTGTTAGACATCGGTTTCATTCGTCCTAGTACATCTCCTTGAGGTGCTCCTGTTCTATTTGTGAAGAAGAAAGATGGAAGTATGCGACTTTGTATTGATTATCGGGAGTTGAATCATGTCACCATCAAAAATAGGTACCCGTTGCCTCGAATTGATGACCTGTTTGACCAATTGCAAGGCGCCAAATTCTTTTCAAAGATCAATCTTCGTTCTGGATATCATCAGTTGAAGATTAAAATCGATGACATTCTAAAGACTGCTTTCAGAACTCGGTACGAGAATTATGAATTCTTAGTCATGTCTTTTGGATTGACTAATGCTCCTGCTGCTTTCATAGATATGATGAACCGAGTATTCAAGGAATATTTGGATAACTTTGTGGTCGTCTTTATTGATGACATCCTCATATACTCCAAAACCCGTGAAGACCATGATCAACACTTAAGGCTGATACTCCAAAAGCTTCGTGAAAACAAGCTATATGCCAAGTTGAAGAAATGCGAGTTCGGCTGAGGAAGTTGCATTCCTTGGGCACGTGATATCAAATCATGGAATATCTGTTGACCAAAAAAGATTGAAGCAATTCAAAGTGGGAGCAACCTAAGTCGATGACCAAAGTCACGTAGCTTTCTCAGGTGGGTTATTATTATTATCGGAGATTCAGTAGAAGGGTTTTCTCGGTTGCTACTCCATTAACTTAGTCGACTCGAAAAGATACAAAGTTCACTGGAGCGAGAGCAATGTGAGAAAAGTTTTCAAGAACTAAAGAGGAGACTCGTTTTCAGACTACTCGATAATACCATCCGCTCCTTGAGGATTTGTCATCTACAAAGGATGCTTTAGGAAAAGGGTTAGGATGTGTTCTCATATAACATGGGAAAGTCATAGCCTATGCCACACGAAAACTCAAAGAATATGAGAGGAATTATCCTACTCATGATCTAGAGTTGGCCGCCGTTATTTTTGCACTTAAGATTTGGAGGCATTACCTGTATGGAGAGAAGGTGGAGATATATATGGATCATAAAAGCCTCAAATATTTCTTCACTCAAAAGGAACTCAACATGCTGCAACTACAATGGCTTGAGTTGTTGAAAGATTATGATCATACCATCGAATACCATCCTGGAAAAGCGAGCGTAACGTAGAAATGTATTTATTGAGTAGAAGATCATATGTGAGTACGAGTGCGATATTGTCAATGCAAAGACCCATTTTGTATGACTTACAAAGGATGTAGATAGAGTTAAAGACTTCAGGTACCTATGTGATGATGGTGAATATACGAGTAGAACGGACTTTAATCGATAAAGTTAAAGCTGCTCAAACTACAGACCTGGAGCTGATGCATATGAAGAAGAAAGTACAAGATGGTGCTATTCCGAAAGCAAGAATCGATGAAGAAGGAATACTTGAGTCAACTCTGAACTTTGTGTTCCTAACGATTCGACTTAAAGCATAAAATTATGATGGAGGTGCACAACACACCATTTGCAATCCATCCCGGAGTACCAAATGTATCGTGATCTTCTACATATAGTTTGGTAGAAATATGAAGAGAGAGATAGCGAGTTTATCTCAAGTCGCTTAGCTTGTCAACGAGTCAAGCGAGAGCATCAAGTAACAAAAGGTCCATTGCAACCACTTGAAATTCCAAAATAGAAGTGGGAGCACATTACCATGGATTTCAAGCATTAGTCTTCCCAAGGTTTCTCAAGGCATAGATGAAATTAGGGTCATTGTTGATAGATTGACCAAGTCCGCTCATTTCCTACCTATAATGAGAAACTTATACACTTGAACGTCTTGCTCATATGTACATAAACGAGATTGTAAGATCGCATGGTATCTTGGTATCCATAGTTTCGATCGAGACCCAAGATTCACTTCAAGATTTTGGGTTAGTTTGCAAAAAAGCTATGGGCACGGATTTACGATTTAGCTCGACATATCATCCTCGAGACGGAAGGGCGTTCGGGAGAGGACTATTCAAACTCTTGAAGATTTATTAAGACTCGTGTCCTTGACTTCAATGGAAGTTGGGACAAGTTCTTACCATTGGTGGAGTTTTCCTACAACAACAATGCTTATCAAGCAAGTATCGTACATGGCTCCATTTGAGGCGTTGTATGGAAGAAAGTGTCATTCTCCAAAGATCTTTGGGAAGAGGTGGGTGAAGCAACATTGTTGGGACCGAGGTTGTTAGTGCGTATGACTACGAAAAAGATTTAAACGATCCGACAACGATAAAAAACCTCACAAGATCGACAAAAAGAGTTATCTTGATCTTCATCGAAAGGACGGGAATTCGATATTGAGATCATGTGTTGTTACGTGTTGCTCCATGGAAAGGAGTTACGAGATTTGGAAAGAGAGGAAAGCTCAATCCTCAATTTATTGGCCCATTTTTAATCCTCGATCGGGTAGGAACAGTGGCCTATAGACTCGCCTTATCGCCAAGTATGTCTCGTGTTCATAACGTTTTTCACATATCTATGTTACGTAAATATGTGAAAGACCCGAACCACATTATTGAATTAGAACCAGACGAGATAGAGGAAGATTTAACATATGAAGAGTTACCTGTTAAAATCTTGGAGAAGAAGGATCATATTCTACGCTCCAAGGTTATACCTCAAGTCAAAGTTTTGTGGAGAAACCACAATGTGGAAGAAATGACCCGGGAATTAGAATCTGAGATAAAGTCAAGATATCCTCACCTCTTTGATATACCAGGTACATACCCTAATTTCGAGGATGAAATTTTATAAGAAGGGAGGTTGTAAGACCCCAAATTTAATGAATAAAGATTAATTTCTCTCAAATATATTTTTTTTTTGAATATTATGGTGTGGATATGATATAATGTTATAGTTGTGGGTACTATTTACAAATTTTTCAAAGTAAACAAGTGGTTATATAATATTCGATTGGTCAGAGAATATTCGTTTTAACAGGGAATATTCGTACGACGGCACAATCATTGGTGGACCCCACAACAGAAGTATTATCGTAGTTAGAAAATGACAGAATTATCTTTTTATAAAAATAATGGCGAAAGTGTTACCGTTAAAACTGTTGAACTACCCGGTAGTAAAAGTACAGTAATACGTCTGGGTTGCATAGTAGCACACGATATTGATTATTGATGCTTACGTGAAAGTCACTTAGTTATACTCAATTATTGCTACAGTAGTTAATGCATCATATCTCTCATATTATTGATTCAATTATTGTCACAGTATCATCTGCATTATATTTATTATTATTAAATCAATAATTGAGACTACAAAGTTATTCATATTATTATTTACAATATTGACAATGTCTAGAAGTTCTGTCAAGGAGAGGTTTGGTCACCTAATTGCGTGCCAATAAGGAGAAATCCTTATCGGAAAGCCCCCTCTTTCCTGGGAACGACCTGGTTGTTAAATATTGTGAGTTATAATGATAAATAAGATCGTGTTGATTAAAGATGAAATTGATAGTTCCATTGTGTTAGGATTATTAGTGTTAGTGGAAATCGACATTTATTTCGATGATAATTGATGTATAGGGGTTATATTGATAAATCGGGTAATTTATCGGATAAATGAGCAATTATCTGCTACTAATTCACATGCTTATATAACTATTTGTTCACATGTGTGTACTATTGAATCACATTTATGCACTATTAGGGGAGTTGGTGCAAAATTGATAATAGTTGCATGACTAAGTTAAAAATGGAGGTATAGATAGAGGTACTATACTGTAATTCATATTTTTCACATGATTATACTATTGATTCACATTATTTACTATTAGGGGAGGTGGTGCAAGTTTGATAATACTTGCATGACTAAATTAAAAATGAAAGAAAAGTTGGAGGTATTGTACTGTAATATTTTGAGCCCCAAAACGTGCAATTATTGAAACTATATTTCCTATAAATAGAAGCTCATTCTTCCTTTATTTCTCACCAATTCACAAAAGCTTTAGAGCAATTATTATAGAGAGAAATTATAGAGAGAAAGAAGAAGAAAAGTCTACTACCTCACTATTCCAGTATCCAGTTTTTCTAAGGTAAGGGATATTATTTCTTTCGTATTCATGAAGAGAACTTCTTTTATTCCACTCTTTATTATTCTGTTGGACTAACCTGTATACACGGACTACCCTATACTTGGTGAAATTCTTCTATTATTCCATTCTTTATTATTATGTTGGAATAACCTGTCTATGCGAAGTACCGCATACATGGTGAAATTCTTCTGTTATTCTCTTCTTTATTATTTTGTTGGACCATCCTGTATGTACGTTTACGCATGACCTGGTTCCGTTATTTATTATTCTGTTAGAATATCTTGTCTGTGCGTTTACGCATGACCTGGTTCTGTTATTTATTATTCTATTGGAATAACTTGGTTGTGCGGTCTATCGCATGCCTGGTGATTTCTTTTGTTATTCCATTCTTTATTATACTCAATTGGTTAAAGTTTTAGCTTTTATACTCCATGAAATTAGTGGAATATCCTTGATATTTGCGCTTCATCTAGTATCTTTTCATGGAAATATTCTTCTGAGCATTCTTGAGTTTTATCCCACAAAGCAGTATCATGTTGACAATTTAGACGTTATTAGTTCCTGGATAAATTAATTCTTGAACTTGTTTTATTGAATTCTTATATCATTGTCATCATCCTCATGTTTATAAAATGTTGAAAGTCATTTGTGGCCTGTAGTGCATAGATGGACTTGGTATGATTATGACCAGGGATTATTCGGTATAATCATGACCGTAATGTTACAAATGATGTGGTAAAAGTCCTCCTTGGCCGTAGTGCATTGATGGACAGTTGTTGGCATGATCATGACTGTGACGCCCCCAAAATAGGTATACAACACCCATTTTGAGTCGCCAAATACATGGTACAAAAATAACTACAACTTTATTAATACAACTGTCGTGCAAAATACGACAACACTTAAACTGTGAGTTTAAATACAAATATTGTCATCTAGACAATATCCACACTCAAATAAGACCTCATTACAATTATTGATACACTATTTTACAAAATAGTGAGGACTACTAAAACAACTTCTAGAACCATCATTCCACACCCCGACTAGTACTCGCTACATTCTCGCCTCCTGAGAAGAAAAATGGAACAAAAAGGAAAAGGGTGAGCTCAACTAGCCCAGTAAAGAACATTATGACTAAGATAATATAGAACAAATTATCGTTAGTCCTCAACAGGGAAAAATCTAATAGAATACAATAGACAACAAGTTTTAAATCAATATTCGTAGCGAAAATAATAATGCATTAGACGTGTTAAATAGAGAATAAAATCTACTATCTTCTATATATGAATTTAAAAGTCCATCGTCAATATTTTATCCCTGTAACATCAATCAACATATATCTGGAATCAAATATTCATCTTTGCACTCTGAGCCAAAGATATTCATCGATTAGTCATGTTCATCTAAACACTTGTTCATCTTTGCACTACGGGCCAAAGATATTCATCAGAAATCATTCATCTTTGCACTACAGGCCAAAGATATTCAGTAATATCATCATTTAGGACTGAGGATGATGAAAAATATTTTAAAGAAAACGAATCCAGTGAAGCAAAAGAACAAATATTAGGGATTCGTATTAAAGTTTTATCCAAGTTCAATAATACTTCATAATAACCAATTTTGAAGCAGAATTCAAAAATAAATATTAAAACATGGATACAATCAAAGATAGTAACCATAATAGACATCTTGGACAAAAAGAAGAAATTTTCATTTTTTGGTGAATAATCTTTGTATCAGATGAATAGTGCTGCCGAGATATCGTGAATAATACCAGTATACGTGAATAAGTAACCCCAACACAAAAATTTCTAAATTTGATAAAAAGTTCGCACCAATATTTCAAAGATAATGATATTGGAAGAAATAATATCATTTACTGAAGAAAATAACATCCCTTACCTCATGAAAGACAAGATTACATTTGAATATCGAATATAATGCTGAAAGAAACTTGCACCGTATAGCCACACTCAAAGTATCAAAATACTCACAAAAATACGCTCGATATTATAGTGAGAGAAAACTTCAGATTCTGGTGTGATTTTCAATTCTAACCTAAGCACCCTATTTATAGGAAATTGCTTAGAACACCAAAGCAGAAAATTTAATAAAATATTAATATTATTTATTTAAATTCTTACGCCCACCTTGACCATCTGAATTCAGCCACCAATAATGACAAAAACAAAAAAAAACATTTTTGTTATTAAAAATAATTAAAACTTTCAAAAATCAATTATTTCGGAACTATAGAACTTCAATAATTCATAATAAAAAGCCTTTTTATCAGAAAAATTCAAACCTTATGTCCTTTTTATAGGAAATTTCATTCTCTACAACTTTGTAGAAGAAAGTGTTTCCAAATTCCAAACAGAAATTGACTGAAATCCACATACGGACGATTTTACAGGCTATTATCAAATTTCAGTCAACAAATGGGCCCACAGACATGTTTAATATGTTTTAAATAACTTTTGCAACAAAAATACCCTTCCTCCTCATATATTCATATATCCCACATTCATTGTAAAAATATCACCATTATTATATTATTAAAATATAATAATATATTTAAATGAATTATTTTATCAAAAAAGATAAAATATCAATTTTTCAACAATTGTCACTTTAAAATTTTCTCCATCTATATCGACATAAAATGAATATTTTCCTTATCATATAAATTAATAATTAATTATTCACAAATAATATTACAGAATCATAATCTTCGCAACCAGTAGCACTCCTGTGAAAGAGGGGCTTTTCAATAAGAATTTCTCCTTACTTAACAAGCGTAATTAGGTGACCAAACCTCTCCTTAGATGTAACTTTCTAGACATTGCCAATAATGTTATATAGTAATATTATTAAAATAATATGAATCATTGATCCGATAATGGGAAATATTGTTGTAGTGACAATTATTAAAACAACAATAGTATAAAATTTTAACGTAGCAATTATTGAATCAATAAAATAAAATATTGAATAAATTCTTATCGTAATAATTATTGTAAAGTGCCTTCTACGTAAGAATCAATAATTGGTGCAATACGATAATGTCTTCTTGTGCAACAATGTGTATTCTTCGTGTTTTAACCACCGGTATTCCAACAAGGTGTTATTACTTGTAATAACTACGCCGTTATTTATAAAAACTCATACTTGTCGTTTTCTTCATCCAATCGCTTTCCGTTATGGGGCCCACAAAAGGCTGCGCCATCGTACGAATATTCCCCGATATGAAGAATATTCCACGACCAAACGAATATTCCCCGACAATAATGAATATTTTATAACCACTTGCTTATTTGAAATATTTGCGCATTTTACCCATAACTAACCATATTAATCAATTCAACCCTTACTATTTCAAAATAATAAATAGAGAAATTCAATTTCATTTATAATAAGTCGGGGTCTTACAACCTCCCTTCCTTATGAAATTTCGCCCTCAAAATTGACGTACGTACCTGGTATTTCGAAAAGGTGAGGATACCTCGCTTTCATTTCTGTTTCCAACTCCCTGGTCATTTCCTCTATAGCATGGTTCCTCCACAAAACTTTGACCTGTGGTATGACCTTTGTGCGTAGGACATGTTCTTTCCTATCCAAGATCTTGACAGGTACCTCTTCGTACGTTAAGTCTTCGGCTATCTCGTCCGGTTCTAACTCAATAACGTCGTTTGGGTCTTTCACATATTTACGTAGCACAGATATATGAAAAGCATTATGAACACGAGACATACTTGGAGGTAATGCGAGTCTATAGGCCATATTTCGTACTCGGTCAAGAATCTGAAATGGACCAATAAATCGTGGATTAAGATTTCCTCTCTTCCTGAATCTTGTAACTCCCTTCCATGGAGCAACGTAACAATACATGATCCCCAATGTCAAATTCCACGTCCTTTCGATGAAGATCCGCATAACTTTTTTGTCGATCCTATGCCATTTGTATACGTTGTCGAATCGTTTGGATCTTCTCTGTAGTCATTCGTACCAACTCTAGTCCCAACAACGTTGCTTCTCCCACCTCATCCCAACATACTGGAGAGCAATACTTTCATCCATACAATGCTTCAAATGGAGCCACACCTATACTTGCCTGATAACTGTTGTTGCAGGAGAATTCTACCAATGGTAGGTACTTATCCCAACTCCCTTTGAAATCTAGGACACAAAGTCTTAATAGATCTTTAAGAGTTTGAATAGTCCTCTCTGATTGCCCGTCCGTTTGAGGATGGTATCTTTGAATCAATCAGAATCCGTGCCCATAGCTTTTTGCAAGCTAATCCAAAATCGTGAAGTGAATCTTGGGTCACGATCCGAAACTATAGATACTGGCATGCCATGCAATCTCACAATCTCATTTATGTATATACGAGCAAGACGTTCAAGGGAATAAGTCTCCCGTATCGACAAGAAATGAACAGACTTAGTTAATCTATCAACAATAACCCAAATCGCATTTATGCCTTGAGAAACCGTGGGAAGACCCGTAACAAAATTCATGGTAATGTGTTCCCAATTCCATTTTGGAATCTCAAGTGGTTGCAATGGACCCTTTGGCACTTGATGCTCCGCCTTTACACATTGACAAGTTAAACACCTCGAGATAAACTTCGCGATCTCTCTCTTCGTATTGTTCCACCAAAATGTATGTCGAAGATCATGATACATTTTGGTACTCCCAGGATGGATTGCAAACGGTGTGTTGTGTGCCTCCATCATGATTCTATGCTTCAAGTCAGAATCGTTAGGAACACAAAGTCTGGAGTTGACTCGAAGTATTCCTTCTTCATCGATTCTTGCTTCTGGAATAGCACCTTCTTGCACTTTCTTCTTCATACGCACCAGCTCCATGTCTGTAGCTTGAGCATCTTTAACTATATCAATTAAAGTCGGTTCTACTCGTATGTTTGATATCATCACGTGGGTACTTGGAGCCTCTATCTCTATCTCCATCCTTTGCAAGTCATACAAAATGGGCCTTTGTGTTAACAACATTGCACTTGTACCCGCATATGATCTTCTACTCAATGCGTCAGCTACCACGTTTGCTTTTCCAGGATGGTATTGGATGGTATGGTCGTAATCTTTCAATAACTCGACCCAACGTCGTTGCCGTATGTTGAGTTCCTTTTGAGTGAAGAAATATTTAAAACTTTTATGGTCTGAATATATTTCCACTTTCTCCCTATATAAATAGTGCCTCCAGATCTTTAGCGCGAAAACGACTGCTGCCAACTCTAGATCATGAGTAGGATAATTCCTCTCATACTCTTTAAGTTCTCGCGAGGCATAGGCTATGACTTTCCCATGTTGCATGAGAACACATCCTAACCCTTTACATGAAGCATCGCTGTAGAAAACAAATCTATCCGAACCAGATGGTATTGTCAGAACAGGTGCCGAAATGAGTCTCATCTTGAGATCTTGGAAACTCTTCTCGCATTCCTCTCTCCATACGAATTTTGTATCTTTACGAGTCAGCTGAGTTAACGGAGTATCAATTCGAGAAAATTCTTCCACAAATCTCCGATAATAACCAGTTAAGCCCAAAAAGCTACGTACTTCGATCACCGATTTCGGTTGCTCCCAACTTTGTATTACTTCAATCTTCGCCAGGTCAACAGATACTCCATGTTTTGACACCACGTGCCCAAGGAATGCTACTTCCTCAAGCCAGAACTCGCATTTCTTCAGCTTGGCATATAGCTTGTTATCACGAAGCCTTTGCAGTACCAGCTTTAAATGGTGCTCATGATTTTCACGACTTTTGGAATATATGAGGATGTCATCAATAAAGACGACAACAAACTGATCCAAATAATCCTTGAATACTTGGTTCATCATATCTATGAAAGCCGCAGGAGCATTAGTCAATCCAAAAGACATGACTAAGAATTCATAATGCCTGCATCTGCAGTTCTCAAGGCGCCTTTGAATATCCTCAGTTCTAATCTTCAGCTGATGATATCTAGAACGAAGATCGATGTTTGAGAAGAATTTTGCTCCTTGCAACTGGTCAAATAGGTCATCAATACGAGGTAGTGGATACCTATTCTTGATGGTGACATGGTTCAATTCTCGATAGTCAATACGAAGTCGCATACTCCCGTCTTTCTTCTTTACAAATAAAACAGGAGCACCCCAAGGAGATGTACTTGGACGAATGAAACCGATGTCCAACAACTCCTGTAATTGGACCTTTAACTCCTGAAGTTCAATGGGAGCCATTCAATATGGGGTTTTAGAAATGGGCTTTGTACCCGGTTCAAGGTCAATAAAGAATTCAACTTCACATTCTGGGGGTAGACCGAGAAGTTCTTCAGGAAATACGTCAGGAAATTCACTAATAATAGAAATATTATTCACATCTGAAGTGTTTTTGTTCAAGTCCGTGACATGGGCTAAGAAAGCTTGACATCCATTTTTCAATAAACAAATAGCTTTATCGCTTGATATGACAGTGATTGGCTTTAGAGGTTTGGTTGCTTGAATTCGCATAACAGGTTGGTTAGGAATATGAAAACTAACAACCTTACGAAAATAATCAATTTTAGCATGATGAGTGGTTAACCAATCAATCCCTAAAATCACATCAAATGCAAGTATTTTCAAAGAAATAAGATCAACAGGTAATGTTTGTACACGAGTCTCCTTCGTCTGGTTTTACATAAACTGCAAAAAGCTCCTAAACATCACGTCGTTCATCGTCTGCTCAGTGGTGTTGTTTATAGGATCTAACATTGCCCACTGTTGCCGCTTCTCCTCATTGGTGAGTAAAGGTGTCTCCACGGTCTCATTCATTCCACTGTTAATATTCTCAACTACCATTCTTAAATACTGCCATAAAATAAAGGTTAATTAAACAAATTAACATATCACATATTAACCATATGCTCCGACTGACCAACAAATAAGCTTAGGTATGACACACTAGCGAAGGATTTACTCGCCTCTCCTCCTAGTACTATTCCCCGATCTCCGCCAGACCATATCCCTAAGCTCGATACCATTAATGGCGCCCCCCAAAATAGGTATCTGACACCCATTTTGAGTCGCCCAATACATGAAATACGAAACAACTACAACTTTATTAATACAAGCGTAATTATAACAACACTTAAGCTGTGAGTTTAAATACAAATATTGTCATCTAGACAATATCCACAGTCAAATAAGTCCTCATTACAATTATTGATACACTATTTTACAAAATAGTGAGGACTACTAAAACAACTTCTAGAACCATCATTCAACACCCGACTACTAGACTGATATATATTCTCGCCTCCAGAAGAAAAAATGGAATAATCTAAAGAACATTATGACTAAGATAATATAGAACACCAAAGCGTAAAAAATAAAATATTAATATAATGTTCATATTATCATAGTCATAATGTTCTTTATGGTAATTGAGCTCACCCTTTTCCTTTTTGTTCCATTTTTCTTCTCGAAGGCATTAATGTAAGTAAGACTAATATAATGATGGTTCTAGAAGTTGAAGTATCCCTTATTTTGTAAAATAGTTATCAATAATTGTAATGAGGACTTATTTGAGTGCTGATATTATATATGACAATATTTGTATTTAAACTCATGCTTAAGTGTCATCGTATTTTGCACGCACAATCAGACAATAAAGTTGTAGTTGCTTCGCACTCATGTATTTTCATGCACTGTAACGGGTGTCAGATACCTATTTTGGGGGCGTCACATTTGGCCCATATCGTCGATACGCAGAAAGCAGGGATATAGATGAGACATATACCAGTAGTAAACGAATTTCCAGATGTATTTCTCGAGGAATTGCCAGGACTTCTGCCGGATCGGGAGGTCAAATTCGTTATAGATTTAGTACCTAGAACGGCACCGATTTCAAAAGCCCCTTACAGAATGGCACCGGCAGAAATGAAGGAGTTGATGGTACAGTTACAGGAGTTATTGGATAGGAAGTATATTCAACTGAGTTTATAATTAATTTATTTAATGCATTTATTAAATAACTTAAATATCAATAATATTCAAATAAATATTAATATTTATGAAAAATATATCAAATTTGTGACGCCCCCAAAATCGGTATACATCACCTATTCTGAGTCGCCAAATACATAGTACAAAATTCAAATACAACTTAATTATACAACAATCGTGTAAAATACGACTAAACATATGTTGTGAGTTTTAATACAAATATTGTCATCTAGACAATATACAAACTCAATGGGGTCCTCATTACATTTATTATCACACTATTTCATAGAATAGTGAGGACTACTAATGCTATTATCTCGAACCATCACTCATTCCCGACTAGTCCTCGCCACGCTTCTCATTTCAAGAGAACAATGAAAGTAAAAGGGTGAGCTCAACTAGCCCAAAGAAGAAATATTATGACTAAGATAATGCGTAATAAATTATCATTAGCCTTCAACAAAGGTTAAACCGATAAAATATAACAAACATCAAGTTTAATCAAGAATCGGAACAAGCAATCCATTAGAAGAGTCAAGTAGAGAATAAAATCTACTATCTTCTATGATTTAAAAGGTTTTTTCATGACTTTTATCAATCGAGACTCACTTTAATAAATAATCCACATCATCCCCGCATTACTACCAAGGATATTCATTAGTATCACGACCGGAAATTGTCCATTTAACTACGGGCCAAGGATATTCGTGTATTCATCAATGGTCATGATCATGCCAACAACTGTCCATCAATGCACTACGGGTCAAGGAGAACTTTTTCCACATCGATTGTAACATTACGATCATGATTACACCGAATAATCCCTGGTCATAATCATACCAAGTCCATCTATGCACTACAGGCCATAGATGACTTTCAACATAATATAAACATGAGGATGATGACAATGATATAAGAATTCAATAAAACAAGTTCAAGAATTAATTTATCCAGGAACTAATAATGTCCAAATTGTCAACATGATACTTCTTTGTAGAGTGACACTCAAAAATGCTCAGAAGAATATTTCCATGAAAAGATACTGGATGAAGCATAAATATCAAGGATATTCCATTAATTTCATGGAGTATAGAAGTTAAAACTTTAACCAACTGAGTATAATAAAGAATGGAATAACAAAAGAAATCACCAGGCATGCGATAGATCAAGATGCATGTGGGTTATTCAACGAAATAATAAATAATGGAACCAGTGTCACAGAACGCATTAAGCGAGGATATTCAAATGTAATAATAAACAACGGAACCGGTCCCATGAAACGCATGCATGTGGGATGTTCCAAATGAATGATAAATAATAGAATAATGTAATAATTTTACCAAGTATAGGGTAGCTCACAGATCACGAGTTATTCCAATGAATAATAAAGAATGGAATAACAAAAGAATTTCACCAATTAGAAAGAAGGAATACCCTAACGCGAGTACAACAAATAATATCCCTTACCAGTTAAAGAAGAGTATTTTCGGGTAGGCGAGGATATACTCAAAGAAAACTTGCACTACGCCAAAGCTTTCTTAAACACTAAAGGAATACGCCAAGATTATAGAAGAAGAACTCTCTCTATAGTTTCTCTCTAGAGTTTCAAAGAAATCGTAAGAAATAATGAAGGAATGAGCTTCTATTTATAGAAAGAATGGATCAAGATAGTAACTAATTCATGAACGGTCCAGATTGATTTACTTTTAATCGGACGGTCCATATTTAAAACAAAATCTTTTAAATAAAATTTAATATATTCTATTTATAATCTAAAAAACGAATAACTTTATAAAAGATTTTACTATGCAAATACTATGTAGGCACTTATGCAAACACTATGCAGACACTTTATGAAAAACACTATGCATAATAAAATATAATATATTCTAATTATTGTCTAATTATAAAATAGATAACTTTATAAATGTATTCTATTTTATATAAAAAGCTTTTCATTTTATTACATTAATAATACTAATAAAACAAAACTCATCATCAATATTATAATTCACAATATTAATCGACTGTGTCGCTCCTGTGAAAGAGGGGCTTTCAATAAGGATTTCTCCCCATTGGCGCCGCAATTAGGTGACCAAACCTCTCCTCGATGAACTTCTAGACATCGTTAATATTACAAATAATAATATTAATAACTTTGTCATCTCAATTATTGATTATAAAATATTGACAATAATTGAATCAAATAACGTGAGATACTATGCAATTCTTTATCGTAATAATAATTGGAAAAAAGCGAGTGACTTCTCACGTAAGCATCAATAATCAATACAATTGTGCTACTTTGTGCAACTACGCCGTATTCATACGTAGATTTTTAACACCGTGTTTCAACAGCTTAATGGTAAAACTTCGCCAATTATTTTCATAAAGTATTTTTCTCATTTTCTCAATCCGACAATAATTTCGTTCTGGAATCCACCAATGATTGTGCCGTTGTACGAATATTCCCTGTTAAAACGAATATTCCCCGACCAATCAAATATTATATAACAACTTGCGTACTTTGCAAAATTTATAAATATTACCCACAACTATAACATTATATCAAATTCATTCCATAATATTCAAAAATGATATTTATAGAAAATTCATCTTTATTCATAAAAGTTGGGGTCTTACAAAATTATTAAAAGTTAATTTCTATAACTTAAAATTATTTTTAAAATTATTTTTTGTAATTTTCAGAAGTTATTTTCTATTTTAAAATGATTTTTTGAATTTAAATTAACTGATTTTAATAAGTCTGTCGCTAAAGCCCTTTGGCGACAGAATCTGTTGCCTTAGGTGTTCTTGAGGCTCAAGAACACTTATAGCCAGTTATCGAGGGACTAAGTTTGACCACCAATAAATGTCAGATCTTGATGTTTCTGGGAAAGATAATACATGGATCTTGTAGTACTAGTGTCTAACTACATGCTACAACAACAATCATGATAATACAACTTAAAATGAATGAGATCTGGGCTTGCAAAATAATTGTCAGATCTGTTCTTGGTTTTCTGGGTTACCCAGAAACCCAAGACAGTTCTTAGGTACTACGTTTGGGCTTCCATAACTAGATTTCCAGGTAAGGTTTTGGTTGTTTAGTGGTTTTAGATTGTAGTACCCATGCCAAGGAAGGGATCTATTACTCTTAATTAGTCTAACTACATCACAATTGTGACGTCCCCAAAATAGGTATACATCACCCATCTTGAGTCGCCAAATACATGGTACAGAAATCAAATCCAAACTTCTTTAATACAATTGTCATGTAAAAATACGACAAAACATAGCTGTGTTTTTAAAACAAATATTATCTTCTAGACAATATCCACACTCAATGAAGTCCTCATTACAATTATTATCACACTATTCCATAGAATAGTGAGGACTACTAAAGCCACTTATCCTGGACCATCACTCCATTCCCCGACTCGTCCCAGCTATATTCTCATTTTTTGAAGAGAACAGTGAAAGAAAGGGTGAGCTCAACTAGCCTAGTAAGAAATATTATGACTAAGATAATGCAGAATAAATTATCCTTAGCCTTCAATAGTATAACAACTGATAGAATACAATAGACAACAAGTTTTAGATCAACAATCTGCAATGAATAAGTAATCCATTAGAAGAGTCAAGTAGAACATAATGTCTACTATCTCCTCTAAGATTAAAAGTCCATGGTTAATATTTCATTCTGTAATACTCATCAACAGTTCTTTGTTATACCCAAGACAAAAAGAACTCTCATCACCTGTCTTCACCTGAACCACCAAAGATTATAGTTAAATCCACAATTTATATTTATAATCATGTAAATCAACAGTTTCTCCTTGCCACAAAGGCTTAATAGAACGTTTACTCAATATCCTTACCCCAAAGGCTAAAGATATTCAAATGTAATAACAATGATCATACCAATCCATTGTCTACCTTTGCACTATGGGCCAAAGATATTCAACTATAAAACCAATGGTCATGATCATACCAATCAATTGTCTCGTCGATGCACTACTACCAAAGACATTCAACTGTTAACTAATGGTCATGATCCTGCCAATCTCATCATCAAATTATCCATGCACTACGGCCAAGGATATTCGTTAGTATCACCAGTGGTCATGATCACGTCATACACCTGTCCATCTTTGCAAGTAAGCCACAGATGACTTTCATCACAATATAAGCATGAGGATGATGACAATGATATAAGCATTAATCAAACGAAATCAAGGATAAATATTAAAGACTTTAACTTTATCCAGAGTTTAAAAATATCCAAATTGTCAACATGATAATGCTTTTTGGAGTAAAATTCAAGAATAATATTCATGTACCAAAAATAATTTGGACAGAAAAGAAATATATTTTTTTCGGGTAAATAGTACCCCGTGAATAGTACCCTGTGAATAGTACTTTGGGAATAGTACCTCATGAATAGTACCCCGACATGAAAAGTACCCCTAATACCCGAGTGAATAATATTCGGGTGAATAGTAATTTGGGTGAATAGTAACCCGTGGATAGTAACTCGTGAATAGTACTCTGACACAAAAAGTGCCTCAAATACTCGGGTGAATAGTAACCCATGAATAGTAACTGGGTGAATAGTAACCCATGAATAGTAAGTCATAAAAGAATAAAATACCAAAGAAAATGATATTTCATGACGAGTACAAAAGAAATGATATCTCATACAAGTATAATAGAATATACGAAACTGCAAATGGATTTTCACCCGCCATGTGGTAATCCACGTAGACAGATCATTTCCACAATTTAATAAAGAATGAATACGAAGGATCATTCACCATGAATGCGGTAATCCATATAGACAGGTTATTCCAACAAAATAATAAGGTCATGCGTAATCCGCATGCATGTGATATTCCAAATGTAATAATAAAGAATCGGAACTCAGTCATGCGTAACCCAAGCATGCATGTGATATTCCAAATGAATAATAAAGAATGGAATAACAATGAGATTCACCGTGCATGCGATAGACCGCGACGCATAAAAGTTATTCCAATGTAATAATAAAGAATGGAATAACGTAAGAATTTCACCACGTGTATGCGGTATTGTGATGACAAAGTTATTCCAACATAATAATAAAGAATGGAATAACAACTCTTACGAGTATTGAAAGAAAATAACTCTCTTCATGAATACGAAAGAATAATACCCCTTACCTTAGAAGAAACTGGATACTGGAATAGTGAGGTAACACACTTCTCTTCTTCTTTCTCTCTATAATTTCTCTCTATAATAATTGCTCTATAGCTTTAGTGAATTGGTGAGAAATGAAGGAAGAATGAGCTTCTATTTATAGGAAAATATAGTTTCGATAATTGCACATTTTGGGGCTCGAAGTATTACAGTATAATACCTTCCTCTTTTCCTTCATTTTTAATTTAGTCTTGCAAGTATTATCAAACTTACACCACCTCCCCTAATTGTGACGCCCCCAAAACAGGAATACATCACCTATTCTGAGTCGCCAAATACATGGTACAGAATACAAATACAATCTCAAATATACAACATGAGATGTGAGTTTGAATACAAATATTGTTTACTAGAGAGTATACAAACTCAAAAGGAGTCCTCATTACTATTATTATCACACTATTTCACAGAATACTGAGGACTACTAATGTAAACATCTAGGACCATCACTCTGTCCCCCGACTAGTCCCAACTACGTTCTCATTTCCTGAAGAGAATAGTGAAAGAAAAGGTGAGCTCAACTAGCCCAGTAAGAAATATTATGACTAAGATAATGCAGAATAAATTATCATTAGCCTTCAACAGTATAACAACTGATAGAATATAATAGACAACAAGTTTTAGATCAAAAACTGCAGCGGAATAAACAATCCATTAGTAGAGTCAAGTAAAATATAAAATCTACTATCTTCTATGATTTAAAAAGTTTTTCACCAACTTTATCGCTGAGACTTAGCTTAATAAATAATCCACATCATTAACTCATCCCTACACTACAGGCCAAAGATATTTTTAGTATCACGACCACGAATTATCCATGCACTACGGGCCAAAGATAATCGTGTTTTCATCAACAGTCCTGATCATGCCATAAAACAATTCATCTTTGCACCCTTGGCCGAAGAGAATCCATAGTCATAATCATACCAAAAACTGTCCATCAATGTACTACGGGCCAATGAGGACTTTTACCACATCATTTGTAATATTACTACCATGATTACAATCAAATAATCCTCGATCATAATCATACCAAGTCCATCTATGCACTACACAGAATACATATGACTTTCAACAAAATATAAACATGAGGATGATGACAATGATATAAGAATTCAATAAAACAAGTTCAAGAATTAATTTATCCAGGAACTAATAATGTCCAAATTGTCAACATGATACTTCTTTGTAGAGTAACACTCAAGAATGCTCAGAAGAATATTTCCATGAAAAGATATTGGATGAAGTGCAAATATCAAGGATATTCCACTAATTTCATGGATTATAGAAGTCAAAACTTTAACCAACTGAGTATAATAAAGAATGGAATAACAAAAGAAATCACCATGCATGCGATAGATCGCATATGCGAGTTATTCCAATGTAATAATAAATAACGGAATCAGTCCCACAGAAAATATCAGCATGTGATATTCCAACATAATAATAAAGACGAATCAGTCCCACAGAAACGAATGCATGTGATATTCCAAATGTAATAATAAAGATTTTAAACGTGTCCCAAGGTAGAACGCATGCATGTGATATTCTAACAGTAATAATAAAGATTTTAACGTGTCCCATAGAAACGCATGATGCATGTGATATTCCAATAGAATAATAAGGAATGGAATAATAGAAGAATTTCACCAAGTATGCGGTATTGCAGATGACAAAGTTATTCCAACATAATAACAAAGAATGGAATAACAGAAGTTCTCTTCATGAAGACGAAAGAAAGAAATAATACCCCTTTCGAATACAACAAATAATATTCCCTACCTTAAAAAAAACTGGATACTGGAATAGTGAGGTAGCAGACTTCTCTTCTTCTTTCTCTCTATAATAATTGCTCTAAAGCTTTTGTGAATTGGTGAGAAATGAAGGAAGAATGAGCTTCTATTTATAGGAAAATATAGTTTTGATAACTGCACGTTTTGGGGTTCAAAATATTATAGTATAATACCTTCCTCTTTTTCTTCATTTTTAATTTAGTCCTGCAACTATTATCAAACTTGCACCACCTGCCCTAATAGTAAATAATGTAAATCAATAGTAAATCATGTGACTCAATAGTTCTAATCATGTGATAAAACAATTACAGTATAGTACCTCCATCTATACCTCCATTTTTAACTTAGTCATGCAAGTATTATCAATCTTGCACCACCACCCCTAATAGTAAATAATGTGAATCAATAGTATCCCGTGAATAGTAACTCGTGAATAATAACTCGTGAATAGTACTCCAACACGAAAAATGCTCCGAATACCCGAGTGAACAATATAACCTCCAGACATCAATTATCATCGAAATAAATGTCAATTTCCACTAACACTAATAATCCCAACACAATGGAACAATCAATTTCATCTTTAATCAACACAACTTATTCATCATTAATATTATAACTCACAATATTTAACAACCAGGTCGTTCCCAGGAAAGAGGGGGCTTTCCAATAAGGATTTCTCCTTATCATGCGCGCAATTAGGTGACCAAACCTCTCCTCGATGTAACTTCTGACATCACAAATATTGCAAATAATAATATGAATAACTTTGTCGCCTCAATTATTGATTTAATAATATAACATATTATGCAGATGATAATCGTGACAATAATTGAATCAAAAATATGAGAGATATGATGCAAATTATCGTAGCAATAATTGAGTATAACCGAGTGACTTCTCACGTAAGCATCAATAATCAATACCGTATGCTACTACGCAACCACGCCAGACATCGTATTTTTACTACCGAGTAGTTCAACAGTTTTAACGGTAACACTTCCGCCGTTATTTTTATAAAAAAATAATTATGTCGTTTTCTAACTACGACAATACTTCCGTTGTGGGGTCAACCAATGATTATGCCGTCGTACGAATATTCCCCGATAAAAAGAATATTCCCCGACCAATCGAATATTTTATAACAACTTGCATACTTTGAAAATTTTATAAATACTACCCACAACTATAACATTATATCAAATCCACACCATAATATTCAAAAAAAAATATTTCGAGAAATTTAAATCTTTATTCATAAAATCTGGGGTTTCACACTAATAGTAAATCATGTGAATCAATAGTAAATCATGTGACTCAATAGTTCTAAACATGTGAAAATACGAACAAATAGTTATAATCATGTGAATCAATAGCAATTAATTGCTCATTTATCCGCTTAATTACCCGATTGATCAATATAACCTCCAGAAATCTATTATTATCGAAATAGATGTCGATTTCTACTAACACTAATAATTCCCACGCAATGGAACTATCAATTTCATCTTTAATCAACACGAACTTATTCATCATTAATATTATAACTCATAATATTTAACAACCAGGTCGTTTCCAGGAAAGAGGGGGCTTTCCGATAAGGATTTCTCCTTATTTTCGCGCAATTAGGTGACCAAACCTCTCCTCGACAGAACTTTCTAGACATTGTCAATATTGCAAATAATAATATGAATAACTTCGTCGTCTCAATTATTGATTTAATAATATAAAATATTGATATCGTGACAATAATTGAATCAATAATATGAGAGATATTATGCACCAATTACTGTAGCAATAATTGAGTATAACTGAGAGACTTCTCACATAAGCATCAATAATCAATACTGTGTGCTATTATGCAATCACGTGTATTACTGTACTTTTACTACCGGGTAGTTCAACAGTTTAACGGTAAAACTTTCGCCGTTATTTTTAAATATATTTCAGTCATTTTCTAACTACGACAGTACCTCCGATGTGGGGTCCACCAATGATTGTACCGTCGTACAAATATTCCTTTTTAAAACGAATATTCCTCGACCAATCGAATATTCCCCGACACAACGAATATTTTATAACAACTTGTTTACTTTGCAAAATTTCCTTAACTTTAAACTTTTATCAATTTAACTATTTACCAAAATAGAAAAATTGAATACTTTTATTTCATAAAATTCGGGCTCTTACAACAATCGCCAGATCTAAGTCGGTCAAACCCTGTCAGAACCGTGTTCTTGATTTTCTGGAAATTCTAGAAAACGCATATCATGTTCATACTGCCTACTTTGACCGTTCATTACTTTGATCATGCTCAACATTTAGGTGATATCAAGGCTTTCATATGTAGCCCATAAAACATATTATAACACGGATACAACAACACAAACAAATCACATAACGCAAGAGAGATTGGGACTCATGAACAAACTGTCAGACCCATCTGGGTAACTTCTGGGTTACCCAGAAATAGAAGCTTAACGGTCAACGCATTTTGACTGATTACTACATCTGATCCATTGTTTTCCAAGATTTGAGAGTGTGCTGGACCTGTAGTCCTCATGACAGAGACGAGATCTATTACACAAAGTCAGTAAAACAACAACAAAATCCACATATCCGGATTGGTCAAAGCTTGTCAGAATACATGATCATACGTTTTCTGGGTTGCCCAAAAAACGTATTTCGTGTTCCTCTTGCTTGGTTTGACCGTCCATAAAATCTAACATGCATGATGTTTAGAAGATATAAAACCTTGAATCAACAGTCCATATACTAGATTACAACCTTATTACATCAACAAGAACAAAACAACTAACACCAGAAAGATATGGGCCCATAAACTTGTTGTCACAGCTTTCTGGGCAAGTTCATAGATGCCCAGATTTCATACGGTCAATGCCGGTCAACGTGGTTTGACCACAAATATCTTGAGTTTTAGACACGATCTGACCCTGTTTCCAGTTTCAGATCATAGTCCACATAACAAAGAACATATCCATAACATAAAATACACATAACACTTAACAAAGAAGGATCTAGGGGCTCTGACATATGTTGTCAGACCACAGTTTTTAAAATTTTCCAGATTTTGTAAATCATTAAATCCGAGCCTATAGATGTTATGGATCTAACATCTATCAACCCAGATCGTCTATTAACACTATATACTACATGATTTAACTCTAAAACACAAAATCTAATATAAGATTAAAGATCAACTTCTAGGGTTAGGTTTTATACCTTTTTAAGAAAAATCTTGATTATGACTTCTGATTTGGTTATATGTATTAGTGGGGCTTGGTTTGTGACTCATATTAGCTATGAAATTCGTGGGTTTTAGAGAGAGAGTCTAGTTTGAGTATAGGAAAAAAATGAACATAAACATACACTTTCTCTCTCCAATTCTACTTATGTGATGTAGATGCAATGAATTTGGAAGCTAATGGATGAGAGCTGGTGTTTTGTAGGCTCATAGCTTAGACTAGGGTGGCTTGTCATGATCTTGCTAGATTTTCTAGCAATAATTCACCAAATGGGACAAAAAGGGTATAATGATAATTTGGTTATCAATTTAATGGTATTCTTGTCTATGGTACTTGAATCTAGGGTTTAATCACTAGATTTTAAACCTAAGGTTTCCCAAATAATTTATAGGGTTTGGAAAATTAAAATTAAAGTGTAATAAAATTTTAATTAAAACACACTAATTAAAATAAGGGTTTTAATAGGAAATTAGGTTTTAAATAATTAGGGTTCCTTAATTATCATTAGGGTTCCCAAATTAACAATTTAATTTACTAAAATAATAATTAGGGTTTCTAATTTTTGCAATTAGGTTTCCTAATTAGCAAATTAAGGTTTCTAATTTTAAATTAGGGTTTTCAAATATTAATTAGAGTTTTCCTAATTAACAGAAATTCTATAATATGCAACATAATTCATATAACACAATTCTTGACCGTTCTTCAATTCTAGTTTTGAGTTTCCAATTATGGTTTATGACAGTAATACTAAGGTTTGTCGTGATACACCAGAATTGACTAACCAATATCAGTCTATACATATACTGTATATATTTATAACACTGTAAAATAATATTATATTTAATATAATATTATTATTCTCATTCATAGCTCAAAATCCAAAATTAAGGTTTGGATTCAATAACTTATTTATCTTTCATATATAACATTATTAATTAAGTTAAAATAATTAACTTAAATAATCCGAACAAAAATTCATATAATAAAATAATAATTATTATAATAATTCTATAATCATTTCATATATTATTTAAATAATACAACAATCATATTTTTATGGAAAATAAATAATAAAAATATTTCTACTATAAAATTAATTATTATAAGAATATACTTTATAATGATCAATAATTCTAAAATAAAATTATTTGAAATTATTCATGTAATAAATAAATTCTATTTATCACATATATACATACACATTTCTTGGCACCTATTCTTATCTTTAAAATAAAAAAATTTATATGCAAAATTTCTTAATTATTTATATAGAAAAATATCGGGTTATTACAGAAACACTAATTCCAATTTTGGAAACCCCAAACCCTATTTGGGAATTCTAAACCCTAATTTACAAACTCTAATGCTAAGTATAAAACCCTAAGGGTTAAGAATTAAGAGAATCATGTGAAATGACCAAACTACCCTTAAAATTATTTGAAAATTACCAAAATATACCCTTTTGGATGGGAAATTACTAAAATACCCTTTTACTTAACTTTTAAGTAAAGGCTAGAACCAAATCTTGGTGAGTCATCACTTGAGATTGCCCATGTGCTTAAAATCAACTTGAATCAGCCATCCAATGACACCTAGCAACAACTACAACCATTGAAAAATTAAAATTAAAGTTAAGAAAAATTCTTTACTTTAATTTTTCATAAGCCAAGACTCTCTATCTCTCTCTCTCTCTCTTAGACCACTAAGTTTCTTATGAAACTCAGTCCTAAGTTAAGTAAGAATCACCCCATAACCATTCAAGATTCGGATCAAGGAGCAGAAATCAAAAGTTGGATCAAGAAGGTATAAACCCTAATTCATGCTAGATCTTTAAGATCTTAGTAGATGTTATGTTTTGTTGTTTAAATGTGAGTTATGTGATGTTATTTAGTGATCTATGATGATATATCATGGATCCATAACATTTAAATCCATGAAAATAAGAATTTAAGATACTGTCAAGAACCCTATAAATATGGCCTGCTAGTGATCAAATGTTAGAGGTCATAGATCTTAATATGTTAAGTGTTAGACTTGCTAAGTGCATCCTTATTAAAGTTTGTCATGAGGAGTGTAATCTGGAAGTGGAATCATGTCCATACCATGTCCAGATCTCAAGTTATTAATGGTCAAACATGGTTGACCAATCATGAAAATGAAAATCTGGAAAACCTAGAATTTGCCCAGAAAGGTCTGACAAGGTTTTTAGGGGCTTAGATCTTGCATCTGCTATGTTGTTAGCTTGTCTAAGTGTATCATTGATATACCCTGACATATGGACTATAGAACCATGACATTAAAACACCTAAATCATCAATAGGATCAAAGTTTTTGATGGTCAAACTGGGTTGACCAAGCACAGAAACTGGTTTCTGGAAATTCTAGAAATTTTCTAGAACAGTTTCTGACATCCTTTTGACTAACCTAGATCTTGTAGGTGAGATGTTGTTAAGCTACCTAAGTGTAATACTTTTGTACCTTGACATATATACTACAAAAGTGTGACACTATAACACTTAAAGTAAGCCCAGAATCCAAGTTATAAAGAGTCCAAAATGACCCCTCATCATTGTCTGAGTTTCTGGCTAACCCAGAAACTCAAGAACAGCTCTGAAAACCAGTTTGAACCCTTATATCTTCATGATATGATGTAGTTTGACCCTGAAATTAGTTAGTACTTTTAGTATTACACTAGTACTACATCACTGGTACACCCTCATGCCCAGAAATATCATCAACTGGGAATTAAAGATGGTCAAAGTAAGCATCTAAACATTGACCAAGATTGTTCTTCAAGGCTCAAGAACATCTATAACGACAATTTTTGTCGCGATAGGCCTTTAGCGATAGTTTAAATAAAAATTAATTTATTTAATTAAAATAAATAGAAATTAATTATAAAAAATTCATAATTAAGTTTTAAAAATTATTTTAAGTTATAAATATTAACTTTTTATAATTTGAGATAAATTTCATTAATATTTTAAATATTAATGAAATTAAATTTATTTAATAATTGTATTAAATAAATTAGTTAAAAATGATTTTAATATTTTAAAAATCATTTAAGAATAATATTAAAGTGTTAAAAATATTTTAAGTATTATTGAATTACTTTTAATATTTTGGTATGGATTTAATTAATAATTTAATATTAATGATAATAAATTTATTTAATATTGTATTAAATAAATTATGTAAAAATGATTTTAATGTTTTAAAAATCATTTAAAAATGATATACCAATTCTTTCCTTTTTTTTAAACGCACATATAAGCACAATTTCAATAAACTTCAAAATCTAGCATAGCTAGATGACTTGGAATATCCTTTTTCCCCATCTTCCTTCATTGTCTTACTTGCGACAATACTTAGTATTCTCTAGCACCTTCAAGGCTAAGCATACTGAAAACACTTATTTTCTGTCTAAACATTCATATACATCAGTATAGTCCATCAACTTACCACACTTTATGTGTTCAGGAACTTTCCACAACCATATGTGTTCAAGAACTTATCTTCAGAATATGTAATCTAAGAACAAATCAAGGACTATCCATATGTTTAGGGCTCGGAAACATAGCATATAACTATGAGTCACAAACTTTTCATAAGTATGAGTTTCAAGAACTCGCACCTATCTTAACATTCTCTACCTATCACACATATACATGAGAAAAGATTAACATTCACGTCATATACCTATTGATAGTGCAACATTACAATTCTTACTTGATACAAATTTTCTTTAATTCATATTTCATCCTCTCCAACTATTCTGCGTTATTCTTCCCGTACTACTTCATAGTACCATTCATTTATAGCAATAGCTATAAATCATCCATCGTTTAACAGAACATCTGTTATTATGATTCAATATGATCACGTAGTGATCTTCTTCCTTATCGTTTAACTCAACAATCTTCTTATCTTTCTCTCTATGATTATAGCCTTAGGTACTCATACGTAAGGTTTATAACCTATCAGCTCTGATACCAACTTTTAATGTCCCAAAATCCAGTCTATCTTCACACCCGGATTTCGTACATCACAAGTACATCTCATTCCAAACATACATCATTATATAGCTAAATATAGCAACATACATTCTCAAATCTTATGTTCTAATACCTTATAACCTCATTCATTACAGATAATGATAATTACATTATTCTTTACATCTTACAAGAGTGACTTTCATCCGCCACCAAGGATACATAACAGTTCATCAAACTATTCTTCATTACAAGTCTTGGCTTGATCTTCACGCTCATTCATATACTGAATGGCACTTCGTCTGGATACCAGTCAGCTTGATCTTTACGGGATCTTTAAGATCTTCTACTCATACGCTAAAAATGTTTTTCATTTAAAGTAAGTGTGAGCATTCAATTTCTCAACAAGTCAAAGCAGTTGAATAAACAACTTCAAGAATACAAACAATCTTTTAAGACTTCAAAAATCGAACAAAGTTTATGAAGTAGCTTGAATAATAGAAATAAACTTTGATTCCTATCATTTTAAAACATTAGTCACATTCACTTTGAAATACTTTCTTTCTTCTACCTTTTTCATATGCATTCTGTCTGGATAGAATCATTAGCACAGACTTAACAATAACGGTTCATGTATAAAGAGAACATTTTCATATTGAACAATTCAATCATAGAACAGTTCATCTCATAGAAACACCGAAGTGTTAAAATTGTGGCACAAGGCCTCATACATTCTACCACCTTTTACAAATATCACATATTTGCACATAGATAAAACTTCTCAAGTTCAACATCTAAGAAAGTTTAAAAAACTAGCATTCATATTAAACATGAATAAAGTTAGGAAACTTGCATTACGCATAGCTATAGCTTACCATTTATGTTGAACTGCAGATCGCAATCCCTATATATCACATAAGGAAATAACACATACACCAATTAGTCATATACTTGACTTACGTATTGGTTTAAACTTAACTTTACTTCTTAGGGTTCGCATTCTTGCAATCTAAGTTTATGCAACCAACTTTCTTTACCGTTTTATGGCGTTACGACATATGGAGATGTCTTAACTCATACGATCATCATCTCTGATGATTTACATTCTTATCTTCTTCTTATAACCTTTCTAGGACTAAGCACACATCGAATCTCTACTAGTATTCCATATGGTACTCTGAGTGGTTTCACACAAACAACCAACAAACTAATTTCCCGTCTCATCTACACTGTCTTTCACAGCGAGTTAGATCGATTGTTAGTTCGTATATACCTCCGCTCTCTGAAGGAATTGTTTAGCCCAACTCCCATATGTCAACCATTAAAGATTACACTTGTACCACAACCTAAACTTAACTTAACTTATCTGAATCATTAAAGCTATAATGTTCGTTAAGTTGATTTCCTATTCCTTATGGCTTTCTAGCAACTAAATGTCATACCTCAGGATTTATTCTTTATCGTCTAAGTCATACAGTCTTTTGTATACTTAGAACGATCATTCAATGTTAATATTATGCTTACATAGCGTTAAGCATTTTACATTACCTTATTCATATCTTATAACATCCGATTCATTTGACTCTGAATGTTATTCAAGTTATAATCATTAACTCGGTTTCTTAACGTTATACGGCATTGTCATTAATTCAGTTTCTTCATTGTTCACAGGTTTAATCATTATTCTTCATTACCTAACGGTCAAACCATACACGGTGTGTAGTTTCCACCCATTTAATATTCGCATACACTCAACCCTTAAGTCGACTAAAGTGTTTAACGCTTGCATTCTATTCTAACATTCTCTATCCGACTCAACCTCGGACTTTCATTAATCTTATTACTGTTCATTACGGCTTTCTTGATAATTTCATATCTTACTTACTACCTTCGTTAACGTTTAATTTATGCAACTAATGTATACTTAGAATAGTTGCACGACGCGAATACAATTCACGATAATCGTTTACGTATTCTACGTTCACATTGTTTTAATCGCTCTCCTTCGCGATCCATTTCATGAACACTACGTTCCTCATCCTTTCTTAATGTCAAAGTCATAATGTTCGTTGTATGCTAAGACCGATCATTCATCGCAACTACGTTGCGTTCACATTCTATGTCTTTTAATCTTGTTCAATATTTCCGTTCAACCTTTAATAAAGGTTTAAATCACTTGATTAAGTGTTACATTATGTGAACTATATGTTCATTATCTTTCCTTACACTTCCCCCGAGAGTTAAGCAGTTAAAAGCTCTTCTCTGGGTTTTTTCCTGCACCGGCGCTGCGGAGCCCCCTCCCTTTGTTATTTCTGCGCTGCAGCGCCACTCTCGAGTAACTATTGCCCGGAGCTGGCTCTGCGGTGCCTCATTTTTAGTTCAAACTGGCGCTACGGCGCCAGTTCAAAAACTCAATTTTTCCAGCATTTGTTTCTAAGTGTTGGAACGCGTACGAATCGCCTACTTTGCAATCTCGTAACTTCTTCGTTATAACTCGGAACGAGGCCATTCCAAAGCCATTTTCTTTCTTATCTTACGTACTCAGATTTCCTCAAACATAATTACATTCTAAATCTATTAACGAGGCTTTCTATTAGCTCACATTTCATTGCTCGTTCATTTTACATTATTAACGTTCTTCGTTCGTTCGTCCGTAATTCGGTCATCCAAACTCGGAATTCGTTCGTTCTTGAGTCCACAACTCACGTTTTCTACATTTTCTTACATTCTTATGAAACCCTACACATTTGAGTTCATTTACATACTTTCTACTTTTTGTTCGTCTTTACGAAATTTTCGTCATAACTTCGTTATAGCTAAGTTCAATATGTTCTTCATGAACGTTTCTATCGTTCCTAACCTAGAAATAAGCATCTAACTTATATGTGATGGTTTTAAACTTGTCCATCAACAACAAGTTCTAACTATAATGGTTTTAAATTTTTCCATCAACAACGTTCTTCGTGTTCTTCGTGTTCTTCGTTCGTTCTTCATTTTTAATCAATACTTTGATTATGCTTTCACTTTTTCTTGGAATTTTGTGTTATAAAACACCATTACTTACTTATTTCACCGAATCGTTCATATGATTCATTTGGATCGTTCAAATTCATTAAGCAATTCATACTTCCTTAAGAACGCTTTTAAGAAATTTATAACTAAACTTCTAATTCTTATTTCTTCGTTTTCTCATTATTTCAACCATATGAAAATCATTCTTAACATCTTTTACTTCTATTCTCATTAAGCTATATTTTTAACATATGAAAATTAAAGAAAATTAACTTAAAAGTTGGGTTTTTAATACCTTTCTTCTTTATTCTTCTTCCTCTAGACAAAGCCGACGATTTACTAACTTTTCTATTTCTCGATATTCTCCGATTCGATCATCCATGATCTTTCTCTTCCTTCTTGTGACAACCCAAAAAATCAGATTGTCAAGAATTTAAGTTTAAAGAATTAGTTATTAATAAAATGAATTTTTATTAATACTATTCTGTGCTATGTGTTTATTAATTGTTCTATAACTTAGAATGATTATACGTCGGGAGTATTCTGGCTACGAGCTAGATTGAACGAGTAAGAATTTTCAAGACAAAAATGAAAGTTTTCCGGGAACAAAATATTTTTCGGGGAAAAAGACGAAATAGGCACTATTCACCCGTTTCTGCTCGGAGATTTATTTTGAAATTCCGAGAAGTTATTGATTATGTATAATCTTGAGACGTGATGGAATATTCAATAATATTTCAGTTATGGCAAAAACGAAGTTTTCGCCTGCGGACTCAAAACCTAAGGGTTAGGGAAAGTGAGTTTCGAGAATGTTATGATCGCGTATAATAATTAGGGTTATTATGCGTGAGAAATACGAGTATGATATGAGTTATTATACGAGTATAGTAAGAAGATTAGTACAACGTATAATACGAATATCGTACGAACGATATACGAAGAGAATACGAGAATGGAATGCGTAGAATGCGATAGTCTTAATGGACTTTGTGTTCATGGACTTTGTAGAATCCAATTGGACTTAGATTATGTCAAGCCCAATGATTTATGAAATCAAGCCCAAGTTAGGCCCAATAAGAATTAGGGTTAAGGCCCAAACAGAGAAAAGAAATCGCGGACTGAACCGATGGGTAAACGGATGGGTAAGAACCATTGGGGCAACCCATGGGGTGACCCATGGGCATGTGGGCCGGCCACTTGGCCACCAAGTAAGGGTTGTGGCCAAGTAAACTTGGTGGCTAAGTTTGGAATAGTAAGGAGGTAGGGGCGGAATGACCGATTTGCCTTAAGCTTTGGTTTTCTATAAATAGAAAACTTAAATTCATTATTTTAGATTTTTGAAAATCCTACACCTTAGAGAGAGAGCTTGAGAGCTTGGAGAAGAAGAATAAGAAAGAGTATGAGCATGAATGCTCGGATCAAAAGTGATCAAGAAATAGAAAAGCTCGCAAATCGCCGGCTTTGTCTAACGGAAGAGGATTAAAGAAGAACGGTAATCTGAACCCTAGTTTCTTCTATTATTTTCTTTAAGTTTAATATGTTAAAACATAACTTAATGAGAATAAGAAGTAAAAGAGATTAGTAATGATTTCATATGGTTGAAATCATGAGAAAACGAAGAAATAAGAATTAGAAATTTAGTTTATAAATTTCTTAAAGAAGTATAAGATGTTAAGTTTTGTGAAAATCAAAGTAGCAATCAAAGTGAAAATTAGCGGAAGTGAAATAAAATCAGATTTTAAAAATTTTCACAAACCAATTATCCGGATCATCCTTTATGCAAATTATTAATTAAACGAAGAATAAGAAATTATGAAATCATACCCTTATAGAAACGAGCTTCCTCGTGCACGAGTTCACCTCCTACTTCTCCAGCGATCTCCTCAATCTCCTGCAGATTCCTTCCTTTGATCAATGTAAGTCACCCAAATGTATGGCCTCTAGAGGTGATCCACCAAAGAAGAAGAATTTTCAAGAAGAAGGGTATTGCTCAAACCCTAGTTTTTCCTATCTCAGATAGAAAAAGGAGGCGATTTCTCTTCAACTTTAGAATTACGATATCGATATCCGATATGAGACTCTCTTATAAAGATATCATGTAACCCTATTTTAATTAAAATAAGGTATTATTTATTTAATTAAACTCTTTTAATTAAATGGGCTCCTAATCCTATTAGGGGTAATTAATTAAACTCCTTTAACTAATTTTCCTTCCTAATCCAATTAGGAATAAATGAGAGTACTTATATTAAATTAATTCCTAAACCTTTTAGAAATTAAAATAATAATAATTGTAATAATATTAATAAGACTCCTCTTATTAATTTATATTTAATATTTCTAAAATATTAAATAATAAATATTAAGCTATTTAATTTATTCTATCACCATAGATTAAATTAAATATACTTAACATATTATTACAATTATGCCATTAACTTCTTAAATAATTATTCTTCCTTTTATGGTGTGACCCTTTAGGTTCTCCATATTAAACCTATTGTGAATAAATCAATTAGAACAATTCTAATCTCATTTAAATAAATAAATTAAACAAATAATTTATTTAAATAAATAATATTTATTCTACAATAGGATAAGCCTCCCTAGCGATCAACGACTTTCCGTATAATATAGATTTTAACATTAATCATAAAAGAACCTTTGAGTAAATAGTTACCGCATAATTCAATCCTTCCACCATACAATGTCCCAATTAAATATAAGACATGGAATTACTTCAAAGTCTTATTTTATTTAATTATATGTATTTCGATTCCTAAATGAACAACTCCTAATGAATGCAAATTAGAAACTACTTTTTAATTTCATTCCACCTTCGCCAAGGATTCCTCGGGTTGTCATTTATCGAATCACATAGACATTTCTCCTTTTTACTAGAAGTGGTAGATTCTTTATCGATCATTCATTATCTTCATATATAACTTATTACACCCAAGCATACCCTTTGATATACTCTAAGAGTCTTAAGGAATAAGTCAAAGTGTAATTCATTATATATAAGATACTATGATGATCTCAAGTCTAAGGATCATTTGTACTACTATCACTACAGTGTATTCCTATTGACAGTAAGTAAAACTCCATTAGGTATTCCTTAGCGAGTCACGCTCAAATGAACTTATTCTCTAATAAGCACCTACATACTTGCTTTAGTGTTCTCCACACAAATGATCATGAGATCAATTATCCTCATCCAATGAGCAAACAACGTGCGTACCAATCTATCCGGATTCATTAATCCCCTTTTAGTAATCCATCGATTGGGAACATTTTAGTTTTAAGCTATCTAAGAATTTAGATCTCATTATCATGATCTTATCATGATTCTAAAAGCATTACTTAAAACTATGGGTTTATCACATATTATTAAAACAAAGACCATGTAGATAATAAATGCCTTTAATAAATAATTCTTTTATTAATAAATAAATAAGATTGATTACACAGTATATGCTTTATCATCATACATGATTGGCTTGTATGCATAATACTTTCATAAGATTCGTAAGGATTTTGAGCGATCCGAGTGAAACTTATGAATGAGTAGGTCAAATAAGTAAGGAATGATGTTCTATAACATCAAATTCCAAGAAAAAGTAGAATCGTAATCCAAAATATCGATTAAAATGAAGAACGAACGAAGAACGCGAAGAACACGCGAAGAACAAGAAGAATGTTGTTGATGGATAAGTTTAAAACCATCGTAGTGTAATTGTTGTTGATGGACAAGTTTAAAACCATCGCATATAAGTTAGTTGCTTATTGCTTGGTTAGGAACATTAGAAACGTTCATGAAGAACGGATTAAAATTGAGCTATAACGAAGTTATGGTGAAATTTTCGTAAAAGACGAGCGAGAATTAGAAAGTTAGTAAATGAACCCAAACATGTAGGGTTTCATAAGAATGTAAAAGAATGTTGAAAACGTGAGTCGCAGACTCAAGAACGAATGAATTCCGAGTTCGGATGACCGAATTACGGACGAACGAACGAAGAACATTAATAACGTAAACATGAACGAAGAGCTAAGATTAAGCTAATTGAATGGCATGTTAACGGATTCAGAATGAAGTTCTGTCTGAGGCATATTAAAGTACATAAGATAAGGAAGAAAATGGCTTTGGAACAACCTCGTTCTGAATTATAACGAAGAAGTTATGAGATCGTAATGTACGCGTCTCAAACTTAATGAAAGAATTAGAAATTTTCTAGGTTTAGGCTCATCAAATAGCAGTCACGTACCGAGCTTTTGAGAAGTGAAATACAATGCGATCTCGACCTCAACAAGCTATTAATTGGCGCAAGTGCAAAGAGATAACAAAGGACTTGAGTCAGCACCAAATTTGAAAAGAGGAGAGAGAAGTAGGTCGCGCAAAGGCAAGAGAGAGAGAGGGTACCAGGCACAAGCAAATACGGTAGGGCAATGCCTTAAATGAGATTTTATTTCTCGACATCTTTGGGGATGTGCAAGAAAGAAGTATGAACATATAGTTCACCTAAAATAACGCTTAAGCAAGTAAGTTAGACCTTTAGTAAAGGTTGAATGGAAAGATTAAACGAGACTAAAAAAATGTAAACGCTAGATTACGAAACCGATATCCGGGGACCTGTAGTCGCGATGAACGAACGTGAGGGATTACTATGATTGTGATTCCTTAGACGTTGAGTGATGTAGGTAAAGAATAACATTCCGATGTTATGTCATGGTAATGAGAGATAAGTGTAAAGCGTATAGATGCTATGAACGCAACGTTGTTGCGATGAACGATCGGTCTTAGCATACAACGGACCGTATGGCTTTGACATTAAGAAAGAATAATGAACATGGGGTTCATGGGATGGATAACGATGAATGCAATTGAAACCTTGAGTAAAGGTTGAATGAGAAATTAAGAGACAAGCAACATGAACGTCGGATACGTAAACGATCCTCGTGAATCGTAGTTGCGTCAGATGAACGTTCTAAGTGTACAATGGTTGTATGACTTGGACGTTGACAAAAGTAGTAAGTAAGATATGAATGGTATCAAGGAAAGCCGTAGAGAATGGCAATGAGATTAATAAAAGTCCAAGGGTGAGTCGGATAGAGAATGTTAGAATGAAGGTAAGCGTTAAACACTTTAGCCAATGTAAGGGTTGAGTGTACGTGAATATTAAACAGGCAGAACCTACACTCTGTGTATGGTTTGACCGTAAGGTAATGAAGACTAAGATTTAACCGTGAACGGTGAAGAAACTGAGTTGAAGATAATATCGTATAACGTTAAGAAGCCGAGTTAATAAGTATAACTTGGACAACGTTTCGAGTTGAAGGAACCGAATGTTGTAAGGTATGAATAAGTTAATTTAAATGTTTAACGCTATGACCACATAGTATTGACATTAAATGATCGTTCTGAGTATACAAAAGACTGTATGACTTAGACGATAAAGAATGAATCCTGAGGTATGGCATTTAGTTGCCAGGAAGCCGTAAGGAATAAGAATTTGACTTAACGAACATTATAGTTGAATGGTTCGTATAAGTTAAGAGAAGTTAGGTTGTGGTAAAATCGTAACTTTGATGGTTGACATATGGGAGCTGGGCTAAACAATTCCTTCAGAGAGCGAAATTATATACAAAACTGGCAACCGATCTAACTCACTGTGTAGGCAGTGTAGATGAGACGGGAACTTGTTTGTTGGTTGTTTGTGGGAAACCACTCAGAGTACCATATGGAGTACTAGCAGAGACACGATGTGTGCTGAGTCCTAGGAAAGTTAAAAGAAGAAGATAAGAATGTGAATCATCAAAGATGATGAACGTAATGAGTAAAACATCTCCGTATGTCAAGAAGCCATTAACCGATAAAGGAAGTTGGTCGCGTAAACTTATATTGCAAGAACGCGAATCCTAAGAAGTAAAGTTAAGTAAACCAATGCGTAAGTCAAGTATATGACTAATTGGTATAAGTGTTATTTATTTATGTGCTGCATAGGAATTGGAATGAGCAGTTCAGCGTAAACTATAAGCTGTAGCTGTGCGTAAGGCAAGTTTCCTAACTTCATTCATATTTTAAATGAATGTTAGTTTCTAAAAATTCTCAGATGTTTAACTTGAGAAGTTCTGTCTATGTGCAAATGTATGATATTTGTACAAGGTGGTAGAATGTATGAGGCCTTGTGCCAAAATGTGAACACTTCGGTGTTTCTATGATATGAACTGTTCTGTGATTGAACTGTTCAATATGAGCATGTTCTATTTTTACATGAACCGTTATTGATTAGTCTGTGCTATTAATTCTAGCCAGACAGAATGTGCATGAAAAAGAGTAGAGAATGAATGTATTTCAAAGTGCATGTAACTGATGTTTTAAGATGATAGGAATCAAGACTATTCCTATTATTCAAGTTGCTTCATAACCTTTGTTCGGTTATTGAGGTCTTAAAAGAATGGTTGAATCCTTAAAGTTGTTTATTCAACTGTATAACTTGTTGGGCAATTAAATGCTCACACTTGCTTTAAATAAAAACATTTTCAGCAAACGATGTTAGAAAGAACTTAAGGATCCCATAAAGATCAAGCTGATCGGTATCCAGACGATGTGCCATTCATTATATGAATGAGCATGAAGATCAAGCGAAGACCTGTAATATAGAATGATAGAATTAAACTATAGAATAGTTTAATGAACGATTATGTGTCCTTGGTGGCGGATAAAAGTCACTTGTACAAGATGTAAAGAATAATGTAATTATCATTATTTGTAATGAGGAAGGTTATAAGGTTTTAGAACCTGGGAATTCAGAATGTATGTTATTATATTTCAGTATATAATGATGTATGTTGGATGAATGATGTACTTCGTGACGCATTTTAATCCGTGTGAAGATAGATCGGATTTCGGGGCGTTACAGGTTGGTATCAAAGCTGATAGGTTATAAATCTTAGGTAAGAGTACCTAAGACTATAATCGTAGAGAGAAGGATAAGAAGATCACCACGTGATCATAATAAATCGTAGTAACAGATGAGCTGTTAAATGATGAATGATTTATAGCTAATGCTATGAATGAATGGTACAACGAAGTAGTACGGGAAGAAGAACTCAGATGGAGTTGTGAAGGATAGCATACGAATTAAAGAAAATTCGTATTAAGTAAAGAGAGAGTTAGAAGTTGTAAAATTTCAATTGAAGACTCATGTGATAGCTGAGTTGTATGAATCTTTGTATGGGCAGAGGTTTGTGCTTGGTGTAACAACCACTCAGTTTATTACAGTGATAATCATTAAAATTGGTCGCGTTATCAAGATATATATGACGAGAAGGTGAATCTTTTCTCATGTATATACTTGGTAGGTAGAGAACGATAAAATTAGGTGCGAGTTCTTGAAACTCATACTTATGGTAAGTTCGTGACTCATAATAATATGGTATATTTTTGAATGTTTCAGCGAATGGACGCCTAAGGTCTGTCTGGATGTTCTTAAACTCATATTATTATGGAAAGTTCCTGAACTCATAATGTGTGGTAAGTTGATGGACGATACTATGGTATATAGATGTTTAGACTGAAAACGAAGTATTTTCAGTAGGCTTAGCATTGAAGGTGCTAGAGAAGATTAAGTATTGTCGCAGTAAGACAATAACGGAAGATGGAGAATAAGATATTCCAAGTTATCTATGTAACATTCTAAAATTTTAAAGTGTAATATTAAATATTTATTGATTTATATAAATATTTAATGGATATGTTTATTATTGAATGAATAATTGTTCAATTTGAGTTGATGTGATTTAGTTAATTATTTGTTGAATAAATAATTAAATATTAAATATTAAATATTAAATATTTATTTGCAATATTAAATATTTATCAAATTATACGGCAATTTGAGTTGATGTGGTTTAATTAATTATTTATTGAATAAATAATTAAGGAGCTAAGTAAATTAATTGTTATGAGATTATATACCAATGTAATTTAATAAGTAAGCTAGAGAGCTTATAGTGATTTAAATAAATTATAATATTTTAAATGGGAAATTATAATTTAAAATATTAGTTAAGTTAAATAAAATTATAATTATAAAGAAATTATAGTTTTGTGATAATGATTTATGTATTAAAGTAATTTAATAGATTAATATTTGAATTGATTAAATTGATTATTTAAGTAAATAGAAGTGTGACAAATAACCTTGCTATAAAGGAGTTATTAAAATAAATTAAGGGAGTTTAATTTAGTTTTGCCAAACATGTCTTATTGCATAATAAGTCTTTAATCTAATAGTGTTTTATCAAACAAGGTATAAGGATTAATCCTTTTGTTTTAATTCAGTTTACCAAACAAGGGGTAAGGATTAAAGGGTTATTTTATTAGCTTAGCCAAACAAGCCTTATTGCTTTTGATTTTCAAACAAAATATAACTGATATAATTATATCTATATTTATAATATATCATTAATAGATATTATATCATATATGTTATATTTTTATTACATAGTTAGAGTTAGGAAGAGAAGAAGGCTCAGTTGAAGAAAAAGAAGAAGAAGAAAAATACAGAGAGAAAAGTTAAGAGAAACTTAGAGGAAATTGAGAAAAGAATTAGGGAAAAGAAGATTGTAATCATAACCATTTTCTTCTAAACTCTAGAGAATCATCTTCTTAATCAAAGGTAGGATATTAATCCTTGTATTTTATTTTTAAAGTTTAGTTTTCTTCTCCAAAGAGTTCTTTGTAAATAATTATGGATGATGAATTCTTGTGTATATAGCTTTAGATGATGATTGTTGTTGTAAAACTGTTTTGTTGAGATTATGTATGATTATAATCAATTACTTTATGTATGTATGTAAATTGTGAAGAAATATATCACAAAGTGAGTTCATATGAAAATATATATATGAATACGGCTTAGTTTAAAGTAGAAATTAAGGTTTTATTTGTTGTTAAATTGATAAATTGATTGTTAGAATTGATAGAGTATGTAAAATCATAATCATGATGTTTTGAATTTACTGTTTTGGTTGAAAAACAAAATCACAGTGTTAATTTTCATTGAAAGTATAAACAATGGGGTTTTTGCCAAGAACATTAAAATTGGGTGTTGTATATTTGATGTTTGTGTTATTTTATGAGTATAAACATGTTAGAAGTCTTCACAATATGTTTATATGAAGTCTATATGTAAATTACATGATAATCAGTCTATTAGATTCAAGCTTTTAGGCCAATTTGGCTTTTTCTCGCATCGCTGTTTAAGCCGTCAATGAATCAGAGTTTCAAGGCCACAAGATGGCCCAAAGAAGACGTTCGTTAAATGGCAAATAGTATCGCTTACACAAGAAAGACGGCTCAGTAGTATAATCACCGTGTATGGCGGCCCATCACTACCAGTAGTAAGCGACCCATCAGTAAATCGTGGCCATGCCAGCGAAAGTTAAAGGAATCGGTCCGACAAAGGTACTTTTTGTACACGAAATTTTAAGAAAACATTTTTGTGATGATAGTAGATCAGAAATATAGATTTTAGTATTTCTATACTATGAATAATTATGTTATTAAGGATTAACTTGTGTTATAAGTTGATTATGTGATTAAATAATCAAACCTATGTGATGAATGTATTAGTTATGTGATAATGACTAACTATGTCACGATGACATATGTATATAGGATATTGTGATTCAAATTGATTCGGTTTAGTCTACGAGCAAGGCAAGTTTTCTAACTCAAAACTTCATTGTGCGAGTTTAAATTCATTTGGTACATTATTGTTTTCAAATTCAATTACAATTGTTATAAATTGCTACTTCTACACTTTCGTAGAGCTAGATTTCCTATGATTGTGTAAGTCATTGTATCTAGTTACTCATGACGATGCAAGTTTTCTAATCCTTTGTCTTATTGAGCTAATTATTGTTTTCAATTCGATTATCTTATAATAATGTAAGTTGTCTAAACTTTGGTTTGATGTTGAACAAGTTATTCTTGTATTTCAATTATTGATTAACATGTATAACTGAATTGCCATGCATGTTTAGTATTCAATCCTAATTAACCTTGGCTTAGTATTGTTCAAGCAAGGTATGCTATATTTATTCAAATTGTATGCTATTAGATTATTCCTAATGCATGACTTTAGTTACTATGATTGATTCAATCACTATTATTCTATAGTATAGTGTTATTGGTCTTATTCAACTACTCCTAAGTTGATGTTCGTTAAATTCCAAATTTTCTTGAAAGCTTATCCAAACCAAACTTACTTTGGTGCGGACTCGTATTATAAATACTGAGATGAACAACTCTTTTAATAGAGGTTTACGCTTAGCGTTGAAATGGTTGTGCACAATACATTGTACGAAGGGTTGATCCCCCTTAAAGTTAAAGTTGAAAGATTACTTATAACTGTGGACATGATTTGTGGTCATTAGACCCTCAGTGAATGTTATAATTTTCAGAAAGTTAATAGAATATATTGTTCAGTTCTATTGAGCCTAGTATTGGCAATTGATGTAAAAGTTTAAAGATTTATTTATTGTTATTTCAAGTGGGCCTTGTTTGCTCACTCTTGCAGTAAAATTTCTTACAAACTAAAGTTAAAACTGGTGACGTACCTAGCACCAGTAAAGGAAAAGGAAAGATGAACAAGTACTGAAGACTTGTAATAGATTTGATAGTATTATTATTAGACTTTGGTTTAAAGATTGTAATAAAGTTTATTTAATTTCCGTATTTAAATGATTGTTGTTAAAGGTTAGACAACCTGGGGAGATTTTTATTTGAGTTTAATCCTGTATGGGCAGGTTTTTATTATTCAATTTTATTATAATTGGGTAGTTATAAATGAATATTTTGATTAAGTGAGCACCAAATCTTGAGGAAATGAAGTACCAAGATTTGGGGGTGTCACAATCTAGTTATGCTAGATTTCAAAATTTCTTAAAATCATGTTAATGTGCGCGTTTTGGAAAATGAAAGAATTGGTTCGACTTTTGGAACCAATGGATTTTAAAAGAACTATTCTTGGTATGTCTATGCTAATTGTTTCGGCTAGACAGAAATTGATTTGAAATATCAAAATGAATTTTATATCATCAGTGCATTTGATGCAAGGATGGTAAAGGATGGAGTTATTAATGCAATTGAACCTAGTGGGATGTGATCTTAGGATCAACAAACCGCTATGGTATGATGTATAATGACAAAGTCATAAACTGACGAAGTACTCAACGTACTGTGAAGAGTGCGGTATCATGACGTCATGAATCGTTTTGAGGTATTGCTAAAGAATTTAAAGAAGTAGTCGATGTCAAGTGAGTTGACTAGACGAATGTTTCAAGTTGATATCCAATTTATTGATATGGTCTAAGCTACTTGATTTGGCTAAGATGAATGGTATGTCATGATTAAAAGAAAATCGAGCTTTTTTTGAAGAGCTATCTTAAACCAAATTGTTTTGGTGCTAATCTAAGTCCGAAGGTGAACATACCCTAAAATGGGGTTATACGATAGGCTAATCACCTACGTATGGAAGAGGTAGTTTACCTTCTTTGTGATTGTAAACTTACTGTGTAAGAAAGGTTTACGGCAGAGGTTGTTTAACCTAGTAAGAGTTCATGGTCGATTTGACCCCTCAGCAAAAGAATGAAATGTTTTAAAGGAATCCTTATATTCCTAGTTATTCCTTTCGCTTCATGATTCTTGATAAGTTATAAAGGGTAGGGAATGTATAAAAGATAAGAACTTCTTTGAAGAGAAGTTGAGAAGAAGGGTAAGCTAAAATTTCGAGGACGAAATTCTTTGAAGAAGGGGAGAATGTGAGAACTCGGGTAAGGGTTTGGTTTTAAGAAATTCCGAGGACGGAATTTTTTTAAGGAGGGAAGAATATGACAACCCGGAAAATCGGATTGTCGAGAATTTAAGTTTAAAGAATTAGTTATTAATAAAATGAATTTTTATTAATACTATTCTGTGCTATGTGTTTATTAATCGTTCTATAACTTAGAATGATTACTATTCCCACCTCCTTACTATTCATGAAGCTTCTCTTGGAAGCTTCATTGTTTCTTCTTTCGAGATTCGTCCGACAGTTTGAAAACCTGTGATTCTCGGAATCGAAATAGCCAGAAAGCATATTGTCTCATCTGAGCTTAGTTGTCCAAGATTTACTGTGTAGACATTTCCTTCTCTTGTTCTGGTTAGCTTTACAGCAGATGTCTTCAAGTCTCTGACTTTACATGGATTGTTGAGGAATGTTACTTGATGACCCTTGTAGCAGAGTTGGCTAATGCTCAGAAGATTGTGTTGTAGTCCTTCCACATAGGCCACTTTACTGAAGGACACTGCACCATTTATAGCTGAGCCATATCTTCTTGTCTTGCCAGAGCCATTATCTCCAAAGATGGCCGAGGGACCCTCCTTTTCTATGTAGTTAGACAGAAGGGCTTTGTTCCCAGTCATGTGCCTTGAGCATCCACTGTCCAGATACCAGGTTGTGACCGTAGAGCTCTGTTCCTATGGTAACATTAAACTTTCAGTTTGGTACCCATACTTGCATGGGTCCTACTTTGTTAGTACCCTTGGGAACCCAAATCTGCTTAATTTCGGGTCTCACATGCATAAGATTATAATAGCATATTGCAGCCTTGTGACCAACTTTATTGCACACAAAATATCTAATATGATGCATGCTTGTGTGTGTGAGAGGATTCTTCCTCTATTTGGACTTTTGTGGATCTTTAGTCATCCTTCTATTAAACTGATTTTCCTTCTTCCATGTGTCCTTGTGTTTCATGATTTGTGAGGAGTGTACCTTTCCTCTACTGTTCCTTCCCAGTTGGTTCGTGGAGTTGATCTTACTCGACTCTACGATCCTTCGAGGTTGGTGAGTAGTGGCTGGGTTACTCTTCTCTTTTCTGAAACCCAGGCCAGCATGAGATCCCTTACTCCTTGGAATATGGATTGAATCAGTAGAGCAGGGTTGGACTGGCTCATCCTTCTGTGAGGATTTCACAAATGTAATGCTTCTACTAAAACTTGAAGCATTACTAGTGCTAGTTTCCTTTACATTTTCCGCACATGGCTCTGAGGTGGATTCCCCAAAGCTTAAACCTGTTCTGTCAGAGACACTTCTATGGCTAGAGATCAGGGAGTCCATGGATGAAGAGGATTTATTCCATGTAGAGATTGTCTTTTCTAGTTCCTCAATTTTAGAGGTTAGACTTGACTCTCTTTATGAGACCCCAAATTTTATGAAATAAAAGTATTCAATTTTTCTATTTTGGTAAATAGTTAAATTGATAAAAGTTTAAAGTTAAGGGCAATATTTGAAAATTTTTCAAAGTAGACAAGTTGTCATAAAATACCCGGTTACACCCGAATATGATTCACTTGGGTATTTGGGGAATGTTTCGTGTCGGAGTACTATTCACGAGTTACTATTCACCCGATTACTATTCACTCTAGTATTGTTCACTCGGGTATTTGGGGCACTTTTTGTGTCGGGATACTATTCACAGGGTATTATTCCTAAAGTACTATTCACCCGAAAAATATATTTTTTTGGTCCAAATCATTTTTGGGTACAATATTATTCCATGAGGAGATGTGCTAATTTTTCAGACCGTTGGTTGAAATTATAATAGTAAATCAATATGGGTCGTTGGTTTAAAGTTTTAATAGGAAAATCTTTTTATATAAAACAGAATACTTTTATAAAGTTATTCTATAAATAGAATATATTATATTCTATTATGCATAGTGTTTTGCATAGTAAAATCTTTTTATATAAAATAGAATACTTTTATAAAATTATTCTATAAATAGAATATATTATATTTTATTATGCATAGTGTTGCATAGTGCTGCAAGATAGTGTTTAGCATAGTAAAATCTTTTTATATAAAAATGTAATACTTTTATAAAGTTATTCGCTTTATTAGATTATAAATAGAATATATTATATTTTATTTAAAAGATTTTGCTTTAAATACGGACCGTTCGATTAAAAGTAAATCAATCTGGACCATTCATGAATTAGTTACTATGTTGTCCATTCTTCTATAAATAGAAGCTCATTCATTCATTATTTCTTACGAATTCACTGAAACTCTTGAGAGAGAAACTATAGAGAGAGTTCTTCTTCTATAATCTTGAGTGTATTTCTTTAGAGTTTAAGAAATCTTTGAGCGTAATACAAGTTTTCTTCGAGTATATCATCGCCCTACAAGTCGGAATACTCTTCTTTTACGGTAAGGGATATTATTTGTTGTACTCGTAAGGGATATTATTCGTTGTACTCGTAAGGGATATTATTTGTTGTACTTATAAGGGGTATTATTTTTTTTGTATTCATGAAGAGTACTTCTGTTATTCCATTCTTTACTATTATGTTGGAATAACCTGTCTATGCGAAGTACCGCATACTTGGTGAAATTCTTCTGTTATTTCATTCTTTATTATTATGTTGGAATAACTTGTTTATGCGAAGTACCGCATACATGGTGAAATTCTTCTATTATTCCATTCTTTATTATTCATTTGAATATCGTATGCAATGCGTTCTGCGTGACCGGTTCTATTATTTATTATTCTATTGGAATAACTTGTCAGTGCGATCTATCGCATGCATGGTGAATTCTGTTGTTATTCCATTCTTATTTATTCTGTTGGAATATGCTGTCTGTGCGATTACGCATGACCTAGTTCTATTATTTATTATTCTATTTAAAAAACCTGTCTGTGCGAATTACGTACGCATGGTGAAATTCTTCTGTTATTTCATTCTTTATTATTATGTTTGAATAACTTTTTTCATGCAATTCATCGCATACATGGTGAAATTCTTTTATTATTCCATTCTTTATTATTATGTTGGAATAACTTCGTCTATACTGATCTCTTATCGTACATGGTGAAATTCTTTTATTATTCCATTCTTTATTATACTATTGGTTATTGGTTTTACAGTTGTATGTCTTTGGCATGTAGTGCAAAAATGATATGTTGTTGAATATCTTTGGCCTGTAGTGCAAAGATGATCTGTTGTTTGATAGCTATGACCCGTAGTGTGAAGATGGACAGGTGTATGACATGATCATGACCACTAGTGATACTAAGGAATATCCTTGGCCGAAGTGCATGGATAATTCAATGATGTGATTGGCAGGATCATGACCATTAGTTAACAGTTGAATGTCTTTGGCCGTAGTGCACTGACAGGCAATTGATTGGTATGATCATGACCATTGGTTTTATAGTTAATTATATTTGGCCCGTAGTGCAAAGATAGACAACTGATTGGTATGATCATTGTTATTACATTTGAATATCTTCAGCCTTTGGGGTAAGGATATTGAGTAAACATTCTATTAAGCCTTTGTGGCAAGAAGGAACTGTTAATTCACATTATTATAAATATGAATTGTGAATTTAACTAACATCAATTGTTATACTGTTGAAGGCTAAGGATAATTTATTCTGCATTATCTTAATCATAATATTTCTTACTGGGCTAGTTGAGCTCACCTTTCTTTCACTGTTCTCTTCGTGAAATGAGAACGTAATTTGGGACTAGTCGGGAACAGAGTGATGGTCCTAGATGGTGCATTAGTAGTCCTCACTATTCGTGAAATAGTGTGATAATAAATATAATGAGGACCCCATTGAGTTTGTATATTGTCTAGATGACAATATTTGTATTAAAACTCACGAAGATATGTTTAGTCGTATTTTACACGATTTGTTGTATAATTAAGTTGTATTTGAATTTTGTACCATGTATTTGGCGACTCAAGATGAGTGATGTATACCGCTTTGGGGCGTCCACAGGTTGGTATCAAAGTTTAGGGATATGATCCCCAGGTGAGATGTGAGACAAGAACTAGGAGGGAGAGCGGGGAATTCCTTCGCTAGTATGACCTACCTAAGTTTATTTGTTATTTAATTGGTGGAATTAAATATAGGGGTATTATGTGGTATGTCAATTAACCCTTATTTTGAAACTATATTCTAGAATGATATTTGAAATACAGGAGATGAGAAATGGAAAATTATGATAGAGAGGAAATAATCGGGAAGGTACAATCCGAAAAGAAAGCAAGGTATTCTCATCTCTTCGAATATCAGGTATGTACGTAAATTTCGAGGGCGAAATTTCATAAGGAGGGGAGATTGTGAGACCCCGAATTTTATGAAATAAAAGTATTCAATTTTTCTATTTTGGTAAATAGTTAAATTGATAAAAGTTTAAAGTTAAGGGTGATATTTGAAAAATTTTCAAAGTAGACAAGTTGTCATAAAATACACGGTTACTATTTACTCTAGTATTCACCCGAATATGATTCACTCGGGTATTTGGGGTATTTTTCGTGTCGGAGTACTATTCACGAGTTACTATTCACGGGTTACTATTCACCCGATTACTATTCACTCTAGTATTGTTCACTCGGGTATTTGGGGCACTTTTTGTGTCAGGGTACTATTCCTGAAGTACTATTCACGGGATACTATTCACCCGAAAAATATATTTTTTTTCGGTCCAAATCATTTTTGGGTACAATATTATTCCATGAGGAGATGTGCTAATTTTTCAGACCGTTGGTTGAAATTATAATAGTAAATCAATATGGGTCGTTGGTTTAAAGTTTTAATAGTAAAATCTTTTTATATAAAAATGAATACTTTTATAAAGTTATTCTATAAATAGAATATATTATATTCTATTATGCGTAGTGTTTTTGCATAGTAAAATCTTTTTATATAAAAAGTAGAATACTTTTATAAAGTTATTCTATAAATAGAATATATTATATTTTATTATGCATAGTGCCTACATAGTATTTTGCATAGTAAAATCTTTTTATATAAAACAGAATACGTTTATAAAGTTATTCGTTTTATTAAATTATAAATAGAATATATTATATTTTATTTAAAAGATTTTGCTTTAAATATGGACCGTCCGATTAAAAGTAAATCAATCTAGACCGTTCATGAATTAGTTACTATGTTGTCCATTCTTCTATAAATAGAAGCTCATTCATTCATTATTTCTTACGAATTCACTGAAACTCTTGAGAGAGAAACTATAGAGAGAGTTCTTCTTCTACAATCTTGAGCGTATTTCTTTAGAGTTTAAGAAAGCTTTGAGCGTAGTACAAGTTTTCTTCGAGTATATCCTCGCCCTACAAGTCGGAATACTCTTCTTTTACGGTAAGGGATATTATTTGTTGTACTCGTAAGGGATATTATTCGTTGTACTCATAAGGGATATTATTTGTTGTACTCGTAAGGGGTATTATTTCTTTTATATTCATGAAGAGAACTTCTGTTATTCTATTCTTTACTATTATGTTGGAATAACCTGTCTATGTGAAATACCGCATACTTGGTGAAATTCTTCTGTTATTTCATTCTTTATTATTATATTGGAATAACCTGTTTATGCGAAGTACCGCATACATGGTGAAATTCTTCTATTATTTCATTCTTTATTATTCTGTCGGAATATCCTGTCTGTGCGTTTACGCATGACCAGGTTCCATTATTTATTATTCTGTTGGAATAACCTGTCTGTGCGATTTATCGCATGCATGGTGAATTCTGTTATTATTCCATTCTTATTTATTCTGTTGGAATATCCTGTCTGTGCGATTACGCATGACCTAGTTCTATTATTTATTATTCTGTTTGAATAACCTGTTTGTGCGAATTACGCACGCATGGTGAAATTCTTCTGTTATTCCATTCTTTATTATTATGTTGGAATAACATGTCATCTCTGCAATCTTGCATACATGGTGAAATGTTTTATTATTCCATTCTTTATTATTATGTTGGAATAACTTTTTCTGTCAAGCAATCTTTGCATACATGGTGAAATTCTATTATTATTCCATTCTTTATTATACCGTTGGTTATTGGTTTTACAAATGTATGTCTTTGGCTTTTAGGTCAAAGATGATATGTTGTTGAATATCTTTGGCTCAGAGTGCAAAGATGATCTGTTGTTTGATAGCTTTGACCCGTAGTGCGAAGATGGACAGGTGTATGACATGATCATGACCACTAGTGATACTAACGAATATCCTTGGCCGTAGTGCATGGATAATTCAATGATGTGATTGGCAGGATCATGACCATTAGTTAACAGTTGAATGTCTTTGGTCAGTAAACCTTTGACAGTAATTGATTGGTATGATCGTGACCAATTATTTTATAGTTGAATATATTTGGCCCGTAGTGCAAAGATAGACAACTGATTGGTATGATCATTGATATTACATTTGAATATCTTCAGCCTTTGGGGTAAGGATATTGAGTAAACGTTCTATTAAGCCTTTGTGGCAAGAAGGAGCTGTTAATTCACATTATTATAAATATGAATTGTGAATTTAACTAACATCTTCGGTGGTTCAGGTGAAGACAAGTGATGAAAGTTCTATTTGTCTTGAGTATAACAAAGAACTGTTGATGAGTAGTACAGGAATAAAATATCAACGATGGACTTTTAATCTAAAAATGATAGTAGATATTATGTTCTACTTGACTCTTCTAATGGATTGCTTATTTCGCTGCAGTTAAACTTGTTGTCTATTATATTATATCAGTTATTATACTGTTGAAGGCTAAGGATGATTTATTCTGCATTATCTTAGTCATAATATTTCTTACTGGGCTAGTTGAGCTCACCCTTTCTTTCACTGTTCTCTTCAGGAAATGAGAACGTAGCTGGGACTAGTCGGGGAACAGAGTGATGGTCCTAGATTGTGCATTAATAGTCCTCACTATTCTGTGAAATAGTGTGATAATAAATGTAATGAGGACCCCATTGTGTTTGTATATTGTCTAGATGACAATATTTGTATTAAAACTCACAGCATATGTTTAGTAGTATTTTACACGACTGTTGTATAATTAAGTTGTATTTGAATTTTGTACCATGTATTTGGCGACTCAAGATGGGTGATGTATACCTGTTTTGGGGGCGTCACACTCTTTGTGCATTGAGATTATTGGTCTGTTTTAAGAGCATATTCTCAGCTTCAAACTTGGAGAGAGAGTCAGTACTTAGAAGGGTTGTTTCCAGTTCTTCTTGAACTTTCTCTTTCTCCTTTTGAAGAAGTGAATAGTCCTTAGATAGAACTCTAAACCACTTCATGTATTGATGCATATCAGATGTTATGTCATGCAGTGCAGTTCTTAAATCATCAATGTCTACATCAGGAGAGTTGAAGTCAAATACCTCATCTATACTTACTTCATGTTTGTTGGAGTTCTGTTTTTTCTTTTGCAATCTTGGCCATCAGGCAGAGATTTACCATTTGAGGATCTTCATCATCTCCAAATTCGGGAGTTGAGTCATTGTCTGAGTCACTCCACGATCCTCCAGCTATAATGCCTTTGTCTCTCTTCTGAGTCCTTTTGTTGCCTTTGTATTCCTTCTTTGGATGTGATTTATTCTTTAGTTCTTCTCTGAGAGGTTTGTTGCAGTTAGCAATGAAATGGCCAGGCTTCTTGTAATTGTAGCATAGATCATTTATCTCGCTCTGGTCAGCCAGTGATTCTTGACTTTCTTTGGCTTGCTGATTTTGCCTTGATGCATGAACCTTCTGAGTCTTTTCACTAGCATTGCCAAGTCCTCATCATCATCTTCATCATAGTCAGAGTCAATTTCAGTGTTGAATTTAGAGGTGTTTTCAATTGCTTTGAGAGAAACACCATTATCCTTTTTTCTTCCTTCAGATAGAGTTTCTGCTCGTTGAGTCAGCTCCAGTTCGTATGTAAGAAGGTTACCATATAACTGTTGAACAGTCATCTCATGGAGATTCTTTGACTCTTTATTAGCAGTGGTTTTGGCATCCCACTTGCTTGGTAAGGCTCTCATGAACTTTATGATTAGATCTTTGTTTGGATAGATCTTTCCATAGGCTCGTAGAGAGTTGAGCAGAACATTGAATCTGTCGTGGGTGGCGTTGACGTTTTCTCCTTATTACATTTGTTCAGATTTGGTGCAAGCTTTGTAGGAACGTAGGGCCCATTACTCGAACATTTAAATAGTTATCTAGAATCCATGGGTTGAATAGATTTTTAAAATTCTTTTTGCAAATACTTTTTTCCTCCGTTTTGATTTGCTTGATTGCCATTGGATCTACTTAAGATTTGTGGTTATTAATATTTGTTTAATCTCCTTTTAGTTCTCGAGATATAGTGAAGGGGGTTAATAGATATTTAAAATTCTTTTGAAATACTTTGTTAGTTTTGTTAACGGCGGAATTATTATTTGTTTAATCTCCCTTTTAGATATGGTGAGTTAATGAGAGTGAGGCGCTTATAACAATTATAGAGATAGCGATTATAGTAAGAGTTTTTTAAGTGGTTGAGCACTTTAAGCTCTAGTCCACTCTTCTACTCTCGGTAGGAAATCCACTAAGGATATCTTTTACACTTTACGAATCTCACAGATTCCTTCTAGACCCGTGATCTAGGCACTTCTTAGTTCACTCTTGAACTCTTCAAGTCCAGCAGACTTGGTTCTTTACAGTTCACTTAGAACTCATCAAGTCCTTCTGACTTAGAACTTCTTTCCTCACTTGATTGGTAGTTGATGGGTTCTTGATTGGTGCTACTCAGTTGCCGTTAAGCTCTTGTTCAAAAGAACTGAGTAGCTAAGCAAGCTTTCTCTTTTTCTCAGATCGTAGAGTTGAGCATTGAGTGTTCTTTAGCGTTTTGTTCAATGCTTGCTTTGTTGAATCATCTTCAGATGTTTTACATATATGTGATTCTTTAAATCTATCCGTTGAATCCATACGTTGAAGCATTAAATGCGTTTGACATTTCTGAACTTTGATGGAGACTTTACTGCACATCTTCTGAATTGCATTCTGGCCCACTGACACAGCAGACTGCTTTCTCACCTAACACCTGAAAAGGTGTTTTCCTCTGACCCATGGTCCTTTCCTTAGCTTATTCAATACGTTTCCTTCATTGTATAATAAGGATATCTTTTGTGCCATTGGGACTAGTGACGACTTCAACGTTTATAACCCATTCTACATTTGTTGAGATTTATCTTTAAACAAATGGTCAAGGCTCAATGCTTCTGACACAGGCAGATAATACTCTACGATTCAGATCGTGGTGTCTTGCCACCTTGGTGCTTGATCCGATGCTAACAAACGAGAACACTACGATTTCTCTTAAGGACTGGCACACTACGATCTTCACTTGCTTGTCTTGCAGACTCTACGTTTCCGAGAGCACACTACGATCTCTGAGTTGGCTTTGGCAAACATCTGGACCACTTTACGATTTCTGGAGAGGCCCTTCAAGGCAGACATACTACGATCCTCGATGCTCTAAGATTCTGCCTTGGCTTCTACAAACTCTTGATCAGCTCGATAGACTACGATTTTGTTGAAGCCTATCTATTACATTTCAAGACATAGATCAACCTAACATCTTTGATCTCTTTATCTATACATTCATTTACAGAATGATAAACATTAAAAGCTTAGATCAACCTAACAAATTTGATCTATCACTAAGTCCTTGTACATATATTCCTTGAAGGACTTTATATATAATCATGAGCATTTACTTTAAACATCAAATCAAAATATGCACTCTCCCAACAAAAAAATCTCCCCTATTTGATGTTGACATAACCATGAGTTTTAGAGAATTTGTTGTAATCAAATGATTATCAATTTTTAGTTGACATAACCAAGGAGATTTGTTGTCTATTATCAATTTCTAGTAAATATGACTTAATATTTTAATATTTCAACAATTGAGCAATTTGAAATTTCTAGAGAATAAGCATGAATTTATTGATGTTTGAAGATAGATATTACATTTAAGTTCAGTTACATCAATAAGAATTAAATTTCAACTTATCTCTATTTCTTCGGCCTTTTGCTGCCTCGAGGAGGATTGGCATACTCCTCAGCTCTCCTTTTCCTGCTGGCTTCGTCTCTTCTGGTTAGATCCTCCAGCTCGCTTTGACTTAGTCTTGGATTATGATCATGCATATTCATGAATGCAAGATCTCCAATTGGTATTCTTAGGCATATGGTGGTCACTTCTTGTGAGCTGAGAGTTGGCCCTTGACTCCTTAATGGTTGAGCCATGATAATTGGCTCCTGATCAGATCATTGAGTTTGATGGCCAGATCGTGGAGTCTGTTGGTGATATTTCCTTGGAGGAGGACTCCTTGATGATTGAACTAAGAATGTGCCTCTGCCTCTGCCTTTGCCTTGATCTCCTTTCCCTTTATTCTCCCCCTTTATGCCAGCATCAAGGGTTCGAATGTCTTCTGAGAGGCGAGTCGCTCCTTGGACAAGCTCGTTGAATTAACTTTGGGTTTGAGCAATGTCCTCTCGATTCTCTTTGATTAGAGCATCAGATCGAGCTTCCCTTCGTTGGAGGATGTCTAAGACATTGTCAGTCTGCTTTCCTTGGCTTATGAAAAATCGATCTGCTTTCCTTGGCTTATGAAAAAAATCTTGGAATTCTTTTCTTTGCGGTTTGTAGATTTGATGATGATGTCCAACATAAGTTTGTTCTGAGTTGGGATCTCTTGAGTCATCTCTTGAGTCGTATACGTTTGAGACAAGAATCATCTCTCTTAGCTCTTTGAAAGTGGATCGATCCTGTCGTTTTTGCTCTTAAGCATCTCTTTGATGATCTCCTAAGCTTCTTTGTGAGCTCGAGCTTAGGGTGCTTGGGAGAGCATTAGCGGCATTGATCATTTAGTCGGTCTCATTTGAATGAGTTTAGTGTGAGCTTCAAGACTGCTATCTATGTCCTTGATCATTTTCTTGACACTTCGACAACTTTCGATTTTGGTGGATTTGATCTGGAGTTCATAGAGTTGTGGATTGTGTGGAGGAGGAGGAGGTGCTCTTGTGTATTGATCTTGCAAGGTGTAGAGAAGCAAGATCAAGGTTGAAATATTCATTTGAGGATGAGGAGGAATATCGATGGAGGGGCTTGTGTTTGGGCTTCTTGAGTAGGTGGCTCTACGATTTGGCGTGTGACTCTCTGATTGGGCTCGAGTCGATGTCGTAGAGATGAGAGGAGATGGGATCAAAATAAAGTTGGGCATATTTGGTTCATCGATTCTGAGAATGTTGGGATTACTACTTTGAATTGATTGATTAAGTGGATTGAGGATCACTTCCAACCATTTTGGGAATTCATAGAATTGGTGAAGAATGATGGTGGAATGTGATTAACTTTGAAAGAGATTGGGATAGATAGTACCTCATGCTCATTCTTTGAAGAAGGGCCATTTGTGATTAGTTTTTTGGCAAGTTGAAGTTGCCTGGAAATCCATGAGCTAGGACTGAGCTTGTAGGATATGCTTTGAAGCCCCAGAACATTTGATCCCAGGAGTTTAGAATTTGAGCTCTATGGAAAGGCACCATGGGTAGATAGGAGAACAGCTGATTGTAGTTAGCTCTCTTATACCCATTATAGCCCACAGCTATAATCTCGATCTCATCATCTTCTTCTTCTTCTCTGTCTTCTTTCAAGGATTCCACTACATCAATGACCTCTTTTTGACTTTCTTGCTCTGGTGCTCTCTCATTTTCTTCAGGAGCAGCCTCTTCTGACATAAGGATATCATGAGGCTCCCCCTCAACAGGATCATCCATCTGTATTTCAAATAGCTTCCCCTCAGCTGAACCATTCTCTATAGTGAGAAGTTTATGTAGCTCCCCCTCAGCTGGATCATTCTCTAGACTGAGAACTTCATGTCGCTCCCCCTCAGCTTGAGCAGTGTTCTCTTGTCTTGCTTCGGATAGCCCCTTCTCAGTGGCTATCTTTTTGTCTTCTTCTTTAAGTACTCCTTCATTGACAAGGATGTACTTTTTGACCAACTTTCTTCTAGGTTTCCTAGGTTGAGCCATAGTCTTGGGACTTTCTTCAGCTTCATCTCTGAACTGTTGATCAGCTAGAGTATCTGTTGCAGCAACTTCTTTGGGAGAGGCGTCCAGTCTGGTCTCTATGATCGGAAGAGACTCTACGATCGAGGAGACAGGTGGCCTCTTGGACTTGTGACTATTTTCATTCTTCTTTAGCTGCTGTGATATGGTAGCTCTGTCTTCATCTGCCTCAGCCTGTTGTTCTTTCCTTTTCAAGATCCTCAGAGTTTCAATGTCAGAAAGCTCTTGAGGTACATCAGTGGTTGACCCCTGGGGTTCTTCTGCCATTTGAGTTTTCAGCTTTCTTTTGCCCTTGCTTTTTCTGACTAAGGCAATAGGTTCTTCTTTATTGATTTCTTCTTCATCCTCTTCAGTCTCCTTAACAACAGACATGTTCCCCAGAATACCTGACTCCTTTGCCTCACCAGTCCTACCACTGGACTCAGACATCATTCGTACATTCTCTGCTGGATTCCTTTTCCAGTTCTCAAACAGTTGATGGGTCATTCGTCTGTTCGGATTAATGGACTCTCCTTCTTCATCCCCAATCTTATCACCCAGAGCAGACTGTAGGATGATACTTATGAATCGCCCGTAGAGCATCTTTCTAGAGCTCTTTGACTTCTTCGAGCTAAGAATCCACTTCCCAATCCATTCAAGTAGTAGGGCTCCATAGTTAAGTTGTATCCCACAAGTGATGGATGTCATGAGCTTGAGCTTCACTTCGTTCTGAAGTCGTGGCGGAGAGCTCTTGCAACATATGCATTTTCCAACAATGTCTGCCAGAAATTCGTACCTCTGAGGGAACTCTTTCTTCTTGTACCCTTTAATAGTGGGGAACTTTCTATTATGCATTCTCTTAAGTCCTTCATGAAAATCGATGCCCTCTATGAACGAAAACCCTTTTGATTTGAAACCTAGGGCTCGATTTATATCTTCAGCATTGAGCTTGATTTCCACATCCCTGACCCTCGTAGTGATGACGTCGTTCTCAAAAACACACCATTTCTGTAGAATTCCTTTATTGGCTTAGGGTAGATCTATGTGCTTGTACCCAGAGCCTCTTCAAGACCAGCTTTCTTTATCAAAGATAGAGTTTTGAGAAATTTGGGGTCAGCTGTCTTGAACTCATCGAAGCAGAGTCTGTAACCAGATATGACGTTTGAAGCTGCCATTGATTTCGTTGCACTGTGTATGATTATTTGAGCTTTTCTGAAAGTTAGGGTTTCTTCTTGTATAGAGAGAGATGAGCTTTTTGAAATTCTGATTTCAAAAATGTGTTTTCAAACTGTACTTTTAACTTCCCTCTCTCCATTTGCTTAGTGGGGCATGTGTCAACTTTTGTGTGGCTCTACGAATTTGACTGAAGAGGAATGTACTAATTTGCCCTTAGCTCCCTCTGAGCTAATGTATCCATTGGGAAGACTATGATCATTGAGGTAGTCTTTATGATCATCGAGTCTGCTCTACATTCGTCGAGTCTGCTTTCTCTGCTCGCGTGTCATTTCGAGTTTGATGATCTGCGTTGTCGAGTCGCTCTTTCTCTGCTGATCATTCGAGTCTTAACTGCGATCGTCGAGTCTTCTCGGGTCCTTGTGATGAACTTTTGACTTAGCATTCTTCTCGTTTTAAGGTAGCTCAGATAGGGCTAACCTCATAGAGTGAATCAAGGGTTAGGATTGTTCATGAGACGCTTGACAGAGAGATTGCTTTGATTTATTGAATTTTGTCATCACAAGATGCTCCTTTGTTTTGTTGATGGAGCTCTACCATCGTTGAGTCTGCACTACGATCGTTGTCTTTTATGTTACTGCAACTCTACGATCGTGGACTTCCTTTGATCATGTCTACGATTTTGAACATAGCCTTTATATCTGTATGGTCAGCACAAACTAGAGCATATATTTCATGGTTGTAAATTAAGTAAGCCTAGCTCACTTATTAACTTGTTAAACCTGGATTCATCTAGAGGCTTTGTAAAGACATCAGCAAGTTGATTTTTAGTAGGGATATATTGTAGAGATATGGTTCCATTTTGCACACGATCCCTAATGAAATAATACCTTATTTCTATATGCTTAGTCCTAGATGCATGACAGGATTATGAGTTATTGCTATGGCACTTGTGTTATCATAGTGAACAGGTATAGATTTGAATCCAAACCCATAATCTGCAAGCTGGTTTTTCATCCATAAGATTTGAGCACAGCAATTGCCAGCAGCAATGTATTCAGCTTCTACAGTTGAAGTAGATACTGAGTTTTGCTTCTTGCTAAACCAGGACACAAGTTTGTTTCCTAACAGCTGACAGGTGCCACTGGTACTCTTTCTGTCTATTTTGCAGCCTACAAAGTCAGCATTTGTATATCTTGTTAGTTCAAATGAGGACTCCTTGGGATACCAAAGCCCCAAGTGAGGTGTGCCCTTGAGGCACCTAAAAATTCTTTTTACATCAGTTAAGTGTGATTCCTTAGGATTAGCTTGAAATCTAGCACATATGCATGTTGCAAACATTATGTACGGTCTACTAGCGATTAGATATATAGAAGAGAGCTATCATACCTCTGTGTATTGAGTTATATCAATACTTTTACCTTTTCATCTTTGTCGAAGCTTGGTTGCGAGGAGCAATTGGGGTTTTTTTCATGGGAGAGGTGATTCCATGCCATACTTTTTAAAGTAAGTCTTTAATGTACTTGGCTTGGTTTATGAAGATTCCTTCCTCGATCTGATTTACTTGCAGATCGAGAAAGAAGTTCACTCACCCATCATGCTCATTTCAAACTTGCTCTGCATAAGCTTGGAGAATCTCTTACATAACTTTTCATCAGTAGATCCAAAAATAATGTCATCAACATATATTTGAAATAATAAGACTTTGTCTTTATGCTTTTTAAGAAATAATATGGTATCTACTCTGCCTCTATTGAACCCATTTTCAATAAGAAAGTTAGTTAGTGTTTCATACCATGCTCTAGGTGCTTGTTTAAGACCATATAAGGCTTTGTCTAATCTATAGACATAATTAGAAAGAGATGGATTGATGAAACCTAGAGGTTTCTCTACATATACTTCTTCTTGAAGTTCACCATTTAGGAATGCACTTTTGACATCTATCTGAAAGACTTTGAACTTCATATGAAGCGTGAAAGCGAAGAATATTACGATGGCTTCTAGTCAGCAACATGTGCAAATGTCTCATCGTAGTCAATGCCTTCTTCCTGAGAGTAACCCTTGGCCACTAGTCTTGCCTTATTCCTGTTTATTACTCCATCTTCATCCATCTTGTTTCTGAAGACCCACTTGGTTCCAATGACAGGATGACTCTTTGGTCTTGGTACCAATCTCCATACTTTGCTTCTTTAAAACTGATTAAGTTCTTCATGCATGGCTTCTATCCAGCTGGAGTCTTCCATAGCATCCTCTATCTTTTTAGGTTCCATTTGTGACAGGAAGCTTAGATAGAAACATTCATTTTGGGTGGCAACTCTTGTTTTGAATCTTGCACTAGGATTTCCAATGATTAAATTTTGAGTGTGATCTCTTACCAATCTATTTCCTGTTGGGACATCTGTCCTGATGCCTTCTTGTCTGAGATCTTCAAGATCTATTTATGCTTCTTGATGTGGAAGATCGTTGTCTTACGTAAGTCTCTCTACGATCTCATTTCCTTGCTCAACGATTTCACTATCTGGAACTAAGATCGTAGTGTTGAGCTCGACGACCTCGTTCGTATTGTCTGAACTGTCGATCGTAGTGTCTTGAGGCACTGTTTTGTCTAAGTCTGTCTCATCAAAGATGATGTGAATCGAGACTTCAACACTCGGTGTCTTCTTGTTGAACACTTTGTAGGCCTTCTTTATGCATGGCATACCCAGAAAAAGATTCCTTCGTCGACTTGGGTTGGAACTTTGTCAAATCTTTCTTTCCATTGTTGAGAATGTAGCATGCACAAATGAGAATACATGGAAGTAGTGACATTTTGGCTTTCTTCCTTTCCACGGTTAAGTAGGGAGTCTTCTTCTTAATCGTAGAGTGTATCGGTGATATGTTACGAGTGTAGCATGCGGTGTTGTGACTTTTTCCCGAAGTATTGAGTAGGATGAAATTTTTTTGCTAGTAGAGTTCTTCGACCTCTATCAACGTTCTATTCTTTCTCTCAGCTACTCCATTTTGTTGAGGAGTTAGTGGAGCTGAGAAGTTATGGCTGATGCCATTGTCTGTGCAGAACTGGTCCATTTCTGAGAAGTCGAATTCTCTGCCATGATCACTCCTTATAGCCTTGATTTTCTCCCATTTCTCGTTCATCATTAGTCTGAACATCTTGATCAGTTGGGAGCTTGTTTCATCTTTTGAGGTTAGAAAGAACACCCATGTGAATCTGGTGTAGTCGTCCACTACGACCAGTGAGTATCTCTTCCCTCCAAGGCTCGTTGTTGGAATTGACCCAAATAGATCCATGTGGAGCAACTGCAGGGGCTTGTCAATTGAGTTGGCAGTTTTGCTCTTGAATGAGCTTACAGTGCGCTTTCCAGTTGACGGGCATTGCATGGCCTTTCTTTGACGAAGCTGAACTTGGGTATGCCTGTAACTAGATCTTTTGAGGCCAGTTTGGACATGCTCTTTAAGTTGAGATGAGATAGTCTTCTATGCCATAGCCAGCTCATTTCTTCTGATGCTTTAGGAAAAAAGTATATTGTCTCGTCTGAGCTTAGTTGTCCATGATTTACTGTGTAGGCATTTCCTTCTCTTGTTCCGGTTAGCTTTATAGCAGATGTCTTCAAGTCTCTGACATGACATTGATTGTTGAGGAATGTTACTTGATGACCTTTGTCGCAGAGTTGGCTAATGCTCAGAAAATTGTGTTGTAGTCCTTCCACATAGGCCACTTTCTTTGAAGGACACTTGCACCATTTCCAGTGAGCCATATCCTCTTGTCTTGCGAGCCATTGTCTCCAAAGATGGTGAGGGACCCTCCTTTTCTATGTAGTTAGATGTAGTTAAGGGGGCTTTGTTCCCGGTCGTGTGCTTGAGCATCCACTGTCCAGATACCAGGTTGTGATCGTGGAGCTCTGTTCCTGTGGTAACATTAAACTTTCATTTTGGTACCAATACTTGCATGGGTCCTACTTTGTTAGTACCCTTGGGAACCCAAATCTGCTTGATTTTGGGTCTCACATGCATAGGATTATAATAGCATTTTGCAGCCTTGTGACCAACCTTATTGCACACAAAACATCTAATATGATGCATGCTTGTGTGTGTATGAGGATTCTTCCTCCATTTGGACTTTTGTGGATCTTTAGTCATCCTTCTGTTAAACTGATTCTCCTTCTTCCATGTGTCCTTGTGTTTCATGATTTGTGAGGAGTGTACCTTTCCTCTACTGTTCCTTCCCAGTTGGTTCGTGGAGTTGATTTTACTCGACTCTACGATCCTTCGAGGTTGGAGATTAGTGGCTGGGTTACTCTTCTCTTTTTTGAAACCAGACCGACATGAGATCCTTTACTCCTTGGAATATGGATTGAATCGAGAGAGCGGGGTTGGGTGGCTCATCCTTACATGAGGATTTCACAAATATAATGCCTCTACTAAAACTTGAAGCATTACTAGTGCTAGTTTCCTTTACCTTTTCCACACATGGCTCTGGGTGGATTCCCCAAAGCTAAACACATTACATCGGAGACACTTCTGCAGCTAGAGATCGAGGAGTCCATGGATGAAGAGGATTTATTCCATGTAGAGATTGTCTTTTCTAGTTCCTCGATTTTAGAGGTTAGACTTGACTCTCTTTGTGCATTGAGCTCATTGAGTGCATTTTTAGAGCTTATTCTCGACTTCAAACTTGGAGAGAGAGTCGGTACTTAGAAGGGTTGTTTCCGGTTCTTCTTGAACTTTCTCTTTCTCCTTTTGAAGAAGTGAATAGTCCTTAGATGAGAACTAAACCATTTCATGTATTGATCTGAAATCGGATGTTATATCATGCGATGCGGTTCTTAAATCATCAATGTCTACATCGGGAGAGTTGAAGTCAAATACCTCATCTATACTTACTTCATGTATGTTGGAGTTCTTTTTGTCCTTTGCATGCTTGGCCCATCGAGCAAAAAGATTTGCCATTTGAGGATCTTCATCATCTCCAGTTTCGGAGTTGAGTCGTTGTGCGAGTCACTCCACGATCCTCCGACTCTGAGGCCTTTGTCTTTCTTACGAGGCCTTTTTGTTGCCTTTGTATTCCTTTTTTAGATGTGATTTCTTCTTTAGTTCTTCTCTGAGAGGTTTGTTGCAGTTAGCAATGAAATGGCCAGGCTTCTTGCAATTGTAGCATAGATCATTTATCTGCTCTAGGCTGCTGTAGTTGTTGACTTTCTTTGGCTTGCTGATTTTGACTTGACGCATGAACCTTCTGAGTCTTTTCACCAACATTGCCAAGTCCTCATCATCATCTTCATCATAGTCAGAGTCAATTTCAGTGTTTACTTTGGAGGTGTTTTCAGTTGCTTTGAGAGCAACACCATTATCCTTCTTTCTTCCTTCAGATAGAGTTTCTGCTGGTTGAGTCAGCTCAGTTCATATGTAAGAAGGTTGCCATATAACTATTAAACAGTCATCTCATGGAGATTCTTTGACTCTTTAATAGCAGTAGTTTTGGCATCCCACTTGTTTGGTAAGGCTCTCATGAACTTTATGATTAGATCTTTGTTTGGATAGATCTTTCCATAGGCTCGTAGAGAGTTGAAGCGAAACATTGAATCTCTAAGTGGGTGGCGATGGCGTTTTCTCCTTGAGCGTGTCTGAAACATTTCATATTGATGTGTCGGAGAGATTGTTTGTTTTCTCTAACTTCTTACATTCCTTCATGCATGATGAGCAATGCTTCCCAAACCTCCTTTGTTGTTTTGTTGTTGACCACATTTTCGAGCAGATCATCTTCTAAGATTGAAACAAAATGTTCTTGGCCTTTTTATCGAGTTGAAACGACTCTCTTTTTTCGTTGTCATCCATTCTCCTTTGACCTTGATCGTATTACATTTGGGTCATCGTAGTTGGTGCAAGCTTTGTAGGAATGTAGGGCCCATTTAAATAGTTTCAAATAGATCTTCATCTATTGAATCCATGTATGCTTGCATCCAAACTTTCCGGTTGGCGAATTTATCTTTGTTGCACATAGGTGGCTTCTTTGCCTCCTCCGATCTTTGATTAAGCTTGGTAAGTGTGCCATTGGATCTACTTAAGCTTTGTAGGCTATATAATAGAACACCTTTCGATACCAATTGTTAGTTCAGGAGGCCTGATAGTTATCTAGAAGGGGGGGTTGAATAGATATTTCAAATTCTTTTTGAAATACTTTGTTAGTTTTGTTAACGATTTAAACACAGCGGAATTATTATTTGTTTAATTTCCCTTTTAGATATGGTGAGTTAATGAGAGTGAGGCAGTTATAACTGTTATAGCAGTTATAGCAAGAATGTAAGAGACATAGCAGTTTTAAGTGGTTAAGAGCACTTAAAGCTCCTAGTCCACTCTTCTACTCCTCGAGTAGGAAATCCACTAAGGATATCTTTTACACTTTACGAATCTCACAGATTCCTTCTAGACCAGCGATCTGAGGCACTTCTTAGTTCACTCTTGAACTCTTGAAGTCCAGCAGACTTGGTTCTTTACAGTTCACTTAGAACTCTTCAAGTCCTTCTGACTTGGAAATTCTTTCTTCACTTGATTGGTAGTTGATGGGTTCTTGATTGGTGCTACTCAGTTGCTATTAAGCTCTTGTTCGAAAGAACTGAGTAGGTGAGCAAGCTTTCTCTTTTTCTCAGATCGTAGAGTTGAGCGTTAAGTGTTCTTCAGCGTTTTGTTCAATGTTTGCTTCGTTGAATCATCTTCAGATGTTTTGCATATATGTGATCCTTGAAATCTATCCGTTGAAGCATTAAATGCGTTTGACATTTCTGAACTTTGATGGAGACTTTTACGCATCTTACGAATTGCATTACGGCCCACTGACACACAATGACTACTTTCTCACCTAACACCTAAAAAGGTGTTTTCCTTTGACCCATGGTCCTTTCCTTAGCTTCTTCAATACATTTCCTTCGTTGTATACTAAGGATATCTTTTGTGCCATTGGGACTGGTGAGGACTTCAACATTTATAACTCATTCCACATTTGTTGAGATTTATCTTTAAACAAATGGTCAAGGCTCAATGCTTCTGACACAGGCAGATAATACTCTACGATTCAGATCGTGGTGTCTTGCCACCTTGGTGCTTGATCCGATGCTAGCAAATAAGAACACTACGATTTCTCTTAAGGACTGGCACACTACGATCTTCATTTGTTTGTCTTGCAGACTCTACGTTTCCGAGAGCACACTACGATCTCTGAGTTGGTTTCGGCAAAAATCTAGACCACTCTACAATTTCTGGAGAGGCCCTTGAAAGCGGACATACTACGATCCTCGATGCTCTACGATTACGCCTTGGCTTACGCAAACTCTTGATCATTTCGATAGACTACGATTTAACTTGAAAGCCTATCTATTACATTTCAAGACATATAGATCAACCTAACATCTTTGATCTCTTTATCTATACATTCATTTAAATGAATGATAATGATAAAAGCATTAAAAATTTATCATCACTACCTAACAATTTTGATTTACATATAATCATAAGTCCTCAAATCAAAATATGTACAAGTATATTCCTTGAAGGACTTTTATGTAATTTAATGATTTGAGCATTTACCTTTTCAAAGTCATCAAATTCAAAATATATTTATCAAGTCTTATCATTGGCCAAAGTTAAAGAAGCCCTTTATTGCTTGATTCATTCAAATACAATCAAAAATTAAGAATACCCAAACCCAATTGAGCTAACAAAAACTCGATTGGGTAAACAAGTAAAGAAACTAATTACTCCAAATTACTTACTTAACCAACATTATTCAAGCAATTCCAAGTAAGTCAAAATGAAACCTTGTAACACTTACTTGATTATGGCCAGATATGATGTTCCCTACTAGTTAGATGAATCAATTGGAAGATGGAACCTTCAATTGTAAACGTGCTTGCTACGGTGAAGATTGCAACTGAGAGTGGAGTAGAGAGTTCAAGTTTTTGATTACTTGTTATTTATGGGTAGGAGATTAAGTTCTAGCTTTTGATTTGGAGAAGGGAAGAAGGAGATGTCATGCAAGTTGGGAGGAAATATAAGAGAGTTTGAGATAGAATTGGGAGACAGAAGAGAGTTTGAGTTGGGGTTGAAGTGATTTTTCCCGATTAGGGCTATTTTTTTTAAAAGTAACGGCTGGAGTGCCAAAGCGCCTAAGATTGGCTTGTAATGGGCGCCTAAGCACTTGACTGCAAAATGGCTTCGTCCAGATGAGCGCCTAAGCACTTGGTTTGTGCGTGGAGTGGGCACCTAGGAGCTTGAGGCACTTAAAATTGATGAAGTTAGGCGCCTAGGCACTTAAGTCAACACTTCGCCAATTTTTATGCTCCTACATGCTTCTAACCTGCAAGCCATGAACCCAACTATTAGTTATCCTTTGCAAGGAGATTATAACTGAATGTAAAACTTTAAACTAAGATGAAATATATAGCTAAATGAACTAAAAGACTAAAATAAAATAAATGAACTAAAAGTAAAGGAAATAAAATGCAAGTATAGGTTGCCTCCCAATTAACGCTTAGTTTAACATCCTCTGCTCGACTGCTTCAATTTCTCTATCTAATTCCCTTTCGATAATTAAGTATCCCTCCATCCATCAATAATAATGTAACTTTTGAGAGCTTCCCATCTGTAAGGGTCATTGTTTCAAATTCACCTAGCTTGCTCTTTTTAGATAAAATCTCCTTTAAGAACTTTAACTAGGCATTTGCTCAATTGTGTTAATGAACGAAATATGAAATTGAAGCTTTTTAAACATAACTGAATCTTCATTTATCTTCTCATATAACATTTTCTCATCCCACCATGGATCAAAATTTATGCTAGCTCCTATGTCACATAGAGTTTTGTTGACGAAATGACTACCAATTGGGCACGGTATTGCAAAACTACCCGGATCCTTAAACTTCGGTGGAGAAGGTACATGAGACATTATCAAAATCAGCTCATCTACGTTGGAACTCAAGGATGGATCTTCTCCAACCTTCTTTTCCTGGTCCCCACTTTTCTTCTCCTTTCCAACATTCACATCTATTGGCACATTCACTTGCAGCTTTGGCGCGGGTAATCCATCAGTCTCGGGAACCGTGTTGTTTGTCCATACACCTTGAGGGCAATTGTTGAAGGCATTTATAAGTTATCCCATCTGGTTCTCCAAATTTTGAATTGACATCTCCTGACTATTCGTCTACTCCTCAATCAAAACCATGTACTTGGAGAGAAGTTCCTCCAAGTTTGACATCCTTTCTTCTTTAGTAAGAGCTTGATCCTGAAATTCTAGAGTGTATAGTTGGCTTGGAGTAAAGGTTTGGACTTGATAATTATGGCTCCATGAAAAATTCGGATGATTCCCCCAACTATGATGATACTCGTTGAGATAGTCGTCGAACATACCAGACCGACTCAAACCTGATGGCGCATTGATAACTTGGATGGTTTCCAGCACAATAATCACAAATCACCGCTACACTTTGAGTAGGTTGTGTTGCTAAAGCATCAATCTTCCTCGAGAGTGTCTCCATCTGTGATGACAATTCATCGAGTCCATAAATCCCTACCGCTCTTGGTTATGTCATTCCTATATAAGGCCACTGATAATCATAGTTGAAGTAAAACAGAAATATAAATAAATAAACTTTTAAATTAAGATTAATTTAATTGAAATTAATAATGATAAAATATTAAATTAATTTCCCCTGCAACGACTCCAAAAACTTGTTGCCTAATTTCTTACTAGCAATTAACAAGCAAGTATACGTGTTTGTTTGTAATATTCAGCAAGCAAGAATATCGTTCCCATGAGGAAATAAATTAATAATTATCAATTATCAATCTTTAATCCAATTAATCCTATTTAAACTACGAATAATGTTTGAGAATTAAAATTAACTACAAAAGTAATTAACCACGAGAATAATGCAGATTTAAAAAGGCTTAAGATTACAACTTCCCCTATTGTTTCATTTAAACCAATACACTTCCTATTTAATTAATTAATTACAATGAATTGCTAACCAAGAATTATTTATAGTATTCACGCGCTTCTTTCGATAAACACGTGAATAATTTCTCGTAAATTCGACATTAAAGCAACATAATTACAAGGAACACCCTAATTAATTAACTCACTATATTTCTATGTGATTTATGTTAATTAAGATTTCAAGCACAAATTCTTTCAATGGCTACAAAAGACATATAGGTATATGTGACACCCTCAAAATTAGGTATACATCACCCATCTTAAGTCGCCAGATACATGGTACAGAATTCAAATACAACTTAATAATACAACTGTCGTGTACAATACGACAAAACATAAACTGTGAGTTTCAATACAAATATTGTCTACTAGAGAGTATAAAAACTCAAAAGGAGTCCTCATTACAATTATTATCACACTATTTCACAGAATAGTGAGGACTACTAATGCAAACATCTAGGATCATCACTCTGTTCCCCAACTAGTCCCGACTACGTTCTCATTTCACGAAGAGAACGATGAAAGAAAGGGTGAGCTCAACTAGCCCGATGAAATATTATGACTAAGATAATGCGAGAATAATTTATGGTTAGCCTTTAACGATGTTAAGCGATAAAATATAATAACTATCAAGTTTAAGCTGCGGTGAAACAAGCAATCCATTATAAAATCTACTATCTTCATGATTTAAAAGGTTTTCATCACTTTTATTCTTTGGGACTCGACAATAAATAATCCACATCATCGAATCGCCCCTACACTACGGCCAAGGATATTCTTTAGTATCACAACCACGAATTATCCATGCACTACGGCTAAAGATAATCATGTTTTCATCAACGGTCCTGATCATGCCATAAAATAATTCATATTTGCACTACGTTCAAAAGAGAATCCTTACCCAAAATATACCAAAAATTGTCAATCAATGCACTACGGGCCAATGAGGACTTTTTCCACATCATTTGTAACATTACGGTTATGATTATCTTAGAATAATCCTGGTCATAATCATACCAAGTCCATCTATGCACTACGAGGCCCACGATGACTTTCAACATAATATAAGCATGAGGATGATGACAATGATATAAGAATTCAATAAAACAAGTTCAAGAATTAATTTATCCGAGGAACTAATAACGTCCACATTGTCGACATGATGCTTCTTTGTAGAGTAAAATTCAAGAATGCTCGAAAGAATATTTCTATGAAAAGATCTTGGATGAAGCGCAAATATCGAGGATATTCCACTAATTTCATGGAGTATAGAAGTCAAAGTTTTAACCAATTGAGTATAATAAAGAATGGAATAACAAAAGAAATCACCATGCATGTGATAGGCCTTACAGGCGAGTTATTCAACGAATAATAAATAACGGAACCCGGTCGGGCGTAAAATGCACGAGACGGGATATTCAACAGAATAATAAAGAATGGAACCCGGTCCGGCGTAAAAAAGCCTGAAGAAGGATATTCAACAAAATAATAAAGAATGGAATAACGGATTTCACCAAGTATAGAAGTCCGCGTATAGAGTTATTCAACGAGAATAATAAAAATATTAACCGGTCCGGCGTAAAATGCACGAGATATTCAAAGAATAATAAAGAATGAAATAACGAAGAATTTCACCAAGTATAGGGTAGCCCACGTATCTGAGTTATTCAACGAGAATAATAAAGAATGGAATAATAGAGTTCTCTTCATGAATACAAAAGAAATAATACCCCTTACCGTAAAAAAAAAATAATATAAGAGTAGGGAAGTAGCGAGAATACTTTTCTATAATTTCTCTATAATTTCTCTCTCTCTCTGAGTTTGATGAATTAAGTAAGAAATAATGAAGGAATGAGCTTATTTTATAGGAAAATGGGTGAATAGTAACTAATTCATGAGCGGTCAGATTGATTTACTTTTAAGCGAGCGGTCCATATTGGTTTACTATTATAACTTAAAGCAGACGGTCCATCTTGATTTACTATTAAAACTTTAAACCAACGATCCATATTGATTCACTATTATAACTTTCCACGGTGGTCCATATTGATTTACTATTAAAACTTCAACCAATGATGCGAAAAATTAGCACATCTCCTCATGGAATAATATTGTACCCAAAAATGATTTGGGCCAAGAAAAGAAATATATTTTCTGGTGATCAATAGTACCCGTGAATAGTAACTCATGAATAGTAACTCATGAATAGTAACTTCGTGAATAGTAACTCATGAATAGTAACTCATGAATAGTAACTTGTGAATAGTAACTCGTGAATAGTAACTCGTGAATAGTAACTCATGAATAGTAACTCATGAATAGTAACTCGTTAATAGTACTCCAACACGAAAAGTGTTCCGATTACCCGATTGAACAATACTGAGTGACTTCTCACATAAGCATCAATAATCAATATCGTGTATTACTCTTATGCTGACCATCGTATTCTTTGTACTTTTAACACCGGGTGTTTCAACGATTAACGGTAAAACTTCCGCCGTTATTTTTATAAAGTATTTTTTTGTCGTTTTCTCGATCAAATGATAATTACGTTCTTGAGGTCCACTGAATTATTGTCTGCGTCGTGCGGATATTCCCCGACCAATCGAATATTATATAACCACTTGCTTACTTTTGCAAGATTTGTAAATATTACCAACAACTATAACATTACATCAAATCAACACCATAATATTAAAAAAATTATTTAGAGAAAATTAAATCTTTATTCATAAAATCTGGGGTCTCACATCTCCCTCCTTATGAAATTTAGCCCTCGAAATTTACGTGCGTACACAGTATCTTAGAATAGGTGAGATACCTTGACTTCTCTTCAAATTCTAACTCTTGAGGTATAACCTTTGAGCGTCGAATATGATCATTCTTATCGAAGATGTTAACACGTATCTCCTCATACGTTAAATCTTACGCTATCTCGTCTGGTTCTAAATTAATAATGTGGTTGAATTAGTCCACATATTTAGGTAACATCGATCGTTAAAAATGTTATGAACACGCGACATACTTGGCGGTAAAACGAGTCTATAAGCCATAGTTCCTACTTGATCGAGGATTTAAAATGGGTCAATTAAATCAAGGGTTGAGATTTCCTCTCTTCGTCGATTCTTGCTTCTAGAATAACGCCCTCTTAAACCTTCTTCTTCACATTCATCAGCTCTGAGTATATAGCTTGAGCGACTTTAACTTTATCGATTAAAGTCAATTTTAATCGTATAATCGTTATCTTTACGTGGATTCGTATATTCGCACTTATAACCGCATACGATCTTCTACTAAACGCGTCAGCTACCACGTTCGCTTTTCCACGATGGTATGGTATGATCATAATCTTTAACAGCTCGAGCCAATGTCTTTGGCGCATGTTACGTTCGTTTTAGGTGAAGAAAATATTTGAGGGTTTTAGAAATGGGTTTTGTACTAGGGTCAATACAAAATTCAATTTCACGCTCTAGGGGTAGGCTAAGAAGTCTTCAAGAATACGTCAGGAAATTTATTAACAATACAAATATCATTCAAAACTGTGACCCTCATCCAAGACTTGGATAGTACGTCACATTGATACCTATCAACTTGTCATCGTCATTCACGACGTCGCCTACAAAAAGTCTGGCTTCGGTGCATTCCACACAAGAAAGTTAACAACGAAAGGTTCGGGGCTCTTCACTTATGGCTTGATGTGACAATGATTGACTTTAGTGGTTTGGTTGCTTGAATTCGTATAACAGGTTGGTTAGGAATATAAAAGCTAACAACCTTACGAAAAGCATGATGAGTAGTTAACCAATCGATTCCTAAAATCACATCAAAGACAAATATTTTCAAAGAGATAAGATCGACAGGTAACGTGAAAGTGTCGATTTGAATCAACAAGATCTATAAACAGTGGAGGTAACGAAGGTTTCTACTAACAGAGTTTCAACCGATAAGTCAAAGTCTAACTTCGCCGAAGTCAAATTTAAATATTGAGCGCAAGCAAGAGAGATAAAAGAACGGGTAGAACCGGTATATATAATAAGGTATATACTTGCAGAATTTATAATTAACTAACTTGGTTGATAACTTCATTCGTGTTCCTCGTCACAAAAAAAAATGCTCTCTTTTAAACTATCAATTTTGACTTGTCTGGGACATTCTTTGGCGTCACCATCCCAGCTAGACTTGACTTTGCTATAGAGGACATTCCACCATTAATTGCTTCGTCGCATTCCTGATCCATGATTTGAATCATTACTCTCCGATCCATATCGAATTGGGGTTGACCGCTCTGCACAGGATAATTCCGAACTCAATGTTGAATTCTACCAATTGTTGTCCAAAAAGCGAAATCTATTTCATCTATTTTGGATTTATTGGATCGAACGTCTTTTTCTACAATATCAACGCGTCGTGCGACTTTTACCCATGCATCCTCTATTCTCATTCGTTTAGTTGTTTCTTCTTTCATCAGAACTTTGATCATAGCATTATTAGATTCTAGCTCTAATATCTTATACTCTGACAAAGAGTGCTTACGATCAAATATCGCGCATATCGGGTAACACAATTTTGAATTGTTACATCTCTTTGCTCCACGACCGCCTGTCGTTCTTCAGCCTGCTCTTCTAACTCATGAATACGATTTTGCAATTCTATATTTTGATCATAAAGTTCTTCTAATAAATTCTCCTCAGGTTCCTCTTCTTCCTCTTCTTCCTCACTCTCAGCTGCTACCTCTACGACTATCTCGGGTGCAACTATCAATTCTTCACTCACCACATGTATATCTCTAATCCCTTCTTCGCCAGACATCACATTATCCTGGGTATTAATCTGTGGTGACTCCACGATCTCATGTGCTTCATTGCTTATCTCAACATTTTTGGATGCCATTTTTAAATACTGTCACAAAACAAGGGTTAATTGACATGTAACATATTATCCCTATATTCTAACCGACCAATTAAATACCAAAAAAAACTTAGGTAGGTCATACTAGCGAAGGAATTCCTCGTCTCTCCCCTCCTAGTTTTAGTCTCACATCTTAGCCAGGGATCATATCCCTAAGCTTTGATACCAACTGTGACGCCCCCAAAATTAGGTATACATCACCACCCATCTTGAGTGCCCGGGATACATGATGCGAAATTCAAATACAACTTAATAATACAACTGTCGTGTAAAATACGATAAAACATAAACTGTGAGTTTGAATACAAATATTGTCTACTAGAGAATATAAAAACTCAAAAGGAGTCCTCATTATAATTATTATCACACTATTTCACAGAATAGTGAGGACTACTAATGCAAACATCTAGGATCATCACTCTGTTCCCCGACTAGTCCTAGCTACGTTCTCATTTCCTGAAGAGAACGTGAAAGAAAGAAAGGTGAGCTCAACTAGCCCGATAAGAAATATTATGACTAAGATAATGCAAAATAATTTATCGTTAGCCTTGACGATGTTAAAACGATAAAATATAATAACTATCAAGTTTAAGCTGCGGTGAAACAAGTAATCCATTAGAAGAGTCAAGTAGGGAATAAAATCTACTATCTTCTATGATTTAAAAGGTTTTCATCACGCTTTTATCGGCTGGGACTCGACAATAAATAATCCACGTCATCGAATCATCCCTACACTACGGCCAAGGATATTCTTTAGTATCACGACCACGAATTATCCATGCACTATGACGGCTAAAGATAATCATGTTTTCATCAACGGTCCCGATCATGCCATAAAACAATTCATCTTTGCACTACTGCGAAAAGAGAATCCATAGCTATAATCATACCAAAAAGCGTCCACCAATGCACTACGGGCGATGAGGACTTTTTCCACATCATTTGTAACATTACGGTTATGATTATACCGAATAATCCTGGGTCATAATCATACGCCAAGTCCATCATGCTCTACTGAATACACGAGATGACTTTCAACATAATATAAGCATGAGGATGATGACAATGATATAAGAATTCAATAAAACAAGTTCAAGAATTAATTTATCCGAGGAACTAATAACGTCCACATTATCGACATGATACTTCTTTGTAGAGTAAAATTCAAGAATGCTCGGAAGAATATTTCCATGAAAAGATCTTTGGATGAAGCGCAAATATCGAGGATATTCCACTAATTTCATGGAGTATAGAAGTCAAAGTTTTAACCAATAGAGTATAATAAAGAATGGAATAACAAAAGAAATCACCATGCATGTGATAGATAGCATGAGAGAGTTATTCCAATGAGAATAATAAATAACGGAACCAGGTCCGACGTAAAGCGCATGAGACATGATATTCCAATGAGAATAATAAAGAATGGAACCAGGTCCGGCGTAAAAGCATGCATGACGGGATATTCCAAATGAATAATAAAGAATGGAATAACGAAGGATTTCACCAAATATAGGAGAGTCCGCGTATCAAAGTTATTCAATGGAATAATAATATAATGGAACCGGTCCGGCGTAAAAACGCATGAGATGGATATTTTAAAGAATAATAAAGAATGAAATAATGAAGAATTTCACCAAGTATAGGGTAGCTTGGCGTATCTGAGTTATTCAACGAAATAATAAATAATGGAATGGAATAATGAAGTTCTCTTCATGAATACAAAAAAATAATATCCCTACCATAAAAGAAAGCTGAATATAAGAGTAGGGAAGTAGCGAGAATACTTTTCTATAGTTTCTCTATAATTTCTCTCTCTAGAGTTTGATTGAATTAAGTAAGAAATCATGAAGGAATGAGCTTATTTATAGGAAAATGGACTGAATAATAACTAATTCATGAACGGTTCAGATTGATTTACTTTTAAATCGAATGATCCATATTGGTTTACTATTATAACTTAAAACAACGGTCCATCTTGATTTACTATTAAAACTTTAAACCAACGATCCATATTGATTCACTATTATAACTTTCCACCGGTGATCCATATTGATTTACTATTAAAAACTTCAACCAATGATTACGAAAAATTAGCACATCTCCTCATGGAATAATATTGTACCCAAAAATGATTTGGAATGAAAAGAAATATATTTTACTGGTGATCAATAGTACCACTCATGAATAGTAACTTCGTGAATAGTAACTCGTGAATAGTAACTTCATAAATAGTAACTTCATGAATAGTAACTTCATGAATAGTAACTCATGAATAGTAACTCGTGAATAGTAACTTCATAAATAGTAACTTCGTGAATAGTACTCTCGACACAAAAAAGTGTCCCGAATACTCGATTGAACAATCTTGAGTGACTTCTCATAAGCATCAATAATCAATCTGTATGTCTTTATTATGCGACTACAGCGTATTCTTGTACTTTTAACACGGGTGTTTCAACGAGTTAACGGTAAAACTTCCGCCGTTATTTTCATAAAAAGTATTTTTGTCATTTTCTCAATCAGATAATAATTACATTGCGGGGTCCACCAATAATTGTATGCGTAAATGCGGATATTCCCAAACCAATCAAATATTATATAACCACTTGCTTACTTTTACAAAATTTGTAAATATTACCCATTACTATAACATTACATCAAATCAACACCATAATATTAAAAAAATTATTTCGAGAAAATTAAATCTTTATTCATAAAATCTGGGGTCTCACAGTATATTCCTATCCTATACGCTAATCATATTAACCTTACTCAGATTGTAAGACCCCAACTTTTATGAATAAAGATTAATTTTTCTCGAAATATATTTTTGAATATTATGATATGAATTTGATATAATGTTATAGTTGTGAGTATTATTTACAAATTTTGCAAAAGTAAGTGAAGGTTATATATAATATTCGATTGAATGGGGAATATCGCTTTAAAGGAATATTAAATGCGACAAAGACAATCATTGGTGGACCCCACAACGGAAGTATTATCGAGTTAAAAATGACGTAATTATCTTTTATAAAAATAACGGCAAAAGTTTTATCGTTAAACCTGCTTGAACTACCCAAAGGTAAAAGTAAAGAATACGCGTGTCTGGCGATAAGTATAAGAACTGCAGATGATTATTGATGCTTACGTGAGAAGTCACTCAGTTATACTCAATTATTACTACAGTAATTGTTGCATAATATCTCTCATATTATTGATTCAATTATTGTCAAAGTATCATCTGCATAATATTTATTATTATTAAATTAATAATTGAGACGACAAAGTTATTCATATTATTATTTACAATATTGTCATTGTCTAGAAAGTTCTGTCGAGGAGAGGTTTGGTCACCTAATTACGCGCCAATAGGAAGAAATCCTTATCGGAAAGCCCCCTCTTTCCTGGGAATGATCTGGTTGTTAAATATTGTGAGTTATAATATTAATGATGAATAAGTTCGTGTTGATTAAAGATAAAATTTATATTTCCATTGTGTTGGGATTATTAGTGTTAGTGGAAATCGACATCTATTCCGATAATAATTGATGTCTAGAGGTTATATTGACCAATCAAGTAATTAATCGGATAAATGAGCAATAATTGCTATTAATTCACATGCTTATAACTATTTGTTCACATGTGTGTACTATTGATTCACATGCATGTACTATTAGGGGAGGTAGTGCAAGTTTGATAATACTTGCAGGACTAAATTAAAAATGAAGGAAAAGATGAAGGTATTATACTGTAATATTTCGAGCCCCAAAACGTGCAATTATCTAAACTATGTTTTTCTATAAATAGAAGCTCATTCTTCTATCATTCTCACCAATTCACTAAGACTCACAAGAGAAATTATAGAGAGAGATGCTATAGAGAGGAAGAAGAAGAGTATTCCACTACTTCACTATTCCAGTATCCAGTCTTCTTTTGAAATAAGGGATATTATTTTGTTCAGTATTCCTAGGAATAATATTTTCTTCCGTACTCTGTAGTATGTGAGTAATATTATTTTGTCTCGTATTCCTGATTATACCCTCATTTTGTTAAAGTATTGCTTCTATACTCCGTGAAATTAGTAGAATATCCTTGAAATTTGCGATTCATCTAATATCGTTTCACAAGGATATTTTCTGCACATTCTTGTTAAATTTTAAGATTTTCATGTCGGAGTACTGTCCATGAGTAGTATTCATTTTAATGGTAATATTCATAAAGTACTATTCACGGGGTACTATTCACAAAGTACTATTCACGGGATACTATTCACGAGTACTATTCACAAAGTACTATTTATGAGTACTATTCACGGGGTACTATTCACGGGGTACTATTCCTAAAGTACTATTCATGGGGTACTATTCACTCGGGTACTATTCACCAGGGGAATTATTCATGACAAAAATTGATTTTTTTGCTGTCCAAATCATTTTTGATACAATGTTATTCTTAAATTTTACTCCACAAAGCAGTATCATGTTGACAATTTGGACATTATTGAATTCTGGATAAATTAAGTTATAAATCTTTAAAATTTATCATTTGCTTTCTTTTAATTGAATTCTTATATCAGTGTCATCATCCTCATGCTTATATTGTGATAAAAGTCATCTGTGGCTTACGTGCATAGATGTACTATTGATTCATATGATTATGACCATGGATTATTCGGTATAATCATGACCGTAATGTTATAAATGATGTGATAAAGTTATCATTGGCCCGTAGTGCATTGATGGACAATTGTTGGTATGATCATGACCATTGATGATTACATGAATATCCTTGGCCCGTAGTGCAGGGATGATTCGATGATGTGGTTTATTTATTAAGCTGAGTCTCGGCGATAAAGTTGATGAAAAACTTTTTAAATCATAGAAGATAGTAGATATCATGCAATACTTGACTCTTCTAATGGATTGTTTATTCCGCTGCAGTTAAACTTGATGTTTATTATATTTTCTCAGTTTAACACTGTTAAAGGCTAACGATAATTTATTCTGCGTTATCTTAGTCATAATATTTCTTACTGGGCTAGTTGAGCTGACCCTTTGTTTTCATTGCTCTCTTCAGGAAATGAGAATATAGCTGGGACTAGTCGGGGAACGGAGTGATGGTCTAGATGTTTGCATTAGTAGTCCTCACTATTCAGTGAAATAGTGTGATAATAAATGTAATAAGGACTCCATTTGAGTGTGAATAATGTCTAGAAGATAATATTCGTATTAAAACTCTCAGCTTATGTTTTGTTGTATTTTACACGACAGTTGTGTAATTAAGTTGTATTTGAATTTTGTACCATATATTTGGCGACTCAGAATGGGTGATGTATACCTATTTTGGAGGCGTCACACAGATTATATGAATAGATGTTATCATATCCAAATCTAAATATATACTCCATTTCCCAATTTTGTATAGATTATAACGGTAATTGGTGATCAGACAATTAATCAATAAGCGCAAGATATAATAAATGATTCAAAAATAACTAATAATAATTAAACGTAAATGATCAATTTAAGCTACACATTAAGTTCCATTGTAATCTTAAAAGTGAATTTAGTTCACAACGTTTAGAAAAAACATCATCCAATTAATCAATAAAAACATCCCACAGATTACAAAAATCAAAGATTAAAGTAGGGAATAGAAAAAATTATAATAGTTGCTCCTAATCTCTGGCTCGATCTCTAGAATTCTGCAAATCTCCTTCGTGTTCTTCCTTGTTGATTCTCTTCTATGCAAAATCTCTTATTATTTTTTCCTAAAGTCCTCTCCCTTTAACAATAGTCAAAACCCTCATTCAAATTTCTAATTGGCTTTAATTTCCATCTAATAGTTGAAATTCTCCACCTTTAGCCGAGTTATAGAGCCTAAGCGTTCAAAATAAAACTACACCAAGCGCTTAGGCGCTTGACTGGTGCACCATATTTATAAAAATGTCACTCAGCTCCATTTTTAATGATTTTTAATTATTTTCTTTTTTAGAAGGACCTAATTGCCCCTCCAGATTCGTCTTGCAAATAATTAAACACTAAAAAGAATAAAATGATACTAAAAACACTCAAAAATAGCAATAATTAAGCTTAACAATACTTGATTCGTAAGTATGAAACACATTCATCAAGCTCCATTAATAATTTAATTAAAAATTCTTAATATTTGTGTCATTTATCCAAAATTTTGGGTTAATTAAACTAAATTAATTTTTTTACAAGTTACTAACAATTTGAATGAAATGATCTTAATTACAAATAAAACTATAATTAAAATGTATTTTATTAAAATAGGATAATTTTGTAATTAAAATATATATATTATTTATGACTTAAAATTTGATAACATACAATGATAAATATGTAATTTTATCTATTTAATCAACCCTAAAAATTTGCAAGGATGCTAACCATTATTTAAAAAATTAGAGAAGAGGTCAGTATTATTATGATTGTATAGAAGAAGTGTCACTATATTTTACTCTTTGTTATATTTACTACCCTACGTACACCCATAACCATTTCACCATCCAATTTTTGACAAATATCTTTCAATCATTTCATAACACTCAACTTACGTAAATAATAAATGAGACTCCTATAATAAATAAATATATTTTTTAAGAATATAAATTTTGACAATAAAAAGTAATGATCTCTAAAATAAAACCGTAAGAGCATTCACAATAATTTTCTTATTTTTATCCCTACACTGCAGTATTATTGGGTCATTCTGCAAAATAAGAATTCAATGTTTTCACTATGTACCCAACATGTTCCTTATATTGATTCCTTAAATAATAAATGTGAAACCCCCAAAATAGGTATACATCACCCATTCTGAGTCGCCAAATACATGATACAGAATTCAAATACAAACTTAATTAATACAACTGTCGTGTAAAATACGACAAAACATAGCTGAGTTTTTACATGAATATTGTCTCATAGACAATATCCAAACTCAAATTCAATCCTCATTACATTTATTATCACACTAAATAGTGAGGACTACTAAAACAACCATCTCGGACCGTCACTCCATTCCCCGACTAGTCCCGACTACGTTCTCATTTCCTGAAGAGAATAATGAAAGCAAAAGGATGAGCTCAACTAGCCCAGTAAGAAATATTATGACTAAGATAATGCAGAATAAATTATCGTTAGCCTTCAACAGTGTTAAACTAATAAAATATAATAAACATCAAGTTTAACTCCAGCGGAACAAGCAATCCATTAGAAGAGTCAAATAGAGCATGATATCTACTATCTTCTATGATTTAAAAAGTTTATCATCAATTTTATCGATGAGACTCAGCTTAATAAATAATCCACATCAACAAATCATCCATGCACTACGGACCAAGGATATTCATTAGTATCACGTCCACGAATTATCCATGCACTACGGGCCAAGGATATTTGTAAGACCCCAACTTTCATAAATAAAGATTAATTTTTCTCGAATTATATTTTTGAATATTAAGGTGTGAATTTGTTATAATGTTATAGTTGTGGGTAATATTTATAAATTTTGCAAAGTAAGTAAGTTGTTATAAAATATTCGTTTGGTTGAGGAATATTCTTTTTATCGGGGAATATTCATACGACGACACTATCATTGGTGGACCCCACAACAGAATTATTGTCGGAGTTAGAAAATGACAAAATTATCTTTTTATAAAAATAACGGCGAAAGTTTTACCGTTAACTGTTGAAATACCCGGTGATAAAAGTACACTAATACGTGTGGTTGTATAGTAGCACACGGTATTGTACAGTATCTTTGATTATTGATGTTTACGTGAGAAGTCACTCAGTTTTATTCAATAATTGCCATAGTAATTGTTGCAAAGTTTCTTATATTATTGATTCAATTATTATCACAGTATCATCTGCACAATATTTTATATTATTAAATCAATAATTGACGCGACACAATTATTCATATTATTAGTTAGCATTATTGACAATGTCTAGAAAATTCTATCGAGGAAAGTGGTTTGATCATCTAATTGCGCTCCAATAAGGATAAATCCTTATCGGAAAGCCCCCTCTTTCCTATGAATGATCTGGTTGTTGATATTGTGAGCTTATAATATTAATTATTATGTGGTGGATATTGGTTCAATTTTGATTTAAATGAAGGAATTTTTAGCATAAAATAAAGTTTGACATATTTTCTGTGGAATTACAATTATTTCTCCGATAAAATATTCATTCAAATATATTATTATAATATTTTATAATTGTTTAAATAAAAATATTATATATATATATGCATGTGATTTAATTTTCCTAGAATGCTTTTCTAAGTTGGTGGGCGGAAGAAATTTTCCTACATGTGTGCTTTGTTTTTGGGTGGCCATTTCATTTGCCTGCAAACTTGTTTTTTAAAAGTGGGGCCTCAATCTTGGAATTGGGTGGTTGCAGAGAAAGAATTGTATTGTTAGGCCAATTATTTGGTAGATGATATTGCCTGTAAAGTTGGTTTTTAAAGGGTGGCCCCCACCCATATGGAAAATGAAGGAAATTTAGGCTTTGAATGGAAAAATTAGGCACAGTACTTTGTTTTTTTTCCTTCCTCCGTTACTATAAATAAGAGGGCAACCCTCCATCCTAAATCACACCAAAACAATCTCAATCATTTTTATTATAGTATTGTGAGTATTTCTTTTGATTATAAGAATACTTTGAGCGTAATTTTTCTGCAAGATTTTCTCAGAATAATATCCGATATTCCAGTCAAATCCAGTTTCTACTAAGTTAAATGATATTATTTTATTTCAATACTCGTAAGAAATATTATTTTCTTTCATACTCCATAGTATGGAAGAGATATTATTTCATTTCATATTCCTAAATTTAAACTTACTATGGTAAGTATTGCTTCTATAATTCCTGAAATTAGTAGAATATCCTTGATATTTGCGTTTCATCCAGTATCTTTTCATAAAATATTATTCTGAGCATTCTTGATAAGTTTTAACCTTTTCATGCCGAAGTACTATTCACGGGGTACTATTCCCGAAGTACTATTCACGGGGCACTATTCACTTGGGTACTATTCACCCAGGGTACTATTCATGGGGGGAAATTTGATTTTTTTCGGTCCAAATCATTTTTGATACAATATTATTCTTGAATTTTACTCCACAAAGCAGTATCATGTTGACAATTTGGGCATTATTGAATTTTGGATAAATTAAATTATAAATCTTTAGAATTTATCCTTTGCTTGCATTTAATTGAATTCGTATATCATTGTCATCATCCTCATGTTTATGTTATTATGAAAGTCATCTTTTGTCGTAGTGCATAGATGGACTGTTAATTGGTAGAATTATGACCAGGGATCATTGGGTATAATCATGACCGGTAAGATTACAAATGATGTGGTAAAAGTCCTCATTGGCCCGTAGTGCATTGATGGACAGTGGTTGGCATGATCATGACCATTGGTGATAACCCGAATATCATTGGCCCGTAGTGCATGGATAATTCAGTGATGTGGATTATTTATTGAGCTGAGTCTTAGTGATAAAATTGATGATAAACTTTTTAAATCATAGAATATAGTAGATATCATGCTCTACTTGACTCTTCTAATGGATTGCTTGTTCCGCTGCAGTTAAACTTGTTATCTATTATATTCTATCAGTTTAACACTGTTGAAGGCTAACGATAACTTATTATGCATTATCTTAGTCATAATATTCTTTACTGGGCTAGTTGAGCTCACCCTTTGCTTTCATTGTTCTTTTCAGGAAATGAGAATATAACTAGGACTAGTCGGGGAACAGAGTGACGGTCCAGATAGGTGGCTATAGTAGTCCTCACTATTATGTGAAATAGTATAATAATAATTATAATGATGACTTTATTTGAGTTTGTATACTTTCTACGAGACATTATCCATGTAGAAACTCTCAGCTACGTTTTGTCGTACTGTATCAAAGAAGTTTGTATTTAAATTCTGTACCATGTATTTGGCGACTCGAGATGGGTGATGTATATCTATTTTGGGGGCATCACAATATTCGTGTGATCATCAATGGTCATGATCATGCCAACAATTGTCCATCAATGCAATACGGGCCAATGAGGACTTTTATCATATCATTTGTAACATTACAGGTCATGATTATACCGAATGATCCATAGTCATAATCATACCAATCAACAGTCCATCTATGCATTACGGGCCAACGATGACTTTCATAACAATATAAGTATGAGGATGATGACAATGATATAATAATTCAATTAAATGAAAGCAAATGATAAATTTTTAAAGATTTATAATTTAATTTATCCCGAATTCAAAAACGTCCAAATTGTGAACATGATATTGCTTTGTGGAGTAAAATTCAAGAATAATATTGTATCAAAAATGATTTGGACCGAAAAGAAATCAATTTTTGTCATGAATAGTACCCCGGGTGAATAGTAACCGAGTGAATAGTATCCCGTAAATAATACTTTGGGAATAGTACCCCGTGAATAGTACTCTGACATAAAAAAATAAACTTTATCAAGAATGCTCAGAATAATATTTTTATGGAAAGATACTGGATGAAGCGCAAATTTCAAGGATATTCTACTAATTTCATGGAGTATAGAAGCAAAAACTTAACAAAATGAGTGTAGAATTCTTAATCTGAAACGAAATAATATTACTTACATACTACAGAGTATGGAAGAAAATATTATTTCATACGAATATTGAACAAAAATAATATCCCTTACCTTAAAAGGGAGAGTATTCCGACTGGTATAGCGAGAATATTCTTGAAGAAAATTTGTACTGTTTTCTACACTCAAAGCTTCCTAAAACTCGAAAGAAATACGCTCAATATTAAAGAAGAAGAATTCTCTGACTCTGGTGTGATTTTCAATTCTAACTAAGCATCCTATTTATAGGAGAAAGGAATGATACTATTTGAATTTAGAAAATCACGGATGCACAGTAAATGATTCACGGGCGTTCAACCGGCTGAAATCGAAATTCACATAATTTACTATGCAAACACTATACAGACACTATGCATAATAAAATATAATATATTCTATTTTTCATAAAAAATAACTTATAAAATATATATTTATATATAACTCCCTTCACCTTACGTAAACTTCACCCCCCCCCCCCCAATTTCCAAAATCATCCTACATGTGGGCCCCACCCCAAATGTCACTTTCATACACACACACACACACACATATATTGAATATTCTTCTACCGATTATTTTGAAAAATAGGTAAATGTGGGTCCATAAAATAAGAAAAATTTATATCAAATACTTCATAAAATCCCCTCAATATTTTTAACAACATTTTTTTCATCATTATTATAACTCGCAATATTAACAACCAGATTATTCACAGGAAAGAGGGGACTTTCTGATAAGGATTTCTCCCTATTAGCGCGCAATTAGGTGACCAAACCCCTTTCATCGACATAACTTTCTAGACATTGTTAATTATGCAGATAATAATATGAATAACTTGTCATCTCAATTATTAATTTAATAATATGTAAAATATTGATAATAATTGAATCAAATAACGTGAGATACTATGCAACAATTACTGTAGCAATAATTGAGTATAACTGAGTGACTTCTCACGTAAGTATCAATAATCAATACCGTGTGCTACTATGCAATCATGCGTTTTACTGTACTTTTATCACCGAGTATTTCAACAATTAACGGTAAAACTTTCGCCATTATTTTTTATAAAAAGATATTTATGCGTTTTCTAACTCCGACAATAATTCTGTTGTGGGGTCCATCAATGATTGTGCCGTCGTACGAATATTCTCTGTTAAAACGAATATTCTCTGACCAATCAAATATTTTATAACAACTTGCAAACTTTGCAAAATTTATAAATATTACTCACAACTATAACTTTATATCAAATCCACACCATAATATTCAAAATATATATCGAGAAAAATTAATCTTTATTTATGAAAGTTAGGGTCTTACAATAAAATTTAAAATTTAAAAGTTCAAACAGTTAAAACATCAAATTAATAATAATTTTATAATTTATAAAAGAGAGTATACTTTATCAATTATATTTCAACATAAAATAATTTTTATTTTATTTTAAATTTTAAGTAATTTATAGAGTGAGTATTGAATGAATTGTAGTTGTAAATGTATAAGATCAATATTAACTTTAAAAAATTAATTTTATACTTTAAACATTTTAACAGATTTTTTTTTGCTGTTTACGAGGAAATATAACCTTTTTTTTTAATTATTATCAAAATGACATTTTTACTTTTCAATATCAAAAATGAATAAATGAAGGTATCCAAATTCCAATGTCCAAACAAAGCTTCTAGCTTTCGTCTACACCTTTTCCAAAATGCGTCAAAAAGCTTGGGAAAAAAAGAAAAAAAAAAGAACTGTCTTCATCCTCCGGTGTACTCTCTACCTAAAGTTTGATTTTCCGAATTATCTCTCACTATACAGTGACTGTATCTCTCACACACAGCTGAAGGTCTGAGAGAGTTACAGAGTTGGAGGACAGAGAAAAATGGGGGATTCGAAGGTGGAAACTATATCAAGGTTGGCTCAATGGAGGATTGAAAACTTCGGGCCTTGCACTCTCAAAAGGTCTGATCCTTTCAAGGTCGGAATTTGGACCTGGTATGCTAAGGGCTAACACCTTTCACTTTCTGTAATTCTTCCCTCTCATATATATTATATGTATGCATGTATGTATATATGTGTATGTATTCTGAATTTTTAATAGAACTAATTGAAACTGATAACCGAACATATATAATTACATATAAACAGACAATTATCAATAGGGAAGAATCGGTACTTATATGGGGAGTGATCCGATCCATAGCCGATGTTTGCCATGGTACTATTTGGACAAACACATCGGTGGCCTTTTATAGGAGAAACGGATGGCACAATTTAATAATTTTAATTCTTGGGCCAGTATTAGTAGCGGATAACACTTATTTTTTTTAAATCTCGGACGTCTGGTTCCCTATGTACAAAAATGGGTTTGCCCAAATTGTGTTGTATTCCAAATTTCTAAAAGAACTAATTGAAGCTGATAATCGATTATATATATTTGTAACATAAACAGGCAATTATCAATTCAGAAGAATTGGTATATATGGGAGTGATTCATAGCAAATGTTTGGTATGACACTATCTGGACAAACCCATGACTCATCTATGGCCGTTCGTAGCAGAATCAGACGGTCCAATTTAAATTTATTAACTATTCAGCCACTAATAGTAGCTGAAAATACTTACTTTTTGAAATTTGGACAATCATTTTCTCCTATGGACGGCTAAAGATGGGTTTACCCAAATTATGCATAACAAACATTTTCTATGGATCATGTGCATACATATATATATATATATATATTTATTTATACACACTAAATTTCTAATAGAACTAATTGACACTGATAATCAATTATATATATGTGATATAAATTATAAACAGGCAATTATCAATAGAGAAGAATCGGTACCTGTATATCCGTCTATTTCCAGAGCCATCTCGATTATCCAAGGAGCAGCCTCCGATTGCTAAATTTGTTCTCCGAGCCACCGCTAGCGGCACTAATCGCAGACCTTATATTTCCCCAAGTATGCCTTTCTTTTTCATCTTAATTATATGTATTGTTTTGTTAGTAAAATTATGTTTTGATTGTAATTTTCACACTATTCAGAACTTTTTTTTAATTTTTTTTGGGTATCTGCTTTATGGCCTTTTAATGTTAACAGTTTTCTGCTGACTATTTAGAACTTATATATCTGATTTCTGGGCTTGTTTTATGGACTTGATGTGTTTTTGGAGCACTCTAGTGCAGAGAGCAACTTGGGTTCCTATCAAGCTTGAGCTTTTGATGCTAACATTTTACTTGAATAAATTTAGGCAATTAATGTTAGAATTTGAGCCTAATTTGAACTAAGTTTCATTAATCATTTGAAATGAATCCACATATCAATGTGCTCTACTCTATGAGTAGATTTTATTAAGTATTTGGAAACTCAAATCCATGGGATAATGAATGATAAATTAACTCTTAAAGATCACACTTGGAAATACTAATAAATATTTGTGGGAAGCTAAGTCCCACATCGGTTAAGAACCAAAGTTTGAATGAGTTTATATACAATAAAGTTGCTCTTAGGTTTGGGCCCCAAGGGGCACCCTACTTTTGTAGAAGAGAGGATCTAGCCAAGACTTGGTTTGAACCCACACGCTGCCACCCAATCGACGGGCTCGGGCTCGGGCTCGGGCTCGGGCTCGGAGCTCGGGCTCGGGCTCGGGCTCGGGCTCGGGCTCGGGCTCGAGCTCGAGCTTGTGGCTCGAGTCTCGTGGGTCTGGGTCATTGTATATATTTTTTGGACATAAATAAATTTTGTTTTCTTTTAGTTCTATTATCAAAACTGTGTTGTTCTGAGATGCGTTATTCATTACGAAAATTGTGTCGTTTTGAGAAGCGCTATTTGCCCGAACGGAAGCCCCAAAACTACGTCATTTTTACATGAACGGACCATAGTTGTTACGGCGCCACGACGAGTCATGGCGGTAGCCGATTGCCTAGGCGACAAGGCGACCGCCATGGCGTCCGTAAGGCGACAAGTCGTTTACAATGTGCAATTTATATATTATTTATTTTACTTAACAAGTATACTGGGAATAAAATTTCATATACATTAAAACTCAAAACATAACACTATGGAATAACATTAAAGACATAATTATGTAAATACTTAGCAATAACAATCCAAAAACAAAACACTTGATATTAAAAATTAGTAGAAGTAATGAAGAATTCAACAAACACCACATAGAAAATAAAGTTGCAACCAACCATCACAAATACGTTGTATAATAACTAATAAAACACCACCATAACAAGCTGAAAATAATGTACAGACTCTACACTAGTCTGTAAACATCGTTCAATCAAAATCATCATAGAAAAGGTCATCTCCATCTCTTCCATGAGAACTACTCTCATTCAAAGGCGTAGGTGGTGGTCTTTCTCCAAAATCATCCTCAACATCTTCGTCATCATTTGAATTCTCTCTTCTTCATCAACTTCATTATCGAGTTGAATCTATCAACCTTGATTCCTCAAGTTGAACCACCACCACGTCGAGAGTATGTCATTAGATTATTACTAGTATTAGCACGAGCACTCCTTGAAAGATTGCGAGCCTCAAGCGTGTTGGATGCACCGGTTGCTCGATCCACATCATTCCATGTAAGATCCCCCCGGGATGAACAACATCAGCATCATTATCGATCCATTCATTACCCCATTCAAAGTCATCAATGGATCAAAATTATTGCCAAGTTCACGCCTCTTTTGGAACCTTGAGTCTATCTTTCGATTGTATTGGACATACACCAAGTCACTCAATCGTTTGTGTTCCAATCTATTCCTCTTCTTCGTATGAATCTAAAATAAATAGAACAAAAAATAATAATATTAATGATAAAATTTTAATAATAGTGAATGATTTATTACTTTTGAAATTTGAACTAACAATAGAAAGTACTTACAAACTCGAATGTACTCCAATTGAGCTCGCAACCGGAAGAAGAACAACAGAGGCCTAGAATTCTTTTTGCAAATGAGGATAGCTCAATAGCTCGCGCTCCAAAAGCATTCCACCAATCAACTAGCAAACATTTAAAAGAAATATAAATATTTTTAAAGGGAGGAAATGAAGAATGTATATAAATTATAATCATAATATATCTTTATATATATTTTAATATACGTACGAGGATTCTTTATTTTCCGTTGCCTAATCACCATTTCTCTTGCAAAAGTATCGCGAGAAGCATCATAGTTGTCGGCTAGATTGCTTATCTTGTCTAGCAAATCTAACTCGGGCACCATCTTTGCAAGAACGTCATTGAAGTCATCTCGTAAAGCATTAGCAAACAACCGACGTTCCTCTTTGATATCAAAGTACTTGCCCGGATTAAGAAACAACGCAGCTCCATATATTTTTTGCTCCATTTGATTTTCCCATCGCCGCTCAACAATTTCAATCACCTTCTTATACAGTCTTTGTTTGTTATCAAATGCATCTTTGATTTTTTTCTTCACAGCGTTCCATCGCAAGAATAACTTCGGTATAACAGAGCTTCTCATCACTATCAACAATCCTCAAGACTATAAGAAGTGGTCATGACGCCTCTAATGCAATCCTCAACAAGATGCCAAATGTTGAAATAACAATATCACATACTTTCTTCCCCGCTTGATGAGCAACAACTTTGATTTTGACCATCCTCCTCGATGAACAAATGCCTCAACGATCTTTATTCTTGTACAAACTCTGCAAGGTGAGGAAAGTTGTAGCAAATCTAATAACTGCGGGTCTCATTAAGATCCCTCCCATTCATTTTCTCCTCATCATTACTAAGAAGACGACCATGTCTATAAATGAATGTTGTAATTCTCCTTGCATTTGTGATTGTGGGCTGGAATTGCTTCAACTTGCTTATGTCCTCTAACATAAGGTCAAGGCAGTGAGCGGCACAAGGTGTCCAAAACAGTGTAGGTTTCCTCTCCATTAGTATATGCCCCGCTGCCTTGTAATTAGAGGCATTGTCTGTGACCACTTGAACAACATACTCGGGGCCAATTTTCTCGATCTTGTTATCAAGTAGATTTGCCAACATTGTGGCATCTTGAGACTGACTTGAGGCATCAACAGAACCCATGAAATAAGTCCCTTCCGGACTATTAACAAGAAAATTCAATAAGTGTCTTCCCCTCTTATCTGTCCAATCATCCGACATGAGTGAGCAGCCGTATTCCTTCCAAGCAACTTCATGTTTTTTCTTTAAGTCATCGGTTTTCTTCTTTGCCTTCTCAAGTAAAGGAACTCTCAACTCGTGATACGTTGGAGGCTTGAAACCCGACCCATATTGCCCTATGGACTCGACCATTACTTCAAATCTCCTTAAATTTGCAGCATTGAATGGTATGCCACATTCGTAAATCGGTAACGTGCATTTGGACTCTCCTTTTCCTCCGGTGTCCTCAACCGACTTTCAATACTCGTTTGGCTCAAACGCTTGCTATGTCTCTCCTCTACAACTTCTTTGGGAGTCTTCCTTAGAAGTGCTTCAACCGTCTTAGCTTTTGGTTGTGGAACTTGGAATTGAAATACAACATTCTTCCTTTTAGAAGCCGTCCCAGAACTTGGGATAGTGTTAGAAGTATTGGAAGCCATGCTTGGACGAGCAGATGATTGTGCTTCTTGCACTTCTACTACATCATCATCATCATCTAGCTCAAATGGCTTGTTCCTCTTTCTACTATTCAAAGCCGCTTGCATCTCCCTCATAATTTCTGTTGTTGTTTTGGGACACTTAGCTACATCTCCATAATTTTCAGCTAGATGTTGTTTGAGCCATTTGATGCCCGAATGACATTTCTTCCCACAAAGTATACATTGCACGACATCCTTATTACTTAAATCCGGCCAATATCCATATTTCCAACCCGGATCGTTCGATTTAGCTTTTCTTTTAGGGTCCTTCGTAATATCATAATTATCGGCCCCCGAACTTTCCGCCATTTTACTGTCTACACAATACAATCAAAAGCAAAATATAAGACAAACATATAATATAATATTTGGGTAAAATGCAAGGTTGACCACTGAACTTTAGGGATTTTTGGGTATTGAGCCATTTTCTTTTGGTCAACGCATTTTGAGCCCTTTTCTATTAAAAAATTTGGACTTCGAGCCCCTGTTGCCAGATATGCTTTGACTTGCTCACGTGGCGCCTACGTGGCACACATGGCATATCTGACGTGGGTATTTTTATTTTAATTTTACATGTGGCATATATGATGTGGCGAATATTGGACTTGAACCCAAAAAATTTGTTGCTGCTCAGATTCGATCTCCAGACCTCCAACTCAAAATTTCGACCCAATGACCACCCGAGCACCATGGGTTAGCTGTTTTATTTTCGCAAGGATTATAATTTATAACTAAACAAAGAATAAAAGAGATAACAGATCTAAGGAGTAAGTAGAAATTTGAGTAAGTAACCAAATTGGGCCGAAATCAAGACTAATTAAAACCGCACTAACGGTTCCGGCGTATGCAAGGGTTTTAGGTGGGTTGAATAACCAAATTCTACTTGCCCGGTTTGGTTACTAGCCAAACCGCACGCATAAAACCGAAACCACACCATGTGTGTGTATGTATGTATTATCTCTAGTAAATTCTAAAGTTACTTTTCACTTGAACACGTTCAGAGAATACCCGAGTATTGCATTGTCATTTTTTCACCAATTGAAAGAAGATGTTAGAGGTTATAGAGTCAAAAATTAAGCAATTGGGTTTTAGAATTTCGAATTTGTTTGATGCGTTATTGGAGGGACTTATAGCTGAGGGGCTCGAGCACTTGATGCATTGGTTAATGTCAATGCTATAATAGTAATAGTCTAATAGATTATTTTTCAAATTAGGTATAGTTAGGATTATATTCTATAAGTTCTCCCTACAATATATGAGATAGAATTTCATTCTATCTCCAGTATATACTTTTAATTTTTGGGGAACTAGATAAACATTCTTGTTTGTTATCGAATATATGGTCTCTGTTGTTTTATATAGCGTATGTTTTAGTTTTAAAGCATGTTTGATATAATTCTCATTGCCGACTTTGTCACTAAGTTAATTGCTCGATGTAAGTTTTATGTTAAATTTTGTTGAAGGCTTAAACTTTTTTGTTGTTTTAATTGGTTTTGGAACCGAAACCGTACCAAACAAATGCACCTTATTCACCACAGTAAAATGGTGTTGCTGAAAGAAAGAATAGAACTTTGAAGAAATGATGAATGCATTGTTATTATGTTTTGCGCTACGTCAGAATTTGTGGGGGGAAACAATTCTTTTAGCAAATTATATTCTCAACCGAATACCTCAAAAGAAGTTTAATGCATCACCCTAGGAATTATGGAAATAACGTAAACTGTCTTATAAACACTTAAAAGTGTGGGGGTGTAATGGTTCGTCCACCCAAAAAGGTAAATATAGGACCGAAAACAATAGATTGTATATTCATCGGTTATGCTAATAATAACAGTGCGTATAGATTTTTGGTTAATAAATCAAAAATAGAGGAAATACATGAAAATATTATTATTGAGTCAAAAGATGCTTAATTTTTTGAAACAATATTTCCTACTAAAAAGGAACAAGAGCCAAGTTCTAATGAACAGGAAACAAGTTCAAACAAAAGAAACACTGTTAGTGACAATGATCATGGACTAGAAGATATTGATGAACCTAGAAGTAGTAAATGTGTTAAACTATCAAAATCTTATTGTCTGGATTTTCTAACTTATTGGAAAATGAGCCTCAAACTTATAGATAAGCGATGTTGAGTCCCGAAGCTCCATATTAAAAAGGCTATAAATAGTGAAGTAGAATCCATTATGCACAATCATACGTGGGAATTAGTAGATCTCCTACTAGGTGCTAAACCTCTTGGATACAAGTGGATATTCAAGAAAAAAATGAAAGGGATTGATCTATAGACAAATATAAAACAAGACTTGTAATCAAAGGATACAAGTAAAAGGAGGGTTTGAATTATTTTGATACTTACTCATGTGACAAGAATATCCTTAATTAGGATATTAATAGCCATTACAACTATATATAATTTAGAGATACATCAAATGGATGCGAAAACAACTTTCTTGAATGGAGATTTAAAAGAAAAAATTTACATGAAACAACCAGAAGGGTTTATTGTTCCAGGATAAGAAAATAAAGTCTGTCAGCTTGTGAAGTCCCTTTATGGATTAAAACAAACACCTAAATAATGACATGAAAAATTTGACAGTGCAATTGTTAACGCCAAGATCTTCTGTCACGTCCCAATCAAGTAAGACGTCCCGATCCTCGCAGACAAAGAAACACAATCGACACCAAAAGCTTGGACTACCGGACAATGGGGGATAGCTCAAAGTGAGAGTCGATGACAGTAGTTCTACAGGTTTAACAATGGAGGATAAAAATGTCTAGTGCTAGAGAGATTAGAATTGTGTTTTGTGTGTATGTGTACCTTCTCTCGGAGATTTTCTTGTTAGGTTATACTCTCTTGCCTAGTTTACAGTGCCACTAACTCCTCTCTGACATAGCCCCTACTCCTTCCTTCGATTTCAAATGGGATGCATGCAAAGTTATCTCCTTTTCCCCATCAGACATGCACGCTGCGAGTCGTGGGATAAAATCCCATCCACATTAATGATCTGCAGACTTTTGGTCAACAGCCTTCCTTTTTCATCATTACAAGTCAAAGACTTAGATATTAAAAGATCTAATGGATCAACCCATGGACCCGGTCCAATGTTAAGGAGAAATAATGTAAGGATTAGGCCCAATAACTTTAAGACTCAATAATGGAAACCCAATGGACTAATTAAACAAATAAGCCCAATCCATAAGGCCCAATAGGGGAAATATCATGACCTAACATTGCCCCCTAGTTTTCTATTAAATAGGATATTTAATGGAAAACTATAAGTGGTCTATGACTTTATTGGGTTGGATAGGATTGAAATAAGTTCAAACTGAAATTTACGAAGGCCCAAATGGTTAAGGATAAAAATAAATTGAAAAGATGGATTAAAATAAGAAGCCCAATTGAAAGGCCCAACCTGCTAAATGATTAAAACTCAGCCCGGACGCAACATTTCAAATTAAGTGATCACGATCGCCGATTAAATGTGCATCGAATCTTCGTGGTAAATCAAGATAAAAGATAAACTTTACCAATTTTGACAGTTTTACCTGCCAATTTGAATTTCGGACCTCTGAGCTCTCTCCTTCCTTCCATAGCTTTTCTTACCTTCTCTGCAAAATACGATCAATGGCAAACCTAAACACCAACCAAAATTCTCCCATTCGAGCAACCCCATCACTACTGGGCCCACCTAACCCCAAATTTCATGAAAGAAGCTTGAGTTCTAACCCCCAAGCTGCCACTTTAGATAAAAAGAAAATGCCTCCTAAACCTCGACTTACTCCTTCTGAATTTTTTAGGAGTAAGGAACTTTTTACCCATGCCAATACTCCGTCAACGATCACTGAGAAGGAATTACGAAAAATTCGAGATCGGTGCCATATTTCGGATACCCACTTGGTCATGTAATCAATAGCAACTATGACAAAACTGACTTGACCTTTCGCTTTCAAAGAATCTGCCCAATATATCAACCCCCAGCAAAGGGTATGGGAGATAAAATCGAGTATAGTTCTTACGGTGGTCGATGTAGATCTCGATTTGTTGAAATGGCATTTTCACACTTCTTGACATACTCTGTAGCTTCCTTGTAAATTGTAGGCCAATAGTATCCCTATCGAAGTACTTTATAAGCCAAAGACTTGGCAACCATATGATCACCGCAAATGCCCTCGTGGACTTCCCGAAGAGCATACTCGACCTTCGATTTTAAACCGGACACTTCAATAATGGTGAAAAATGCCCTTCGATAAAGATCCCCATCAATAAGAACGAAGTTGGCACTCTTGATTTGATCTTCTTTGCAAAGATCTCGATCCGGAAGGAAGGACGCCATCTCGCCAAATATTCGATGTAGGAGTCATCCAAAGAGCTAGATCGTTCGATACACATCACCGCTTCACGCCGGATACTTACCGCCGCAAAAAAAACTTCAAATAAACCGATCCGTTGAAAACATCTCGCATCCGTAGTGGCTGGCGACCGACGACGGTCATCGACAATGGAATTGTCGTTACGCTCTATACCACAAACTCATAAGAAACAAAGTACTCAAGTCGGTCTTTTAATTACGCGGATACTTGATCATCCCGGTCCCACGAGCTTCATAATCTCCGACAATTGTTTGACGACCAACCGAGAGTCATCAGAAATGATCGCTTCGACTTCTAGACTCTTCACGGCCGAACTCCTCGCTAGTAATGCTTCATACTCGGCCTCGTTGTTTGTTGCTTTAAAACCAAATCGATTGTCACGCTGACCTCAATCCTCCTGACTTGTCAAGATAATCCCCCTTACTAACATTCACCGTAGAGGACCCATCCGCATACACAAAGCGTCCATGCATTCGACCGTCTTTCAAGAATTGCAACCACTCGACGGACTTCTCGACCGCGCGCTTCGGTATTCGCTTGAAGAATGAACATTCTACCATGAAATCGGCCAAGGCTTGTCCTTTGATAGCGATTCGGGATGATACTCAATAAAAATTGTGATAATTCCATAGTCCACGCCGCTAATCTCCCCGAGATTTCGGTTTTGCTCATCACCTTCTTCAATGGTTGATCCGTGTGTAGCGACCGAGAGCCGACCTTGAAAATATCATTGAAGCTTTAATTAGCAATTATTAAAGCAAAGACAAATTTTTCTATATTAGAATTTTGGTTTCAAATCTCTTAGGATACGGGTGACATAATAGATCGGATCTTTGCTTCCCAATCGACCTCCCGAACCAATCTTGCCTCAACCGCCAAAGAACTTCTTGCCGCAAGGTACAAATCTGAGGTCTCTGCCAAGGCGTGTTTCATCAATAAAGGAGCCAAGAAAGATATGTCTTTATGCTGAAGGCGTCTTCACACTCCGAAGTCCACTGGAATGTCTTCGCATTCTTTGGTCCTTTCAGTGTGTCGAAGAATGGTAAGCATCTCTGCGGATTTGGACATGAACCTCCTCAAAGTTGCAATCCGACCAGTCAGACGTTGAACATCTTTGAACGACTGAGGAGTCTTCATGTCTAGAATGGCCTGGATCTTTTCCGGATTGGCCTCAATATCTCTTTGACTGACCAGGTAGCCTAGAAACTTCCCTGCACCGAGCCCGAAAGTACACTTTGTAGGATTGAGCCTCAATTTGTGATGGCGGATTGTTTGAAAGCATTCCTCCAGATCATCCAAATGCTTCTGAACCATCGTGCTCTTTACGATCATATCATCCACGTATACCTCCATGTTCTTTCCTAGCTGCCTCTGGAAGACCAGGTTCATCATCCTCTGATAGGTGGCTCCAGCATTTATCAGGCCGAAGGTCATCTTCTTATAAAGCGCATAATCGATCGGTTGTGTGATGAATCTTTGTCTTTGGGATGTCCTCCTTGCACATAGAAATTTGATGATAACCTGAAAAAGCATCCATAAAGCTTAGTAGTGCATACCCCGAAGTCGCATCAATAAGTTGGTCAATATGGGGTAAAGGATAGAAGGGGTATGCTTTGTTCAGATCTGTGTAGTCAATGCAGACTCTCCATTTCCCATTCTGCTTCTGCACCAGCACTACATTTGCCATCCATTCAGGATAGTCAATCTCGAAGATGAAGTCAGCGGCTATCAGCTTCGCGACCTCCTCATCAATGATTCTTTGATGTTCGGGTGCAAAGATCCGCCTTTTCTGCCGAACTGGCTTCTTTGACGGATCCACATCCAAATAGATGTTCGGCAATCTTTCGATGATCCTGTCGTGCCCCTGCGGCTCCCGTGCAAAGATGTTCGCATAGCAAAAGAAGTTCTATAAGATTTGTCCGGAGAGGTTTCAAGAACTGAAACCAATCTTCACCGCTTGTCTTTCTTTCCAAGGATCAGCTCGATCTCCTCTATCCCCCCTGTAGGAATAACCAATGGCTCCGAACTATTTTCAGTAAAGGGTTCGATCTCAATCGCCATGGTTTGCTTCTGCTTACTAACCCCTACTTCCGAGGAAATGACAGCATTCCGATAACATCGTCGGGCCAGATCCAAATCCCCTGCTACCTCTCCCACTCCATGTGCCGTAGGGAATTTGATTTTAAAATGAGGGATGGAAGTCACTGCTTGGAGAGCAGTTAAGGTGGGTCTTCCCAGTATGGCATTGTAGGCAGAATCTACATGCACAACATAAAATTTACATGTTATTTCTACCTGTTGTGGAGCAGTACCGAAGATGACCGGTAGTTCAATAGTTCCTGCCACTCTGGCCGGGATCGTTCATTGAAGCCATATAGGGAGCCCTCTTTTGACCTCCATTTTTCGCCCATCAAGATGCATCCTCTGATAGGCATGGGCATACAGAATATCCACAAAAGACCTGTTGTCTATCATCATACGCTTTACATCCACCGAGCCTACTTGTGCAGTGATCACTAACGCTCCTTCATGTGGCTCGATAGGCTCCGAAGGATAATCAGATCGGTAAAAGAGATAATAGCTTCTCGAAATGCTCAGCTCGGCCTTGGGGAGCACCCGCCACGATACGTGGCCAATCCAAATATCCTCTCATCTTCTTCCCTACTAACTTCCTTGCTTTGTCCCACCTATATTACATCAACGACGCGTGCCTTGGCGGTGGTATTGGAGCATTTTGACTGGGTGGAACCATTTGAACCGTCTCGAATAATGCGGCCGACATTCTCATTGATCTTGTTGGTCCCTCCCGACCACATCTTGAACCAAAGAAACCGCTTTGAATCTTCTTCTCCACGAAATCCTTCGATTGCAACACTCATTAGTATCACGTAGCTGCGGCTTGATGATATAGCCACAATATTTCAGAGAGTCGCCACCTTTTGTCTATAATTATCACGAGGTGGCTCAAAGAATGGTTTGGTTTCGATCCGGTCCAAAATCACCGACCTATCCGTATTCGGTTTGGTGTAAACCTTATTCACCTTCGGCGGGCCTTGGTGGACGACTTACTTCCTTGTCGCCACGAGTCGTTGTACTTCTTCGAATCGCCTTACCGCCGATCATTATACCCCCGCCTTCCTCTCGATCGCTTTGAGTCTTAGAATATCTCGCCTCCTTCATTTGGTCCGGAAGAAGGACGCTTGTGCTATTCATAGCCTCTTCCACAACAATATAACCTTCGCTTTATCGAAAGCCTCTCGCCAGACTCTTTCGGATGATGGAACATCAATTTCTTCACTAGCTTTTCGGACTTCACCGATCTAGCCCATTCTCGAACAAATTTCTACCGTTTGGAGATCATTGAGGCCTGACACTTGACCAACCGCTTCTCCTCGAACCTCTTCACATCTTGGCCTAAAGATTCGTTGGTGAACTATCTGACTGTGCTAGAGAACACAGAAGCTTCCCTCTTCTTCTGGTTGCTCCCAAAGCGGCGTGGAACTTGTCACGAGCTCGGTCCAAGAGGAAATCAATCGACAGAAAGTTCCCATCCACCGCCTCGCATATTTTCTTAGTGTTGTGACAAACGTGTGACACTTGGCAAAGATCGGTAAAAGTCATAATAATCCATCACCGGTCGAACGCTGGCTATGGTCATAAGGATCCCCAGACCCATCGTAACTCTCCATGCGTGGCAGCTTCTTGGTGATGTCTGCCTTTTCCTTAAGAATGTCCGAGGAAAAAGGAGACGCATTCTTCCCCGAGGTGTCCTTCACCTGCTGCACCTCTGCAAACTGCTTTCGGAGCTCCTTCAACTCTTTAACCAAATAATCTACCCCCTCTGGTTGAGACGACACTTCTTTCTCCGGGGAGTCTTTCTTCTTTCGAGTGGATTGATCTTTTACCATAGAACCCCCAATTTTCGAGGGACTTTTACGATGATAATGGTTCACAGAGCCACGTGCCCCCGGTGGACTTTCTGGTGTACGACCCCTAGATCTGCTTCGTCTTTGGGTTCTGTGGCTGTGATGAGAATGCGCAACAATGATCGCTTTCTTTGTATTCTCCGGAGTGCGTTCCCTGGATCGGCCTCTTCGTTCATCCCGATCATGCTCCTTAGAATCGATAGGGTGATGTGCCCTCTTCGATCTTTGAGGAGTAGAACTTCTCGATCTTCTTCTTTCGCGATGTTGGCCCCGAGATTCACGTTCTGAATGAGCCGGCTCCTTCCCACTCCGATGCCCACGCTCTTCGGACTGAACATAACTGGACTCTTCATCCCTCAACTCTGCCATCCGGGATATCTGCTCAGCTATATCCTGCCGTTGTTTCATAAGTGCCTCCATGGCCCTATCTGCTTCATCTGCCATCTTAGCCAACCGGGAGGCCTTTTCGTCCTGGTCATCTCGGTATCGAGCTTTAGGCGAGATGCCTTCTACTCGCTTCTCGATCGCGACTGGACTCTTTCTGCGCCATGAAGACTAGCTTTCTCTTAGCTTTGCCCACGTACTCGGGCGAGAATCTCCATGCGAACGTTTGACGCCAGTCTTTGGCATGAACACTTAATGCAGGTCCCAAACGATCTTTAACAGAAATTCGTGGTGCTGATTCACTGACAGCCATCGGCTGTCCCTCAGGTGTATCTGCTCTACTCCTCCCCATCTTTGAAAACGTAGAACAAATAAATATTTGTGATTGCCAACTCTTGAACACTAGAACCGCCCTCCTTCTAGCGCCAATGTTAACACCAAGATCTTCTGCCACGTCCCAATCACGTAAGACGTCCCCGATCTCCGCATAAAAACACAATCAACACCAAAAGTTTGACTACCGGACTTTGTCGGGGGATAGCTCAAAGTGAGAGTCGATGCAGTCGTTACAATGGTTAACAATGGAGGATAAAATGTCTAGTGCTAGAGAGATTAGAATTGTGTGTCAGTGTGTATGCTGCATTCTTCTCTGGAGATTTTCTTGTTAGGTTATACTCTCTTTTAGTTTATCTAGTTTATCGTGCCACCAACTCCTCTCTCGACACGTACCCTACTCTTTCATCGATCTCAAATAGGATGCATGCAGTTGTCACTTTTTCCCATTTATATGTGTCGCCACGGATAAAAATCCCATCCACATTAATGATCTGCAGGACTTTTGTCAATGACCTTCCTTTTTCATCATTACAAGTCAAAGACTTAGATATTAAAAGATCTAATGGATCGACCCATGGACCCTGGTCCAATGTTAAGGAGAAATAATGTAAGGATTAGGCCCAATAACTTTAAGACTCAATAATGGAAACCCAATGGACTAATTAAACAAATAAGCCCAATCCATAAGGCCCAATAGGGAAATATCACGACTAACATTTGCCCTAGTTTTCTATTAAATAGGATATTTAATGGAAAACTATAAGTGGTCTATGACTTTATTGGGTTGGATAGGATTGAAATAAGTTCAAACTGAAATTTACCAAGGCCCAAATGGTTAAGGATAAAAATAAATTGAAAAGATGGATTAAAATAAGAAGCCCAATTGAAACGCCCAACCTGCTAAATGATTAAAACTCAAATTTTGACGCACCCTTTCAAATTCGTGATCATGACTGTCAATTAAATGTGCCGCCCTCGAATACTTTGTGTAGCAAATCGAGATAAAAGATAAACTTTACCAATTTTGACAGTTTTACCTGCCAATTTGAATTTCGGACCTCTAAGCTCTCTCATTCCTTCTATAGCTTTTCTTACCTTCTCTGCAAAATACGATCAATGGCAAACCTAAACACCAACCAAAATTCTCCCATTCGAGCAACCCCCATCACTACAGTTCCACCTAACCCCAACCCCCGCAAAGAAGCTTCGAGTTCTAACCCCCAAGCTGCCACTTTAGATAAAAAGAAAATGCCTCCTAAACCTCGACTTACTCCTCCTGAATTTTTTAGGAGTAAGGAACTTTTTACCCATGCCAATACTCCGTCAACGATCACTGAGAAGGAATTACGAAAAATTCGAGATCGGTGCCATATTAGGATACCCACTTGGTCATGTAATCAATAAAGAACTATATAAAACCGACTTGACCTTTTCGCTTTCAAGAATCGCCAGCCCAATATATCAACCCCCAGACGGAAAGGGTATAGGAGATAAAATCGAGTATAGTTTTTACGGTGGTCGATGTGGATCGAATTTGTTGAAATGGTATTTTCACACTTCTTGACATACTCAGTAGCTTCCTTGTAAATTGTAGGCCCAATAGTATCCTCGTCGAAGTACTTTATAAGCCAAAGACTTGGCGACCCATATGATCACCGCAAAATGCCCTCGTGGACTTCCCCAAGAAGAGCATACTCGACGAGATTTTAACCGGACACTTCAATAATGGTGACGAAAATGCCTTTCGATAAAGATCCCCATCAATAAGAACGGTTGGCACTCTTGTATTTGATCTTCTTTGCAAAGATCCGATCCGGGAAGAAGGACGCCATCCGCCAAATATTCGATGTAGGAGTCATCCAAAGAGCTAGATCGTTCGATACACATCACCGCTTCACGCCGGATACTCTACCGCTAAGAAAACTTCCAAATAAACCGATCCGTTGAAAACATCTCGCATCCGTAGTGGCGACTTGACGATCGCATCGGCAATGGAATTGTCGTTACGCTCTATACCTCAAACTCATAAGAAACAAAATACTGAAGTCGGTCTTTTAATTCTGCCAGATACTTGATCATCCTGGTCCCACAAGCTTCATAATCTCCCGACAATTGTTTGACGACCAACTGAGAGTCACTGTAAATGATCAGCTTCTGGACTTCTAGACTCTTCGACAGTTGAACTCCTGCTAGCACTGCTTCATACTCGGCCTCGTTGTTTGTTGCTTTAAAACCAAATCTGATTGCTTGCTGCACCTTGAATCCCTCCGGACTTGTCAAGATAATCCCTGCCCCACTAACATTCACCGTAGAGGACCCATTTGCATACAGCGTCCATGCATTCTGACCATGCTGAAGAACTGCAACCACTCAATCGGACTTCTCAGCTTCTGGCAGTTCAGCGTCTGCTTCGGAGAATGAACATTCTACCATGAAATCGGCCAAGGCTTGTCCTTTGATAGCAGTTCGGGGATGATACTCAATAAAAAATTGTGATGATCTAAACGCTTTCTCAGTATCCTTAACTTTCTCAGCACAGGTTTAGGTGTAACAAATGTGTGTATGTCAAGGATACTGAGAAAGCGTTTGTCATTATTTGTCTCTATGTAGATGATATGCTCATTATGGGTAGTAATAATGAAATCATTAAAACTACCAAGAGAATGTTAAATAATATGTTTGACATGAAAGACATGGATGTTGCCGATGTAATATTAGGAATTAAAATTTCTAAAACATCGGATGTGTTGGTGTTATTACAATCACACTATATTGAGAAAATACTAAGAAAATTCAATTAATACGATTGCAATCATGTGGGAACAACGGTAGACATAAATCTACACTAGTCTAAAAATAAAGGAGAAAACATATCACAACCTGAGTATGCACAAATAATTGGAAGCCTTATGTACGTAATGAGTTGTACACGTCCTGACATAGTATACGCTGTCAATAAATTGGATAGATTTACAAGCAATCCTTGACAAGATCAATGGAAAGTGATTATAGGAGTTTTAAGGTACTTAAAATGCACTCAAAACTTTGGATTGCACTACTCAAGATATCCAGCTGTACTTGAAGGATACTGTGATGCGAACTGGATATCGGATACAAAAGACTTTAAATCCACAAGTGGTTTTGTGTTTACACTAGGTGAAGGAGCAATATCATGGAAATCTTTTAAACAAACATGCATTGCTCGATCAACAATAGAATCTGAGTTTATTTCATTGGATAAGGCTGAAGAAGAAGCTAAGTGACTTCACTTTTTAGAAGATATTTCTATGTGGCCTAAACCTGTGCTGGATGTTTGTATCCATTGTGATAGTCAATCAACAATTGGAAGGGCACATAGTCACATGTATATGGTAAGTCTAGACATATTCGTCGTAGACACAATACTAGAAAAAAATTGCTCTCTAATGACTTTATGTGAGTACATAAAGTCTAAAGAAAATATAGCGGATCCGTCAACTAAAGGTTTGACTAGAAAGCAAGTAAAAATAACATCGAGGGGAATGAGTTTAATGCTTATAAATAAGGATTGTCATGATGGAAACCCAACTTAGTTGACTAGAGATCCCAAGATCTAGATTCAAAGGGACAACTAAATTGTGAACAATTCAACCAAATCACTATGAAAAAATTAATTTTTTCTACTCATTCCTATGATACGAGATAGTGATACATGCAACGTTTTCAGGATAAGCTCTGCTTTTAATGATTCTTAAATCTTGATAAACAAGTAGGGTATGACATGATACTCTTATTAAGAATCACCTATGTGAGTGTGAACTGGGCCAATTCTATGAGAATGATAAGGCTATAATTCTCTAAAGCACTCATAAATTCGGGATTGTTTGGGGCCGAAATGAACAAAATCATGAGAACCAAACAATGTTTGGGAAGATTCTATGTGAATTTCTATTGTCTCGGTTTACACAAGTAAACCCGATAATCTTTTACAAGGGAATGTTCAAAGTCAAAAGTCACCTCTCTCTATACAGATGATTTCCAATTCTATCTCTCTCTCTCAGAGCCTGCATAACATTTACATAAGGATGACAGTCAATTTCATTCATGTGGGGGTTTGTTAGAATTTGAGCCTAATTTGAAGTGGGTTTCATTAATCATTTGAATGAATTCACATATCAATGTGTTCTACTCCATGAGTAAATTAATTTTAAAATTAAGTATTGGGAAGATCAAATCCATGGGATAATAAATGATAAATTAACAACCAAAGATCACCCTTGAAAATGATAATAAATACTCATGGGAAGCTAAGTTCCACATCAGTTAAGAACTAAAGTTTGAATGGGTTTATATACAATAAAGTTGCTCTTGGGTTTGGGTCCCAAGGGGCACCTCACTTTTGTGGAAATAAGAGGACCTAGTCAATGCTTAATTTGAACCCACACGCACGCCGTAGCCGACCGGCGTGGCTCGTGGCTCGTGGCTCGTGACTCGTGGCTCGGAGTTCGTGGGTCTGGGTCATTGTATATATTTTTTGGACAAAATTTAAAATTTTATTTTAGTTCTATTATCACAACTGTGTCGTTTTGAGAATCGTTATTTATTATCAAAACTGCGTCGTTTTGGGAAGCGCTAATCTGCCTGAACGGATGCCCCAAAATTACGTCGTTTTTGCCTGAACAGACGCGCCCTTTCTGCCAAGCCTAAAACTATGTCATTTTTGGCCCAAACAGACGCGCCCTTTCTGTCAAGGCCAAAAACTATGTCATTTTTTTTCGCTAAACCAAGAAATTCTAAAATTTGCCTAAAGCGGGATCACCACCACGCCCAAGGCCAAATCGGTGAAAAAAGCGCTCTAGCCAATTAAAGGACTAAAGTGAAGGCGGGCTATATGCGAGAAAAGCGGGGCCTAAAGTGAGATATTTTTTTTAAATTACTACCAAAACCAAATCTTGATATATTTATTTTTCTAATGATTTACCATATTCTTAATACAAGTTGTAGCATATCAAATCATAACAAGAAGTGAACAAGATCAAGTCAAAATGGATAATTTTATTATAGTTGTAATTATTAAACTTGTACCAACTTGAAATTATATAAATGATGATACATTTGTAATATTTAGTTTAATTCAATATAATTCTTAAATTTATGTTTAGTTTCTTACGCTTTTAATATTGAATTGAATTCTTAAAATTTTAAATTTTATTATTTAATACCAATTTTGTTTATGAATAAACCTTATACGTCAAAGATATGTTAGACATACTTAGTATATGGTATTTGCCATTTTCTCAGTAAGTCCTCAATTTTGAAAATTACACAAATTAAAATAAGTTCATAATTAATAATATCAAATGTCTCACTAATTTTTAAAAATGACATTTATTTAAATTTTTGAGAGAGAAGAAATGCGTATATAATTATATATATGAAGATATCAAGATACTAGTTACTAGTTACTAGTTACTAGTTACTAGTAACACTAATTCTATAATTTAATTATTTCAAGCAATGGATATATATCTTACTACTTAAGTGCAATTACTACTAATTCTATAATTTAATTATTATCTTTATTATAGATTATTTTGCTTTATATTATTGTTTTGTTAGAATAATGTAATATAAAATATTAAAATTGTCTTAAAATAAAAAAATCCCGCCTAGACCCCCTAGACGCTAGGCCCCCCTGACCGCCCGCCTAGCGCCTTTTAGAACATTGGGCTAAACGTGTCTTTTCAAGGGGTTGTGTTCCATCTGATAGGTCACTAATCCCTTCTATAAATATCCTAGGGGGTTAGCCTTTTGATTCATTCAATTCAGCATATCATCAAAAATTCAAGTGTTCTAGTCTTCATTATTTAATCATAGCTCATTTTGAGAGAGAAGTTCAAAACATTTGTCTGGTTCGTTGTGTGTGTTATTTTTTGTGCTGCTATAACATACGTTGTTATTGTATTCTGCTGTAAGGAGGACATAATTGTCTTAAGGACATAGTACGAAGTACTAGCCTTGACATATTCTGCATATCAACTTTGGAGTACAACAGATAAGTTTATATATATAGAGCCTTGTCCATTCAATTTTTACTAACAATTAATTCACAAATTCATACAGTACAGTTGATGTATGACTAATTCTTAGAAGTAAAAAGAATGGAAAAAGAGTAGAAAAATAATAATGAATGAAATACCGAGGATGAGCTCTGCTGATACCACTCCTACAAAGTAGTATTTGATAAAGTTCATTTTGGAAAAAGTAGGTATTTGTTCCATCTTAATGTGAGCAAGATAAAATTTGATAGGACATCAAGATTATGAAGCGAATGGAGTTGCTAAGGTTTGATAAATTTATTTCATATTCCGCTACTGTTACAATTATAGTGAATGTTCCATTAGTACTTGTTGTAAGAACTATGTTTCTTAACCTACGTACTAATACTTGTGGGTCTCCTAATTATGGGTTGATTTACGAGATTGATTTCTTCCCTATGCTAGTCACGAATGGCAAAAATCAAATGGACTACAAAAACAAGTTGATGCAGTTTTCTTTATTTTAATTTAGAATAATTTTTACTAAAAGAAGGGTATAGTTGGCCTCTACAAAATGAGAAGTAAAAAGAAAAAGTACTGAGGTGTAAGAATTCTTATGGTTAAGCGAAGTAGAAGAGAATCCTATCTTACTGAGACACACAAACATACATATACACATGTATAATAAATGTATTATTTTATTGCTCAATTATACATTCATGTTCATTTGATTATCCCACTAAAAGATTTAGTCCTCTACAAACCTAGTGGCAGACTAACAAGTTTACTTGTTTAGGTTTTACTTTTTCAAATTATGTAAATTTTATGTTAGCGTCATGTTGGGAATTATCAACCATTGGCCTCCTCTTCATACCTCACTATAATTCAGTTAATGCTTGCTTTATGCCTTTTCAGATGTCATTACATACTATGTTAGTAAATTAGGGCACGATGCTGGGGCGGATATTCTATGGTTAGATCAAAAGTTTTAGTTTAGTGTAATTTGGTGCTATGAAGAACAACTAGATGCTGTTTTTGAAAAATTAATTTTCAAAACTATTGTAAACTTCTAGATTAAGCTTTCTAGGTGATAATAGGAATCCAATGATTCTATGAAAAAATTACTAGAAAAATAGTTGGATATATGGCTTATTATTTCAGAAGCCACAATTATCTGTACTCCTAGCTGCTTTAGCTGTTTACGCTTGTGTTGATTAGTAAAAAGATATTTTTATGGGGGTGGGGGTGGGGGAGGAGAGAAAAGGCTTTTACATGTCCCAACACAGAAATAAAGAATGGAGGCATTTGGTTGTTGCATTGCACATGAATGTCCTCCAAATATGCAGATTTCAATTTTTTCGCTAAATCTCACTAGACTTCTGTACTGAGAAAGAAGTTAAAATGGTGAAAGAAACAAGCCACAATTTTCCAGAATAGGATTGAGGGAAAAGATTAGTTTTATGCCACTTAAGAAATAGTCATCTCTGGAGATTCTCTACGTAAGGTGCACATATTTCTTTTCATTCAGTTGCTTTTTGGAATAGCTTGAACTATTTAATATATGGTCCTTTTACATAACTCCGTTAATTGTTCGTGCAAGCATCAGTCCTGCTTTTCCTGTTCCAAATTTTCGCCCGACTCCAACTAACATCCATTTGGACCAATCACTTCTTGCTAGATGTTTGCAAGTTTTTTATCAGTATTTATAGTGAACACTCCAGTATCATCACACTGCAATTCAATTTATCCTCAAGGACCCTTTCATTTGAAGATCTGATGGACACTTCTTAATTTGCAGCAACTTTCGGTTTGGACCAATCACCTGATACTAATAGGTGATTCAAATCCCTGATAATAATCTTCTTCCTAATAATAGTCTACTAAATAAATTAAAAGATTACTACATGGATTTCTCTCTCTCCACAATAATATAAAATAATCCATGAGTGGTGGTATAATACTTTAATAACCTTATATAGCTCCTCATCAGGAAGGGTTGAAACCCAACTCTGTAAGAAAGAAATTAGTAGATTTTATAAAACAAAGAAAGGAATAGTTAAAGTCTTCTATTCCATGATACTTGTAGACTCTAGCATCCATTTTTCCTGCTCGATATACCGATATCTTCCTGTAGCTTTTAGCCAAAGTAATTGATTCCTTGACACCTTATACCAGCTTAAGAGCTTCTTCCAAAATCACTAGAATCTACTTAGTCTTAATCTTATTAATGTCTCATATGGACCGGGTTCTCCTTTTCCATTAGTGCCTCCAGAAATCCGACGTTGTGCACTGCAACACATCAAATAAAAAGCTTTATTATTATCGGTTAAATGATCATTTTGTTTTTTCTGTCATTTTGCCTTCTGTTGGGGCTCTTTGAGGAGTATAAGGACCATATTTTGTACTAGAAAAAGCTTCTATTTAATGAGTGAGTATGAAGTTAAGAGGGAAAGCACAAGTTAAAAGATAAAAGTTGAAAAGTTTTATGATGAGGTGCATAGTTATTAAGTCGTCCGGTTGTGCTGGAAGTGCAAGTCGACAACTCGACTTGGTTGCCGTCGCTAAGTCGTGCGACTTGAGTAGTTAGTCGTCACCTAGTTGGTTCAAGTCGACGATTTTTCCGACTTGGTATCTAGTTGAAAAACTTGGGAATAAACCCAAATTTTAATTTACCCAACTCCATTCCAAATTTCAATTGACCCATAACCAAGTAACCCATCTAATTAAAGATCCAAACAAATATACCCAAACAAATATGCGACCAAGGGTTTACTTCGGCTAAGAAAAAACACTGGCAACAAATAGGAAAAGGAAACTTACACGATCTACACATCGGCAGAAAAAAAAACATTGGCCAACAACTTAATTGTGTTATTGTGTTAAATGGCGGATAGTTCGGAAGTCGAAAATTATGATATGAGCATGTCTCTTCCCCCAAAAAAAAAGGAGAGAGATGCCTCGTCCCTTCTTATGGGTTTAATTTTTATTAACAATGATATTTAATAGTTTTGATTGTGCGATTGTAATTTTTGTATGTTAATTGTAATTTGAATATATATATATATATATATATATATATATATATATAGATTCCATCCATAACAACCTATTGTTGTGCAACCCTTTTGCCCAACCGCTGTGTGTGTTAGACAATTTTTTTTTTTGTTTATAAGCACAAGTTGTGGCGGGCGTGCCAAAGGTTGTTGCTCCCAACAACCTATTCTTGTGAATGGATGGATACCATATATATATATGTGTGTGTGTGTGTGTGTGTGTGTGTGTGTGTGTATTCACAATAATGAACAAAATGAGTATTTTTTAGGCTACCGACCCGCTTCGACTTAACGACTTCACAACTATGGTGAGGTGATTTGTGGTTGTTAAATTTCAGTATTTTAATGTTTTCCGCGGCGGGGTGTGGGGGGGCATGTGTCATGGAATATCTTTACAAGTGCCAGTTGGATTTGGTGTTTGACCAAGACTCCAAAGGGTAATGGTTAGTTACGTATGTATAGGGAACAAGAAGAAATGATGAAAGCATGGACCTTGTGGAATTCCCCGTGTAAAGTGGGTAGTGGAGGAGGAAAACTGTGTGGAATGTGTTATGGAATCTCTGTACAAATACCTGTCCGATTTGGTGTTTGACTAAGACTCCAAAGGGTAATCGTTAGTTACGTATGTATAAGGATGTCCAAGAAGAAAGGATGAAGCATTGACCTTGTGGAAATTCCCGTGGAAATTGGGTTGGGGGATTGGACGAGGAAAACTGTGTGGTGTCTATAATGTTTGTTTTGATATATAGAGTATTGGGATTGAAACGAGGTTGTTTCGAGCTCTACCGCAACCCTGTCGATGATGGTTAAATTTGTCCTGTGTTGCTTCTTGTTCTTGAACCTTTGATAAATGGAAAGATTGGGTTTATTAAAGCACAATTTTCATAAATTACAAAGAGTTAATATTAAGGTCTGGGGGGTCAATAAAAGTGCAAAACAACTAGAGGAACAAGAATAGTTCAGAAAGTTATTAACATTGCAAGGATTAAGCTACAAAAGTGCCGTATCTTTGGGACTTTACTTCTGAGACTAGGTTGACTTAATAAAGTTGAAATAAAGTCCTAAATTGCAACTTAATAAAGTTCAGATAAAAGTGGCAAGGAGACCATTATTTGCCCATGTACGTCAAATCTGTAACCTTTGTGTGCCTCAGCTCCTAAAGATTAAAAAAATTTAAATCATTTTTTAGCTAATTATCATTATGGGTGACAATTTCTTTTCATTTCATAATGTAAACCTTTATGATTTACAATGTCATCATTTCTGAATGTCATCAATGATCAAGCTGTTTATTGCTTCATGTTGCAGTCCATGAGAGACTGCTTCGGACTAGTGATGACTTTGTCTGGCCCGTTGATTCCACCTTCCATGGCCGTTTCATCATTGATGTTGAGTTTTTGGATCTGAAGATTTGCCCAACAACTGTGAGTACATTTAAATTTTCATTGTGTCGGAATGCATGATTATATTATTAAACCAATATAAGTTAAAGGAGTATTGCATGGCATCTCATTCATAAATCCCCTTGCCAAAAATTACAATTCAAAAGCATTGGGGTAGACCCAAAATATCTTTAACACGATAATATCTCTATAATGTTATAGGAGTATCACTTGCATCTCAAGGATAAAGCCTGTTGCCAAAAATTGAACTTCAAAAGCATCGGAGTGGACCCAAAATATCTTGCTTTTACATGATAATGTCTCTATAATGTTGTTCAATAATCTTTTTCTACCCAACGTTCATAGGGGTACCTTTTTTTTTTTTAGATTAAACCAAAATTTTATCTTTCTCACAGTTAAGGATATGAATTTTGTAAATGGCATATCCTAATTCTTCCATTGATACTCATTCCTCTTTTATATTTAGGGCGGAGAAGCCACTTCCATATGGCCTAGTGATGGTGTGTTGCAATCTCTAGCAACCCAAAGCACTCTCCGATGCCTTTCTCGCATGCTCGACGAGTCCATTCATGCTGATGTCACTATCAACACAGCCGATGGCACGCTGAAAGCTCATAAGGCGATTCTTTCTGCAAGTTCTCCAGTGTTCCATAGCATGTTTCTACACAACCTCAAGGAGAAAGAGTCATCCACAATCAACATAGAGGACATGTCATTGGACTCTTGCATGGCCCTTCTCAGTTACTTGTACGGAACCATCAAACAAGTGGATTTCTGGAAGCACAGACTCGTGTTGCTTGGTGCGGCAAACAAGTACGATATTGCAGACTTGAAGGACTCTTGCGAGGAAAGCCTCATGGAAGACATCAACTCTGGGAATGTGCTTGAGAGGCTACAAGAGGCCTGGCTTTACCAACTGAACAAGCTGAAGAAAGGATGCATGATGTACTTATTTGACTTTGGAAAGATTTATGATGTTAGAGATGAGATTAATACCTTCTTCAGGCAGGCAGACCAAGAACTAACGGTGGAAATGTTTCAAGAGGTGCTTACAGTTTGGAAACCAGCATAAATCTGAGTCAGGTAATATGATACGACTGTGTACATATATATATTAGTAATATGCGTGATATGCATACATCATATAGCATGTAAAAGCGTTCGTAGAAACCTGGTACTTCCTGGATATAACACTGAATCGCAGCTATGAAAATATTTCTGTGGATGTAAGATAGACTTAACATCGCCAGTTTCAGGGAGATTGTATAAATATTGTCTGCAATTTGAAACTTCACTCATGGTTGTCAAAGATGCATCTTAAAGAGTGTATTTGTAATTATTGAGATTGATACGTGAAATGATATATGCTCTTTGCATTTGAACCCTTTGTTATGTAATTGTTTGTAAAAATGATGGATGTGATATTATTATTTGTATTAATTTAACATTACTATAGACTATTTTATCTCATAATTAGTTCATTATTAATCTCAAAGGAAAGGAGAATTATATAATACCACTTTTTCTAATTGAGATTATAATCCATCGCAAAATGGTTTTAAAAATAACAAAACATACTAAAGAACTGACTAATTATGAGATAAATAGTCCGTAGTGAAAATAAGTTAGTACAAATATTCATATCCACCCATCATTATGCAAACGTAGTTCCACGAGTTAACTGACTTTGTGAAGCTATTTGTTTTACTTCATCCGATGTACAATATAGTATTACTTGACTTTTTAAAGTTAATTTAAAATATTTTTCATTTTGATATGAATTGGTCTAATTTTTTTTAGCACAATTATGAAAATTTGTAAATTATTAAAAAAATATATTATTAATTATAAGATTCAGTGTTATAAGTTAAATGAGTTGCAGTGGTTATGAATTTTGAAAAAAAGTTGGTTGGACTTTAGTAAGTGACAATTTGTATTTCTCTATTTTGCTCCACTTTAAACTTTGCATCCTATATTTTTAACGCCTTGACAAATATTTTGTTTGGTTTAAACTAGTACTAAACTACTTATGAAAAGTTAAAGTAGGAATAAACCCTGGGAAAATGTTATGTTCCTTGAAAAGTTGCACCAAATAGATTCTGAAAGCAAAACTTTTCTATATGAAGAAAAAGTTTAATTCGTATAGAAAATATTGCGTTTCGGATCTATTAGGTGAAACTTGCATCCAACTTAACTTGATTCTAGATAAACATGAACTATGAAACTTAGTTTTTACTAATTTTTGTGGGAGGTGTGCTGCCTCATATATTAGGAATTTGATTATGAAATTCAGAATAAAATTATAGAGCTAGAAGTTATGTAAACACAGAAAAAAAAAATCACTCAAAAATAAATTGTAATTTCACCGTAATGCATTTTAATTTTTCAAGACCTTAAGTTCTGACAAAAATCAACTTGGTTGCATTGCACCTACTACATTAAGCTTTGCTAGAATTAGTTGTCTAATAAATTAATTAGCTAGCTAATCTTGTTTTATGACTCACTTACACTAGCATACATAATCATAAGTCTAAAAGAGTTTACAAATATCTTAATAATAGATCGAACACATAGACACAACATATATGAAGCGTCCCCAAATTCGGGTATTTTGAACCTCGGACTTGGTGCGTCACGATACATCTTCATACACATTCTATAAACTTACGCGGAATATATAATAACTATACATTGTTTATCTTTAATGATTCTACAATATTTCCCAAGATCTACAACCTTAACTCAATACATACCTTAATAAATCAAAATGTTTACATTATCATTTTACATAAATGTAATAGTTAAACATTTACATGAATCTGTTCTCCAATTTTGTCTTTGACTTTATCCTGTTTAGAACACTTGGACTTAACTGAAATATTATCATGATATAGCAAGGGTGAACAACTACTTTGCTCAGTAAATTTAAATACAACAAAGATATATCATGATTGAAAAAGAATAGGATTTCGAATTTTCAACAATATATAATAATTGTGAAAGAACGATAATCAATTTCAATAAATGAATAACTGAATCATTAACGCAGAGTGGCCAACAATGACCATGAACAAATACTTTGGTAATCAAGATGATCAGTATTTCATACCTGATAAGCATATCAAACTTGCACTAAGTGCGAATAACAATAATTATAGATGTGGAATAATTGTCAATAATTAATTCACTAGCATGCTTGAAACATAATAACTCGAGTGAAACTTGCCTAGTTTGACGACTACGGTTATGCAATTTAATATAAGCTCTTAAGGAAAGACCTATCATTTATAAGATTGATCTTTCAATTAGCATATCATGTCATACCTCATAATACTATTTCTATATAAATAAATTATCTAACATTTAGTCACAAAATCAAACATCAGATAATTCATTAGAAATATTATCTTCCTTTGATAACATTTCTATCATTTAATTATCATCTTAAAACTTACGTCTAATATTATTAATCACTTAAATAATATCTAAATCGCTTACAAATATTATTAACCCTTTAATAATATTTTAATCGCTACTAACATCTTAATCATTTCCAAATATTATTAATCCTTTAATAATATTTTAATCACTTACTAATATTATTAATCATTTAATAATATTTTATTCACTTCTTAATATTATTAACTATTCAATAATATTATTAATCATTTACAATATCTTACTCATCTTATAATATTATTAATCATTTAATAATATTCAAATCATACTTTAATATTATTAATCATTTCCATATTATTAATCATTAAATAATATTTTAATCATTCACAAATATTATTAATCCTTTAATAATATTTTGATCACTTACTAATATTATTAATTATTTAATAATATTTTAAATATTTACTAATATTATTAATCATTTAATAATATTTTAATCATTCACAAATAATACTTTAGTCTAATATTCTTAATCATTAAAGCTTGCATTCACATATGATTGTTAACGTTAATTAAGTTAACTCCCGTGACAACCCCGATTTTCATAAGTTATTAAATAAAAATTTAATAATTAAATTTTTTATCATGAGATGTGATTTGGTGTGAAGGAATTAAATGTGTATATAAAAAAAATATATATTCATATATTGGGAAGATAAGGTTTAATAGTTAATTAAACTATTGAAAAAATTAAATGAAATTATTATGAAAGGAAATTAAGCTGTATAATATTAGTTAATCTAATTAAGTTTAGAATTATATTATGGAATAATATAATTTGATTATTATGCTTTCTTAGCAATGGAATTGTTATGAATTAAATTTCGTAAGTAATGTGATTAATTCACTTAATTTAAGTAGTGAGTTAGTGTAAATATATTTATTTTTATTAAATGAGGAGGTAATATATATTACATATAAATATAATATGTTAATGTAATTAGATTGTGAGTATCGTAAAAAAACTAAATATTTATCGAATAAAATAAATATTTTAGTTGGAATATGTATGGAATTTAAAATAATTATTTGATGGAAATCGTTATGGAATAATTTAATTAAAGTGTGATAATATTGATGGAATGGAAATATTCTAATTTAATTATGTAATTAAGTTAGAGATTTAGTAATTTGTTATATTGATTTAATGGAAATCATACTTATATTAAGGTTTAATTTAATTTAATTGAGTAGTGGGTGTGACAATTAAAACTATATAAAAAGGTAGTAATAAAAAATAAGTAAAAATAGATTTTTAGAGAGCTAGCCAAACATGGCCTTGTGGCCCTTGGTATTTGTAACTAATAGTAACTCTTTATTTGTATAACTGAAGGATGAATAAAAAACACGTTAAGTGTTTCATCAATTAGAGAAGCTTATTTGAAAACACAGAGAGAAAGAGAGAGCTTAGAGAGAATTTGAGAAGAAGGCTGAAGAGTCAAGAAAAAACATGGAAGAGATTAAACAATTATTCTTCATCATCTACCTAAGATTAGGAAGAATCAAGAGGTAAGAATTAATTATAAACCCTTAAGTTTTGTTTCTTGAGTTCTTCATTGATGAATTTGATTTCTTGAGGAATTGGTTGTAGATGTTAATGGGTTTGTGTAATCCATTCTATATCACATAAAAGTGGTTGTATAGTGATCAAATTCGTAAGCATGTGTTGAAAGATGAAGATTAGAGTTTTGGTTAAAATATATATGTTTTAGTCGATTTTGAGACTAAAATTGATGATGAATTAGTGATGTAAACCTTAAATTGATAGTTGGTGTTGTTAATACATTGAAAACTGAAAACAATGAAAGTTAAATGGATTGATTTGGTTAAGAATTGAGTTCGTAGTGGCTAATCACGCTAAACATGTTAAAAACATGAAAAATTAGTATAAACCTTGAATTTGGGTCATAATAATGGTCTTTAGTATTTCCAAAAGTTGTTGATTTTATGGTATGATGTAGTTTTAGGAGTCAGGAGTCCATAGAGTCGAAAACGGACTTAATTGGATGTGTATAACTCGAGTTATGAAGATCAGAAGTGGAAAGGGTCAAAAATTCGTGAAACAGAACAACTTGAGCAACCCATTCTGCTTTTGGGCGCTGCAGCGCTGCCTCCAAGGCTAATTCGAAATAATTCCAGGCATGACTGTTTTGACATCCTGTAGTAAAACGACCATTATTTTTTCATACGAACTCCGATTGAGATGATTCATGATAATTTGTAAAGATAATGGGTAGACCTACAACTTTTGTTCTCTAAGTTTTTCGAGGTCGTTAATAGGGGTCAAAATGGTCATCTTTAGGACTGATGTGTATTCAGAGGCAATCAGAGGGTGTCGGGCATGCACGTATGCAAGTGAAGTGCTTCTGAAGATGAAAAATGTTATTTTAAGTTATAAGACTTGAAAATTATAAAATATAACTATGTTTAACATTAATTAGTGATGTGACAACCTGAATTTTTAGAAATTATTTAAATAAGAATTTAATAAATAAATTTCTTATTATAAGTTGTTTTGAGTTTGAGTATGTGTATATATTGTGAAATATGTGATTTGGTGTGAAGAGAATTATATATATATATATATATATATATATATATATATATATTGGGGACAAAGATGTTTAATAGTTAATTAAACTATTGAAGAAAATAAATGAAGTTGTTTTAAAAGAAAATTAACTCTGAATAATATTAGTTAATTTAATTAAGTTAAAATTATATTGTGAGATAATATAATTTGATTGCTATGCCTTGTAGGGCAATGAAAATTATTATGAATTAAGTTTCATAAATAATGTGAGTGGTTCACTTAATTAAAATAGTGGATTAATGTGAATATATTTGTTTTAATAAAATAGAGATTAATATATATATATATATATATATATATATATATATATATATATATATAGATGTAATATGTTAATGTAGTAAGATTGTGAGTTTTGTAAATAGTTAGAAATATTTATGGAATTGAATAAATATTTTATGTGGAATGTTTATGGAATTGAATAAATGTTTGATGAAAATTATATTAATTAGAATGAAAATATTCTAATTTAATTAAATAATTAAATTAGAGGATTAGTGATTAGTTAAAGAAAATTATAGTTATATTGGTAATGTTTGTTTGAATTTATTAATTAATTGAGATTGAATTAGTTTGGTTGGTTGTTAGATGTGACAGAAAGCAACTATATGATAAAGAGAAATAATAAAAGAAGTTAGGAGGGTTTGGGGTGCTAGCCAAACAGGGCCTAGTATCTAATTGATAGAGTAAATAGGATATATGTGGTTTGTCAGTTTATTATACGTGCTTTGTCAGTGTATTATACTGTCGACGTCAGGATTTTATTTGTCCCTTTTCTGTTCTTGTCTTTTGGTGTTCTTATGTTAGGTGAGATTTGTTTGAAAAAACAAGTTGTGAAAAGGTCCGACATTTATATGTTGACGATTTGACTGTAAGAGTCGCCAGTTGGTTTTTTAACTGGTTGTACCAACACAACCGAGAAAAGGTTTGCACATTGACCCAGTAATGTGACACTGTTAAACGGGTCTGTGAAACCGAGATTCATTAGGGTCCAGGAACTTGATTATGCCGAGGGAAGGTGTTAGGCACCCCCCCGACATCCGTGTTACCACGGTGACCGTCACTTTTTAAGAAACTGTTATATGAATGTGTGTGTGTGTGGGTCAATGTGATGTTATTTAGAAGTAGTGCGAGGCCTTGTTCGCACCTATATACACTGGGTTTGAATTTATATGAAAATTCAATTTTAAACAATATATAGCAATGATGTTTTGTAAAAAGAGGTTTTTCAAACCCTTGTGCTCAATAGTAATTGAGACCTTTTGATACTTCTATTTTATTAAATGTTCGGTTGGATTGATTTTATTTTTGAGATGCGAAACATCTTCGAGAAAATAATATACAAAGCAGTGCCGAATTTATGACGCCCCCAAATTCAGGTTCCTTCAAACCTCAGATTCGGTCCGCCACGATACTACTATCATCAACTATTATATCTTTTATTCATAACTTAATGAATATAACTATGCTTATTACAATTTAGAATATAAATTCTTTCCAATTCCAGGATCTATGTAATGACCCAAAACTTTTATAAGTTTCACAACTTGGTCATTTACTATTCCTGTATTACATTACATTTGATATAATATAAATATGCAGAATAATTTAAACTTTTTCAATCTCCTTTGAAAATAAATCTTATATTGATTTCTTAACTTGAATCGATTATATATCCTTGAATCAAATTATGTTATGATTCATTCTATTCAATTCATCAGATAAGATTTTACATCTTGATTCGATATCCTCTATGTATTAACTAATACATCCTTACAATACAACAAGTATTAAACATCGTAAGTATATATCAAGTACACTCTCTAGAACCTAAACATGGTTCAAGTAATAATCTAAATAGTATCCTTCATTTCATGTGATATCTACTTTGTCAATCAAGTAGCACAAAATCTTTACCGTGAGTCCTTAACTTGCAAAAGTGGTTATTTGCAAGGGTGAGCTCGACAGCCCAGCAATTCTAACAGTTTTCATGCAATATATAGCATATAATAACATATTTAGTTCATGCATTCATAATCAATTAATATTTACTACACATGTTACTTCTCACATAACAAGTATAGAGGTTTATATCACAAGCATATCATCAAAGATCAACTTTCACATTTCATACATATCTCATATGCATTTCATATATATACATCAACATTTGCATCGCATAATATAGCTCAACTAATGCTTATCAAATTCATATAACAAATAGAACCGAAAGACTTGCACGATTCAGTAGTTTATGAACTACGACTTACATCGCTTAACGCTTAATCGCACTTCGTGTATTCCTACACACACGCTTATATAATCATGGATTCATATCCATCAGTCATATATTTCATGCATTCTCAATGGAATAACAATGTTACATTGTTTTCTAACTAGGTTCGTAAAACCTTCATTTCACTTTCTCATCGTTCTTTTAGAATTGCTATATATGTATAGGTATTCCTTAACCATCCGTACTTGACATCAACTTCATATACATTTATCACTAACTTAACTCGCTATGTGTTCGACACATATTTAAATTTTATAGATACGTGATCTATGTCGTTCATATTCAAACTACTTAGTTTCATAATGATTTATTTCAATCAATAAAGCTTAACAACTTTCTATAACAAGATTCGATGATATAAGATTTTAAACCATATATTGGTACTAATAAGTCTCTAATAGCATGCTTCACAAGTACATAACATAGTTTATTTGAAAACGTATTTTAAACTACACTTGAAACGTCCAATTCATGCTTAGCTAAAAGATGAACATATTCGTCATGTCTAGAGGCATAAGGCGTTCAAGTTCACTTTTAAAAGTTATTCTAGGCCAAGGTCGAGCAACTAGGTGAACCTTTTAATCTCATTTCATAGCTAACTAATCCATGAATATATGTTATCATGTTTAGAACTTTAAGTACACAAGTTACTTTAAGTTCGTTCTTAAAGTTTCAAGTTTTCTTTAGAAATCATTTTCAACTAAGCTATTGTAAGTTGATAATAAGTAAAGTAACTTTAAATCACTTTTCATTCTTAAGTATACTCAAAACTCAACAAGATGTATGTGTTAAAATATCATAACTTCAAAAAGTCAAAGTTCGTCAATACTCATTTTTCAAAACTCTAAGTTTCTTTTCGAAACACATACTAAGCCATGCTAAAGCATTCTATAATGAGTAAGGTAATCTTATATGTCATGTCTATTATCATGCATTTTCATGTTACATCACTTAGAATAACATATTCCATTGTCGAGAGCACTACACTTGTGCATGTGCTCGCTCGACGCCCTCCGATGGCCTTCGATTACGTAACAGTCACAAATATGACTATTTTACCCTTTCTAATGACCTCCAATTGAAAAACTTAAAGCACAAATGTTGTAGGTCTATTCGTTCTCTTTCCGGATCATCTTGAATCTTCTCAATCGGAGTTCGTATGAAAACGTTATGGCCGTTTTACCAAAACATGTTCTGTCAGATTTTTCTTAGCAGTTGCAGTCAGACCACCCCCATCGGGGCGGGGGTCTTGCCCTCTAAATAGCCCGCCGGGGTGGGCATAGCTACTGTTAAATCACGGATTCTTGCTCTGCTATAACATAACAAGCCAAAAATCCTTTCTTCCTTCATAATTTGAGTTATACATGTCCAAATTAGTCTGTTTTCGATTCTATGGATTCGTAATTCATAGAACTACAACATACTATAATACCCATCAACTAACATAAACATTAACTAACCCAAATATGAATCTATAACTCATTTTCATGCAAATGTTCATGTTTTGGATAATTTAGCGAATTCATTTACTACGAATTTGTTTCTCAACCAAATGGGTTCGTTTAACTTCCGTTGATTTCGTATTTGACTATATTAACAATATCTAACAACAATTCATGAATTATAACAATCCTTAGCCATCAATTTTGTGACTCAAAAGTGACTTTTTCTTGTTATTACTAAGGATTTCATAATCTTGAAATGAAGAACATATATATGTATTACAATCACACAATCATCATGCTTTCACCATTCTATCACTGATTTCAGTGTATAGAAACATAGAGGAGAAGAAGTTAGTACCTTTGAAGAGCTCTTCTACTTCATATGCTTATTTCTTCTTCTTATTGTATTTGTCAAATTGCAAAAGCTCTCTTGACATTCCCTTATCTCTCAACCTCAATGACTCTCTATTCTACTATCCTTCCATAGCCAAAATCTCAGACATCTCAACAAAAGAAAATAAGATGAGAGAGTCTCTATTTATAGAGAAAGTGTTATCCAAGCAATAGCTTTGCCCTAGAAATCAAACTAGTGGAAGGAAGAAGAATTCATTAGACAAGAAGGAGTTGTTGGATGGTAGTTGATTCACATCATTATGCCCACTCCCCTTTACATCATTTGGAAGCTATGGATTTTGGAGAAGAAGAAGCAAGCTAGCTAGCTAGACTTTTTGTATTTCACGTGAATGGAGAAATGACACACAAATTGGGACACCATCCTTAAAACTCAGCATTCCATAGTATTAATAGCCTACTTAGGTTTATTTGATATTTTCCCCCAAATGTGCATACATATATACTCACTCACATAGAATTATATAATCCATGTACATTGGTTTATTTAAATAAATATTTTAATTGGGCTAATTATAAAATAGTTGGATATTCTTAACCCATCATTTTCCATAAAATTTATCATCTCAAATATACCCAATTTTGATAATTAATATCAATTATATTAACTCCTCATTTATTTTCCCATTAAATCCCCTTTGATTTAACTTCCCTAGTTATGCCACACAAGACATAATTATGTGAACTTAGTAATTAATAGTCCACAAGCTTATAATAATATAATCTCACAAAATAATATATTATTCTCAATATTACATCTTATAACATGGTCATGGAAGTAATCTATCGCACCATGTTACATTTTATTATCTCACTTGTACATAATGCTAACATACAAGCCTTTATATATATGTATTCAAATACTTCATATATTATATAGTTACTATTGAAGTGTCACACTTTAATTCATATCATATATATGTAGCTACTATATAATATAAAATTATTGCACATACAAATTCATTCCTTCAATTATTCATTCATTAGATTATTTAATGAATGCTTATTCCATCACTTTGCCACACTAAGCATATCACACAAGCTTACATTAAGCTTATTACTTATTCTCATTACTTATTCATTTCCCACCACATTACTATAATCAAAATTATGTACTTCTCCATAACATAAGATGTTTTTATCATGTTTTCTCTAAATATAAGAACTAATCATAATAACACGATTTACTCATTTTCTCAAGATATTACTCTTAATATAATATCTATGTATTATTAAAATATTTATATGCATCGACACACACGTATACACTATATATATAGAAAATAAGTTTATTTCTATTATGATAAATTGTTTCCATCAACTTATATAGAAATATGCTTTAATATATTTAACATATTACTTACTCACACACACACATTACCTCGCACTAAGCTATATAAGGTAATATCAAAATAATATTCCCCCTTTTATTAAAATAGTCATATGCTAGAATTTATTTTAATATCCTTTAGTAGAAATATACTATAATCATTTCTCTTTCATTTCTATAGATTGCCTCAACACAATTTCTTTAATCTATACATTTAACCATAACTCAATATTAATCAATAAATCTCTAACCAATATTTATCTAAAGATATATCGATTTCCTTCTCTCGTCAACAACGTACATATATACAAGTCTAAACCTAGCACGCGCGAGTCTTTAATAGTATTCAATATAGTACCGTGAGTGGTTTCCCACAAAACAACCAACAAATTAGTTTCCATCTCGCTCACACTATTTTCACACAAATGAGTTAGATCACCACTAATTCAGATATACCTCCGCTCTCAAGGAATCGTTTAGCCCAAATTTCCTATACATCCACCATTAAAGAGTACGTTGCAGACCGCTTTTAGACTTGATACTTACTCAATACATATACTCAAGAAATTGGCGATTATCAAAGATATTTAATGTCACTAACTTACTATTATAAAATAATTTCAAATAAATTATTTAATATCGATAGATAGATTTCTATTCATCTTCTTTACTTCAAATAACTCGCATTTTCAATAATTAACAAATATATAATAATAATATATTTATTAAACACATAAATCACTTATTGCATAGTTTATATTACCCCATGCAACACCATTCCACATACTTCATGACACATATATATTCTTATTCGAACCCTTCTCATGCCTTAAGAATTTTATTTACTAAATTCTTATTTTAATATTTTCTAAAAATTCGGGTTCTTACATCCTCTCCCCCTTATAAGGATTCCGTCCTCGGAATCACCGAAACCTCCTCTACTCGGTGCTATTCAGAATATTACATATTCTTTTGAATAATTTTATCCATTCCCTTTTCGAAAGTTTTATTATAACTTGCTCATTTGCATTCTACCAGTTTTCCTTTCTAAGGAACATGCTACTTACTACATTCATCCTTCAGAAGAATAAGAATCTTCCACGATTTTTCAATAATCGGGAAGTAGTATGAATAATCTTAGATTCCAAATTATGGTGAGGGGTCACAAGACCGTGAACTCTTCTATAGGTTTACAAATGCTTCAACAAAATCCTTTACATTGTAAACCAAAGTATTTATCAATCACAAAGATTGAAAACACCCTCCACACGTACACTAGGTGGCCAGCCTATTGTACCACTACGTTGGGCCACAACGTAGTGTTTTGTAACGACTATATGCGTTACGCTCGGAACCATTGTCCTCGAAAACATGTCCCCTTATAGGGTTGTTCACCTCAGCTTTTCAACAACTGAATCTGCACCAGAGCAATCTGGTTTGGCATAATTACTCAAGAACGCTTGAATTCCATAAATATTTTTCAACAAATTGCCCAAATCAATCAATCAAATAGCTTAGACTTTTATCAACAACTCGTACTTCAATCAAAATAATTTAGCTAACTTAATTGACCTTCTTCATAATTTAAAAGAAAACCAAAAATTCTTTTATGACATCATGATACCGTACTAGATTAGTAGTACGTTAAGGATTCTGCCATTATGTGACTATGTCATACTACACCGTACCAAAATTGGCTGATGATCTTTCGATCACAACCAAGACTAGGTTCAACTGCATGGATGACTCCATCGTTTACCATACACCATATCAATGATGCGCATGGTTAGAAATACATTTTGAAAATTTTCAAATCATTTTTGTCTTAGCCGAAATAATTTGTATAGACATAAGAATAAAGGTATTGTTTTTAAACATCATTGGTTCAATCACAAGATCCAATGTTTTTCAAGAAAATAGAAGTGTGAATCATTAGCACGAAGTCAATAAACTTTGAAAATCTAGCAGAGCTAGAAGATTTAGAAATCCACATTTCTCTATTAACGTCAATCTTTACTACACAAAAATTTCTAACTTCATAACATATATATACCCAATACAGTTCATCAAACTTACCACACTTTGGAAATTCAGGAACTTGCCACAATTATATGAGTTTAAGAACTTATCCTAGTTAGACCATAGGCGTCCATTCGCTGAGGGGTTCAAAACATTTCATATAATTATGAGTCACTTAACGCATTACATGTGCATGAGTTTTAAGAACTCGCTACTAATCTTAATATTCTCTATCTTAATCTTAATTGTCTCTATCTATCAAATATGATATGATAAAAGAATCACCTTCTCACCATAAGCATATCGATAATAGCGACACATCGACATTCCATTGATTATCATTGTGAGGAACCGAAAGCGTGAGCACAAAGCCTCCGCCCACACAAAGGTTTGTAAAACTCACTCTCTCACGAGTCCTCAACCAAATCTAACTTAACTCTATCTCACTCTTAACTTTCTCTTTTCGCTCGATACTGAATTCTTCGTATCTCATCATACACAACTCCTCATGAGTCCACATCGTACCACTTCATAGTACATTCTCTTATAGCATCAAGCTATACACACTTAGTCGTTATAGACTATTTATCACTTCATAGCTCAATCTGATCACGTCGTGATCATCAATTTACCTTAGGGTTCTTTCCCTATTATCAACAAAACTCCATCCGAGTTCATTCTTATTATCTTTGTCATATTCATCTTATAGACATCATCTTATCATTTTTATTACCAGAGTTGGGAAACTCCGGAATTCTCATTCTATTAGATACTTCAAGATTCTTCTTTGAATCTTCGCTTATAAATTTTAATCTTTATCTTTCTCTCTCTCAGGTTGTAGCCTAAGGTACACTTACCTAAAGTTTATAACCTATAAATTTGATACCAACCTGTGACGCCCCCAAATCCAGGTTCCTTCAAACCTCAGATTCGGTCCGCCACGATACTACTATCGTCAACTATTATATCTTTTATTCATAACTTAATGAATTTAACTATGCTTATTACAATTTAGAATATAAATTCTTTCCAATTCCAGGATCTATGTAATGACCCAAAACATTTATAAGTTTAACAACTTGGTCATTTACTATTCTTCATTATTACATTACATTTGATATAATATAAATATGCGAAATAATTTAAACTTTTTCAATCTCCTTTGAAAATAAATCTTTATTGATTTCTTAACTTGAATCAATTACATATCCTTGAATCAAATTATGTTATGATTCATTCTATTCAAATTATCAGATAAGATTTTACATCTTGATTCGATATCCTCTATGTATTAACTAATACATCCTTACAATACAACAAGTATTAAACATCGTCGTATATATCAAGTACACTCCTAGAACCTAAACATGGTTCAAGTAATAATCTAAATAGTATCCTTCATTCTCCTTTGACTATCTACTTTGTCAATCAAGTAGCACAAAATCTTTACTGTGAGTCCTTAACTTGCAAAAAGTGGTTATTTGCAAGGGTGAGCTCGATGTACCATTTCAAAGAATTCTAACAGCTTTTCATGCAATATATAAAGCATATAATAACATATTTAGTTCATGCATTCATAATCAATTAATATTTACTACACATGTTACTTCTCACATAACAAGTATAGAGGTTTATATCACAAGCATATCATCAAAGATCAACTTTCACATTTCATACATATCTCATATGCATTTCATATATATACATCAACATTCATCATAGCATAATATAGCTCAACTAATGCTTATCAAATTCATATAACAAATAGAACTCGAAAGACTTGCCGATTCAGTAGTTTATGAACTACGACTTAATCGCTTAACGCTTAATCGCACTTCGTATTCCTACACAATTATATAATCATGGATTCATATCCATCAAGTCATATATTTCATATGTTCTCAATGGAATAAATAATGTTACATCGTTTTCTAACTAGGTTCAGTAAAACCTTCATTTCACTTTCTCATCGTACTTTTAGAATTGCTATATATGTATAGGTATTCCTTAACCATCCGTACTTGACATCAACTTCATATACATTTATCACTAACTTGACTCGCTATGTGTTCGACACATATTTAAATTTTATAGATACGTGATCTATGTCGTTCATATTCAAACTACTTAGTTTCATAATGATTTATTTCAATCAATAAAGCTTAACAACTTTCTTTAACAAGATTCGATGATATAAGATTTTAAACCATATATTGGTACTAATAAGTCTCTAATAGCATGCTTCACATGTACATAACATAGTTTATTTGAAAACATATTTTAAACCACACTTGAAACGTCCAATTCATGCTTAGCTAAAAGATTAACATATTCGTCATGTCTAGAGGCATAAGGCGTTCAAGTTCACTTTTAAAAGTTATTCTAGGCCAAGGTCAAGCAACTAGGTGAACCTTTTAATCTCATTTCATAGCTAACTAATCCATGAATATATGTTATCATGTTTAGAACTTTAAGTACACAAGTTACTTTAAGTTCGTTCTTAAAGTTTCAAGTTTTCTTTAGAAATCATTTTCAACTAAGCTATTGTAAGTTGATAATAAGTAAAGTAACTTTAAATCACTTCTCATTCTTAAGTATACTCAAAACTCAACAAGATGTATGTGTTAAAATATCATAACTTCAAAGAGTCAAGGTTCGTCAATATTCGTTTTTCAAAACTCTAAGTTTCTTTTTGAAACACATACTAAGCCATGCTAAAGCATTCTATAATGAGTAAGGTAATCTTATATGTCATGTCTATTATCATGCATTTTCATGTTACATCACTTAGAATAACATATTCCATTGTCGAGAGCACTACACTTGCGCATATGCTCGCTCGACGCCCTCTGATGGCCTTCGATTACATAACAGTCACACAGATGACTATTTTTACCCTTGCTAATGACCTCCAATTGAATAACTTAAAGCACAAAAGTTGTAGGTCTATTCGTTCTCTTTCCGGATCATCTTGAATCTTCTCAATCGGAGTTCGTATGAAAACGTTATGGCCGTTTTACCAAAACATGTTCTGTCAGATTTTTCTTAGCAGTTGCAGTCAGACCACCCCCATCGGGGCGGGGGTCTTGCCCTATAAATAGCCTGCCAGGGTGGGCATAGCTACTGTTAACTCACGGATTCATGCTCTGCTACAAAATAACAAGCCAAAAATCCTCTCTACCTTCATTATTTGAGTTATACATGTCCAAATTAGTCCGTTTTCGATTCTATGGATTTGTAATTTATAGAACTACAACATACTATAATACCCATCAACTAACATAAACATTAACTAACCCAAATATGAATCTATAACTCATGTTCATGCAAATGTTCATGTTTTGGATAATTTAGCGAATTCGTTTACTACGAATTCGTTTCTCAACCAAATAGGTTCGTTTAACTTCCGTTGATTTCGTATTTGACTATATTAACAATATCTAACAAAAATTCATGGATTATAACAATCCTTAGCCATCAATGTGGTGACTCAAAAGTGACTTTTTCTTGTTATTACTAAGGATTTCATAATCTTGAAATGAAGAACATATATATGTATTACAATCACACAATCATCATGCTTTCACCATTCTATAACTGATTTCAGTGTATAGAAACATAGAGGAGAAGAAGTTAGTACCTTTGAAGAGCTCTTCTACTTCATATGCTTATTTCTTCTTCTTATTGTATTTGCCAAATTGCAAAAGCTCTCTTGACATTCCCTTATCTCTCAACCTCAATGACTCTCTATTCTACTATCCTTCCATAGCCAAAATCTCAGACATCTCAACAAAAGAAAATAAGATGAGAGAGTCTCTATTTATAGAGAAAGTGTTATCCAAGTAATAGCTTTGCCCTAGAAATCAAACTAGTGGAAGGAAGAAGAATTCATTAGACAAGAAGGAGTTGTTGGATGGTAGTTGATTCACATCATTATGCCCAGTCCCCTTTTCATCATTTGGAAGCTATGGATTTTGGAGAAGAAGAAGCAAGCTAGCTAGCTAGGCTTTTTGTGTAATACCCCAACTTATTATAAATAAAATTGAATTTCCTCTAATTATTATTGTGAATAATAAGGTATTAATTTGATATAATTCTCTGGTTATGGGTGAAATGTGTAAATTTTACAAAATATGCAAGTGGTTATAAAATAATCATTGTTGTCGGGGAATATTCATTTGGTCATGGAATATTCTTGTTGTCGGGGAATATTCGTACAAAAGGCGCAATCGTTTGTGGGCCCCATAATGTAATAACCGTCGGATGAAGAAAATGACAAGTTTGAGTTTTTATAAATAATCTGTGAAGTTGTTATACTGCTAACAACTCGTTGGAATACCCGGTGGTTAAAATACAGTAATACGTGTGGATGCATAGTATTGATGAATTATTGATCCTTACGTAAAAGGCACTACTCAATAATTGTTATAGTAGTTACTGTTCAATATTTTATTTTATCGATTCAATAATTATCATAAGTATATTTTATATTATTGTTGTTTCAATAATTGTCATCGCACAAGATTTCCCATTATCGATCAATAATTTATATTATTTGAATAATATTATTAGATAGAATTATTGGCAATGTCTAGAAAGTTCTGTCAAGGAGAGGTTTGGTCACCTAATTGCGCGCTAGTAAGGAGAAATTCTTATTGAAAAGCCCCCTCTTTCCTGGGAACAGCCTGGTTGTCATAAATGTGATTCTGTAATATTATTTTTGAATAATTAATTATTGATTCATATGATAAGGAAATATTTATTTTATGTGGATATAAATGTTGGATATATTTATTGTGGTTAAAAATGAAAGAAAGAGTTAATGTTGAGGTGTTTTATCAAGATTTTTGTCGAAATGAAGGTATTAAAAATTAAACCAAAGGTTTTTTGAGATATATTATGTGAGTTATAATTTTTAATTCGACCGTTGGATCGTTGTAATTTTTGGATATGTTATACATATATAAGTTGAATATATGTCCACAAATTTTGAACCGTTAAAAATGAACGTACGATTTGTTATGAATTTTAAGAGGTGACTGGTTTAGAAATTGTTGAAGTATCCGAATTTAGCATTTTGGTGGAAAATTCTAGAATTGGTGGGCCCCACTTGTGGTTGGTGAAGAAATGTGCTGAATTTTATTTCAAATGTGGTGGGTGGGAATAGTAGCAGGTAAAGCCATCAGGTTGCAGGTCAAGTCTGCTAATATTTTCCTATAAATAGATGGCTAAGTTAGAATTGAAAATCACACCAGAAACATAAGCTTTCTCTCTCTAGATTATTGAGTGTATTTTGTGAGTATTTAGATACTTTGTGAATTTCTATTCATCAGTGCAAGTTTCCTTCAAATTTTTATCTGGAAATATTCCGATCGTAAGTATCGATATTTTTAGGTAAGGGGTGTTATATTCTTCTTAAAATGATATTTTCTTTAATATCATTATGCCGAAGTATTGATCTGAATTTTTTTTTATCAAATTTGGAACATTTTGTGTCAGAGTTACTATTCACGTATACGACACTATTCACGTATACGGCACTATTCACGAATATGGCACTATTCACCGAAAAATGAATTTTTCTTCTTTTTGTCCAAGATGTCTATTATGGTTACTATCTTTGATTGTATCCATGTTTTGATATCTATTCTTGAATTTCGCTTCAAAATTGGTTATTATGGAGTATTATTGATCTTGGATAAATTGTTATACGAATCCCTACTATTTGTCCTTCTGTCTCATTGGATTCGTTTTCTTTAAAATATTTTTCATCATCCTCAGTCCTAATTGATGATATTACTAAATATTTTTGGCCTGTAGTGCAAAGATAAATGATTAACTGATGAATATCTTTGGCCCGTAGTGCAAAGATGAACAGGTGTTGAGATGAACATGACCAACTGGTGATACAAATGAATATCTTTGGCCTGTAGTACAAAGATGAATATTGATTAAAGATGTATATTGATTGTTGTTACAGGGATAAAATTGATGATGGACTTTTAAATCTTAGAAGATAGTAGAACTCATTCTCTACTTGACTCTTCTAATGGATTGTTGCTTTACCGCAGCTTGTTGATCTAAAACTTGTTGTCTATTATATTTTATCGATTTTTCCCTCGTTAAAAACTAATGATAATTTGTTGTATATTATCTTAGTCATAATATTCTTTATCGGCTAGTTGAGCTCACCCTTTTCCTTTTTGTTCCATTTTTCTTCTTAGGAGGTGAGAACATACAGGATCTAGTCTGGGTATGGAGTGATGGTTCTAGAAAGATGTTTTAGCAGCATTCCTCACTATTTCTATAAAATAGTGTTTGAATTATTGTAATGAGGACTTATTTGAGTGTGGATATTGTCTAGAAGACAATATTTGTATTTAAACTCACAAAGATGTGTTGTCGATTTTGCACGACAATCAGTATTATCAAGTTGTAGTTTGCTTTATGTACCATGTATTTGGCGACTTTAAATGGGTGTTGTATACCTATTTTGGGGGCATCACAATTAGTATCAAAGCTCGTGGATATGGTCTCTCAAGGAGATCGGGAATAGAACTAGAGAGGGAGAGATGAGTAAATCCTTCGCTAGTGTGTCCTATCTAAGCTTATTTGTTGGTCAATCATAATATAGGGATATTATGTGATATGTTAATTTGTTTAATTAACCCTTGTTTTATGGCGATTTAAGAATGGTCACGAGAACGTTAACAATGGAGTGTATGAGACTATGGAACAACCTTTAGTCACAAACCAGAGAACGTGATAACATACGAAGACAATATTCCTCCCGTAAACAACACTACCGAGCAAAAACGATGAATGATGGAATGTTGAGAAGCTTTTTGCGGTTTATGTAAAACCGCATTTAGGGAGACTCGTGCACGTATCACGGTGGAAATGCTAGCAATGCGCGGCTTGTCACAAATGCAAGCGCTTCAAAGAGTTGGGACCACCGAATTTAAGGGAAAGCCAGATCCGATCATGGCGTAAACGTGGGTCAAACAAATTACCAAGATATTCGATGTTTTGGGATGCACGAAGGAATGAAGGTTCCATTCGCCACCTTTATGTTCCGTGGTGAGGCACCTCATCGGTGGGAGTCTCTGAAGCGCACTCACCACCGTAGCACTCAACATGTCTTGGGAAACATTTCAGAAACTATTCAATGACAAGTACTTTCCCGAAAGTATTCACATACGGAAGGAGGTGGAGTTTATCGATCGAATAAAATAACATGACGGTGTCCCAGTACGAGGCGAAGTTTGTAAAGTTATCCAGGTTTGCACCTCATTTGGTCGAAAATGAGGAACGAATGACAAGGATGTTTCTGAGAGGTCTAAAGCCCGAGATTCGGCAATATCTTATATCTCATAAAATTTCTTTATATTCAGATGTTGTAAACAGGGCTCAATTATTAGAGCGAGATAATGAGTATGTGCAACCGAGGGACCATAACCAGGGTCATACCGGTGACAGCATTCATCAGAGCGATGATAACCAACGAGGAGGGAAAAATATGAACAAAGGCGGTAACCACTCAGGTGGTCATCGTGGCAATGATAATAGGAGAGGTGAGTCAAGTGGAAATTTCAGAAAGAGGAGATTCAACAATGACGGGAAGACATCAAAGAAGCAGACCAAAGACCAACAACAAATTCTAGGGGAGGAGAACGACCGCCAGTTAGATGTTACAAATGCGGAAAAGAGGGACATATCAGCCCAACTTCCCACAACAATCCAAGGTGTGTTATAACTGTGGAAAGGAAGGCCACATAGCTCGGGATTGTTCTGTAGCAAAACCAAGTTCAACAGGGATGGTGACTCCAAGGGCTGTCCCAGATAAGTCGAAATCAGCGGTTCCTGGAAGAGCGTTTATCGTGACTGGCCGAAACGCGAGGAACCCGAATGAGGTGATTATGGGTAAGCTAATCTTGAACTCTTGCGAAGTTTATACCTTACTAGATACTGGTTCTACCCATTCTTTTATCTCTCCTGCTTGTGCTCAATGTTTAAACTTGACTCCGGAGAAATTAGACTTTAATTTATTAGTGGAGACTCCGTTGGGTGAAACTTTCGTTACATCCACTATTTATAAATCTTGCTTAATCCAAGTTGGCACTATCACATTACCTGTTGATCTTATCTCTTTAAAGATATGTGCTTTTGATGTGATTTTAGGAATTGATTAGTTAACCACTTATCATGCCAAAATTGATTGTTTTCGTAAGGTTGTTAGTTTTCAGATTCCTAACCAACCTGTTATACGAATTCAAACAACTAAACCACTAAAATCAGTCACTATCATATCAAGCCATAAAGCTATTCATTTATTGAAAAATGGATGTCAAGCTTTCTTAGCCCATGTTATAGATTTGAACAAAGACAAGTCAGATTTGAACAATATTTCTGTTGTTAGAGAATTTCCTGATGTATTTTCTGAAGAACTTCTCGGTCTACCCCCAGAACGTGATGTTGAATTCTTTATTGACCTTGAGCCGGGTACAAATCCCATTTCTAAAACCCCATATCGAATGGCTCCTATTGAACTTCAGGAGTTAAAAGTCCAACTACAGGAGTTATTAGACATAGGTTTCATTCATTCTAGTACATCTCCTTGGGGTGCTCCTATTTTTTTCGTAAAGAAGAAAGATGGGAGTATGCGACTTTGTATTGACTACCGAGAATTAAATCATGTCACTATCAAGAATAGGTATCCGTTGCCTCGCATTGATGACCTGTTCGACCAGTTGCAAGGAGCACAATTATTTTTAAAGATCGATCTTCGTTCTGGATATCATCAGCTGAAGATTAAAACTGAGGATATTCCAAAGACTGCTTTCAGAACTCGGTACGGGAATTATGAATTCTTAATCATGTCTTTTGGATTGACTAATGCTCCTGCTGCTTTTATGGATATGATGAACCGAGTATTCAAGGAATATTTGGATCAGTTCATTGTTGTCTTTATTGATGACATCCTCATCTATTCCAAAAGTCATGAAGATCATGGCTCCATTTGAAGCTGATACTTGAAAGGCTTCGTGAAAACAAGCTTTATGCCAAACTGAAGAAATGTGAGTTCTGGCTTGAGGAAGTAGCATTTATTAGGCACGTGGTGTCAAAATATGGAGTATCTGCTGACCACAAAGATCAAGCAAGACAAAGTTAGAGCAACCAAAGTTCATGGACCAAGTGCATAGCTTTCGGGCTTAGCCGGTTATTATCGGAGATTCGTGGAAGGATTTTCTCGAATCGCTACTCCATTAACTCAAATTGACTCGAAAAGATACAAAATTGTATGGAGCGAGGAATGTGAGAAGAGTTTCCAAGAGCTCAAGAGGAGACTCATTTCTAAGACTGCTCGCAATACCATCTGGTACGGATGGATTTGTTATATACAACGATGCTTCAGGCAAAGGGTTAGGATGTGTTCTCATGCAACATGGGAAAGTCATAGCCTATGCCTCACGACAACTCAAAGAATATGAGAGGAATTATCCTACTCATGATCTAGAGTTGGCAGCAGTCGTATTCACGTTGAAAATGTGGAGACACTACTTGTATGGGGAGAAAGTGGAGATTTATACGGACCATAAAAGCCTCAAATATTTCTTCACCCAAAAAGAACTCAACATGCGGCAACGACGTTGGCTTGAACTATTGAAAGATTACGATCACACTATTCAATATCATCCTGGAAAAGTGAACGTAGTAGTTGACACATCGAAAGTAGAAGATCATATGCGAGTACGAAAAGCGATATTGTCAATGCAAAGGCCCATTCTGCATGACTTGCAAAGGATGGAGGTAGAATTAAAGACCTGTGGACCCACATGATGATGGCGAATATACGAGTAGAACCGACTTTTAATCGATAAAGTTAAAGTCGCTGCTACTACGGACATGGAGCTGATGCGTATGAAGAAGAAAGTGCAAGATGGTGCTATTCCAGAAGGAAGAATCGATGAAGAAGGAATACTTCGAGTCAACTCCAGACTTTGTGTTCTTAACGATTCTGACTTGAAGCATAGAATCATGATGGAGGCACATAACACACCATTTGCAATCCATCTTGGGAGTACCAAAATGTATCATGATATTCGACATACATTTTGGTGGAACAATATGAAGAGAGAGATCGCGGAGTTTTTCTCGAGGTGTTTAACTTGTCAACGTGTAAAGGCGGAGCATCAAGTGCCAAAGGGTCCATTACAACCACTTGAGATTCCGAAATGGAAGTGGGAACAATGGATTTCATTACAGGTCTTCCCAAAGTTTCTCAAGGCATAGATGCGATTTGGGTTATTGTTGATAGATTAACCAAGTCTGCCCATTTCTTACCGATACGTGAGACTGATTCCCTTGAACGTCTTGCTCGCATATACGTGAATGAGATTATGAGATTATATGGCATGCCATTATCCATAGTTTCGGATCGTGACCCAAGATTCACTTCACGATTTTGGGTTAGCTTACAGAAAGCTATGGGCACGGATTTATGATTCAGTTCGGCATACCATCCTCAAACGGACGTACAATCAGAGAAGACTATTCAAACTCTTTAAGATCTATTAAGACTTTGTGTCCTAGATTTCAAAGGGAGTTGGGATAAGTACTTGCCATTGGTAGAATTCTCCTACAACAACAGTTATCAAGCAAGTATAGGCATGTCTCCATTTGAAGCGTTGTATGGACGAAAGTGTCGTTCTCCAGTAAGATCTTTGGGACGAGGTGGGAGAAACAACGTTGTTGGGACCGTAATTAGTACGCATGACTACAGAAAAGATCCAAATGATTCGACAACGTATTCAAACCTCACAAGATCGACAAAAGAGTTATGTTGATCTTCATAGAAAGGATGTGGAGTTTAATATTGGAGATCATGTATTATTACGTGTTGCACCATGGAAGGGAGTTACAAGATTTGGGAAGAGAGGAAAGCTCAATCCAAGATTTGTTGGTCCATTTGAGATTCTTGACCGAATAGGAAATGTGGCCTATAGACTCGCATTACCTCCAAGTATGTCTCGTGCTCATAATGTTTTTCACATATCTATGCTTCGTAAATATGTTAAAGACCCGAACCACATTATTGAGTTAGAACCAGGCGAGATAGCTGAAGATTTAACGTACGAGGAGGTACCTGTTAAGATCTTGGATAGGAAAAAACATGTCCTACGCACGAAGTTTATACCACAAGTTAAGGTTTTGTGGAGAAACCATGCCATTGAAGAGATGACCTGGGAGTTGGAATTAGAAATGAAAGCGAGGTATCCTCACCTTTTTGAAACACCAGGTACGTATGTCAATTTCGAGGACGAAATTTCATAAGGAGGGGAGGTTGTAAGACCCCAACTTATTATAAATAAAATCGAATTTCCTCTAATTATTATTGTTAATAATAAGGTATTAATTTGATATAATTCTCTGGTTATGGGTGAAATGTGCAAATTTTGCAAAATATGCAAGTGGTTATAAAATAATCATTATTGTCGGGGAATATTCGTTTGGTCGTGGAATATTCTTGTTGTCGGGGAATATTCAGATGACGACGCAGCTCATTTATGGCCCCATAATGTAATAACTATCTGATGCGTAAAAACGACAAGTTTGAGTTTTTATAAATAACGACGTAGTTGTTACCGTTAACACTGTTGGAATACCCGATGGTTAAAATACAGTAATACGCGTGGATGCACAGTATTGATGAATTATTGATCCTTACGTAAGAAGGCACTACTCAATAATTGTTACAGTAATTACTATTCAATATTTTATTTTATTGATTCAATAATTATTAGTTAATATTTTATATTATTGTTGTTTCAATAATTGTCAACGCAAGATTTCCCATTATCGATCAATAATTAATATTATTTGAATAATATTATTAGATAAAGATTATTAGCAATGTCTAGAAAGTTCTATCAAGGAGTGGTTTGGTCACCTAATTGCGCTACCAATAAGGAGAAATTCTTATTGAAAGCCCCTCTTTCCTGAAAGCGACTTCGTTGTCATTATAAATGTGATTCGTAATATTATTTGTGAATAATTAATTATTGATTCATATGATAAGGAAATATTTATTTTATGTGGATAAAAATGTTGGATATATTTATTGTGGTTAAAAATGAAGGAGTTAATGTTGAGGTGTTTTATCAGGTAAAACCATCAGGTTGCAGGTCAAGTCTGCTAACATTTTCCTATAAATAGAGGGCTAAGTTAGAATTGAAAATCACACCAGAAACATAAGCTTTCTCTCTTTCTCTCTCTAGATTATTGAGTGTATTTTGTGAGTATTTAGATACTTTGTGAGTTTCTATTCATCAGTGCAAGTTTCCTTCAGCCTTATACCGATATTCCGATCAGAAGTACTGATATTTTGAGGTAAGGGGTGTTATATTCTTCTTAATATGATATTTTCTTCAATATCATTATGCCGAAGTATTGATCTGAATTTTTTTATCAAATTTGGAACTTTTTGTGTCGGAGTTACTATTCACGTATACGACACTATTCACGTATACGACACTATTCACGAATACAGCACTATTCACCGAAAAATGAAATTTTCTTCTTTTTGTCCAAGATGTCTATTATGGTTACTATCTTTGATTGTATCCATGTTTTGATCTCTATTCTTGAATTTTGTTTCAAAATTGGTTATTATGGAGTATTATTGCTCTTGGATAAACTGTTATACGAATCCCTACTATTTGTCCTTCTGTCTCACTGGATTCGTTTTCTCTAAAATATTTTTCATCATCCTCAGTCCTAGTTGATGATATTACTAAATATCTTTGGCCTGTAGTGCAAAGATAAATGATTAACTGATGAATATCTTTGGCCCGTGGTGCAAAGATGAACAGGTGTTGAGATGACCATGACCAACTGGTGATACAAATGAATATCTTTGGCCTGTAGTGCAAAGATGAATATTGATTAAAGATGTATATTGATTGTTGTTATAGGGATAAAATTGATGATGGACTTTTAAATCTTAGAAGATAGTAGAACTCATTCTCTACTTGACTCTTCTAATGGTTTTCTGTTTCCGCTGCAGTTGTTGATCTAAAACTTGTTGTCTATTATATTTTATCAGATTTTTCCCTGTTGAAAACTAATGATAATTTGTTGTATATTATCTTAGTCATAATATTCTTTACTGGGCTAGTTGAGCTCACCCTTTTCCTTTTTGTTCCATTTTTCTTCTTAGGAGGTGAGAACATAGCAGGATCTAGTCGGGGTATGGAGTGATGGTTCTAGAAAGATGTTTTAGCAGTCCTCACTATTTCTGTAAAATAGTGTTTGAATTATTGTAATGAGGACTTATTTGAGTGTGGATATTGTCTAGAAGACAATATTTGTATTTAAACTCACAGTATGTGTTGTCGTATTTTGCACGACAATTGTATTATTGAAGTTGTAGTTTGCTTTATGTACCATGTATTTGGCGACTCAGAATGGGTGTTGTATACCTATTTTGGGGGTGTCACATTTTCCATTTCACGTGAATGGAGAAATGACACACAAATTGGGAAACCATCCTTAAAACTCAGCATTCCATAGTATTAATAGCCTACTTAGGTTTATTTGATATTTTCCCCCAAATGTGCATACATATATACTCACTCACATAGAATTATATAATCCATGTACATTGGTTTATTCCAAAAAATATTTTAATTGGGCTAATTATAAAATAGTTGGATATTCTCAACCCATCATTTTCCATAAAATTTATCATCTCAAATATACCCAATTATGATAATTAATATCAATTATATTAACTCCTCATTTATTTTCCCATTAAATCCCCCTTTGATTTAACTTCCCTAGTTATGCCACACAAGACATAATTATGTGAACTTAGTAATTAATAGTCCATAAGCTTATAATAATATAATCTCACAAAATAATATTATTCTCAATATTACATCTTATAACATGGTCATGGAAGTAATCTATTGCACCATGTTACATTTTATTATCTCACTTGTACATAATGCTAACATACAAGCCTTTATACATATGTATTCAAATACTTCATATATTATATAGTTACTATTGAAGTGTCACACTTCAATTCATATCATATAGATGTAGCTACTATATAATATAAAATCATTGCACATACAAATTCATTCCTTCAATTATTCATTCATTAGATTATTTAATGAGTGCTTATTCCATCACTTTGCCACACTAAGCATATCACACAAGCTTACATTAAGCTTATTACTTATTCTCATTACTTATTCATTTCCCACCACATTACTATAATCAAAATTATGTACTTCTCCATAACATAAGATGTTTTTATCATGTTTTCTCTAAATATAAGAACTAATCATAATAACACGATTTATCATTTTCTCAAGATATTACTCTTAATATAATATCTATGTATTATTAAAATATTTATATGCATCACACACGTACACACACTATATATATAGAAAATAAGTTTATTTCCTATTATGATAAATTGTTTCCATCAACTTATATAGCAATATGCTTTAATATATTTAACATATTACATACTCACACACATTACCTCGCACTAAGCTATATAAGGTAATATCAAAATAATATTCCCCTTTTATTAAAATAGTCATATGCTAGAATTTATTTTAATATCCTTTAGTAGAAATATACTATAATCATTTCTCTTTCATTTCTATAGATTTTCTCAACACAATTTCTTTAATCTATACATTTAACTATAACTCAATATTAATCAATAAATCTCTAACCAATATTTATCTAAAGATATATCGATTTCCTTCTCTCGTCAACAATGTACATATATACAAGTCTAAACCTAGCACGCGCCGAGTCTTTAATAGTATTCAGTATAGTACGCTGAGTGGTTTCCCACAAACAACCAACAAATTAGTTTCCATCTCGTCTACACTGTTTTCACAGTGAGTTAAATCAGTCACTAATTCGTATATACCTCCGCTATCTTAAGGAATCGTTTAGCCTAGCTCCTATACATCCACCATTAAAGATTACGGTTGCACTGCCTTAGACTTGATACTTACTCGTACATATACTCAAGAAATTGGCGATTATCAAAGATATTTAATGTCACCAACTTACTATTATAAAATAATTTCAAATAAATTATTTAATATCGATAGATAGATTTCTATTCTTCTTCTTTACTTTAAATAACTCGCATCTTCAATAATTAACAAATATATAATAATAATATATTTATTAAACACAGAAATTACTTATTGCATAGTTTATATTACCCCATGCAACACCATTCCACATACCTCACGACACATATATATTCTTATTCGAACCATTCTCATGCCTTAAGAATTCTATTTACTAAATTCTTATTTTAATATTTTCTAAAAATTCGGGTTCTTACAGAATTCTTTATGGGTATGGGATCCATCCAAGGAAATCCAAACACCGTGAATAAATTTACAAGATGCTTACAGCTGAAAATGCCCATCACAGTAAACTGAATTTGTGATCACATGATTCCTAGGCTCACATGATGCCGCAATTTATATAAAAAGTCATAAGCGCTATATATATAAAAAGTCAGAATATATATATATATATACATACATGATCAACCAAAGACGAAGCACCTCCATGGGGATCTAAATGTAAATATATAAAAGCGGTAAATATATATATAGAGACATGATCAACCACCACGAAGCACCTTCACGGGGGATCAGAAATGTAAATAAAGCAATAAAAACACGATCAACCACCACGAAGCACCTCCATGGGGTATCAAAAATGTAAATAAAGCTATAAAGACGATCAACCGCCATGAAGTAAACTCCAGGCGGGACGAAATTTAAAGAAAGCAGTAAAAAAATAATCAACCGCCACGAAGTAAACTCCAGGTGGGATGAAATATATATATATATATATATATATATATATATATATATATATAAGAGATAAACGAACAGGATATATATAGCAATATATAAGCTCACAAGTGTTTAAAATGAGAAAGCACTCAGTTTATAGTGTGTACAGAGCTAATTGGACAGGGCATCATCGCCTTTTTTCTATGCAAAATGGATGCCCCAAGCCCTCTATTTATAGAGGGGGAAGCCGCAAGTGTACCTGCGGCAACAGCAGATGCACCTGCGGCTACCCTGGGTTCCGCGAGTCCCGCCGACTCGAAGTATGTGCATGCATACAACGTGATGTCTGCTCGAACTTTTAGAACTTCAATTCGGGCATCCGATCGAGATGTATAAGACCTTTTACGGCATGCTGTTGTCGAGAGCTACACAATGACATGGGATTAAAGGTTGTACGAAGTCAGGAAGATGGGACCATGCCCTATGTCTTCAAGCTTCAAATTCTATTTGGTGTCTTTGCTCTCGCAAAGAGTCACCGGGATCGGGCGCTTTTCTTCTTGTAGGACATTGCTGTGTAGAATGTATGTATGTTTTTGTTGAGACGACGCAATGTGGGTTTGATATGGCAAAATAACGGTCCTTCCCTTCACCGGGGTTATCTCCGGTTTGAGCTGTTTTAGCAAATATGCTGTGGTTATCTCCGAGGTTGGATCGCCGCAGTGTTGACCGGCCCTCGGTTGTTGTTTACGAGATGTTCTTAACTTCCCGGGGTTATCTCAGGACTTCGTAGATGAGTGCCTCGGGGCTTTTGCCGAGTGTTTAAAGCTGTTTGCATAGGTTTGAAACAAGCATTTCCGGGGTTATCTCTGGAACTACAACTGTATGCCTCGAGGTTATCTCCGAGATGAGACGATCTTCTCCGGTGTGATTTCCGATATTTGAACTGCACTCCTCGGGGTTATCTCCGAGGTTGAAACTGAAACTCCTGGTGTTGTTTTCGGGACTGAGGTTGAAACTTTCGGTGGTATTTCCAGGGTCTGAGCTGGATATCTCGGGGTTATCTCCGAGATGGTAATACTGCATATCCCAGGGTTGTCTCCAGGATTGAACTGAGCTGTCTTCTAAGGTTTTCTCTGAAAGACGATTCTGCCCTCCTGTAATGTTAGTAATAAGTATACAGAAAATTTTGAGTGTCTACAGATGCCCCTCTTTATCATATTCATGCAATGCAATGGCATGGATAGGATAAAGAATCCTAGACACTTGAAATGTAACAAGATAATCATGATGCAATGTACAACAACATGATGCAAATGTATGTGGTTTGTTGGATTGTTCTCCAATATGGTGGGACAATTTCCAGCTCCCCCTTGACTTCTACTAGGATCAGAAATATCTCTTATGCACGAGAGACTCTTTGGGGATGCATTTAATCAGTTGAAGATGTGTATAACATATTCCATCATCGATCCTCCCCGACGAGGATGCTCTGTTGGAGTTACTGCCAACATTTTGTGTTTTCAGGGTTGCCTGACCATCGCTAACATGTACATCAACGGATGAAATCCTTGCTGGGGATAAATACCAAGGCTGCTTGACCTTTGTTGACGTGTGCATCAACTGATGAAATCACCGGATGGCTTCCGATGCTTTGATGGGTTTAACTGCCATCGACTGAAATAACGTCAAGGTTGCTTGACCTTCATTGACATGTGCATCAATGGCTGTAATCATCGGATGGCTTCCGACACTTCGTTGGATTTACTTGCCAACGGCTGAAGTGATGTCAAGGTTGCTTGACCTTCGTTGACATGTGCATCAACGGATGAAATGTGTGATACCCCCGCCGGGGACTCTGTATTTGAACAGATGAACTTGCGTGATACCCCCGCCGGGGAATCTGTATTTGGACAGAATGCGTGATGCCCCCGCCGGGGATCTGTATTTGAATAGAATGCGTGATGCCCCCACCGGGGAATCTGTGTTTTAGAATTATGACCCCAAACTGACGACATTGGACCTTTGTGCGATATTGCCAAATGTGATTTGCAACTTCTGAGATCATCAATATAGTATACCATATATTTGGGAGAATACCAATGAATGATATGAAAGCCCCATTTCGGCCCAGGAAAACTAGGATTTCAGGCTATTCTGCTCAATCGCGTAGCATTTTTATCCATGATTTACCTTTTCAGCTTGTGAGAACTCCTTTGTAACTCAAACTGGACCGACCCGGAGGGATGATCCTTACTCAGGGAGCCGCAGGTACACCTGCTATAGCCGCAGGTGGACCTGCGACCAACTGTGGCTACATTAAGCCTGCAGGTTGCTTTCGCAAGTCATTTTCAAGTTACGTCGCGAAGGAAATCTAAGAGCTATTCTTCAGATCTGCTGAGTTCGGGCGTCTTTCTGCAAATTCTGTCATTGTACAAGTGTTCTACACTGTCCTGGTAACGTATGCATATCTTCTTTTCCAATTTTTATCCATTGGAAAATGACTTTTAATATAAATGCGTCTAAACACATAGTAGTGAATATGCATGCTCATATGTCTTGATAAAAAATATTCAACATCGTAAATGTTAGTATTAAACCATGCTGAACATAATGATGTGAAAAAAATTGACTTTTGAAACAGTCAAATTGGCACCTTTTTTCTGCTATTTCTTATCCTTTTTGAAGACAAATGAGCAAAGATGATAATACAAAGTAATCCTGATAATTAGGCTACCCTTATGGATTGATGACTTTGACTTTTTAATGCATATAGTATGTTTATGACTGTGGGCATGTGTGCTACTGAATGGCCACCTAGTCATGCCTATGTGCATGTGGATAGTCCTATTTATAGGGGAAACTATGGAATTTTTTTTCCAAAATGTAGGCATTGGGTAGTCATGCATTTTTTAACTCTACCGTAGATGTATGTTAAAATAATGCATGCATGCATGTAGTCATAAAATGCATTTTGAAAAGCTCCAGGTTATAAAAATACCACACCCTTTCTGAGGTGATTTGGAGACTTGTTGTCCAGATATTATGGATCTGGATCAGCCGAGTAGTTCCCGTAGGACCACTTTAGGTGTACGGAGGAGGGCTTCCGAAGTGCCTCGACCCCGTTCAGTTAGACAGCCTCGTCGTCTGGCGGAGGCAGTGATACGTCCTATCCGGGTTGATGTGCCGGATGTTGAGGACGAGGAGGAGGATGTACCGGTAGCAGCTCCAACTCCTGCTGCTCATATTCCCCGTAGGGATTTCCTAGGCATTCAGGTGGCTATTCCAGATCTTCTGGGTGATTTGAGTCGCCACCCCTCAGTTTACTTGCATACAAATGAGGTAAAAGCTGGATTTGATCTTCCTTTTTCCTTTTGAGGGAACTGGTTCAACATACACTCCCTGTATCAGGATCTGCATCCAGATTACCGAGGTATAGTGCATAACTAGGGCTTTGGGGTGTTCTTTTCCATTCTACCTCGCCGTTTTCCATGGGGTTACCTTAGGGCATTGTCTGAGCGCTCGTTTCACCAGACTCAGTCTCTCTATTTGTTGGACTGTGAGGTGATGATGACGCTGATGGATTGGGGTTTTATCACCGGTATGGAGTTTGGAGGGGCGCTAGTGCCATGTACGGCGAATATTACCCCGACTGCCATTAGATTCTTGTTGGGAGTTCCGGCTGAGGCGCTCAAGTGCAGGATCGTTCGTACGGGTCCGTTGAGCGTAGATGCTATGAGTGGGCTGTTGAGTGAGCCTATGCCTGATGATGTGAGAGTCAGGGATCGCATTCTTTGGCGATTATTCCTGGTTATCATCAGGGGTTGTTTCATAGTAGATAACTCTTCTATGGTGTCATTCATTTTGATCATCGCCACGCGGGAGGTGGACCGTATTGGAGAGTATGATTGGGGTTCCTACACCTTTGCCTATTTCCTCAGGGGAATACGCATACGTTCGCAGGGCTTGACCGAGGTTTAGCTAGGATTTTACCTGTTTCTGCTGGTGAGTAGTTCTCTTTTGATTTCCCATGTACAGGTTTAAGAGTGTTCACTGACAGTAGATGTTTTACCTTTGTGTTGGCAGTTTTGGGCCTATGAGAGGCTTCCATGTTTGCGTCCTGTGAGTGTGTTAGGTTTAGATACCTATCCACGAGGACGGCGATGGCATCACTCCATTTTGGCGGAGGTTTCTGTAGCGGAGGGTTTCACCCATTGTCGACTACAGTTGGAGTTGTTGAGTGCTGATGTCATCACTTGGGTTCCCTATTATGGGGAACATTTGGCCATTGGATTTAAGGATGAATTCTCGACTGGTGTCGAGCACATGATATCCACCCGTAGGATTCCTCTCTTCACAGATGGAGGATGGGAGCTCTATTTAGGAGAGCGTGCTATTAGGAGCACCACAGGAGAGATTCGTATACCGATCTTGCCTCCTGCCAGGCGTTATTGGCCTGTGTTGTAGTCACCCGTCGATGACATACCATTAATGGGTATGGACGAATATACTTTATCAGAGGGTTCACATACTCAGGATACGTTCCATCGATGGTGGTCCCCTCATACCATTGGAGCCCAGACCCGCGCCACTCAGTTTATGGGGGATATGGTTCTTGGATCTATGAGGATGACAGATTGGCTGACCTGTGTTCGAGATCCGAATCATTTGACACAAATTGATCGTTTGATCCGGCAGTTGGATCGGACACATTTCTTCATCCGACACTTGGGTTGAGATCCTTCAGAGGTAGATACTTTTGATCCTTCCAGCTTAGGCGCTGGCCCCTCAGGTGACCCATATGGCTTTGCCGGTGAAGATCCTCCCTTGTATAGGCCTGACATCCCTGTTGATAGAGATCCAGTGACTCAAGAGGAGTTACATCAGGTGGACAAGATTGATGATGTAGATATTGACACCATTGTCTTCTTCTGATGTGTATTCTCGTTATCTCTTGTGATAGGTCTCTGTTAGATATTGGGTGGTTGTGCCCTATTCTCGCTATATCTTTTGATAGGCCTCTGTTAGTAGTAGGGCGTCCCGCCCCCATTTCCTGTATATTTTAGTCAGCATGAGATGATGTATGTAGATGATGATGTACTTAGGAATGTATATACTATTTTTCATTCCCTACATCATATTGCCATCTATTATCTGTCATGCATGTATCATGTTATGCATATGTATATATGTCTAGAGATATTTAACATTGACCCCTAGATGGTCTTATGATACGGCCTACACAGATGTCTTCTTCGACAGTCAACCACATAGATCACACCCTACCAGTGTTGATAGCCTCCCGTCTGAGGTCGTGGTATGATAGTATGACACCTACAGATAGGGTGACTGTAGATCAGCTATTACAGCATTCTATGACCCTCTTGATGTTTCAGGTTCTTGCAGGCTTTGTAGAGGGTAAGCTAGAGCATTGGATACCGGAGAGACAGGTTTTTTGGTTTAGTACCCAGGAGTTGACTCCTACATTGGAGGAGTACGAAGGTTGATTTTACTTGCCCTTAGACATACCTTGCATAAATATACGGTCATTTGAGATATCTTGTTAGCGATTAATGACCCTCACCGGGTTACGACGTAGAGTAGTGGAGGATGAGATTACATCTGGTCATGTATTATCCCAGCGTTTCCTGATAGATAGGTTTGGCTCATTGGATAGCTACACACGATATTCCGGGGATTTCACCACACCAGAGGATCAGTGGCATTTGGCAAGAGTGGATGTATTTGTGATGTGCATAGTGGCATATGTGTACATGCCACGGTATATGGATGAGCTGGACATCGGTGTTATCATGGCAGTGAGGGCTCTCAAGGAGGGTCATACCATCATTCCAATGATTGTGGCGTAGACGTTGAGGTCGGCCACATTTTGCAGCACCTACCCTGCTGGAGTATTTACAGGCAGTTCGGTCATGTTGTACGTGTGGTTTATGTTACACTTGAGACCGATTGGTACTTTTTGCCGACACGGGTACTGCTTTACCCATGATATAGCTATGTCTTACTCCTTTCAGCCATCAGAGTGTACAGACGCTATATCTTGATCGATATTCCTTGCGAAGATCAGAGATCCGTTTGGCATCCTGTTGTGCACAGGGCTCAGTTCACCCTATAGTGTTATTACTCATGCTCCGGGCATGGATTATCTCCATCTGGCTGGTTTGAGGGGCATGACTACCTACCACCCACTAGCCGTGATGTCCCAGTTTGACCAGTTCTAGGACTTCCATCTTTTTGAGGGGGCGTTAGGTCAGCGTTTAACTCCTCGCCATCTATCAGCAGAGGACCGATCCTGGGTATATGTCTGTTGGGATCAGCGTGAGATAGCTAATTTTTCTGTTAGCCATCTGGGCTGTTTGCCAGAGTATTCTGCGTGGATGGAGACAAAGACTTCATCGGCTGCGATAGTATCCATAGTGCCAGGTATTGATTCGGATGATGGAGAGCCCATAGAGGATATTGATTCTCCCACCGAGGAGGAGCCATTTACTGGGTTGCTAGTAGCTCTTTTAGATTCTCCCAGTACTAGCACTGTTGTGATCCAGCATTCAGTACAGTACTTTGAGCAGAGAATCCATTTGTTGACCTTCGAGAGAGATCATGCTAGAGCCTTGATGTTGACAGCTCTTGATGGGAAAGACGCAACTCTATTAGAGAGAGATGAGATATTAACACATAGAGATGCCGCTGTTATTGAGCGGAATGAGGCCAGATCAGCCAGAGATGCAGTGACAGTTGAGAGGGATAGCGCCATATCTGCCCGGGATGTAGCCATCACAGATAGTACCACAGTGAGGTCCCTTACCACTGGCATGATTGCAGAGATGAACACATATATTGATGAACACCGTGTCACCATACAGATGGCCGTAGATCTGCTAGCTCTTGTGGATATCCTTGTATAGGAGACCACAACGTTACCTCCTTCTTCTGAGAGAGATGCCATGTTGGGCTTGATAGCTCGCATATACGCTGATTTATAGATGGGCTTGTATTTTCCTGCACAGACTAGCTTAGCCATTTTGTCATGCACAGTTCATATTGTATATATCAAACAACATTATATATAGCAGGGAAATATATTTTTAATCACTTCCCTTTTAGTTATGCCTTGTTGGTTGCTTGATATTTGCCTGTTTCTTCAGGGCTTATGATCTTGATGTATTCTGAATTCCTCCTTGATGGATGGACATTGAGTTGTTACAGGATATTTCAGAATGGACCATCGATCTGTGTATATTCCCTACCATCTTTGGTGTCTTGGGACTGGTTTCTGTATGTAGATGTGGAGAGGAATGTGGCTTTCCTCTCTAAGGTTGACCGCACCATAGATGGTCACCATTACTCCTATTTAAGAGGAGCCCAGTTAGTTCCATCTCTTATGGATTGGTGTTTCTCTTTGAGGAATCTACCGCAGCTTAGATGGTCACCGAGTCTCCCGTTTACATGGGGAGGTAAGGTAATTTCATCCCTTTGGTCTGAAGCCGATGAAATGTAGTGGATTGAAGGATGATCCCAGTACCGTTGACAAGTGTTTGTGTTTTGGTAGGGGGTAAGACTGAACAATGAATGACTGCCTACGTACTCCTATTGAAGAGGAGATCAGGTCTGCATAGTTCGAACCTAGTGTAAGAGGTTCAACGCTGTATGTGGCAGAAAGGGTGTAGGAATGTTTTTGTTATTTTTGTTTTTGTAATGAGAAGGGTTTAGAAATGTTTTTGTTGTTTTTGTTTTATTGCGACCGGGCCATATAAAATGGTTGCCTACGTATTCCCGTGTATCAAGGAGATCAGGTCGGCGTAGTTCGCCCCATGTTCAGGACTATTTGCAGCCAATGAAAAGTTTGATCCCATGTGCAGGATAAACTGCAGGGGAAAGAAAGTTTGATCCTAAGTTCAAGATAAACTGCAAGTGTGAAAAAGTTTGATCCCATATTTGGGACAAACTGTAGGTGTGAAAAGTCTTATCCCTAGTGGGGTAAAACTGCAGGTGTGAAAGGTTCAATTCTTGGTGGGATAACTGGAGTTGAGTAAGGGTTTAAAACCAAATGGAGAGAAAAGGATTTGGCGATCCGAAACCAGGCTGCTGGCTAGAAAAGTGTTTGTCCCTAATTTGGAAGATGAGTGTGAAGAGAAGTTGTATGTAGTGAAGGTTTAAAAACCTGAAATGACTGGGGATCTGATGATCCAGAACCAGGATGTTTGCTTGATGGTTATCTCAGACATAGTACCATTTCATGGTGTCCGAGTTGATAAGCTGTGGAAATTCATCACCATCCATTTCTAGTAATCTGAGAGCACCTCTTGTCAATACCTCTTGACAATAAATGGGCCTTCCTAGTTAGGGGCGAATTTTCCCTTGGATTGATCTTGGTTATCAATGATCTTCTTCAGAACCAAGTCATGTTGTTTAAACTACCGTAGCCAGACTTTTCTGTTGTAGGACCTAGCGATCCTTTGTTGATATAACTGACCATGAAAGATAGCAGCGGCACGCCTTTCATCTATTAGAGACAATTGATGATACCTATCTTGTACCCATTGATCTTCATCCAGCTGAGCGTCTATCAACACTCTGAGGGATTCCATTTCCACTTCTATGGGGAGCACTGCTTCCATCCCATAGGTTAATGCGTAGGGGGTTGCCCCAGTGGAAGTGCGCATTGATGTTCTGTAGGCTAACAGAGTAAGAGGCAATAAGTCAGGCCATCCTTTGTGGTTGGCGGACATCTTTTGCATGATCTTCTTGATGTTTTTATTAGCCGCTTCAACAACACCATTCATCTTTGGATGGTAGATGATGGAGTTGAGATGTTTGATGTGGAATTTACTGCACAACTCCTCCATCATTTTGTTGTTGAGATTTTTAGCATTATCTGACACAATTACCTATGGTTGTCCATATTGACAAATGACATAGTTTCTAATGAAAGCAATGATGACGTTTTTAGTAACCCTGGGGAAGGAGGCTGCTTCTACCCACTTGGTGAAGTAGTCGATCATGGTGAAGATAAACCGATGCCCATTACTGGCTTTGGGCTAGATGGGCCCGATCACGTTCATTCCCCACATTGAGAAGGGCCAAGGCGAACTCATATTGTGGATCTCCCGTGGAGGGGCGTGGATAGCATTCCCATGAATTTGGCATTGATAACATCTCTTGACGTGATCATCATAGTCAGTTTTGAGAGAGAGCCAATAATACCATGTTCTGAGGATTTTCTTTACAAGTAGAGGGCCGCTGTAATACCTGAGAATTTCCACGTATTATAAAATGAATATATTAATGGAAATACTATTTATGTGAATATAAGTGTTATTGTTTTATGAGTTGGTTCATACAATTGATTCGTGCTAGATCAATGCGTATTAAGAAGCGTGATTTGATAATGAGGATTGTGGAATGCCTTGTGTGGCATATCATGAAACGAGGAAATCCATTACGCAAATTAAAATGGGAATTAGGAAGTATAATCGTGTTTAACATGTGATATCATATAAGTAATCAATACGCTCGTAGACTTGTAGTAACACTCGTTTGGACAGTAATTCATGTCGTATAAAATGAGTTTAGCAATGAAAATTGACTCGGGTTGAAGCTAAACCAGTCTTGCAATCGTCATAGACACGGACGTAGTCAGCACCATCCTAAATTTGTATAAAATCAAGCAAGCAACAGCTTAGTAGTCGATTGGAGAAAACTAATTTTTCACTTTGGAAATTAAATTGAACAATTATGTGATATGTGTGACATTGATAAACCATGAAATAAAGTGTGTTATGTCCGACAACGGAATGGTTTAACCATTAATTAATATTAATTAATCGTGGGAAAATATTGATTTCCTTGTAATTAATTAATAATATGTGATTATTATTATTTGCAATATATCTAGAAATGTAATAAGAATATTATCGATAATTAATGGTATGAAAATCCATAATTTCATCAATAAGAAATGGATTAAATTATATTAGTGGTAATTAATCAAGGTGATGAATAATTTATTTACTTAACATAAATAAGTAAGTGAATAATTTATAACTATATAGTGTGGTGTGACATTTATGTGGCTATATATTAAGTCTTATAAAACTGAATTGTATGAGGCAATGTGATTAAACATATTGGAACTATATGTTATAAATACATTATAAAATGGGTATGTAACAATATGCATGTGGGTAGACATTAACATAAAATGTACATGGATTATATGATGTGAGTATAGAATTTATCATTTAATTCCTAATATGGTAACAATTGTACATTAAGATTACATTATGGGAATTAAATAAACCAAGCCAAGCCTAGATAACATGAAATGATGAGATTTTCTCTCTTGTCCCATAATTAGTGTCACAAAGTATAATGAACAGTAAATGGAAGCTAGAATACGTATTCTTCAAAAGGCTAAATCCTAGATGATCATTGCTAGCTAGGTGGTTGGTATGGATTTGTTGAGCCACCCTTCATGAACCATTGTTTCATTTCATTGCACCTTGGATTTCCATCTTGTGTAACACCAATGCCCAGTCCAGACTTCTTCTATAAATAGCAGCCATGTTTATCAGTTGGTGTTGCTTGAAGTTGTCTGAGAATTGCTTAGTGTAATATTGAGAGCATACAAGTGTTCTAAGAGCTTAAGAGTTCAACTAGTAACAAGTTTATTCATATTGCAGAGGTATAATTCCATTCCATGCTTTCCAATTTCAGTTTCTGTAAACAGAGTTCTCGAGTTCTTAAAATTTCAAATTCTTGATTTTGTGGAATTGGTTGTTAATGAGGTTGGGTGATGTTCATATAGTTGTTATATGGCCATATAAGCATGTTTAAACTATTATAAGAGTGTTTAGAAATGATTTCGTGAGTAATTTCTGTGTTTGGGCTAAATAGATTCTTAGAGGTTTCTTGTTCTGGCTCGAACAGTGTATTAAAGACAAATGCTACAACAGATTAACACTAAGGTCTTGTTGCGCTTACCTTGGCCTCTGAGTTCACTGACCTTCATTTTTTGCAATATGCCAAGCGTTAGTCACTCATTATGTCATATACTAGCATGCAAGCATGTGTAAGAGGTATATATAGCTACATGAACCTAATGTGAGCATGTTAGACTAGCTTAGCATGATTAACGAAAGTGTGTAGCTTAAAATGGATTTAGGAACTTAGAAACAAACTTAATATGTACGTATGCCATGTATGTTCTGACTTTGCAAGCATGATAACATAACTTGACTACGTATGCTTAGAGTTTTAAAGATGTCTTATGTGTGTTAGATTTCATAGTTCAAGCCTAAAATAGTTTCAAAAGTGAACTTGAACATATTTTCAAAATCTAGTTGCATCACATGAATATCTAGATGCTAATTGGATAAGATGCCATGTTATGTCTATAATATCTCTAAGTATGATTTATATGTATGGAACATGATGATTTCAAAACAAACATGAGTTTAAGGCATGATTTCAAGCTTTAAACAATAATAGCTATGAACAAGCAATATGAATGCTACAAGTATGTGCATTAAATATAATTTGAAATCTCTATGTGGGTATATAGTGAAGTAACAAGTCATGGTAACCGCTTGATAATGTTTTGCTTGAATGCCATGTAAGACGTAAGTTCAAACTTATACAAATGAACTCAAGAATGATTATGGGATTATGTGAACACCTCTGATGTAGATATGATAGAGTATTAGTACATGGATGTGTAAGGATTGCGCAGAAACTGAAAGGCAGTAGCTTAGCTTTGGTCCGGCGGGGGGACAAAGACAATTGCAATGCAGCATCCCCTAAGCTTCAGATAGTAGGCAATTGCGCGTCGTCAAAGCGATCCTAAATAGCTTCTGTTTTTGAACGTATGTTTGAAGCATGCCTATATGATTACTTTAACTTGTAATATATGACTAATATGCTATGAAGCATGCTATGTGATGTTAATAAAGGTTAATGTTGACTTTCGAAGGATAAGTCCAAAAGGAAGTTTACATAATATCAAAACAAAGATACATAGGTTGAACTTGTAATGACGTATAAACTGATTTTGTACCATATGTGCATACTTGAATCATGTCAAGCTTGATTAAAGACTTTTTTAGCTAATGAACATTTTGAACGTATAATACGCTATAAATAGGATTCGAAAGTTTTGGTTTCTTAACGTGGATAAACTACGCTTAAGGCAAGTTCTCTAACCTTACTCAAATCTATATTGAGCAAGTATCCGAACCCTATTTTACATTGTGCAAGTATTTTAACTCTTGTGTATTTTATTCAACGAATATTGTAAGCTTATCTCATTGAATAAGCTATTGAGGAAAACTATTATTCATATGAACTTGGTAATTGTTCTTGAATATCGTTAAAGTATCTATGCCATTCGATTCAGCTAGATTATATGCATGTTTATAAAACTGTCCAAACCAATTGATTGGTGCGGAAATCTTGAAAACTGAGTTGAACAACCCTTAAGGTAAGGGAAATGTATGTTGTTGGAAACCCCGACACGTGAGTATATTATTACTGTGGTGTTATACATAACTTACAGTATTTTAGACTGATCATCTATAATACTTGATTCTTTTGGGTTATTGATTTAATATTGGTAATTCTAGTAGATGTTCAATAGTCCTTAGTGACTGCTCAATATAAATTGTGATCTAGTCGGATAACTTGATAGCGTTTGAATTCATATATATCTATTGATTTATATTGAATTATTGTTCTTATTCCAAGTATTATTAATATTCATTATTCATGTTGTTATCCTGAAACCCTAAACTATCTTAAAAGTGATACTTCGATATTTCAAACTCGTGTTATAAAACTCTTTACCCTTGTTGTATATTACTTGCTGGGCAATTTGTGCTCATTCTTGCTTACTTAAAACCTTTCATTTAAGGTGGAATAGGGAGGTGTATCTGGGAAAGACAAAGGCAAGGGCAAGGCTACCGACTAGCTTGTCCCTTTTATGTTTAAATTAATTATGTTGTATTAAGACTATTTCCAGACTATGTTTAAGCTTAAGTAGGATTATGTAATAAGTCTTTATTCGATATTATTATGTAATCTATTAAGAACTGTAGGTTGCTAGACTTGGGGGAATAATTATAATAAAATATTGTATATTATTCTAAATTAGATCTTTCGTTGTAAATATATGATTTTAGTTATTATGGTAATACTTTGAGCACGTGATGAATCAAATTCGAGTGACCAAGTGGCGGTCAGAATTTGGGGGCGTCACAGGTTGGTATCAAAGCTATAGTTATAAACCTTAGGAACGAGAGTCCTTAGATTATAACTTAGTAAAACTTAGAAGTTAGGACTGGGATAAAACTCATGTAGAGTTTTCCTAAGAGACTTAGTGTGTTATAAAACGTAACTTCATTCTATAAAATAAACTTATGTTTATTTAACATTCTGATGGAGTTGTTGTTTGTCTTGTCTTATGTTGGTGATTGTAGGATGACTGACATGGGAGGACCTAGCCGAGTAGTAGAGGAGGAGCCGCGTGATATCCACGTAGTCTATGAGGCACCCTTGATAGCGGAGCCTATATCGGTAGTTGCCCCTATTGATGATGATGATGAGGAAGAGGAGATGGAGCCTCTACCTGAGGAGTCTGATCCGGAGGAGGAGCCTATAGAGGAGGAACCCGAAGCCATGGCAGACTCCGACGAGTCTACTTTCGAGGATCGGATGTTAGGAGAGTATGAGGAGCAGATTTTGGAATTAGGATGTAGAGTCGAGGAGCTAGAAACTGAGACTGTTGAGAGGCAACTAGTGATGCAGGTGATGGAGGTGGAAATTTCTCACTGTAAGGAGGCAGGGATCCAGATGGGTGCCTTGTTTCACCGGTCGGTGGCGAGGAACGTTGAGTTGGCAGGAAAGTTAGAAGAAATGGAACATAAGGTTTTGAGTGAGAAGATGGAGAAGGAGGCTCTCCGAACTTAGTTAGAGATGGAGGTGATGGATAGGATTCACTTCGAGGAGAAGTGGGAGGATTCCAATGACAGGGTAGATGACCTAGAGGATGAGGTGCGGTGCAAGAAGAAGAAGATGAACAAGATGGGCTATGCTCTACGCACGACCATGGAGAGGTTAATCGATGGGGGTAAATCACTACCTAGCTGAGCAAGTCGGGATATCATAAGTCGGGATATGGTGGCACACATCACACAGAAGGAGTATCAGAGCGCCGTGGAGCGTGGGATATTAGATTGAGTCTAAAGGATGAAGATTTGTAGTAGTAGTAGTTTTAATTATGTGTTGTTAATATGTCGTTGTAGTCTCAATCTTTTGTGTAAGATGTGAGATAGTGGTAAAACCCCAGCTTTTGGAAAAATGTTAGAGGGGTAGTAGGCTAGTGTCGTCCCCGTCTTTTGTGATATTAGGGGATGTGTGTTTTCATTTATAGCAGTATGCTAGAAAAGAACGTGTATTGTAACCATTTGGCATATGAATATAAAGGACCTTATTTCAAAAACGTGTTATAAACTTTTAGTTCTTTTCATTTGAGAAATGTCTAAATATGATAGTTAGATAATAAGATGAAAAATTTTGTGATGCAGAAAATGCCGCCCAGACGTAGAATAACTATTCAAGAAGAGTCGGTTAATGATGAGAGAGGACCAGTAGATCCTATACAACGACTGGTAGATTTATTGGGTGAAGCTCTGAGGGGAAGAAATGAAACCTTACCACCCGTTCCCCAAGCTATCCCAGTAACAACCTTCAAAGACTTTAAGAGTGTAGGACCCCCAGAGTTCACGGGAACTACTGACCCAATAGTTGAGCAAACCTGGATCAAGGAGATCGAGAAGGCCTTCACTATAGCTCGCGTGGGTGAAGACCAGAAGACAGTATTTGCAACATACATGATGAGGGGTGAAACAAACTATTAGTGGGAAACTAATCAACAGAGAGTGGGGGAAGGAACAATAACATGGGAAAGGTTTACAACGCTATTTTTTGAGAACTATTTTCCGAAGAGTATAAAGAGTAGGATGGAAGTGAAGTTCCTAGAGTTAAAACAATGTGATATGACGGTGGCGCAATAAGCAACGAAGTTTAATGAACTCGCACGATTTGCGGAGCACCAAGTTGGGGATGAGGAAAGGAAGGCGAGACGCTTTGAGAAAAGATTGAAGCCGTGGTTGTATAATAAGGTATCCATCTTCCAGATTGATTCCTTTATGACCTTGTTAGAGAAGGAAGTCATTGCTGAAGGTGGCAGTGAGGCCTTAAGTCAATATCATAAGGAGAAGAAGAACAAGAACACTGGTAATGAGCATCGTGGAGGAAGCAACAACGGGGGGAGTAATTTTGGAAAGAGGAAATGGGAAAACAACAACCACAACAACAACAACAGAAACAATAACCAAGGTGGAAGTCACCAGGGAAACTTCAAGAAGAGGATCGAAGCTTGCAACAAATGTGGAAGAAGCCATCTGGGGGAATGCTGGAAGGGGAAGACCACTTGCTATAATTGCGACCAAGAGTGGCACATATCACCAAATTGCCCAAAGCCAAAGAAAAACAGAGGATGTTTTGCTTGTGGATCGACAAAGCACCAGATAAAGGATTGCCTGAAGAAAGGAAGCGGTGGAGCTGGCAGAGGCCAGGGAGGAGGAAGCAAGTTAATGATTGGTGGACCTGCACAACCTAACCGATTGACCGCCCGAACCTTTAACATGACCGTCCAGGATGCAGTGGCTGCGAAGGACGTGGTGTCAGGTATAATCCCAATCAATAATATAAATGCTTATGTATTATTTGATTCGGGTGCCACCTGTTCTTTTGTATCTGAAGATTTTGCTAGTAAATTTAGTACACCCCAAAAACGTTTAGAAGATTCCTTGAATGTAGAAGTTGCGAATAAAGAAATAATCCCTATAGAATACGTTTATCGAAATTGTCGCGCAAACATTAGAGGACATGAACTGAGCATAGACTTGATTCCTATTAGACTGAGAGAATTTGACGTAATACTGGGAATGGATTGGTTATATAACCATGCAGCGATAATTGACTGTCAAAACAAGTGTGTGAACCTTCAGACTCCGAGCAAGTCTAAGGAATTATTTCATGGTAGCTCATCGCTTAAGCAATCGTGTTGCGTTACGATGATGTAGGCCAAGAAATTGTTAAGGAAAGGATGTGTAGGTTATTTAGCTTACATTGTAGATACTCGGAAAAAGGGAGTAGAGATTAAAGATATACCCGTAGTGAATGAATTTCGAGACGTGTTTTCGGACGATCTGCCTGGACTTCCGCCAGACAGAGAAATCGAATTCGTAATAGACTTAGCACTAGGAACGACACCAATTTCAAAAGATCCATATAGTATGGCTCTAGTAGAAATGAAGGAATTGATGATACAACTTCAAGAGTTATTGCATAAGGGGTACATTCGGCCGAGTGTGTCTCCTTGGGGAGCACTAGTGTTATTCGTAAAGAAAAAGGATGGATCGATGAGGCTCTATATTGATTATCGAGAATTGAACAGAGTAACGATCAAGAACAGATATCCATTACCGAGGATAGACGACTTGTTTGATCAACTGAAGGGAGCGAAATGTTTCTCGAAGATCGACTTACGAACAGGATATCATCAACTAAAAGTGCGAGATGAAGATATACCCAAGACTGCGTTTCGAACCCGTTATGGAAATTACGAGTTTTTGGTAATGTCATTCGGTTTAACTAATGCTCTAGCAGCATTCATGGACTTGATGAATCGATTTTTCAAGACATATTTGGATAAATTCGTAGTAGTTTTCATTGATGACATTTTGATCTACTCGAAGACAGCAGAAGAACATGCCGAACATCTGAAGATTGTTTTGGAGGCACTACGAAAGGAGGAGATGTATGCGAAGTTTTTAAAATGCGAATTTTGGATGAAGAAGGTTCAATTCTTAGGCCACGTGGTGGATAAGAATGGAATCTCAGTAGACCCCGAAAAGGTCAAAGCAGTAAGTAGTTGGGAACAACCGAGAACACCGACGGAGGTAAGAAATTTCTTAGGGTTAGATGGGTACTATCGAAGATTCATCCAAGATTTTTCTAAGATAACGACCTCGTTGACTAATTTGATGAGGAAAACTGTAAAATTTGTATGGACCGACAAATGCGAGGAGAGTTTTCCAGAGTTGAAGAAGAGATTAAGCGAGGCGTCTGTATTATCCTTACCAGATGATACGGGAGGATTTGTAGTGTATAGTGATGCATCACATAGAGGACTGGGTTGTGTGCTGATGCAGCATGGCAAAGTTATTGCGTATGCATTGCGACAATTGAAGAATTACGAAAAATGATACCCTACTCATGACTTAGAGTTAGCGGCAGTAGTTTTTGCGTTAAATATATGGAGACATTATTTGTACGGAGAGAAATGTGAGATATACACGGACCACAAAAGTCTGAAATATATCTTCACACAGAAGGAGTTGAATATGCATCAGAGAAGGTGGTTAGAGTTAATCAATGATTATGACTTTGAGATTCTTTATCACCCGGGGAAGGAAAACATAGTTGCCGACGCTCTGAGCAAGAAGGGAAGGGAGAAATTGTTTCAACTGACGACTCAGGAGGAGTTAATAAGAGATATAGAGAAATTGGAAATAAAAGTGAAGGGACCCGAAAGGTCTGAAGAGAAATTATTTGTAATGGAAGCTTGTCCGAAATTGTTGGATAGAGTAAAGAAAGCACAGGAGAAAGATGGAGAGTGTGAGAAAATCAGAAAAAGGATCACGGAAAACGAGGAAGAAAAATTTTGAATAGATAACAACGGTATCTTAAGATTTGAAGGGAGAGTGTGGGTACCGGTGGTAACCGATTTGAGAGAGGAGATTTTGCACAAGGCACATAATACGATATATTCCGTTCATCCGGGAGGCACTAAGATGTGTCGAGACTTGAGGCAACATTTTTGGTGGCCCAATTTGAAACGGGAAGTCGCAGAGTGTGTTAGTAGATATTTGACTTGTCAATGCGTAAAAGTAGAGAATCAGCGGCCGAGTGGGTTGCTACAACCGTTGGAAATACCAGATTAGAAATGGGAGCATCTTACGATGGATTTCGTGGTAGGACTTCCTGTCACGCAGAAAGGGTTGGATGCCATTTGGGTTATCGTGTATCGACTTACAAAGATCGCACATTTTTTACCAATCAAGATCCGCTACAGTTTGAATCAGTTAGCGAGTCTGTACATAAAAGAGATTGTTTCACGACATGGAGTGCCAGTATCGTTTGTTTCTGACCGAGACCCGCGTTTCACGTCGAAATTCTGGAAAAGCTTGCAAGAGAGGATGGGAACACAGTTAAGGTTAAGTACTGCTTATGTGACGCCCCCAAAACAGGTATACATCACCCATCTTGAGTCGCCAGATACATGGTACAAAATTAAAATACAACTTAATTATACAATTGTCGTGTAAAGTACGACAAATTATAAGCTGGGAGTTTCAACACGAATATTGTCTTCTAGACAATATACAAACTCAAATTCAATATTATTACAATTATTATCACATTATTTCACAGAATAGTGAGAACTACTAATGCAACCATCTGGACCGTCAATTCATTCCTTGACTAGTCCCAACTATATTCTCATTTCCTGAAGAGAACAGTAAAAGAAAGGGTGAGCTCATCTAGCCCAGTAAGAAATATTATGACTAAGATAATGCAGAATAAATTATCATTAGCCTTTAACAATGTTAAATTGATAGAATACAATAGACATCAAGTTTAACTGCAGCGGAATAAGCAATCCATTAGAAGAGTCAAGTAGAGCATGATATCTACTATCTTTTATGATTTAAAATGTTTTCATCAATTTTTATCGCTGAGACTCAGCTTCATAATTAAACCATATCATCTAATCATCCCTGCACTACGGGCCAAGGATATTCATTAAATCATCAATGGTCATGACTATACCGAATAATCCCTGGTCATAATCATACCAAAAACTGTCCATCAATGCACTACAGGCCACTGAGAACTTTTACCATATCGTTTATAACATTACAAGTCATGATTATACCGAATGATCCCTGGTCATAATCATACCAAGTCCATCTCCGCACGTAAGCCAAAGATATACAACTATAAAACCAATAATCAACAGTCCATCTTTGCACGTAAGCCAAAGATATACAATTCAATAATCAATAGTCCATCTTTGCACGTAAGCCAAAGATAACTTTCATCACCATATAAGCATGAGGATGATGACAATGATATAAGTATTAATCAAACGAAAACAATGATAAATATTAAAGACTTTAAATTTATCCAAATATTATCAACCACTTAATAAACTCATAATCTAATATTATTAATATTATAACAATATTTTAATCACTTCTTAAACTTATAAATAATTTATTTCAATTGTTTACACTTTACCGCATAATGCCTTTAATCATTCAAAATGCCATACTCATAAGATTTCATCACCAATGATCAAATTCCTCATTAAAAATCTGCATATACCCTATATAGGATTCCCAAGCCATAAAATCCTATTTTCCAATTTTGTTACTTCACATAACATATTTAATTCATTTACTCATAACTAGTTCATTTTTCATGAAAAATACCAAATTAGTCCCAAAAATATTTCTTTTCTGGGATTTAGCAAAATATAGTCCCATATTGAACATATATTTTTCTCGGAATTTTTAAAATTCATTTACTATTTTTCAAAAATAAATTTCTAATTAATTCCTTAAGAAATTAGTTACCTCAAGTTTAACTCCAGAAATTCCCAAATCTTGGAAGGATCTTACACATGTTAACGTGAGCTTTTATTTTAAATTTCATGGTCATCAGAGTTATAGAACTCCGGTTATAGAATTTTTCGCCGGAAAAGCCTAAATATTGAAATAGTCATAACTTGCTCATTTTAAGTCGGAATGAGCTCATTTTTGGACAGGAGGTACTTTATACCATATATGTCCATGTCCCAAAAGGCCGAAATTTTTCTCATAAATTAAGTGGCCGAAACTGCCCTTTTAAATTTTTTGGCAGTAGCTATTTAGTACTTTGCAGTTTTTGACTCCTTTGCTAAAATTAGTCCACACGAAAATATACAACACCTATTCCAGTGATTCCACTTGAATAAGTTAGAAAACTCATAGATCGAACTCTAGAACTTAACCACACTCAAAAATTCGAAATATAATAGGAGATATGGTCAATTGAATTTCATGTTCCATTTTCACCAAAATTTGATTTTCAACCCTTTGTGATTTCTAAGAAACTTTCATGTTTTCACATAATAACCAACATAACTCATCATAAAACTTACTAATACTACATATACCCATGATTTTCATCAGTCCAATGCTTTTATTATGACTTTCATCATAATCCACGTAAACAGATCATTTCCACAATTTAATAAGTAATGAATACCAAGGATCATTCACCATGCATGTGGTAATCCACATAGACAGGTTATTCCAACAGAATAATAAAGAATGGAATAACATAAGAATTCACCATGCATACGATAGATCACACAGACATGTTATTCACAACAGAATAATAAAGAATGGAACTGTGTAATCGTAATCCACTTGCACCGACGGTGATATTCCAATGAATAATAAATAATGGAACCAGTCACGCGTAACGCGACGCATACATGATATTATTCGGCGTAATAATAAATAATAGAACCGCTTTATGCGTAAACGCACGCATGTGATATTCCGACGGAATAATAAAGAATGGAATAATAGAAGAATTTCACCATGTATGCGGCACTTTGCATATACAGGTTATTCCAACATAATAATAAAGAATGGAATAACAGAAGAATTTCACCATGTATGCGGTACTTTGCATATACAGGTTATTCCAACATAATAATAAAGAATGGAATAACAGAAGAATTTCACCATGTATGCGGTACTTTGCATATATAGGTTATTCCAACAGAATAATAAGGAATGGAATAACAATAGCTCTCTTCATGAATAAGAAATAATACCCCTTACCTTAGAAGAAAACTGGATACTGGAATAGTGAGGTAGCAGACTTCTCTTCTTCTTTCTCTCTATAATAATTGCTCTATAGATTTTGTGAATTGGTGAGAAATGAAGGAAGAATGAGCTTCTATTTATAGGAAAATATAGTTCCGATAATTGCACGTTTTGGGGCTCGAAATATTACAGTATAATACCTCCAACTTTTTTTTCCTTTTTAATTTAGTCCTGCAAGTATTATCAAACTTGCACCACCTCTCCCAATAGTAAATAATGTGAATCAATAGTTCAATCATGTGAACCAATAGTTATAATCATGTGAAAATACGAATTACAGTATAGTACCTCCATCTATACCTCCATTTTTAACTTAGTCATTCAAGTATTATCAATCTTGCACTAACTCCCCTAATAGTACAAGAATGTGATTCAATAGTACACACATGTGAACAAATAGTTATATAAGCATGTGAATTAGTAGCAATTAATTGCTCATTTATCCGATAAATTACCCAATTTATCAATATAACCCCCAGAAATCAATTATCATCGGAATAAATGTCGATTTCCACTAACACTAATAATCCCAACACAATGGAACTATCAAATTCATCTTTAATCAACACGAACTTATTCATCATTAATATTATAACTCCCAATATTTAACAACCAGGTCATTCCCAGGAAAAAGGGGGCTTTCTGATAAGGATTTCTCCTTATCATAGCCGCAATTAGATGACCAAACCTCTCCTCGATGTAACTTCTGAGACATTATAAATATTGCAATTTAATAATATGAATAACTTTGTCGTCTCAATTATTGATTTAATAATATATCATATTATGCGATGATAATCTTGTGACAATAATCGAATCAATAATATGAGATATATGATCGATGCATTATCATAGCAATAATTGAGTATAACCGAGTGACTTCTCACGTAAGCATCAATAATCAATACCGTAGTGCTACTATGAAATCACGCCAGACATCTTTATACTTTTACTACCGAGTAGTTCAACAGCTTTAACGGTAACACTTTCACCGTTATTTTTAATAAAAGATAATTACGCTGTTTTTCTTTACTACGACAATATTTTTTTCGTTAGGGGTCCACCAATGATTGTCTGTGCCGTCGCATTTAATATTCCCCGATAAAAAGAATATTGTATAACCACTTGCATACTTTGCAAAATTTATAAATACTACCCACAACTATATCATTATCTCAAATCCACACCATAATATTCAAAAAAAATATTTTGAGAAAGTTAAATCTTTATTCGTAAAATTTGGGGGTCTTACAATCTCCCCTCCTTATGAAATTTCGCCCTTGAAATTTATGTACGTACTTGGTTTTTCGAATAGGTGAGGATACGTTGACTTCACTTCAAATTCTAACTCTTGAGGTATAACCTTTGAGTGTCGAATATAATCCTTCTTATCCAAGATTTTCACACGTATCTCCTCATACATTAAATCTTCTGCTATCTCGTCTAATTCCAATTCAATAATGTAGTTCGGGTCGTCCACATATTTACGTAACATCGATACGTGAAAAAAAACATTATGAACACGCGACATACTTGGCGGTAAAACGAGTCTAAAGGCCATAGTTCCTACTCGATCAAGTATTTCAAATGGGCTAATTAAATCGAGGGTTGAGATTTCCTCTCTTTATCGATTCTTGCTCCTAGAATAACGCTCTCTTGAACCTTCTTATTCACATTCATCGGATTCGGGTGTGTAGTTTGAACGGCTTTAACTTTATCGATTAAAGTCGATTCTACTCGTATATTTGTTATCTTCACGTGGGTCCCTAAAGTCTTCAACTCTATCTTCATCATTTGTAAGTTATACGAAATGGGTTTTTGTGTTAATAACATCGCACTCGTAAACGCATACGATCTTCTATTCAACGCGTCAGCTACCACGTTCGCTCTTCCACAATGATATTGAATAGTACGATCGTAATCTTCAACAGCTTGAGCCAACGTCTTTGGCGCATTATACGTTCGTTTTGGTTGAAGAAATATTTAAGGATTTTAGAAATGGGTTTTGTACTAGGGTCAATACAAAATTCAATTTCACGCTCTAGGGGTAGGCTAAGAAGTCTTCAAGAATACGTCAGGAAATTTATTAACAATTGAAATATCATTCAAAACTGTGACTCTCATCCAAGACTTGGATAGCACATGTAATGAAGGTTTCTCCTAATAGAGTTTCAATGGATAAATCAAAGTCTAATTTCTCCGGAGTTAAATTTAAATGTTGAGCGCAAGCAAGAGAGATAAAATAATGGGTAGAACGGGTATCTAACAAGGTATAGACTTTGCAAAAATTTATAATTAACTAACCCGTGCTAACTTCGTTCGGGTTACTTGTTTTTTGAGAAGTCACAAAAAATGCTCTTCCTGAAACCACCGACTTTGTTTTGTCCGTATCCGCCTTTGGTGCCACCGTCCCAGCTGGACTTGACTTTGGTGCACGACAAAATCAGGCTAGGTGACCTTCTTTTCCATAACTAAAACATACCTTGGAAGGCTGTGAACAGTTTGGACTTATGTGTCCCTCCTCTCCGCATCTATAACATCTAACTGACGGTCGTTCTCCTTCCTTGAAAATGGGTGTTGGTACTGCTATCTTTCCATCGTTGTTGAACCTTCTCTTCTTGAAATTTCCACTCCTATTATCTTAGCCATGATTACCACCGAAGTGGTTACCATTCTTGGCATGATAATTTCCCCCATGATGGTTATCATTGTTCCGATGGCCGTTGCCACCGGTATGATTATTATCGTGTTGTTGGTCGTTACCTTTTGGTTGAGCTAACTCAACGGTCTCATGTGCTTCATTGCTTATCTCAGCATTTTCAGATGCCATTTTCAAAAACTGCCACAAAACAAGGGTTAATTAACATGCCACATATTATCCCTATACTCTGACCGACCAATTAAATACCAAATAAACTTAGGTAGGTCATACTAGCGAAGGAATTCTCCGTCTCTCCCCTCCTAGTTCTAGTCTCACATCTTAGCCAGGGATCATATCCCTAAGTTTTGATACCAACTGTGACGTCCCCAAAACAGGTATACATCACCCATCTTGAGTTGTCAGATACATGATATAAAATTCAAATACATTTTAATTATACAATTGTCGTGTAAAGTACGAAAAAATATAAGTTGGGAGTTTCAACACGAATATTATCTTCTAGACAATATACAAACTCAAATTCAATATTATTACAATTATTATCACATTATTTCACAGAATAGTGAGAACTACTAATGTAACCATCTGGACCGTCAATTCATTCCCCGACTAGTCCCAGCTATATTCTCATTTCCTGAAGAGAACAGTGAAAGAAAGGGTGAGCTCAACTAGCCTAGTAAGAAATATTATGACTAAGATAATGCATAATAAATTATCATTAGCCTTTAACAATGTTAAACTGATAGAATACAATAGACATCAAGTTTAATTACATCAGAATAAGCAATCCATTAGAAGAGTCAAGTAGAGCATGATATCTACTATCTTTTATGATTTAAAATGTTTTCATCAATTTTATCGCTGAGACTCAGCTTCATAATTAAACCACATCATCTAATCATCCCTGCACTACGGGCTAATGATATTCATTAAATCATCAAGGGTCATGACTATACCGAATAATCCTTGGTCATAATCATACCAAAAACTATCCATTAATGCACTACAGGCCACTGAGAACTTTTACCACATCGTTTATAACATTACAGGTCATGATTATACCGAATGATCCCTGGTTATAATCATACCAAGTCCATCTCCGCACGTAAGCCAAAGATATACAACTATAAAACCAATAATCAACAGTCCATCTTTGCACGTAAGCCAAAGATATACAATTCAATAATCAACAGTCCATCTTTGCACGTAAGCCAAAGATAACTTTCATCACCATATAAGCATGAGGATGATGACAATGATATAAGTATTAATCAACGAAAAACAAGGATAAATATTAAAGACTTTAAATTTATCCAAATATTATCAACCACTTAATAAACTCATAATCTAATATTATTAATATTATAACAATAGTTTAATCACTTCTTAAACTTATAAACAATTTATTTCAATTGTTTACACTTTACCACATAATGCATTTAATCATTCAAAATGCCATACTCATAAGATTTCATCACCAATGATCAAATCCCTCATAAAAAATCTGCATATACCCTATATAGGATTCCCAAGCCATAAAATCCTATTTTCCAATTTTGTTACTTCACATAACATATTTAATTCATTTACTCATAACAAGTTCATTTTCATGAAAAATACCAAATCAGTCCCAAAAATATTTCTTTTCTGGGATTTAGCAGAATATAGTCCCATATTTAACATATATTTTTCTCGGAATTTTTAAAATTCGTTTACTATTATTCAAAAATCAATTTCTAATTAATTCCTTATGAAATTAGCTACCTCAAGTTTAACTCCAGAAATTCCCAAATCTTGGAAGGATCTTAAAAATGTTAACGTGAGCTTTTTGTTTAAATTTCATGGTCATCGGAGTTATAGAACTCCAGTTATAGCATTTTTCGGCAGAAAAACCTATATATTGAAATAGTCATAACTTGCTCAATTTAAGTCGGAATGAGCTCATTTTTGGACAGGAGGTACTTTATACAATATATTTCCCTGTCCCAAAAGGCTGGAATTTTTCTCACAAATTAAGTGGCCGAAAATGCCCTTTTAAATTTCTGGGCAGTAGCTATTTAGTACTTTGCAGTTTTTGACTCATTTGCTCAAATCAGTCAACACGAAAATCTACAACATCTTTTCCAGTGATTCCACTTGGATAAGTTAGAAAACTCATAGATCTAACTCTAGAACTTGACCACACTCAAAAATTCGAAATATAATAGGAGATATGGTCAATTGAATTTCATGTTCTATTTTCACCAAAATCTGATTTTCAACCCTTTGTGATTTCTGAGAAACTTTCATGTTTTCACATAATAACCATCATAACTCATCATAACAATTACTAATACTACATATACCCATGATTTTCATCAGTCCAATGCTTTTATTATGACTTTCATCATAATCCACGTAAACAGATCATTTCCACAATTTAATAAGGAATAAATACTAAGGATCATTCACCATGCATGTGGTAATTCACATAGACAGGTTATTCCAACAGAATAATAAAGAATGGAATAACAGAAGAATTCACCATGCATACGATAGATCGTACATACAGGTTATTCCCAACAGAATAACAAAGAATGGAATCAGGTCATGCGTAATCCGCACTGACAGGATATTCAAACAAAATAATAAATAATGGAACCAGGTCATACGTAAACGCACAGACAGGATATTCTGACAGAATAATAAATAATGGAACCAGGTCATGCGTAAATGCACAGACAGGATATTTCGACAGAATAATAAAGAATGGAATAATAGAAGAATTTCACCATGTATGCGGTACTTTGCATATACAGGTTATTCCAACATAATAATAAAGAATGGAATAACAGAAGAATTTCACCATGTATGCGGTACTTTGCATATACAGGTTATTCCAACATAATAATAAAGAATGGAATAACAGAAGAATTTCACCATGTATGCGGTACTTTGCATATACAGGTTATTCCAACAGAATAATAAGGAATGGAATAACAATAGCTCTCTTCATGAATGAGAAATAATACCCCTTACCTTAGAAGAAAACTGGATACTGGAATAGTGAGGTAGCAGACTTCTCTTCTTTTTTCTCTCTATAATTTCTCTCTATAATAATTGCTCTATAGCTTTTGTGAATTGGTGAGAAATAAATGAAGAATGAGCTTCTATTTCTAGGAAAATATAGTTTCGATAATTACACGTTTTGGGGCTCGAAATATTACAGTACAATACCTCCAACTTTTCTTTCTTTTTGAATTTAGTCCTGCAAGTATTATCAAACTTGCACCACCTCCCCTAATAGTAAATAATGTGAATCAATAGTTCAATCATGTGATCGAATAGTTATAATCATGTGAAAATACGAATTACAGTAGAGTACCTCCATCTATACCTCCATTTTTAACTTAGTCATGCAAGTATTATCAATCTTGCACCAACTCTCCTAATAGTACAAGAATGCGATTCAATAGTACACACATGTGAACAAATAGTTATATAAGCATGTGAATTAGTAGCAATTAATTGCATATTTATCCGATAAATTACCCGATTTATTAATATAACCCCAAGACATCAATTATCATCGGAATAGATGTCGATTTCCACTAACACCAATAATCGTAACACAATGGAACTATCAAATTCATCTTTAATCAACACGAACTTATTCATCATTAATATTATAACTCACAATATTTAACAACCGTGTCGGGTCCCAGAAAGAGGGGCTTTCAGATAAGGATTTCTCCTTATTGGTAGCCGCAATTAGATGACCAAACCACTCCTTGATGAACTTCTAGACATTGTAAATATTGCAATTTAATAATATGAATAACTTTGTCGTCTCAATTATTGATTTAATAATATATCATATTATGCGGATGATCTTTCGTGACAATAATCGAATCAATAATATGAGATATATGATGCAATAATTACTGTAGCAATAATTGAGTATAACTGAGTGACTTCTCACGTAAGCATCAATAATCAATACCGTGTGCTACTATGTAACCACGCGTATTACTGTACTTTTACTACCGAGTAGTTCGACAGTTTTAAGGGTAACACTTTCACCGTTATTTTTAATAAAAGATAATTCTGTCGTTTTCTTACTACGACAATACTTCCATTGTGGGGTCCACCAATGATTGTGCCGTCGTATGGATATTTCCCGACAAAAAGAATATTGTATAACCACTTGAATACTTTGCAAAATTTATAAATACTACCCACAACTATAACACTATCTCAAATCCACAACATAATATTCAAAAAAAAATATTTTGAGAAATTAAATCTTTATTCTTAAAATTTGGGGTCTTACAACTTATCATCGTCAGACAGACGGACAAAGTGAGCGAACAATACAAACGCTAGAGGACATGCTTAGAACTTGCATGATGGACTTCAAGGGAAATTGGGATGACCACCTACCTTTAGTCGAGTTTGCGTATAATAATAGTTACCATGCGAGTATCGGCATGCCACCGTATGAAACTCTTTCGGGAGGAAGTGTAGAATGCCATTATGTTGGGACGAAGTCGGGGAACGAAGAATACTCAGACCAGAGTTAGTACAAAAATCTGCAGATGTGGTGACAGTGATAAGGACTAAACTAGTTGCAGCTCAAGATCGCTAGAAAAAGTATGCATATTTGCATCGGCAAGACCTAGATTTTGAAATCGGCAGTTTTGTATTCCTGAAGGTATCTCCATGGAAGGGAAAGATCCATTTTGGCAAGAAAGGAAAATTGAGTACAAGATTCATAGGACCGTTCGTGATACTCAAGCGTGTGGGCGAAGTAGCGTACAAAGTTGCACTACCACCTGAGTTGGAGCACATCCATAACGTTTTTCACATATCCGTGTTGTGTCCATACAAGCCTGACTACAAGCATGTGATTTCTTATGAACCCATTCAAGTGGAGAAGAATTTAGCGTACGAAGAAATTTCTGTTCAAATTCTTGATAGGAAAGAGCAAACCTTGAGAAATAAAGTTATTTCTTCTGTAAAAGTACTTTGGCGTAACAACGATGTTGAGGAGGCTACGTGGGAGTTAGAAGATAGGGTGATGAGGGATTATCCCCATCTATTTGTGTAACCTTGTAGCAATTCCGGGATAGAATTTTTATAAGTAGGGATGATGTAATACCCGAGAATTTCCATGTATTATAAAATGAATATATTAATGGAAATACTATTTATGTGAATATAAGTGTTATTGTTTTATGAGTTGGTTAATACAATTAATTCATGCTAGATCAATGCGTATTAAGAAGTGTGATTTGATAATGAGGATTGTGGAATGCCTTGTGTGGCATATCATGAAACGAGGAAATCCATTAAGCAAATTAAAATGGGAATTAGGAAGTATAATCGTGTTGAACGTGTGATATCATATAAGTAATCAATACGCTCGTAGAATTGTAGTAACACTCGTTTGGACAGTAATTCATGTTGTATAAAACGAGTTTAGCGATGAAAATTGACTCGGGCTGAAGCTAAACCAGTCTTGGCTCTATTAGGGCATGACGCAATTGCTACCGTCCCGAAGAAGATAAATCGGCAAATTGCTTGATGAGTCGATTGGAAAACTAATTTTTCACTTTGGAAATTAAATGGAACAATTATGTGATATGTGTGACAATGATAAACCATGAAATAAAGTGTGTTATGTCCGACAACGGAATGGTTAAACCATTAATTAATATTAATTAATCGTGGGAAAATATTGATTTCTTTGTAATTAATTAATAATATGTGATTATTATTATTTGCAATATATCTAGAAATGTAATAAGAATATTATCGACAATTAATGGTTATGAAAACCCATAATTTCATCAATAAGAAATGGATTAAATTATATTAGTGGTAATTAATCAAGGAGGTGATTAATTTATTTACTTAACATAAATAAGTAAGTTATTAATTTATAACTATATAGTGTGGTGTGACATTTATGTGGCTATATATTAAGTCTTATAAAACTAAATTGTATAAGGCAATGTGATTAAACATATTGGAACTATATGTTATAAATACATTATGAAATGGGTATGTAACAATATGCATGTGGGTAGACATTAACATAAAATGTACATGGATTATATGATGTGATCAGTATAGAATTTATCATTTAATTCCTAATATGGTAACAATTGTACATTAAGATTACATTATGGGAATTAAATAAACTAAACCAAGCCTAGATAACATGAAATGCTGAGATTTTCTCTCTTATCCCATAATTAGTGTCACCAAGTACAATGAACAGTAAATGGAAGTTAGAATATGTATTCTTCAAAAGGCTAAATCCTAGATGATCATTGCTAGCTAGGTGGTTGGTATGGAGTTGTTGCGCCACCCTTCATGAACCATTGTTTTATATCATTTCACCTTGGATTTCCATCTTGTGTAACACCAATGCCCAGTCCATACTTCTTCAATAAATAGTAGCCATGTTTATCAGTTGGTGTTGCTTGAAGTTGTCTGAGAATTGCTTAGTGTAATATTGAGAGCATACAAGTGTTCTAAGAGCTTAAGAGTTCAACTAGTAGAAAGTTCATTCATATTGCAGAGGTATAATTCCATTCCATGCTTTCCAATTTTAGTATCTGTAAACAGAGTTCTCGAGTTCTTAAAATTTCAAATTCTTGATTTTGTGGAATTGGTTGTTAATGAGGTTGGGTGATGTTCATATAGTTGTTATATGGCCATATAAGCATGTTTAAACTATTATAAGAGTGTTTAGAAACGATTTCGTGACTAATTTCTATGTTTGGGCTAAAAAGTTGTCGAGGTTTACTGTTCTTGGCTCGAACCAGTGCACAAAGATAGTCAAGGCCAAGATATTAACACTAAAGTAGCAAAGACAAATTGCCTTTGCCTTCTGAGTTCGATTGAGCTTCTATTTTTGCAATCTTCCAAGCGTTGGTCACTCATTATGTAATATACTAGCATTCAAGCATGTGTAAGAGGTATATATAGCTACATGAACCTAATGTGAGAATGTTAGACTACCTTAGCATGATTAACGAAAGTGTGTAGCTTAAAATGGATTTAAGAACTTAGAAATGAACTTAATATGTATGTATGACATGTATGTTTTGACTTTGCAAGCATGATAACATAACTTGACTACCTATGCTTAGAGTTTTGAAGATGTCATATGTGTGTTAGATTTCATAGTTCAAGCCTAAAATAGTTTTAAAAGCGAACTTGAACATATTTTCAAAATCTAGTTGCATCACATGAATATCTAGATGCTAATGGGATAAGATGCCATGTTATGTCTATAATATCTCTAAGTATGATTTATATGTATGGAACATGATGATTTCAAAATAAACATGAGTTTAAAGCATGATTTCAAGCTTTAAACAATAATAGCTATGAATAAGCAATATGAATGCTACAAGTATGTGCATTAAATATAATTTGAAATCTCGATGTGGGTATATAGTGAAGTAATAAGTCATGGTAACCGCTTGATAATGTTTTGGTTGAATGCCATGTAAGACGTAAGTTCAAACTTATACAAATGAACTCAAGAACGATTATGGGATTATGTGAACACCTCTGACATGTAGATATGATAGAGTATTAGTACATGGATGTGTAAGGATTGGGTAGAAACTGAAAGGCAGTTTCTCAGCTCTGGTCTGACCAGGGGACATCGCAGCTGTGCCGTCCCTAAGCCTAGACAGGGAGCAGCTGCGCCGTACAGCAGTCCTAAGTAGCTTCTATTTTTTGAACTGATGTTTGAAGCATGCCTATATGATTAGTTTAACTTGTAATATATGACTAATATGCTATGAAGCATGCTATGTGATGTAAATAAAGGTTAATGTTGACTTTCAAAGGATAAGTCCAAAAGGAGGTTTGTATAATATCAAAACAAAGATACGTAGGTTGAACTTGTAATGGCGTATAAACTGATTTTGTACCATATGTGCATACTTGAATCATATCAAGCTTGATTAAAGATTTTGTTAGCTAATGAACATCTTGAACATATAATACGCTATAAATAGGATTCAAAAGTGTTGGTTTCTTAACGTGGATAAACTATGCTTAAGGCAAGTTCTCTAACCTTACTCAAATCTATATTGAGCAAGTATCCGAACCATATTTTACATTGTGCAAGTATTTTAACTCTTGTGTATTTTATTCGACGAATAATATAAGCTTATCTCATTGAATAAGCTATTGAGGAAAACTATTATTCATATGAACTTGGTAATTGTTCTTGAATATCGTTTAAGTATCTATGCCATTCGATTCGGCTAGATTATATGCATGTTTATAAAACTGTCCAAACCAATTGATTGGTGCAGAAATCTTGAAAACTGAGTTGAACAACCCTTAAGGTAAGGGGAATGTATGTTGTTGGAAACCCCGACACATGAATATATTATTACTGTGGTGTTATGCATAACTTAAAGTATTTTAGACTGATCATCTATAACACTTAATTCTTTTGAGTTATCAGTTTAATATTGGTAATTCTAGTAGATGTTCAATAGTCCTTTGTGACTGCTCAGTATAAATTGTGATCCAGTCGGATACCTTGATAGCCTTTGAATTCATATATATCTATTGATTTATATTGAATTATCGTTCTTATTCCAAGAATTGTTAATATTCATTATTCATGATGTTATCTTGAAACCCTGAACTATCTTAGAAGTGATACTTCGATATTTCAAACTCGTGTTATAAAACTCTTTACCCTTGTTGTATATTACTTGCTGGGCAATTTGTGCTCATTCTTGCTTACTTAAAACCTTTTAGTTAAGGCGGAACAGGGAGGTGTATCTGGGAAAGACAAGGGCAAGGGCAAGGGCAAGGGCAAGGCTATTGACTAGCTTGTCCCTTTTATGTTTAAATTAATTATGTTGTATTAAAACTATTTCTAGACTATGTTTAAGCTTAAGTAGGATTATGTAATAATTCTTTATTCGATATTATTATGTAATCTATTAAGCACTGTAGGTTGCGAGACTTGGGGGAATAATTATAATAAAACATTGTATATTATTCTAAATTAGATCTTTCGTTGTAAATATATGATTTTATTTATTATGGTAATACTTTGAGCACGTGATGAACCGAATTCGAGTGACCAAGTGGCAGTCATAATTTGGGGGCATCACAGCCGCTCATGTGTGGGCCACTTACTCCACCACAGATCTCATCCATGAGCCTCTGAGCTTGGTCCTTGTCCAGATATCTAAGGAGACCTAATCCTGCATCTCTTTTGTAGAGTGCATCTCTGCTCAGGTTGAATTTCATAGCTAGTCGATGGATCTGCCTTCTTTCAGTCGGGCTCGCTTCAGCGGGTGTAGATCCATCTTGTAAGTACTTCTTGATATGCTGATACCAAGGGTGTTGGATGGGAGGTAGCTCATCCGATACTTCTCCAATATAATTCCCATAGGCTGGAGCCTTTTGTTGGGAAAATGTGAGGGTTGGCATGTCTTCCTTGTCATGTATGTTGATCAAGGAGGCCATGGTTGCTAGTGCATTCGCAAAATCATTCCTATTCCGAGGAATATGGAGGAAGGATATTTCTTCAAACTCCGAAGCCATCTGTAAAACCTGCCGATGGTAAGGCAACAAGTGTAGACCTTTGGTGTGATAAATTCATGTGGTTTGTCTGATTAGTAACTCAGAATCTCCAAAGACAGTTAACCGTCTGATGCCCATTGATTGGGCAAGTTTTAGCCCCATGATACAACCTTCATATTCAGCTGTGTTGTTGGTGTTGACTGTAATAACCCGATATTTTCAATATAAATAAATCAGAAATTTTGCGTATAATTTTTATTTTATTTATTAAAATAAATATGGGGAATATGTGCCAAGATAATGTGGATATATATGTATGTGATAAATAAAATATATTTATTACATGAATAATTACAAATGATTTTATTTTATAATTATTGATCATTATAATTTATATTCTAATAATAATTAATTTTATAGTAGAAATGTTTTTATTAATTACTTTCCATGAAAATATGATTATTTATTATTTAAATAATATATGAAATAATTATTAGAATTATTATAATAAATATTTTATTATATGAATTTGTTCGATTATTCAAGTTAATTATTTTAACTTAATTAATAATGATATATATGCAAGATAAATCGATATGGAATCCAAACCCTAATTTTGGATTTTTGGCTAAGGAATGGGAATAATAATATAATATTATTATTTTTAAATGCTATAAATATGTACTGTATGTGTGTAATATTAATTTGTGGAACAATTTTTATGTAACATGACAAAACCCTAATCTTAATTGGTTAAACCATAATTTGAAAGTTAATTACGCGTTCAAGACGGTGTAGTAATTGTGTTATATGATTAATGTTGTTTTTTATAGGATTTAATTATGTTAATTAGGAAAACCCTTTTTAATTTTTGGAAATCATAATTAACTAGAAACCTTAATTCTAAAATTAGTAACCCTAATTAGTAAATTGAAATCCTAATTACTTTTTGGTAACCCTAATTATAAATTATAAGCCCTAATGCTATGTAGTGGACTTTAAACCCTAAATGTTCAAGTAATGTAATTACAAAAATAATTATATTTAGTAAACTCGAATTTATATTTTTAGAAATTATTTTTTTGTATTTTATTTTAAACCCTAAAATGAAATCCTAGAAATCTAATTTTTGAAAAACCTTAAGGGTTAAACCCTAAGGGTCAAACCCTAAGGGTCAAATCCTAAGGGTTTGCAAAGTTTACAAAATTTCCATTAAATTGGAAAGTCAAAAGACCATTTTGCCCTTATTGCATTATTTTTTTGATAACTTGTAAATCTATCAAGATATGGAGTTGGTGAACAAAACTAACAACCCCATGTGCTCTAAATAATCAGCAACAAGCCACATAATCAGTCATGTTCATTGCATCTAAGTTGTATAAATAGATTGGGAGAGAGAAAATAACATTTTGTTAGCTCATTTTGCACCAACACTCAACCAAATTCTCTCAAGCTCACCCACGAAATTAATTGCTAGACCAGTCCTAAACAAAGCCCCGCTAACACCTATAACAGATCAGTAGCCAAGAATTAAAAGATTGTTCATAAGAGGTATAAACCCTAAAACAAAATCTGATCTTTGATCCTATGTTAAATGATGTGTTTTTATGTTAAAACATGTTGAATATAGTATATAATGATGATCTGGGTTGATAGATGTTAGATCCATAACATTTATAGGCTCGGATTTGAAGATTTTCAAAATCTGGAAAAAGTTTAAACTGTGGTCTGACAACGAATATCAGTGGCTCTAGATTCTTGCCTGATCATGATATTTGTTGTTTTCTGTTTTAGATATGTAGTTTGATATGTGGTCTTTGATCTGGATCTGGAATCAGGCTTAGATCGTGTCTAGATTACAAGTTATGGCCGGTCAAACCACGTTGACTGGCCATGACCATGCGAAATCTGGGTAACCCAGAACGTGTCCAGGAAGCTCTGACAGGATTTTCATGGGCACGGATCTGACAGTGGTTTGATAATATGTTCTTGATTTTGTATCTAAGTTGTAGTATGTTGTTTATATTACATGATAGTGTCTTTAGATCACATAAACATTAAACATGTTGAAAGTAATGGTTGGTTATACCAGGCAGAACGACCGTGACATCTGTTTTCTGGGTAACCCAAAAAATCGATGAACATTTCTTCTGACATGGTTTGACCAGGCTGGGTCTATTGTTTGTGATGTTATTATATGTATATTATGTGATAGATCTCTTCTTTTACATGTTTACTAAAACTTGGAACCCTTAGATCACTAAACCTCTACAAGAATCACAAGTTATAGAAGACCAAAGTAAGACAGCTGAACTGTTCTTCATTTCTGGGTAACCCAGAAATGAAGAACAGCTCTGACAGATACTTTGGAGGCTTAGATCTCCTTCGTTAGTTGTTGTTTGATTATGTTGATTGTTGGAGCTTGTAGTATGGTACTAGTACTACAAGTTATGACCAGAAGTATGCCCAAAAATATTACAGTTTACGAATTAAACTTGGTCAAACTAGCTAACTCGAAACTGACGTATGAGTGTTCTTGAGCCTCAAGAACACCTAAGGCGACGATTTCTGTGATAACCCGGGATTTCGAATAATCCGAATTTTACGAATAATCTTTTTTTTAATTAATATTAATATTAATTATTAATTTAGTGACAAGTATCTGTGATACGAGTCTCAAGAAGGGGTCAATTTGTGTAGTGACCAATAAATTAAGAGTAGAGTTGTGCTTAACGGAGAATAGAAACCCTAACCCTAGTTACGGATAGGGATTCGATAGGAAATATAATTAAAATAATTATATTAAAGAGTGCGTGTTTGTACTGTATGGTATTAGTGATCAATGATTGATCAGGTAAGGTTTAAATTTAGTAAACCCTAATAAGGGATTTGAAACCTTAATCTCCAGATTAGAAACCCTAACGAACCGTTAGAAACCCTAATCGAAAGTCGGGAAACCCTAATTTTAAATTCGAGAATCCTAAACCCTAACTAGGAAATCCTAATCCTAATTAGTAAGCCCTAAAGTGATTAGTAAATGTTAATATAATTAGGAAACCCTAATTATACTTTAGAAATATTAATTTCTATTTAAAACCCTAATTTTATTTTAGAAATCTTAATTTTCTATTTAAAAATCCTAATTAGAAAATTCTAGAATTGGAGTTTTTAAAACCTAAGGGTTAGAACCTTAGGGTTAAACTCTAAGGGTTTGGACAATTGACCATCATGCCATTAAAATTATAAGAACAATGACCAAAATGCCTTTTATGGATTTTTTTATTAGGTTACTTGTAAAATTTGTTAAACCTTTAGTTGGTGACCAACTAAAGGCAGCCAATTGACTCTTGTCTCAGCTATACACTGATCCAAATCGCCACCTAGCATGAGAGGATTCATTGAATCAATTATTTAGGTGATAAAGAGAGAGAAAGTCACACAATTTGCTTATTTTGCTATCTTACTCTCAACAACTCTATTTCTCTCAAACCTCCGAATTCCTTAAGTATTTCAGTCACATAACCAGCCCCTAGATCATCAGGATCAGTGGAGAAGAGCTTAGATTAAGGATTGGATAATATAAGGTATAAACCCTAAACCTACTTTGATCTTGTATGCAAAGAATGATTTCGTGTTTATGTGTTTAGATGTTTGCTAGAAGGTGTTTTAAGATGATCTATAATGATCCATAGCATCAAAGTGCCTTAAAATGGTGTTTTTTAAAAACTGTTCTTGAGCTATAAGGTCATCTGACAAGCTAATGTCAGTGGAAATAGATCTTTGCCTGTTCATGATTCTTGATGTTTTATGTTTTAGATCTATAGCTTGATATGTGGTCTGTGATCTGGAAGTATAAACACATTCATCACATGTCTAGATTTCATTTTATTCTTGGTCAAAACCTGTTGACCTGGCATTACCAGTCAATATCTGGGCAACCCAGAAATTTAAAAACCGTGCCTGACAACGTTTTCACGTTTCTTGATCTGTCAGGTTTTGTGAGTTTTGTTGATGTTTTTGTAATCAATGTGTAGTCTACTGTCTGGACTATAGATCTATGCCTTAAAACCCCTTAAACAACAACTATGTTGGAGGTAGGAGATGGTCAAAGTAGTCATCCGAAACTGATTTTGAGTTTCTGGAAATTCCAGAAATCGTAAGAACTCGCCCTCTGACATAGTTTGACCGTGATAAATCTGACAATTTGGATATTGTTGAACTGCGATGTTGTTATATACATGTTCTTTGACACATGGACTATATATTTGAATCATGATAATGGCCAATTAATGACCAGAACACCAAATGAAGTGAACTAGAAAATGGACCCTCAAAGCTGCTGGGTTTCTGGGTTACCCAGAAAACCCAGGAGCTGTCTGACAACTACTTTGGGAGATCAGATCTTCGTGTTGGTTTGTGTTATGACCTAAATGATGATTGGAGATTGTAGTGCTACATTCCGACTACACAATCACAGTTCCAGATAGCCCTGAAACGCATTACACAGAGAATCAATCGCGGTCAAACGTGACCCCTTGAAACACTGACTGTCAGTGTTCTTGAGCCAAGAACACCTAACACGACAGACAAGTGTCGCTAAAGGCCTACAACGATGGATTAAATTGATTTAATTTCTAATTTTTCCAGAAATTAATTAAAAATAGAAAATAAATTCTAAAAATTACAAAAATGGTTTTTAAAATTATTTTAAATTATGAAAAATAACATTTAATAATTTCAGATATTTTTCATTAATATTTATAATTATTTGAATATTAATGATAATTAATTTATTTAATTAGTGTTTTAAATAAATTAGAGAAAAATGATTTTAATATTATAAAAATCATTTTAAATAAGAATAAAGTATTTAAAAATCTTTTGAGTTATAAAATGTAACTTTTAATATTTTTAGAGAATTTTAATTAATAATTTAATATTAATGATATTAGATTTATATAATTATTGTATTAAATAAATAAGTTAAAAATAATTTTATTGATTTAAAAATCATTTTAAATGAGAATAAAGTGTTAGAAAATATTTTGAATTATAAAATATAATTTTCAATATTTTTGGAGAATTCTCATTAATAAACTAATATTAATGATATTAGATTTATTTAATTATTATATTAAATAAATGAATTAAAAATGATTTTATTAATTTAAAAATCATTTAAAAAGAAAAAAATGATTTAAAAATATTCTAAGATATAATTAATGACTTTTAATGGATAATAATTTTATTAATATTTAAATATTAATCAGTGATGTTTTAAAAATGATTTTAATGATTAAAAAATCATTTAAGTAGAATATTGATAATTTAAAAATATTTTAAGTTATTATTAATAACTTTAATATTTTGACAAATATGACATTAATATTTTACTATTATTAAATATTAATGATGATAAGATTATTCGATATTTAAATCATTTAAAAATGATTCCAGTGTTTGAAAAATTATTATAAATTATAATAATTGTTTATAAATTATTAAAAGCATCCGAAAAATGTCATAAATGATATTTAACTTATCTAAAATAATATTGAAGCTTAGAGACCAAGTTTAAATGACAATATAAGTGTTAATTATCGGATAGGGTAACCAGTACACCGAGATCAGACCAAAGTCCAAACAGACAGAACTAGTTAGACTTGATAAGTGTTTATATAGGTTATAAACACCGATGTGACTATGTGGTAATGTGTCTAGGAGAAGTATTAACTGTAAATTACAGTATTATGTGTTGTGAATTATTGTGCTAATTGTGAGACCGATATTATTGGTTATAGGTCTTTCGAAAGCAGATAAGTATATTGTATAGCAGTAATCAACGCGGAAGGCAAGTTTCCTAACTCAACCTTGAGTTAATACTATTCAATTATTATGGTGGTTAATTATTATTGATTAGACCACGTCCAATAATTTATTGTTGATTATTCGCAGTTAGTGCATGTTTAACAATTCAAATTTAATTAGTGATTATGAGAATATACTTGTAGAATAACTGTTGTTGGATATTCACATCCGTAGAATCTATTATTGATTTCAAATAGTATAGTTAAATTCTGTCTATTGTTTAATCGTATTGAAACATGTCTTAGCTAATTGTTTTGGCTAGAAGAACATTTGTTAGAACTTGATAGGTTCAAGAAGAGAAGAGAAGAGAATTCAATTATTATTGATAGGTCAATGCCAAATGTTTAATTTAGATCAAAAAAGCAAAACTTGATAGGTTTGAGAAGAGAAGAGAAGAGACGTGATTAGATATTGAAATCATTGCATTTCGTTGTTAAATCAAATCCTGATTCAAAGACTGAGAAGAACAACCTTTTATATAAAGGGAACATTTTAGGTCGTATATTAAACGTTCACAAGACTATTAAGTATTATGCATAATATAGGGTATAATAAAGCTGATCACTTGTTATACTTGCAGAGGGGTATGATTTAATCTTTATGGTTATCTCGATACACTGTGTATATATCAAAGTAAATCTTTGATAGATGCAGAAGAGAAGTTCTAGATCGATGGATCGCTCAAATAAATCTGGAAAAAATTCCACTTTGTTATTGCGTAGAATTGATTCTTGATTATTCAATAGAATATCGTAGAAACTTTGAAAGCGTTGTACTCTTTCGTTATCAAATTATTGTGTTGCATAGATTGTGAGAAGACTTGTTAGTAATTAGAGATTTGTTAAGCTATTTCAAAGTTCCCCGAACTTTGGTGTCATTCTATCAAAATAGATAGTCTATTATTCTAATACTTATACATTCATTGTATATCTTAACTTGTGTGGCAAATTTGTTGCTCACCCTTGCTAAATAAAACTTTTAAGCTAGGGACGAAGTGGCAGGAGGTGTTGTAAAGAACAAAGGCAAAGACATAATGATAACATAATTTTATGAATATTATTATTATATTGTATTTGTGAACCCTTTTTGTATAACTTAAGGGTATGTTTGTAATGTTAAGGTTAGAGAACCTGGGGTAATGTATTAACTATATCTGTTAATGAAGTGTATGTTCTTATTTATAAATTAAATGGGTAGTTAAATGTTATTTATATAGTGGATCGTGAGCACCAAACTCGGGGGTCAGGTAACCCGGATTTCGGGGTGTCACAGGTTGGTATCAAAGCTGTAGGTTATAAACCTTAAGTGGGGTGGGGGAAAACCCTAGGATTATAACCATACGCGAGATAGAGAAAACTCATTTAGAGTACTATGTTAGGGATTGCCAAAATATATTGATAGTGAGATATGTGGACACATAGTGTGAGAAGTTCGTACTAGAGAAGTATTAGTCAAGTCATTTAGACTGATTGTAGGATGTCTGGAGAAGATGAAATGAGTGCGGAGATGCTAGCGGCTGTTGTACCAGTGCCAGTAGCCGAGGTGCCAGCGCAAAGCGAGTCAGTTGAAGAGGTTAAAAGAGATGAACCTATGATCAATCTCGGGAGTGATCGTGATGATTACCCCTAGATGTATCTAAGTGGTGGTGAGGAGGCGGAGTCCGAAGAAGCTAAGGTGGAGAAAGAGAATAAGACTAAAGTTGGAGAACAAGATCAAGTATCTGCAGAAGTTCAAGAACTCCGGAGAAAAGTATTTCTCTTGGAGGATTTGTGGAAGACAGAGCGAGCATTACACGAGATGACCGATGAACAGAACAAGCTGAAGGCGCAGGTGGAAAGGATGAAGACTAAAGGTGGTGGATTGTCTGAAGGAACAATCAAGCAGCAGAAAGACAAGAATAATAGAAAGAGGGACAACGACAACGATGATTCTGAAAATTCAAACCCGAAGAAGAAGCAAGTCTGCAGCAAGTGTGGAAAGACTCACGTGGGAGAATGCATGATGTGGAAGAATGTGTGCTTCAATTTTAAGCAGGAAGGACATATTTCCCTGCATTGTCCTAAGTCGATTATGAGGAAGTGTTTTTCGTGTGGGAGAACATGTCATTGATTCAACAAGTGTCCCAGTAAGTAGAAGACTGGTGAAGGGAGTGGACGGTAGATAGCTTAAGTTTAAGCGATAATATCTTTTGATAGAGTGTAATATTAACGGTTGTAATATCAAGAATGATGTGTGAACATATGAAAATATATATGTTTGTATGAATAAAATCTTTATTTTCTATATGAATATATGATTAAGATTAATTTGTGAGTTCTTAAAACTCATACTTATGGTAAGTTCATGACTCATAATTATATGAGAAGTTTTGAACCTCTCAGCGAATGGACGCCAAAGGTCTGACTAGGATAAGTTCAGAAATTCATATAATTATGGAAAGTTCCTGAACCCCTAGGTGTGGTAAGTTTGAAGAACTGGGAATAGTTATGTGTGAATGGAGAATTATGACTTTTTTGTTTAAAGTCAGAGAATTACAACTTATGTTTAAAGTTGTGTTGTTAATCCCGATATTATTTAAAAAGGGATAATGCTATATATCTGTGTTAAGTGCTAGATGTACTGTATGCTATTTGAATAAATATGCGATTATATGAGAATTTTTTAATTCTTATTATGTTATTAATAAGAATCTGTGTAGAAAAGGAGAATTAATGTAAGATTTTTTTATCAGATAATGCCGCCAAGGAAGGGAGTTCTAAAATGAAATATGGAAGAACAATTTTTGAATCTAAAGTAGAAGAATATGTCAGTGGCAGAATATTTTGTCAAGTTCGATGAGTTAGCAAAATTTGCTCCACATCAAGTGGACACTGAGGAGCTTAAAGCACGATGTTTTAGGAACGGATTGAAATCATTGGTACTCAAGAAGTTAGATGTGCTGCAAATTAATTCATTTTCAACTTTATTAGAAAAAGCCATTATCGCTGAAGAAGAAATGGAAGCTGTATTGAAGAATAGTCAAGAACAAATAAAGGAGACTGAAGGAAATAATATTATAGGTGGTAATGGAGGCAGGGATTTTAATAAACGTAAGAGGGATGATAATGTTAATTTAAGAAATAATCTAAAAGAGAATAGGAGGAAGGTGCACCGTGTGTAGTTTGCGGGAAGCATCATCAAGGAGTTTGTTTGAAGAAAAAAGGAATCTGTTACAACTGTGGCCAGGAGGGACACATGTCTCCTAAGTGTCCCATTCCAAAGAAGACACGAGATTGTTTTGCGTGTGGATCAATTGATCATCTGGTGCGTGATTGCCCAAAGAAGAAGGTGAATAAGGGAACCAGCAGAGGAACACTATGGAACAAAAAATTAGCTCAGCAGGGAAGACCAACATCATTCACTTTTAGCATGATAGTTCCAAATGCAGCAGCTGTCCATGAAGAGGCGACAGGTAACGAGTTCGGTCAAAAATTAAATTACGCGAGAAATACGAGTTAGATATTGCTGTGATTTGTTTTCTTTTATACGATCCAAATCACAGGTTAGAAGTTGAGACACAAATTAATATTGTGTTGTTAAAAATGAATTGATGATACAACTTTAAAAGATTGTAGAGAATAAGAAAGTGGTGATTCCGAGGACGGAATCCTTTTAAGGAGGGGTGAATGTAATAACCTGGGATTTCGAATAATCCGAATTTTACGAATAATATTTTTTTAAATTAATATTAATTATCAATTTAGTGACAAGTATATGTCATACGAGTCTCGAGAAGGGGTCAATTTGTGTAGTAACTAATAAATTAAGAGTAGAGTTGTGCTTAACAGAGAATAGAAACCCTAACCCTAGTTACAGATAGGGATTCGATAAAAAATATAATTAAAATAATTATATTAATGAGTGCGTGTTTGTAGTGTATGGTATTAGTGATTAATGATTGATCGGGTAAGGTTTAAATTTAGTAAAACCTAATAAGGGATTAGAAACCCTAATTTTCAGATTAAAAACCCTAACGTACTGTTAGAAACCTTAATCGAAAGCCGAGAAACCCTAATTTTAAATTCGAGAATCCTAAACCCTAATTAGGAAATCCTAATCCTAATTAGTAAGCCCTAAAGTGATTAATAAACGTTAATATAATTAGGAAACCCTAATTATACTTTAGAAATATTAATTTCTATTTAAAACCCTAATTTTATTTTAGAAATCTTAATTTTTTATTTAAAAACCCTAACTAGAAAATTCTAGAATTGGAGTTTGTAAAACCTAAGGGTTAGAACCATAGGGTTAAACCCTAAGGGTTTGGACAATTGACCATCATGCCATTAAAATTATAAGAACAATGACCAAAATGCCCTTTATGGATTTTTTTTATTAGGTTACTTGTAAAATTTGCTTAACCTTTAGTTGGTGACCAACTAAAGGCAACCAATTGACTCTTGTCTCAGCTATACATTGATCCAAATCGCCACCTAGCATGAGAGGATTCATTGAATCAATTATTTAGGTGATAAAGAGAGAGAAAGTAACACAATTTGCTTATTTTGCTATCTTACTCTCAAAAACTCTCTCTCTCTCTCTCTCAAACCTCCGAATTCCTTAAGTATTTTAGTCACATAACCAGCCCCTAGATCATCAAGATCAGTGGAGAAGAGCTTAAATCAACGATTGGATAATATAAGGTATAAACCCTAAACCTACTTTGATCTTGTATGCAAAGAATGATTTCGTGTTTATGTGTTTAGATGTTTGCTAGAAGGTGTTTTATGATGATCTATAATGATCCATCATAGATCCATAGCATCAAAGTGCCTTAAAATGGTATTTTTTAAAAACTGTTCTTGAGCTCTAAGGTCGTCTGACAAGCTAATGTTAGTGGACATAGATCTCTGTCTGTTTATGATTTTTGATGTTTTATGTTTTAGATCTTCTATTGCTTGATATGTGGTCTGTGATCTGGAAGTGTAAACACAGTCATCACATGTCTAGATTTCATTTTATTCTTGGTCAAAACCTGTTGGCCGGGCATGACCAGTCAAAATCTGGGCAACCCAGAAATTTAAAAACCGTGCCTGACAACGTTTTCACGTTCCTTGATCTGTCAAGTTTTGTGAGTTTTGTTGATTTTTTTGTATTCCATGTGTAGTCTGCTATCTGGACTATAGATCTATGTCTTAAAACCCCTTAAACAACAACTATGTTGGAGGTAGGAGATGGTCAAAGTAGCCATCCGAGACTGATTTTGAGTTTCTGGAATTTCCAAAAACCGTAAGAACTAAGCCCTCGACATAACTTGGTATCGTGCTTCGTCGTGATTTGGATATTGTTGAACTGCGATGTTGTTATATAAATGTTCTTTGACACATTGACTATAGATTTGAATCATTATATTGGCCATTTAATGACCAGAACACCAAATGAAGTGAACTAGAAAATGGACCCTCGAAGCTGCTGGGTTTCTAGGTTACCTAGAAAACCTAGGAGCTGTCTGACAGCTACTTTGGGAGATCAGATCTTCGTGTTGGTTTGTGTTATGACCTAAATGATGATTTGAGATTGTAGTGCTACATTCATACTACACAATCACAGTTCCAGATAGCCCTAAAACGCATTACAAAGAGAATCAATCGCGGTCAAACTTGACCCCTTTAAACATTGACTGTCAGTGTTCTTGAGCCAAGAACACCTAGCACGGCAGACAAGTGTCGCTAAAGGCCTACAACGACAGATTAAATACTTTGTTAAGCTATTTCAAAGTTCCCCGAACTTTGGTGTCATTCTATCAAAATAGATATTCTATTATTCTAATACTTATCCATTCATTGTATATCTTAACTTGCGGGGCAAATTTGTTGCTCACCCTTGCTAAATAAAACTTTTCAGCTAGGGACGAACTGGCAGGAGGTGCTGTGAAGAACAAAGGCAAAGGCATAGTGATATCATAATTTTATGAATATTATTATTATGTTGTATTTGTGAACCCTTTTTGTATAACTTAAGGGTATGTTTGTAATGTTAAGGTTAGAGAACCTGGGGTAATCTATTAACTATATCCGTTAATGAAGTGTCTGTTCTTATTTATAAATTAAATGGGTAGTTAAATATTATTTATATTGTGGATCGTGAGCACCAAACTCGGGGGGTCAGGTAACCCGGATTTGGGGGTGTCATAGTTTTTATCGCCAAAGGCTTTAACGACAAACTTGGTTAATTTTAATTAATTAATTTCCAAAAATTAATTAAAAATAGAAATTAATTATTTAAAATTCCAAAATTAGTTTTAAAAATTATTTTAAATTATAAAAATTAACTTTTAATAATTTGACATATTTTTCATAAATATTAATATTTATTTGGATATTATTAATATTTAATTTATTTAATAAATGTATTAAATAAATTGATTAAAAATGATTTTATTATATTAAAAATCATTTTAAATAATAAAATGGTATTTAATAATATTTTAAGTTATAAAATATAACTTTTAATATTTTAAGACAAATTTCATTAATTATTTAATATTAATGATATTAGATTTATTTAATAAATATAATAAATAAATTAGTTTAAAATGATTTTAATATTAAAAAATCATTTTAAATGAAAATAAATGTTTTAAAAATATTTTAAGTTATAAAAGATAACTTTTAATATTTAAAGGTAAATTTCATTAATAATTTAAAATTAAATGATATTAGAGTTATTTAATAATAATATTAAATAAATAATTTAAAAATATGTTTATTAATCTAAAAATCATTTAAAAGGAAATAAATGAATTAAAAAATATTTTGAGTTATAATTAATGACTTTTAATATTTTGATAAATAATACATTAATACTTAAATATTAATGATAATTATTTAAAAATGATTTTAATTATTTTAAAATCATTTAAGAGTAATAAAATGTTTTATAAATATTTTGAGTTATTATAAATAACTTAATATTTTGGCAATGGTTTCATTAATAATTTAATATTAATTAAATATTAATAATAATAGAATTATTTAATATTTAAATCATTTAAAAATGATTCCAGTGTTTGAAAAATCATGATAAATTATAATAATTATTTAAAAATTATTATAAGGCTATGAAAAATAATTAATCGATATTTAAAATATATAAAACGAATATTGAACTACGAGAATACGGTTTTAGACTCGATATTTACAGATAAAGTCGCTTAAATTTTATCAAATATTTTAGAAATTAATTCTGACTTAGATAATTGGATTAGATACGTGTTTGTTTATGATTCAATGACTGCTAAACATATGTGATAATGTGATTAGGGTATGTGCTGACTGCAAATAGCAGTACTATGTGTTATGATATAATATTCTAATCGAACGAATAATCTTATTAATGATAGATTGTTGTATAAAAGAAAAAACTAAGTTGCGTATTGTAAGTAGCAGACCAGGCAAGTATCCTACCTTTGCATTTACTTTATACAATGGGCATAAGTAAGAAAGTTTCAGAATTATATTATTATTGTGCCAGATTATTAACCCTATTGTTATATATATTATATCCGATCATTGTTTATCAACATAGTATTATATTATAATTCAAATATTTATTATGTTTTTTAATTTCTATATATGGTTCTACAAGTGTCCTCACTTGGATAATCATTGTATTTGATCACATGTTGATACACATTTATAAATTTCTGGTATGTATATGTTAACTTAAAAGCCGTCTAAGCTAATTGATTTGGCTAGACACAAACTTATAGATTATTGTTGAACAAGATAAAACCTTACTATTATCCAATCGAATTGTTTTGGTTTGGAATCCCGACTAAATATGAACATCTCGTATATGGGAAAACTTTTTGAGCGCCAAAGGCATATAGATGAATGATAATATCGTTATTGCATGTAGTATTGATAAATACAAGGCATAACGGGCTGATCACCCCCCGTGCCTGTAAGTTATGACAGTTTATATATGAATTTCTGTTTAACCTTTTCGAAAATAGAAAACAATGTTCATAGTCTGTCGACTAATCCCCAGATATAGTCAATACGTAGTTTCAAAAATTTGATATAGAATTAATATATTATTATTGGTTCAGTTTATTTCGTAACTATTATTCGTTGTAGAAGTGTCGTACAAAGAAAATATTTAATCCTTTCAGCTAATATTTATAATTGCTAGTATTTGCTAGGCACTCAAATGCTCATCCTTGCTTAATTTAAAATATTTTTAGCTTAATTTAAAATGTTTTTAGCTAATAACTAGACTTTATTAAGACTATGATATTATTAGTATCATGTATTATAATGAATGTATTAAAGGTTATGTCTTGGGTTTAAATTCTGATAAATATGTAAATTAAGTTTGGTATCTATATTATTGTTATTATTATTAGTATTATTCCGCTTATAGAAATGGTATCGTGAATCACCAAGTTCGGGTTTCAAGTACCTGAATTTGGGGGCGTCACAAGTTGGTATCAGAGCTTTAGGGTTAGAAACCTTAGGTGGGATAGACCTTAGGCTATAACCTTAGAACAGAGGGAAATGTTAAAAATACAAATAACTCATATAGAGTTTAAAAGGAGATGAGTTGGATAAATTCATCATCAACAAAATAAAAGATAACTTATATAAAACTATTATTTGCTGTGTGTATATACTATATGCTAACCAGGATAATTTATGTGTGTAGATGTCTGGTGGAAAAGGCTTGTTATATGCTTATAGCATGGAGAAGGATCAAATCCATACACTCGAGCTAATATCAAAGCCAAAAGCTGAAATAGAGGCTCACAATGAAAATAACTCGGAGGAGGTAGTTATCGTGGAAAACGTAGTACTAGATTGAGAAATGGTGGAACTTACAGATAGTGATTCAGACACTAAAGTTGAAGCTGATAAAGCACCAACGGAGGTGCAGAATCTGAGGAACACGATTTCTTCTCTGGAAAAGCTGTGGGAAATAGAAAAGCTACTAAATAGTCAATTGCGAAAAGCCTTAATAGAAACAATGGAAGAATAAGATAAGCTTAAAATCCAAATTGATCAGATGGGAGCCACAAACAACAAATCGTGTGTAGCTCCGAGCAAGAAGGGGAAAAGAAAGATAAAAGGCCACAACTTAGGAAAATCCGATAAGAAATGGAAAAAGATATATTATATTTGCGGCTATGAGGGACATACCTCTCTTTATTGTCCCGACTATAAACCAGGTGCATGTTTTATTTATGGATTGGAAGGTTATCAGGTGAAAGATTGTCCAAGAAAAAGGCGTAGTGAATAGGTAGTATAGGTTCTGTTGTGTAGGTCTATTTAATGTAATATATATGAATAGTATGCCTGTGTAATGTAATATTATAAAACTTTTGTACAAGTGGTGTAGTAAATCCTTAATTTTGTAGTCACAAAGGGATATCTGATGTTTAAAGCAGTATGTGCTATGTTATGTAAAGTATTTTGAAATCGTTGAATGAATATGAATCTATGTTTGAGATAAGTTTAATATATTAAACTTATACGATAAGGTTTAGAATGTAAGTTAATAAAGAATAAATTATGTTTTCTTTAATCAGATAATGCCGCCAAGATGACAAACTCGAAATTAAAGGGAAGAAGAATCTGTCAACAACGCTGAGGGACAACAACAAGCAGAACCGATGCGACACTTTGCAAACATGGTAGCACATGCTATACAACAAGGAATGCCAGACACATAGAACTAGCCGGATAATCGCTTGGCAAACTTCAAAGATTTTAAGGCTGTAGGACCGCCAAAATTCAGAGGTACAACTAACCCTGCAGAAGCCCAGACTTGGATTAAGGAAATTGAAAAGGCGTTTGTAATAGCTAGGGTAGCTGAGGGGCAAAAGACCGCTTTTTCCACCTACATGATGAAAGGGTAGGTGAACTTTTGGTGGGAAACAAATCAGGCGAGGGCAGGAGAAGGAATAGTTACTTGGGATAGGTTCAAAACTTTATTTTTTGAAAATTATTTTTCATCTAGTATGCAGGCTAGGTTAGAGGTGAAGTTTCTAGAATTAAAATTGGACAATATGACGGTGTCAGAATACGCCGCTAAGTTTAATGAGTTGGCTAGGTTCGCTCCGCATCAAGTTGATACGGAGGCTAGGAAAGCAAGAAGGTTTGAGCTAGGATTAAAACCCTGGCTCTATAATAAGGTGGCGGTGTTGCAGATCAACACTTTTGCAACACTCATAGAAAAAGCTATTATAGCTGAGGAGGGGAGTGAGGCCATGAGCCTCTACAACAAGGAGAAGAAGAACGAAGGCAAGGTTGTAGGAACTGTGAAGGTGGAAGCTAATAGTTGGAATAGGGGTGAAAAGAGGAAGGGAAACTATTTTGGAAATGTCCAGGTGAAACAGGAAGGTGTGAAGAAGCAAGTGGTGCCGTGTAAGAATTGTGGAAAGAACCATACATGTGAGTGTCTGAAGGGAAAGTTTATATGCTATAAGTGTAGGCAGGAGGCCATATCTCTCCCAACTGCCCTAATCCAAGGATGAACACTGGTTGTTTTATCTACGGGTCAATGGAACATAAGGTGAAAGATTGCCCGAAAAGGAGAATGGAGGCAGGGAGTGTAACTACTGGCAAGAGCAGCGGGACTTTGGCGATCACGGGACCAACGTCATCCAGCAAGCCAACGAAATCAACAGCGAGAGTCTACAACATGACGGTCTAGGATATTGTGACAGCTGGTGATGGAACTCCACGTATTATTCGTATAACTTTTATTTTCTTATATACATGATTTTTCTATTTATAGTAAAGTATTTTATAAAGAAATTTTGAAGGAGGAATTTGAGTTCTTTTAGAAATCGAATTTTCGTTTAATCAGATTGTCAAGCTTTATGCTGAATAGTTAAAAATCGGTTCGATCAAATATGATCGAGATTTACTTGCAATGATGTGACGAACGAGATTTTTGTAATTTAATTCTTAATATTTATTGAAGTAAATAAATATTTTCGATGATTTAATTATTAGATTAAATAATTAATTGATGCAGTTGTGGTAGATTAATTTAATTATATGTGTTACATTTATTAAATTAATGTGGAGAATTTTTATTATCGAAGTATGTCATTATGTGAGCTTATTGTATTAAAAAGAAATATTTAATAAGCCTAATGTTATTTTAATTAATTTAATTATTAATTAGAGAGTTAATAATTTGACATTATTTATTAATGAGAAAATTAATTATATGACTATGTGAATTTATGAGAAATTATTATATGTTATTTAATTAATTTAAATAAGATATTTGAATTGGGTGTGACATGAATTAAACTATATGAGAAAGCCTTATTAAATTAAATGGTTTTGTAATCTATTAAAGCTAGCCAAACATGGCCTTAGTGGGATTTGATTTCAGTTACCCATGTTTGGGTTAACTGACCATTATGCGCGTCAATGCTTTATTATATTATACGTATTCTCCTTTTTCTCTTATTATTTTTCTAAGTCTGGAAAAGCAGAGAGGGAGAGTGTTTGAGAAATTCAAAGAGAAAATTATATCTGTTAAAGAGAAATTGTGAGTGTGTAATCAACATGTAATTGGGAAAGGATCATCATTGATCACCTCTTCTAAATTATACTCAGGGTAATTTCTCCAAACCCAATATCTATTTTACGTTGTTTGAGTTTTACAAAAATGGCTTTCACAGTTTTCTGTAAAGTCTCTATGATGGGAAATTGTAAGGCTTAGGTGCATATATAGGTTAAGATGTTATCAAATCATATCTAATTATATATATTTTGTAAACCATAACATCAGTTTTATGAAAATACGTAGTATATGATTTCTACAAAATTACAGAGTATGGGTTTTGGCCTTATGGCCTTATACGTTTTATTTCATGTGTTGATCGTATATTATCCCTAAATTTTACACTGGTATGTTGTTATGCATGTTGATACGAAGAGACCAAAGTTTAAATAAACGGATTCGGTGTTATAACGAATCCGTAGTGACAATTTTCATGTTTTATTTTCAAAACCTTCAAGAACATCAAAGTCAGTGAAATTATAGATTTTAACTCTGTGATTATGTGTTTTAATGGGTTAAAATCACTCTATAAGTGTTGGATATTGATTATATATGAATTATAACATGTGGGTATGATTAATTTCGTGTAGTAATAATTTAATTGGAGTTTTTGGGCTGTGTTCTGCAATTTTCACGAATTGCAGAATAGTTTCTGATTCATGCATGCATGCTTCCAGCCTCAAGTTTTATGTCCCGTACATGCAACACGAAGCCTTAAATAAAAAAGTGAAATAAATACCACTCTCTCGAAAAGTTCATAAACAAAATTTTTTAAAGTGTTAAAGTCCATGAATGTGATATTAACTTAATGTAATGAACATAAAATTATGTTATAAGTATAATGAGATGTTAAAATAGATACTTAGCATGTGAATAACATAATTACATGTGGATTGAATTATTGATTACATAATTAAATTATTATTAATGAAGTGATATTATGTGACAGTAAATGTGATAATTTGACTAAGTATAGTCATAACCAAAGTTTAGACAAAAGAATGATCATTGATGATTAGTTAAGTTATAATTATCCGGTATTGTGAATGTGAATGGTATGTAGGATTAAATTCAAAGAACGTGCTTAGTTAAAAGTGTAATCTACGCATTGAGGCAAGTTTCCTAACCCTACTTGTCATTATTGTTCAAGTTTATTAGTTACCTCGAGTAAATTATCATTATTATTATTCAAGTTCAAATGTTATATTAAAGATTGATTATCTTTTTAAAGCATGATTCAGTTATACAATAATTGTCCTATTGTATACGTCTTGAGATTATTATTCAAATAGAATATCATTATTGTTGAACCTTATTAGACCAGTGAACTTTATTGATTCAACTAGTCCTTAGTTGATGAACGTTCTAAATTTTAGAACTCTTATTGAATTATCCAAACCAAACTTCCTTTAGTGCGCATCTTGAATGTCAAACCGAGATGAACAACCTGCGAAAGGGATTTACTTATCGTTAAGCGTTAAGATATTGTGCATGTATGGTACTAAGGGTTGATCCCCCTAAGTACGAGTAGAAAGGTCCATAGTCTTATGACTGTTCAAGGTCTTATGACCCTCAGAATTCTTTTGATTCTTGTTATTCATTCTTGATTCAAAAGTTGAGCTTTTATTCAGATGTCTTTGATTTACTCGCATGTTATTATACTGTTATTTCATTATTATACTTGTGGGCATTAGTGCTCACTCTTTCTTAATAATAACATTGCAGTTAAGAACGAAAGAACTGATGAACCTTCCACTAGTAAAGGCAAGGGCAAAGTTAGCAAGTGATGAAGACTTATTATTTTTATTAGATGATGTATTTATGCTCAAGACTTGAGTTAATGATGTTGTTTAAGACTTATTTGTTTATGATTCTGCACAGATGTTTAAGGTTTCGGATGTTGTAACCCTTAAGGGGAAGATTTTTATTCTATCTATTGCATGGTTTGCATTATGGGTAGATAGATAGATGATATTTGTACAGTGAACACCAAATCCCTTAGAATTGAAGTACCCGGATTTGGGGGTATCACAGATTGTGTATGCTATGTACCCTTGTATGTATAAGTTTTAAAACGCTAATTCTGGAGACAGAATCTTTATAAGGGAGGGTGAATGTAATAACCCGATATTTTCTATATAAATAAATCGTAAATTTTACATGATAATTTTTTTTTTTATTTATTAAAATAAATATAGAAATATGTGCTAAGATAATGTGGATATATATGTATGTGATAAATAAAATATATTTATTACATGAATAATTACAAATGATTTTATTTTAGAATTATTGATTATTATAAATTATATTCTAATAATAATTAATTTTATAGTAGAAATGTTTTTATTAATTATTTTCCATGAAAATATGATTATATATTATTTAAATAATATATGAAATGATTATTAGAATTATTATAATAAATATTTTATTATATGAATTTGTTGATTATTCAAGTTAATTATTTTTAACTTAATTAATAATGTTATATATGCAAGATAAATCAGATATGGAATCCAAACCCTAATTTTGGATTTTTGGCTAAGGAATGGAAATAATAATATAATATTATTATTTTACAATGCTATAAATATGTACTGTATGTTTGTAATGTTAATGTGTGGAACAGTTTTTATGTAACATGACAAAACCCTAATCTTAATTGGTTAAACCCTAATTCGAAAGTTAATTACACGTTCAAGACGGTGTAGTAATTGTGTTATATGATTTATGTTGTGGTTTATAGGATTTTATGTTAATTAGGAAAACCCTTTTTAATTTTTGGAAACCATAATTAACTAGAAACCCTAATTCAAAATTACTAATCCTAATTAGTAAATTGAAACCCTAATTACTTTTTGGTAACCCTAAATGTAAATTGTAAGCCCTAATGCTAATTAGTGGACTTTAAACCCTAAATGTTCAAGTAATGTAATTAGAAAACTAATTATATTTAGTAAACTCTAATTTATATTTTTGGAAATTATTTTTTTTGTATTTTATTTTAAACCCTAAAATGAAATCCTAGAAATCTAATTTTTGGAAAACCTTAGGGTTAAACCCTAAGGGTCAAACACTAAGGGTTTGCCAAATTTATAAAATTGCCATTAAATTGGAAAGTCAAAAGACCATTTTGCCCTTATTGCAATATTTTTTTGATATCTTGTAAATCTAGCAAGATATGGAGTTGGTGAACAAATCTAACAACCCCATGTGCTCTAAATAATCAGCAACAAGCCACATAATCAGTCATGTTCATTGCATCTAAGTTGTATAAATAGATTGGGAGAGAGAAAATAACATTTTGTTAGCTCATTTTGCACCAACACTCAACCAATTTCTCTCAAGCTCACCCACGAAATTAATTGCTAGACCAGTCCTAAACAAAGCCCCGCTAACACCTATAACAGATCAGTAGCCAAGAATTAAAAGATTGTTCATAAGAGGTATAAACCCTAAAACAAAATCTGATCTTTGATCCTATGTTAAATGATGTGTTTTTATGTTAAAACATGTTGAATATAGTATATAATGATGATCTGGGTTGATAGATGTTAGATCCATAACATTTATAGGCTCGGATTTGAAGATTTTCAAAATCTGGAAAAAGTTTAAATTGTGGTCTGACAACGAATATCAGTGGCTCTAGATTCTTGCCTGATCATGATATTTGTTGTTTTCTGTTTTAGATATGTTGTTTGATATGTGGTCGTTGATCTGGAATCGGGCTTAAATAGTGTCTAGATTGCAAGTTATGGCCGGTCAAACCACGTTGACTGGCCATGACCATGCGAAATCTGGGTAACCTAGAACGTGTCCAGGAAGCTCTGACAGAATTTTCATGGGCACAAATCTGACAGTGGTTTGATAATATGTTCTTGATTTTGTATCTAAGTTGTAGTATGTTGATTATACTACATGATAGTGTCTTTAGATCACATAAACATTAAACATGTTGAAAGTAATTGTTGGTCAAACCAGGCAGAACGACCATGCCATCTATTTTCTGGGTAACCTAGAAAACCGATGAGCATTTCTTCTGACATGGTTTGACCAGACTGGGCTTGTTGTTTGTGATGTTATTATATGTATATTATGTGATAGATCTCTTCTTTTACATGTTTACTAAAACTTGGAACCCTTAGATTACTAAACCTCTACAAGAATCACAAGTTATAGAAGCCCAGTAAGTAGTAGCGGTTGAATCTGTTTCTTCATTTCGGGAAACCCGAAATGAAGAACAACTTCCAACGATACTTTGGAGGCTTAGATCTCCTTCGTTAGTTGCTGTTTGATCATGTTGATTGTTGGAGCTTGTAGTATGGTACTAGTACTACAAGTTATGACCAGAAGTATGCCCAAAAATATTACAGTTTACGAATTAAACTTGGTCAAACTAGCTAACTCGAAACTGGCGTATGATTGTTCTTGAGCCTCAAGAACACCTAATGCGACGGTTTTTGTCGCCAAAGGCTTTAGCGACAAACTTAGTTAATTTTAAGTAATTAATTTCCAAAAATCATTTAAAATAGAAATTAATTATTAAAAATTCCAAAAAATAGTTTTTGAAATTATTTTAAGTTATAAAAATTAGCTTTTAATAATTTGACATATTTTTCATAAATATTAATATTTATTTGGATATTATTAATATTTAATTTATTTAATAAATGTATTAAATAAATTGATTAAAATGATTTTATTATATTAAAAATCATTTTAAATAATAAAATAGTTATTAATAAAATATAGCTTTTAATATTTTAAGACAAATTTCTTTATATTTAAAATTAATGATATTTGATTTATTTAATAATTATATTAAATAAATTAGTTTTAAAATGATTTTAATATTAGAAAAATTATTTTAAATGAAAATAAATGTTTTAAAAATATTTGAAGTTATAAAATATAACTTTTAATATTTAATGGTAAATTTCATTAATAATTTAATATTAAATGATATTAGAGTTATTTAATATTAATATTAAATAAATAATTTAAAAATTGTTTTATTAATCTAAAAATCATTTAAAATGGAAATAAATGAATTAAAAATATTTTGAGTTATAATTAATGACTTTTAATATTGTGATAAATAATACATTAATACTTAAATTTTAATGATAATTATTTAAAAATTATTATAAGGCTATGAAAAATAATACGACTGATGTTTAAAATATCTAAACGAATATTGAACTACAGAATAAATTTTTGACTCGATATTTACCCGATAAAGACATCGGTACACCGAAATATTTTAGAAATTTATCCAGACTTAGATAATTGGATTAGATACGTGTTTGTTTATGATTCAATAACTGCTAAACATATGTGACAATGTGATTATGGTATGTGCTAACTGCAAATAGCAGTACTATATGTTATGATATAATATTCTAATCGAACGAATGATCTTATTAATGATAGGTTGCTATATAAAAGATAAAACTAAGTTGCGTATTGTAAGCAGTAGACCAGGCAAGTATCCTACCTTTGCATTTACTTTATGTAATGGACATAAGTAAGAAAGTTTCAGAATTATATTATTATTGTGCCAGATTATTAACCCTATTGTTATATATATTATATCCGATTATTGTTTATCAACATAGTATTATATTATAATTCAAATATTTATTCTGTTCGTTAATTTCTATATATGGTTATACAAGTGTCCTCACTTGGATAATCATTATATTTGATCACATGTTGATACACATTTATAAATTTTTGATATATATATATATATATATATATATATATATATATATATATATTAACTTAAAAGTCTCCTAAGCTAATTGATTTGGCTAGACACAAACTTATAGATTATTGTTGAACAAGATAAAACCTTACTATTATCCAACCGAATTGTTTTGGTTTGGAATCCCGACTAAGTATGAACATCCCGTACATGGGAAAATTTTTTGTGCGCAAAAGGCGGATAGATGAACGATAATATCGTTCTTGCATGTAGTATTGATCAATATAGGGCTTAACGGGCTGATCACCCCCCGTGCCTGTAAGTTATGACGGTTTATAGATGAAGTTCTGTTTAACCTTTTTGAAAATAGAAAATAATGTTCATAGTCTATCGACTAATCCCCAGATATAGTCAGTACGTAGTTTCAAAAATTTGATATAGAATTAATATATTATTATTGGTTCAGTTTACTTCATAACTATTGATTCGTTGTAGAAGTGTCGTACAAAGAAAACATTTAATCCTTTCAACTAATATTTATAATTGCTATTACTTGCTTGGCATTCAAATGCTCATCCTTGCTTAATTTAAAATGTTTTCAGCTAAGTGTGAACAACCAGAAGGCTCTGCTAAGAACAAGGTAAAAGGAAAGGTTGCTGAATGAGTTTTATGCTATTTTATGTAATAACTACACTTTATTAAGACTATGATATTATTATTATCATGTATTGTAATGAATGTATTAAAGGTTACGTACTTGGGTTTAAACTCTGATAAATATGTAAATTAAGTTTGGTATCTATATTATTGTTATTATTATTAGTATTATTCCGCTCATAGAAATGGTATCGTGAAGCACCGAGTTCGGGTTTCAAGTACCTGAATTTAGAGGTGTCACATTGGCAAATTGCAATTTGACAGCGACGGGATGCTGCTCCCCTGTAACAGATAATAGAACTACTCCAGCCCCAGAACCTTCCATGTTTACAGCTCCATCAAAATACATCTTCAATGTTTGGCGTGCATCGTACTGATGGTGTTGCTGAATTGCCATTACCCCTTCATCGAGGAAGTATGTTTCCAAGGGTTTGAAGTCCCTTGAATGTGACGCCCCCAAAATAGGTATACATCACCTATTCTGAGTCGCCAAATACATGGTATAGAATACAAATACAATCTTTAATATACAACAAGAGAGCTGTGAGTTTTAATACAAATATCGTCTTCTAGATAATATCCACTCTCAGAATAAGTCCTCATTACATTTATTGTCACACTATTTAATAGAATAATGAGGACTACTAATGTGACACCCCCAAATCTTGGTACTTCATTTCCTCAAGATTTGGTGTTCACTTAATCAAAACATTCATTTATAACTACCCAATTATAATAAAATTGAATAATAAAACCTGCCCATACAGGAATAAACTTAAATAAAAATCTCCCAGGTTATCTAACCTTTAACAACAATCATTCAAATGCGGAAAGTAAATAAACTTCATTACAATCTTTAAAACCAAAGTCTAAAAATAAAACTATCAAACTATTACAAGTCTTCAGTACTTGTTCATCTTTCCTTTTCCTTTACTGGTGCTAGGTACGTCACCAATTTCAACTTTAGCTGTAAGAAATTTTACAGGCAAGAGTGAACAAACAAGGCCCACTAGAAATAACAATAAGTAAATCTTTAGACTTTTACATCAATTACCAATATTAGGCTCAATAGAATTGAACAATATATTCTATTAACTTTTTGAAAATTATAACATTCACTGAGGGTCTAATGACCACGAATCATGTCCACAGTTATAAGTAATCTTTTAACTTTAACTTTAACAGTCATAAGACTATAAGGACTCCACGTACTTAGGGGGATCAACCCTTCGTACAATGTATTATGCACAACCATTTCAACACTAAGCGTAAACCTCTATTAAAAGAGTTGTTCATCTCAGTATTTAGAATACAAGTCCGCACCAAAGTAAGTTTGGTTTGAATAAGCTTTCAAGGAAATTTGGAATTTAAAGAACATCAACTAAGGAGTAGTTGAATAAGACCAACAACACTATACTATAGAATAATAGTGATTGAATCAATCATTGTAACTAAAGTCATGCATTAGGAATAATCTAATAGCATATAATTTGAATAGCTATAGCATACCTTGCTTGAACAATACTAAGCCAAGGTTAATTAGGATTGAATACTAAACATGCATGGCAATTCAGTTATACATGTTAATCAATAATTAAAATACAAGAATGACTTGTTCAACATCAAACCAAAGTTTAGACAACTTACATCATTATAAGGTAATCGAATTGAAAACAATAATTTGCTCAATAAGACAAAGGATTAGAAAACTTGCTCAATTATAAAATAGAGTTAGAAAACTTGCACAATGAAGTTTTGAGTTAGAGAACTTGCCTTTAGCACAAGCTAAACCCTTACCACTTGAATTAATACCCTATACATATGCCATATTGACATAGTTAGTCATTACGAACATTGTATATTTATATAAACAAATATATTCATCATATGGGTTAAATTACCCATTCACATAATCAACTATGTTACAAGTAGGTAACACTTAATAACATGATCATTCATTGTTTAATACTACTGAAATTATCATTTAACATTACTATTATTAACACATAACATTTATTTTCAAAGTTTGTGTAATTAAACAAAATTATCGAACCTTACGCTTTAACTTTCATGTTGCTTGGCACCACGATTTACACTGTGGTTCGTATTACAAGACAATTGAGTTAATGGCCATGGCATGGTCACGAGCCATTGGTTGGCCACGACGGACATGCTGAGAGATTTATCTTCTTTGAAATTTATTTCTGGCTGAGTCGAGAATCCGTGACGACCTTGGTAATAGCATGAACAAAAAGCCAAATTTGCCTAAAAGCTCGAATCTAATAGACTGATTATCATGTAATACACATATAAACTTCATATAAACATATTGTGAAGACTTCTAACATGTTCCTACTCATAAAATAACATAGACATCAAATATACAACACCCAATTTCAATGTTTTTGGCAAAACTCCATTTTGATATTTTCAATGGAAATCAACACTTTGTGATTTTGTTTTTCAATCAAAATAGAAATTTCAAAACATCATAGTTATGGTCATACCTACTCTATCAATTTCCATAATCAATTAATCAATTTAACAACTAATAAAACCTTAAATTTCTATTTTAAATTAAGCCGTATTCATATATATCTTCATATGAACAACGTGATATATTTTCTTCATAAAATACATACATACATGAAATAGTATATCTATAATCATATATAAACTCGGAAAAACCTTTTACAAACAATTATGATTCCAAGTTATATATATATATATATATATATATATATATATATATATATATATATCAACAATTCATCCTATAAAATATTTTACTGAGAGAACTTTTTGGGAAGAAGAAAAACTAAACTTTTTTTGAAGAAAAGTTAAGCCCCTACCTTTGATTAAGAAGATGATGGCTAGAGTTTGATTATCAATTTCTTTTCTCCAATTCCTTTCTCAAACCTGTTAGAGTTTCTCTAAATTTCTCTCTAGTTTTCTTCTTCTCTTCTTTTCTCTCTGTAAACTTCAACCGAAGTCTTTCTTCTCCCCTAACTCTAACATCGTAGAATATTATAACGTATAATAATAATAATATAGATATTAAGTATAGGATTTAACTGACATCAGTTATAAACTTTTTGAAAATCAAAAGCCATAATGCTTGTTTGGCTAAGCTTAATAATAATAACCCATAACCCTTACACCTTGTTTGGTAAACTGAATTAAAACAAATGGATTAATCCTTATACCTTGTTTGCTAAAACACTATTAGATTAAAGACTTATTATGCAATAAGACATGTTTGACAAAACTAAATTAAACTCTTTTAATTTATTTTAATAACTCCTTTATAGCAAGGTTATTTGTCACACTTCTATTTAAATTAAATAATCAATTTAAATCAATTTAAATCAATTAAAATATTAATCTATTAAATTACTTTAACATATAAATCATTATCACATAATTATAATTTCTTTTATAATTATAATTTTATTCAACCAACTAACACTTTATTTTAATAACAATTCCAATTAAAATATTATAATTCATTTAATCCTTATAAGCTCTCTAGCTTACTTATTAAATTAAATTGGTATATAATCTCATAACAATTAATTTTCTTAGCTCCTTAATTATTTATTCAACTAATAATTAACTACACCACATCAACTCAAATTGTCATTAAATACGTATATAATTTAATAAATATTTAATATTGCAAATAAATATTTAATATTTAATATTTAATTATTTATTCAACAAATAATTAACTAAATCACATCAACTCAAATTGAACAAGTATTTATTCAACAATAAACATAATCCATTAAATACTTATATAAATCAATAAATATTTAATATTACACTTTAAAATTCTTGAATGTTACAACTAATACTATCATTTGGTCCATCACTCCGGTTCCCAGGCTAATCCCGGCTATATTCTCATTTCACAAGAGAAACGGTGAAAGAAAGGGTGAAGCTCAACTAGCCCAATAAGAAATATTATGACTAAGATAAAAGCGAGAATAAATTATCCTTAGTCTTGATAGTGTTAAACGATCTGATATAACAACCATCAAGTTTAATCTGCGGTAGAACAAGCGATCCATTAAAAGAGTCAAGTAGAAAATAAAATCTACTATCTTTTATGATTTAAAAGGTTTTCATCAACGTTATAGGCGAGACTCGACAATAAATAATCCACATCATCGAATCACCCCTGCACTATGGCGAGGATATTCTTTAGTATCACGACCACAAATTATCCATGCGCCAAGGACATTCGTGTATTCTTTAATAGTCATGATCATGCCAACAACGGTCCATCAATGCACTACACAGGCCAATGAGGATTTTACCACATCATTTATAACATTACGATCATGATTACCTTTGAATAATCCTGGTCATAATCATACCAAGTCCATCTATGCACTCACAGACACGAGATGACTTTCAAAAATATAAACATGAGGATGATGACAATGATATAAGAATTCAATAAAACAAGTCCAAGAATTAATTTATTCAGGAACTAATAACGTCCAAATTGTCAACATGATACTGCTTTATGCAGTAAAATTCAAGAATGCTCAGAAGAATATTTCCATGAAAAGATACTGGATGAAGCGCAAATATCAAGAATATTCCACTAATTTCATGGAGTATAGAATTCAAAACATTAACCAACTGAGTATAATAAGGAACAAAAAAAAATCACCAGGCATGTGATCGACCGCACAGGCAGGTTATCCAACAGAATAATAATTAACGGAACCCGTGCGGCGTAAAAGCGCCGCAGCGATATATTCAACCAGAATAATAAAGACTAATCGAGTCCAGAAGCGTAAAATGCCTGAGCGGGATATTCTAACGTAATAATAAAGATGAAATCGGTCCGGTAAAAGCGTGCGATGAGGATATTCCAACAAAATAATAAAAAAGCGAGAATCGGTCCTACAGAAAATGCACAAATAGGATATTCCAATGAATAATAACGAATGGAATAACGAAGAATTTCACCAAGTATAGGGGTAGCTTGCGCGATATCTGAGTTATTCCAATGTAATAATAAATAATAGAATAACGAAGTTCTCTTCATGAATACAAAAGAAATAATACTCCTTACCGTAAAAAAAACTGAATATAAGAGTAGGGAAGTAGCAGAATACTTTTCTATAGTTTCTCTATAATTTCTCTCTCTAGAGTTTTAGTGAATTCGTAAGAAAATAATGAAGGAATGAGCTTCTATTTATAGAAGAATTGAAGGGATACTGTTTAATCCATGTGCACCGAATGATTTCACGGTTGAATTATTTAGCAACAGCTTTTGGATGCTAGGCCATGAATTTCAAAGTATTATAAGTAAAGAACAAAACAAGTTATAATAATCTATATAATTGATCACATGGTAATTACACACCCACACCAATATTATATATATAACAACATATAATAATTGTACTCTTTTCACACCACCCATGACTAGACTTTCTTCCCCCATCCATATCAATACTCCACTAAAATCCACTAACATATATATATATATATATATATATATATATAAATATATAAATATATATCAATCACATACCTCACCACTTTCCTAATTCCCCACACCGACATCTCTCTTTCTTTTTTCTTTCCCCTACCCCCCACATGTCAACTTTACATATATGTAATATATATATAAATATCAATCATATATATATATATATATAATGAAACAAAACAGAGAAAACTTTTCACGTAAGCATCGATAATCAATACTGGTGTTACTACTTATGCAACCACGCGTATTCTTTGTATTTTTTACTACCCAGTGAGTTCAATAGTAGTAGCAATTAAAACTTCACCAGTTATTTTCATAAAAATATTTTGTCATTTTCTCAATCCGAAAATAATTCCGTTGTAGGGGTCCACCAATGATTGTCTTGCTTACACGAATATTCCATGTTAAAACGAATATTCCCCGACCAATCGAATATTATATAACAACTTGCGTACTTTGCAAAATTTATAAATATTACCCACAACTATAACATTATATCAAATTTACTCCATAATATTTAAAAATGAAATTTATAGAAAAATCATCTTTATTAAAAAGTTGGGGTCTTACATTGAAGGTGCGACGACCAGTTGATCCGCAATTCCCTAACCTTTAATGGAATTCTGCGTTACGTAAACGATGTCAAATTGTTGTAGGATCAATTGCCATCTGGACAGTCGACAGTTCAACATGGGTTTACTGAACACGTACTTAAGAGGATCCACGCAGGATATGAGATGGGTTGTGTGACCATGGAGGTAATGTTGTAACCTCATGGAAGCCCATGCTAAAGCACAAAAAGTCTTCTCAATTAGAGTGTACTTGTTTTCACTGCTGCTGAATGTTTTGCTGAGGTAGTAGATAGCTCGCTCTTAGCCTCTATCGTCTTTCTGTCCCAGCATGCAGCCCATGGCATTGTCACTTATGGACAGGTATATGAATAGGGGAACATCATCCCTGGGTGGTACCAAAATAGGAGCTTTGACTAGCTGCTCTTTGATTGTAAAGAAGGCCTTTTGGCACTCATCATTCCATTTCATAGAGGAGTTCTTCCTTAATAACTTGAAGATAGGCTCACAAGTTGCTGTGAGTTGAGAAATGAACCTGCTAATGAAGTTGATTCTTCCCAAAAATCCCCATATTTCCTTCTTTGTCTGAGGAATGGGCATTTTCGCAATGGCCTGGATTTTGGTGGGATCCAGCTCAATCCCCTTATGGCTGACTAGGAATCCTAGCAACTTGCCTGATTTAACGCCAAAGGCGCACTTGGCTAGATTCAACTTCAAGTTGTACTTACGCAACTTGTTAAAGAGCTTTCTGAGATGGTCTTGAAAGTAGTATGCACATAAGCCAATCATGTTTTATGATAAAGCATATACTTTGTAACAATCTTATTCATTTATTAATAAAAGTATTAATTTATTAAAGGCTTTTAATTATCTACATGATGCTATTTTATAATATGTGATAAACCCATAATTTTAAGCAATGCTTTTAGAATAATGATGATGATCATTCTAATGAGATCTAAATTCTTAGAAAGCTTAAACTAAAATAGTTCCCAATCATTGGATTACTAAATTGGGGATTAGTGAATCCGGATAGATTGGTACATATGTTGCTTGCTCATTAGATGAGGATGATTGATCTCATGATCATTTGTGTGGAGACACTAAAGCAAGTATGTAGGTGCTTATTAGAGAATAAGTTCACTAAACGTGGCTTGCTAAGGAATACCTTGTGAGACCCCAGATTTTATGAATAAATAATTAATTTTCTCGAAATAATTTTTTTAATATTATGGTGTGGATTTGATATAATGTTATAGTTGTGGATAGTATTTATAAATTTTACAAAGTAAGCAAGTGGTTATATAATATTCGATTGGTCGGGAAATATTCGTTTTAACAGGGAATATTGTACGACGGCACAATCATTAGTGGACCCCACAACGAAAGTATTGTCGTAGTTAGAAAAAGACAAAATTATCTTTCTATAAAAATAACGGCGGAGGTGTTACCGTTAAAACTGTTGAACTACCCTTAGTAGTAAAAAGTACGATGTCTGGCGTGGTTGCATAGTAGCACACGGTATTGATTATTGATGCTTACGTGAGATGTCACTTAGTTATACTCAATTATTTCTACAGTAATTGCTGCATCATATCTCTCATATTATTGATTCAATTATTGTTACAGTATTATCTGTATAATATGATATATTATTAAATCAATAATTGAGATGGTAAAGTTATTCATATTATTATTTGCAATATTGACAATGTCTAGAAGTTCTGTCAAGGAGAGGTTTGGTCACCTAATTGCGCGCCAATAAGGAGAAATCCTTATCGGAAAGCCCCCTCTTTCCTAGGAACGACCTGGTTGTTAAATATTGTGAATTATAATATTAATGATGAATAAGTTCGTGTTGATTAAAGATGAATTTTATAGTTCCATTGTGTTGGAATTATTTGTGTTAGTGGAAATTGATATTTGTTTCGATAATAATTGATGTCTGGAGGTTATATTGTTCAATCGGGTATTCGGGGCACTTTTCGTGTCAGAGTACTATTCATGAGTTACTATTCATGAGTTACTATAAATGGGGTACTATTCACCCGTAAGATATATTTCTTTTCGGTCCAAATCATTTTTGGGTACAATATTATTCCATGAGGAGATGTGCTAATTTTTCAGACCGTTGGTTGAAGATATAATAGTAAATCAATATGGACCGATGGTGAAAAAAGTATAATAATAAAATCAATATGGATCATTTGGTTTAAAGTTTTAATAGTAAATCAGTATGGACCATTGCTTTAAGTTTTAATAGTAAACCAATATGGACCGTCCGTTTAAAAGTAAATCAATCTGGACCGTTTATGAATTAGTTACTATTCAGTCCATTCTCCTATAAATAGAAGCTCATTCCTTCATTATTTCTTACAAAATCACTGAAACTCTAGAGAGAGAAACTATAGAGAGAAAGAAGAAAAAGTGTTCTGCTACTTCACTACATCTATATCCAGTACTATTCTTTCTAAGGTAAGGGATATTATTTATTATACTCGTAAGGGGTATTATTTTTTTCGTATTCATGAAGAGAACTTCTATTATTCCATTCTTTATTATTATGTTGGAATAACCTGTTTATGCGAAGTACCGTATACATGGTGAAATTCTTCTGTTATTTCATTCTTTATTATTCTGTTGGAATAACATGTCTGTGCGGTCTATCGCATGTTTAGTGAATTCTGTTGTTATTCCATTCTTATTATTCTGTTGGAATAACCTGTTTATGCAAAGTACCGCATACATGGTGAAATTCTTCTAATATTCCATTCTTTATTATTCGCTTGGATATCACATGCGTGCGTTTACTGGCAATCCCAGTTCCATTATTTATTATTCATCGGGAATATCATGTATGCGTATGCGTTTACGTGGGACTGGTTCCATTATTTATTATTCTATTGGAATATCACATGCGTGCGTTTACGCCGGACTGGTTCCATTATTTATTATTACATTGGGAATAACTTTTATGCATGCCGCCTATCGCACGCATGGTGAATCCTTCATTATTCCATTCTTTATTATTACATTGGAATAACTTTGTGCATGTGGATTACCACATGCATGGTGAATGATCCTTCGTATTCATTCCTTATTAAATTGTGGAAATGATATGTCTATGTGGATTACCGCATGGCGGGCGAAAATCCATTTGCAGTTTCCTATATTCTATTATACTCAGTTGGTTAAAGTTTTAGCTTCTATACTCCATGAAATTAGTGGAATATCCTGGATATTTGCACTTCATCCATTATCTTTTCATGGAAATATTCTTCTGAGCATTCTTGAATTTTACTCCACAAAGTAGTATCATGTTAACAATTCGGACGTTATTGAGTTCAGGATAAATTAACTTATTAATCTTTAAAATTTATTCTTGAACTTCTTTTATTGAATTATTATGTCATTGTCATCATCCTCATGCTTATATTGTGATGAAAATCATCTTTGGCTTACGTGCATAGATGGACATGGTATGATTATGACCAGGGATTATTCGGTATAATCATGACCGTAATGTGACGAATGATGTGGTAAAAGTCCTCATTGGCCTGTAGTTCATTGGTGGACAGTTGTTGGTGTGATTATGACCAGGGATTATTCGGTATAGTCATGACCATTGATGATTACAGGAATATCCTTGGCCGTGGAGCAGGGATGATTCGATTTTATTTATTAAGTCGAGTCTCAAATGATAAAAGTGATGAAAAACCTTTTAAATCATAGAAGATAGTATATTTTATTCTCTACTTGACTCTTCTAATGGATTGCTTGTTCGCAGATTAAACTTGATGTTTATTATATTTTATCGGTTTAACATTGTTGAAGGCTAATGATAATTTATTCGCATTATCTTAGTCATAATATTTCTTCTTGGGCTAGTTGAGCTCACCCTTTCTTTCAATTTGTTCTCTTGAGAAATGAGAACGTGGGCCGGGACTAGTCGAGAATAGAGTGATGGTTCTAGATGGTACATTAGTAGTCCTTACTATTCTGTGAAATAGTGTGATAATAAATATAATGAGGACTCCATTGTGTGTGGATATTGTCTAGATGATAATATTTGTATTAAAACTCACAGCCTATGTTTGGTCGTATTTTACACGATTGTTGTATAATTAAGTTGTATTTGTATTCAGTACCTTGTATCTGGCGACTCAAGATGGGTGATGTATACCTGTTTTGGGGGCGTCACAGTTGGTATCAAAGCTTAGGGATATGATCCCTGACTGAGATGTGAGACAAAAACTAGGAGGGGAGAGACGGAGAATTCCTTCGCTAGTATGACCTACCTAAATTTATTTGGTATTTAATTGGTCGGTTAGAGTATAGGGATAATATGTGATATGTTAATTAACCCTTATTTTGTGGCAGTATTTGCAAATGGTATCTGAAAATGCTGAGATAAGCAATGAAGCACATGAGACCGTTGAGTTAGCTCAACCAAAATGTAACGACCAACAAAACGATAATAATCATATCGGTGGCAACGGCCATCGGAACAATGATAACCATCGTGGGGGAAATTATCATGCCAAGAATGGTAACCACTTCGGTGGTAATCACGGCCAAGATAATAGAAGTGGAAAATTCAAGAAGAGAAGGTCACCTAGCCCGATTTTATCGTGCACCAAAGTCAAGTCCAGCTGGAATGGCGGCACCAAAGGCAGATACGGACAAAACAAATTCGGTGGTTTCAGGGAGAGCGTTTTTCGTGACTTCTCAAAAAATGAGTAAATCGAACAAAGTTAGCACGGGTTAGTTAATTATAAATTCTTGCGAAGTTTATACCTTATTCGATACCGGTTCTACCCATTCTTTTATCTCTCTTGCTTGCGCTCAACATTTAAATTTGACTCCGGAGAAACTAGACTTTGATTTATCTGTTGAAACTCCGTTGGGAGAAACCTTCATTACATGTGTTATCCAAGTCTTGGATGAGAGTCACAGTTTTGAATGATAATTCTATTGTTAATAAATTTCCTGGGGTATTCTTGAAGACTTCTTAGCCTACCCCTAGAGCGTGAAATCAAATTTTGTATTGACCCCAGTACAAAACCCATTTCTAAAACCCTCAAATATTTTCTTCACCCAAAATGAACGTAACATGTGCCAAAGACGTTGGCTCGAGCTGTTGAAGATTACGATCATACCATTCAATATCATCGTGGGAAAAGCGAACGTGGTAGCTTACGCGTTGAGTAGAAGATCGTATGCGTTTACGAGTGCGAATATACGAACCTACGTGAAGATAACGAATATATGATTAGAACCGACTTTAAACGATAAAGTTAAAGCTGCTCAAGCTACATACTCAGAGCTGATGAATGTGAAGAAGAAGGTTTAAGAGGGCGTTATTCTAGAAGCAAGAATCGATGAAGAGAGGAAATCTCAACCCTCGATTTTATTGGCCCATTTGAAATCCTTGATCGAGTAGGAACTGTGGCCTATTGACTCATTTTACCGCCAAGTATATCGTGTGTTCATAACATTTTTCACGTATCGATGTTACGTAAATATGTGGACGACCCGAACCACATTATTGAATTAAAACTAGACGAGATAGCAGAAGATTTAACGTATGAAGAGATACGTGTTAAAATCTTGGATAAGAAAGATCGTATTTGACACTCAAAGGATATACCTCAAGAGTTAGAATCTGAAATGAAGTCAAGGTATCCTCATCTCTTCGGCATACCAGGTACATACGTAAATTTCGAGGATGAAATTTTATAAGGAGGGGAGATTATGAGACCCCAGATTTTATGAATAAATATTTAATTTTCTCGAAATAATTTTTTTAATATTATGGTGTGGATTTGATATAATGTTATAGTTGTGGATAGTATTTATAAATTTTGCAAAGTAAGCAAGTGGTTATATAATATTCGATTGGTCGGGAAATATTCGTTTTAACAGGGAATATTGTACGACGGCACAATCATTGGTGGACCCCACAACGGAAGTATTGTTGTAGTTAGAAAATGACAAAATTATCTTTCTATACAAATAACTTGTGGAGGTGTTACTGAATTAAAAGCTGTTAAACTACTTTCTAGTAGTAAAAAATACGATGTCTGGCGTGGTTGCATAGTAGCACACGGTATTCATTATTGATGCTTATGTGAGATGTCACTCAGTTATACTCAATTATTGCTACAGTAATTGCTGCATCATATCTCTCATATTATTGATTCAATTATTATTACCGTATCATCTGCATAATATGATATATTATTAAATCAATAATTGAGACGAAAAAATTATTCATATTATTATTTGCAATATTGACAATGTCTAGAAGTTCTGTCAAGGAGAGGTTTGGTCACCTAATTGCATGCCAATAAGGAGAAATCCTTATCGGAAAGCCCCCTTTTTCCTAGGAACGACCTGGTTATTAAATATTGTGAATTATAATATTAATGATGAATAAGTTTGTGTTGATTAAAGATGAATTTTATAGTTCCATTGTGTTGGAATTATTTGTGTTAGTTGAAATTGACATTTGTTTCGATAATAACTGATGTTTGGAGGTTATATTGTTCAATCGGGTATTCGGGGCACTTTTCGTGTCGGAGTACTATTCACGAGTTACTATTCATAAATTACTATTCACGAGTTACTATTCATGAGTTACTATTCACGAGTTACTATTTACGTGGTACTATTCACCCGTAAGATATATTTCTTTTCGGTCCAAATCATTTTTGGGTACAATATTATTCCATGAGGAGATGTGCTAATTTTTTAGACCGTTGGTTGAAGATATAATAGTTAATCAATATGGACCACTGGTGGAAAGTTATAATAGTAAATCAATATGGATCGCTGGTTTAAAGTTTTAATAGTAAATCAGTATGGACCGTTGCTTTAAGTTTTAATAGTAAACCAATATGGACCGTCCGTTTAAAAGTAAATCAATCTGGACCGTTCATGAATTAGTTATTATTCAGTCCATTCTCCTATAAATAGAAGCTCATTCCTTCATTATTTCTTACGAATTCACTGAAACTTTAGAGAGAGAAACTATAGAGAGAAAGAAGAAAAGTGTTCTGCTACTTCACTGCTTCTAAATCTAGTACTCTTCTTTCTAAGGTAAGGGATATTATTTGTTGTACTCGTAAGGGGTATTATTTCTTTCGTTTTCATGAAGAGAACTTCTGTTATTCCATTCTTTATTATTATGTTGGAATAACCTGTTTATGCGAAGTACCGCATAAATGGTGAAATTCTTCTGTTATTCCATTCTTTATTATTCTGTTGGAATAACCTGTCTGTGCGGTCTATCGCATGTCTGGAGAATTCTGTTATTATTCCATTCTTATTATTATGTTGGAATAACCTGTTTATGCAAAGTACCGCATACATGGTGAAATTCTTCTAATATTCCGTTCTTTAATATTCTATCGAATATATCATCATGCGTGAGTTACGCTGCGGACTGGTTCAATTATTTATTATTCGTCCGAAATATCACGATCGTGCATTTACGCCTGGGACTGGTTCCATTATTTATTATTTTGTCAAAAATCACATGCGTAAGCGCTTACGCCGGACCGGGTTCCATTATTTATTATTCAGTTGGGAATAACCTGTCTCTGCCGTCTATCGCACACATGGTAATCCTTCTGTTATTCTATTCTTTATTATTCTGTTAGAATAATCTGTCTGTTTGGATTACCACATGCATGGTGAATGATCCTTCGTATTCATTCCTTATTAAATTATGGAAATGATCTGTCTACGTGGATTATCGCATGGTGATTAAAAATCCATTTGCGTTTCATATATTCTATTATACTCAATTGTTTAAAGTTTTGGCTTCTATACTCCATGAAATTAGTGGAATATCCTGGATAGTTGCGCTTCATCCAGTATCTTTTCATGGAAATATTCTTCTGAACATTCTTGAATTTTACTCCACAAAGTAGTATCATGTTGACAATTCGGACGTTATTGAGTTTAGGATAAATTAACTTATTAATCTTTAAAATTTATTCTTGAACTTCTTTTATTGAATTATTATGTCATTGTCATCATCCTCATGCTTATATTGTGATGAAAGTCATCTTTGGCTTACGTGCATAGATGGACTTGGTATGATTATGACTAGAGATTATTCGGTATAATCATGACCGTAATGTGACGAATAATGTGGTAAAAGTCCTCATTGGCCTGTAGTTCATTGGTGGACAGTTGTTGGTGTGATTATGACCATGGATTATTCGGTATAGTCATGACCATTGATCATTACAGGAATATTCTTGGTCGTGGAGTAGGGATGATTCGATTTTATTTATTAAGCTGAGTCTCAATGATAAAAGTGATTAAAAACCTTTTAAATCATAGAAGATAGTAGATTTTATTCTCTACTTGACTCTTCTAATGGATTGCTTGTTCCGCTGCAGTCAAACTTGATGTTTATTATATTTTATCAGTTTAACATCGTTGAAGGCTAATGATAATTTATTCTGCATTATCTTAGTCATAATATTTCTTCTTGGGCTAGTTGAGCTCACCCTTTCTTTCACTTTTTCTCTTGGAAATGAGAACGTGGTAGTTGAGACTAGTCGGGAAATAGAGTGATGGTCCTAGATGGTGCATTAGTAGTCCTCACTATTACGTGAAATAGTGTGATAATAAATATAATGAGGACTCCATTGAGTGTGGATATTGTCTAGATGACAATATTTGTATTAAAACTCACAGCCTATGTTTGGTCGTATTTTACACGACTGTAGTATAATTAAGTTGTATTTGTATTCAGTACATTGTATCTGGCGACTCAAGATGGGTGATATATACCTGTTTTGGGGGCGTCACATACCTAATGGAGTTTTACTTGTCTGTTAATAGGAATTCCTGTAGTAATAGTAGTACATGCGATCCGAGGACTTGAGATCATCATAGTATCTTGTGTATGATGAGATATACTTTGACTTATTTTTTAAGACCCTTAGGGTATATCAAAGGGTATGCTTGGGTATATTAAGTTATACATGGAGATAATGTATGTTCAATAAAGAATCTACTGCTTCTAGTAAAAGAAGTGAAATTTCCTATGTGATTCGATAAATGACATCCCAGTAGTCCTTGGACAAGGCAGAATGAAATTAGAAAGAAGTTTTCAATTTGCATTATTTGGAGTTGTGCATTTAAGAGTCGAAATACATATAATTAAATAAAATAAGACTTGACAGTAATTCCATGTCTTATATTTAATTGGGACATTGTATGGTGGAATGATTGAATTGTACGGTAACTATTTATTCAACGGTTCTTTTATGATTAATGTTGAAATCTATATTATCTGGAAAGTCCTTGATCACTAGGGAGGCTTATCCCTATTGTAGAATAAATATTATTTATTTAAATAAATTAATATTTTAATTTAGTTATTTAAATAAGATTAGAATTGTTCTAATTGATTTATTCACAACCGGTTTAATATGGAGAACCTAAATGGTCACACCATAAAAGGAAGAATAATTATTTAAGAAGTTAATGGCATAATCGTAATAATAAGTTAAGTATATTTAATTTAATCTATGGTGATAGAATAAATTAAATAGCTTAATATTATTATTTAATATTTTAGAAATATTAAATATAAATTAATAAGAGGAGTCTTATTATTATTATTACTATTATTATTATTATTTAATTCCTAAAGGAGTTTGGGAATTAATTAATAAAAGTACTCTCATATATCCTAATTAGATTAGGAGGCTAATTAATTAAAAGAGTTTAATTAATTATCTCTAATAAGATTAGGGAGCTTAATTAATTAAATGAATTTAATTAATTAAAATAAAATCCAAATCCTTAATTGTTAAGGAGGGTTTCCTACATCTATAAATAAGAGGAGTCTTATTATGTTTGCAGGGGTTAGAGTTGTTGTTGGCTTTTTGACTACATACGCAATTCTAATAGTTGGAGAGTACGATCCTTTTCTATGACAGATAGAAAAACTAGGGTTTAGCCAACCACCCTTCTTCTTAAATATTTCTTCTTCCTTGGTGGATCACCTCTAGAGACCAAACACTTGGGTGGCTAACGTTGATCAAAGGAAGGAACCAAACCCGGTGTATTCGAGTTGAACGCGAAAATGATTTGGAGGTGAACTTGTACGTGAGGAAGCTCGAATCTTCAAGGGTATGATTCTTGTTCTTTATCTTTTCGTTTAATTAATAATTGTGCATAAAGGATGATCCGAGTATATGGTTTGTAAAATTTTTAAACTCTAATTTTCCACGTTTCCGCTTATTTTGTGCAATTTGATTGCGTTCATGAAAATTACAAACCTAACAGTGACATCAGAGCCAAATCTTTATGCGAATTATTAATTATTTCGATTTGATATGCATGTTGATATGTGTTTAGAAAAATTTAATTGTGAATAATTTTGTTGTATAAAAAAACAAAAAAAAACGCGAATTCGATGCATATATAATCCGGTTTTAAAAAGATGATTCACGGATTACCTTTATATGAATTTTATAACCATTCTGTCCGTGGCTATTTTTTCAAAAAGGAAGTAAATCAATCCTGTGTTCGTGAATGACTTGGATATAATACAGGATGGGATTTCAAAGTATGATATTATATATATATATATATATATATATATATATATATATTATAACTTTGTTAATTGTTAACACTATATAATATATATTTGCACTTCTAGGATGACCACAGGTGATTCACGTGTTTTATATATAAGATATATGATATATTATATATGCTTCAGAAATCTATGGGTACATGTTTTATAGATGCATATACGTTAATATATTTTTAATAATTTTATAATTAAAATAAAAAAAATTATTTTAATTTTAAAATAAAAGTTTATTTTAATCTTAAAATAAAAAGGTTTATTTTAATTTTAAAATTAGATTTCATGCTAACTAATTAGAGTTGAAATTGGATTCCATGATAACTAATTGGAGTTGAAATTAGATTCTATGTTTCCTTAAATAAAGGAGTTTTTTAGATATGAAATAAGATTTCATATTATTCAAAATAAAGGAGTTTATTTGTGAATATGAAAAAGAATCAGTCTTTTCTTAAATAAAGAAGTTTATTTAGATATGAAATAAAATTTCATATTATTCAAAATAAAGGAGTTTATTTGTCAATAGGAAAGAGAATCCGTATACTACTTTAATAAAGGAGTTTTTTATATATATACTTGGAATTGGATTCCATAATTAATTAAAATAAAGGAGTTTATTTTGATTATAGATTTTAATTAAAATAAAATAGTTTATTTTATTCAAAATTGGATAAATTAAAATAAAAGAGGTTTATTTTAATTTAAATTTGGGTTTAAAATAAAGGAGTTTATTTTGATTCAAAATTAGATTTTATACTAACTAAATTTGTCCATTAAATGATATCAATATATATATTGAATGTTTATTATTTATGAGATGAATGTTATTTATTGATGCATATTGTGATGTGTATGATAATAAATGGGATTGATTATGGACTATTGACCAATGTGATTGAATTTTATTTTAGTTGGATGCATGAATGTATGAGTTTTATTAAATGAGGTCTGCGTATCTCGTCTTCTCTAATTTTTTCTTAATGTAAATTCTAACTCCTTCCAATGTACTTCCCCTTGACTGCTGATCAAGGTTTCTATTTATTTTAAATAGTTTTGTAATATGATTAGTTAGAATTATTTTGAAGAATTGGAGATCAAGGAGCAAGGAGCTCTTGAAGACCCGTTTGTAATGGAGCCCGAGTTTAAATGTAATAGTTATATTTAAATATTAATTCTTACAACCCCTAGGTTTTGACCTTTTGGTTCACTTGGTGGCTCTAGTGAACCAAACTAGAATAAAAGTTCATAATCAATCCAGGTAGAGTATAGTATTCTATATATGCATGCTTATACTATATATATTATATATTATGCAAACATGCTTCGCATGTTAATTAATATAACGCGTATTTTATATATATATATATATATATATATATATATATATATATGCATGCGCGCTAAACAAGATGAGATAAATTAATAACAAACCCCTGAAAGATTTTATATTAAGTCCTAAGCGTTCAAAGATATTTGGAATATCGAACGTCGCCTTCTAGCATGATAAAAATAATAGAGTATCAATTAATTACTATAAGTTTGTTGTGTCACCACAAGGCTTATCTTAATTCTTTGAGATGTTAATTTTATCACATTTGATGCTTATAAAGAAAATTGAACAATGTTGTTTTGTTGTGTCACCACAAGGACAATATTTTTCTTTTTTGAATATATGGAGTGCTAGGTTGGACTTAACTTGGATAATTTTGATTCGGATGTGTCACCACTTGATCAAAATAATCTAAGAGGCAAAATACAAGGAGTTGCATAGTTGATGTAATTGACAAGAGTTGTCTACCTATTTATTTATATATAGTTTTTTGTGTCACCACAAGGCTATATACATTTGAAATAGGATCCTTATTCTCACTAGCAAATCTATAATTAGATTTTGCCGAACTATATAAGTGAGGGTAATATAGTTTCATGAAAATTGTGAGAGATACCAATTTAAAACAAGACCTAAATTTATTATGGTAATTGATAAAAGAATGTATGCTAAAATATTGTTAATTACAAATTCATTTAAAGAATTTTACAATGTCTAAAATTACTATCACTGCGAAGCATATTAGATGCTATTTAACCGTACCGAATTAAATGGATTGGTTAAGAAATTTGAGAATAGTTCTCACGGCTGAAAAGCTATCTTATGTCCTTAATACGCCTATCCCTGCAATAGTTGCAGACAATGTCTTTGAGGAAGAGATTGCTACTTTTAAAAAGTGGCAAGATGATGCACAGTTGGCTTAATGCATCATGCTCGCATCTATGAGTGACGAGCTTCAGCGTCAGCATGAAACTATGGATGCTCCTATTATATTCATGCACATTAAGTAGTTGATGGTGAGGAAAGTAGGACTGATAGATATCAGATATCTAAGGAGCTCTTCCAATCTAGAATGATCGATGACACTACAGTACATATAAAAGTCCTAATGATGATCAATTTAATTGAACAGTTAGGACAATGGGTTTTGTCATGGATGGGGAGTTGTGCCAAGATTTGATCTTGCACTCACTCCCGGACTCCTTTCACAATTGTTGTGAAATTTTTATATGAACAAGCTAGATATCAACGTCGCTGATTTGCTTAACATGTTGAAAAATATTGAGAGTCACTTTCCAACCAAGAAAGACCATGTCGTACTGGTAGGGGCCAAAGGATCTTCTGGAAAGAAGAACGATTCAAAGAACGTAAATAGAAAGGCAAAATAATGGATAATAAGAACAAAACTGATATGGATAGCAAAGGATTTTGCTTCCACTATAATAAGCCTGGACACTAGAAAGAAACTGCGAGAAGCATCTTGCAGAGGCTAACCAAAAAAAAAGCTTAGTGAAGTTTCGGTTACAATACAGTTTTGTTCATGATTGAAATAATTTTTTCTTAAAGTCAAGGTTCTACTTGGGTATTGGATACCGACTTTAGTTATCATAAATATAGATTTATGAAGGGACCAATCAGAAGTAGAAAGCTAAACAAAGATAAGTAATCATATGTGTGGAAAATTAAGCAAAGGTTGCTGCATTAGCCATAGAAACTTATAGTTTAGCATTGCCTAAGAGCAAATCTATTAAGTCAATAAGTTGTTATTGTATTCCAGTTCGCGTTAGAAACATTATTTCCACTTTATTGTTAGACAATGAAATCTTTGGTATTATAATTAAGAACAATTATTGTTCTATTTATAATAATAATGTTTTGTATAGAACTGGAATATTACTTAATGAATTTTGTATACTTGACTTACGTGAAAATAATTTTGCATATTGAACAAATTAGTTTAAGAAAAGGAGATGATCATTCAAAGAGTTGAATGTATGTATTTACTGAAATACAAGGTGTGAATTATTTGAAAGGTTCAAAGAATTCAGAAGTGAAACAAATTGGCAAAGTATTAAGATTCTTTGATTAGATCAGGGAATAAATACTTGTGCAATAAGTTTCTAGATCATCTCAAATGGTTTTCTCAAAATGGACGCCTCCTGATACATAATAATTGATTGATGTATCTGAAAGGAAAAATCATACCTTGTTGGACATGGTACGGTCCATAATGATTTTACCGACATTCCAGTATCCTTCTAGGATAATGTCCTAGAAATGGCTGCATATCTACGAAAAGGTAACCTCAAAATCCAAATTTCTAGACTCCATAAAAGTTATGGACAGGGAGGATTCCTAATCTTAAGTATGTTAAGATAAAGGGTTGTCCAACTTATGTTAAAAGGTTTCAAAGGATAAGCTTGGGACAAAATTTGACGAGTACAGATTTGTGGGACATCCTAAAGTAAGTTTAGGGTATATGTTCTATAATCTACTTAGCAAAAGGTGTTTATTGCAAAACACGCTACCTTCTAAGATAAAGGTGTTTATCATTAAAGGGGCTAGTGGGAGGATAATAGATCTTGAAGAGTTTAAGAACCACAAAACACTATAATTCAAATAAGAGGAACCTATAGATAGACCTATTGTACCACAACCGAGTCGTAAATCTGGAATACTATCGAAGATACCTTGGAGGTATGGATTCATCATAGATGATGATGATGTGGTACACATCATAGAAGATGATGATCCTGTTACATAGGATGAGGGATGAGTTGTAGACATTCAATGAAATGGATTGAAGCAGGCTTCTCAAAAATGGAACATTCGTTTTGATAAGACAATTAAAAGAGTTTGATTTTTATCAAAAACAAGAATGAACCTTGTGTGTACAAAAGGGTCAGTGGGAGCGCCATGACATTCATAATATTATATGTTGATATATTACGGATAAGAAATGACATACTAATGCTACAATCAGTAAAGATAAAGTTGTCTAAATATTCCTCCATGAATGATTTGGGAAGAGTATCTTAATTGGGGATACAAATCTATATAGATAGATTTAATAGGATGCTCGACTTAACCCAAGGAACGTATATTCATTTGATGCTAAAGTCATTTAGCATGACAAACTCTATGGGATATCTCATGTTGATGAGCCATGGAGTGTATCTCTCTAAATAGTCCCCAAAGACTCCAAAAAGAGAGATCACAAGAGTAACTATCATGAATGCAATGAAATGTACGGGACATGATGTTGATCAGTCATATTCTGGAGAAGTTCACTGTGAGTCAGTGAAAAACATCTTAAAGTACTTAACCAACACTAAGGATGTGATCATATTCATGGTGGGTCTAAATTAAAACTGGAGGGCTTAACAAACTCAAGTTTTTCAGACAGACCAAGACGACAGAAAATCCACATTAAGGTAAAGCATTACCTTGAATGGTGGTGCAGTGAATTGGAAAGGCTCCAAATAGCAAAAAGTTACTAGTTTAGTGACAAAGACAGAGTATATAGCTATAAATGAAGCTTCAAGTTGATTGTTTAGATGAAAAGTTTATTACAGAACTAGGAATAGTTCCTAAGTCTCATCTTGGATCTAAACATGTGTTGCGACACTTTCATTTAATTAAAGGAATCATTGAAAGATTGGAAATCACTATAGAGATAGTGGACTCTCAAAAATAATATTACATATCCATTAAGTAAAGCTTATCCAACAGCAGGATAATCGTCATTTATAGAAGAAGGGTATGAGATACCATGGCGATTGGCTTTAGTACAAGTGGGATTGAAAGTAGTATGCACATAAGCCAATCATGTTTGATGATAAAGCATATAATTTGTAACAATCTTATTCATTTATTAATAAAAAGTATTAATTTATTAAAGGCTTTTAATTATCTACATGATCTTTGTTTTTATAATATGTGATAAACCCATAGTTTTAAGCAATGCTTTTAGAATAATGATGATGATCATTCTAATGAGATCTAAATTCTTAGAAAGCTTAAAACTAAATTAGTTCTCAATCATTGGATTACTAAATTGGGGATTAGTGAATCCGGATAGATTGGTACATACGCTGCTTGCTTTCATTAGATGAGGATGATTGATCTCATGATCATTTGTGTGGAGACACTAAAGTAAGTATGTAGGTGCTTATTAGAGAATAAGTTCACCGAATCGGGCTCATTAAGGAATACCTAATGGAGTTTTACTTGTCCATCAATAGTAATTCTGTAGTGATAGTAGTACAAGTGATCCTTGGACTTGAGATCATCATAGTATCTTGTGTATGATGAGTTATACTTTGACTTATTCCTTAAGACCCTTAGGGTATATCAAAGGGTATGTTTGGGTATAATAAGTTGTACATGGAGATAATGTATGATCAATAAAGAATCTACCGCTTCTAGTAAAAGAAGAGAAATGTCCTATGTGACTCGATAAATGACATCCCATTAGTCCTTGGCCAAGGCAGAATGAAATTAGAAAGAAGTTTTCAATTTGCATTATTTGGAGTTGTGCATTTAAGAGTCGAAATACATATAATTAAATAAAATAAGACTTGACAGTAATTCCATGTCTTATATTTAATTGGGACATTGTATGGTGGAATGATTGAATTGTACGGTAACTATTTATTCAAAGGTTCTTTTATGATTAATGTTGAAATCTATATTATCTGGAAAGTCGTTGATCGCTAGGGAGGCTTATCCCTATTGTAGAATGAATATTATTTATTTAAATAAATTAATATGTTAATTTATTTATTTAAATAAGATTAGAGTTGTTCTAATTGATTTATTCACAACCGGTTTAATATGGAGAACCTAAAGGGTCACACCATAAAAGGAAGAATAATTATTTAAGAAGTTAATGGCATAATCGTAATAATAAGTTAAGTATATTTAATTTAATCTATGGTGATAGAATAAATTAAATAGCTTAATATTTATTATTTAATATTTTGGAAATATTAAATATAAATTAATAAGAGGAGTCTTATTATTATTATTACTATTATTATTATTTAATTCATAAAGGAGTTTGGGAATTAATTAATAAAAGTACTCTCATATATCCTAATTATATTAGGAGGCTAATTAATTAAAAGAGTTTAATTAATTATCTCTAATAAGATTAAGGAGCTTAATTAATTAAACGAATTTAATTAATTAAAATAAAATCCAATTCCTTAATTGTTTAGGAGGGTTTCCTACATCTATAAATAAGAGGAGTCTTATTATGTGTGCAGGGGTTAGAGTTGTTGTTGGCTTTTTGACAACATACGCAATTCCAATAGTTGGAGAGTACGATCCTTTTCTATGACAGATAGAAAAACTAGGGTTTAGCTTACCACCCTTCTTCTTGAATATTTCTTCTTCCTTGGTGGATCACCTCTAGAGACCAAACACTTGGGTGGCTAACGTTGATCAAAGGAAGGAACCAAACCCGGTGTATTCGAGTTGAATGCGAAAAGGATTTGGAGGTGAACTTGTACCTGAGAAAGCTGGAATCTTCAAGGGTATGATTCTTGTTCTTTTTCTTTTCATTTAATTGATAATTGTGCATAAAGGATGATCCGGGTATATGGTTTGTAAAATTTTTAAACTCTGATTTTCCACGTTTTCGCTTATTTTGTGCAATTTGATTGCGTTCATGAATATTACAAACCTAACATGTCTTCCTCCTTCCGAGATTTGATGATGATGTCATCCACATATATCACTATCTCCTTGTGCATTAAATCATGGAAAAGAGCCATCATGGCTCGCTGGTAGGTAGCTCCGGCATTAATGAGGTCAAATGACAATCGTCTATAGCAAAAGGTTCCCCAAGGAGTGATGAAGGCAGTTTTCTCACTATCCTCTTCAGCAACCATGATTTGATGGTATCCCGGAAAGCAATCAGTAAAGAAGTACATGTTGTATTGAGTAGTATTGTTAATGAGAATGTGGATAAATGGCACGGGAAAGCTATCTTTAAGACAAGCTTTAATTAGATCCTAGTAATCCACGTAAACTCGCACCTTTCCTCATAGTTTAGGCACGGGGACTATGTTTGATAGCCATTTAGGGTATGTGGACACCATGATGATGCCTGCTTGAAATTGTTTCACAATTTCTTCTTTAACCTTTAAACTCCACTCAGGTTTTAATCGCCTGAGCTTCTGATTGACTGGCTTGAATCCCTCTTTGATGGGGAGGCGATGAATGATAATGTCAGCGGATAAACCCACCATGTCTTCATGAGACCATGCAAACACATACTGGAATTGGGTTAATAGTGTAACCATGTCATTCCTTTGGTTTGGAGTGAGGTCTGTACCAATCTGGATTAGCTTAGGGCTTTCTAAGGTTCCGAGATTGAATAAAGTGGTTTGATCAAGGTTGGGTTTAGGTTTATCTTTGACCCATTCTGTGATCTCCTGAGGTATCTCAATGTTCTCTTGTATTTCCATCAAGTCTTAGTCCAACTTTTCATGAAAGTTACAATCCTTATGGAGAAAAGGCACCTTATCAGCAAGTATAGCCACATCTAAATTCAAAGTCCTGAAACAAAATATGCTTTCAGTTAATATATATGAAACTGTTCAATCATACAAAGTGTTAGCATGTACTGACAAAACAACGGCTAATACTGTACAAAAAAGTAAGTAGTTATTATTATCTGTAGGGCAGAAGGAGTTTCTGTCCATTTTACCCTTGTCGACCAATGAAAAGAGTGCTGCTCCAATTGTCCAAGGTGAAGTCCTGATGGACTGTAGTGATGGAGGGGCTGTCATCGTCCTCCTTTTCCTGAATGATGACCATTACGTCTGGGCAATCATCATCTGGGGTGTATCTACTTGTATGTTCATCATGGACAATGATGCATACGTTTGACATCATCCTGACGATGCCTTGTTTACGTCTCCATTCCTCTTTTTTCCCTTTTACCAGTATTGGTTTAGGAAATAACATAGCCATTACCTGGGCTGGCACCTTAACCGGAGACTGTGTAAACACAGAATTTGTAGGTGGAGATAATCGTCGTGTGGCTAAAGCTGAAGGAATCTGATTGTGCTTATGAGGATTCCTACGACTGGAAATAGCAGTATAGCCTAGTCTGGCTGTCCCTGTTTGACTGGGAACTTGAATGGGGTGCTTGATGCCTTGATTGTCTTTGCCTAACCCTTGTCCAGGTTGATAACCCAATGACATCATTTCTTGAGTGGCCGACATTACTTCGGCAGAAATCTGGGGTATGAGAGGTGGCACCCCAACAGGATGGTAGTGAGTGTTTCTCACCTCCGGGACATGAAAACTGACCGGCTCAACTTCTAAATTGAAGTTGATGAGTGGTATGTCACCTTGTTCAGGACATTCCGGCTTAGCATTGACAGTGACAAGGCTATTGTTGATAATGTATTTAAGTTGCCGATAAAGGGTGGAGGGGACTGCCCCGGTCATATGAATCCATGGTCTTCCCAAGATCAGGTTGTATCCTGTATCTATTTTGAGCACATGGAAAGATATGCAGAATGTATGTGGACCAATCTCCCCGATAGAGTTTCGTTGGGATCCGTCGAAAGCTTTAATAACCGTATGGCTGCTTCAGATCCGATTGAGATTGATGTTCATCTTCACCAGAGTAGCATAAGGACAAATATTCAAAGATGAACCTCCATCTATCAAGACTCTCCTACTATATATTCAAAGGACAAAACCATAATGTGAAACGGCTTGCAATGATCGGTCCCTTCGAGAGGTATATCATCATCAGTAAAAGATATCACATTGTTGTTAAAAATGTGATCCACCAAATGCTGGAATTTCTCAACATCTATTAACTTAGGCAGTTAGGCTTCTTCCAGAACCCTGAGTAATACCTTCCTGTGATCTTCAGACGAGAAAACCAAGTCCAATATGGAAATTTGATGTGGAGCTTCTCTACGGAGAAATTCTTCCACCTTTTTCATGGGAATCTTCCCCTTTGGCTTAATGGTAGGCTTCATCACCCGTTGGGGAAGTTACAGTGGATTATCCTTCGACACTACAACAGTCATATGAGATGGGGATCCTTCAGCCCCTCCATAATTCCATGGAACTTTCTGTAGGCTGACAATAGGATACTGTGGTCTGAATGGCAAGAAAATTGGCTCTGGTGCAGCCACTTTCAAAGGATTGTCAATACCTTTGAGCTAAATGGGTTGGATTGTATGTGAGGGTGTAGCTATATCTGCCTCAGAAGATATGACTTCTACGGCTTCCTTCCACTTTGTAGGAAACGCGTCCCCACTCTCTAATACCACAACATCATCATCTGCTATCTGCAGGACCCCACTGTCAATAAAATTCTGAATAAGGTGGCGGAGTGCCCAACATTCTTTTGTGCTGTGACCGCGAGATTGGGAGTGATACTAGCATACTCCATTGAAATCAAACCGTCATGAACGCGGGCTGACTGGAGGTAGCAGAGTTGTTATTCTTCCTTAATGTATCAACATCTACAGTATTTCTTCCATCGATTGGCCTAGGTATGTAAATTCCGTTTTATTGGAAAAATCCCGACGGGCCTTAGCATTTTCTCTTTTGGCAATTTTATCCTCCAGTGTTTCCTTTTCTGGAGTACGCGGTGGAGTGTTGGTAACAAGAAGAACGAGACTGGCATGCTCTTGACTAAATAATTGGCGTGTGATCTGGTGCTGATGGACCACCAGTTCTGCCAATTGGTTAAGTTGCTCACGCAGAGCATTCATTTTCCATTCCATTGTAAACTGTAACTTCACATAGTTCCACTTGTCAGCATCATCCTTGCTGGTCTAGGAAGATCCACCCTTAAAATTGGAACTATGTCCACTGCTCTAATTAATCATATTGACCTCCTCTTCTTTGTGTTGAGGAAGAGGGTTGTCTTGCACATGGGGTTGATCGGGTTTAGTGACCACGATCTCACCGATGTCTATTAAATCCTATATCTTATGTTTCAAGGCCCAGCAATCCTGAGTATCATGTCCCGGAGCCCCTCATGATAAGCACACTTTCGAGTAGCATTGAAACCTCTCCCTTTTGGGTTGGCTGGTGGAAGAAGATACGTAATTTTCTGCTGAGTGGTCAGAAGATTGAGAATGTTCTCGAGTGAGTCCCCTAAGGGTGTGAACACTCGAGGGCGTTTGACTTCCCCACCCTTAGACAATGGAGGGTTTGAAGACTGTGCTTGAAAGGGAGTGTAATTTCTCCTTTGGATAGGCATATTTTGACTGCCCTTCTGACCTTTTTGTATCAAGGAAACATCCTCCTCTTTCTTTTTACGGTTGTTTCCATAATTTTCGAACTGGATGTGCTCAACAACAACTTTAAGGGCAGCTATGTCTTGAATCTTTCCTGACTTGAATCCCATCTCAGCCATCTCCCCATGTTTAATCATTTCAGAGAATGGTTTACCATTACCAGCTAATACTCTCTCATAGAAAGGAGCTTCTTGTATGTCTATGAAGGCCATCACCATTTCTGACTCATTCATAGAAGGAACAACTTGAGCAGCAAGACGCCTCCACTTTTGAGCATACTCTCTAAAAGATTCATTGGTTTGTTTCTTGACTTTAGTAATTTGGTACCGGTCAGGGGCCATTTGAGACTGGAAGCTGTACTGAGTGAGGAAGGCATGGGCTAGCTCCTCGCAGCTATGAATCTTTGAATTGTCTAATCTGGTATACCACAATCGGGGTTCTTTAGTAAGACTTTTCTGGAACAGCTGCATTTTGAGCTTCTCATCTAAGATCCGAGTTCTCCAATGAATACCTTCAAATGTGTGTAAGGATCTCCTAACCCGTCATACTTTTCAAAGTCAGGAGTTTTGAACTTCATTGGATAATGCACACTAGGGAATATACAAAGGTCAGCATATAAAACACTCCCATGTGCTCCAATTCCTTTGATAGAACAGATGGTCTCTTCCATTTGAAGGACTTTCTTTCTGATATCACCAGTGTCTAGATCTTCTTTGAGATAGGTGGTATCATGAATTTTGTTGGTTGGATCCAACTGAAGCTCAGGTACTGGAATGGCTTTATTCGGACCTTGGGTTCCTCCTTGTGCAGAGGATTTAGCATGTATGGGTATCCTTGTACCCTGAGTAGATTGGTGTAGTTCTTTAAGCAGAATAGCCAAATCTGTGATTTGTTTACTTAATCCATCAAATTCTTCACAAGAGACTAGATTAAGATTAGCCTGGCCATATGAAGACATAATTGGCTGCAAGCTCGTTGCCTTTTTTTACTTTGAACAGGTAAATGGTCCGATTGTTTCCCTGCGAAAAACTGACGTAGTTTAGTTTTTAGGAAGTATATAAATGTTTACATGCTATGTGATGTATCCATTTTAGGAATTTTATCCTGCAAAATGGATGTTAGTTGTTTGTAATACAGGATATCATGTAAATATGTGTGCACACATATTTCTTCATATTTCTCATTACATGGAGATGAATATGGAATGAAATTACAAGTAATTGACTTTACGAGTAATTTGAAATGAGAAAGCATGAAGAGACTTTTCTCCGCGTTTGGTTTATCAGAGGTTGACCTATCTTAGGCTACTCTCACGGCTTTTTGGCATGAAGGTTCCCAAATCATCGCAATTTAATCGACGGGAAGTTAATTCGGTCTTTCAATTAGAGCGAATTTGGGCGGTGCCTTTCCTGAGCCTCGTTGGAATTAGTCTTCCTATGAGTCCAGTAATCAAACACCGACCGGATAGCCTCCTGATGGAGGAACCACACAACATACATTCACATACAACGTGTCTCACCGTTTATGAAAATGATGACATGTGCGAATCACTAATATCACAAACAGATATAGTGTAAAGTGTTAAGTAAATGCATTTGTACACATCCATCAAATGTAAATGCAAATCCACACACAAGCATATAACAGTTTTGAAAAGCTTGTAATAGCGGCTTTAGTCCTCTTACTGGTGTCCCCAGCAGAGTCGCCACCTGTCGACGTCGGGATTTTATTTGTCCCTTTTCTGTTCTTGTCTTTTGGTGTTTTCAAGTTAGGTGAAATTTGTTTGAAAAAACAAGTTGTGAAAAGGTCCGACATTTATATGTCGACGATTTGACTATAAGAGTCGCCAGTTGGTTTTTTAACTGGTTGTACCAACACAACCGAGAAAAGGTTTGCACATTGACCCAGTGATGTGACACTGCTAAACGGGTCTGTGAAACCGAGATTCATTAGGGTCCGGGGACTTGATTATGCGGAGGGAAGGTGTTAGGCACCCCCCGACATCCGTTTTACCACGGTGACAACCACTTTTCAAGAAACTGTTATATAAATGCGTGTGTGTGTGGGTTAATGTGCTGTTATTTTGAAGTAGTGCGAGGCCTCGTTCGCACATATATACACAGGGTTTGAATTTATGTGAAAATTTAGTTTTAAACAATATATAGCAGTGATGTTTTGTAAAAAGAGGTTTTTCAAACCCTTGTGCTCAATAGTAATTGAGACCTTTTGATACTTCCATTTTATTAAATATTCGGCTAGATTGATTTTATTTTCGAGATGCGAAGCATCTTCGAGAAAATAATATACAAAGCAGTGCCGAATTCCGTATGGGCATGGGAGTCATCCAAGGAAATCCAAACACCGTGAATAAATTTACAAGCTGCTTACAACTGAAAATGTCCATCACGGGAACCGAATCTAGATTCAGTAAACTGAATCTATGATCACATGATTCCTAGGCTCACATGATGCTGCAATTTATATGAAAAGCTGTAAGCAGTTATATATATAAAAGCTATAAATATATATATACAGACATAATCAACCACCACGAAGCACCTCCATGGAGGATCGGAAATGTAAATATATAAAAGCGGTAAATATATATATAGAGACATGATCAACAACCACGAAGCACCTCCATGGGGATCGAAAATGTAAATAAAGCTTTAAAGATTTCATCAACCGCCACAAGTAAACTCGGTAGTGGCGAAATGTAAAGAAAGCGCGAAAAAACGATCAATGACCACGAAAGTAAACTCCAAAGTGATTTAAATGTAATATATATATATATATATATATATATATATATATATATATATATATATATATATATATATATATAAGCGATAACGCGAGGATATATATCGATCCCGGCTCGATTTACCATTTCAGCGATTTATCGCTATATATAGATATAAAAGCAGTAAACACACTGGATGTAAAATTCAGGCTCATCGAACAAAGTTCGACAATAGTTTGTATATATATATAGGCCGAATCAGGTCCGGACTCCCGGACCGGACCAAAATCCGGAACTTTTTTTTGTGTTTTTTTAAAACAACTAAAAAAAATAAATAAAAATTATGGAATTGAAATTTTTTCATAATACAGTGTTTTGGGCGTGATTTGGGTACGTATAACAAAACATGTATATGCGATGCATGCGATCGTACCACCATTTTTTGGTATAGGTATCCAAATCATGCCAAAAACATTGTATTATGGAAAAATTTCAGTTCCATAAAATATTAATTTTTTTAGTTGTTTTAAAAAAAAAGTAAAAAAAGAAGAAGTCCGTTTTTGATCAAGTCCGGACTCCCGGACCTGATCCATTCTTTATATATATATATAAGCAAATAAACGCTCCGGATGTAAAATTCAGGTTCAACCGAGGCATAACTCGGTAATATTAGTCCATATATATATATATATATAATATACAAAAAAAGAAATAAAAGCCACAGACCGAAGTCTGGGCATACACACGCAACACGACTCTCAACGTGAAGAAAGGTGTGTGCAAAGATGAAGAAAAAGGCTTTAAGGTGTGTAAGAAGGCTTACAGTGGACTGCCAAAGAAGACTTCAATGACTTTAAAGGGATGAACACTCGGCTCCCGTTGGTAAAAATATAGCAATATATAAGCTCACAAGTGTTTAAAATGAGAAAGCACTCAATTTATAGTGTGTGCATAGAAAATTGGACATGGTTTCCTCGCCTTTTCTCTATGCAAAATGGCTGCCCCAAGCCCTCTATTTATAGAGGGGGCAAGTAAGGTGTATTACCTATGACGACCGCAGATGTACTTACAAGGGTACGCAGGTGCCCCGGGTTCCGCGGGTCCCGCCGTCTTGAAGTATATGCACGCATGCAACGTGATGTTCGCTCAAACTTTCAGAACTTCAATCCGAGCATCCGATCGAGGTGTATAAGACCTTTTTACGGAATATTGTTGTCGAGAGCTACACAATAACATGTGATTAGAGGTTGTACGAAGTCAAGAAGATGAAACCATGCCCTATGTCTTCAAGCTTCAAATTCTATCCGGTGTGCTGTCTTGTGCAGTAGTCACTCGAAATTGGTGCTCTTTGGTTCTTGTAGGAAATTTCTGTATAGAATGTATGTATGGTTCTGTCCTTCACCGAGGTTATCTCTGGTTTGAGATATTTTAGCGATCGTTGCTCAGGGTTATCTCTGAGATTGGACTGCTGCAGGTGTTGACCGTCCTCAGTGTTGTTTATAAGATGTGCCTGACTTCCCGGGGTTATCTCCGAACTTAGTAGATAAGTGCCTCAGAGCTTTTATCGAGTGTTTGAAGCTGTTTGCATAGGTTTGAAACAAGAATTTCTGGGGTTATCTCCGGAACTACAACTGTATGCCTTGGGGTTATCTCCGAGGTTGATACTATCTTTCCCGGTGTTGTTTCCAGGACTGAGACTGAGTATCTCGGGGTTATCTCTAAGATGAGACGATCTTCACCGATGTGATTTTCGGTATTTGAACTGCACTCCTCGGGGTTATCTCCGAGGTTAAAACTGAAACTCCCGGTGTTGTTTCTGGGAATGAGGTTGAAACTTCCAGTGGTATTTTCGGGTCTGAGCTGGATATCTCGGGGTTATCTCCGAGATGGTAATACTGCATATCCCAGGGTTGTCTCCAGGATTGAACTGAGCTGTCTTCCAGGGTTATCCCTGAAAGATAATTCTGCCCTCCTGCAATGTTAGTAACATGTATGCAGAAAACTTTGAGTGTCTATATATACGGTCCGTTTATTTCCTAAAACACAGAGAAAAAGAGAGAAATTGAGAGGAAGAGAAGAAAAATCTACGTGAAGATTTGAGAATCAAAGAAAAGCAAAAAGATTGTTCAAGCTTTATAGCTAATCAAAGGTAATAATCTAACTTTAAACTCTATTTCTCAATCTCTTGAGTTCTCCATCGAAGAATGGATTATAGGGTTGATTTGTTAAGTAATTGGCTATATATGTTAATGGGTATGTTTAATCCATTTTATAACGTCTAAAAGTGGTTTTATAGTGATCAAATTCATAAGAATGTGTTGAAAGAGGAAGATTAGAGTTTTGGTAGTAATATATAAGTTTTGGTCTACTTTTAGACTAAAATTGATGATGAATTCCTGATAAAAACTTTAAATTGATGGTTAATTGTTGTTCTCCTCTGAAAAACGAAAAGAATACAACATGAACATATCAAATTGGTTAAGAAATGAATTCCTGGTGTGTAATTACGCTATGTATGCTAAAACATGTAAAACTAATATGAACATGAGTTTTGGGTCAAGATTTAGGTTAGTTAATATTTCTATAAATTGTTGATTCTTCGGTATGTTGTAGTTCTATGAATTAAAAATCCATAGAATCGAAAATGGACTAATTTGGATGTGTATAGCTTGAGTTATGATGATTAGAAGAAGAAAAAGGTCAAAAATCGCAAGAAAAATAAACTACAAATTCTAGTTCTGCTAACAAATGCAGATGCACTATGCCCTAAGTCTATTGGGGCGTAACTACTTTCTAGGGTATAGCTGCACTATTTTCGAGGCTTAATTGGGTGCAGCTGCGCTCATGGTGTGTCAGGTGTGACTATTTTGACCGCCTGTAGTAAAATGACCATAATGTTTTCATTCAAACTTCGATTGAGGCGATTAAGGATTATTCAGAAAGATAACGAGTAGAACTACAACTTTTGTTTTATAAGAGTTTTGATTTGAGGTCGTTAGAAGGGGTTAAAATGGCTATCTTTGGGACTGATGTGTATTTAGAGGCAATCGGAGGGCGTCGGGCATGCACGTGTGCAAGTGAAGTGCTTATGATGATTTTAGATGTTGTTCTAAGTTATAAAACATGAATATTGGAAAATATAATGATGCTTAATATTAGTAAAAGATGTATTAGATAAGTTGTATAAGCATACTACGCATACACAAGAGAGACAAATCGGGTGTGTGACGAATTAACATCAAAACACTGTGCCAAGTGTTAATGAACTTAAAAAGTAATTTAATTCAAATGAAATAAACATTATAAGATATGGAATGAGGTTAATATAAACCAATAAGGAGTCTTATCAAGACATAAACACTTGAATGAACTTCGAGTATGACTAAGATGAAATATAGTGAGATATAAGTCGAGAGTTAGCACAATCAAATTGAACATTGTGTATTGATTAATAGGAAGGGCTATGGGATGTAGAGTAAAGTTTACATTACAACTAATATTCGTTTCTATGTGACTAATAGTTGATGTGTATAATTATATAATTGTGTAGGGCACGTGAAGTGTAGATAGCTGTAAGCTATTAATGTGTTGTTGGTAAACAACGATCAGTGACAGTCTTTCAGTTCCTATTTTCCATGTGAACTTGATGATGAACTATTTTAAATCTTTATTGCAAAGAACACGATGTGTTATATATATGTTGAAAGTATGAAACATTAAAGCCAATTTATGACTACGTTGATTGAGTAAAGAATGCTAATTGAGTAAGGAAATCAATCTTTATACTTGTTATGTGAATTGCAACATGTATGTTATGTTAGTCTAATGATTATGAGATTTATGTTGAGCATGTTATTATGTTCTACGTGATGCATGAAAACTATTAGATTTGATGGGCTGTCGAGCTCAACCTTGCAAATAACCAATTTTGTAGGTTAAGGATTCAAGGTAACACTAGGTGCTACTTGAATGACATGGATCTGATGTGATGCATGAAGATTAAATACTTTAGCTATAGCTGTTATTCTTTTGAACCTTGTTTAAGGTTTTGAGATATGTACTTGATAAGTTATGATGTGAAAATTTCATATTTAGTTGTAAAGTTTGAGCTACCCAATGTATAAGGGGTATCGAGCTGAGATGTAAGATTTTATACAATAACTCAGATGAAGTGAATCATAAAATAAATTTGATTCAGAGATGTGTAGATGATAAAGGTTTTGATTCGGGGAATTAAAGTAAGAAGAAAAAAAAGTTTAAATTATTCCGTATTTTATTAAGTTTAACATCGAATAATGATGTAAAATCAGAAGTTAGATGTATTATTAACGACCGAAGCCAAGAGTTTAATTGTATGAATTTTGGGGTTGTTACAATTGGTATCAAAGCTGTAGGTTATAAACTTTAGGTAGGAGTATCTTAGGCTACCTTGGAGAAGAAAGGTGATGATTGTAAAGAATGAACTCAATTAAAGTTTGAACAATAAGAAATAAATTTAACAAATGTATAGAGAAGAGATTACAATATATATGAGAAGATTCAAAGACGAATCTTGAGGTATTTAAAAGATATAAATATGGAGTTACCTGACTCCAGTAGTAAGATGTTAAGTGTTATCAAATAGACGATGTCTACAAGATGAAGGTGATTAAAATATTAATAATGAACTCAAATAAAGTTTAATTGATGATATATTCAGTGAATGCTTATGAAACAAGGTAAGATAATATGTGTGGGTTCAAAGAAGAGCCTGGAAAGTTAAAATTGAGTTGAATAATCATAAGACAACATAATTAAAGAGAAGTAATGAGGACCGTGAAACCAAAATGATCGTAAAATAAGAAAGGAACCATAAAAAAGGTGATTGTAGAATAAGATCACGACGTGATCTGTTTAGGTCATAAAATGACCGATGGTCTGTATTGATCGAATAGTTATAGCTTAACGCTATAAAGTGAATGTACTATGAAATAGTATGAGTTAAACTCACGAGGAGTTATAAATGATGAGATATAGAAAATTTATGTTGAGCAAAGAGCAAGTTAAGAGCAAGATAGAGTTAGATGGGATTTCAATTAAGGACTCATGTGATGGCTAAGTTGTATAAACCTTTGTATGGGTGGAGGTTTTGTGCTTGCACTTGGTTTATCACATTGATAATCGTTGAATGGTGGTGTTGCGCAATCGATATACATATGGCGAGAAGGTGATTCTTTTCTCATATTTATATTTGATTGTTAGAAATAGTAGAAATTAGGTTAGATGATATTAAAACTAGGTGCGAGTTCTTAAAAACTTATACTTATGGTAAATTGATGACTCATAATCATATGTACGTTTTTGAACCCCTAAGCGTATGGACAGTCTCTGATTGGTTCTTGGACTACGTATTGCTAAGACAAGTTCCTAAACTCATATTATTGTGGCAAGCTCCTGAACTTCCAAAGTGTGGTAAGTTTGATGAACTATATTGGGTATAGAAAAGTTGTGAAGCAAGGACAAAGAATTTTTGGTATAGTAAGCATTGATGGTGCTAAAGATTAGTTGAATGATTAAGTAATGAAGCAGTGGAGTAAAGATTTAAGATGATGGAGGAAAATTAGATATTCTAAATCTTCTAGCTATGCTAGATTTTTGAATTTATTGACTTCGTGCTGATGTTGTACTTCTGTGTTTTTGAAAAATGTTGGAACATATGATTGAATCAATAAGTTTTTAAAACAGTGCTATTGTTCTTGTGTTTATGCTAATTATTTCAGCTAGACAAAAATGATTTGAAATTATTAAAATGTATTTTATGTGATCATATGCATCGTTTGATATGGTGTGGAAAAAATAATCGAGGGAGTCATCAATGCAATTGAACCTAGTGTTGGATGTGATCATAGGATTGTTAGCCCACTATGGAATGATTTTAATGGAGTATGTCAATACCACTCCCACTCTCGCGGTCACAACACTGAAGAATGATGTGCACTCCGCCAACTTATTCAGAACCTAATTTACAGCGGTGTCCTATAAATGACGGACAATGACACTGTATGTAAGACCCCGAAATTTTTTAAATAAAAAGGAATTTCCTTTATTTATTATTTTGAAATAGTAAGGGTGGATTTGATTAATGTGGTTAGTTATGGGTAAAATGCGCAAATATTTTGAATAAGCAAGTGGTGATAAAATATTCATTATCGTCGGGGAATATTCGTTTGGTCGTGGAATATTAAATCTTCGTCGGGAATATTCGACATTTACTCAAGCCTTAGCGATCTTTTGTGGGCCCCATAACTAGAAAGCGATTGGATGAAGAAAACGACAAATATAAGTTGTTTATAAATAACGCTTGTAGTTATTCACAGTTATCTCGTTGGAATACCCAAAGATGGTTAAAACACACTAATACGCCGTTGTTGAACAAGAAGCACACAATATTGCACCAATTATTGATTCTTACGTGAAAGGCACTACTCAATAATTGTTACGAAGAATTATCGCTCAAGATTTTATTTTATTGATTCAATAATTCTTTGCATTAATATTTTATATTACCGTTGTTTCAATAAATTGTCATTACACAAGATTTTCCATTATCGATAATAATTCATATTATCTGAATAATATTATTAGAAAACATTATTGGCAATGTCTAGAAATTTACATCAAGGAGAGGTTTGGTCACCTAATCATGCGCCAAGAAGAAGAGAGAGATCCTTATTGAAAGCCCCTTTTCCCTGAACTACCGGTCACAAGATCGTGTGATTCTCAGTAATATTATTTGTGAATAATTAATTATTGATTTATATGATGAGGAAAATATTGATTTTATGTGGATATAGATGGAGAAAATTTTTAAAATTACAATTGTTGAAAATTAATATTTTATCATTTTCGATAAAATAATTCATTTAAATATATTAACGGTGATATTTTTATAATGAATGTGGGATATATGAGTATATGAGGAGGAAGAGTATTTTTGTGGCATTAAATGATTAACACATGTTTTGTGTGTTTGTGGACCCCATTTCTTGATCGAAATTTGATTATAAATGTAAAATCGTCCTGCTTGTGGATTTCAATCAATTTTTGTTTGGAATTTGGAAAAACTTTCTTCTGCAAAGTTGTAGAGAATAGAATTTCCTATAAAAACTCGTGAGATTTGAATTTTCTGATAAAAGTGCTATTTATTATGAATTATTGAAGTTTCGGAGTTCCGAAATAATTGATTTTTGGGAGTTTTAATTAATTATTTTGAGAAAAACGTTTTTGGTGAGTTTGTGAACCTCATTTAACATGTGCTATGGCTGAAATCAGATTTCAAAGGTGGGCTAAGGAATTTTGTTTATAAATAATATTATTATATTCAATTTTCTGCTTTGGTGTTCTAAGCAATTTCCTATAAATAGGATGCTTAGGTTAGAATTGAAAATCACACCGTAAACTCCAAGTTTTCTCTCTATATATTATCGAGTTTATTCTTGTGAGTATTTTGAGTATACTTTGAGTATTGCTATACTCTGTGCAAGTTCAAGTCATAGCCTATATCCAAAGTGTTTCAACTAAGAAATCTTGTCTTTCGAGGTAAGGGATGTTATTTTCTTCTCAAATGATATTATTTCTTCAATATCATTATCTTTGAAATATTGGTTGAACTTTTATCAAATTTGGAACTTTTTCATGTCTGGGGTTACTATTTATGAGTTACTATTCACGACTTACTATTCATGAGTTACTATTCACGAGTTACTATTCACGAGTACTATTCATGAAGCGTGAAGATGTTTTTTGTGGAATTTCTATCTTTTGGTGTGAGTTACTATTCACGATATCTGGACTATTCACGATATCTGACTATCCACGAATACGGCAAGACTATTCAATCAAAAATGAAAATTTTTCTTTTCGTCTAAAATATCTATTCTGGATACTAGCTTTGATTGTATCCATGTTTTGATCATTCTTGAATTTTACACCCCTATGATTATTTTTGAGGTATTTTTGGACGTGGATAAAACAAAGTATGAATTCTTAATCCTTAATCCTTGTCATTTTGTTTCACTGGATTCGTTTCTTTAAAAATATTTTTCATCATCTTCAGTCTTAAATGATGATATTATGGAATATCTTTGGCCTGTAGTGCAAAGATGAATGATTTCTTGATGAATATCTTTGGCCGTAGTGCAAAGATGAACAGGTGTTGAGATGAACATGACCGACTGATTAATATCTTTGGCCCGTAGTGCAAAGATGAACATGTGTTTAGATGAACATGACCAACTGATGAATATCTTTGGCCTGTAGTGCAAAGATGAATATTTGATTCCATATATATATTGATTGATGTTACAGGGATAAAATATCGACGATGAACTTTTAAATTCATATATAGAAGATAGTAGTTTGCATTCTCTACTTAACTCTTCTAATGAATTATTATTTCCGATGCGAATATTGATTTAAAATTTGTTGTCTATTGTATTCTATTAGATTTTTCCCTGTTGAAGACTAACGATAATTTGTTGTATATTATCTTAGTCATAATATTCTTTACTGGGCTAGTTGAGCTCACCCTTTTCCTTGTTGTTCCATTTTTCTTCTCAGGAGGCGAGAATGTAGCGAGTACTAGTCGGGGTATGGAATGAAGGTTCTAGAGAGAGTCATTTAGAAGTCCTCACCATTTTTGTAAAATAATGTATCAATAATTATGATGGGGATTTATTTATGTGTGGATATTGTCTAGATGGCAATATCTCGTATTTAAACTCACAATTTATATGTTGTAATAATAAAGTTGTAGTTATTTACGTACCATGTATTTGGCGACTCGTAATGGGTTGGATGGAATGGACCTATTTTGGGGCGCCACAGTTTGGTATTAGAGCTTAGGATATGATCTCAAGCGGAGATCGGGGAATAGAACTAGGAGGGGAGAGACGAGTAAATCCTTCGCATGTGTGTCCTACCTAAGCTTATTTGTTAGTTGGTCAAGATATAGGGATATTATGTGATATATTGATTTCCTTAATTAACCCTTGTTTTATGAAAGTATTTGAGAATGTCGAATTGAGAATATTAACAATGGGAGTAAATGAGACCGTGGAGATGCCCAGACTTACCAACGAGGAGAACGTGCAACAGTCGACAATGTACCTCCTATGAACAACACCACCGAAAGCGTATGATGAACGAGGGATGTTTAGAAGCTTTTTGCGCTTATGCAAAATCAGACGAGGGAGACTCGTGTTCAAAATACAGGAGGAAATGATAGCAATTCACGGGTGGTCACAGCCAAGCAGTTCAAAGAGTTGGGACCACCAGAATTCTAGGGAAAGCCGGATCCGATTAAGGCGGAGACGTGGGTCAAATAAATTACCAAGATATTCGATGTCTTGGGATGCATGGAGGAACAGAAAGTTCCATTCGCTACTTTTATGTTCCGTAACGAGGCAGATTACTGGTGGGAATCTGTGAAGCGTACCCATCCAGCTGCACTCAGCATGTCATGGGAGATGTTTCAGAAATAGTTCAATGACAAGTACTTCCCTGAAAGTATTCGTCATATGAAGGAAGTGGAGTTTATTAGATCGGAGCGAAATAACGACGACGGTGTCCCAAAGACGAGGCGCGGTTCATGGAGTTATCCAGTTTGCACCTCATTTGGTGGAGAATGAGGAACGATAACGCGGATGTTTCGAGAGGTTTGAAACCCGACATACGCCGAAGATCTCATTTCTCATAAATTTTCTCTCTATTCAGATGTTGTCAATGTGGCTCGGTTGTTAGAGCGAGATAACGAGTACGCTCAACCGAGGGACCATAACCGTGGATCATACCAAGATAGCGGTCATCACAATAACGATAACCAGCGGAGAAAGAAGAATACAGATAAAGGCGGTAACCACTCTGGTTGTAATCGTGGCCATGAAAATAGAAGAAGCGTGTCAGGAGGAGATTTTAAAAAGAGGAGATTCAACAACGACCATGTGAAGACGTAAGCGCCCGAAGAGTAACCGGTTCCAAGGAGGAGAAAGGCCACCTTGGTCAGACATGTTACAAATGCGGAAAGAGGGACATATCACCCAAACCGCCCACAATAGTTTAAGGTATGCTATAATTGTGGAAAAGAAGGACATATCGCTTTCGAGATTATGCAGTATATAAAACCCGATCCAATGGAATGGTGACTCAAAAGATGTGTCCCGAAAAGTCAAAGTCAACGGTTCTCGGAAGAGCGTTTGTCGTGACCAATCAAATGCGAGGAACCCGAACGGTTAGCACGGGTTAGTTAATTATAAATTCTTGCGAAGTTTATACCTTACTAGATACCGGTTCTACCCATTCTTTTATCTCTCTTGCTTGCGCTCAACGTTTGAACTTGACTACGGAGAAATTAGACTTTGACCTATTTATGGAGACTACGTTAGTAGAAACTTTTGTTACATCCGTTGTTTAGAAATCTTGCTTGATTCAGGTTGGCACTATCACATTACCTGTTAACCTTATTTCTATAGAGATATTTGTTTTTGATGTGATTTTAAGGTTAACTACTCATCATGCCAAATTGATTGCTTTTGTAAGGTTGTTAGTTTTCATATTCCTAAGCAACTCGTTATTCAATTCAAGCAATCAAACCATTGTAGTCAAACATTTTCATATCAAGCTATGAAGTCATTCGTTTATTACGGATGTCAAGTTTTCTTAGTCCATGTTATGGATTTGAATAAAGACACGTCATATTTGAATAATATTCCTGTTGTTATTAATTTTTCCCGACGTATTTCTGAAGAATTTCTTGGTTTACTCCCATAACCCGATATTAAATATTGTATCGACTTTGAACCCTAGACAAAAAAACTCATTTCTAAAATCTCATATCGAATGGCCTATTGAACTTCGTGAGTTAAAAATTCAACTATAGAATTTGGTACCGAGCCTTTATCTGGTGACTTCCTTTATGGAATGCACCGCCGCATTCTCGTAGGGGGACACCATATTCGTGCGATAGTAAACCGATAGGTGTCATTGTAACGTGCTATCCAAGGTTGGGATATGAGTCACGATTGAGAACAACCTAAGTCAGAGAATCGAAATACGTAGCTTTCTAGGCTTAGTTGGTTATTATCGGAGATTCGTTGATGGATATTCTCGAATCGCTATTCCATTAACGCAAATTGACTCGTAGAGATACAAAATTCGAATGGAGCAAGGAATGTGGGAAGAGCTTCAAGAACTCAAGAGGAGACTCATTTCAAAGACACATGTTCGACCATGCCATCCTGGAAAAGCGAAACGTGGTAGGCGACGTGTTGAGTAGAAGATCGTGATACAAGTACGAGTACGATATTGTCAAAGACTCATTTCAATAATTTACAAATAATAGAGATGGAGATGAAAACTCTAGTTACCCACGTGATGATATCTGAGTATAATCGACTTTAATCGATAAAGTTAAAGTCGCTTCGAAGCTACACACATCGAGTCGATGAATTTGAAGAAGGAGGTGCAAGAAGTTGTTATTTCAAAAGTGAGAGAATCGGTGAGGTGAGGAAAGCTCAAACCTTCGATTTATTAATCCATTTAAAATTCTCGATCGAATAGGAACTGTGGCCTATAGACTCGTTTTACCGCCAAGTATGACGCGTGTTCATAACATTTTTCACGTATCGAGGTTATGTAAATATGTGGACAACCCGAACCACGTCATTGAGTTAGAACCGGACGAGATAGCCGAAGACTTAACGTATGAAGAGGTACCTGTCAAGATTTTGGATAGGAAGGAGCATGTCCTACGTACGAAGGTCATACCACAAGTTAAAGTTTTGTGGAGAAACCATGCTATTGAGGAAATGACCTGGGAGTTGGAAACGAAAAATGAAAGCGAGGTATTCTCATCTTTTCGAAACACCAAGTACATACGTCAATTTCGAGGACGAAATTTCATAAGGAGGGGAGGTTGTAAGACCCCGAAATTTTTTAAATAAAAAGGAATTTCCTTTATTTATTATTTTGAAATAGTAAGGGTGGATTTGATTAATGTGGTTAGTTATGGGTAAAATGCGCAAATATTTGAATAAGCATGGTGATAAAATATTCATTATATCGTCGGGAATATTCGTTTGGTCGTGGAATATTCGTCTTTGTCGGGAATATTCGATGCACGACCATTTGTCTTTTGTGGGCCCCATAACGGAAAGCGATTGGATGAAGAAAACGACAAATATAAGTTGTTTATAAATAACTGGCGTAGTTATTACTGTTAATCTTGTTGGAATACCCAAAGTGGTTAAAACACACTAATACTAATACGTTGTTGAACAAGAAGCATACAATATTTCACCAATTATTGATTCTTACGTAAGAAGGCACTACTCAATAATTATTACGATAATTACTATTCAAAGATTTTATTTTATTGATTCAATAATTGCGCATTAATATTTTATATTACCGTTGTTTCAATAAATTGTCATTACATAGTATTTTCCATTATCTGAGCAATAATTCATATTATCCTAATAATATTATTAGAAAACATTATTGGCAATGTCTAGAAATTTCTCATCTAAGGAGAGGTTTGGTCACCTAATCAATTGCGCGCCAAAGAAGAGAGAGATCCTTATTGAAAGCCCCTCTTTCTCGGAAACTACCGGGTTGCCCGATCTTGTGATTCTCATAATATTATTTGTGAATAATTAATTATTGATTTATATGATGAGGAAAATATTGATTTTATGTGGATATAGATGGAGAAAATTTTAAAATGACAATTGTTGAAAATTAATATTTTATCATTTTCTGATAAAATAATTCATTTAAATATATTATTTTAATAATATATTAACGGTGATATTTTTATAATGAATGTGGGATATATGAGTATATGAGGAGGAAGAGTATTTTTGTGGCATTAAATGATTAACACATGTTTTGTGTGTCGGTGGACCCCATTTCTTGACTGAAATTTGATTATAGCTTGTAAAATTGTCCGTTTGTGAATTTCGGTCAATTTCTATTTGGAATTTGGGAAAACTTTCTTCTGAAAAGTTGTAGAGAATAGAATTTCCTATAAAAACTCGCGAGATTTGAATTTTCTGATAAAAGTGCTATTTATTATGAATTATTGAAGTTTCGGAGTTCCGAAATAATTGATTTTTGGGAGTTTTAATTAATTATTTTGAGAAAAACGTTTTTGGTGAGTTTGTGAACCTCATTTAACATGTGTTATGGCTGAAATCAGATTTCAAAGGTGGGCTAAGGAATTTTGTTTATAAATAATATTATTATATTTAATTTTCTGCTTTGGTGTTCTAAGCAATTTCCTATAAATAGGGTGCTTAGGTTAGAAATGAAAATCACACCGTAAATCAAGTTTTCTCTCTATATTATCGAGCGTATTCTTGTGAGTATTTTGAGTATACTTTGAGTATTGCTATACGATGCAAGTTCAAGTCATAGCCTATATCCTGTTTTTCAACTAGTAAGATTGCCTTTTCGATGTAAGGATGTTATTTTCTTCTCAAATGATATTATTTCTTTAATATCATTATGCTGAAATATTGGTTGGAACTTTTTATCAAATTTGGAACTTTTTCATGTCGGGGTTACTATTTATGAGTTACTATTCACGACTTACTATTCATGAGTTACTATTCACGAGTACTATTCATGAAGCGTGAAGATATTTTTTGTGGAATTTCTATCTTTTGGTGTCGGAGTTACTATTCACGTATACGGCACTATTCACGTATACGACACTATCCACGAATCATTTACTTTATTCAATCTAAAAATGAAAATTTTTCTTTTCGTCTAAAATATCTATTTTGGATACTAGCTTTGATTATATCCATGTTTTGATCATTCTTGAATTTTACACCCCTATGATTATTTTTGAGGTATTTTTGGATGTGGATAAAACAAAGTACGAATCCTTAATCCTTAATCCTTGTCATTTTGTTTCACCGGATTCGTTTCTTTAAAAATATTTTTCATCATCTTCATCTTTAAATGATGATATTATGGAATATCTTTGGCCGTAGTGCAAAGATGAATGATTTCTTGATGAATATCTTTGGCCTCAGAGTGCAAAGATGAACAGTGTTGAGATGAACATATTGGATCGATTAATATCTTTGGCCCAGTGGTGCAAAGATGAATGTGTTTAGATGAACATGACTAATCGATGAATATCTTTGGCTGTGTAGTGCAAAGATGAATATTTGATTCCGATATATATTGATTGATGTTACAGGATAAAATATCGACGATGAACTTTTAAATTCATATATAGAAGATAGTAGTTTGCATTCTCTACTTAACTCTTCTAATGAATTATTATTTCATTGCGAATATTGATTTAAAATTTGTTGTCTATTGTATTCTATTAGATTTTTCCTGTTGAAGACTAACGATAATTTGTTGTATATTATCTTAGTCATAATATTCTTTACCGGGCTAGTTGAGCTCACCCTTTTCCTTGTTGTTCCATTTTTCTTCTCGGGGAGGCGAGAATGTAGCGAGTACTAGTCGAAATTATGGAATGAAGGTTCTAGAGAGAGTCGTTTAGTAGTCCTCACCATTTTGTAAAATAATGTATCAATAATTATGATGGGGATTTATTTGCGTGTGGATATTGTCTTTGATGGCAATATCTCGTATTTAAACTCACACTTTATATGTTGTAATAATAAAGTTGTAGTTATTTCTGTACCATGTATTTGGCGACTCAGAATGGGTTGGATGGAATGGACCTATTTTGGGGGCGTCACACTGTATTACTGGAGAGTGGGGACACATTTCTTACAAAGTGGAAGGAAGGCGTAGTAGTTATATCTTCTGAGATAGATTCAGCTACCCCATCACATACAATTCAACCTATTCAACTCAAAGGTGTTGAAAATCCTTTGAAAGTGGCTACGCCAAAGCCAATTATCTTGCCATTCAGACCACAATATCTTGTTGTCAGCCTACAAAAAGTTCCATGGAATTATGGAGAGGCTGAAGGATCCACATCCCACATAACTGATGTAGTATCAAAAGAAAATCCATTGTATCTTCCCCAACGGGTGATGAAGCCTGCCATCAAATCAAAGGGGAAAGTTCCCATGGAGAAGATTAAAGAATTCCTCCATACTATGGGACACAATAAAACCAAGGTGGTTTTAAGCTTAAAAGAAGCTCCACAATAGATTTTCATACTGGACTTGGTATTCTCCTTAGAGGATTACATGAATGTCTTACTGAGAGTTTTAGAAGAAGCCTACTTGCCAAAATCTGTGGATGTTGAAAAGTTCTATCACCTGGTTGATCACATTTTTAACAGAAATGTGATATCATTCACTGATGATGACATACCTCCCGAAGGGACGGGTCATTGCAAACCATTTCACATAGCGGTTATGTCCTTCAGATACGTGGTAGCATGAGTACTGATAAATGGAGGGTCATCTTTGAACATCTGCCCTTATGGCACCTGGAGAAGATGATCATCAATCTCAATAGGATTCGAAGAAGCCATACAATTATCAAAGCATTTGATGGATCCCGACGAAATGATGTCGGAGAGATTAAACTACCTGTGGAGATTGGTCCACACACATTCTACGTATCCTTTCTTGTACTCAAAATAGTTATAGGATACAACCTACTCTTGGGAATACCGTGGATTCATATGGCTAGAGATGTCCCATCTACCCTTCATCAACAGCTCAAATACATCATTAACGACAACCTAGTTACTGTTAATGCTGTGCCAGAATGTCCTGAACAACGTGACATACCACTCATCAGTTTCAATTTAGAAGTTGAGCCTGTTAGCTTCAATGCCCTAGAGGTGAGCAACACTCACTACCATCCCATTGGGGCGCCACCTCTGATACCCAGAGTTTCTGCCGAGGTAATATCGGCAAGTCAGGAGATGATATATTTGGGTTTTCAACCTGGACAAGGGTTGGGCAAGATCATCAGGGTATTAAGGACCCAATTCAAATGCTGACACTACGACTTTGAGATCAGTTGCTGACACTCTACGATTTCTGTACTTAAACTTGTTGTCTTCATCTGATCTAGCTCGACTACGATCTCTGCCTCTTATATGATCAGTAGACTCTCGGACTCCAAGATTTGGTCTACGATTCTTAACTTGGCTTTGGCAGATACTCGGTCGGCTCTTAGACAGGCTGTCTCTACGATTCTGAACATGACTTCCTCATAGCTATGAGGAAGTTCTTGTCGACACACTACGATCCTTCCTCGTTTATCCTTGCAGTCTACTAACTCCGAGATCAACTATCTTGCAGACTACGATTTCTGATGCAGTGCTCGACGATCAAACAAGCCTATCTATTACATTATAAGATCAACCTAGCAAGCTTGCTCTTCCTACATTTATAGTCCTTGTATATCGTTTCATTTTAAGGACTTTACAAAGCTGTTTTTCATATGTAGGATCAACCTAACATATTTGATCAATTCAATCTAAGTCTTTGTACATATGTTCCTATTATCTATCAAAGGACTTTACAGCTTTTCTTAATGCAAGCATACTTGCATATTCATTCATATATATATCATAATCAAATCATATATAAATAGGAATATCATTCACATGCTTATTCCCGACACAGTTATTTAGCTAGGAGCATGCTAGCCTCCTTCCTCTTGTTACAAGTACTCCACCACGTACTCTAGAAAGTGAAACACTGGAGGATAAAATTGCAAAAAGAGTAAATGCAAAAGCCCGTCGGGATTTAGCCAACAAAAGAGAATTCACTTATTTAGGCCAACCGATGGAAGAGATATTGCAGATGTTGATCAATGAAGGAAGAATCACATCTCTGCTACCTCCAATCATCCCGCATTCAAGACGATTTGATTTTAATCGAGTATGTTAATACCACTCTCACTCTCGCGGTCACAACACTGAAGAATTTTGGGCACTCCGCCAACTTATTCAGAACCTAAATGACAGCAGTGTCCTACAAATGACAGGCAATGACGCTGTATTACCGGAGAGTGGGGACACATTTCCTATAAAGTGGAAGGAAGTCATAGCTATTATATCTTCTGAGACAGATTCAGCTACCCCATCACATACAATTCAACCTATTAAACTTAAAGGTGTTGAAAATCCTTTGAAAGTGGCTACGCCAAAGCCAATCATCTTGCCATTCAGACCACAATTATGACGCCCCCAAAATAGGTCCATTTTCATGAAAAATACCAAATCAGTACAAACAAATTTTCTTTTCTGGGATTTAGCAGAATATAGTTCCATATTGAACATATAATTTTCTCAGAATTTTTAAAATTCATTTACTATTTTTCATATGGTCAAAACAGCCGAATATTTAGACATTTATCATAAACTGTACTTTGATCCAAAAATTCCAAAATTTACAGGGTATACTTCTATTATATACATGTACTCCCAATAAAAATTTCACCAATTTTGGAGTTAACCGCAAGGAGTTATAAGAGTTTACTTTTAAAATAGTCTTTTCTCATAAAATTCATAACTCCTAATCTATACATCCAAAAATCGCCATTTTTGGACACAATCTACAAAACTCATCAAATTATCATTTCAAATTTTGTCCGAATTTTTGAAGGTCGAAAAAATTACGAAACTGAAAAACATAATAACCCTTACAATCCCTTACCTCAAAAGAGCAGTATTTCTGACTGGAACATCAGATGTAAAGCCGAAGGAAACTTGCACTGAATAGCAATTCTCAAAGTATCTAAATTGTAAGACCTCAACTTATTATAAATAAAATCGAATTTCCTCAAATTATATTTGTGAATAATAAGGTATTAATTTGATATAATTCTCTGGTTATGGGTGAAAAGTGCAAATTTTGCAAAATATGCAAGTGGTTATAAAATAATCATTATTGTCGGGGAATATTCATTTGGTCGTGGAATATTCTTGTTGTCGGGGAATATACGTACGACGGCGCAGTCATTTGTGGGCCCCATAATAGAATAATTGTCAAATGAAAAAAATAACAAGTTTGAGTTTTATAAATAACTTGGCGTGGTTATTCTGAGATTATCTTGTTGGAATACCCGGTGGTTTAAAATACGATGTCACGTGTGGATGCACGATATTGATTAATTATTGATCCTTACGTAAGAAGGCACTACTCAATAATTGTTACGAGAATTCTTGCTCAATATTTTATTTTATTGATTCAATAATTGCTTTGCGTTGATATTTTATATTATTGTTGTTTTAATAATTGTCAACTGCGCGATGTATTTCCATTATCGGATCAATAATTCATATTATTTGAATAATATTATTAGATAACATTATTGGCAATGTCTAGAAAGTTCTCATCAAGGAGAGGTTTGGTCACCTAATTGCGCGCATGATGAAGGAGAAATTCTTATTGAAAGCCCCATCTTTCCCAGGAACGGCTACCGTCATTATAAAAATGTGATTCGTAATATTATTTGTAAATAATTAATTATTGATTTATATGATAAGGAAATATTTATTTTATGTGGATATAAATGTTGGATATATTTATTGTGGTTAAAAATGAAGGAGTTAATGTTGAGGTGTTTTATCAAGATTTTTTAGTTTTGAATGAAGGTATTAAAAATTAAACCAAAGTTTTTTAGATATATTGTGTGAGTTATAATTTTTAATCCGACCGTTGGATCATTGTAATTTTTGGATATGTTATACATATATAAGTTGAGTATATGTCCACAAATTTTGAACCGTTAAAAATGAACGTATGATTTGTTATGAATTTTAAGAGGTGACTGATTCAGAAATTAGGTTTATAAATGATTTTGGTGGAAAATTCTAGAATTGAGTGGGCCCCACTTGTGGTTGGTGAAGAAATGTGCTGAATTATTTCAAATGTGGTGGGTGGGAATAGTAGCAGGTAAAGCCATCAAGTTGCAGGTCAAGTCTGCTAACATTTTCCTATAAATAGAGGGCTAAGTTAGAATTGAAAATCACACCAGAAACATAAGCTTTCTCTCTTTCTCTCTCTAGATCATTGAGTATTTTTTGAGAGTATTTAGATACTTTGTAAGTTTCTATTCATCAGTGCAAGTTTTCTTGACCTTATATATTGGGTATTCCGTCGGAAATCTTGATATTTTGAGGTAAGGATGTTATTTTCTTCATATATGATATTATTTCTTCAATATCATTATCTTAGGAAGTATTGATCTGAATTTTATCAAATTTGGAACTTTTTGTGCGGGGTTACTATTCACGATACTGGCACTATTCACGATACTATTCACGAATACGACACTATTCACCAAAAATGAAATTTTCTTCTTTTGTCCAAGATGTCTATTATGGTTACTATCTTTGATTGTATCCATGTTTTGATCTTTATTTTTGAATTACGCTTCAAAATTGGTATTTATGAAGTATTATTGATCTTGGATAAACCGTTATACTAATCCCTACTATTTGTCCTTCCGTTTCACCGGATTCGCTTTTCTTTAAAATATTTTTCATCATCCTCGGTCCCTAAATGATGATATTACTAAATATCTTGACTGTAGTGCAGTGCAAAGATAAATTATTAACTGATGAATATCTTTGGCCCGTAGTGCAAAGATGAACAGGTGTTGAGATGAACATGACCAACTGGTGATACAAATCAATATCTTTGGCCCGTAGTGCAAAGATGAATATTTGATTAAAGATGTATATTGATTGTTGTTACAGGGATAAAATATTGATGATGGACTTTTAAATCTTAGAAGATAGTAGAACTCATTCTCTACTTGACTCTTCTAATGGATTGTTGTTTTCGCTGCAATTGTTGATCTAAAACTTGTTGGCTATTATATTTTATCAGATTTTTCCCTGTTGAAGACTAACGATAATTTTTTGTATATTATCTTAGTCATAATATTCTTTACTGGGCTAGTTGAGCTCACCCTTTTCCTTTTTGTTCCATTTTTCTCGGGAGGTGAGAACATATAGCGAGAACTAGTCTGAGTACGGAGTGATGGTTCTAGAAAGATATTTTAGCAGTCCTCATTATTTCTGTAAAATTGTGTTTGAATAATTGTAACGAGGACTTATTTGAGTGTGGATATTGTCTAGAAGACAATATATGTATTTAAACTCACAGTATGTGTTGTCGTATTTTGCACGACAATTATATTATTGAAGTTGTAGTTTGCTTTCTGTACCATGTATTTGGCGACTCAGAATGGGTGTTGTATACCTATTTTGGGGGCGTCACATAAATACTCACAAAAATACGCTCGATAATATAGAGAGAGAAAACTTATGTTTCTGGTTTGATTTTCAATTTTAACTTAAGCGCCTATTTATAGGAAAATGCTAGAACGACAAAGGAGACTAAATTAATAAAATATTATTAATTTATTTTTCTTCTTTGCTACGCCACCTCTCTTGAAAATTTGACCAGCCTTCTTCGAAAGAAAAATATTAGCACATGTTTTCAAAAAAAAAAAACAAAAGTGGGTCCCACCCAATTTTAATAAAAATAATTTTATTTTCCAAAACTTTAATAATTCATAGAAAATAGCCCGTTTATCAGAAAAATATGAATTTTATGTCCATTCCACATGAAATCGAATTCTCTACAACTTTGCAGAAGAATGTTTTTCCAAATTACAGACAGAAAATATTTGAAATCCACAAACGGACGATTTTTAACACTCTAAAAATCCATAACAAATCATTCGTTCATTTTTAACGGTTCAAAATTTGTGGATATATACTTAACTTATATATGTATAACATATCCAAAAATTACAACGATCCAACGGTCGGATCAAAATTATAACTCACGTAATATAGCTTTAAGAACACTGATTTGATTTTTAATGCCTCCAATCCAAAAAAATACTGATAAAATACCTCAACATTAATTCCTTAATTTATAACCACATAAATAAATCCATCATTTATATCCACATCAAATAAATATTACCTTATCATATAAATCAATAATTAATTATTCACAAATAATATTACAGAATCACAATTATGACAACCAGGCCGTTCCTAGGAAAGATGGGGCTTTTCGATAACAATTTCTCCTTACTAGCGCGCAATTAGGTGACCAAACCTCTCATTGACAGAATTTTCTAGACATTGCCAATAATGCTATCTAATAATATTACTCAAATAATATGAATTATTGATCTGATAATGGGAAATACTGTGCAGTGATAATTATTGAAACAACAATAATATAAAATATCAACGCAGCAATTATTGAATCAATAAAACAAAATATGGAATAGTAATTACTATAACAATTATTGAGTAGTGCCTTCTTACGTAATAATCAATAATTCAAAAAAATTGTGCAATACCGTGTGTTACTGTGCAACGATGCGTATTACTGTATTTTAACCATCGAGTATTCCAACAGTGTTAATGGTAACAACTACGCCGTTATTTATAAAAACTCAAACTTGTCGTTATCTTCATCCAACAATTATTCTATTATGGGGCCCACAAATGGCTGCGCCGTCGTACGAATATTCCCCGACAACAAGAATATTCCACGACCAAACGAATATTCCCCGACAGCAATAAGTATTTTATAGCCACTTGCTTATTTTGCAAAATTTGCACATTTCACCCATAACTTTAAACTTTTATCAATTTAACTATTTACTAAATAAAAAAATTGAATAATTTTATTTCATAAAATTCGGGGTCTTACAATCTCCCCTCCTTATGAAATTTTGTCCCCGAAGTTTATGTACATGGTATTTCGAAGAGTTGAGAATACATTGCTTTCATTTCAGATTCTATCTCTCCGATCATCATGATTTCTCCATTGCTCATCTCCTGTATTTCAGATATCATTCTAGAATACAGCTTCAAAACAAATGTTAATTGAAATATCACAATTTGTCAACTTAAGTAAGAAAATTTAGCTTAGGTAGGACACACACTAGCGAAGGATATTACTCGTCTCTCCCTTCCTAGTTCTAATCCCGGATCTCCACCAGAGATCATATCTCTAAACTCTGATACCAAATGTGATGCCCCCAAAATAGGTCCAATGCATCCAACCTATTCTGAGTCACCAAAAAATGATACAGAAAATAACTACAATTTTATTATCACAAATGTCGTGCAAAATACAACAACACATATGTTATGAGTTTCGATTCAAATATATACCAACTGTGACTCATGTCCAAACCTTGGATAGCACGTCACAATGGCACCTTACATAAAGGTATAGTCAATAACTGTTTTAGAAATTAAAATCGTTGGGAAGTGCTCAAGGAAACCTTCGTACATGGGAGGCCATGCGTCTAGGTTATGATAGATATCATATGCCCACAAAATTATCCTTGGTTGACCCAATAGACCCCAAAGAAAAACGAGAAGAATACTATCATATTCTTTCCAATGGTGGGTCTTCTCTTGACATATCATTATCTCCATTGTCTCCAATTGAGAATTATACTTCAACCAAACACCAAGATTATACAGGTAGTGCTCATAGATATACTCAGCAAGTGGATGTGCACAACCCTATCTTATGATAACACGAGGTTGTATGTCATTAGACATCTTGTATGATAGTGGCAAAACACCCTTCCAACGTTGGGATCGCTTCACCCTATTTGATTCACCAAATATAACTACTAAATGATGTATAAAATACAACACACTTTTCTATACTGTTTCGGGAGAACCTCCACAACTAAAGACCACCGTTCTATTCTCCTGTTACCCCCGGTCGACCGAGCTACACTCTTATTACCTGAAAGGAATTGTGAAGCAGAAGGGTGAGCATAACTAGCCTAGTAAAGAATATCATGACTAAAGATAAATAAATTATCAAAAGCCTTCATCAGTAATAAATCAGAGATTTAGAACATATGGTAGATGATAAAACTTTTCAACCATAGTTGCAGTGGAACGAGCAATCCATTAGAAGAGTCAAATAGACCGTAATGTCTATTATCTTCTCCATGTTAAAAGTCCACCAATAATGTTTTATCCCTGTAACATCAATCAACAGTTCCTGTCCACAATCATGTATTTAACTCATAATCATAATTGTAGTTCTAAATTCCTCTTCTCATCTAGGACGAAGATAATTTTCATCACATGTCTTTACCTGAAACATCAAAGATCATGGTTATACCAAATCACAGTTCCTGTTCATAATCATACTAATAAATTCATCTTTGTACTACGGGCTAAAGATATTCATCAATAGTTCATCTTTGCATTACTGGCCAAAGATATTCAATAATAGGTCATCTTTGCACTACGGGCCAAAGATATTCATCAATAGTTCATCTTTGCACTACATGCCAAAGATATTCAACAACAGGTCATCTTTGCACTACGGGCCAAAGATATTCATCAACAGTTCATCTTTGCACTACATGCCAAAGATATTCATCAACAGTTCATATTTTCACTACAGGCCAAATATATTAATATCTCAAAGAAATATATAATCATTTCAGAATTTATATAAACAATAATTATAACCATGTTGATCAAATCACCTTTGCACTTAAGCTAAAGATATTCAATTATAAATTCAATGGTCATGATCATACCAGTCAACAATTCAACTTTGCACTACTAGCTGAAGAGAATCCATAGTCACGATCATACTAATAATCTACCCATCTTTACACTCAAGTCAAAGAGAAATTTCATCACCAGGGTTATAAAAATGTTATATATGATAATAAAAATAATATGATCAACAACTGCATTTAATTTCAAGAATAAGATTCATAAATCAACGATAATTTGGTCAGAAAAAGAAACCAATTTTTTCATGAATAGTACCCGTGAATAGTAACTCGTGAATAGTAACTCATGAATAGTAACTCTGACATGAAAAAGGTAGAAATTTCACAATAAAATCCATAACAATATTTCAGTATAATTATATTGAAAGAATAACATTTCTTAAACTTATAAACAATTTATTTTAATTTTTTACACTTTACTAAATAATGTATTTAATCATCCTAAAATGCGAAACTCATAAGATTTCATCACCAATAACCAAAACCCTCATCAAAAATCTGCATATACCTCATATAGGATTCTCAAGCCATAAGTTCTTATTTTCCAATTTTCTTACTTCACATAACATATTTAATTCATTTACTCATAACTAGTTCATTTTCATGAAAAATACCAAATCAGTACAAACAAATTTTCTTTTATGGGATTTAGCAGAATATAGTTCCATATTGAACATATATTTTTCTCAGAATTTTTAAAATTCATTTACTATTTTTTATATGGCCAAAACAGCCAAATATTTAGACATTTATCATAAACTGTACTTTTATCCAAAAATTCGAAAATTTACAGAGTATACTTCTGTTATATACATGTACTCCTAATAAACATTTCACCAAATTTGGAGTTAACCACAAGGAGTTATAAGTGTTTACTTTTAAAATAATATTTTCTCATAAAATTCATAACTCCTAATCTATACATTCAAAAATCGCCATTTTTGGACATAATCTAGAAAACTCATCAAATTATCATTTCAAATTTTTCCAGAATTTTTGAAGGTCAGAAAAATTACGAAACTGAAAAACATAATAACCCTTACAATCCCTTACCTCAAAAGAGTAGTATTTCTGACTGGAACATCGGATGTAAAGCTGAAGGAAACTTACACTGAATAGCAATTCTCAAAGTATCTAAATACTCACAAAAATACGCTTGATAATATAGAGAGAGAAAACTTATGTTTCTGGTATGATTTTCAATTCTAACTTAAGCGCCTATTTATAGGAAAATGCTAGAACGCCAAAGGAGACTAAATTAATAAAATATTATTAATTTATTTTTCTTCTTTGCTACGCCACCTCTCTTGAAAATTTGAGCAGCCTTCTATGAAAGAAAAATATCAACACATGTTTTCAAAATAAAACAAAAGTGGGTCCCACCCAATTTTAATAAAAATCATTTTATTTTCCAAAACTTCAATAATTCATAGAAAATAGGCCGTTTATCAGAAAAATACGAAATTTAAGTCGATCCCACACAAAATCGAATTCTCTACAACTTTACAGAAGAAAGTGTTGCCAAATTCCAGACAGAAAATATCCTAAATCCACAAATGGAGGATTTTTAACACTCTAAAAATCCATAACAAATCATTCGTTCATTTTTAACGGTTCAAAATTTGTGGATATATACTCAACTTATATATGTATAACATATCCAAAAATCACAACGATCTAACGGTCGGATCAAAATTATAACTCACGCAAAAAGAGCTTTAAGAACACTGATTTGATTTTTAATGCTTCCAATCCGAAAAAATACTGATAAAACACCTCAACATTAATTCCTTAATTTTTAACCACATAAATGAATCCATCATTTATATCTACATCAAATAAATATTTCCTTATCATATAAATCAATAATTAATTATTCACAAATAATATTACAGAATCATAATTATGACAACCAAGCCGTTCTTAGGAAAGAGGGGGCTTTTCGATAAGGATTTCTCCTTACTGGCGCGCAATTAGGTGACCAAACCTCTCCTTGACAGACCTTTCTAGACATTGCCAATAATGCTATCTAATAATATTACTCAAATAATATGAATTATTGATCTGATAATGGGAAATACTGTGCAGTGAAATTATTGAAACAACAATAATATAAAATATCAACGCAGTAATTATTGAATCAATAAAATAAAATATTGAACAATAATTACTATAACAATTATTGAGTAGTGCCTTCTTACGTAATAATCAATAATTCAAAAAAGCAATATCTTGTATCTAGTACTCGCAACAACCATGCGTATTCTTCATTTTAACCACCGGTATTCCAATGGTGTTAACGCTACCGTTATTTATAAAAACTCAAACTTGTCGTTATCTTCATCCGACAATTATTACATTATGGGGCCCATAAATGGGCTGCATACTTAAATGCGAATATTCCCAAACAACAAGAATATTCCACGACCAAACGAAATATTCCCCGATGATAATAAGTATTTTATAGCCACTTGCTTATTTTGCAAAATTTGCACATTTCACCCATAACTTTAAACTTTTATCAGTTTAACTATTTACTAAATAAAAAAATTGAATAATTTTATTTCATAAAATTCGGGGTCTTACAACAATATCCTGTTCTCAGACTACAGAAAGTGCCATGGAATTATGAAGAGGCTGAAGGATCCACATCCCACATAACTGCTGCAGTGTCAAAAGAAAATCCAATGTATCTTCCCCAACGGGTGATGAAGCCTGCCATTAAATCAAAAGGGAAAGTTCCCATGGAGAAGATTGAAGAAATCCTCCGTACTATGAGACACAATGAAGCCAAGGTGGTTTCAAGCTTGAATGAAGCTCCACAATAGGTTTCCATACTAGACTTGGTATTCTCCTCAAAGGATCACATGAATGTCTTACTGAGAGTTTTAGAAGAAGCCTACTTGCCAAAAGCAGTTGATGTTGAAAAGTTCCATCACCTGGTTGATCACATTTTTAACAGCAATGTGATATCCTTCACTAATGATGACATACCTCTCGAAGGGATGGGTCATTGCAAACCGTTGCACATAGCGGTTATGTCCTTCGGATACGTGGTAGTAGGAGTACTGATAGTGTGACGCCCCCAAATCCGTGTCTCTTCCAACCCGACATATGGTGCTACACGGTGTTACAGTTTACACAAAAATTCAATTGAAATGCCTCAAAAGAACATATATGTCTTACATATATTCCAAAACAATACTACCATTCCCCAGGTTATTTATAACCGTTACATTTGTTCTTGTCATAATATCAAATATTATCATTACAAACCTATACTATTACATAGGTAAGCTACAGTTTCGCCTTAGCCTTCCCTTTATCCTTGCCAGATCCTTCGGTTCGTTCGGTCTAAGCTGCATTCATATAGTTCAAGCAAGAGTGAGCATAACAAGCTCAACAAGTACAACAGTTTCATTTAAAAAGCATGCTTGAAACATAGGAATCCTATATCTTCAATAACTGGATAATAGTTATGAAGTACTATCAATAATTCAAAATAGCATTTCTTTTCCTTCAAAACGTTATACAATAACAATATTCAGTAAAACATCTATTCTGGTCCAAGACCATGAGCGTTTCATAATTTTTTTGAAAAGGACAACTCGGCACGAAGTCCATAAGTCCGACATAGCTTACGAGCACCTCTAAGTGATCAGCATATAGTACTCTATGTTGATCAACACTACATCCATTAAACGTGTGTACGTTTAAGTTGTGGCAACCTCACGTGCCCATCGAATACTCGATGAAAATACATTTGTTTATTCATATTTAGGCTTACCTTGAATCTGTACAAAACAATTGGCGTAGGATAACGTTATCAATTCTATATTGAAAGACTTCGAATTAAATCAATCAATCTATCAAGATTAGTCTTGCCTAGTTAAAACTGACATCGACTCTTTCTTTAAAACCATACATGCATCTCATAACTTGAATCATTTGAAAAACCTGGCTAACACAAAGGTTAAACAAGCATTTAGAAAAACTTGCCTTCAGCGTCTACTATAGTAAAATTACGTTTCCGTTGAGTCTTTACAGTCTCTACAACACATAACCACATAACATACCACATTAGGTCATAAATAAACATACATAGTTCCTAAAGAATCTTACCCTTCTTCTCAATCTAATTATGTATTAGATTTGTTATTATTAGTTCAGGCTTGCCGTCGTTCTTTTACATCATTCCTACCAACTTATTTCCTTTCTATAACTTAATTGAAATTATTTTATTAATACAACTCGGTCTGAGTTAATCATCATCCCTCGCGGCTTACTAACGTTCTTACATCATTATCCGAAACTCGATCGTCAATTGTTAAGTACATCTATTGCATACCATTCATGTTCACATTCGACTTATCTTCAACCTTTAGTGTATTACTTAAGGTTAACAATTATCTTAATGATGCTACATTAAGTTTAGTAATGTATTGGTTCATTACTAATCAATTATCTTTATTTCCTTACTTGTAAGCTTTTATTACTGTGCATGATCTAGTGTTAGCCAGTGGCTGTAAACTACTTTTCTCCTTCATGGGCTCATGCATAAGTGCAATGCTTTTGGTTTCTAGAATTCGGTCATGACATTGTGGCGCCATGTCCAGTGTATTCGGCCGCACTGCGGCGTCAATTAACGGGGGCTATGGTCCGGTCTCATGCACAAATACGGGACTTTCGCTTTAGTAGTTCACGACGCGACTCGTGTCATCGAGACTATTTTGACAGATTTTTCATTTTTTTAAGATTCTCGGGCTCGTAACTTCTTCGTTATAAGTCCGAATTGGCTTGTTCAAGAGCGTACGGTTCACAAATTACATACTCTACGTGTTCATGAAAGAATTTTATCTATTTGACTTCGTTAACTAAAAATTCACCTATTAGTCCATTTTTAGCGAAAATGATAAATGTTCGTGAACGTTCAACGCTCGTTTCTTTGTTCTAAGTTGGAATTCAGTCATTCTCGAGTCTGTAACTCTATAATGCCAAATAAGACTTGTCTCCATCAAAAACCAACGTTTTCGAGTTCAAACACAAAATCCGACTTCCATTCCGAGAATTTCACGAATTCGACGATTATCGTCCAATCGTGTGCATTCCGGCAAAACTTCGTTACTTAAGATTTGTTCTTCATTTCAAATGGATTCATTCCATCATACTAACTCCTTAATATACATACTGGATTAACTTATTTACATGATAAGTTATTACTTGTTATTTATGAGTTTATAATTTATAAAAGTACAAACTACTTATGTTTCCATTTCTCATGACTTATCATGATCTTAATCTTTAAACCCTCATCCTTGCATCTTCTTATCATACCAATTTCATTAATGTAAACATGTTACAAGTTCTTCTTAAGTTCATAGCTTAAATGATTACAAATAGCTTATTCATGACTTATACGACTTAAGTCTATTGATTAATCATTCTTATTATTCTTTAGCATACATGTTCTACCACTACCCACTTATCTAACAATGGAAGAGAAAGAGAATCATGGTTTAAGATTGCTTACCCTTTGATGATCACTTGTTAAACCTTAATCTTCTCTTTGCTTCTTTGAATTAACAAAGGCTAACTTCTAGCTTTTCTAGCTTTTTCTCTCAAGCAAATAAGCTCTCAACTTATAATGTATAAGGTGTTGGATGAATGAACAACTAACAAAGAGCTATCCCTCCTTCTATTTATAGGAAATCCTAAATGAGGGCTTAATGCTCTAATAGCCATTCCACCTCCTTACTATTCCTATCTTAGCCATCAAGTTAACTTGGCCTCCACCTTTACTTAGTCCTTAAGTATACTTTCTTAGCACCTAGCTTATCCTTTACTTGCTCATCACATTATTTACTTGGTCATTACTTAACTTAGCCATTAAGCTTACTTGATTGCCACAACACTTAGCCATTAAGTTTCCTTTACTTGCTCATCATTTTGGATAACCCATGGGTTGCCCCATGGATCCCTTTAACCCATTGGATTAATAGTTTGGGCTTAAGGTTTAATTAGTTAGCTTATTCATTTGGGCTTGCAATAATTTGTTTTGGGCTTTACATGAACAAACATTTGGCTTGTACCTTAATTCTTATTAGTCTTTCATATTAAATCATATTGGACTTATATTTCCCACATAATCCACAAGTCCATTCACAAATGGCTTAAAGCCTTAGGACGTATTATATACGTATTAATCTCGTATTCTAACTCATATATTAATTCATAATATACGATATACCATCATTCATACATACTCATATAATACGTCGTATCATACTCGTATACTCTACCTCGCATAATACCTACGTATCATACAATCATTACCTTAACTTCTTAACGCTTGATTTTCCTAACATTCTCAAATTAAGTCCGCAGACGAAATATTACGTTTTCCATAACTGAAATATTATTGGATATTCTATCTTACCTCAATATTCTATCGTTACGTATTTCTCGGAAGTTCAAAAATAATTTCCGAGCAGAAATGCGTGAATAGTGTTTTTTGGGAACTTTCTCGGAATGCTTTTATTTTCGTCTTGAAAATTCAAACACTTTAATTCTACCACGTAGACAAAATACTATGACGTTCCGACGTATCTAGGTCATAGAACGACCTTCAATTAGCTTACTCCCATAAATAATCAATTAAATTCACTTAATCCACATAATCAAATAAAAATTTAATTCTCATAAAAATCCGTTTTTTTTTTCTGGGGCGTTATAGATAGATGGAGGGTCATCTTTGAACATCTGCCCTTCTGTCACCTTGGCAAAGATGAACATCAATCTCAACATGATCCGAAGAAGCTATACAATTATCAATGCTTTTGATGGATCCCAACGAAATGCTGTCGGAGAGATTGAACTACCTGTGGAGATTGGTCCACACTGTGATAACCCGAGATTTCGAATAATCCAAAATTTGTGAATAATTTTTTATTTATTTAATATTAATATTGATTATCAATTTTGTGACAAGTATCTGTGATACGAGTCTTGAGAAGGTCAATTTGTGTATTGACTGATAAATTTAGAGTAGAGTTGTGCTTAACAGCATTGGAAACCCTAACCCTAATTTTTGGATAGGGATTCGGTAGAAAATATAATTAAAATAATTATATTAATGAGTATGTGTTTGTACCGAAGAGATTTATTGATCAATGATTGATCAGATAAGGTTTAAACTTATAAACCCTAATAAGAGATTAGAAACCCTAATCTCAAGATTAAAAACCCTAACTTACCGTTAAAAACCCTAATCGAAAGCTGGGAAACCCTAATTTTAAATTCGGGAATCCTAAACCCTAATTAAGAAACCCTAATCCCAATTGGCAAGCCTAAGGTGTTTATTAAACTAAAATATGATTAAAAAACCCTAATTATATTTTAGTTCTTTTAATTTCTATTTTACAAACCCTAATTGTAATTTAGAAATTTTATTTTTCTAATTAAAATCTTAATTGAAAATTTTGGAAACTAATGATTTAAAACCTAAGGGTTAGAACCTTAGGGTTAAACCCTAAGGGTTTGTGCAAATGTCATGTATAACATTAAATTTTGAAGGAAAAAGACCAAAATGCCCTTTTAGTTTATTTTAATTATGTAACTTGCAATATTTGCCAAGACCTTTAGTTGTTCACCAACTAAATTGGCTTTGAGACACACCAATCTCAGCCAACCAGCCGAAATATAGCAGATCCAAGCAACATATCATCATATATAAGAGAATTAGAGAGAGAAAGTTCATTTACTTTACCATTTTTCTCTTTTGCTCTCACCAACTCTCTCTCTCTCACTAAAAGCTCCGAATTCCTTAAGTATATCAGTCCTAGAATCAGCCCTAGATCAACAAATATCAGATAAGGAGATCTAAGATCAAAGATCTAGCAAGAAGTTATAAACCCTAAAACCTAATTTGATCTTGTATGCTTAGATAAATTTTGTGTTTTTGTGCTTAGAATCTTGCTAATGGATATTTGATGAAGACCTATGATGGTCTATCATGAATCCATAGAATCAAAGTACCTTAAAATGAAGTTTTAAAAAAATTGTTCTTGAGCAAATTTTTGTAGTCTGACAAGAAATGTTAGTGGCCACAGATCATTGCTCGTTTACTATTTTTGTTGTTTTAAAGTTGTTACATGTAGCCTGGTATGTTATCTTTGACCTGCAAGTGGAATCAGGGTCATTTGATGTCTAGATCATGCGTTATTAACGGTCAAATACCGTTGACCGAGCTTGACCGACTGAAACCAGAAAGGCAAAACCAGCGTCTGACAAGTTTTTATTACGCTTTGATCTGTCAATGTTTAGGTTGTTTGTTGATTTTGTTGTAATCAGTTGATAGTCTGTTATGTATACTTCTTTTATGTGGCCTTAGATCGTGTAAGAAATCAACAGGTAGAATTTAACAGTTGGTCAAAGTACGCCATTTGGCCACAACTGGGATTTTCTAGAATTTCCAGAAACTGGAAGAGCATTGATTCTGACAGACTTTGACCAAGTGATAAATTATGGATCTGTTGTTTTTGGACTGAGATCTTGACATCTCGTTGTTCCTTGTCATGAATAATACATGTATGAATCATAAAACCACCAAACCAATGATCAGAACCTAGATTAATTTGTACTGGAAAGTGACTAGTCGAAGTTCGGGGTTTCTGGAGAAACCCAGGTAATGTCTGACAGTACTTTGGAAGGGTCAGATCTTGCTATCTTGTTACGATATGACTATGTTAATGATTAATAGTTGTAGTACTACATGTGTATTACAAGATTGAACAATAATTTTGCCCAGAAACGAATTAAACAGAGAATTAGAAGCGGTCAAACAAGGCCTCTTGATACTGCCGTCTGTCAGTGTTTTTGAGCTCAAGAACACCAACAACGACGCTTTGTGTCGCTAAAGACCTACGGCGACGGATTAATTAATTTTTAATTTTTGAATATTCTAGAAATTATTTAAAAATAGAAATAAATTATAATAATTACCAAAAATGGTTTTAAAAATTATTTTAAATTCTGAAAAATAACTTTTAATTATTTGGGACATTTTTCATTAATATTTATAATTATTTGGATATTAATGATATTTAATTTATTTAATTAGTGTGTGAAATAAATTAGAGAAAAGGATTTTAATTATATAAAAATCATTTTAAATAAGAATAATGTATTTAAAAATATTTTGAGTTATAAAATGTGACTTTTAAATTTTTTAGAGAATTTTATTAATAAATTAATATTATTGATATTAGATTTATTTAATTAATAAATTAAATAAATAATTTAAAAATGATTTTATTAATTTAAAATCATTTTAAATGAGAATAAAATGTTAGAATATATTTTGAATTATAAAATATAATTTTCAATATTTTTGGAGAATTCTCATTAATAAATTAATATTAGTGATATTAGATTTATTTAATTATTATATTAAATAAATGAATTAAAAATGATTTTATTGATTTAAAAATCATTTAAAAATGAGAAAAATGATTTAAAAATATTTTAAGGTATAATTAATGACTTTTAATATTTGGATAATAATTTCATTAATATTTAGATATTAATGGTGATGATTTAAAATGATTTTAATTATTTTAAAAATCATTTAAGTAGATTATTGATGATTTAAAAATATTTTAAGTTATTAATAATAACTTTAATATTTTAACAAGTATAACATTAATATTTTTATATTATTAAATATTGATAATGATAAGATTATTTGATAATTAAATAATTTAAAAATGATTTAAGTATCTGAAAAATTATTATAAATTATAATAATTGTTTAAATATTATTAAAAGTTTTCGAAAAATATTATAAACGATATTTAACTTATCTAAAATAATATTGAAGCTTAGAGACCAAGTTTAATTGACAATAAATGTGTTAGTTGTCGGATAGGGTGACCAGAACACCGAGAATGGACTGAAGTCCAACCAGACCGAACTAGTTAGACTTGTTAAGTGTTTATATATGTTATAAACACTGATGTGAATATGTGGTAATGTGTCTAGGAGAAGTTTGACTATAGAATTCAGTGTTACGTGTTATAAAATATTGTGCTAATTGTGAGACCGATATTATTGGTTATAGGTCTTACAAACGCAGATAAGTTTATTGTATAGCTGTAATCAATGCGGAAGTTAAGTTTCCTAACTCAACCTTGAGTTATATTCATTCAATTATTATAGTGGTTAATTATCGCTAATTATACCACGTCCAGGGATTTATTGTTGATTATTCGCAGTTAGTGCATGTTTAATAATTCAAATTGAATTACTTATTCAGAAAATTTACATTGGTAGAATAATTGTTGTTGGATATTCTTATTCTTAGAAGATAGAATTGACAGTACAGATAATTCATGTTTATTGTCGAATTATGTTGAGAAATGTCTTAGCCAATTATTCTGGACTAAACGAACATTTGTTAGAACTTGATAGGTTCGAGAAGAGAATTCAATTATTATTGACAAATCGATGCCAATTATTTCGGCTAGATCAAGAAGTAACTAAAATTTGAAATCACAGTATTTCATTGTTAAATCGAAATCTTGATTCTGAGACTGAGAAGAACAACCTTTTATATAAAGGGAACATTTTAGGTCGTATATTCGGTCATTGTGCACTGTTAAGTATTATGCATAATATAGGGTACAAGGAGTTGGCCGACTCTAAGTACTTGCAGAGGGGTATGATTTAATCTTTATGGTTATCTGATACACCTGCGTATGTATCAAAGTAAATCTTTGATAGATACCCAAGAAGAGAAGTTCTAGATCTCGTGTGATCACTCAGCATAAATTTGGAAAACATTCCATTTTGTAATTGCGTAGAATTGATTCTTGATTATTCATTAGAATATCGCAGAAACTTTGAAAGCGATGTACTCTTTCATTATTAGATTATTGCGTTGCCTAGAATACGAGAAGACTTATTATTGATTAAGGATTTATTCAGCTATTTAAAAGTTCCCCAAACTTTGGTTTCATTCTATCAAAATAGATTGTCTGTTCTTATTGATTCGTATACATTTATTGTATGTCTTAACTTGCGGGGCAAACTTGTTGCTCACCCTTGCTAAATAAAATATTTCAGCTAGGAACGAAGAGGCCAGCGGGTCAAAGAAGAACAAAGGCAAAGGCAAAGGCAAAATGGTGGATTAGTTTTTATAAACATTATGAATATGTTGTATTTGTAAACCCTTTTTGTATATTTAAGGGGTATGTTTGTAATGTTAAGGTTAGCAGATCTGGGACTTATGCATTAACAACATATGTTAATGACTTATGTATTCTTATTTATATATGAATGGGTAGTTAAATGGTATTATATCGTGGATCGTGAACACCAAACTCCGAGGTCAGGTAACCCAGATTTGGGGGCATCACACACACACACATTCTATGTACCCTTTCATGTGCTCAAAATAGCTACATGATACAACCTACGCTTGGGAATACCGTGGATTCATATGGCTAGAGCTGTCCTATCCACCCTTCATCAGAAGCTCAAATACATCATTAACGACAGCCTAGTTACTGTTAATGCTGGGCCAGAATGTCCTGAACAAGGTGACATACCACTCATCAGTTTCAATTCAGAAGTTGAGCCTGTCAGCTTCCATGCCCTAGAGGTGAGAAACACTCACTACCATCCCATTGGGGCGCCATCTCTGATACCCAGAGTTTCTACCGAGGTAATGTCGGCAAGTCAAGAGATGATTTATTTGGGTTTTCAACCTGGACAAGGGTTAGGCAAAGACCATCAGGGTAATAAGCACCCAATTCAAATGTTGACACTACGACTCCGAGATTAGATGCTGTCACTCTACGATTTCTGTATTTAAACTTGTTGTCTTCATCTGATCTGGCTCGACTACGATCCCTGCCTCTTATATGATTAGTAGACTCTAACACTCTGAGATGTAGTCTACGATTCTTGACGTGGCTTTGGCAGATACTCTGTCAGCTCTTAGATAGGCTGTCTCTACAATTCTAAACACGACTTCCTCAGCAGACTATGGCTCTGAGGAAGTTCTTTTTGGCACACTACGATCCTTCCTCATTTCTCCTTGCAGTTTACAAACTCCGAGATCTACTATCTTGCAGACTACGATTCTGCCACGATAGTTCTTAAGTTTTCCACGACTCTCTTGGCAGACTACGATTTCTGGTGTTGTGTTCGACGATCAGACAAGACTATCTATTACATTATAAGATCAACCTAACAAGCTTGATCTTTCTACATTTATAGTCCTTGTATATCATTTCTTTTTAAGGACTTTACAAAGCTGTTTTGCTTATGTAGTATCAACCTAACATATTTGATCAATTCATTCTAAGTCCTTGTACATATGTTCATATTATCTATCAAAGGACTTTATAGCTTTTTTTAATGCAAGCATACTTGCATATTCATTCATATATATATCATAATCAAATTATATATAAATAAGAATATCATTTATATGCTTATTCATGACAATCTCCCCCTATTTGATTATGACAAAAATAATTAGTGCAAATGCATGATATGAATGAATCTTATATACAGTGAGCAGCTGTATTTCTAAAATAGATAATCATGAATGTTTTTTATAATAATATGAAATTACATGAACTATGACACTTTACATCCTGGATCTAGAACATACCTAACTAGATAGAGATGTTCCTCTTAGGCTCCATGTGTGTTTCCAGGATGTCTGTTGATCGGCTACTTATCTGCTTAATCTTTTTGCTCCTTCTCCCTCTTGGATGGTGACTTCATTTCTTTCCTCTGCTCTCACTCATATTTATGCTCTTCTCCTTTTTATTGCTCCCCCTCAGACTCTACATTCATAGGATCATCTTCCGTTGGCTCCCCCTCAGATGATGATTCTGCTACTGCTGCTCCTGCCTTCTTCTTCTTTGCCTTCCTCTTGGCCTTTTTATCTTCTTTTCTTCTGTTCTCCTTGCTCTTCCTTGAGTTCATTTTTCTATACCTCTTTTTCTCCCTTTTTTTGTCATTAATCACTTGTGAAAGCTGCTCCATGTTGGACATAAGTTGTTCCATCAGGTAAGATGAGTTACCAACCTTAATCTTAAGTTCTTGTTGGCTCAACTCAATTTGTAGGGAGAGAGACTGATTCAAAATTTTAATCTTGTCAGAGAGGGATATGATTTGCTCTTCATTTATCTTTTGTGCTAGTAGAGCTTCTTCCTTCTGATCATTTATGGCCTTCAGATAGATTTGATCTCTCTCTTTGATTTTGAGATATATATAAGACATAGTGGCTTGAAGTCTATCTTGAACTGCATTATCTCCTGCTTCTGTCAATATCTTTGGCTCTTCAGTGATGATAGACATCTTCTCAACCAACTCATCAAAATTCTTTAATAACTCCTTCTCCATAGGAGTTTGGTCATTTGGTTGGACAGCCTCTTGTTGAGCACTAGACTAGACTCCACGATTTCCATTCTTGGACAGATTTTCGAAAGTAGTGAGAATCTGATAAATCATTGATTGCCAATTATTGCTGAAGGATGAAGGAATATCAAACATTATTTGGACAAAGGGAAACTTCTCAAACTGAACTAGATCATCACCAGTGGTAGAGTGAAGGGACTCAAACACTAATCATCTTGGTTGCAAACTTCTTGACCCTTGGAAAGTACTGTGACACCAGCTCCACGTTAGGAAACTGTGAGTACACTAGCTGAAGTAGCTTCCATCCTTTTCAGAATATGCCTTTAACCAGGGTATCCATAGGAAGAACCATCTCATCAGAAGATCATCAGGATTGTAGAGGATAGTAGTGCAGTCTAACTCAATGTTGTTCCAATTTTTAAACACATCATATGCAATCATCCTTGTAACCTTGAGTTGTTCATTTCCATAGCTTATCCATCTTTCTGCTGGTAAAGCTATTGGTTCATCAAAAACTTCCACCACTATTCTTTTGCTAATTCTTGCTAGAGAGAGGACATGATAGTCTGCTGGTTCCTCTGATTCTTGATTTGCAGAACTAGAATCTTTCTCGTTTTCTTCACCTTTTGAGCTTGAATAATGCTGACTTCTTTCATCAGATTCATTAGTGAATCCTTCTTGCTGATTTTTATTACTAGTACCTTTTCAGCATCTTCTTCCTTGGATTCAGATTCATCATCACTCACTTCAATGATTGCAGTAGAGTGTTCACCTTGATTCTTTGGGACAGATTTAGCAAGCAGTTTGTTGCTCTTTCTTCTCCTTGGAGGTTCAGCTATAGGAGAGTCAGACTTCTCTTTTTCTTCAGAATTTGAAGCCTTTGAATCACCAGACAAGCTTCTTTGATGTTCAGCATCAGTAGGGGCTTGTCTTTCTTCTTTAGACTCAACATCTTTTGAGCCATCATGTGAACTTGTTGGATCATTTTCAGTAGGAAATGCAATTGTTTCAACTTCTAACCTTTCTTCATCAGCAGAATGGCAACTCTGAGTGTTTGCCACAGGACTTGCACATTCTCCTTCACCATCAGATTTAGTTATTTCTTTCATAGACTCATCTTCTTCTTCATTGCTGGACTTGCTCTTTGAGGGTTCAATCATGGGGCTTTCAGTTCCCTTCTCATCTTCTAACTCTACGTTCTATTCTTCAGTAGATAAACTTTCTTGAGAAGCTGGAACTAATTTCTTTGTTACCTTTGCTTTCTTTTTGGACGACCCTTGGAGTAATCTGTTTCTCCTTCTTCTCTTTGGGGTTTCTGCATTTGATGCTTGTTCTTTTCATGCTCCATGTCTCTTGTTGTCAGTGAAGAGACTGCTTGTTTGAGCCTCTATATTCTTCACACTCTTAGACTTCTTCTTTGCTGGTGTGGCTGCTACTGTTATAAAGTCATCAGATTGAGAGCTTTCCACCACTTGTGTTTTTCTCTTCTTTACTGATACCTTGCTGCTGCTGCCAGATGTTATCAGCCTCTTATTTTCCTTGGCATTTTTCTTCTAGTTTATAAACAGCTATGGAGACATCACTTTATGGACATTCAGTGGTTCTTTGATAAGTGGATTTTATATCCACGAATCGATGTCCATTTTAAGCATAATCATTGTTAATTCTTTGCGTTTTTATTCATTCTTACTTGTTTCTTGTTATTTCATGTGTAGGGTGGTTAGTGTGGCGAATGATAAGAAAAGGAGGCATTTGGAGCAAAATTGGAGCAAGTGTGGAAATTGTCTAAAGTCAGTTAGCAGTGAGGTAGCCTACCGGGGAGGGCCCATTTTGGCTGTACACCCCCGTCAGGGCGGGGAGTCCCAATTTCTGGTACTCCTGCCTTGATTCAAACACTATTGACGTGAGGATTAAAAGACTTGGATAGCTTTGTGACTCTAATTGACATGGGATTTCGACCAGAACTCTATGGGGGATATATATGGCTCAACAAATAACAAAATCATTATAATGCAAAGAAACTAACGAAGATTGAGAGCAAAATTTCATAGCGAGCAACGGAGTGAAGATTTTGAAGAATGATCGTATCGATTGCGGATTGAGACTAAAGTGAAGGGTGTTCTGCGTTATTCTTCTACTTTAGTTTATTTCTGTAATTGAGAAGATGATATCTTTGATTTATTCAGTTATTATTTCATTTATTCTGAACTAATTACTTTTTAGGCTTAATACGGAGCTTTAAATGGAATGATGATTATGTAATATTTGATTTTAGTTTAACAAGCTATTATCCGGTTTATCTATATTAATTTGAGTGTGAATTTATGAATTTCCTGATCAACGATTCTTTGTGGACTTGTATGAACTCGAGAGATGAAATATGGGTCTAGACATAGTTAATATAGCATGTATTCTTGATTTATGTGAATGAATAGAATCTTGATGAATGTTAGGGCGGAGATATGCTTGACATCGCATGTAATCTGATAAAGAATTTGAACTTCAACCTTCTTTAATTGTAATTCACATAGAGATATAGTGAGTTAGTTGATTAAGGTGTTTAACGTAATTCTATCTTAATTGTGGATTTGGGTTAATACAGTATTAGTGCACCGAGAGGTGGCTAGTTCTACATACGTGTTCTTGATTAATAAACTGAAATATTGAATTAAACTGGAATAAATGTGTAATAATCCAAGTGATGCTTAGACTGAAGTCGAAAGCCTAATTCTCTATTATTTGTTTAAAAATTCAGTTTTTAGCGTTTATTGATTGTGTGGTGATTTTAATAGTTTTAATACTGTTACTTACAAATTGGAAATTGATTAGTTTAATAAAATTAGGATTAATAAAAGATTGGTAATTGTGAAGTTAATTTCTTGCTAAGTCTCTGAGGGAACGATACTCTACTTATTATTATATTACTTGTTGACCACGTATACTTGCGTGTTGTGCGTAATTAGATTTTACCCAACAATTTTTTGGCGTCGTTGCCGGGGACTTTAGTATAGATTTTATTATTTTTCAATATTAGTTTAATTAGTCCAGTTTTACTTAAACATTTTTTGTTTTTATTTTGTTCTTCTTATTTCAGGTTTTTGAAGTTGGTTTATGCAAACTCGATCCAAAAATCCAGACTTGATTCCTTTTCAGGACGACATTGAGAGAAGGTTTTAGAGGTTAAGTAAGTGGATCAAGGAGACAAGGGACGACTTAGAAAACTCTGATAAAGAAGAAGCAATGGATGTCGAAGACCAGAAAGCGTTAAGGGATTTTGTTACACCTAAGGTGACTGAGCTGCAGCCGAGTATCACCAGGCCTGCTATAGCCGCGAACAAATTCAAGATTAAGCCTAGGACTATTCAGATGATACAGAACTCGGTTCAGTTTGGGGGACTTGCAAATGACGATCCTAACGAGCATTTGATCAGTTTTCTGGAAATATGCGACACTTTCAAGTACAATGGGGTGTCAGATGAAGCAGTTAGACTTCTCTTGTTCCCATTCACTCTGTGGGACAAGGCAAAGAGTTGGTTACACTCTCTACCACCAGTTTGATAATGACATTGGATGACCTAACTCAAAAATTTCTAGCAAAATTCTTCCCGCCTGCGAAAACTACAAAGATGAGGAACGAGATTACCATGTTTGATCAACAACATGGGGAGTCACTATATGAGGCGTGGGATAGATACAAAGAATTTCTCAGAAAATGCCCACATCAAGGATTGCCTAAGTGGTTGCAGATGAATACTTTTTACAACGGACTACATGGAAATCTCATAACTAGTATTGATGCAGCATCGTGGGGAGCTTTTATGGCAAAGAACTATGAGGAGGCATATCAGTTGATAGAGATAATGGATGCTAACAACTATCAGTGGCTCACGACAAGAATGACACAACCTACAGTCGCTGGAGTGTTAGAGGTAGATGGAGGGACGACAATAACTGTGACAACCCCAAAATAGGTCCATTCCATCCAACCTATTCTGAGTCGCCAAATGCATGGTACAGAAAACGACTACAACTTTATTTCAACAATTGTTATGCAAAATACAACAACACATATGCTGTGAGTTTGGATACAAATATATACAAACTGTGACTCTCATCCCAACTTTAGATAGCACGTCACAATGACACCATACATAAAGGTATAGTCAAAAACTGTTTTACAAATTAGAATCTTTGGGAAGTGTTCAAGGAAACCTTCGTACATGGGAGGCCATGCGTCTAGGTTATGATAGATATCATATGGCCACATAATTATCCTTGGTTGACCCAATAGACCCCAAAGAAAAACGAGAAGATTACTATCATATTCTTCCCAATGGTGTGTCTTCTCTTGACATATCATTATCTCCACCGTCTCTAATTGGGTATTATACTCCAAACAAACACCAAGATTATATAGGTAGTGCTTGTAAATATACTTAGCAAGTGGATGAGCACAACCCTGTCTTATGACGACACGAGGTTGTATGTCATTAGACATCTTGTATGATAGTGGCAAAATACCCTTCCAAGTTAAATTCACCCCACCCTCAACATCTATAGACCACCGTTCTATTCCCCTGTTATTCCTCGCTTGTCCCAGCTACACTTTTATTACTTGAAAGGAATTGTGAAGCAAAAGGGTGAGCACAACTAGCTCAGTAAAGAATATCATGACTAAAGATAAATAAATTATCAATAGCCTTCGACAATAATAAATCAGAGATTTAGAACATATGGTAGATGATAAAACTTTTCAACCATAGTTCTAGCGGAACGAGCAATCCATTTAGAAGAATTAAATAAACCATAAAGTCTATTATCTTCTCCACATTAAAAGTCCACCAACAATATTTTATCCCTATAACATCAATCAACAGTTCCTTTCCACAATTATATGAATAACTCATAATCATAATTGTGATTCTAAATTCCTCTTCGCATCCAAGATGAAGATAATTTTCATCACCTATCTTTACCTAAAATATCAAAGATCATGGTTATACCAAATCACAGTTCATGTTCATAATCATACTAATAAATTCATCTTTGCACTACGGGCCAAAGATATTCAACAACATGTCATCTTTGCACTACAGGCCAAAGATATTCAACAACAGGTCATCTTTGCACTACAGGCCAAAGATATTCAACAACAGGTCATCTTTGCACTACGGGCCAAAGATATTCAACAACAAGTCATCTTTGCACTACAGGCCAAAGATATTCACCAATAATTCATCTTTACCAAAGATATTCATATCTCAAAGAAATATATAATCATTTCAGAATTTATATAAACAATAATTATAAGCATATTGATCAATTTACCTTTGCACTTAAGCTAAAGATATTCAATTATAAATTCAATGGTCATGATCATACCAGTCACAATTCAACTTTTCACTACTGGCCAAAGAGAACCCTAGTCATGATCATACCAATAATCTACCCATCTTTACACTCCAGTGAAAGAGAATTTCAACATCAAGGTTATAAAAATATTATATATGATAATAAAATCAATATAATCAATACATAGTTTTATTCTCCAAAGTAATATTCATAAATCAACTATAATTTGGTTAGAAAAAGAAAGCAATTTTGTAGTGAATAGTACCCGTGAATAGTAACTCATGAATACTAACTCATGAATAGTAACTCATGAATAGTAACTTATAAATAGTAACTCGTGAATAGTAACTCATGAATAGTAACTCGTGAATAGTAACTCATGAATAGTAACTCCGACATGAAAAGTTCCAAATTTGATAAAAAGTTCAAACCAATATTTCAACATAATGATATTGAAGAAATAATATCACTTACGAAGAAATTAACATCCTTTCAATCCCTTAAAATCCCTTATTATCCCTTACCTCAAAATAGCAGTACTTCTGACTGGAATAACGCTGAACAAACTTGCACCGTATAGCAACACTCAAGATATCAAAATACTCACAAGAATACACTCGATAATATAGAGAGAGAAATAGAGAGAAAACTTCAGTTTCTGGTGTGATTTTCAATTCTAACCTAATCACCTATTTATAGGAAAATGCTTAGAACACCAAAGCAGAAAATTTAATAAAATATTATATTTATATAACAAATTTCCTACGCCTCTTTGAATTCAGATTTCAACATGTTTAACAACCCACTAATCAATAAAAAAAATGTTTTTCTTGAATAAAACAATTAAAACTTCCAAAAATCAATTATTCTGGAATTTCACAACTTCAATAATTCATAATAAATAGCCCTTTTATCAGAAAAATTCGAATCTCGCGAATTTTTATAGGAAATTCAATTCTCTACAACTTTGCAGAAAAAGGTTTTTCCAAATTCCAAATGTAAATTGAATCAAATTCACATACTGACGATTTTACATTTATAATCAAATTTCATCAAGAAATGGGCCCACGAGACATGTTTAACATGTTTTAAAACAACTTTTGTAACAAAAATACTCCTCATCCTCATATACTCGTATATCCCACATTCATTGTAAAAATATCACCATTATTATATTATAATAATATAATAAAATATTATTTTATCGAGAAAAGATAAAATATCAATTTTCAACAATTGTCACTTTAAAAATTTTCTCCATTTATATCCACATAAAATAAATATTTTCCTCATCATATAAATTAATAATTAATTATTCACAAATAATATTACAGAATCACAATATTGACAACCAGGCAGTTCCCAAGAAAGAGGGGGCTTTCCAATAAGAATTTCTCCTTATTGGCGCGCAATTAGGTGACCAAACCTCTCCTTAGACAGAACTTTCTAGACATTGCCAATAATGCTATCTAATAATATTATTCAAATAATATAAATTATTAATTTGATAATGGAAAATACTATGCAGTGACAATTATTAAAACAACAATAATATAAAATATCAATGCATCAATTATTGAATCAATAAAATAAAATACTGAACAGTAATTACTATAACAATTATTGAGTAGTGCCTTCTTACGTAAGAATCAATAATTGGTGCAATACCATGTGCTACTGTGCAACAACGCGTATTACTGGTTTTTAACCACCGGGTATTCCAATAGTATTAACGGTAACAACTATGCCGTTATTTGTAAACAACTTATACTTGTCATTTTCTTCATCCAATCACTTTTCGTTATGGGGCCCACAAAAGGCTGCGCCGTCGTATGAATATTCCCCGACAAGAAGAATATTCCACGACCAAACGAATATTCCCCGACAACAATGAGTATTTTATAACCACTTGCTTATTTTAAAAAATTAATATATCACCTTTAACTTTAACCTTTTATCAATTTAACCATTTACTGAATTGTAATTATAAGAAAAATTGAATACTTTTATTTCATAAAATTCGGGGTCTTACAATAACAACGCAAATTTCAGCACTCTCCAAGAAGTTCGACGTTTGGTTAGGAGGACAGACACAACAAGTTGCAATTATTTGTGAGCTGTGCGCAGGTGAATATCCAACGGATCAGTGTGCGATCAACTCAGAGTCAGTACAATTCATGAGTAGCTATAACAGAATTCCTCAGAATACATATCAGAATGCATATAATCAGGGGAATAGGAATCACCCAAATTTGTCGTGGAACAATAATCAGAATCAGCAAGCTCCACGACCATCGTATCCCCCTGGATTTCAGAATCAACAACAACCAGTTCAACTTCAAGAGAGGAAATCAGATTTAGAGGAGTTATTGTCAAAGTATATAACAAGTAATGAGGCAGCGATGAAAAACCAAGCAATGACCATAAAAAAATTGGAAAATCAGATTTGACATATTGTTTTAGCATTGAACAACAGACCACAAGGGACTCTACCGAGTGACACTGAAAGAAATCTAAAAGGAAATCATGAACAGTGCCAGGCAATCACTTTGAGAAGTGGAAAACATCTAGTTGGGAAAAGTGCAGAAAATTCAGCTATATCGTATGGCAAAGTTGATGACAACAAAGTGGTTGACGAAAAATAGGGTGAGGATACATAAATTGAGAAAACAAAGTTAGATGACAAGCCAGTTGTATATCCTCCACCGCCGTTTCAGCAGAGAGTCCAAAAGCAGAAATTAGATAAGCAGTTTGCGAAATTTTTGGAAGTTTTTAAGAAACTTCAGATTAACATCCCGTTCGAAGAAGCCCTAGGGCAAATGCCAAAGTTATGCAAAATTCATGAAAGGGATTTTTTTCAGGAAAAAGAAGTTAGAAGATTTCGAGACAGTGGCATTAATAGAGGAGTGTAGTGCGATTTTACAGCGAAAGTTGCCACCAAAGTTGAAAGATCCGAGGAGTTTCACCATTCCGTGCAAGATCGGGAACATGTCATTTAATAAGTGTTTATGTGATTTGGGGGTGAGTGTGAACCTTATGCCGTTATCAGTTTACACATAATTGGGTTTGCCAGCTCCAAAGCCTACGAACATCTCATTACTGTTGGCAGATAGGTCAGTCACGTACCTGAGAGGCATTGTAGAGGACATATTAGTCAAGGTTGACAAGTTTATATTCCCCACGGATTTCTTCATTCTTGATTTTGAGGTAGATAAGAACATCCCGATTATCCTAGGGAGACAATTTTTGGCTACGGGTAGGACACTCATCGACGTACAAAAAGGTGAACTAACGATGAGGTTCCACGATCAAGAAGTTAAGTTTAACGTTTTCAAGGCCATGAAATTTGCTACGGATGAAGAAGAGTGTTTCAGGATGGATATCATTGATCAGATAATCAGTGATGACATATGTAAAAGTTTGATTAATGATCCATTGGAAACGACGCTATTGGGAGATGAAGAATCAGATGATCCAAAATTTGTGGGCTACTTGCATATGCTAGACTCCCTGCCACGAGTCAGCAGATTTAGAGCACCATTTGAACCATTGCACACGGAGGAAAGATTAACAATTAGAATAAAACCGTCATTGGAGGAGCCACCGACTCTTGAACTTAAACCACTACCTAAACACCTCGGGTATGCGTATTTAGGCAATTCAAATTTTTAACCTGTTATTATTTCGGCTGCACTTAACGATCTACATAAAGAAAAGTTGCTGAGGGTGCTTAGGGAACACAAATCAGCTATAGGATGGACAATCGCAGATATCAAGGGAATCAGCCCATCCTTTTGCATGTAAATTCTGATGGAGGACGATGCCAAACCGATGATGGAGCAACAACGACGACTCAAACCAATCATGAAGGAAGTTGTAAAGAAAGAAATTCTAAAATTGTTGGATGGCGGTATCATCTACCCAATTTCCGACAGTAAGTGGGTTAGTCTAATCCAGTGTGTGCTGAAAAAGGGAGGAATGACCGTGGTACAGAATGAGGACAATGAGCTAATTCTGACAAGGACAGTGATTGGTTGGAGGGTTTGCATGGACTACATGAAGTTGAATAAGGTGACCCACAAAGATCACTTTCCTTTGGCCTTTATCGATCAAATGTTGGACAGATTAGCGGGACATGCGTACTACTGCTTATCGGATGGATATTCGGGTTATAATCAGATCGTCGTTGCTCCTGAAGATCAAGAGAAGACTACTTTCACATGTCCATACGGTACATTCGCATTCAGGAGAATGTCGTTCGGTTTGTGTAATGTACCCGCTACCTTCCATCGGTGTACGATGGCAATTTTCTCAGATATGGTGGAGAAAAACGTGGAAGTCTTCATGGATGACTTTTCGTTATATGGGGACAATTTTGATGCTTACCTAGAGAATCTGATAACGGTGTTACAAAGATGCAAAGACACGAATCTTGTACTTAACTGGGAAAAATGCTACTTCATGGTTGAGGAAGGCATAATTTTGGGTCACAAGGTGTCGGCTCAAGGATTAGAGGTTGATAAGGCGAAGCTGGAAACAATTGAAAAACTTCCTCCACCAAGTTCAGTTAAGGGAATTCAAAGTTTCTTGGGACATGCCGGGTTTTACAAAAGATTTATAAAGGTCTTCTCTATAATTGCAAAACCTTTATGCAGTCTTTTAGAGAAGGATTCATTTTTCAAGTTTGATGAGGAGTGTAAACTGGCATTCGAGTTGTTGAAGAAGAAATTAACTACAGCTCCTGTAATCGTTGCGCCGGATTGGACCATGCCCTTTGAGTTAATGTGTGATGTAAGCGACTATGCGGTTGGGCTTGTTTTGGGTCAACGACTAGAAAAGGTATTTCACGCCATATATTATGCAAGTAAGACACTCACGGAGACTCAAATGAATTACACAACTACGGAAAAGGAGTTGCTTGCAGTGGTATATGCGTTCGATAAATTTCGGGCATACTTGATCGGCACAAAGGTGGTAGTTTATACGGATCACTCGGCTATTAGGTACTTAATTTTGAAAAAGGATGCTAAGCCACGCATTATCCGATGGATTCTCCTTTTACAAGAGTTTGATTTAGAAATAAAGGATAAAAAGGGGATGGAGAATCAAGTTGCCGATCATTTATCAAGGCTGGAAAATCAGGATACAAAGGAAGGAGACAAATGTGTAATTAACGAATCATTTCTGGATGAGCAGCTATTTGGGATCAATACGGAATTTTCATGGTACACGAATTTCACCAACTATCTAGTGAGCAACATCCTTCCCCCTGATCTTACTCGACAATAGAAGAAGAAATTCTTGCATGACGTCAAATGGTATATGTGGGATGAGCCTTACCTATTCAAGTAGTGCACCGACAAGATGATTAGAAGGTGTGTACCCCACAGTGAAGTAAAGAACATATTGCATGAGTGTCATTCGTCTGCTTATGGGGGACATTATGGGAGTGAGCGTACAATGGCAAAAGTGCTTCAAGCCGAGTTTTATTGGCCTACTTTGTTCAAAGACGCCCACCAATTTGTTAAAACATGTGATAGATGTCAAAGGGTAGGCAACATATCGAAAAGGAATGAGATGCTTCTACAAATAATTCTAGAAGTTGAAATTTTCGATGTATGGGGCATTGATTTCATGGGGCCATTCCTTTCCTCATGTACCAACCAGTACATTTTGCTTGCGGTGGACTATGTGTCAAAGTGGGTTGAAGCAGTAGCACTCTTGACTAACGATGCCAAAGTGGTTCTCAAATTCTTACAGAAAAATATTTTTACGAGGTTTGGCACGCCTAGAGCCATTATAAGTGATGAAGGTAGTCACTTCTGTAACAAATCATTCACAGCTCTATTGGCAAAGTATGGGGTCAACCACAAGGTAGCTACATCATATCACCCCCAAACCAGTGGGCAAGCTGAGGTTTTGAACAGGGAGGTGAAGAGAATTCTAAAAAAAGTAGTGAATCCAAATTGAAAGGATTGGTCTCTCAGGTTGGATGATGCACTATGGGCTTACCAGACTGCGTATAAAACACCGATTGATATGTCACCATACCAATTACTATACGGGAAAATGTGTCACCTACCTGTCTAGTTACAACATAAAGCCTACTAGGCAATTCAGAAATTGAACTTTGATCAAACAGCGGTGGGTGAAATGAGGCTACTCCAGTTAAATGAACTCGATGAATTTCGACTTCACGCATACGAGAACTCTAAGTTATTAAAAAAAAAGTCAAGAAATGGCACGATAAGAAAAACATGCAAAGAACGTTCGAGCCAGGGCAATCGGTACTGTTGTTCAACTCACGATTGAGGTTATTCCAAGGCAAGCTCAAGTCAAGGTGGTCGGGACCATTCGCCATCAAAATAGTTTTCCCTCATGGCGCAGTTGAACCCTACAGTTGAAATCCATTGGAAATGTTAAAGGTCAACTGTCAACGGTTGAAACATTATTGGGGTGGCAAGTCAAATTGGGACGTCATCGCAATCACATTATTCGATGTTCCATAAACAAGAAGTAGTCAGGCTGAACGACTTAAAATCAAGCGCTAATTGGGAGGCAACCCAATCATATTTTTTTTCATTATTATTTTTCATATTTGTATTCATGATAGTTAGATTATAGTTTAGATTAATAATTAGGAAATAATAATTGTCTTATGTCAGTTATTTAGTTATATTGTTCAAGATAATCTCCCATGCTTAATTTGAAAGTATTATGCATACAAGCCAATCATGTATGATGATAAAGCATATACTGTGTAATCAATCTTATTTATTTATTAATAAAAGAATTATTTATTAAAGTCATTTATTATCTACATGGTGCTGTTTTAATAATATGTGATAAACCCATAGTTTTAAGCAACGCTTTTAGAATAATGATGATGATCATTCTAATGAGATCTAAATTCTTAGAAAGCTTAAAACTAAAATAGTTCCCAATCATTGGATTACTAAATTGGGGATTAGTGAATCCGGATAGATTGGTACATCGTTAACTTGCTCATTGGATGAGGATGATTGATCTCATGATCATTTGTGTGGAACACTAAAGCAAGTATGTAGGTGCTTATTAGAGAATAAGTTCAATTGAGCGTGACTCGCTAAGGAATACCTAATGGAGTTTTACTTACACATCAATAGAATTTCTGTTGTGATAGTAGTACTGAATGATCCTTAGACTTGAGATCATCATAGTATCTTATATATAATGAATTACACTTTGACTTATTCCTTAAGACTCTTAGAGTATATCAAAGGGTATGCTTGGGTGTAATAAGTTATATATGAAGATAATGAATGATCAATAAAGAATCTACCACTTCTAGTAAAAGGAGAGATGTCTATGTGATTCGATAAATGACAACCCGTGAATCCTTGGCGAGGTGGAATGAAATTAGAAAGTAGTTTCTAATTTGCATTCATTAGGAGTTATTCATTTTAGAATCGAAATACATATAATTAAATAAAATAAGACTTGTGATGAATTCCATGTCTTATATTTAATTGGGACATTGTATGGTGGAAGGATTGAATTATGCGGTAACTATTTACTCAAAGGTTCTTTTATGATTAATGTTGAAATCTATATTATCTGGAAAGTCGTTGATCATTAGAGAGGCTTATCCTATTGTAGAATAAATATTATTTATTTAAATAAATTATTTGTTTAATTTATTTATTTAAATGAGATTAAATTGTTCTAATTGATTTATTCACAACCCTGTTTAATATGGAGAACCTAAAGGGTCACACCATAAAAGAAGAATAATTATTTAAGAAGTTAATGACATAATTGTAATAATATGTTAAGTATATTTAATTTAATCTATGGTGATAGAATAAATTAAATAGCTTAATATTATTATTTAATATTTTAGAAATATTAAATATAAATTAATAAGAGGAGTCTTATTAATATTATTATAATTATTATTATTTTAATTTCTAAAGGTTTAGGAATTAATTTAATATTAGTACTCTCATTTATTCCTAATTGGATTAGGAAAGAAAAATTAGTTAAAGGAGTTTAACTAATTATCCCTAATAGGATTAGGGAGCCCATTTAATTAAAAGAGTTTAATTAAATAAATAATACCTTATTTTAATTAAAATAGGGTTATATAATATCTTTATAAGAGGAGTCTTATATTAGATATGAGATATACGTAATTCCAATTTTTGGAGAGTACACCCCTTTTCTTATTCAGATAGGAAAAATTAGGGTTTGAGCCAAATCCCTTCTTCTTGAAAAATTCCTTTTCCTTGGTGGATCACCTATAGAGGCCATACACTTGGGTGGCTTACATTAATCCAAGGAAGGAATCTACCCGAGATTCAAGGGAGATCGCGGAGAAGTAGGAGGTGAACTCGTGCACTGAGGAAGCTTCGTTTCTACAAGGGTATGATTTCATAATTTCTTATTCTTCGTTTAATTAATAATATGCATAAAGGATGATCCGGATAATTAGTTTGTGAAAATTTTAAAATCGATTTTATCTACGCTTATTATTTTTGCAATTTTGATTGCTACTTTGATTTTCATAAAACCTAACAGTGGTATCAGAGCCAAACTTTATGCGAATTATTAATTATTTAGATTTCATATATGTATGGGTATGTATTTTGAATAATTTATTGGGCATAATTTATTGTATAAAATTATTATTAAAAAAAAAAGCTGAAAACATTTTTTTTGAATTCGGTAATTTTTTTTTTTTAGGCAGGCGGTTGTTGTTGTTAACCGAAGCTTCACCTGCTATTTTTTTTTTTTCACCGTTGCCATCTATTTGAATAACATGATAAAAAAAAAACGTGGAAATCGAGAAAACATGAGGTGTTAATTGCTTTTGCTAACTAATATTATATATATATATATATATATATATATATATATATATATATATATATATATATAATAACTACCACGTTAATGAAATCAAGAATTCATGCAAAGCAAGGTCCTATACCATTATTGTAAGAGTAGGACTTTTATTATATATATATATATATATATATATATATATAATTGTTATATATATATATATATATTAATTTTAATAATTTTATAATTAAAATAAAAGAGTTTATTTTAATCTTGAAATTGGATTTCATGCAACATAAAATTGCCCATTAAATGATACTCATATATATATGGAATGATTTAATTTATTGATACATATGATGATATGTATGATAATAAATGGGATTGATTATGGACAATTGACCAATGTGATTGGATTTATTTTAGTTGGATGTTTGAATGAATGGGTTTTATTAAATGGGGTCTGCGTACCTCGTCTTTTCTGGTTTTCTTCTTGATGTAAATTCTATCTCTCTCCTATGTACTTCCCCTTGACTGCTGATCAAGGTTTCTATTTAAATTAAATAGTTTAATGAAATAGGATTAGTTAGAATTTTTTTGAAGAACCAGAGATCAAGGAGCGTTTGAAGACCCGTTTGTAATGGAGCCCGGGTTTAAATGTAATAGTTATATTTAAATGTTTATTCTTTGCACCCTAGGGTTTGACCTTTTGGTTCACTTGGTGGCTCTAGTGAACCAAACTAGAATAAAAGTCCATAATCAATCCGGGTAGAATATAGTATTCTATATGTGCATGCTAGTAGTATATATATTATATATTATGCAAACATGCTTCGCATGTTTAATAATATAATGACGCGTATTTTATATATATATTTATCATGCGCTTCTAAACAAGATGAGACAAATAATAACAAATCCTCAAAGTTTTTATTAAGTCTTAAGCGTTCAAAGATATTTAGAATATCGAGCGTCGCCTTCTAGCATGATAAAATTAATAGAGTATTAAATATTTAATATGAGTTTGTTGTGTCACCACAAGGCAAGTATTAAGTATTTAAGATGTTAATTTATCACATTTGATGCTTATAAAGAAAATTGAACAATATTGTTTTGTTGTGTCACCACAAGGGGCGATATTTTCTTTTTGAATATATGGAAGTGCTAGGTTGGACTTAACTTAGATAATTTTGATTCGGATGTGTCACCACTTGATCAAAATAATCCAAGAGGCAAAACATAAGGAGTTACATGTTGATGTAATTGACAAGAGAGTTGTCTACCTATTTATTTATATATAGTTTGTTGTGTCACCACAAGGCTATATATATTTGAAATGGGATCCTTATTCTCACTAGCAAAAACTTTAATTAGATTTTCTTAGAACTATATAAATGAGGTAATATAGTTTGAAGAAAATAGTGGGAGATACCAATATAAAATAAGACCTAATTTATTTTGGTAATTAAATAAATGAATGTTTGCTAAAATATTGTCTTTTTACATGCGAATTTTGAAAATGTCACATTCACTAATTTCAACTGCTGGCATACTTGATCTTAACAAACCGGCCAGGACCCAGAACTACACGGAATGACCGTTAAGGAATCTGAGAATTGTTCTCACTTCTTTGAAAAGATTTCTTATGTCCTAAATTACCGCGTACACTGCAAAAGTTGCGAGAGCGACCTCTGAGGAAGAGATTGCTACTTTTAAACAATGGCGAGATGATGCATCGTGGCTCGATGCATCATGCTCGTATCCATGAGTAACGAGCTTGATGTCGGCATGAAAACATGGATGCTCTCTACTATCTCTTGCACCTTGGAGAGTTGTATGGTGAGCAAAGTAGGGCCGCTAGATATGAAATATCTAAGGAGCTCTTCCGATCTCGGATGACCGAGGGCACCTGCTGCGGGTGAGACTCATGTCCTAAAGATGATCAATCTGATTGAGCGTCTTGGGCAAACTTGGGTTCGTCGTGGATGGGGAGTTGAGTCGAGATTTAGTCTTGCGGTCACTCCCGGACACCTTCTCACAATTTGTTGTGAATTTTCACATGAATAAGTTGGATGTCAACTTGCAGAATTACTTAACATGTTGAAAATCTGTGAAGGTCACTTCCCATCCAAGAAGAACCATGTCTTCTTGGGTGGATGATTCTTCCAAGAAAGGAAGAGGCCCAAGGTATCTTACGAAAGGAAGAAATCCAAGAAGGCTAAGGGAAGGGCGAAAGTGAAGGATCAAAAGAAACTGATCCACTAGCAAAGGAATTTACTTCCATTGCGATAAGCCGGGTCACTTAGAAGAGGAACTGCGAAGGATTATCTTGCGAACAAAAGCGAAGAAGCTTGGAGAAGCTTGAATCCTAATCAAGGTTTGTTTATGATTGAAATTAATTTTTACGAAAGTCGATCTTCTACTTGGGTATTGGATCTGGGATGTGGTTCTCACATATGTAATAATATGTAGGGGTAATGGTCGAAGTAGAAAGTTGAGCAAGGATGAGGTCGTCTACGAGTGGGAAATGGAGCAAAGGTTCTTTGCATTAGGCAGGGACTTATTGTTTAACCTTGTCTTACTGGCAAGTTCATTAATTTAAATAATTGTTATTTTGTTCCAAATATCATTAGAAACATTATTTCTATCTCAGTATTGGATATGGATGGTTTTAATATTATAATAAAGAACAACAGTTGTTCCATTTATAATGATAATGTTTTATATGGTGTTGGTAATTTGCGAAATGGACTTTATATACTTGACTTGCATGAAAATATATTTCAAATTGAACAAACTAAGAAAAGGAAAAGAGATGATGTTAATTATACCTTCATGTGCAATCATAGACTTCGGTCATATTAATGAAACAAGATTATCCAAGTTGCATAAAGATGGGCTCCTAGAGCTATCTGATTATGAATCATATCCAACCTGTGAATCTTGTCTCATGAGTAAAATGACTAAATCTCCTTTTAGTGGAAAAGGAGAAAGAGTTACAGAGTTGTTAGCGTTGGTACACACAGATGTACACACCTATGACAACGAACGCATGAGGAGGGTATTCTTATTTTAATACATTCACTGATGACCACTCAAGATTTGGATATGTGTATTTAATGAAATACAAATCTGAATCATTTGAAAAGTTCAAAGAGTTCAGAAGTTAAGTTGAGAAGCAAACTGGTAAGAGTATTAAGATTCTTCGATCTGATCGAGGAGGAGAATACTTAAGTGGTGAGTTTCTCAATTGTCTCAAAGAAAATGGTATAATCTCACAATGGACTCCACCGGGGCGCCACAAATGAATGGTGTATCTCGAAGGAGAAATCGAACATTGTTGGACATGGTTCGATCTATGATGAGCTTTTCTTGACCTTCGGTTTCATACGGGGATATGCCCTAGAAATTATTTGCATACCTACTTAACAAGGTACCTACAAAATCCATCCCCAAGACCCCATATGAGTTATGGACGGGGAGGAAACCAAATCTTAAGCATGTTAAGACTTGGGGTTGTCCGAATTATGTCAAAAAGTTTGAAAATGATAAAGTATAAAACTAGATCGACAAATGTTGATTTGTGGGATATCCTAAAGAAACATCGGGGTATTATTTCTATCATCCAACCGATCAAAAGGTGTTTGTTGCGAAACATCTTGCGCTTTCTTGGAAAAGGAGTTTATCCTTGAAGGGGTCGGTGAGAGTAAGATATATCTTGAAGAAGTTCAAGAACCACAAAATACTACTGAGATCAAAGTGAGGTACCTAACCAAGTAGAGATTCATACATACCACACCTTAATCGTAAATCTGGAAGAGTACCAAAGATACCAGAGACAGTATGGACTTGTCATAGAAGATGACAATGAGGTACGCATCATAGATGATGATGATCCATTGAATTCTGAGCAGGCTATGAGTAGTAAAGACTGGAGAAATGGAAAGAAGCCATGAAATCAGAGATGGACTCCATGTATGAGAACCAAGTATGGACTTTGGTCTCACCACCAAGGCATTAAGCTTTATTGGGTGTAAATGGGTCTTTAAATGAAAGATCTGGAGGCGGGGCGGCAAGGTAGAGACCTATAAGGCCCATTTGGTTGCAAAGGTTTCAAACAAAGACAAGGAGTTGACTATGATGAAACCTTCTCACCGAAGATGTAATGCTCAAGTCCATTCGGATTTTGCTTGCGATTGCGACTTACCATGACTACGAAATCTGGCGGATGGGCGTGAAAGCGGCCTTCGTCGATGGGAAACTTGAGGAGGATGTGTATATGACACAACCCGGAGGGATTTGTTTCAAAGGTTGGAACAAATCAAGTCTCATAAACTTCTGACGATCCATTTATGGATTAAAGCGAAGCTTCTCGTGGGTGGAACATCCGTTTTGATGAGACAATCAAAAGTTTGATTTTATCAAAATGAGGATGAACCATGTGTGTACAAGAAGGTTAGTGGGAGCCATGTTTCATTCCTTGTATTATATGTTGATGATATATTACGATAGGGAATGATATTCTATCTTTATGAAACAATTAAAATCGGTTATCTAAACACTTCTCCATGAAGGACTTGGGAGAAGCATCCTATATTTTGGGGATAAAGATCTATAGAGATAGATCTAATAGGATGCTTGGCTTATCCCAAGGAACGATACATTGACATGATGCTAAAAAGTTTAGCATGGAAGATTCCAAAAGAGGTCTCATGCCGATGAGCCATGGAATACATCTCTCAAGAAACAAGCCCCAAAGACACTGAGGAGAGAAACTGTATGAGTAAGATTCCTTATGCTTGAAAGATAGGATCTATCATATACGGTATGATATGTACTAGACCGGATGTCGCTCATGCACTTAGTGTAACAAGCGAGATAACGATCGAATCCGGAGAAGAACAACTGGAAGGCGGTGAAAAATATCCTAAAGTACTTAAGAAGAACTAAGGATGTATTTCTTGTCTCACGGTGGAGTGCGAATTAAAACTAGAGGCTTCACAGGACTCAAGTTTTCAAAGCACCAAGAGATAATGATAAATCCGTTTGGGGTATGTGTTTACCTTAAGCGGTGGCGCGATGAGTTGGAAAAGTTCCAAGCAAAGAAACGATTCTTTGATTCGATGTGAGGCGAGTACATAGGCTGCAAGTGAAGGCTGCAAAGGAAGTCGTTTGGATGAAGAAGTTCATTCTCAAACTTGGTGTGGTTCCTAGCATTAAAGGACCAAAGCCTTTATTCTGTGACAACATTTGGAGTACATTGCATGCAAGCTAAAGGAACCCAGTCTCATCATAAATCCAAACACGTGTTGCGGCGATTTCATTTGATCGGAGAGATCATTGAAAGAGGAGACGTCACCACAGGCGTGTGGACTCTCAAAACAATATTGCGAGATCCATTTACTAAAGCGTTAACACAACAACAGTTTGATCGTCACTTAGAGAAGATGGGTATGAGATACCACGGCGATTGGCTTTAGTGCAAGTGGGAGATTAAAAGTATTATGCATACAAGCCAATCATGTATGATGATAAAGCATATCTTTGTGTAATCAATCTTATTTATTTATTAATAAAAGAATTATTTATTAAAGGCATTTATTATCTACATGGTCTTGCTTTTAATAATATGTGATAAACCCATAGTTTTAAGCAACGCTTTTAGAATAATGATGATGATCATTCTAATGAGATCTAAATTCTTAGAAAGCTTAAAACTAAAATAGTTCCCAATCATTGGATTACTAAATTGGGGATTAGTGAATCCGGATAGATTGGTACATCGTTCTTTGCTCATTGGATGAGGATGATTGATCTCATGATCATTTGTGTGGAGACACTAAAGCAAGTATGTAGGTGCTTATTAGAGAATAAGTTCACTTAATGTGACTCGCTAAGGAATACCTAATGGAGTTTTACTTACCGTCGATAGGAATTCTGTAGTGATAGTAGTCTGAATGATCCTTAGACTTGAGATCATCATAGTATCTTATATATAATGAATTACACTTTGACTTATTCCTTAAGACTCTTAGAGTATATCAAAGGGTATGCTTGGGTGTAATAAGTTATATATGAAGATAATGAATGATCAATAAAGAATCTACCACTTCTAGTAAAAAGGAGAGATGTCTATGTGATTCGATAAATGACAACCCGTGAATCCTTGGCGAGGTGGAATGAAATTAGAAAGTAGTTTCTAATTTGCATTCATTAGGAGTTATTCATTTGGAATCGAAATACATATAATTAAATAAAATAAGACTTGACAATAATTTCATGTCTTATATTTAATTGGGACATTGTATGGTGGAAGGATTGAATTATGCGGTAACTATTTACTCAAAGGTTCTTTTATGATTAATGTTGAAATCTATATTATCCGGAAAGTCGTTGATCGCTAGGGAGGCTTATCCCTATTGTAGAATAAATATTATTTATTTAAATAAATTATTTGTTTAATTTATTTATTTAAATGAGATTAGAATTGTTCTAATTGATTTATTCACAACCGGTTTAATATGGAGAACCTAAAGGGTCACACCATAAAAGGAAGAATAATTATTTAAGAAGTTAATGGCATAATTGTAATAATTTGTTAAGTATATTTAATTTAATCTATGGTGATAGAATAAATTAAATAGCTTAATATTATTATTTAATATTTTAGAAATATTAAATATAAATTAATAAGAGAGTCTCTTATTAATATTATTATAATTATTATTATTTTAATTTCTAAAAGGTTTAGGAATTAATTTAATATTAGTACTCTCATTTATTCCTAATTGTATTAGGAAAGAAAAATTAGTTAAAGGAGTTTAACTAATTATCCATAATAGGATTAGAGAGCCCATTTAATTAAAAGAGTTTATTAAATAAATAATACCTTATTTTAATTAAAATAGGGTTATATAATATCTTTATAAGAGGAGTCTTATATTAGATATGAGATATACGTAATTCCAATTTTTGGAGAGTACACCCCTTTTCTTATTCAGATAGGAAAAATTAGGGTTTGAGCCAAATCCCTTCTTCTTGAAAAATTCCTTTTCCTTGGTGGATCACCTATAGAGGTCATACACTTGGGTGGCTTACATTAATCCAAGGAAGGAATCTACCCGGAGATTCAAGGAGATCGCGGAGAAGTAGGAGGTGAACTTCATTACTGAGGAAGCTCGTTTTCACAAGGGTATGATTTCATAATTTCTTATTCTTCGTTTAATTAATAATATGCATAAAGGATGATCCGGGTAATTGGTTTGTGAAAATTTTAAAATCTGATTTTATCTCGCTTCCGCTATTTTTGCAATTTTGATTGCTACTTTGATTTTCATAAAACCTAACATAATTTACATTAGATCTAATGATACTTATGTTGCATAATGTTCAGGTAATGAAGATACTAATAGAGGAGTTAAGGAGCAAAGAGTAGTTTCATGATAGGAACATTAAGTAAAACAGAGGCCAACTAACAGGAAGGTAGCTGTAGCGGGCTGATTTAGCTTATTGTATATCCCCATTTAGGCTGGGGTCCCAAAATCCCAAAGAGCATTTGATAGTTACACACGCCCATCTCCTTCTTGAATTCAAATTCCACTTCCCCACTACTTCATCCCATTACTTCTCTTCCTTCTTCCATTCCAACCTCAACTCCTATCCATTTTACCTTCCTTACCCACGAATTCAGTACACATAACTCCATCACCTCCTCCATCACTAACCCATTACCTCCATTACTCCAACCCACAAACATCTCCATTACACCACCTCTATATAAACACACCCTCACAACCCCAATTAATCACCTACATTCAATTGAAACTCAGAAAGTGTTCATAACGTGGGAATTCATCTTGCACTTAAGAGTGAGTAACCCATCTTTAAGTTCTTCAATCATCTCCTATGATATTTACCACAAAATCACCAAGTTTGGGGGGAAGAATCGACTGTGCATACCAAGTGTTCAATAAGTTGCGTGAGTAAATTTTGGGGAGAGAATAGTGGGTTAGGACATTCGGAATTCAATGGCATCTCAACCTACATCCAAACGACAACGGGGAGAAAGTTCAAGGCCAACTCCACCATCCCGAACCTTCGATCGATGCAAGTTTAAAAGTGCCGCCGCCATCGACCGTTACGATTACATGGTAACGAAGGCTCTTACACCGGAACGGGGATTGGCACCGGATCCTATGGATGGGGAGATGATGCCACATATTTATCAGAAAGGGTGGAACAAATTCACTGAGGAACCCGAGGCCACCGTTGTCAATGTGGTCAAAGAGTTCTATGCTAACGCAGAGGACATGGCCAACGCCTTTGTACGGGGTAGATTGGTCCCATTCAGTGCCGATACCATCGACACATATTATCGGTTGCGGGTGCTGAGAAAGTGTCAATATGCTCATTTGAGGGATTTTGACCCCAACTTTGAGGTGGTTATACAAGAAATGACTAAGCCGGGAACAACATGGATTAAGTGTTAAAAAGGGGGCACGGTGTTTCACAGCAAAGAACTTAGCAGGTATGAAAAGATTTGGTATGCCTTCTTATGTGAGAAACTGCTCCCATCCACGTACACCTCGGACGTGACCAACGAGAAGGCACTACTTCTATATGCAATTGTGCAAGACTTCATCATCGACGTCAGAGCCATAATTAATTTTTCCATTCACCGATGCCTACGGGGTAATTTTTCGGGCCGCTTGCCACACCCATCACTCATTTGTGGGTTGTGTCGCCAAGAAGGAGTTCGATAGTCTGATGATGAACCCACCCAAATGCCGCTACAGCTACTAGACTCGAGAATGATAGCACAATATTCGGTGTTGGTCGGGGGTGATTCCCATCCTAGAGGTCTAGGCTTTATTTTTCCACCAGATTCAGAGGACGAAGTTGACGCTACAGACACCTCGATGGATGCGGATACGACAATGGGAGAACAAGGAGCTGAGGAGGTCCTATTAGGTTTGTAATATTCATGAACGCAATCAAATTGCAAAAATAAGCGGAAACGTGTAAAAATTAGAGTTTTAAAATTTTACAAACCATATACCTGGATCACCCTTTATGCACAATTATTAATTAAACGAAAAGATAAAGAATAAAATCATACCCTTGAAGATCGAGCTTCCTCAGGTACAAGTTCACCTCCAAATCCTTTCGCGTTCAACTTGAATTCACCGGGTTTGGTTCCTTCCTTTGATCAACGTTAGCCACCCAAGTATTTGGCCTCTAGAGGTGATCCACCAAGGAAGAAGAAGGATTCAAGAAGATGGGTGGTTGGCTAAACCCTAGTTTTTCTATCTCTATAGAAAAGGAGCGTACTCTCCAACCATTGGAATTATAACGTAGTATTGATATCTGATATAAGACTCCTCTTATAAAGATATCAAGTAACCCTATTAAAATAAGGTATTATTTAATTAAACCCTTTTATTTAAAGGCTCCTAATCTTATTAGAGATAATTAATTAAACTCCTTTAACTAATTTTCCTTCCTAATCCAATTAGGAATAAATGAGAGTACTTATATTAAATTAATTCCTAAACTCTTTTAGAAATTAAAATAATAATAATAATTGTAATAATATTAATAAGACTCCTCTTATTAATTTATATTTAATATTTCTAAAATATTAAATAATAAATATTAAGCTATTTAATTTATTCTATCACTATAGATTAAATTAAATATACATAACATATTATTACGATTATGCCATTAACTTCTTAAATAATTATTCTTCCTTTTATGGTGTGACCATTTAGGTTCTCCATATTAAACCTTGTGAATAAATCAATTAGAACAATTCTAATCTTATTTAAATAAATAAATTAAACAATTAATTTATTTAAATAAATAATATTTATTCTCTGATAGGGATAAGCCTCCCTAGCGATCAACGACTTTCCAGATAATATAGATTTCAACATTAATCATAAAAGAACCTTTGAGTAAATAGTTACTGTACAATTCAATCCTTCCACCATACAATGTCCCAATTAAATATAAGACATGGAATTACTGTCAAGTCTTATTTAATTTAATTATATGTATTTCGACTCTTAAATGCACAACTCCAAATAATGTAAATTAGAAACTCCTTTCTAATTTCATTCTGCCTTGGCCAAGGACTACTGGGTTGTCATTTATTGAATCACATATGACATTTCTCTTCTTTTAATAGAAGTGGTAGATTCTTTATTGATCATATATTATCTCCATGTATAACTTATTATACCCAAGCATACCCTTTGATATACCCTAAGGGTCTTAAGGAATAAGTCAAAGTATAACTCATCATACACAAGATACTATGATGATCTCAAGTCCAAGGATCACTTGTACTACTATCACTACAGGAATTCCTATTGACAGGCAAGTAAAACTCCATTAGGTATTCCTTAGCGAGCCACGTTCAGTGAACTTATTCTCTAATAAGCACCTACATACTTGCTTTAGTGTCTCCACACAAATGATCATGAGATCAATCATCCTCATCCAATGAGCAAGCAACGTATGTACCAATCTATCCGGATTCACTAATCCCCAATTTAGTAATCCAATGATTGGGAACTATTTTAGTTTTAAGCTTTCTAAGAATTTAGATCTCATTAGAATGATCATCATCATTATTCTAAAAGCATTACTTAAAACTATGGGTTTATCACATATTATAAAACAGCATCATGTAGATAATTAAAAGCCTTTAATAAATTAATACTTTTTATTAATAAATGAATAAGATTGTTACAAAGTATATGCTTTATCATCAAACATGACCGGCGTATGCATACTACTTTCAATCTCCCACTTGCACTAAAGCCAATCGTCATGGTATCTCATACTCTTCTTTTCTAAGTGACGATTATCCTGCTGTTGGATAAGCTTTAGTTAATGGATATGTAATGTTGTTCATGAGAGTCCACTATCTCTATAGTGATTTCCCATCTTTCAATGATTCTAATAATCAAATGAAAGTGCCACACACATGTTTAGATCCAAGATGAGACTTAGGAACTATTCCTAGTTACGTAATGAACTTTAATCCAAACAATCAACTTGCGACTTCATTTATAGCTATATACTTTGTCTTTATCACTAAACCAGCAACTCTTTATTGTTTGGAACCTTTCCAATTCACTGCACCACTGTTCAAGATAACGCTTTACCTTAAAGTGGATTTTTCTATCATCTTGGTCTGTTTGAAAAACTTGAGTCTGTTAAGCCCTCTAGTTTTAATTTAGACCCACCATGAATATGATTACATCCTTAGTGCTTGGGTTAAGCACTTTAAGATGTTTTCAACGACTCATAGTGAACTTCTCCATAATATGATGATCAACATCGGGTCTCATACATTTCATTGCATACATGATTGTCACTCATGCGACCTCTCTTTTCGAGAGTCTCAGGGGACTATTAAGAGATACACTCCATAGCTCATCGACATGAGACATCTCTTGGAGTTTGCCATGCTAAACGACTTTAGCATCAAATGAATATCGTTCCTTGGGTTAAGTCGAGCATCCTCTTGTATCTATCTATATAGATTTTATCCCCAATTAAGATACTCTTCCCAAACCATTCATGGAGGAATGTTTGAACAACTTTATCTTTTCTCGATTGTAGCATTGGCATGTTATTCCTTATCCGTAGTATATCAATATATAATACTAGAAATGTCATAACGCTCCCATCGACCCTTTTGTACACACTAGAACTCTTACCTCAACATATGTAACTCGGATCATCATCTTCTATATGCGTACCTCATCATCATCATCTATGATGAATCCATACCTCCGGTATCTTGGTACTATTCCGATTTGATTGATTCGGTTGTGGTACAATAGAATCTATCTACGAGTTCCTCTTATTTGACTTATAGTGTTTTGTGGTTCTTGAACTCTTCAAGATCTATTATCCTCCCACTAGCCCCTTGATGATAAACACCTTTATCTTAGAAGCGCGTGTTCATAATAAACACCTTTTTCTATGTAGGATTATAGAACATATGCCCTAAACTTACTTTAGGATGTCCCACAAATCATGTACATGTCAAATTTTGTCCCAAGCTTATCCTTTGAAACCTTTTCACATAAGTTGGACAACCCTTATCTTAACATACTTAAGATTAGGAATCCTCCCCATCCATAACTTTTATGGAGTCTTGAAATTTGGATTTTGAGGTTACCTTTTTGTAGATATGCACGACCATTTCTAGGACATTGACCCTAGAGGGATACTGGAATGTCGGTAAAATCATTATGGACCTCACCATGTCCAACAAGGTACGATTTTTCCTTTCAGATACATAAATCATTTATTACATATCAGGAGGCGTCCATTATGAGAAAACCTTTTGAGATGATCAAGAAACTTATTGCACAAGTATTTATTCCTTGATCTAATCAAAGAATCTTAATACTTTGTCAATTTGTTTCACTTCTGAATTCTTTGAACCTTTCAAATAATTCACACTTGTATTTTAACAAATACACACATTCAACTCTTTAAATGATCATCTCCTTTTCTTGTACTAGTTTGTTCAATTTGCAAAATTATTTTTCACGTAAGTCAAGTATACAAAATCAATTAATTAATATTCCGGTTCTATACAAAACATTATTATTATAAATAGAACAACAATTGTTCTTAATTATAATACCAAAGATTTCATTGTCCAACAATAAAATAGAAATAATATTTCTAACAAGAACTGGAATACAATAACAACTTATTGACTTAATAGATTTTCCCGTAGGCATTGCTAAACTATAAGTTTCTATGGCTAATGTGGCAACCTTTGCTACATTTCCCGCACATAGGATTACTTATATTTGTTTAGCTTTCTACTTCTGCTTGGTCCCTTCATAAATCTATATTTATGATAACCAAAGTCGGTATCCAATACCCAAGTAGAACCTTGACTTAAAGAAAAATTATTTTAAATCATGAACAAATTTGTATTTGTAACAAAAACTTCACTAAGCTTCTTTGGTTAGCCTCTGCAAGATGCTTCTTGCAGTTTCTTTCCAGTGTCCAGGCTTATTGTAGTGGAAGCAAACTCATTTGCTATCCGTATCAATTTTATTCTTATTATCCTTTGTTTATGCCTTTCTATTTACCTTCTTTGAATCGTTCTTCTTTTCAGAAGATCCTTTGGCCCCTACCAGTAAGACTTGATCTTTCTTGGTTGAAAGTGACTCTCAACATTTTTCAATATGTTAAGCAAATCGGTAAGTGAGTGATATCTAGCTTGTTCATATGAAAATTCACAACAATTAATGAAAGGAGTTCGGGAGTGAGTGCAAGATCAAATCTTGGCTCAACTCTCCATCCATGACAAAACTTCGTTGTCCTAATTGATCAATCAAATTGATAATGTTAAGGACTTTTATCTGTACTGTAGTGTCATCGGTCATTCTAGATCGGAAGAGCTCCTTAAATATCTGATATCTATCAGTCCTACTTTCCTCACCATCAACTACTTGATGTGTAGGAATATAGTAAGAGCATCTATAGTTTCATCTTGTGGCTGACGCTTCGTTACTCATGGATCTTGAGCATGATGCATTGAGCCAATCAGTGCATCATTTTGCCACTTTCTAAAAGTAGCAATCTCTTCCTCGGAGGCATTATGCGCAACCATTGCGAGGATAGGCGTATTAAGGATATAAGATAACTTTTCACCATGAGAACTATTCTCAAATTCCTTAACCAATCTGCTTAATACGGTTTGGTTAAATAACATCTAATATGTTTCGCATGATAGTAATTTAGACATTGTAAAATTACATAAATGAATTTGTAATTAACAACATTTTAACATACATTCTTTTATTAATTACCAAAATAATTTAGGTCTTGTTTTAAATTGGTATCTCCCACTATTTTCTTCAAACTATATTACCTCACTTATATAGTTCGGCAAAAATCTAATTAAAGATTTGCTAGTGAGAATAAGGATCCCATTTCAAATGTATATAACCTTGTGGTGACACAACAAACTATATATAAATAAATAGGTAGACAACTTTTGTCAATTACATCAACTATCTGAACTCCTTTTCTTTTGCCTCTTAGATTATTTTGATCAAGTGGTGGCTCATCCGAATCAAAATTATCCAAGTTAAGTCCGACCTAGCACTCCATATATTCAAAAAGAAAATATCATCCTTGTGGTGACACAACAAAACAATATTGTTCAATTTTCTTTATAAGCATCAAATGTGATAAATTAACATCTTAAATACTTAATACTTGCCTTGTGGTGACACAACAAACTCATATTAAATATTTAATACTCTATTAATTTTATCATGTTAGAAAGCTGACGTTCGATATTCCAAATATCTTTGAACGCTTAGGACTTAATATAAAAAATTGAGGGTTTGTTATTAATTTGTCTCATCTTTTTTAGCGGCATACACATATATATATATAAAATACGCGTCATATTAATGAATATCTGAAGCATGTTTGCATAATATATAATATATATAGTATAAGCATGCACATATAGAATACTATATTCTACTTGGATTGATTATGGACTTTTATTCTAGTTTGGTTCACTAGAGCCACCAAGTGAACCAAAAGGTCAAACCCTAGGGGTGCAAGAAATAATATTTAAATATAACTATTACATTTAAACCCGGCTCCATTACAAACGGGTCTTCAAGCGCTTCTTCTTGCTCCTTGATCTCCAATTTTTCAAAATTAATTCTAACTATTCCTATTACAAAACTATTTAAAATAAATAGAAACCTTGATCGTGATCGAGGGAAGTACATAGGAGGAGATAGAATTTATATTCGAAAAATTAGAGAAGGCGAGTCTGTGCAGACCCCATTTAATAAAACTCATACATTCATGCATCCAACTAAAATAAAATCCAATCACATTGGTCAATTGTCCATAATCAATCTCATTTATTATCATACATATCACCATATGCATCAATACATAACATTCATCCGATGAATAATAAACATTCAATATATATATATATTGATATCATTTAATGGGCAAATTTAGTTAGTATAAAATCTAATTTTGAATCAAAATAAACTCCTTTATTTTAATCCAAATTTAAATCAAAATAAAACTATTTTATTTTAATTTATCCAATTTTGAATAAAATAAACTATTTTATTTTAATCAAAATATTTAATTAAAATAAACTCTTTTATTTTAATTAATTATGGAATCCAATTTCATGTAAAAAAAAAATCTTTAATTAAGGATAACACGGATTCTCTTTCCTATTCACAAATAAACTACTTTATTTTGAATAATATGAAATCTTATTTCATATCTAAATAAACTCCTTTATTTAAGGAAAGTTGAAATTCAATTTCAACTCCAATTAGTTATCATGGAATCCAATTCCAACTCTAATTAGTTAGCATGAAATTTAATTTTAAAATTAAAATAAACCTTTTTATTTTAATTATAAAATAATTAATATATATAATGTACAGTACAGTGAATGATTCATGTACTATATATATCAAATATATTTCGTACATGGAATCCAAGTAAATGAATCAAGTGGCCACGTTTTTGAAACAAAAAGTTATCCTGCAACTTAAAAAAAATGGGTCCACGTTTTTTGAACCAAAAAGTTATCCTGCAACTTTTTAAAAAAAAATGGGTCCACGTTTTTTTTTTTTGAAACAAAAATTATCTTGATAAATTTTTAATAAGGAATTAAGGATTATATCATGATATATCCTGGGCCAATGACGTCACCCTTACCATTAGTAAAGTAATGCTTCGAAGATTCCTTAATTGTTAACTATTATATAACAAAGCTACAGGTATACATATAACGTTAATAATAGTAACTAAAATCTTCCGAAGCTTATAACATCCAATAGTACATTGATATATATATATATATATATATATATATATATATATATTATAATACTCGAAATCACGTGAATCACCGAGAAAATCAAAAAGCGATTTTATGATTTTTTATTATTATTTTTTTTATAAATTTTATACAATAAAATTATGCCCAATTAAATTGTTCTAAACACATATTAATATACATATCAAATCTAAACAATTAATAATTTGCATAAAGGTTTGGCTCTGATGCCACTATTAGGTTTGTAATATTCAAGAACGCAATCAAATTGCACAAATAAGCGGAAACGTGGAAAATCATAGTTTTAAAATTTTACAAACCATATACCCGGATCACCCTTTATGCACAATTATTAATTAAACGAAAAGATAAAGAATAAAATCATACCCTTGAAGATCGAGCTTCCTCAGGTACAAGTTCACCTCCAAATCCTTTCGCGTTCAACTTGAATTCACCGGGTTTGGTTCCTTCCTTTGATCAACGTTAGCCACCCAAGTGTTTGGCCTCTAGAGGTGATCCACCAAGAAAGAAGAAGGATTCAAGAAGATGGGTGGTTGGCTAAACCCTAGTTTTTCTATCTCTATAGAAAAGGAGCGTACTCTCCAACCATTGGAATTATAACGTAGTTTTGATATCTGATATAAGACTCCTCTTATAAAGATATCAAGTAACCCTATTAAAAATAAGGTATTATTTAATTAAACCCTTTTAATTAAAGGGGCTCCTAATCTTATTAGGGATAATTAATTAAACTCCTTTAACTAATTTTCCTTCCTAATCCAATTAGGAATAAATGAGAAATACTTATATTAAATTAATTCCTAAACTCTTTTAGAAATTAAAATAATAATAATAATTGTAATAATATTAATAAGACTCCTCTTATTAATTTATATTTAATATTTCTAAAATATTAAATAATAAATATTAAGCTATTTAATTTATTCTATCACCATAGATTAAATTAAATATACATAACATATTATTACGATTATGCCATTAACTTCTTAAATAATTATTCTTCCTTTTATGGTGTGACCATTTAGGTTCTCCATATTAAACCTATTTGTGAATAAATCAATTAGAACAATTCTAATCTTATTTAAATAAATAAATTAAATAATAAATTTATTTAAATAAATAATATTTATTTTACAATAGGGATAAGCCTCCCTAGCGATCAACGACTTTCCAGATAATATAGATTTCAACATTAATCATAAAAGAACCTTTGAGTAAATAGTTACCGTACAATTCAATCCTTCCACCATACAATGTCCCAATTAAATATAAGACATGGAATTACTGTCAAGTCTTATTTAATTTAATTATATGTATTTCGACTCTTAAATGCACAACTCCAAATAATGCAAATTAGAAACTCCTTTCTAATTTCAAATGCACTTAAACCAAGGACTCTTTGGGTTGTCATTTATCGAATCACATAAGACATTTATCTTCTTTTAATAGAAGTGGTAGATTCTTTATTGATCATACATTATCTCCATGTACAACTTATTATACCCAAGCATACCCTTTGATATACCCTAAGGGTCTTAAGGAATAAGTCAAAGTATAACTCATCATACACAAGATACTATGATGATCTCAAGTCCAGGATCACTTGTACTATTATCACTACAGAATTCCTATTGATGACAAGTAAAACTCCATTAGGTATTCCTTAGCGAGCCACGTTCAATGAACTTATTCTCTAATAAGCACCTACATACTTGCTTTAGTGTCTCCACACAAAATGATCATGAGATCAATCATCCTCATCCAATGAGCAAGTTAACGTATGTACCAATCTATCCGGATTCACTAATCCCCAATTTAGTAATCCAATGATTGGGAACTATTTTAGTTTTAAGCTTTCTAAGAATTTAGATCTCATTAGAATGATCATCATCATTATTCTAAAAGCATTGCTTAAAACTATGGGTTTATCACATATTATAAAACAACATCATGTAGATAATTAAAAGCCTTTAATAAATTAATACTTTTTATTAATAAATGAATAAGATTGTTACAAAGTATATGCTTTATCATCAAATATGATTGGCTTGTGTGCATACTACTTTCAGGTCCTACAGTCCAATGCAATATCAAATCTTCAATTCCTCAACTTTCAGCAACATGTGGATTCCCAAAACAAGCAAACAAAATGAGAGCTGAGGAGACTCGCAGCGAGACAAGACCATATGTTTGATGCAATGAACATGTCATTCGCATCCTTGAATACGACACTCCAGAACTTTAATCCAGATGCACAATTTCCATATCAACAGCCGATGCCAATGCCAAGGTTTCCACCGAGTGACTCCGAGGAAGAAGATCAACCACCACCTCCTTAGACTTAGTCTATTACAGGGAAGTCCTCACTCATGTTATTGCGTTATTCATACAATGAGGACATTGTTGTTATTAAGTTTGGGGGATTTAGTTTTATTTTTTGTATTTTTGCATGCATAATGACATTAGTTAGGTTTACATGTGTTTTTTTTAGTTTTGCATTTAGTTTTAAGCATTCATGTAATCATATAGTTGCATAGTAGCTTAGGTGCATATTTAGTTTTTATTTTTGTTTATGTTTGCATTCTTATTATGTTTGCCCAATCTAAAAAATAATAATAATAATAATTTAGTTAACTATTGTGTTCATTTTGCATATGTCCAGCAGTGTTGCAGCATGTTATTATGGCCAATGATGAAATTGAGATTAAGTAAACAAATACAGTATTCAGTATTATTAGAACTAAGATGTAGTTTAAAATCATAACTTGGATCTTTTGTGCTTGTTTGAAACTGGTATAATAAAGGTAGCACGTGAATAACATCTATGGGATCTAATTAAATCAAATTGCTACATAAAGCGTTTCTAAAGGATAATGTTAGTGTAAACAAGAAAAGGACAAGGATAGGCAGTGAAAAAGAAGAATTGGGCAAGAACCTAAGTTTGGGTGGATAAATGTAGGGTACATAAGCTTTTTATAAAATAAAAAATATATATATAATATATGTCGTGACTAGTCTTGTTTCGGGGCCTTTGTTACTTAAGTAGGTACGCCCGTAGGGGTGTCTTAACACCTATCCCCCTAAGGTCTTTTATGTATGGGAGTCGTTGGTTAAAAGCTTGCTAAGGGGTAGCATTGTTAGCCTAATGGAATGAGGCATTGCATAGTCATATCTAAAAAAAATTTAATAATAATAAGACGGGAAAAGAGCAAAAAGCCCCCGTGGAAAAAAAAAGAAGAAAAAAAGAAAAAGAAATATAAAGTATAAGTACCCTATGTTAACCCTTGATAGTGGTAATTGTCTAAGTTTAGTTGTAACTCATCTTCTTTTAAAATTTTTGAGTTTGCTTTGTATGATTGTTTCTAAGAAGTTGGTTGTGTATTGAAGTTGAGTATGTATCAGTTGTCATGGATGTTGCGCGCACACACACACACACACACACACACACTATATCAATGATGACAGTCTAAGATTCAAGGATTGATAAGAAACTATTGAGTGGTTTCGATATGAGTTGTGAAATGTTTGCTTGATTTTACCGAGGCCGATGGAATACTTTTAATTCTATGACACTATTGGATTCGTAATCATTTAGTTAGATACATTACATATCATTGCATTGCATAACATGTAGTTGTTTTGTGCTCGAGGACTAGCACAGTTTAAGTTTGGGGGATTTTGATAAGTGGATTTTATATCCACGAATCGGTGTCCATTTTAAGCATAATCGTTGTTAATTCTTTGCGTTCATGTTCATTCTTACTTGTTTCTTGTTATTTCGTGTGTAGGGTGGTTGGTGTGGCGAATGATAAGAAAAGGAGACATTTGGAGCAAAATTGGAGCAAGTGTGGAAATTGTCTAAAGTTAGTTAGCAGTGAGGTAGCCCGCCGGGGCGGGGGGTCCCGATTTCTGGCACTCCTGGCTTGATTCGAACACTGTTGGCGTGAAGATTAAAAGACTTGGATAGCTTTGGGACTCTAATTGACATGGGATTTCGGCCAGAACTCTATGGGGGATATATATGGCTCAACAAATAACAAACAACAAAATCATCATCATGCAAAACAACTAATGAAGATTGAGAGCAAAATTTCATAGCGAGCAACAGAGTGAATATTTTGATGAACGATCGTATCGATTGCGGATTGAGACTAAAGTGGAGGGTGTTCTGCGTTATTCTTCTACTTTAGTTTATTTCTATAATTGAGAAGATGATATCTTTGATTTATTCAGTTATTATTTTGTTTATTATGAACTAATTACTTTTTAGGCTTAAGACGGAGCTTTAAGTGGAACGATGATTATGTAATCTTTGATTTTAGTTTAATAAGCTATTATCCGATTTATCTTTATTAATTTTAGCGTGAATTTATGAATTGTCTGATCAACGATTCTTTGTGGACTTGTGAAAACTCGAGAGATGAAATATGGGTCTAGACTTAGTTAATATAGCATGTGTTCTTGATTTATTTGAATGAACATAATCTTGATGAATGTTAGGGTAGAGATATGCTTGACATCGCATGTAATCAGATAAAGAACTTGAACTTCAACCTTCTTTAATTGTAATTCACATAGAGATATAATGAGTTAGTTGATTAAGGTGTTTAACGTAATTCTATCTTAATTATGGATTTGGGTTAATACGATATTAGTGCACCGAGAGGTGGCTAGTTCTACATACGTGTTCTTGATTAATAAACTGGGATAGTGAATTAAACTGGAATAAATGTATAATAATCTGAGTGATGCTTAGAGTGAAGTCGAAAGCCTAATTCTCCATTATTTGTTTGAGAATTTAGTTTTTTGCGTTTATTGATTGTGTGGTGATTTTAATAGTTTTAATATTGTTACTTACAAATTGGAAATTGATTAGTTTAATAAAATTAGGATTAATAGAAGATTGGTAATCGTGAAGTTAATTTCTTGCTAAGTCTCTGAGGGAACAATACTCTACTTACTATTATATTACTTGTTGACCACATATAATTGCGTGCTGTGCGTAATTAAATTTTACCCAACATTCTCCCTCATCATCCTTTATCAGCACAATACTCAAGAGTCTTCCATGAAAAACCTTTGTAAGGGGTTTATCAATAGACTTCTTCATCTCAGCCTTTTTCAGCCATTTGGATATTTGATCGAGCAGGATAACTCCAAAGTTGATACGCTTCTTCAGAACTATTGCATACATAATCTTTAGTTGTTGATCAATCACAGTGTTATGTGCAGTATCCTTACATAGTATACATTTACCCACTATCTCAGCAAGAAACTCAAATTCTTCAGGAAACTCCTTTTTCTTCATGTCCTTCACACTAGGGTTTCTTTTGTACAACATAATCTTCTTTGCTTGTTCAGTGTCGATCTCATCATTGTTTTTTAGTCCTAGGTCAAGAAAACCTAAGCATTTATTGATGTTAGACGAGTTCAGTTTCAGAATCTGACCTCTGACCTTTGACCTTGGTGGAAAGGGTTCTAGAATTTATGGTTGCGTTTGAGTGAAGATCTTTAACCAGTTCAACATATATTCGAGTGTTTGTCTCGAGACATTCTGAGAATCCAGCCTTCTTCACAAGTTCAAGAATATCTCTGAACTTTTTTTGGATTTCTCAAACGTCTTGGTTCCAAGCTGAATGCCAGTGATTACTTGCCAATCTGCCATTTGAATAGTTTGAAGTATATGGGTTTTTAATCTCAGAATTCTTGTGAGAGATATTTGAATGTAATTTGGGCAAAGCTTGAGGTTTGATGGATTCAGGCTTTGAAGAGAATTCTAGGGTTTGAAAAAGAGAGGAAGAGAGGTTCGATAGCTTCTGGTAACTATTTAGAGATTTGAATTTGTCTTTATGACAGTTCTTTCTGACTCTATAAAAGCTGTTATGTGCCAACCATTTATTGGTTGCATGATGCCCAGTATGAAACTGCAACTCCCTATAAACTTAACAGTTTTTCAGTTTTAATTTTCTTTTTAGAAAATAAGTATTACTGAAGTAGATTGACTGTTGACTTTTTTAGTATGTAGAGTAGCTTGATGAGGTAGCTATGGACTACATTTCTTTTGTCGACTCAATGACCGTCTTCTGAGAGATTCTTCAGTGGATGATTGGACACTAATCCTTATCTTGAAGTTGCATAGCTTAACCACTAATGTACTTCATGATAGTTTGGGCACTAAACTTCTGAGGTGAGTCTATAGGGCATCTTTCCAAACTGTATTTAGATTTATCTCCACACGAACTAAATAGTTGAGCATGTGCCTAGTTCTTTCGAGCTCCTCATGAGCTAGTGTATCCTTTGGGAAGACTGCGATCATCAAGCCTATTCTATAATCGTTGAGGTTGTACTACAATTGTCGAGTTCACTTCAGAATCTACTTTATGATCGTTGTCTGTCTTGGTCCTTGAGATTAACTTGACTAAGCATTCCTTCCGGGTTAAGGTAGTTCAGGAAGGGCCAACCTCTTAGAGTGAACTAAGGGTCAGGTTTGTCCTTATGGCGCATTCCAGATAAAAAACTTTAGAAGTGATTAACACTGATGTCTTATTTGATCTTTTCTACTGGGGAGTTCCTCTACCGATTGTAGACATTTGCATTTTGCCTTAATCGTGGTGTCCTCCTGCTCTTACACTACAATCAGATGTTTAATCGTAGGCGCTCCACACTTTTGTGTTGGGTGGTTGCCAAGGTTATTAGTAGTACATTTTGAGACATTCCTACTGACTATGGATCTTCATTTGGTTCGTCAGCCACAAAGTTTTGAGACTTTATAAATGGTATATTGCTTCATGGTGCACTTCTGATACTTTTAGTGCTACTGTTCTTTAACATATCACTGCTCCCCCATAGTTGATACTATCTTCTCAGAGAGGTGTGAGTTTTTCCTCTTTATGTGTACCAGAAGACAGCCTTGTATATCTCCTTCTTACTGAAGTCATCATTATCATTTAAACTTCCTTGGATCATAGATATCTTCAGGATAGATCATTCTACGATAGTTTGACAGAACTATGAACGAAGTTTTCTTTAACACTTTGTACTTGAAGAGTTCTTCTTCGATAATGAGTTTCTCTAGGGTTCTTCTCAGATGATATGCTATGGATGATTAAGCATATAAGACCCTTTTTATCTTAGGGTGAATGGTTTGTGTTAGTTCCCAGTAGGCACATATTTGTTCTAGAAGGGGGGTTGAATAGATTCTTTTTATTTTCAAATACTTTTCTCATTTATTTTGTATTGCTAATGATTTAGCATATGACAAACATAAGAATCTTTTCAACCACAGTGAAATAAGTAAAAGATCCCCTTCATTGATATATTCATAATAATACATACATTGTTCTTATAGTTAGTTCAGTGGTAAACAGTTAATACATACATCGCAGTTATAGCAGTTAATTACATAATGTAAATGACATAAAGTAAAGGACGCAAGAGATTTTAAGTTGTTCAGAGACTCAAGCTCCTTATCCACTCTTCTGCTTTCAACTAGCAGGATTTCCACTAAGGAAGGGCAGCACCCTGAATCACTAAGATTCCTCCAAGGCCAACAGGCTTGGAACTTCAGTTCACTAAAAAATCTTCAAGGCCAGCAGCCTTGGAACTTCAGTTCACTAAGAACTCTTCAAGCCTAGCAGGCTTGGAACTTCATTTAGGCCCTTTGGACAAGGACCCCTCAGGCCCTGGCTTATTCTTGTTGTTGATGATGTTGTTGTTATTGGTGCTGAGCTGCTAAGATGTCTTTAAGCTTGAACATCTTATATACTTAGCAGCTTGGTGCGGTCCTCTTTTCATTCTGCTTTGAGTCTGGACCATATCTTCTTTGGTGCAGCTGATCTTCATTCTGTTCTGCTCATCTTCTTATGATGTCAGTTGTGCACCATCACCATTTCCTGAACCCTTCTTGACTGGATGGCAGACATGGTTCTGCACTTGTTCTGGTTTAGCTTTAGGTTCATGGTGATTCGTAGAGTGGCTCTCTGGATCTTTTCTAAGCACTGCCACTCTTCTGAATGCTATCTTCTTGTCCTTATCGGCTCTAAGCTTAGTTGCCATCTTCAGTGGCATTCTCATCTTTGTTGAGTGAAACTTTGGTCTGTTTAAGTCCTACTTCAAAGCTGCTTCACTTCCACCTTTGTAATCTCACTGTCATTGAGACTTGTTCATATAAAGCTCTGGTGGAACTCGTAGAGTCAACAATATAGCATTCCAACAACTTGACAATTCTGCAATGTAGCAATCAGCAACAACTCTTGATCTTTGAAGCTCTGTTGATTTATACTCCTTCCCAATCTTCTCGTTGGTATATAGCCTTTGAAAGCTATTTGAAATGCTTTGCAGATCTCGAGTTATTTGGTGTAGACTCCAGATGTGACATAACATGACTTTTCTCGACACTCAGGTCTCTTCATTCACCTCACCCACCCCGCCGAGATGTTACTTTGGTGTCTCTGGCAGGTAGTCGACTTTATTTCCTCCTTCTAATTTCTCGATCAGAGGTTGTCCTTTTGCATCAATGCTCTAAATAAGCTTTGTTCGAATATCAATCTTCAGATTGAACCGTTGCCAATGCTTCAACTTTCAGACGACCGAACTCTACGATTCTGATGCATACTTTCTAGGACCTGATCGTAGTGTCTTGTTGAATGTTTCTCATTGACAGGTAGAGACAACACTACGATCTTGAAGAGTTTTTTATTTGATCTTCAATGTAGAACACCACTTCCTTCTCTTTGTGCAGTGCTTCAACACTTCTATTTGCCTTGACATCTCTCAGATACTGATGGCTTGACTCCTCATTCTGTCCCCTTCTGAATAGCCAGACACTTCAAATTTATGGCGTGTCCAGCTCACTTTCTCTTTGTTAACTCCTAGTCAGTTATCATCAATGGACTGACCGAATGCTTAATCACTTTAGCCTTGTTATTCAAAAGGCTGACCAGTATATTTGTGTACACTCCATCACTTCCTTCTTTGTTTGACAAACACTACGATCTTGGATATCTCCAAGATTGTTGTCTTCTGTTCACTTGACAGCTGTTGCTCTTGCTGACTTTCCTTAGTCAGTTACTTTGTTTGAAGTATTCTTCTGATCAACTTGTGGAAGACTTTAACTTGAATGGCTTCACAACTCAATCTGAATGATGATTGGGTTGGTGCTTAGATCTTCTGTTAGCTTTCATGCCATTCGTTGAGTGCTCTCTTGTTTCCTTTAGGTTGGATGTAACTTTGCAGCTTAGACCAGAGGCTTCATACTTTGGATATTCTGGGAGTGCTCATTTGTTGAGAATCTTGTTTGATCTACGATTCTGACTTGGTGTTGTGAGCACATCTATTGAGGCCTTAGTTCTGTACTCTACGATTCAGCATCGGCTATGCAGACACTACGACTCTGAGATCAGATCTTGACACTCTATGATTTCTGTCGTTATGCTTGTTGTCTTCATCTTATCTTACTCGACTACGATCTACGCCTACCTCGATGATGATCATGACTCTCTACGACTCGAGTGTAGTCTACGATTCTTGACTTGGCTTGCGGATGCTTCTATCGGCTCGTGAAACAGTTTGTCTCTCTGATTCTGAACATGACTTCCTCAGCAAACTATGGCTCCGAGGAAGTTCTTCTCGACACACTACGATCCTTCCTCATCTCTTTTGGCAGTCTACAAACTCCGAGATCTACTATCTTGCAGACTTCGATTCTGCCTTGATAGCTCGTGAGTTTTCCTTGATTCTCCTGGCAGACTATAATTTTTGGTGCAGCGCTCGACGATCAAACAAGCCTATCTATTACATTATAAAATCAACTTAACAAGCTTGATCTTTCTACATTTATAATCCTTGTACATCATTTCTTTTTAAGGACTTTACAAAGTTGTTTTGCTTATGTAGGATTAACCTAACACATTTAATCAATTCATTCTAAGTCCTTGTACATATGTTCCTATTATCTATCAAAGGACTTTACAGCTTTTCTTGATGCAAGCATACTTGCATATTCATTCATATATATCATAATCAAATCATATATAAACAGGAATATCATTCACATGCTTATTCCTGATAATCTCCCCTTATTTAATTATGACAAAAACAATAATTGTATATGTATGATATAAATCAATCTTATATACAGTAAGAAGTTGTATTTCTAAAATAGATAATCATGAATGTCATTGATAATAATATGGAATTTTATAAGCTGTGATACTTTTAAATCTTGGATCCAGAACAAACCTAATTAGTTAAAGATGTACCTCTTTGGCTCCATGTGTGTTTCCAGGATGTCTGTTAATCAGCTATTCATCTGTTTGATCTCTTTGCTCCTGCTTCCCCTGGGAAGGTGACTTCATTTCTTTTCTCTGCTCCCCCTCAGATTCTTGCTCTTCTTCTTTTTCTTGCTCCCCCTCAAACTCTGCATTCATAGGTTCATCATCCTTTGGCTCCCCCTCAGATGGTGATTCAGCTTGTGCTACTGCTATCTTCTTATTTGTCTTCTTCTTATCTTCTTTACTTCTTTTCTCCTTGCTCTTCCTTGATTGCTTCTTTCTTTGTCTCTTTTCTCCCCCTTTTTGTCATTAATCACTTGAGAAAGCTGCTCCATGTTGGACATAAGCTACTCCATCAGATAAGAGGAGTTACCAACCTCAATCATGAGTTCTTGTTGGCTCAACTCTAGTTGCAGGGAGAAAGACTGATATAGATTATCAATCTTGTCAGAGAGGGCTTGGACTTGCTCTTCATTAGCCTTCTGTGCTCGTAGAGCTTCTGCCTTCTGATCATTCATAGCCTTTAGATAGATTTAATCTCTCTCTTTGATGTTGAGAGATATGTCAGATATAGTGGCTTGAAGTCTGTCTTAAGCTGCATTTCCTCCTGCTTCGGTCAACATCTTGGCCTCTTCAGTGATGACAGACATCTTCTTGACCAAATCATCATAATTCTTTAGTAAATCCTGCTACGTAGGAGTTTGATCATGTTGTTGGGTAGCCTCTAGTTGAGCACCAGATTGAACTCTACGATTTTCATTCTTAGACAGATTTTCAAAAGAAGTGAGAATCTAAAAAATCGTTGAGTGCCAATCGTTGTTAGAGGATGAAGGCATGTTAGACAACTGTGCTTGAGTAGAAGGAAGCTTATCAAAATGAACTTGATCATCTTTAGTATTAGAGTGAAGGGACTCTACGATTATCTGCTTGGGCATAATCCTTCTGCCATCAGAACCCACTCTACTGTTATAGGGAATATAGTGGTTGTCAGCATGTCAGTAGACTTTGTATTAAGGCTGGTCTTTGATCAGTATGGTTGCAAATCTCTTCACCCTTGGGAAGTTCTGTGACACCCGCTCCAAGCATGGAAACTGAGAGTAACACTAGCTGAAGTAACTTCCATCCTTTTCAGTATATGCCTTTAACCAGGGCATCCATGGGAAGAACCATCTCATCAAAGGATCATCAGGATTGTAGAGGATAGTGGTGCAGTCTAACTCCATGTTGTTCCAATTTTTGAATACATCATATGCATTCATCCTTACAACCTTGAGTTGTTCATTGCCATATCTTACCCATCTTTCTGCTGGTAGTTCTGTTGGTTCATCAAAAACTTCCACCACTATTCTTCTGTTGATTCTTGCTGGAGAGAGATTAAAATAATCAGCTGGTTCCTCTGATTCCTGATTTGCTGAGCTAGAATCTTTCTCCATTTCTTCACTTCTTGAGCTTGAATCATACTGACATCTTTCATCAGATTCATCAGTGAATTCTTCTTTCTGATTTTCATCACTAGTCCCATCTTCAACACTTTTCTCCTTTGATTCAGATTCATCATCACTTACTTCAATGATTGCAGAAGAGTGTTCACCTTACTTCTTTGGGACAAATTTAGCAAGTAGTCTGTAGCTCTTTCTTCTCCTTGGAGGTTCAGCTATCAGAGAGTCAGACTTTTCTTCTTCTTCTGAATTTGAAGCTTCTGTATCATCAGACAGACTTCCTTAATGTTCAGCAGTAGGAGGGCATGTCCTTCTTCTTCGGACTCAACACCTTTTTAGCCACCATGTGAACTTGTTGGGGCATTATTAGTAGGGGATGCAGTTGTGTCAACTTGCAACCTTTCTTCATCATTAGGGTGGATGCTCTGTGAGTTAGCCATAGGGCTTGTACATTCTTCTTCATCATCAGAGTTTGCAATTTCTTTCATTGATCCAGCTTCACCGTCATTACTGGAGTTGTTCTTTGGGGACCCAGTCTTGAGACTTTCAGTTCCCTCCTTATCTTTTGACTCTATGCTCTCAATCTTTGGGGATAGACTTTTTTGGGGAACTGGGGTTAATTTCATTGTCACCTTTATTTTCTTCTAGGATGGCTCTTGGAGTAATCTGTTACTCCTTCTTCTCTTTGGGGTTTCTACAGTTGAGACCCTATCTTCTTCATTCTTGTTCTCAGTGGAGAGACTTCTTGATAGAGCCTCAGTTTTCTTCACACCCTTTGACTTCTTCTTTGCAGGTGTGACTGCTACTGGTACAGAGTCATCAGATTGAGAGCTTTCCACCTCCTTCGCCTTCCTCTTCTTTGTAGAGACCTTTCTGTTATTCCCAGTAGTTATTAGCCTCTTATTTTCCTTGGGATTTTTCTTTTAGTTGATAAACAGCTGTAGGGACATCACTTTATGAACGTTCAGTGGTTATCCCTCATCATCCTTTATCTTTCCTCCTAGTTTCTTCTTCAACAAAATACTCAACAGTCTTCCATGAAAAACCTTTGTTAGAGGTTTATCTGTAGACTTCTTCATCTCAGCCTTTTCCACCCATTTGGAGATTTGATCGAACAAGATAACTCCAAAGTTTATTCGCTTTTTCAGAACTATTGCATACATAATCTTCAGTTGTTGATCAATCACAATGTCGTGTGCAGTATCCTTGCATAGTATACATTTGCCCACTATCTCCGCAAGGAATTCGAATTCGTCAGGAAACTCCTTATTCTTTATGTCCTTCAGACCAGGGTTTCTTTTATATGCCATAATCTTCTTTGCTTGTTTAGTGTCGATCTCATCAAGGATTTTCAGTCCTAGGTCAGAGAGGCCTAAACATTGATTGATATATGACGATTTCAGCTTTAGAGACTGACCTTTGACCTTGGTAGAAAGAGTTCCGAAATTTATAGATGCGTTTGAGTAAAACTCATTTACCAATTCAGCATATACTCGAGTGCTTGTCTCAAGGCATTCTGAGAATCCAGCCTTCTTCACAAGTTCAAGAATATCTCTGAACTTCTTTTCAGATTTCTCAAACATCTTGGTTCAGAGTTGAATGCCAGTGATTACTCGTCAATCTGCCATTTGAAGAGATCAAAGTGTATGGGTATTTAATTTAGGGAGTCTTTTGAAAGATGATTGAATGTGATTTAGACAAGGCTCTGAAAGATTAATGAATTAAGACTTTGAAGAGTATTCTAGGGTTTAAAACAGGGAGGGAGAGAGGTTTGATAGTTTCTGATAACTATTTGCAGATTTTGAATTTGTCTTTATAGCAGTTTCTTCTGACTCTGCATAAGCTATGATGTGTCAACCATTCTTTGGTTGCACGATGCCCTGTAACAAACTGTAACTCCCCATAAACTTTTCAGTTTGATATTTCTTTTAAGAAAATAGGCATCAATGACGTGGATTGACCGTTGACCTTTTTGGTTCGTAGAGTAGATTGGTGAGGTAGCTATTGACTATATATTTTTCTTTGTTAACTCAACGATCTTCTTCTAAGAGATGCTGCAGTGGATGGTTTGACATCCATCCTCATCTTAAAATTGCATGTCTTAGCCACTGATGTTTTTTATGAAGGTTTGGGCACTCTACTTCTGAGATGAGTCTGTAGGTCATCTTTCCAACCAGTATTCGAATTTATCTTCACATAAACTGAGTAGTTGAGCAAGTATCCAATTCTTCCGAGCTCCTTATGAGCTAGTGTACCCTCTGGAAGTCCGCGATCGTCGAGTCTGCTTCTTCGATCGTTGAGTTTGCACTGCGATCGTTGAGTTCTCTTCAAACTTGGCTCTACGATCGTGAACTGTCTTGGTCCTTGAAATGAACTTTTCTAAGCATTCCTTCTGGGTTAAGGTAGCTCGGGAAGGGCAAACCTCTTAGAGTGAACTAAGGGTTAGGTTTGTCCCTGAGGCGCTTTCCATATGAAAAACTTTAGAAGTGATTTGTACTGATATCTCATTTGACCTCTTGTACTGGGGAGTTCCTCTACCAACTTTAGACATTTGCATTGGCTGTAATCGTGGTGTCCTCCTGCTCTTACACTACGATCAGATGTTTAATCGTAGGCGCTCCACGATTTTGAGTTCGGTGGTTGACAAGGTAATTAGTAGTACATTTTGAGACGTTCCTACTGACTATGGATCTTCATTTGGTTTGTCAGCCACCAAGTTTTGGGACTCAATAACTGCTACATTGCCTCGTAGTGTATTTCTAATACTTTCATTATTGCTGTTCTTTTAGCAAATCACTGCTCCCCCATAGTTGATAATGTCTTCTCAGAGAAATATAAGTTCTTCTTCTTCATGTGTATCAGAAGCTAGCCTTTCATATCTCATTCTTGCTGAAGTCATTAAATCTTCTTGTATCGTAGAAATGGGTATCTTTAGGGTTGATCATTCTACGATCCTTTGACAGCACTACGAACGTAGTCTTCCTTGTTAGTGTGTACTTGTGGAGTTCTGCTCCCGTAATGAGTTCCTCATGATTGATGCTCGATGATCCTCTGATGTGGGCTTCCTTGAGGATTCTTCTCATATGACATGTTTTGCATGATTGAGCATATAAGACCCTTTTCACCTTTGGTTGAATGGCCTACTTCCATATAACGATCAACAGCCATATAAGCTTCATTCAGATTAGCTCTACAGGTTTTCAAGGACAGGCTTTGACATATAAGAAATTTATCAAAATCATTTTTGAAAAGTCTTAAGCCTTCTGCTGATTGAATCTTTCTTGACTGAAGTCCTATTTTTAAGCATTCCTTAGTGTGGCCAGATAGACCAAGTACCTGCAGGTTAGATACATTTTTATTTTTGGTACCCATAATTAAATGGGTCCTGCTAGGTTAGTTTTCTAAATCCCTGTTCCTCATATATTTTAATAATCATCACATTGATCACAAGCAATCATATTCATCCATGTATCAAATTTAGAAGTGACATCTTGAGATGCATGATGATGAGTGTGTGTAAGATTAGCCATTTTAATAAATCACTCTTTTTCTTGGATGGTTTCATCATTTGCATGGTCATGTTCACAGAGTTTAAATGTTCACAGAGTGAGAATCAACTCTACCACTTATTTGCATCTAGTTAATTCATGGAGTTGATCAGTTTCTACGAATCATCAAGGTACTCTTGTAGAACTGATCATTCTCTGTGTTATCAAAAACTTAGAACATATGTTTGAACATACATACTAACTCATCAGCAAAGATTACTCCACTTAAGATTAGTTAAACCTTGATATGCTTATGACCTATTTCAGACTTCTTTCTAGATGTTATCTTCAACCTAAAGCTTGGATGGAGAGAAAGTTTGTTAGAATTTGAGTTTCCAACCTCATTGTACTTTCTCTCTTCCCCTTTTTAGGTAGAATATAGTTTCTTGATAGAATAATGTTATAGTGCATAAGGTGGTACAACATGATGTACACATTCATATTGACGAGGAACCGTACCTTTCTATTGTCAATTTCTTAACAATCATTTAACTTAAGATAAACTGAGGTTAGACATTGATGTGCATAGTTTCTCATTTTCTCCTGACAACTTATTGCTCCAGTTGTCCTTCAATCAATTAGTCGTGGTCTTGAAGATGTAAGCTAAGAGAATCTTGGCATCTTTAGTTCTTTGACATCCTTGAGTTCACATCCAGCTGCTGGTTGGCCAAATACATATTTGAGAAGTTCTTATTTCTTTTCTGGATAAGCATTTCTTAGCATATATGGCCTTTTCATCTTTTCAGACTGGTGGATGTTTGACTCTTTTCTGTTGATGTCTCTTGAGCTTCCTAGCCTGGTCTTCAGACTACAAGATTGACTGTGGCCAAGGATTGGTCTTGTTGTAATGGCATTTAAGAACCTGGACCATTCTGAGCAGCTTCAGGTGTTTATACACATTTACCTGTACACAATATTTCCATCGTGTGAGCTTATCTGCATTTACAAGTGACTTACTACTAAACTATGTTTAGAACAATGTTTGTGCCTAAAATTAGACTCAAAGCGATTAGCTTTTGAATATAGCATGAGAACCTGCTCTGATACCAATTGTTAGTTCCCATTAGGCACATAATATATCTAGAAGGGGGGGGGTTGAATAGATCCTTTTTAATTTCAAATACTTTTCTCGTTTATTTTGTATTGCTAATGATTTAGCATATGACAAACATAAGAATCTTTTCAAGAACAGTGGAATAAGTAAAAGATCCCCTTCATTGATATATTCATAATAATACATATATTGTTCTTAGAGTTAGTTCAGTGGTAAGCAGTTAATACATACATATCAATTATAGCAGTTAAGTACATAATGTAAATGACATAAAGTAAAGGACACAAGGGATTTTAAGTGGTTCAAAGACTCAAGCTCCTAATCCACTCTTCTGCTTTTAACTAGCAGGATTTCCACTAAGGAAGGGCAGCACCCTGAATCACTAAGATTCCTCCAAGGCCAGCAGGCTTGGAACTTCAGTTCACTAAGAACTCTTCAAGCCCAGGAGGCTTGGAACTTCATTTAGTCCCTCAGGACAAGGACCCCTCAGGCCCTGGCTTGTTGTTGTTGATGTTGTTGGTGGTGGTGCTGAGCTGCTAAGATGTCTTTAAGCTTGAACATCTTATGTACTTAGCAGCTTGGTGTGGTCATCTTTGCATTCTACTTCGAGTCTAGACCACATCTTCTTTGGCGCAGCTGATCCTCGTTCTGTTCTGCTCTTCTTCTTATGATGTCAGCTATGCACCATCACCATTTCCTGAACCCTTCTTGACTGGATGGTAAACATAATTCTACACTTATTCTGGTTCTGCTTTAGGTTCATGGTGATTCGTAGAGTGGCTCTTTGGATCTTTTCTATGCACTGCCACTCTTCTGAATGCTATCTTCTTGTCCTTCTCGGCTCTCAGCTTAGCTGCCATCTTCAGTGGCATTCTCATCTTTGTTGAGTGAAACTTTGGTCTTTTTAAGTCCTACTTCAAAGCTGCTTCACTTCCACCTTTCGAATCTCACTGTCACTGAGACTTGTTCATATAAAGCTCTGGTGGAACTCGTAGAGTTAACAATATAGCATTCCGACAACTTGACGATTCTGCAATGTAGCAATCAGCAACAACTCTTGATCTTTGAAGCTCTGTTGATTTATACTCCTTCCCAATCTTCCCGTTGGTATATAGCCATTGAAAGATATTTAAATTGCTTCATAGATCTCGAGTTATTTGGTGTAGACTGTAGATATGACATGACATGACTTTCTGACATTGTAGTCTACTGTTTCACATACAATGTCAGAGATGTCACTTTGATGTCTCGGGAAGGTAGTCAACTTTATTTCCTCCTTCTGATTTCTCGATCAGAGGTTGTCCTTTTGCATCGATTCTCTCAATAAGCTCTGTTCGAATAATAATCTTCAGATTTAACCGTTGCCAATGCTTCAACCTTCAGACGACCAAACTCTACGATTCTGATGCATACTTTCTAGAATCTGATCGTAGTGTCTTGTTGAATGTTGCTCATTGACAGGTAGAGACTGTGACACCCCCAAATCTGGGTACTTCAATTCCACGGGATTTGGTGTTCACTGTACAAATATCATCTATCTATCTACCCATAATAAATGCAAGCCATGCAATAGATAGAATAAAAATCTTCCCCTTGAGGGTTACAACATTCGAATAGTAATAATACAATCCTAGGTTAAACTAACCTTAAACATATGTACGGAATCATAAACAAATAAGTCTTAAACAACATCATTAACTCAAGTCTTAAACATAAATACATCATCTAATAAAAATAACAAGTCTTCATCACTTGCTAAATTTGCCCTTGCCTTTACTAGTGGAAAATTCATCAGTTATTTCGCTCTTAACTGCAATGTTATTATTAAGCAAGAGTGAGCACTATTGCCCACAAGTATAATAACGAAATAACAGTATAATAACATGCGAGTAAATCAAAGACTTCTGAATAAAAGCTCAACTATTTTTTGAATCAAGAATGAATAACAAGAATCAAAAGATTTATGAGGGTCATAAGACCTTGAACTATGTCCTAGGTTATCAAGGGTTATACTTGAAACCTTTAATGATCATAAGACTATGGACCTTTCTACTCGTGCTTAGGGGATCACTTTTTTAGTACCATATATTGTGCACAATATCTTAACGCTAACGCATAAGTAAATCCCTTTGCGAGGTTGTTCATCTCGGTTTGACATTCGAGTCCGCACTAAAGGAAGTTTGGTCCGGATAATTCAATAAGGGTTCAAATTTTAGAACGCTCATCAACTAAGGACTAGTTGAATCAATAAAGTTCACAAGTCTAATAAGGTTCAACAATAATGATATTCGAATTGAATAATAATCTCAGGAAAGTATACAATAGGACAATTATTGTATAACTGAATCATGATTTGAAAAGATAATCAATCTTTAATATAACATTTGAACATGAATAATAGTAATGATAATTTACTCGAGGTAATTAATAAACTTGAACAATAATGACAAGTAGGGTTAGGAAACTTGCCTCGTGCGTAGATTACACTTTAACTAAGCATGTTCATTGAATTTAAATCCTACATACCATTCATATTCACAATACCAGTTAATTATAACTTAACTAATCATCAATGATCATTCTTTTGTCTAAACTTTGGTTATGACTATACTTAGTTAAATATCACACTTATTGTCACATAATAACACTTCATGAATAATAAGCTACTTATGAAATCAATAATTCAATTCACATGTTAAGTATTTATTTTAACATCTTATTATACTTATAACATATTTTTATGTTCATTACATTAAGTTAACAATACATTGCTAGACTTGACACTTTAAAAAATTACATTTCGGACCCGTTCTGCAGAGGTAAATACATTATACTACGTTTATACTAGGTCTTGGTCTTTGTGGCCGTGGTGCTTTTGCACGGTGGGTGCTTCTGTTGCGGGACTTATATATTGGATCGGCATTGCATGCAAGCGACGAGCCAGAAACTATTCTGCAATTCGCAAAAATTGCAAAACACAGCCCAAAAACTCCAATTAAATTACTACTACACGAAATTAAACATACCCACATGTTATAATTCATGCATAAACAATACCCAACATTTATAGAATGGTTTTAACCCATTAAAACACATAATCACAGAGTAAAAAAATCCATAATTTCACTAACTTTGATGTTCTTGAAGGTTTTGAAAATAAAACATGAAAATTAATACTACGGATTCGTTATAACACCGAATTCGTTCATTTAAACTTTGGTCTCTTCATATCAACATGTATAATAATATAAGAGTGTGAAATTTAGGGATAATATACGATCAATACATAAAATATCACGTATAATGCCATAAGGCCAAAACCCATACTCTGTAATTTTGTAGAAATCATATACGATGTAATATTATGAAACTGATGATATTGAATCATGCAATATATATATAATTACGATTTGATACATCTTAACCCATAAGTAACTCATAAATATTACTTCTTTTTCAATCACAGAGGCTTTTACAGAAAAACTGTGAAAGCCATTTTTATCAAAACTTAAATACGTGAAATATAGAATTTGGGAGGGAGAGATTACACTGAGAATAAAGTATATATATGTAGGCTTAGATTCTTTCTTCAATCACTGAGTTCTCACAAAATCCTCTGAACTCTCTCTTTAATTTCTCAATCTCTGTCTCTGTATCTCTAGAATTAGGCAAATAATGAAGAAAGAAAAGAGAAGACGTCGTAATAATAAACTGGCGCATTGAGGTCAGTTACCCATCATGGGTTAACTGCCCTCAACCTCTACTAGTGCCATGTTTTGCTAGCCTTAAAAGGCTTATTCTCATTTAATTTGATAAACTTCTTATACTATAGTTTAATTAATGTCACACTCCTTATAAAATAACTCCAATAATAATTTCTCATAAATTCACATAGTCACATAATTAATTTTCTCTCACATAATTAATTTTCTCATTAATAAATAATGTCAAATTATTAACTCTCTAATTAATAGTTAAATTAATTAAATATTTCTTTTAATACAATAAGCTCACATAATCACATACTTTGATAATAAAATTCTCTACATTAATTTAATAAATGTAACACATATAATTAAATTAATCTACCACAAGTGCATCAATTAATTATTTAATCTAATAATTAACTCATCGAAAAATATTTATTTAATTCAATAAATATTAAAATAAATTACAAAATTCTCGTTCGTCACATCTTTCCCCTTAAAAAAGGATTCTCATCTCTAGAATCACGACTCAATAAATTCGACCGTTACATTCTCCCCCCACAAAGATTTTGTTGTCCCAGAAATCGCTTACACATAATTAAGTAAATAAATGAGGGTAATTCTTCATCATATTCTCTTCGAGTTCCCACGTAGCTTCTTCAACGTTGTGGTTCTTCCAAATTACCTTAACAGAAGGTATAACTTTATTTCTGGGAACTTGTTCTTTTCGGTCGACAATTTGGACAAAAATTTCTTCGTAAGATAAGTCTTTCTCAAAATGCAGGGGTTCGTATTCAATTACATGCTTGTAATCGGCTTTGTATGGTCGTCGTGTCTGAAAACATGGAAGACGTTGTGGACATTCTCGAGTCTTTGGAGGTAAGGCTACCTCGTACGCTACTTCTCCGATTCTTCTCAGTACTTCAAATGGTCCAATGAATCTTGGACTCATTTTCCTTTCTTTCCGAACCTGATCTTCCCCTTCCAGGGAGAGACCTTCAAGAAAATATAACTACCTAATTAAAACTCAATATTTTTATGATGTGGATCAGCGTATTTCTTCTGTCGATCTTGAGCCGCTACCAGTCGTGCTCAGATCACTTTGACTATTTCTGTCGTTTGCTGTACCAATTTTGGCCCTAGCAATTGTCTTTCACCAACTTCATCCCAATAAAGTAGAGTTCTGCAATTTCTGTTGTATAACACTTCATAAGGCGGCATGCCAATACTAACGTGGTAACTGTTGTTGTAGCCGAACTCTACTAATGGTAGGTGATCATCCCAATTTCCTTTAAAATCCATCACACAGGATCTTATCATATCTTCTAATGTCTGAATCGTTCTTTCACTTTGTCCATCTGTTTGAGGATGGTATGCTGTACTCATTCGCAATTGCGTTCCCATACATTCCTGTAGTCATTTCCAGAAATTCGATGTAAAGCGCGGATCTCTATCAGAAACAATTGACACCGGCACTCCGTGCCTCGAAACAATCTCTTTTACGTATAACCTTGCCAATTGATCTAAATTGAATCTGATTTTGATTGGAAGGAAGTGTGCAGATTTCGTCAGTCGATTAACGATAACCCATACTGCGTTGTAGCCTTTCTGAGTCGTCGGAAGGGCAACCACGAAGTCCATTGTAATATGTTCCCATTTCCATTCTGGGATCTCTAACGGTTGTAGAAATCCACTCGGTCTCTGATGTTCTGCTTTCAATTTCTAACAGGTAAGACACTTGGCAACACATTCTGCAACATCTCGTTTTATATTTGGCCACTAGAAATGTTGTCGAAGATCTTGGTATAATTTGGTACTACCAGGGTGAATCGAATATCGTGAACTATGAGCCTCGCTCAAAATTTCTTCCTTAATCTCTTGTACCGACGGTACCCAAATTCTACTCTCAAATCTCAGTATTCCTTCCTTATCCATCTTAAATCTTGGTTCGGTTCCTTCAGATATCTTCTTTGTCACCTTTTTACATTCTTCGTCCTGAAGCTGAGCCTCTTTAACTTTATCTAGTAGGGTGGTACCAAATTGCATCTGAAATAGCTTCTCATCAATTTCCATAGGATACTTCACCTCTAACTCCAGTTTCTCCATTTCTGAAATTAGCTCCTCCTGAGCAGTTAACATCATTAATTTCTCACGACCCTTTTTACTTAAGGCGTCGGTAACTACATTTGCTTTACCCGGATGGTATAAAATCTCACAGTCGTAATCTTTAATTAATTCCAACCATCTTCTTTGACGCATATTCAAATCCTTCTGTGTAAAAATATATTTCAGACTCTTGTGGTCCGTATATATTTCACACTTCTCCCCGTAGATATAGTGCCTCCAAATTTTTAAAGCAAAAACAACTGCAGCTAACTCCAAATCATGGGTCGGGTATCCCTTCTCATAATCCTTCAACTGTCGTGATGCATACGTAATGACTCTGCCTTTTTTCATAAGCACACAACCAAGTCCTTTATGCGACGCATCGCTAAAAACAACAAAATTTCCTGTATCATCCGGAAGGGATAACACAGGTGTCGTACTCAATCTCTTCTTCAATTCTTGAAAAATTTCCTCACAATTATCCGTCCAAACAAATTTCACAACTTTTCGAGTTAAATTCGTTAACAGAGTTGCGATCTTGGAAAAGTCTTGTATGAATCTTCTATAATATCCTGTTAATCCAAGAAAACTTCTAACTTCTGACGGCGTTCTCGGCTGATCCCAGTTAATCACGGCTTCTACTTTAGATGGATCTACCAAGATTCTGTTTTTATCGATCACGTGCCTAAGAAATTGCAGTCGTTCAATCCGAAATTCGCATTTCGAAAACTTGCCATACAACTTTTCCCTTCTCAATACTTCCAATGTTAATCTCAAATGCTCTTCGTGTTCTTCTTTGGTTTTCGAATATACCAAAATATCGTCTATAAACACCACCAGGAATTTGTCCAAAAATGGCTTGAACACACCATTCATTAGTCCCATAAATGCTGCAGGAGCATTCGTAAGACCAAACGACATTACTAAAAATTCGTAGTGACCATATCGCATTCTAAATGCTGTTTTCGGTACATCCTCTGGCCTCAACTTCAGTTGATGATAACCGCTTCTCAAGTCTATCTTGGAAAAGTATCTCGCTCCCTTTAATTGATCAAACAGGTCATCGATCCTCGGTAATGGATATCTATTCTTAATCGTGACCTTATTCAGTTCTCTATTGTCAATGCAGAGCCGCATCGATCCATCCGTCTTTCTGACGAACAACACTGGCGCTCCCAACGACGATACGCTCGGTTGAATGTACTTCTTGTCCAACAATTCTTGTAGTTGTACCATTAGTTCTTTCATCTCTACTGGTGCCATTTGGTATGGTGCCTTCGATATTTAAGCAGTTTCGGGTGCCAAATCGATCACGAAATCTACTTCTCTATCTGGTGGAAGTCCTGGCAAATCGTTTGGAAATACGTCGACGAAATCCCTCACAATCGGTATCTCTTCTACCTTAGGATTCTCTTTTCGACTGTCGACTATGTAAGCTAAGTATCCTACATGTTGTCTTTAATAACTATCTGGTACGCATCATCGTCGATAACTCGTTTGTCTGGCGACGACTTGCTACCATAAAACACAACCTTCGACGTGTCATAAGGTTATCGCTTCTTTTGGTAATCAATTACAACACCGTAATTGAATAACCAGTCCATTCCCAATATAACATCAAATTCCCCAAGTCGAATAGGGATAAGATCTATGTTCATGATATTACCCTTAATATCCACTCTACAGTTCTTATGTACATACTTAACAGGGATTATTTCTCTATTCGCAATTTCTATGTTCATGGGGTAATCCAATTCATTCATAGGCAAATCTAAATTCTTGGCAAAATCATCAGATATAAAGGAATAAGTAGCACCCAAATCAAATAATACGTAAGCATTAACTTTATTGATCGAAATGATACCTGACACCACATCACGGGATTGAACTGCATCTTGCACCGTCATGTTGAAAGTCCGGGCGGTCGGTCGGTTTGTTGTTGTTGGTCCGGTGATGGTTAAGGCATTTCCACTTTTATTTCCCCGGTTTCCTCCTGATCCTGACCCTCCCGATCCCTTCTTGGGGCAGTCTCTTGCCAGATGGTCTTTCGAACCACAAGTAAAACAAGCACCCTTCTTTGGGTTTGGACAGTTTGGTGCTATGTGGCCTTCCTGGCCACAATTGTAGCACACTCTTTTTCCTTTCATACAAACTCCTAGATGGGCTTTCCCGCAAGTCGGGCATGCTTCGATTCTTTTCTTCTGATTACCTTGCTGATTCCCCGATGATGAGCTGTCGTTCCACCTTTTCTTCTGATTGAAATTTCCACCTCCTGTGCCACTTCCACTGGCCTTGTTATTAATTTCACCTTCATTCTTCTTCTTCTTTTGATCTTGATTGTACTTGGTCACCGCATCGCTTCCTCCTTCAGCGAGGATGGCCTTTTTCAGTACTTCGGTAAATGTGTTTATCTGAAACATTGAAACCTTGTTGTACACCCAAGGCTTTAGTCCTTGTTCAAATCTTCTGGCCTTTCTCTCGTCAGTGTGTACTTGGTACTGGGCGAACCTTGCCTACTCGTTGAATTTAGCCGCGTAGTCAGGTACGCTCATGTTTCCCTGCTTCAGTTCCAGAAATTGAACTTTCATCTGATTCTGCCAACTAGTTGGGAAATACATTTCGAAAAACATTTCTTTAAATCTCTCCCATGTGATTACACCTTCACCTCCTCGCACTTTGTTTGTTTGCCACCAGTAGCTAGCCTCAGACTTCAGCATAAAAGTTGCAAAAGCGGTCTTCTGGTCTTCTCTAACCCTAGCAAAGTCGAAAACCTTCTCCATTTCCATAACCCACGCTTGAGCCTCGATTGGGTTCATGGAACATTTGAACTCTGGCGGTCCCACCGCCTTGAAGTCTTTAAACGTTGTGTTTGGTGGAGCTTGAGGTTGATTGTTCATTGCTCCAGTCAGTAAGTTAACTAACTGTTGAATGGGATTTGCGTTGGCATTATTGTTATTATTGGTTGACTCTTCCTGAGCCGGTTGACGCTGTTGTCTTCTCCTTGGCGGTATATTTCTGTTAAATAAACGCTTATTAGAACTTTATTTATTTCTCTAAATAGTTAAGGCATTACTCAACAATTTAACATATCTCTTAACACGTAATCTCAAACAACTTGATATATTTGCATTCAAATCAAAGTTTTAACATTAAACGATAGCATAACTGCTATTTACATCAACTATCCTAGAATAAAGAATCCATAGGATTTAAAACATTCAAATATTCTTTCGTTCATAAACACGTCAGAATTTACATCAAAAAACTAATTAAGTTCTTCACATAATTAAATAAATCATATCACTGTCGGTCAAGGTACTGATTAGCCTTGCTACGCTCCTCTTCTAAGATGCGATGCATCGTCCTGCGATCCATCATGTACAATGGTAGTCCTTCGAACTGGATTGGGTACCTCAAAACTCGATCTTGGGTCTTATTCATTTCCTTGTTAAGTGTAGAGTACGTTTCCCCAATCTTCGCTTTCTTTGCATGATTATCATCCTCTGCACGATCAGCTCGACGCGATTCTCTTACCCAGCCTTCCTCTGCTATATTCACCCTTTCAGAGGTTTCCTTTAGTTACTTCTTCAGTTTCTCTATCTCCTCAGTCTTATCATCAGTTTGACCCTTCTCATGGACCAAATCCCATTCTTCATTTACCAGTCGAGAGTGAAGAGTCAAAATCTCCCTCTCCTTCTGCTCTAGAGTAATATGCTGAATAACCACTCGCTCAGTCAAATCCTGGACCTCGTCTCGTAACTCCACGTTACGGTCATATAACGTGTCATGCATCTCAGCATCAACGGTGTACCGTGGTAACTCCTCTTCTTCCTCTTCCTCTTCCTTAACAAATTCCTCCTCAGGATCAGTCTCAGGTTCATGCTCCTGACCAACAACGGTGATCAATGGAGATGATTCCCTCTCACACCACCGCTCCCCTAATGACATGAATGTCTCTGGGGCTCCTCCTCCGCTTGTCGGTACTATAGGTACACGGGGTTCCTCTCCTCGAGGGGTACTATAGGTACACGAGGTTCTTCCTCCCCAACTTGACTAGCTTCTCCAACATTTGACATCCCCGACAACAAAATTTTAAGTTTTAGTTACTAAGTCGTATCATCTAACGCATACTTTAACACATAAACACATAAGGTCTTTTATTATCTTCAATGAATTACAGAAATTCATTTCTTATAACTCGATAAGAGTTTTCCATCACTATATTCTTTCTATAAGGCTACTACCTAAGGTTGTTCCCCCCACCTAAGGTTCATAACCTACAGCTTTGATACTAACTTGTGACACCCCCAAATCCAGGTACTTCAATTCCACGGGATTTGGTGTTCACTGTACAAATATCATCTATCTATCTACCCATAATAAATGCAAGCCATGCAATAGATAGAATAAAAATCTTCCCCTTGAGGGTTACAACATTCGAATAGTAATAATAAAATCCCAGGTTAAACTAACCTTAAACATCTGTGCAGAATCATAAACAAATAAGTCTTAAACAACATCATTAACTCAAGTCTTAAACATAAACATCATCTAATAAAAATAACAAGTCTTCATCACTTGCTAACTTTGCCCTTTCCTTTACTAGTGGAAAGTTCATCAGTTCTTTCGTTCTTAACTACAATGTTATTATTAAGAAAGAGTGAGCACTATTGCCCACAAGTATAATAATGAAATAACATTATAATAACATGCGAGTAAATCAAAGACATCTGAATAAAAGCTCAACTTTTGAAAATCAAGAATGAATAACAAGAATCAAAAGATTTCTGAGGGTCATAAGACCTTGAACTATGTCCTAGGTTATCAAGGGTTATACTTGGAACCTTTAACAGTCATAAGACTATGGACCTTTCTACTCGTGATTAGGGGATCACCCTTAGTACCATCTTGTGCGTAATAATATCTTAACGCTAACGATAAGTAAATCCTTCTTTGCGGGTTGTTCATCTCGGTTTGACATTCGAGTCCGCACCAAAGGAAGTTTGGTTTGGATAATTCAATAAGGGTTCTGAAATTTAGAACGTTCATCAACTAAGGACTAGTTGAATCAATAAAGTTCACTAGTCTAATAAGGTTCAACAATAATGATATTCGAATTGAATAATAATCTCAGGAAAGTATACAATAGGACAATTATTGTATAACTGAATCATGATTTGAAAAGATAATCAATCTTTAATATAACATTTGAACATGAATAATAGTAATGAGAATTTACTCGAGGTAAGTAATAAACTTGAACAATAATGACAAGTAGGGTTAGGAAACTTGCCTCGTGCGTAGATTACACTTTAACTAAGCACGTTCTTTGAATTTAAATCCTACATACCATTCACATTCACAATACCAGTTAATTATAAGTTAACTAATCATCAATGATCATTCTTTTGTCTAAACTTTGGTTATGACTATACTTAGTCAAATATCACACTTATTGTCACATAATAACACTTCATGAATAATAAGCTACTTATGAAATCAATAGTTCAATTCACATGTAATAATGTTATTTACATGTTAAGTATTTATTTTAACATCTTATTATACTTATAACATATTTTTATGTTCATTAAATTAAGTTAACAATAAATTGCTAGACTTAACACTTTAAAAAATTACATTTCTGGACCATTCTGCAGAATGGCATCATGGCTATCACGCTTTATACTAGGTCTTGGCTGTGATCAACACTTAATGCCATTAGACACGGTGAAATAAGCATTTGAGACTTAAAATTGATTTGGGTAGCATACATGATGCGGCGAAAGCGAAACTGCTCGTAATTCATGCGAAAATTGCAGAACTCAACCCAAAAATTCCAATTAAATTACTACTACACGAAATTAATCATACCCACATGTTATAATTCATGCATAAACAATACACAACATTTATAGAATGGTTTTAACTCATTAAAACACATAATCACATAATAAAAAAATCCATAATTTCACTGACTTTGATGTTCTTGAAGGTTTTGAAAATAAAACATGAAAATTGATACTACGGATTCGTTATAACACCGAATCCGTTCATTTAAACTTTGGTCTCTTCGTATCAACATGTATAATAATATAAGAGTGTGAAATTTAGGGATAATATATGATCAATACATAAAATATCACGTATAAGGCCATAAGGTCAAAACCCATACTCTGTAATTTTGTAAAAATCATATACGATGTAATATTATGAAACTGATGACATGGAATCATGCAATATATATATATATATATATAAATATATAAATACGATTTGATACATCTTAACCCATAAGTAACTCATAAATATTACTCCTTTTTCAATCACAGAGGCTTTACAGAAAACTGTGGAAGCCATTTTTATCAAAACTTATATACGTGAAATATAGAATTTGGGAGGGAGAGATTACCCTGAGAATAAAGTATATATATGTAGGCTTAGATTCTTTCTTCAATCACTGAGTTCTCACAAAATCCTCTGAACTCTCTCTTTAATTTCTCAATATGTGTCTCTGTATCTATAGAATTAGGCAAATAATGAAGAAAGAAAAGAGAAGACGTCGTAATAATAAACTGGCGCATTGAGGTCAGTTACCCATCATGGGTTAACTGCCCTCAACCTCTACTAGTGCCATGTTTGGCTAGCCTTAAAAGGCTTATTCTCATTTAATTTGATAAACTTCTTATACTATAGTTTAATTAATGTCACACTCCTTATAAAATAACTTCAATAATAATTTCTCATAAATTCACATAGTCATATAATTAATTTTCTCATTAATAAATAATGTCAAATTATTAACTCTCTAATTAATAATTAAATTAATTAAATAACATCATGCTTAATTAAATATTTCTTTTAATACAATAAGCTCATATAATCACATACTTTGATAATAAAAATTCTCTACATTAATTTAATAAATGTAACATATATAATTAAATTAATCTACCACAATTGCATCAATTAATTATTTAATCTAATAACTAACTCATTGAAAAATATTTATTTAATTCAATAAATATTAAAATAAATTACAAAATTCTCGTTCGTCACAGAGACAACACTACGATCTTGAAGAGTGTTTATTTGATCTTCAATGTAGAATACCTCTTTCTTCTCTTTGTGCAATGCTTCAACACATCTATTTGCCTTGATAGCTCTCAGATACTGATGGCTTAAATCCTCATTTTGGCCCCTTCTGAATAACAAGACACTTCAGATTTGTGGCGTGTCCAACTCGCTTTCTCCTTGTGATCTCATGTTCACTTATCATCAATTGACTGACCCAATGCTTAATCATTTTAGCCTTGTTATTCAAAAGGCTGACTAATATCTTTGTGTACACTCCATCAGCTCCTTCTTTGTTTGTCAAACACTACGATTCTGGATATCTCCAAGATCATTGTCTTCTGTTCACTTGATAGGTACTGCTCTTGCTGACTTTCCTTAGTCAGTTACTTTGTTTGAAGTCTTCTTCTGATCAACTTGTGGAAGACTTCAACTTGAATGGCTTCATAACTCAATCTGAATGATGATTTGGTTGGTGCTTAGATCTTCTATTAGCTTGCATGCCATTCGTTGAGTGCTCTCTGGTTTCTTTCAGGTTGGATATAACTTTGCAGCTTAGACCAGAGGCGTCATACTTTGGATATTCTGGGAGTGCTCATTTGTTGAGAATCGTGTTTGCTCTACGATTTTGACTTGGCACTGTGAGCACATCTGTTGAGGCCTTAGTTTTGCACACTACGATTTAGCTTCGGCTGTGCAGACACTACGACTCCGAGATCAGATCTTGACACTCTACGATTTCTGTTGTTATGCTTATTGTCTTAATCTGATCTTTCTCGACTATGATCTCTGCCTCTGATATGATCAGTAGACTCTATGACTCCGAGTGTAGTCCACGATTCTTGGCTTGGCTTTGCAGATGCTTCTCGGCTCGTGAGACGTGTCAGTCTCACGATTCTGAACATGACTTCCTCAGCAGATTACGGCTCTGAGAAATTTCTTCTTGACACACTACGATCCTTCCTCGTCTCTCCTGACAGTCTACGAACTCCGAGATCTACTATCTTGCAGACTTCAATTCTGCCTTGATAGCTCGCGAGTTTTCCTTGACTCTCCTGGCATACTACAATTTCTGGTTCAGTGCTCGACTATCAGACAAGCCTATCTATTACATTATAAGATCTACCTAACAAGCTTGATCTTTCTACATTTGTAGTCCTTGTACATCATTTCTTTTTAAGGACTTCACAAAGTTGTTTTGCTTCTGTAGGATCAACCTAACACATTTGATCAATTCATTCTAAGTCCTTGTACATATGTTCCTATTATCTATCAAAAGATTTTACATCTTTTCTTGATGCAAGCATACTTGCATATTCATTCATATATATCATAATCAAATCATGTATTAACAGGAATATCATTCACATGCTTATTCCTGACAGTCTGCTTCCATATATAGAGATCAGCAACCAAGTGAGCTTCATTCATGTTAGCTCAGCAAGTCTTCAAGAAAAGGATTTGACAGAGAATGATTTTGTCTTGAGCATTTCTGAAATGTCTTTAGCCTCCAGCTGGCTGAATCTTCTTGACTGAAGTCATCTGTTTCAACATTCCTTAGTGTGGTCTGATAGACTAAGTACCTGCAGGTTAGATAAATTTCTATTTTTGGTACCCATGATTAAATGGGTCCTGCCAAGTTAGTCTTCAAAATCCCTGTTCCTCATATATCTGAATTTTCATCATATTTATCACCAACAATCATATTTATGCATGTATCCAGTTTAGATATGATATTTTAAGATGCATGATGATGAGTTTGTGTAAGATTAACCATTTTAGTAAAACACCCTTTCTCTTTGATGGTTTCATCATTTTCTTAGTTATGTTCACAGGGTGAGAATCAATCTCTATCACTTATTTGTATCTAGTTGATTCATGGAGGTGATCAGTTTCTACGAATCTTCAAGATATTCTTGTAGAACTGATCATACTCTATGTGTTATCAAAAAACCTAGAACATAGGTTTATACATACATACTAACCCATCAACAAAGATTACTCCACTTAAGATCAATTAAAACTTGATATGCTTATGACCTATTTCAGACTTCTTTCAAGATGTTATCTTCAACCTAAAACTTGGATGGAGAGAAATTTTGTTAGTATTTGAGTTTCTAACCTTAGTGTACTTTCTCTCTTCCCCTTTTTAGGTAGAGTATGGTCTCTTGATAGGATTCTATTATAGTGCATAAGGTGATGAAACATGATGTACACATTTATATTAATGAGGAACCTTACCTTTCCACTGTTAGTTTCTTGACAGTCATTTATCTTGATATAATGAGGTTAGGCATTAATGTGCATATTATTTATTCATTTCTGACATCTTGTTGCTCCAGTTGTCCTTCGATTAATCAGTCATAGTCTTGAAGATGTGAGATAAGAAAATCTTAGAATCTTTTGTTCTTTGACAACTGTAAGACCCCGAAATTTTTTTTAAATAAAAAGGAATTTCCTTTATTTATTATTTTGAAATAGTAAGGGTTGATTTGATTAATGTGGATAGTTAAGGGTTAAATATGCAAATATTTCAAAATAAGCAAGTGGTTATAAAATATTCATTATCGTCGGGGAATATTCGTTTGGTCGTGGAATATTCGTGATCGCCTGGGGAATATTCGTATGCACCGACCCAAGCAACCATGTATGGGCCCCATAACTGAAAGCGATTGGATGAAGAAAACGACAAATATAAGTTGTTTTTAAATAACTATGCGTAGTTATTACTGATTATCTTGTTGAATACCTTGGTTAAAACACACGAATACGCGTTGTTGCGCACAAAGAAGCACCAGTATTGCACCAATTATTGATTCTTACGTAAGAAGGCACTACTCAATAATGGTTACGCGAAATTATCGCTCAAATATTTTATTGAGTTAATAATTGCCGTGTTGATATTTTATATTCTTTGTTGTTTCAATAATTGTCATTATACAAAGATTTTTCATTATCGAAGCAATAATTCATATTATCCTAATAATATTATTAGATAACATTATTGGGAATGTCTAGAAAGTTCTCGCTCTAAGGAGAGGTTTGGTCACCTAATTGCGCCGATAAGAAGAAGAAATTCTTATTGAAAGCCCCTCTTTCTGAGGAACCGCCTCGGTCATCAATATTGTGATTCTCGTAATATTATTTGTGAATAATTAATTATTGATTTATATGATGAGGAAAATATTGATTTTATGTGGATATAGATGGAGAAAATTTTTAAAATGACAATTGTTGAAAATTAATATTTTATCTTTTTCTCGATAAAATAATTCATTTAAATATATTATTTTAATAATATATTAATGGTGATATTTTTACAACGAATGTGGGATATATGAGTATACGAGGAGGAAGAGTATTTTTGTTGCAATAAATGTTTAAAACATGTTAAACATGTCTCATGGACCCCATTTATCGATTGAAATTTGATTATAACTTTAAAATTGCCCGTTTGTGTATTTCATTCAATTTCGATTGAATTTGGGAAAACTTTCTTCGCAAAGTTGTAGAGAATTGAATTTCCTATAAAAACTCGCGTGATTCGAATTTTCTGATGAAAGGGCTATTTATTATGAATTATTGAAGTTTCAAGTTCAAATAATTGATTTTTGAAGTTTAAAATATTTAAAATTAGAAAAACGTTTTTTCTTATTTTTTCTAGAAGGTGGCATGTGTTTGATGGCTGAAATCAGATTCTAGACATGTGTAGAAAATAATATAATTATATTATTAATTTATTAAATTTTCTACTTTGGTGTTCTAAAGCAATTTCCTATAAATAGGTGCTTAGGTTAGAATTGAAAATCACACCGTAAACTCAAGTTTTCTCTCTATATTATCGAGCGTATTCTTGTGAGTATTTTGAGTATACTTTGAGTATTGCTATACTACGGTGCAAGTCCAAGTCATAGCCTATATCCTGTGTTTCAAATTTGAAGTCTTGATCTTTCGAGGTAAGGGATATTATTTTTTTTTCGTAATGATATTATTTCTTCAATATCATTATAATTTGAAATGTTGATCTGAAGTTTTTATCAAATTTGGAACTTTTTCATGTCGGGTTACTATTCATGGGTTACTATTCATGAGTTACTATTCACGAGTTACTATTACTATTCACGAAGTTACTATTCACGAGTACTATTCATGAAGCGTGAAGATGTTTTTATGGAATTTCTATCTTTTGTGCTCTGAGTTACTATTCACGATATTTGCAGACTATTCACGATACTCTGACACTATTCACGTGATACTGATACTATTCACCAAAAAATAAAATTTCTTCTTTTCGTCTAAAACATCTATTCCGGATACTAACTCGATTGTATCCATGTTTTGATCATTCTTGAATTTTACACCACTATGATTATTTTTGAGGTATTTTTGGACGTGATAAAACCAAGTACGAATCCTTAATCCTTAATCCTTGTCATTTTGTTTCACCGGATTCGCTTTAAAAAAATATTTTCATCATCCTCGCCTTTAAATGATGATATTATGGAATATCTTTGGCTCAGAGTGCAAAGATGAATGATTTCTTAAGAATATCTTTGGCTGTGTAAAGTGCAAAGATGAATGATTTCTCAAGAATATCTTTGGCCCGTAGTGCAAAGATGAATGAGCAGTGTTTAAATGAACATGACTTAATCGATGAATATCTTTGGCCGTAGTGCAAAAGATGAACAGTGTTTAAATGAACATGACTTAATCGATGAATATCTTTGGCACAGAGTGCAAAGATGAATATTTGATTCCGGATGTATATTGATTGATGTTACAGGGGATAAAAGATGAGATGATGAACTTTTAAATTCATACATAGAAGATAGTAGTTTGCATTCTCTACTTAACTCTTCTAATGAATTATTATTTCATTGCGAATATTGATTTAAAATTTGTTGTCTATCATATTCTATTATATTTTTCCCTGTTGAAGACTAACGATAATTTGTTGTATATTATCTTAGTCATAATATTCTTTACTGAGCTAGTTGAGCTTACCCTTTTCATTTTTGTTCCATTTTTCTCGTGAGGCGAGAATATAAATGAGTACGAGCCTGTGGTATGGAATGAAGGTTTTAGAAAGGATTGTTTAGTAGTCCTCACCATTTTGTAAAATAATGTATCAATAAATGTGATGAGGATTTATTTGAGTATAGATATTGTCTAAAGATAATATTTGTATTCAAACTCACGCTTTTCTTCGTTGTAATAATAAAGTTGTAGTTGTTTCGTACTACGTATTGACAACTCGAATAGGTGATGTATACCTATTTTGGGGCGCCACAGTTGGTATCGAGCTTAGGGATATGATCTCCATGAGATCGGGGAATAGAACTAGGAGGGAGAGACGAGTAAATCCTTCGCTAGTGTGTCCTACCTAAGCTTATTTGTTAGTTGGTCAAGATATAGGGATATTATGTGATATATTGATTTCCTTAATTAACCCTTGTTTTATGATGCTTTTTGAGAATGTCGAATCGAGAATATTAACAATGGAAATGAGACCGTGGAGATTCCTCAGACTCACCAACGAGGAGAACGCGTGCAACAGTCGGCAATGTTCCTCCCGTGAACAACACCATTGAAAGCGAGATGATGAACGAGGGATGTTTAGAAGTTTTTTGCGGTTCATGCAAAATCGATTTAGGAAACTCGTGTTCAAAATACAGAGGAGGAAATGATAGCAATTCACGGGTTGTCACAAACAAGCGATTCAAAGAGTTGGGACCACCGTAATTTAAGGGAAAGCCGATCCGATCATGGCGGAAACATGGGTCAAACAAATTACCAAGATATTCGATGTCTTGGGATGCGAGGAGGAACGTAAGGTTCCATTCGCCACCTTTATGTTCCGTGGTGAGGCGACTATCGGTGGGAGTCTCGTGAAGCGTACCCCATCCAACCGCACTCAACATGTCATGGAGAGACGTTTGAAAAAATTGAATGACAAGTACTTCCCCGAAAGTATTCGGCTATACGGAAGGAAGTGGAGTTTATTAGACTAGAAAGGTAATAACATGACGGTTGTCCCAAAGACGAGGCGAAGTTCATGGAGTTATCCGTGTTTGCACCTCATTTGGTGGAGAATTAGGAACGATGACGCGAATGTTTCAAGAGGTTTGAAACCCCGACATACGCCAAGATCTCATTTCTCATAAATTTTCTCTATTCGACATGTTGTCAACGTGGCTCAATTGTTAGAGCGAGATAACGAGTACGCTCAACCGAGGGACCATAACCGAGATCATATCAAGATAGCGAACCATCGTAATAACGATAACCAAATGAGAAAGAAGAATACGACAAAGGCAGTAACCACTCTGGTGGTAATCGTGGCCATGAAAATAGAAGAAGCGAGTCGGGAGGAGATTTTAAAAGAGGAGATTCAACAACGACCATGTGAAGACGCTCGTCGGCCAGAAAGAGCAACTAGTTTTAAGGAGGAGAACGACCACCGGTCGTATGTTACAAATGCGGAAAGAGGGACATATCACCCAAACCGCCCACAACAGCTTTAAGGTATGCTATAATTGTGGAAAAGAAGGACATATCGCCGAGATCAGATGATATCGAAACCCACCAAATGAATGGTGACTCAAAAGGATGTCCCGTAAAAGTCAAAGTCAATCTGGTTCTTGGAAGAGCGCTTTGTCGTGGCCGGTCAAAATGCAAGGAACCCGAACGTTAGCACCAGTTAGTTAATTATAAATTCTTCAAGCAGTATATACCTTACTAGATATCGGTTCTACCCATTCTTTATCTCTCTTACTTGCGCTCAACGTTTAAACTTGACTACGGAGAAATTAAACTTTGACCTATCTCGTGGAGACTCCATTAGGAGAAACTTTCATTACATCCGTTGTTTAAAAATCTTGCTTGATTCAGTTGCACTATCACATTACCTAAGTTAACCTTATTTCTATAGAGATATTTGTTTTTGATGTGATTTTAAGGTTAACTACTCATCACGCCGAAATTGATTATTTTCGTAAGGTTGTTAGTTTTCATATTCCTAAGCAACTCGTTATTCAATTCAAGCAATCAAACCATTGTAGTCAAACATTTTCATATCAAGCCATGAAGTCATTCGCTTTATTACGGATGTCAAATTTTCTTAGTCCATGTTATGGATTTGAATAAAGACACGCCGATTTGAATAATATTCCTGTTGTTATTGATTTTTCCTGACGTACTTCTTGAACAATTTCTTGGCTTACTCCCAAAGCCTGATATTAAATTTTGTATCGACTTTGAACCCGATACAAAACTCATTTCTAAAATCTCATATCGAATGGCTCCTATTGAACTTCAGGAGTTAAAAATTCAACTATAAAATTTGGTACCTAAGCCTTTATCTTGTGACTTCCTTTGTGGAATTCACGTAAGCCAGACTCTCTGTAGGGGACGTCATATTCGTGCGATAGTAAACTGATAGGTGTCATTGTGACGTGCTATCCAAGATTGGGATATGAGTCACAGTTGAGAGCAACCTAAGTCGATGAATCAAATACGTAGCTTTCTAGGCTTAGTTGGTTATTATCGAGATTCATTGAAGGATATTCTCGAATCGCTATTCCATTAACGCAATTGACTCGTAGAGATACAAAATTCGAATGGAGCAAGGAATGTGGGAAGAGCTTCGAAGAACTCAAGAGGAGACTCATTTCAGCACATGTTCTGATCATGCCATCCCGGAAAAGCGAACGTGGTAGTAGACGCGATGAGTAGAAGATCATATGCGGAACGAAAAGCGATGATGTCAAGTATACGACAGAGCCAACTTTAATAGAAAAAGTTAAGATTGCTCAAGCCACCGACTCTTGAGCTGATGCGTATGAAGAAGAAAGTACAAGAAGGAGCTATTCCTAAGCGAGAATTGATGAAGAAGGAATACTTGAGTCCACTCTAGACTTTGTGTTCCTAACGACTCGATTTGAAGTACAAGATTATGATGGAGGCACACACGCCATTTGCAATCCATCCTGAAGTACTAAAATGTATCGTGATCTTCGACATACATTTTGGTGGAACAATATGAAGAGAGAGATTGCAAAGTTTATCTCGATGTGTTTAACTTGCCAACGTGTAAAGGCGAGCATCTTGTACCTAAGGGTCCGTTGAACCACTTGAGATTCCTTTAATGGAAGTGGGAACACATTACTATGGATTTCATTCACGGGTCTTCCTACGGCTTTCTCAAGGCATCAATGCTATTTGGGTTATTGTTGATAGATTAACCAAGTCTGCTTTCATTTCTTGCCGATACGGGAGACTTATTCCCTCGAACGTCTTGCTAGTATGTGACGTGAATGAGATTGTGAGGTTGCATGGCATGCTCAGATCCATAGTTTTGGATCGTGACCCAAGATTCACTTCAAGATTTTGGGTTAGCTTGCAAAAAGCTATGGGCACGGATTTGCGATTTAGTTCAAAGATACCATCCCCAAACGGACGGACAATCGAGAGGACTATTCAAACTCTTGAAGATATATTAAAACTCGTGTCCTAGATTTCAAAGGAAGTTGGGATAAGTACTTGCCATCGGTGGAATTCTCATACAACAATAGTTATTAAACAAATATAGGCATGGTTCCATTCAAGCATTATATGGACAAAAATGTCGTTCTCCAATATGTTGGGATGAGGTGGGTGAAGCAACATTGTTGGGACCCGAAGTTAGTACGTATTATGACTAATGATTCGACAACGATATAAACCAAGACAAGATCGACAAAAGAGTTATGCGGATCTTCATTGAAAGGACGTGGAATTTAATGTAGGGGATCATGTATTGTCATGAGTTGCTCCATAGAAGGGTGTTACAAGATTTGGGAAGAGAGGAAAGCTCAATCCACGATTTATCGGTCCATTTCAAATTCTTGACCGAGTAGGAAATGTAGCCTATAGACTTGCGTTACCTCCGAGTATGTCTCGTGTTCATAATGTGTTTCACATATCTGTACTTCGTAAATATGTGAAAGACCCGAACCACGTTATTGAGTTAGAACCGGACGAGATAGCCAAGACTTAACGTGTGAGGAGGTACCACAAGATCTTGGATAGGAAGGAGCATGTCCCTACGTGAAAGGTCATACCACAAGTTAAAGTTTTGTGGAGGAATCATGCTATAGAGGAAATGACCGGGAATTGAAACGAAAATGAAAGCGGGTATCCTCACATTTTCAAACACCAGTACGTCGCCAATTTCGAGGACGAAATTTCATAAGGAGGGAGGTTGTAAGACCCCAAAATTTTTTAAATAAAAGGAATTTCCTTTATTTATTATTTTGAAATAGTAAGGGTTGATTTGATTAATGTGGATAGTTAAGGGTTAAATATGCAAATATTTCAAAATAAGCAAGTGGTTATAAAATATTCATTATCGCTTGGAATATTCGTTTGGTCGTGGAATATTCAGATCGCTTCGGGAATATTCGTATGCGACTGCAAGCCCATGTGTGGGCCCCATAACTAAAAAGCGATTGGATGAAGAAAACGACAAATATAAGTTGTTTTTAAATAACAGGCGTAGTTATTACAATTATCATCATTGAATACCCGGTGGTTAAAACACGATGTACGCGTTGTTGCACAAGATGTACTGCAGATTATTGCACCAATTATTGATTCTTACGTAAGAAGGCACTACTCAATAATGGTTACGATAATTATTGCTCAAAGATTTTTATTGAGTTAATAATTGTCAGTGTTGATATTTTATATTGCATTATTTCAATAATTGTCATTACACAAAGATTTTTTCATTATCGAAGCAATAATTCATATTATCCTAATAATATTATTAGATAACATTATTGGCAATGTCTAGAAAGTTCTGCCTAAGGAGAGGTTTGGTCACCTAATTGCGCCCAAGAAGAAGAAATTCTTATTGAAAGCCCCTCTTCTGAACCGCACTCGTTGTCAATATTGTGATTCTCGTAATATTATTTGTGAATAATTAATTATTGATTTATATAATGAGGAAAATATTGATTTTATGTGGATATAGATGGAGAAAATTTTAAAATGACAATTGTTGAAAATTAATATTTTATCTTTTTCTCGATAAAATAATTCATTTAAATATATTATTTTAATAATATATTAATGTGATATTTTTACAACGAATGTGGGATATATGAGTATACGAGGAGGAAGAGTATTTTTTGTTGCAATAAATGTTTAAAACATGTTAAACATGTCTGTGGACCCCATTTATTAATCGAAATTTGATTATAGCACAATAAAATTGCCCGCTTGTGTATTTCGGTCAATTTCTGATTCGAATTTGGGAAAACTTTCTTCTGCAAAGTTGTAGAGAATTGAATTTCCTATAAAACTCATGAGATTCGAATTTTCTGATGAAAGGGCTATTTATTATGAATTATTGAAGTTTCAAGTTCAAATAATTGATTTTTGAAGTTTAAAATATTTAAAATTAGAAAAACGTTTTTCTTATTTTTTTCTAGAAGGTGGCATGTGTTTGATGGCTGAAATCAGATTCTAGACATGTGTAGAAAATAATATAATTATATTATTAATTTATTAAATTTTCTGCTTTGGTGTTCTAAGCAATTTCCTATAAATAGGTGCTTAGGTTAGAATTGAAAATCACACCGTAAATCAAGTTTTCTCTCTATATTATCGAGCGTATTCTTGTGAGTATTTTGAGTATACTTTGAGTATTGCTATACTGTGCAAGTCCAAGTCATAGCCTTTATATCCTGTGTTTAAATGTAGAAATCGATCTTTCGAGGTAAGGGATATTATTTTTTTTCGTAATGATATTATTTCTTCAATATCATTATAATTTGAAATGTTGATCCAAGTTTTTATCAAATTTGGAACTTTTTCATGTCGGGTTTACTATTCATGGGTTACTATTCATGAGTTACTATTCACGAGTTACTATTCAGCGAGTTCTTATTCACGAAGTTACTATTCACGAGTACTATTCATGAAGCGTGAAGATGTTTTTGTGGAATTTCTATCTTTTGGTGTCGGATTTACTATTCACGATATCAAGCACTATTCACGATATCTGACACTATTCACGATACTAAGATTATTCAATAGAAAAATAAAATTTCTTCTTTTCGTCTAAAAACATCTATTCGGATACTAACTCGATTGTATCCATGTTTTGATCATTCTTGAATTTTACACCACTATGATTATTTTGAGGTATTTTTGGGCGTGGATAAAACCAAGTACGAATCCTTAATCCTTAATCCTTGTCATTTTGTTTCACTTTGGATTCGTTTCTTTAAAAAATATTTTTCATCATCCTCGGTCTTAAATGATGATATTATGGAATATCTTTGGCTCAGTAGTGCAAGATGAATGATTTCTTAAGAATATCTTTGGCACCAGTGTGCAAAGATGAATGATTTCTGAAGAATATCTTTGGCCCAGTAGTGCAAAGATGAACAGTGTTTAAATGAACATGACTAATCGATGAATATCTTTGCCCAGTAGTGCAAAGATGAACAGTGTTTAAATGAACATGACTTAATCGATGAATATCTTTGGCTCAGAGTGCAAAGATGAATATTTGATTCGGATGTATATTGATTGATGTTACAGGGATAAAGATAGACGATGAACTTTTAAATTCATACATAGAAGATAGTAGTTTGCATTCTCTACTTAACTCTTCTAATGAATTATTATTTCATTGCGAATATTGATTTAAAATTTGTTGTCTATTGTATTCTATTATATTTTTCCTGTTGAAGACTAACGATAATTTGTTGTATATTATCTTAGTCATAATATTCTTTATCTTGAGCTAGTTGAGCTTACCCTTTTCATTTTTGCTCCATTTTTCTCGTGAGGCGAGAATATAAATGCGAGTACGAGTGGGGTATGGAATGAAGGTTTTAGAAAGGATTGTTTAGTAGTCCTCACCATTTTGTAAAATAATGTATCAATAAATGTGATGAGGATTTATTTGAGTATAGATATTGTCTAGAAGATAATATTTGTATTCAAACTCACAGTTTTACTGTTGTAATAATAAAGTTGTAGTTGTTTCTGTACCATGTATTGACAACTTAGAATAGGTGATGTATACCTATTTTGGGGGCATCACAACAACCTTGAGTCGTCAAGGTTCATATCCAGCTGTTGGTTAGCCAAATATATATTTGAGAAATTCTTCTTTCTTCTATGGATAAGTACTTCTTAAGCATATATGGCCTTTTCATCTTTCAGACTGGTGGATGCTTGACTCTTTGTTGTTGATGCCTCTTTAGCTTCCTTGTCTGGTCTTCAGACTACAAGATTAATTGTGGCTAAGGATTGGTCTTGTTGTTATGGCATTCAGGAACATGGACCAATTTGAGCAGCTTCAGGAGTACATATACATTTACCTGTACTCAATATTTCCAACGTGGGAGCTTATCTGCATTTATAAGTGACTTACTACTAAACTAAGTCTAGAACAATGTTTGTGCCTAGAATCAGACTCAAAGCGATTAGCTTTTGAATATAGCATGAGAACCTGCTTTGATACCAATTGTTAGTTCCCAATAGGCACACAATAGATCTAGAAGGGTCTCCGGGTTGAATAGATCCTTTTTATTTCTAATACTTTTCTCGTTTATTTTGTATTGCTAATGAATTAGCATATGACAAACATAAGAATCTTTTCAAGCACAGCGGAATAAGTAAAAGATCCCCTTCATTGGTATATTCATAATCATACATACATTGTTCTTAGAGTTAGTTAAGTTGTAAGAAGTTAATACATATATAGCAGTTATAGCAGTTATGTGACAACTCGAGAATTTAGATAATTTATTTAAATCTTAAATGATTGATTAAAGGTTATATGATATACCTAGACTGAAAATGAGTGTATGGATTTGAAGTTTCTGTGAAAGAATTTTAAGGATATCAAATTTTTTAGAAAAAGGACTTGAATGATTTGATAGACTGTAAGTATTAGTCTGATAATGAGGTATAAGATTTTGGTGGATTTAAAATTCTTGTGAAGAATTAACAGGGTTAAGTATCTAAGTGAATACGAGTCGGTATATGTGATCTTTATATGTGAACAGTAAAATTTTTATGTGCATAGTTGTGGATAAGTATCAAATCTTGATCAGATAAGTTACGTTTGTGACAAACCCTAAAGTTATGATAAGAATATGGTTATTAAGTTAGAAAACTCTAACGGCTATTTAGAAACCCTAACGATACCTCCGAAAACCCTAATTTTAGTTTCGGGAATCTGAAACCCTAATTCAAATATTCAAAACCCTAAATTGGGAGTTTAAAAGCTATGTATAAATGTCTAAGTGTTATAAGTTATGGAATAAAAGGGAAATGTCCAAAATGCCCTTCAAAGTATAAGGGAAAAGACCAAATTATCCTTAGTAGGTGCAAAATGACCGAAACACCCTTTTTTTTAAAAGTTAAGTAAAAGATTTGCCAAATCTTGGTGACTCATCCATTTTGATATTGCCATGTGCAATATATCTTAACAAATCTGATCTTTGTGGACACCTTGCAAACCTTAGATACAATGAATCAAAGTTTATAAGATTTAAGTAAGTAAAATCACTTACTTTACTTAGCATACTTGACAAGACTTTCTGTAAGACCCCAGCTTTTATAAATAAAGATGAATTTTTCTATAAATATTATTTTTGAATATTATGGAATAAATTTGATATAATGTTATAGTTGTGGGTAATATTTATAAATTTTGCAAAGTATGCAAGTTGTTATAAAATATTCGTTTGGTCTGGGAATATTCTTTTTGTTAGGGAATATTCGTGACAACTACTCAATCATTGGTGGACCCCACAATGTAATTATTGTTTGATTGAGAAAACAACAAAAATATTTTATAAAATAACTGGCGGAGGTGTTACTGTTAAAAGCTGCTTGAACTACCCGGTGGTAAAAGTACATGATGTCTGGCATGGTCGTTGCGTAGTAGCACACTAAGATTGATTATTGATGCTTACGTGAGAAGTCACTCACCTATGCTCAATTATTACTACAAAGATAATTACGATCATATCTCTTATATAATTGATTCAATTATTGTCACAAAGATCATCCGTCAGATAATATGTTATAGTATTAAATCAATAATTGAGACGACAAGTTATAAATGATTAATAATTGTTGAAAGATTAAATATGTGTTGATGAAAAAAAAATGATTTGTGGTAAGTTTGATTATTTTATGGGGGGCTCATATGTCATCATCTAAGAGTCTCTTCATCAATAGTATTTACCTTCATCAATAGTAATTACCTTCGTCAATAGTAATTACCCTTGTGAATAGTATTTACCTTCGTCAATAGTAATTACCTTCGACAATAGTAATTACCCTTGTGAATAGTATTTACCTTCGTCAATAGTATTTACCTTCGTTAATAGTAATTACCTTTACCAGACGTCGAACCACTTGTCGTTTCACATTACAAAGCGCCGAACCACTTGTCGTTTCACATTACAAAGGCCGAATCACTTGTCGTTTCACATTACAAAGGCCAAACCACTTTTCTTTTCACATCATTATTAGTCGTCAAGCCACTTGCCTTTTCACACTGGCGGTGCTAAGCTAGAAAATCTTCTATAAATAGAGGCCTAGGGCTTCATTATTTTCACTTAATTCATTCAAGCTATAGAGAGAGAAAGTATAGAGAATAAGAGAGAAAGAAGAAGAGTATTTTGTTACTACATCGCTCATAAAGATTCAATCTCCTACTAAATGTAAGGGGTGTTATTCTTTCTTATTCATGAAGAGAACTGCTTGTTATTCCATTGCTTATTATTCTCACCGGAATAACTTTTGTATACGCCATTTACCCTATACTTGGTGACATTCTTCTATTATTTCATTGGAACATCCTCATGCATGTGTTTTACACCGACTGGTTCCGCTTTTTATTATTATTCTGTTAGAACATCCTCGTTTGTGTGTTTTACGCCGACTGGTTCCATTCTTTATTATTACATTGGAACATCCTCGTCTGCATGCGTTTTACGCCGACGACGGTTCCGTTATTTATTATTCATTGGAATAACTTTGCATGCGCGGTCTATCGCATGCATGGTGATTTCTTTTGTTATTCTATTCTTTATTATACCAAATGGTTAAAACTTTGACTTCTATACTCCATGAAATTAGTGGAATATCCTTGATATTTGCGTTTCATCCAAAGATCTTTCATGGAAATATTCTTCCGATCATTCTTGAATTTTACTCTGCAAAACAAGATTATCGTTGATAATTTGACGTTAATAATTCCCGGATAAAATAATTCTTGAACTTGTTTTATTGAATTCTTATATCATTGTCATCATCCTCATGTTTATATTATGTTGAAAGTCATCTGTGGCTGTAGAAGTGCATAGATGGACTTGGTATGATTATGACCGTAGACTATTCGGTGTAATCATGGCCGTAATGTTACAAATGATGTGATAAAAATCCTCGATGGGTAGTAGTGCATTGGTGGATGATTGTTGGCATGATCATGACCATTAATGAATACACAAATATTCTTGGCACAGTGAGTGCATGAATAATTGTGGTCGTGATACTAAAGAATATCCTTGGTCAGTAGTGCGGGGTGATTCGATGATGTGGAATATTTATTAAAGTCGAGTCTCAAATTATAATGATGAAAAACCTTTTAAAACCTAAAAGATAGTAGACTTTATTTTCTACTTGACTCTTTTAATGGATTGCTTATTCATTGCAGAGCTTAAACCGGGTTGCTCATTGTATTTTATCGGTTTAACATTGTTGAAGACTATTGATAATTTATTCGCATTATCTTAGTCATAATATTTCTTCTTTGGGCTAGTTGAGCTCACCCTTTCTTTCACCGTTTCTCTTCGTGAAATGAGAATATAGCCGGGACGAGTCGGGAAGCGAGTGATGGTCCTCAAGATAGCATTAGTAGTCCTCACTATTCGTGAAATAGTGTGATAATAATTGTAATGAGGACTTTTTTTTTGAGTTTGTATAATATCTAGTAGACGATATTTGTATTTAAACTCACAGTTTATGTCGTATTGTACACGACAGTTATGTTAATAAGTTGTATTTAAATTATGTACCATGTAAGTGGCGACCCAAGATGGGTGATGTATACCTAATTTTGGGGGCGTCACACTTTCTATCTCTATATTTTTGAAATTTTGAGAGAGTGTGAGACTAAAAGATAAACCATGATCAGTTCATATCTTTCAAGAACAGGATTCAAAGATTAGAAATCAAGATCAAAGCATAAAAGGTATAAAACCCTAAATTTTTGTAAATCCATGTGTTGTATGTTAGATGTTGTTAGTTGTTGTTTAACTTTGTGTTAAGGGATGTTATTGAGTGATCCAAGATGTTATATCAAGGATCCATAATATTAAGAAGCCAAAATCTAAGTTTTTCAAACTGACCAAGAACCCTAATTTTAAGGCATGACAGCCATATGTCAGGGCCTCTAGATCTGTCTGTGTTAAGTGTTATGTTAGTTTTAAGTTATAGACTTGTTCTTTGCCATGAGGAGAGTAGACTGGAAGTGGAATCACCTCCATACCATGTCTAGATCTCAAGTTATAAGCAGTCAAACATGGTTGAATCGACCACGACTTAATGGGTTTCAACCAACCATTTTTCTAATGGTCCGCGGTCATTTTCAAGGCCTTAGATCTTGATGTGTGTTTGTAGTTTGGCCAAGATGTTGTTTTGATGTTGTAGTCTGATATGTAGACTACACATACATGTCATTAGATCACTTAGATCATAACCAGAATTAAAGATAATCTGGGTCAAACTAGCGTTGACCAACTGCTTGGGATAAAATCTGAAAAACCCAGAAATCGTGAAGAACAGCTCCTGACATCACTTTGACCGGCCTTCATCGCTCACCTGTTATGTTGTTAGGATAATCTGGTGTTATAGAAATGGACCCTGACATCTCCACCACCTGTATGAACCTTTATAACACATTAATCATGTAAGACCCCAACTTATTATGAATAAAATTGAATTTCCTCTATTTATTATCTTAAGGAATTAATTTGATATAATACATTGGTTATGGGGGAAATGTGCAAATTTTGCAAAATAAGCAAGTGGTTATAAAATAATCATTGTTGTCGGGGAATATTCGTTTGGTCGTGGAATATTTTTTTTGTTCGAATATCCGTCATTTACAGTAGCGCTCATTTATGAGCCCCGTAATGTAATAATTCAGATGAAGAAAATGACAAACTCGAGTTTTTATAAATAACGGCGTAATTGTTACTGATTAACAACTCGTTAGATTACCCGTATTGGTTAAAATACGATGTACGCTGTGGTTCGCATGTTGAAAGACATGGTAATGCACAATATTTTTTTGAATTATTAATTCTTACGTAAGAAGGCACTACTCAATAATTGTTATAGTAATTACTGTTCAATATTTTATTTTATTGATTCAATAATTGCTGCGTTAATATTTTATATTATTGTTGTTTCAATAATTCTCACTGCACAGTATTTCCCATTATCAGATCAATAATTCATATAATTTGAATAATATTATTAGATAGCATTATTAGCAATGTCTAAAAAGTTCTGTCAAGGAGAGGTTTGGTCACCTAATTGCGCGCCAGTAAGGAAAAATCCTTATCGGAAAGCCCCCACTTTCTTGGGAATCGCCTGGTTGTCATTATTGTGATTCTATAATATTATTTGTGAATAATTATTTATTAATCTATATGATAAGGAAATATTTATTTTTATGTGGATATAATTGAAGGAATTCTGCAGGAATTATTTGTTGAAAGTTGACAATTATTCACTTTTTATCTTCCATTCAGACCCTCTTACCTGGGTAGACTCATACCTATTGTTCTTTATTATTATTATTATTATTATATATATATATATATATATATATATATATATATATATATATATATAATAAACATGTGGTTAAGGGATGGAGGTAATCAAAATGATTTTGAAATGCTAGCTTGGTGGGTGGAAGAAATTCTTGCATGTATACTTTGTTTTTTGTGGATGGCTACTTATTTCTCCTACAAATTAAGAGATACTTCTAACTTTTGTGGGCCCATAAAGATTGAAAATAAGGATTTTGGCTGAGAAGAAATGGAATGAGTTAGGCAATAAAAGATTCCTTTGTTTTCAAAGCTGGTTGTTTTTTTTTCTTCCTGCAAAACTTGATTTTTCTAAGTGGGTTGGTGGATGCTTACAAGTTGCTGAATTGTGGGCCCAACTATTGAAGAAAATTGAAGAGTTAGGCAAAAGAAAGGGAAAGGTTAGGCAGGTGGGAGGAGAAAAATTAGACAGCCTCGTTTAATTTTTCCTCCGTCCTGCACTATAAATAGAGGGGTAACCCTCCTTCCTCAATCACACCTTCATAATCAGAAATTCTTATTCTAAAGTATTGTGAGTATTTTTCTTGAGTATAAGAATACTTTAAGCGTAGTTTTTCTGCAAGATTTTTTTAGAATAATATCTGATATTCCAGTCAAATCCAACTTCTACTAAGGTAAAGGATATTATTTTATTGCAACACTCGTGAGAAATATTATTTTCTTTCATACTCCGTATTACGAAAGCGGTATTATTTCATCTCGTATTCTTAAATTTGAACTTACTAATGTAAGTATTGCTTCTATAATACCTGAAAGGATTAGAAATTTCGTTTCATCTAATATCACTTCATAGGATTATTGGTCTGAACTTTTTATCAAATTTGGAACTTTTCATGACTTGGTACTGTTCACGGGTACTGTTCACCACTCATCATGCTAAAATTGATTGTTTTTGTAAGGTCGTTAGTTTTCATATTCCTAACCAACCTATTATGCGAATCCAAACAACCAAACCATTAAAGTCAATCACTGTCATATCGAGCCATAAAGCTATTCATTTATTGAAAAATGGATGTTAAGCTTTCTTAGCCCATGTCACAGACTTGAACAAAAATACGTCAGATTTGAATAAAATTTCTCTTCTTAGTGAATTTCCTGATGTATTTCCTGAAGAACTTCCCGGTCTACCCCCAGAACGTGATGTTGAATTCTTTATTGACCTTGAACCGGGTACAAAACCCATTTCTAAAACCCCATATCGAATGGCTCCTATCGAACTTCAGGAGTTAAAAGTCCAACTATAGGAATTGTTAGACATCGGTTTCATTTGTCCTAGTACATCTCCTTGGGGTGCTCCTGTTTTATTCGTAAAGAAGAAAGACGGGAGTATGCGACTTTGTATTCACTATCGATAATTGAACCATGTCACCATCAAGAATAGGTATCCGCTACCTCGCATTGATAACCTGTTTGATCAGTTGCAAGGAGCACAATTCTTTTCAAAGATCGACCTTCGTTCTGGATATCATCAACTGAAGATTAAAACTGAGGAAATTCCAAAGACTGCCCTTAGAACTCGGTACGGGCATTATGAATTCTTAGTTATGTATTTTGGATTGACTAATGCTCCTGCTGCTTTTATGGATATGATGAACAGAATATTCAAGGAATATTTGGATCAGTTCGTTGTTGTCTTTATTGATGACATCCTCATCTATTCCAAAAGTTGTGAAGATCATGAGCACCATTTGAAGGTGATATTTGAAAGGCTTCGTGAAAACAAGTTATATGCCAAGCTGAAGAAATACGAGTTCTGGCTTGAGGAAGTAGCATTCCTTGGGCACGTGGTCTCAAAACATGGAGTATCTGTTGACCCGGCGAAGATTGAAGCAATACAAAGTTGGGAGCAATCAAGTCGGTGATGAAGTGCGCGTAGCTTTACGGGTTTAATTTGTTATTATCGAGATTCGTGGAAGGATTTTCTCGAATCGCTACTCAGCTAACTCAAGTTGACTTCGGAAGGATACAAAATTTGTCTGGAGCGAGGAATGTGAGAAGAGTTTCCAAGAGCTCAAGAGGAGACTCATTTCGGCACCTATTCTGGCAATACCATCTAGATCAGATGGATTTGTTATATACAGCGATGCTTCAGGCAAAGGGTTAGGATGTGTTCTCATGCAACATGGGAAAGTCATAGCCTATGCCTCACGACAACTGAAAGAATATGAGCGGAATTATCCTACTCATGATTTAGAGTTGGCAGTAGTCGTTTTCGCGTTGAAAATCTGGAGACACTACCTGTATGGGGAGAAAGTGGAGATCTATAAGGATCATAAAAGCCTCAAATACTTCTTCACCCAAAAGGAACTCAACATGCGGCAACGACGTTGGCTCGAGCTGTTGAAAGATTACGATCAAACCCTTCAATACCATCTGGGAAAAGCAAACGTAGTAGCTGACGCATTGAGTAGAAGATCGTATGCGGGTACGAGTGCGATGTTGTTAACACAAAGACCCATTTTGTACAATTTACAAAGGATGGAGATTGAGTTAAAGACTCTAGAGACCCACATGATGATGGCGAATATACGAGTAGAACCGACTTTAATCGATAAAGTTAAAGCTGCTCAAGCTACTTTAATTTAGGGGCGTCGTGCGTATGAAGAAGAAAGTGTAAGAAGGTGTTATTCCAGAAGCAAGAATCGATGAAGAAGGAATACTTCGAGTCAACTCCAGACTATGCGTTCCTAACGATTCTGACTTGAAGCATAGAATCATGATGGAGGCACACAACACACCATTTGCAATCCATCCTGGGAGTACCAAAATGTATCATGATATTCTACACATATTTTGGTGGAACAATATGAAGAGAGAGATCGCAGAGTTTATCTCGAGGTGTTTAACTTGTCAATGAGTAAAGGCGGAACATCAAGTGCCAAAAGGTCCATTGGAACCACTTGAGATTTCGGAATGGAAGTGGGAAGACATTACTATGGATTTCGTTACGGGTCTTCGCAAAGTTTCTCAAGGCATAGATGTGATTTGGGTTATTGTTGATAGATTAACCAAGTCTGCTCATTTCTTGCCTATACGTGAGACTTATTCCATTGAACGTCTTGCTCGTATGTACGTGAATGAGATTATGAGATTGCATGGCATGCCATTATCCATAGTTTTAGATTGTGACCCAAGATTCACTTCACAATTTTGGGTTAGCTTGCAGAAGCTATGGCGCAGTTCTGATTTATTTCGGCCGTACCATCCTCAAACAGATTTTGGACAATTGGAGAGGACTATTCAAACTCTTGAATATCTATTAAGACTCGTGTCCTAGATTTCAAAGGAAGTTGGGATAAGTACTTGCCATCGGTGGAATTCCCCACACAACAACAAAGTATCAAGCAAGTATAGGCATGGCTCTATTCGAGGTGTCAGTATGGACAAAAGTGTCGTTCTCCAAATTATCTTTGGGGCGAGGTGGGAGAAGCAACATTGTTGGGACCAGAATTAGTACGCATGACTATAGAAAAGATCCAAATGATTCGACAACGTATAAAGACCTCACAAGATCGACAAAAGAGTTATGCTAATCTTCATCGAAAGGACGTGAAATTTAATATTGGAGATCATGTACTGTTACGTATTGCTCCATGGAAGGGAGTTACAAGATTTGGAAAGAGAAGAAAGCTCAATCCACGATTTGTTGGTCCATTTGAGATTCTGGACCGAATATGGAATGTGGCCTATAGACTCGCGTTACCTCCAAGCATGTCTCGTGTTCATAACGTTTTTCACATATATATGCTTCGTAAATATGTGAAAGACCCGAACCATATTATTGCGTTAGAACCAGACGAGATAGCTGAAGATTTACGTACGAAGAGATACCTGTAAAGATATTTGATAGGAAAGAGCATGTACTACGCACCAAGGTTATACCACAAGTTAAGGTTTTGTGGAGGAACCATGCTATTGAAGAAATGACCTGGGAGTTGGAATCGGAAATGAAAGTGAGGTACCCTCACCTGTTTGACATTCCAGGTACGTACGTCAATTTCGAGGATGAAATTTCATAAGGAGTGGAGGTTGTAAGACCCCAACTTATTATGAATAAAATTGAATTTCCTCTATTTAGTATCTTAAGGAATTAATTTGATATAATACTTTGGTTATGGGAGAAATGTGCAAATTTTGCAAAATAAGCAAGTGGTTATAAAATAATCATTGTTGTCGGGGAATATTCGTTTGGTCGTGGAATATTCTTTTGTTTGAATATCCGCATTTACAACGCAGCATTTATGGGCCCCATAATGTAATAATGGTCTGGATGAAGAAAACGACAAATTCGAGTTTTTATAAATAATCTACGTAATTATTACTGAAGTAACAACATTAGATTACCCTGGGTTAAAATACTGATGTCTGGCGTGGTTGCACAAAGATCACACCAGTATTGCACAATATTTTTTTGAATTATTAATTCTTACGTAAGAAGGCACTACTCAATAATTTTTACAGTAATTATTGTTCAATATTTTATTTTACTGATTCAATAATTGCTGCGTTGATATTATATATTATTGTTGTTTCAATAATTCTTCTTTGCATGATTTCCCATTATCGGATCAATAATTCATATTATTTGAATAATATTATTAGATAGCATTATTGGCAATGTCTAGAAAGTTCTGTCAATGAGAGGTTTGGTCACCTAATTGCACGCCAGTAAGGAGAAATCCTTATCGGAAAGCCCCCGCTTTCTTGGGAATTTCCCGGTTGTCATTATTGTGATTCTGTAATATTATTTGTGAATAATTATTTATTGATCTATATGATAAGGAAATATTTATTTTTATGTGGATATAATTGAAGGAAATCTGCAGGAATTATTTGTTGAAAGTTGGCAATTATTTTCTCCGATAAAATGTTCTTTCATATATATTATTATAATATATTATAATTGTTTAATAATAATATTATATATATATATATATATATATATATATATAAACATGTGGTTAAGGGACGAAGGTATTCAAAATGATTTTGGAATGCTAGCTTGGTGGGTGGAAGAAATTCTTGCATGTATTGTGACAACCCCAAAATAGGTCCATTCCATCCAACCCATTCTGAGTCGCCAAATACTTGGTACAGAAAATAACTATAACTTTATTACAATAATTGTCGTGCAAAATACAACAACACATATACTGTGAGTTTGGATACAAATATATACCAAATGTGACACATGTCCCAACCGTGGACAACACCTCACAGTGACATCTTACATAAAGGTATAGTCAAAAACTGTTTTTGAAACTAAAATCTTTGGGAAGTGCTCAAGGAAACCTTCGTACATAGGAGGCCATGCTTCTAGGTTATGATAGATATCATATGGCCACAGAATTATCCTTGGTTGACCCAATAGACCCCAAAGAAAAACGAGAAGTTTACTATCATATTCTTCCCAATAGTGAGTCTTCTCTTGACTTATCATTATCTCCACTATCTCAAATTGAGAATTATACTTCAAACAAACACCAAGATTATATAGGTAGTTCTCGTAAATATACTCAGCAAGTGGATGAGCACAACCCTGTCTTATGATGACACGAGGTTGTATGCCATTAGACATCTTGTATGATAGTGGCAAAACACCCTTCCAACGTTGGGTTCGCCTCTCCCTATATGATTCACCAAATATAACTACTAAAAGATGTATACAACACACTTGTCTATACTGCTTAGGAGAACTCCACGACTAGAGACCACCGTTCTATTCCTCTTGTTACCCCATTCGACCCCCGGCTACACTTTTATTACCTGAAAGGAATTGTTAAGCAAAAGGGTGAGCACAACTAGCTCAGTAAAGAATATCATGACTAAAGATAATTAAATTATCAATAGCCTTCATTAATAACAAATCAGAGATTTAGAACATATGGTAGATGATAAAAATTTCAACCATAGTTATAGCGGAAAGAGCAATCCATTAGAAGAGTCAAATAGACAATACAGTCTATTATCTTCTCCATGTTAAAAGTCCACCAACAATGTTTTATCCTCAGAACATCAATCAATCAGCCCTTTCCACAATTATATGAATATCTCATAATCATAATTTTAATTCTAAATTCCTCTTCGTACCCAGGACGAATATAATTTTCATCACATGTCTTTACCTGAAACATCAAAGATCATGGTTATACCAAATCATAGTTCCTGTTCATAATCATACTAATAAATTCATCTTTGCACTACGGCCAAAGATATTCATCCACAATTCATCTTCGCAGCACTGGCCAAAGATATTCAACAACAGGTCATCTTTGCACTACGAGGCAAAGATATTCATTAATAGTTCATCTTTGCACTACAGGCCAAAGATATTTCTCAACAGTTCATATTTGCACTACAGGCCAAATATATTAATATCTCAAAGAAATATATAATCATTTCAGAATTTATATAAACAATAATTATAACCATGTTGATCAATTAACCTTTGCACTTAAGCTAACGATATTCAATTATAAATTCAATGGTCATGATCATACCAGTCACAATTCAACTTTTCACTACTGGCCAAAGAGAACCCTAGTCATGATCATACCAATAATCTACCCATCTTTATACTCAAGTGAAAGAAAATTTCAACATCAGGGTTATAAAAATGTTATATATGATAATAAAATCAATATAATCAATATATAGTTTTAATCTCCAGAGTAATATTCATAAATCAACTATAATTTGGTTAGAAAAGAAACCAATTTTGTAGTGAATAGTACCCGTGAATAGTAACTCGTGAATAGTAACTCATGAATAATAACCCTGACACAAAAAGGTAGAAATTCCACAATAAAATCCATAACAATATTTTGGTATAATGATATTGAAAGAATAACATTTCTTAAACTTATAAACAATTTATTTTAATTGTTTACACTTTACTAAATAATGCATTTAATCATCATAAAATGCCAAACTTATAAGATTTCATCACCAATAACCAAAACCCTCATCGAAAATCTGTATATACCACATATATGATTCTCAAGCCATAAAATCATATTTTCCAATTTTCTTCCTTCACATAACATATTTAACTCATTTATTCATAACTAGTCCATTTTTATGAAAAATACCAAATCAGTTCAAAAATATTTCTTTTCTGGGATTTAGCGTAATATAGTCCCATATTGAACATATATTTTTCTTAGAATTTTAAAAGTCATTTACTATTTTTCATATGGCCAAAAGCATAGAATATTTAGACATTTATCATAAATTATACCTTTATCCAAAATTTCAAATTCACAGAGTACAATCGATGTTATATAGATGTACTCCCAATAAAAATTTTATCAATTTTGGAGTTAACCACAAGGAATTATAAGCGATTACTTTTAAAATAGTCTTTTCTCATAAAATTCATAACTCTTAATCTATACATCCAAAATCACCATTTTGGACACAATCAATAAAACTCATCAACATATCATTTCAAATCTTTCCAGAATTTTCTGAAGGTCAGAAGAAGTACGAACTGAAAAAAACATAATAACCCTTAAAATCCCTTACTATCCTTTACCTCAAAAGAGCAGCACTTCTGACTGGATATCGGGTATGACGCTGAAGAAAACTTGCACTGATGAATATCAAATCACCAAGTATCTAAATAATCACAAAATACACTCAATAATCTAGAGAGAGAAAGAGATAAAGCTTATGTTTCTGGTGTGATTTTCAATTCTAACTTAGCCCTCTATTTATAGGAAAATTTTAGCAGACATGACCTGCAACCTGATGGCTTTACCTGCTACTATTCCCACCCAACACATTTGAAATAAAATTCAGCACATTTCTTCACCAACCACAAGTGGGGCCCACTCAATTCTAGAATTTTCCACCAAAATGCTAAATTCGGATACTTCAACAATTTCTGAACCATTCACCTCTTAAAATTCATAACAAATCATACTTTCATTTTTAACGGTTAAAAATTTGTGGACATATACTCAACTTATATATGTATGACATATCCAAAAATTACAACGATCCAACGGTCGAATTAAAAATTATAACTCACGCAATATATCTCAAAACACTGGTTTAATTTTTAATACCTTCATTCCGACAAAAATACTGATAAAACACCTCAACATTAACTCCTTCATTTTTAACCATAATAAATAAATCCATCATTTATATCCACATCAAATAAATATAAATCAATAATTAATTATTCACAAATAATATTACAGAATCACATTTATGACAACCAGGCCGTTCCCAAGAAAGAGGAGGCTTTCCAATAAGAATTTCTCCTTATTGGCGCGCAATTAGGTGACCAAACCTCTCCTTGACAGAACTTTCTAGACATTGCCAATAATGCTATCTAATAATATTATTCAAATAATATGAATTATTGATCCGATAATGGGAAATATTGTGCGGTGATAATTATTGAAACAACAATAATATAAAATATCAACGTAGCAATTATTGAATCAATAAAATAAAATATTGAATAATAATAATCATAACAATTATTAAGCGATTGCCTTCTTACGTCTTTAATCAATAATTCAAAATACTTTGTAATACAATTGTACTCTTGTGCAACAATGCATATTACTTTATTTTACCAATCGTATTCCAACGATGTTAATTGATAACGATTACGCCTGTTATTTATAAAACTTAATTTTGTCGCTTTCTTCATCCAATGAGTTATTCTATTATAGGGCCTATAAATGGTCAAACTAGTCATTAAATTATTATTCACGTACGTAAAGAATATTCCACGACCAAACGAATATTCCCCGACAATAATGAATATTTTATAACCACTTGTGTATTTAAAAAAAAAAATTCATATATTACCCTTAACTTTAACTTTTATCAATTTAACCATTTACTGAATAGTAATTATAAGAAAAATTGAATATTTTTATTTCATAAATTTCGGGGTCTTACATGTATACTTTGTTTTTTTGTGGATGGCTACTTATTTCTCCTACAAATTAAGAGATGCTTCTAACTTTTGTGGGCCCATAAAGATTGAAAATAAGGAATTTGGTTGAGAAGAAATGGAATGAGTTAGGCAATAAAAGATTCCTTTGTTTTCAAAGCTGGTTGTTTTTTTTTTCTTCCTGCAAAACTTGATTTTTCTAAGTGGGTTGGTGGATGCTTACAAGTTTCCAAATTGTGGGAAAGGGAGAGGTTAGGCAGGTGGGCGGAGAAAAATTAGACAGCCTCGTTTAATTTTTCCTCCGTCCTGCACTATAAATAGAGGGGTAACCCTCCTTCCTCAATCACACCTTCATAATCAGAAATTCTCATTCTAAAGTATTGTGAGTATTTTTCTTGAGTATAAGAATACTTTGAGCGTAGTTTTTCTGCAAGATTTTCTCAGAATAATATCCGATATTCCAGTCAAATCCAACTTCTACTAAGGTAAAAGATATTATTTTATTGCAACACTCGTGAGAAATATTATTTTCTTTCATACTCCATATTATGAAAGCGGTATTATTTCATCTCGTATTCTTAAATTTTAACTTACTAATGTAAGTATTGCTTCTATAATACCTGAAATTATTAGAAATTTTGTTTCATCTAATATCATTTCATAGGATTATTGGTCTGAACTTTTTATCAAATTTAGAACTTTTCATGACTGGGTACTATTCACGGGTACTGTTCACAAAAGTAAAAAAAAAAAATTATATATTTTTTTCCTTCCAATTATCTGTTGTGACCCTTATTCTTGAAATTTAATCCATGTTTTGATCTTCATTCTTGAATTTTACTCCACTATAGTTTATTATGGAGTATTATTGAACATGGATAAACTGAAATATGAATCCCTAATATTTGTCCTTCTGTCTCACTGGATTCGTTTTCTTTAAAATATTTTTCATCATCCTTAGTCTTAAATGATGATGTTACTTAATATCTTTGGCATGTAGTGCAAAGATGAATGATTAACTGATGAATATCTTTGGCCCGTAGTGCAAAGATGAACAGGTGTTGAGATGAACATGACCGACTAGTGATACAAATGAATATCTTTGGCCTGTAGTGCAAAGATGAATATTTGATTAAAGATGTATATTAATTGTTGTTACAGGGATAAAATATTGATGATGGATTTTTAAATATTAGAAGATAGTAGAATTCATTCTCTACGTAACTCTTCTAATGGATTGTTGTTTCCGCTGCATTTGTTGATCTAAAACTTGTTGTCTATTATATTTTATCAGATTTTTTCCTGTTGAAGACTAATGATAATTTGTTGTATATTTTTCTTAGTCATAATATTCTTTACTGGGCAAGTTGAGCTCACTCTTTTCCATGTCGTTCCATTTTTCTTCTCAGGAAGCGAGAATATAGCAGGAACCAGTCGGGGTAGAGAGTGATGGTTCTAGAAAGTTGTTTTAGCAGTCCTCACTATTTTTATAAAATAGTGTATGAATAATTGTAATGTGGACTCCTTTTGAGTTTGTATACTCTCTATTAGACTATATTTGTATTAAAACTCACAGTTTATGTGTTGTCGTATTTTGCACGACAATTGTATTACTGAAGTTATATTTGTTTCTGTACCATGTATTTGGCAACTCAAAATGGGTGATGTATACCTATTTTGGGGGCGTCACAAATCAAGCCTGGACATCAAGGATTCAAGGGCTCAAAATAGGTACCTCAATTGTTCTTCAATTCTGGAAAACCCAGAAATTGAAGAACAGTGTCTGACAATGATTTTGGAGGCCAAGAACTCTCTGTTATGATGTTGTATGGTTATGAACTTGGTATGTAGTTGTAGTATTGCATAAATACTATAACATTAACAGAATTACAAGCCTAGAAACCTTAAGATCTATGATCTGTGAGTGGTCAAACCTAGCACCCTTGTGACTACCTTTGAAGTTTCTGACATGCTCGAGAACACCTATAGTGACGGTTCTGTTGCTATAGGGCCCTTTAGTGACACTTAATTTCTGAAAATTAATTATTTTAATAAATAAATAGAAATAAATAGTTTTTAATTATTAAAAATACAAAATAAATTCCTAAAAATTATTTTAAAGCCTAAAAATGGATTTTTAATTATTCTGACTATATTTCATAAATATTTAATATTTTTGGAATAATAATGGTATTTAATTTATTTAATTATAATATTAAATACATTACTTAAAAATGATTTCAATACTTGAAAAATCATGAAAAATTATATTATGGTGTTAGAAAATATTTTAAGTTATTTTTAATAACTTTTGATATTTTATTGATGAATTTCATTAACAAATTAATATTAATGGTAATGGATTTATTTAATGAATATATTAAATAAATTATAGAAAATTAAATTAATGATTTAAAAATCATATAAAATTGAGTTAGGTGTTAGAAAAATATTTTAAGTTATAAAATATAACTTCCGATATTTATCATGAAAAATATTAATATTTTAATATTAATGTCAATTATTGGATAATGGATTTAAAGGTTTAAAAATCATATAAATGTGATTTTATGGTATTAAAAAAACTTTGTAATATTATAAATATATTATAATATTATGTTGAAAATTTCATTAATATTTGATAATAAATAAATATTAATGATAAGAGAATAATTTGGTATTTATATTATATAAATACAATATAAGTGATTGAAAAATTATGATAAATGGTAATAATTATTTAAAAATTATTACGAGTCTTTGAAAAATGTTTTTACTGAATAGAAAATTATATAAGTTAATTGTTAAGTGTTTAGGCCGAGTCTTAGTGATTTTAGGCTCGAGAATTTCTGACTAGACTGTCGGGATATTAGAATTGTGTCGGGTTCAATTCAGACTGAAATAGTTTGATTTGATACTGAGTCTTAGGTAGTTTGGTGACTGATAGGGTTATGTGTTTAGAATTATTTTATAATTATATATAAATATTATACTGTGATGATATTATTCTAATGTGGGGATCTATTTTACTAATATTAGGTCTTCAGATAAACCGATATAAACTGTGTAGCAGTAGTCGGTGATACATGCAAGTTTTCAACCTTGAACTTCTAATTATTGTGCAAGTTTTCTTAAACTCAACCTCGAGTTGTTCTTTCAATTATGCTTATGGCTAATCATTGCTGATTACCATGTCTATGAATTGTTGAATAGCTTTCTGTGCAAATAATACATGTGTTCATCAGGTATAAAAGACTGATCACTTTCACTACCATCTAGTCCAGTTATAATTGTTCATGTTCTTTCTTGACCATTCAATTCCTATTGACTTGGTCGTTCAGTTATAAAAGTTTGTTCATGCTAGTTCACAATTATATTATTAAATGTTAGCCATCTATTATTCAAAATCTTTCAATCATGATATATCCTCAAATAAACTTATACTTGTTGGGCAAACTTATTGCTCACTCTTGCTATATTATGATAAACATCGTAGATTAAGACGAATAGATTGGAAACAAGATAAGACAAAGATAGTTCCAGCTTTAGTTTATATGCGTAGATAAAGTTTGTAACAGTATTATATATTAATGACATTGTAAGTCAAATAAATTATGAATTGTGTATAAGTTAAGGTTACTCGACCTTGGGGATTAGTGTGTAATGTTTAATGTATAAACAATTTATGTTTATATCTTTCGCAAATAGTTATAGAAATAGTATTCCAGATCCGTGGTGATTAGGACCCAGATTTAGGGCTGCTACAAGTTAGGTACATAATGTAAATGACTTAAAATAAATGACACAAGGGATTTTAAGTGGTTCAGAGACTCAATCTCCTAATCCACTCTTCTACTTTAATTTGCAGGATTTCCACTAATGAAGGGCAACACCCTGAATCACTAAGATTCCTTCAAGGCCAGCAGCCTTGGAATTTTAGTTCACTAAGAACTCTTCAGGCCCAGTAGGCTTGGAACTCCTCTAGTTCCTTAGGAACTCTTCAAGCCCAGCAGGTTTGGAACTTCATTTAGTCCCTCCGAACAAGGACCCCTCAGGCCCTGGCTACTTGTTGGTGTAGTTATTGTTGTTGGTGCCTTGTTGCTAAGATGTCCTTAAGCTTGACCATCATCTGTACTTAGCAGCTTGGCGTGGTCTTCTTTGCATTCTGGTTTGAGTCTGGACCACATCTTCTTTGGTGCAGTTGATCTTCATTCTGTTATGCTCATCTTCATCTAATATCAGCTATGCACCATCACCATTTGGGTTTGCTAAGTGTTTGAGCTTTTGGTCAACTTCGTCTGGCACTTAGCATTCCCTGAACCCTTCTTAACTTGTTTGCAGACATGGTTCTGCACTTGTTTTGTTTCAGATTTTGGTTCATGGTAATTCATAGAGTGGCTCTCTGGATCTTGTTTGTGCTCTTCCACTTTTATGAATGCTATCTTCTTGTCCTTCTCGGCTCTCAACTTAGCTGCCATCTTTAGTGGCATTCTCATCTTTATTGAGTGAAGCTTTAGTCTATTTGAGTCCTTCTTCAAATCTGCTTCACTTCCACCTTCGTAGTCTCACTGTTAATGAGACTTGTTCTGTTTGGCTCTGGTGGAGCTTGTAGAGTCAACAATATAGCATTTCAATAACTCAACGATTCTACAACTAAGCAACTCTTGATCTTTAAAGCTCTTGTTGATTTATACTCCTTCACAACCTTCTCGTTGGAATGTAACCGTTGGGAGCTATTTGAATTACTTTCCAGATCTCGAGTTATTTGATGTAGACTATAGATGTGACATGACAGCTCCTTTATGACTTTCTGACACTGCAGTATATTGTTTCACCTACCCCGTCAGAGATGTCACTTTGATGTCTCGGGCAGGTAGTCATCTTTCTTTCTCCTTTCTAACTTCTCGATTAGAACGTCAGGATCTATCCTTTTGCATCGATGCTCTCAACTACCAATGTTTGAATATCAGTCTTCAGATTGAACCGTTCCCAATGCTTCAATCTTCAGACGTCCGAAATCTATGATTCTGATGTAGATGTTCTTGGACCTGATCGTAATGTGTCTTGTTGAATGTTGCTCATTAACATATTGAGACAACACTACGATCCTAAAGAGTGTTCACTGGATCTTCAATGTGGAACACCTCTTCCTTCTCTTGTGCTGTGCTTTAACACTTCTGTTTTCCTAGACTGATCTCAGGAACTGATAGATTGACTTTTTGTTCTGGCCTCTTCGGAATAGCAAGACACTTCAGATTTGTGGCATGCCCAGCTTGATTTCTCCTTGTGATTTCCCGTTCACTTATCATCAATGGACTGACCCAATGCTTAATCACTTTATCCTTATTCTTCATAACCTGACCAGTATCTCTGTGTACACTTCATCAGTTCCTACTTTGTTTGGAAAACACTACGATCCTGGTTACTTCCAAGATCGTTGTCTTCTGTTCACTTGACAGCTACTACACTTGCTGACTTTCTTTAGACAGTTACTTTGACTGAAGTATTCTTCTTATCAACTAGTGAAAGACTTCATCTTGAATGGCTTTACAACTCAATCTAGATGTTGATCGAGTTGGTGCTTAGATCTTCTGTTAGCTTGCATGCCATTCGTAAACTTGTTGACACTCTACGATTTTTGTACTTAAACTTGTTATCTTCATCTGATCTGGCTCGACTACGATCTCTGCCTCTTATATGATCAGTAGACTCTAGGACTCCGAGATGTGGTCTACGATTGTGAGGGCCCCAGATCCGGGTCCCAAATCATCGCGGATCTGGTACATTATTTCTACAACTATTACGGAAGATATAAACATAAATTATTTATACATTAAATATTACACACATTCCCCAATGTTGAGAACCTTCGCATAATACCTGAATCAATATTCTATCTAATATACAATGTTATTATCATACATTATTGTTACAATTTTAGCTACACATATAATCCAAAGATGGACTTGTCTTTGACTTTTCTTGTATCCGACGTATTCGTCTTAATCAGTAATATTTATCATGATATAGCAAGGGTGAGCAACAAGTTTGCCTAGCAAGTAAAAGTTCAATAAATTAATGATATATCATGATAGAAAGAATTGAACAATAAGCTGGCTAAAGTTCTACAATATAATTGTGAACTAGCATGAACAAATTTTCATAGCTGAACGAACATTGAACATAAACAAATATATCTGGACCGAATGGTAATGAAGGTGATCAGCCTTTCATACCTGATGAGTACATGCAATGTGCACCTAGTGTGAATCAATAGTTCATAAACATGGTAATCATCAATGATTAACCATAAGCATATTTGAATAATCATAACTCAAGGTCGAGTTATAGAAAACTTGCATGTTCGGTCGATTACTGTTACACAATTTATTTATCTTTGTCTGAAGACCTAATATATAAATAATAACGATATACAAATTAGAATAATATCATCACAATTATAAATTAACCTAAACACATTAACACATAGCCTTATTAGTCTATACAGCACATAAGACATAGTATCAAGTCAAATTATTGCAGTCTGAGTTGAATCCGGCACAATTCTGAGATCCCGACGGCCTAGTCGGATAATTATCAGGCCTAATTTCACTAAGACTTGGTCTAATCACTTAACAATTATCTTAGATAATTTATTATCAAGTTAAAGTAATTTTCAAAGTCTCATAATAATTTTTAAATAATTATTATCATTTATCATGAATTTTCAATCATTAATATCGTAATTATATGATTTAAATACCACATTATTCTATTATCATTAATATTTATTTAATATCAAACATTAATGAAATACATAACATAATATTATAAATAACTTATAATATTTTAAAGTATTTTAATACTTTATTATTGCCTTTAAATGATTTTAAAGTAATTAAAACCATTATTAATTATCTCGCCATTAATATTAAATATTAATGTATTTAATGACAAAATATCAAAAGTTATATTTTATAACTTAAAATATTTTTATAACTCTTAAATCATTTTTAGATGATTTTTAAGACATTAATTCTAATTTTCCATAATTTATTTAATATATTTATTAAATTAATTAATTACCATTAATATTAATTTATTAATAAAATTCATCACAAAATTTTAAAAGTTAGTCAAAATAACTTAAAATATTTTCTAATACCATAATATAATTTTAAATGATTTTTCAAGTATTAAAATCATTTTAAGTAATTTATTTAATATTATACTTAAATAAATTTAATACCATTAATATACCAAAAATATTAAATATTAATGAAATATATTCAAAATAATTAAAAAACCATTTTTGGACTTTAAAATAATTTTTAGGAATTTATTATGTATTTTTAATAATTAAAAACTATTTAATACTAATTATTTAATAAAAATAATTAATTTTTGTAAGTAACTGTCACTAAAGGGCCCTATAGCAACAGAACCGTTGCTATAGGTGTTCTTGGCCAAGCCCAGATATTCATAAGCAGGATGCAGGGTACCATGTTTGACCATCAATAGATCGTAGATCTTCATGTTTCTGGGCTTGCTAATGTGTTATGATTCTAGTACTTATGTAATACTACAACTACAAACAACTTTCATGGCCATCTTGCATCATAACAACAAGTTATAGGCCATCAAAGTCCTTGTCAGACGTGTTCTTCATTTTCTGGGTTACCCAGAAATGAAGAACAGTCAAGGCACCTATTTTCTAGCCTTTGAATCTTGGATTCTGGGCTTCGTTTGTGTGTTCTAATTGTTCTATCATGTAGTCCTGATGTCAGGGTACAATTCTATATCATCAGATCAACCCAACAACATTACCAACTCAAGATTGGAGCCGGTCAAAGTAACTGTCAGAAACGTGTTCTTGAACAATCTGGGTTTTCCAGAATCATTCTTCAGGCTGATGGTCAACTCTTGTTTGACCATGATTTTCTTTCATTCTGTTAAGGATCTGTTTGATCTAAAGGCATGATTGTATAGTTCATATGTCAGACAACATGTCCCAAGAAATAACATAACTTAACTACTAAAACACAGCAAGATCAAAGCCTTCAAAAATGGTTGTCAGGCTTTTCTGGGTAATCTCGGTTACCCAAAAACAGTTAGTTATGGGCGGTCAACGCACTTTGACCCTTAATAACATTCAATCTATACATGATCTGGGCTTGATTCAAGTTTCAGATCAAATCCCTTACAACATAGAACATATCTATAACCTTAAACACAATGAACAACTAACAGGTAAAGATCTATGGGCCCTGACATTCGGTTGTCAGACCAAAATTTAGGGTTCATAATCAGTTTTCAAAAACTTGATTTCGTGCATCTAGATGTTATGGATCCATGTTATAACAACCCAGATCACTCAATAACATCCTTATTCACCACTTAAAATAATATACAACAACAAATATCATGAATCACATGGATTTCTAGGTTTACGGTTTATACGTCCTTATGCTTTGATTCTTGAATCTGATCACCATGATCTGTTCTTAACTTGCTATGGATCATACTAAGGACTGAATCTTTAATTAATTTCGTGGGTCTAGAGAGAGAAAATGTTGGTTCAGTGTTTGGTGAACAAATAGCTATTTTTGTGAACTTTTCTCTCTCTAATTCTATATATAACACTAGAATGCAATGAATTGGTTGTTGTATATGGCTGATATGTATTGATTTCAGTCACATGGCTGGTCTAGGGTGGTTCACCAACTTAATTTAGGGCAAGATCTACAAGTTATCTCCAATAATGCAACAAAGGGCAATTTGGTCATTTTGATATCCATGTTAATGGCACAATTGTCTTTTTATCCAACCCTTAGGGTTTAACCCTAAGGTTTTAATAATTTTTTTTGATTTTCTAATTAGGTTTTAAAATTAGAAAAGTAAGATTTCTAAATTATAATGAGGGTTTCCTAATTATATTAAAGTTTCTTAATCGCATTAGGGCTTGTTAATTAGGATCAATGTTTCCAAATTAACATTAAACTCTCTTACTTAGCAATTAGAGTTCCTAATTTTGCAATTAGGGTTTCTATTTAGCAATTAGGGTTTTCTAACTAATTTGTTAGATTTTCCCTAATTATGTTTGTAATTAATAGCACTTAAGCATTATAATTATCATTTAAGTTCTCGGATTAGGGTTTTAATAGTCCGAATTAGGGTTTCGAATTCCCGGAACTGAAATTAGGGTTTCTAGAGCCGATTTTAGGGTTTCTTATCAATCGTAAGAATTTTCTAACTGAATGTCGATGTTATTAATATATGATTAGGGTTTTTCACTTATATAAGTTATATGGTCAACCCTTAACCACATACTGCACACATAAAACAACATACACAGATAATTCTCCAGAAAGAGTTTTAAAACCACAAAATTACTTCCAAAAAATATCAAATCCATTTACTTATTTTCTGTTTAGGTTTATTATTTAACCTTAATTCAATCTTTTTAAGATTTTATTAAATAATCTAAATTCTCGAGTTGTCACAACGATTCTTGACTTGGCTTTGGCAGATACTCGGTCCACTCTTAAACAGGCTGTCTCTATGATTTTGAACATGACTTCCTCAACAGACTATAGCTCTGAGAAAGTTCTTCTCGACATACTACGATCCTTCCTCGTTTCTCCTTGCAGTCTACGAACTCCGAGATCTACTATCTTACAGACTACGATTCTGCCTCGATAGTTCTCGAGTTTTCCTCGACTCTCCTGGCAGACTACGATTTCTGGTGTAGTGCTCGACGAATAGACAAGCCTATATATTACATTATAAGATCAACCTAACAAGCTTGATCTTTCTACATTTATTGTCCTTGTATATCATTTCTTTTTAAGGACATTACAAAGCTGTTTTGCTTATGTAGGATCAACCTAACATATTTGATCAATTCATTCTAAGTCCTTGTACATATGTTCTTATTATCTATCAAAGGACTTTACAACTTTTCTTAATGCAAGCATACTTGCATATTCATTCATATATATATCATAATCAAATCATATATAAATAGGAATATCATTCACATGCTTATTCTTGACACAATTATTCAGCCAAGAGCATGCCAACCTCTTTCCTTTTGTTACAAGTACTCCACCACATACTCTAGAATGCAAAAAGAGCAAATGCCAAAGCCCGTCGGGATTTAGCCAACAAAAGGGAATTCACCTATTTAGGCCAACCGATGGAAGAGATATTGCAGATGCTGATCAATGAAGGAAGAATCATAGCTCTGCTACCTCTAATCAGCCCGCGTTCAAGACGGTTTGATTTTAATGGAGTATGTCAATACCACTCCCACTCTCGCGGTCACAACACTGAAGAATGTTGGGAACTTCGCCAACTTATTTAGAACTTAATTGATAGCGGTGTCCTACAAATGACAGACAATGACGCTATATTACTGGAGAGTGGGGACACATTTCCTACAAAGTGGAAGGAAGTCGTAGCAGTTATATCTTCTGAGACAGATTCACCTACCCCATCACATATAATTCAACCTATTTAACTCAAGAGTGTTGAAAATCCCTTGAAAGTGGCTACGCCAAAGCCAATCATCTTGCCATTCGGACCACAATATCCTGTTGTCAGCCTACAGAAAGTGCCATGGAATTATGGAGAGGCTGAAGGATCCACATCCCACATAACTGCTGCAATGTCAAAAGAAAATCCACTGTATCTTCCCCAACGGGTGATGAAGCTTGCCATCAAATAAAAGGGGAAAGTTCCCATGGAGAAGATTGAAGAATTCCTCCGTACTATGGGACAAAATGAAGCCAAGGTGGTTTTAAGCTTGAAAGAAGCTCCACAACAGGTTTCCATACTGGACTTGGTATTCTCCTAAGAGGATCAGATAAATGTCTTACTGAGAGTTTTAGAAGAAGCCTACTTACCAAAATCAGTGGATGTTGAAAAGTTCCATCACCTGGTTGATCACATTTTTAAAAACAATGTGATATCCTTCATTGTTGATGACATACCTTCTAAAGGGTCGGGTCATTGCAAACCATTGCACATAGCAGTTATGTCCTTCGGATACGTGGTAGCAGGAGTACTGATAGATGGAGGGTCATCTTTGGACATTTGCCCTTATGACACCTTGGAGAAGATGAATATCAATCTCAACAGGATCCGAAGAATCCATACAATTATCAAAGCTTTTGATGGATCCCGACCAAATGCTATCAGAGATATTGAACTACCTGTGGAGATTGGTCCATACACATTCTACGTATCCTTTTATGTGCTCAAAATAGCTACAGGATACAACCTACTCTTGGGAAGACCGTGGATTCATATGGTTGGAGCTGTCCCATCCACCCTTCATCAGCAGCTCAAATACATCATTAATGACAGCCTAGTTACTGTTAATGTTGGGCCAGAATGACCTGAACAAGGTGAAATACCACTCATCAGTTTCAATTTAGAAGTTGAGCCTGTCAGCTTCCATGCCCTGGAGGTGAGCAACACTCTCTACCATCCCATTGGGCCGCCACATCTGATACCCAGAGTTTCTGCTGAGGTAATGTCGGCAAGTCAGGAGATGATTTCTTTGGGTTTTTAACCTGGACACGGGTTGGGGAAAGATCATCAGGTCATTAAGCGCCAAATTCAAATGCTGACACTATGACTCCGAAATCAGATGCTGACACTCTACGATTTCGGTACTTAAACTTTTTGTCTTCATCTAATCTGGCTCGACTACGATCTCTATCTCTTATATGATCAGTAGACTCTAGGACTCCGAGATGAGGTCTATGATTCTTGACTTTGCTTTGGCAGATACTCGGTTGGCTCTTAGACAGGCTGTCTCTACGATTCTGAACATGACTTCCTCAGCAGACTATGGCTTTGAGGAAGTTCTTCTCGGCACACTACGATCCTTCCTCGTTTCTCCGTACAGTTTATGAATTTCGAGATCTACTATCTTGCAGACTACGATTCTGCCTCGATAGTTCTTGAGTTTTCCTTGACTCTCTTGACAGACTACGATTTCTGGTGCAGTGCTCAATGATCAGACAAGCCTATCTATTACATTATAAGATCAACCTAACAAGCTTTATCTTTCTACATTTATAGTCCTTGTATATCATTTCTTCTTAAGGACTTTACATAGCTGTTTTGCTTATGTAGGATCAACCTAACATATTTGATCAATTCATTCTAAGTCCTTGTACATATGTTCCTATTATCTATCAAAGGACTTTACATCCTTTCTTAATGCAAGCATACTTGAATATTCATTCATATGTATATCATAATCAAATCATATATAAATAGGAATATCATTCATATGCTTATTCCTAACAATCTCCCCCTATTTTATTATGACAAAAACAATTAGTGCATATGCATGTTATGAATGAATCTTATATATACAGTGAACAACTGTATTTCTAAAACAGATAATCATGAATGTTAGTGATAATAATATGGAATTACATAAACTATGATACTTTACATCCTGGAACCAGAACATACCTAACAAGATAGAGATGTACCTCTTTGGCTCCATGTGTGTTTCCAGGATGTCTGTTGATCGGCTACTTATCTGCTTAATTTTTTTTGCTCCGTCTCCCCCTTAGATGGTGACTTCATTTCTTTCCTCTGCTCCCCCTCAAATTTATGCTCTTCTTCTTTTTCTAGCTCCCCCTCAGACTCTACATTCATAGGATTATCTTCCATTGGCTCCCCCTCAGATGATGATTCTGCTACTGTTGCTGCTGCCTTCCTTTTGGCCTTATAATCTTATTATATTATGTTCTCCTTTCTCTTCCTTGAGTTCCTTTTTCTATGCCTCTTTTTCTCCCTCTTTTTGTCATTAATCACTTGTGAACGCTGCTCCATGTTGGACATAAGTTGTTCCATCAGGTAAGATGAGTTACCAACCTCAATCTTAAGATCTTGTTGGTTCAGCTCAATTTGTAGGGAGAGAGACTAATTCAGATTGTCAATCTTGTCAGAGGGGGATATGATTTGCTCTTCATTTGTCTTTTGTGATAGTAGAGCTTCTGCCTTCTGATCATTTATGGCCTTCAGATAGATTTAATCTATCTCTTTGATTTTTGAGTGATATATCAGACATAGTGGCTTGAAGTCTATCTTTAACTACATTATCTCATGCTTCTGTCAATATCTTTGGCTCTCAAGTGATGATATACATCTTCTCAACTAGCTCATCAGAATTCTTCAATAACTCCTTCTCTGAAGGAGTTTGGTCATTTGGTTGGGCATCCTCTTGTTGAGCACTAGACTGGACTCCATAGTTTCTATTCTTGGACAGATTTTCGAAAGCAGTAAGAATCTGATAAATAATTGAGTGCCAATCACTGCTGAAGGATGAAAGAATATCAGACATTATTTGTACAGAGGGAAGCTTCTCAAACTGAACTAGATCATCAGTAGTGGTAGAGTGAAGGGACTCTACGATCATATGCTTGGGCATAATCCTTCTGCCATCATAACCCACTCTAATATCGTAGGGAATGTAGTGGTTACCAGCATGTCAGTAGACTTTGAAGCGAGGCAGGTCTTTGATCATCTTGGTTGCAAACTTCTTGACCCTTGGAAAGTTCTGTTACACCAGCTCTAGGTTAGGAAATTGTGAGTAACACCTGCTGAAGTAGCTTCCATCCTTTTCAGAATATGCCTTTAACCAGGGAATCCATGGGAAGAACCATCTCATCAGAAGATCATCAAGATTGTAGAGGATAGTAGTGCAGTCTAACTCCATGTTGTTCCAATTTTTAAACACATCATATGCAGTCATCCTTATAACCTTGAGTTGTTCATTTCCATAGCTTATCCATCTTTCTGCTCGTACAGCTATTGGTTTATCAAAAACTTCCACCACTATTCTTCTGCTAATTCTTGTTGGAGAGAGGACATGATATTATGCTGGTTCCTCTGATTCCTGATTTGCAGAACTAGAATCTTTCTCCATTTCTTCACCTTCTGAGCTTGAATCATGTTGACTTCTTTCATCAGATTCATCAGTGAATCCTTCTTGCTGATTTTCATTACTAGTACCTTCTTCAGCAGCTTCTTCCTTGGATTCAGATTCATCATCACTCACTTCAATGATTGCAGTAGAGTGTTCACCTTGCTTCATTGGGACAGATTTAGCAAGCAATATGTTACTCTATGTGATGACTATGTTATTTCCTAAGCCGATACCGGTCAAAGGAAAAGAAGTCTTGATACCAGATTCGAAGGCGGAGGAAAAGGATCGGAGGCGTAAGCAGGACATTGCAAGGCGCTTATCAAAAATACGTATCATAGTCCATACTGAGGGTATGAATAGAGACATCCCAGATGATGATTGTCCAGACATCATGGTCATCATTCGGGAGAAGGAGGACGATAACAGCCCCTTCAGTACAGTCGTCCACCAGAACTTCACCCTTGGCAATTAGAGCAGCACTCCTTACATTTTCCGACGAGGGTAAAAATGGAAGAAACTCTTTATGCCTTATAGATAACAATAACTACTTACTTTTTCTGTACAGTATTAGCAGTTACTTTTGTTTCAGGACTCTAAAGTTAGATGTGCCTAAACTTGCTGATGAGGTGCCTATCCTCCGCAAGGACTGTAACTTTGATGTAAAGTTGGACTCAGACTTGATTGAAATAGAAGAGGACTATGAGATACCTTAGGAGATCAAAGAATGGGTCAAAGACAAACCCAAGACAAATCATGATCATACCACATCTTTTAACCTCAGAACCTCAGAAAATCCCAAACAAATCCAGATTGGTACGGACCTCACTCCAAACCAACGGAATGACATGGTTACTCTATTGACCCAATTCCAGGATGTGTTTGCATGGTCTCACAAAGACATGGTCGGTTTATCCGCTGACATTGTCATTCATCGCCTCCCCATCAAAGAAGGATTCAAGCCAGTCAGGTAGAAGCTCAGGCAATTAAAACTTGAGTGGAGTTTAAAAGTTAAAGAAGAAATTATGAAACAATTTCAAGCCAGCATCATCATGGTGTCAACATACCCTGAATGACTATCCAACATAGTCCTTGTGCCTAAACCTAGAGGAAAGGTGTGAGTTTGCGTGGATTACAGGGATCTGAATAAAGCTTGCCTCAAAGATAGCTTTTCCGTGCAATTCATCCACATACTCATTGATAATACAGCTCAGTATGACATGTACTCCTCTGCGGATTGCTTTGCGGGGTACTATCAAATCATGGTTGCTGAAGAGGATCGTGAGAAAACTGCATTCATCACTCCTTGGGGAACCTTTTGCTACAGACGGTTGTCATTCAGCCTCATCATTGCTGGAGCTACCTATCAGCGAGCCATGATGGCTCTTTTCCATGATCTAATGCACAAAGAGATAGAGATCTGTTTGGATGACATCATTGTCAAGTCCCGAAGGGAGGAAGACCACCTAGACCATCTCAAAAAGCTCTTCAACAAGTTGGGTAAGTACAACTTAAAGTTGAATCCAGCCAAGTGCGCCTTTGGCGTAAAATCAGGCAAGTTGCTAGGATTCCTATTCAGCCACAAAGGGATTGAGCTGGATCCCACAAAAATCAAGGCCATCACGGAAATGCCCATTCCTCAGACAGAGAAGGAAATACAGGAATTTTTGGGAAGAATCAAATTCATTAGCCGATTCATTTCCCAATTCACAACAACCTGTGAGCCTATCCTCAACTTGTTATGGAAGAACTCCTCCATGAAATGGAATGATGTGTGTCAGAAAGACTTCCTTACAATCAACTAGCAGGTAGTCAAAGCTCCTGTTTTGGTACCTCCCATGGATGATGTTCCCTTGTTTATGTATCTATCCATCAATGACGATTCCATGGGCTGCATGCTGGGACAAAAAGATGATAGAGGCCAAGAAAGAGCTATTTATTACCCTAGCAAAAGATTTAGCAGCAGCAAACACAAGTACACTGTGATTGAGAAAACTTGTTGTGCTTTAGCATGGGCTTCCATGAGGTTACATCATTACCTCTGTGACGCCCCCAAAATTAGGTATACATCACCCATCTTGAGTCGCCAGATACATGGTACAGAATTGAAATATAACTTAATAATACAACTGTCGTGTACAATATGACAAAACATAAACTGTGAGTTTGAATACAAATATTGTCTACTAGAGATTATACAAACTCAAAAGGAGTCCTCATTACAATTATTATCATACTATTTCACAGAATAGTGAGGACTACTAATACACCATCTATGACCATCACTCTGTTTCCCGACTAGTCCCAGCTACGTTCTCATTTCCTGGAGAGAACAATAAAAGAAAGGGTGAGCTCAACTAGCCCAGTAAGAAATATTATGACTAAGATAATGCAGAATAATTTATCGTTAGCCTTCAACAATGTTAAACTGATAAAATATAATAAATATCAAGTTTAACTGCAGCGGGACAAGCAATCCATTAGAAGAGTTAAGTAGGGAATAAAATCTACTATCTTCTATGATTTAAAAGGTTTTTCATCACTTTTATCGCTGGGACTCAACTTAATAAATAATCCACATCATCGAATCCCCCCTGCACTACGGCCAAGGATATTCTTTAGTATCACGACCACAAATTATCCATGCACTACGGGCCAAGAACATTTGTGTATCATAATCATGCCAACAACTGTCCATCAATGCACTACGGGCCAATGAGGACTTTTATCACATCATTTGTAACATTACGGTCATGATTACACCGAATAATTCCTAGTCATAATCATACCAAGTCCATCTATGCACTACAAGCCATAGATGACTTTCTACAAAATATAAACATGAGGATGATGACAATGATATAAGAATTCAATAAAACAAGTTCAAGAATTAATTTGTATAGGAACTGATAACGTCCAAATTGTCAACATGATACTGCTTTGTAGAGTAAAATTCAAGAATGCTCAGAAGAATATTTCCATGAAAAGATACTAGATGTAGCGCAAATATCAAAGATATTCCACTAATTTCATGGGTATAGAAGTCAATGTTTTAACCAACTGAGTATAATAAAGAATGGAATAACAAAAGAAATCACTATACATGCGATACAATCGCATGCATAAAAGTTATTTCAATGAGAATAATAAAGGATGGAACCAGTGTCGGCGTAAAAAGCACGTAAAGGATATTCCGGCCCGAAATAATAAATAATGGAACCAGTCTGTCAGTAAACGCATTGCATGTGATATTTCGACAGAATAATAAATAATGGATCCAGGTCTGGCGTAAATGCACAGACATGATATTCCGACAAAATAATAAAGGATGGAACCAGGTTCGGCGTAAACGCACAGATAGGATATTCCGATAGAATAATAAAGAACGGAATATTAGAAAAATGTCACCATGTATAGGGTAGCCCGCGTATACAGGTTATTCCAACAGAATAATAAATAATGGAATAACATAAGTTCTCTTCATTAAGACGAAAGAAATAAATAACAACCCTTACCATAAACGAAACTGAATATAAGAGTAGGGAAGTAGTAGAATACTTTTCTATAGGTTCTCTTATAATTCTCTCTCTAGGGTTTCAGTGAATTCTTAAGAAATAATGAAGGAATGAGCTTCTATTTATAGAAAAATGGAATGAATAGTAACTAATTAATGAACGATCCAGATTGATTTACTATTAAACGGACGGTCCATATTGGTTTACTATTAAAACATAAAACAACGGTCCATACTGATTTACTATTAAAACTTTAAACCAGCGATACATATTGATTTACTATTATATCTTCATCCAACGGTCTGAAAAATTAGCACATCTCCTCATGGAATAATATTGTACCCAAATACCCGAATTCACAATACTAGAGTGAATAGTAACTAGGTGAATAGTTACTCGTGAATAGTAACTCATGAATAGTAACTCGTAAATAGTAACTCATGAATAGTAACTCGTGAATAGTAACTCGTGAATAGTAACTCCGACACGAAAAGTGTCCCGAATACCCAATTGAACAATATATCCTCCAAACATCAATTATACTAACATAAATAAGTCCAACACAATGGAACTATAAAATTCATCTTTAATCAACACGAACTTATTCATCATTAATATTATAATTCACAATATTTAACAACCAGGTCGTTCCCAGGAAAGAGGGGGCTTTTCGATAAGGATTTCTCCTTATTGGCGCGCAATTAGGTGACCAAACCTCTCCTTGACCGAACTTTTAGACATTATCAATATTGCAAATAATAATATGAATAACTTTGTAGTCTCAATTATTGATTTAATAATATATCATATAATGCAGATGATACTATAAAAATAATTGAATCAATAATATGAGAAATATGATGCAACAATTACTGTAGCAATAATTGAGTATAGCTGAGTGACTTCTCACGTAAACATCAATAATCAATACCGTGTGCTCAAAGTCAACTACGCCAGACATCGCATATTCTTTACTTTTACTACCGGGTAGTTAACCAGTTTTAACGGAAACACCTCCGCCGTTATTTTCATAAAGTTTTTTTGTTGTTTTCTCAATTCGATAATAATTCCGTTGTGGGGTCCACCAATGATTGTGCCGTTGTATGAATATTCCCTGTTAAAACGAATATTCCCCGACCAATCGAATATTATATAACAACTTGCATACTTTGCAAAATTTATAAATATTACCCACAACTATAACATTATATCAAATCAATACCATAATATTCAAAAATATAATTTGAAAAAAATTATTCTTTATTCATAAAAGTTGGTGTCTTACAACCTCCATGGTCACACAACCCATATCATATCCCTCGTGGATCCTCTCAAGTACGTAGTCAGCAAACCCATGTTAAATTGCAGACTGTCCAGATGGCAGTTGATCCTATAACAATTTGACATCTTCTATGTGACGCAAAAATCTATCAAAGGTCAAGGAATTGCGGATAAACCGGCCACCGCACCTTCAGGGGATTTCAAACCTTTGGAAACATACTTCCCTGATGAAGGGGTAATGACATTTCAGCAACACCATCATGATGATACACACCAATCATGGAAGATGTATTTTGATGGAGCTATAAACATGGAAGGCTATGGAGCCGGAGCAGTTCTAACATCCATTACGAGGGAGTAGCATCCTGTCATCGTCAAATTGCAGTTTGCCAACACTACAAGAAATCACACAAAAAATGATGCTAAAATTTGTCACATAAATTCATTTTTCGTCACTAAAATATTTGGTGACGAGTGTTAATCGTCATAGAGACCGTCACCGTATGAGCGTGGTATTAGGTTTATTTGACAATATTTGATGTCGTCACTAAATGTTTTAACTTATGGTGACGATCTACATCATTTTCACTATAATTAAATACTTTTAGTGACGTTAATAGCGTCACTATTTGAATGAAACTTTCGTCACTCTATATTATGTTTCGTCATCAAAACTTGGTGCATTAAATGACAAAAAAAAAATATCATCATTAAATGATATTGTTTTAGTGACGAAAATATGTTACTCTATTTAAATCATCTAATTTTAATGACGACAATATTGTCATATTTATGATTATTCTTTCGTCATGTTATTGTGTTTATCGTCACCAAAAATATGAAAATAAATAAATAACGAAACAATTAATTATTTAATAATATATATTTAACATGACAATTATGTCGTTGTCATTTCATATTTTAAATAATATTACAAAATAATTTGTCTCCAAAGAGGTACTTTTTGGGATACATTTTTCAATGTCACTAATTGAATGATTATAGTGACGATACATCTCGTCACATAAATAGTTATTAATAGTGACAAAATAATTTATTGTGACTAAATGAAAAACTAAATATAAAATTATTGATCTAGAAATAAGGAAAAAGCTTACACCAATAATATTTAACCAAAATGATTGTAATGATAAAAAAACACCAATAATAGATTAACTAAATTTTCATTTTCCATCATATTTAATCAAAATAGAAAAATTAGAATCAAAAGTATCATCAATTCTACTTAACATCAATAATTTATCAAGTATAACATTCTAAACAAAATATCCAACTTTTTAAATATGACCATAACCAAAGTTCAGAAGTTTTGAACCTCGACAAGCTGATCAGGAATTATTTTCGGCACTTAATTTCTGTCCCTGGGCTAGTGCTACCTTAATCAACCATAGGAATTCCTGATTGTTTGCCAACTTGTTCTGAATTCCTGAGTTGTATAGTTCTGTCTCTTGTACTTATCTTCATAATTGTTCCTACAACCAAAAAACATGAAAAAGATATGTTAAAGGTGAAAAATTCAAAGATATGTTAAGTTCAAATTTTCTATCAATTTGAAGGTAAAAAGAGTGCAGAAGTGCGTTGGAACTCAAGATATATTAAAGGTGAAAAATTCAATGCCGAGCAGCAATGGAACTCATAATAGTCCAATACAGCAGCCGCAGAAGCAGTAATCACCAATTCAAAATCTTTAATAACAAAGATATTCAGATGGAAAAATTGCTTCCCCAACTCAATAGCAACAATCAAGGCGTTTAGGTGAGCATTTACCGTTTCAAATGTTGCAGCAGCGACAACAACCAACAAGGCACTCAGCATCAGGCTCAGCTGTCATAACTTCTCAATGGGAAACTTTTGCTGTTTCGGCACCATTGCCACTACCCCCTATAGCATCAAAGGCCAGGCCAAACACCAATAATATAATGCATTCTAAATTCAATTGGGATTTGCTTTAAATGCGGTTAATCTTAGTCATCTTAATTACAATATCAAATTCAATCTCTGTTAATAACTAGTGAGGCTCTGAGCAGTTAGCACCTTCACTTAGCATACAAACATCTAAAGATCTAGTAAACAACTTCTGATAAGCTGAAGCAGGAAAACCCTGCTCTATCAGTATAGGTAGGACTTCTATCCAACTTCTAATACTGGTAGACAACCCATTAAGGGTATGAAATTCAATCCAAAACATCCAGATTCCAGAATAAGCACACTGAAGGTCAAGATGAATATAAGATTCCAGTATATTTTTACGGAGTAAATAGACATCAGTTGTTAGTTATTACTGCATAAATCAGCTAGTGCAAACTTACATCCATGAAGCAAAGAGATACCCTGCACAGATAATTGTTTGAATTTAAAAAAATCCCAGACATCCTCAAACTCGCATATCAAAGTATAAACAATCCTAGCCATTTTGATAGAAATCGATGCAGGAGCAATGCATATCACAAGAACAGTCTCACACCTATTGTAAGCAAATGCACAAGCATATGCTCCTTGGATAAATTGCAATGGTAATTTTGGAAATGTTTTTTGTTGGAGATTATTTTAACAAGATTACTTGCTATTTATTTTCTTCTTCAGCTTAGCAGCATTTCTTTATATATGTTGTGATTATATATTGAATAATTACATTCTGATGTAGGAAAAAAGGTATTCCAATAACATATTTCCTATTTTTCTAGCCCTAGCACTCTTTGTTCATCTCTTCTTTGTCCATGGAATAGTTTTTCAATGTATAATGACGTCATGGGTTTATGTAGAAAAGCACTATAAGCACGATAATCATCCTGGCAGTGAACTGCAAATGATGATAAGATGATCAAAATCACATCACAAAAGCACTATAACCTGGAGTTTGCATTTCATTTTTTTGTTCAGAATCAAGATTTTGAGTCCCATTTTTCTTCACATTTGGAAAACCACCACTATTTTCATCAGAAATCTATTATACATAAAAATAAAGGGTACAACTACATAACTTCTGAGTTATAGGCAAAAATTTGTTTATTTAAATAGAAGATCCCAAAAAAGAATATACTTTTAATCTCAAAATACATACCAAACGAAGCTTGGGCAACTTATCATCAGCTCCAAACTTCTTAAAGCTAGTTTTGCATGAGCTTAACACCAAATGCAGCCAAATAAGTGAAATCACATTTTTGTTCTCAATATTTCCTTCTCTGTGAGTAAAAAAACAGCAAATTATAGGATGTTTAAAAAAAACAGGTTACCTACCCAAAGGAGTTATTGACAGATTTGACATCACAAATAATTTCTAAGATCTTATCAACAACAAATGCACATTGTGCCTCCTCAGTACAACATTCCTTGATAGTAATCTAGTCAATGTGATACACATCATCAATAATCAGTGACTAGGTTTAATGAATTGAATCCAAAAGCACCAGGACCATTAAAGCTAAAAATTGACTGTCGGATAACATATATAATATTCAAATTTGGAATATTGGTTATAATATGAGAAATGGATTTTATGTGAAAGTGGAGAATTATAAAATTTTATAATAAAGGGTTCTGTATAGATATCTGGGTAAAGATAAATAAACCTGATCTTCATCACCGACAATAGTTATCTGTTTATTGGATGCAAGAATTTAGAGCAAACCATATTGCATGGCACTTGTGTCCTGAAACTCATCTATAGCAATTGCTTTCCATGATTCATGGCATTCCTTCATTACTTCAAATTAAAAAAGAACAAAAAAATTAACAAATCTTTTTTTTTGTAAAGTTCCATTCTGTGATTAAATAAATACAGATGACATGAACCTTCAGGGAAATCAGTAAGTAGCTTCACTGAACAGCTGATTAAGTTATGGTAATCCAGTGCATCATAAGATTTTAATATGTTGCCATAGTTTTGAAGAATTGCTTCCTGATCTAGATTGGAAGCCAAGAATAGTAATGATAAGCGAAAAATTAGCAAATAAAGATAAATTAAATTGATTAAAATCAGCTTAGTCCTATCTCATCCCCAATTTTCTGACATTCTTCTGGATTTTTCCCAGAAGCTTTAGCCTGAAAAATATAAAGATGGGATTATTGTAACTATAAGATGCACAAAAGAGGGAAAACAACATGTGATATGGAACAAACTTTGGTTACAATCAAAATAGTTTCAATAAAAAGTTACATAATATGTCATGCATATTATAATCTTGTTATATAGATTAGCATAGATAACCCATCTTAAATATTTTAGTTCAATTTTTATTGTGATCCAAGAAAGTAAATGTGAGGGCCCCGAATTTGAGGTCCCGAATAACCGCGGATCCGGTTCGATCATTCTAACACTATTACTATATTTGCGGAAGATATAAACATAAATTATTTATACAATACATTACACACTATTCCCCATGGTCGGGTAACCTTAAATTATACACGAATCATAACTTGTCTAACACATAACATTATTATCAAACTATACTATTACAGAACTAATCGCGCACATTAACTTTAAGCTGGAACTGTCTTTAACCTTTCCTTGTATCCCACGCATTTGCCTTAATCTACAATGTTTATCATGATATAACAAGGGTGAGCATAAGGATTGCCCAACAAGTTTAAGTTCAATAATTTAACGATATATCATGATTGAACGAGTTTGAATAATAAGCTGGCTATAATTCAACAATACAATTATGAACTAGCATGAACAAACTTTTGACTGAACAAGTATTATATATGAAGGTGATAAGCCTTTCATACCTGACTTATACATACAATATGTACATAATACAATTCTACATGGAAATCAACAATGATTAACCATAAGCATATCCGAATGAAACAACTCTTAATAGAGTTAAGTAAAAACAAACTTGCCTGAACCGTTGATTACCGCTACACAATTTATAATGCTTTATCCGAAGACCTAATATTAGTAATATTAATCTCCAATATTAGAATAATATCATCACAATATAATACTATTATATATAAATATATACACAGAATAACCTAAACACATAACGCATAACCCTATCAGTCTATAACACATATAAGACTCAGTATCAAGTCAAACTATTATAGTCTGAGTTGAACCTGACACAAATCTAGCATCCCGACGGTCTAGTCGGACAAAATTTCGAGTTTAAGTTCAATTAAACTCTGTCTAAACACTTAACCAATATCTAAGATAATTTATTATCAGTCAAAATATTTTTCATAGGCTCACAATAATTTTTAAATAATTATTATCATTTATCGTGTATTTTCATTCATTAAAATTGTATTTAAATGAATTAAATACCACATAATTCCATTATCATTAATATCTATTTAATATTAAATAATAATAAAATCATAATATAATATTATAATATATTTATAATATTTCAAAGTATTTTAATACTTTATAATCCTTTATATGATTTTTAAACCGTTAAATTCATTATCTCGGTAATTGCTATTAATATTAAAATATTAATATTTTCATAAAAATATCAAAAGTTATATTTTATAACTTAAAATATTTTTATAACACTTAAATCATTTTTATATGATTTATAAATCAATAATTCTATTTTTCCATAATTTATTTAATATATTTATTAAATAAACTAATTACCATTAATATTAATTTATTAATGAATTTCATCACAAAATATCAAAAGTCACCGAAAATATCTTTAAATATTTTCTTATAACATAATATTATTTTTCAAGATTTTTCATGTATTAAAATTATTTTTAAATAATTTATTTAATATTATAATTAAATAAATTAAATACCATTTATATTCCAAAAATATTAAATATTTATGAAATATACTGAAAATAATTAAAAACTATTTTTCAGACTTTAAAATAATTTTTCGAAATTTATTTTTTATTTTTAATAATTAAAAACTATTTAATTCGATTTATTTAATTAAAATAATTATTTTCTAAAACTAACTGTCGCTAAAGGGCCCTATAGCGACAAACCCGTCGGTATAGGTGTTCTTGAGCTGCCCAGAAATGCATGTTAGTGAGAAATGTCCTACGTTTGACCAACATTTGATCCGTGATAATAAGGTGTTCTGGCCAGAGTAAAGGGTTTAGATTGTAGTATAAATGTAATACTACCATCATTAATCAATTTCATGTCCATAACATATCATATATGAGAAATCTAGGTTCTAGAACATCATGTCAGAGCTATTCTTTATACCTTCATGTCAGTTACAAGCTAGCTAGTTTGACCACCATTTGATTCAAGGTTATATGGTTTCTGAGATGGCCAATGGGTTATGATTATAGTATGAGTGTAACACTACAATTATGAACAAGTTCCATAGCCATAACATCACTGAATTGCAAGATCCAAGCTCGTAAAGTTATTCTTGTCGGAGGCTGCTTTGGTTTTCTGGGTTACCTGAAACCTAGATGTTTCGAGTGCTCACTCACGTATTTGAAATATCTTAGGGTTCTGGTCATTAGTTAAGTGTTATAAAGGTTTAAACATATAGTACTGATGTCAGGGTACCATAATATATCATTATATCATCCTAACAACAACAGATATAAGAGATCAAGTTCGGTCAAACTAATGGTCAGGAGTTGTTCTTGAACTTTCTGGGTTTTCAAGAAAAGTTCATCCGGCTGATGGTCAACGGTTGTTTGACCAGCCATAACTTTGATTCTATGTAACATCTAAGTGATCTAAAGGTTTGGATGTATATCTCTCATACCAGACTACAAGTCCTGTACACAAACATGGCCAAATCACCTTTCAGAAGCAAGATCTAAGGCCTAGAAAAACTTGTTAGACTCAAACTGTAAATTCTGGGCTGCCCAGATTTCAGTTTTGTGGTCGGTCAACTCACTTTGACCACTCATAACTTGAAATATATACCTGATCTGAACATGATTAAAGATCCAGACTAAAGACCACATGGCATAGAATAGATCTAAAACAAAAAAACACACTAAACAGCTAACACACACAGATTTAAAGGGCATGACATTCGACTGTCAGGCCACTTTAATTTTCATTACTTTTCCAGATTTCTAAAAATGCGTGATTCGGGCATCAAAGTGTTATGGATCTAAGTTTTGGCAACCCAGCTCATCAAGTGACACCCTCTAACACATATCTAAACAACTAATAACAACATCAAACATAAGATCTAAGAATTTCGATTTTTTAGGGTTTATTCCTTTTAAGCCTTGATTCTTAATTTCTAACTTCATGATCTGTTATTGGAAAGCTAAGGGTTGATAAAGTCTTAACTTAATACTCATAATCACTCTCAATCTCGAAATGCTAGAGAGAGAAAGTCTTGGGAGAAATGAGAATTAAAGTAGCCACTTTCTCTCTCTTAATCTATTTATTTGATGACATGTTGCTATGATCTTGCAAAAATTCGGCGGATTAGTTGTTATTTAAGTCACATGGCTGATATCTAGTGGTTTACCAAGTCCATATTTGGCATGATCTACCCTCAACTTACTAAATAATGCAAAAAAGGTAAAATGGTCTTTTTGATTTTTATTTTAATGGCATTCTTGTCTTTTGATCCAACCCTTAGGGTTTAGGGTTTGGAACCCTTAGGGGTTAGGGTTTGAACGCTTAGGGTTTAGGGTTTAACCCTTAACTTTGTAATTTAATTCCTAAGATTTCAAAATTAGGTTTTCAAAACTAGAAAATTAATATTTCTAAATTATAATTAGAATTTTCTAATTATATTAAAATTTCTTAATCATAATTTAAAACTTGCTAATTAGGATTAATAATTTCTAATTAAAATTGCTAATTAAGAAATCAGGGTCAAAATCATGGATTAGGGGTTACAACCCAAAAATTAGGGTTTCTAATAAAAATATTTTTCTAATTTAAAATTAGATTTTGTAATTAGATTAGGGTTTTCTAATTACTTATAACTTGAAAATTAGGATTAATATTTCCTAATTAACATTTAAATTATTAAATTAACACTTAGGTTTTCCCTATTTATAAATTAGGGTTTCAAATCCATAAATTAAGGTTTAAAACTTTGAAATTAGGGTTTGCTAAATAATTAAGCTTTACCATAATTAATATTATAATTAATAGCACTTAAGCAATGTATTTCTCCGTTAAATTCCTAGATTAGGTTTTCAAATTTTCGAGTTAGGGTTTCGGATTCCCGAAACTGAAATTACGGTTTCCAGAATCGATTTTTAAGGTTTGTTATAATCCATAAGAATTTTCTAACCGAACGTTGACGTTCTTAATATATACTTAGGGTTTGTTATAGATATCGTTTATCCGTCAACCTCGACCCTTGACCCCATATAACCGTATCATATACACATAACATATTCACGTATACTATAAGACCCCAACTTTTATGAATAAAGATGAATTTTCTATAAATATCATTTTTGAATATTATGGAATGAATTTGATATAATATTATAATTGTGGGTAATATTTATAAATTTTGCAAAAAATCACGCAAGTTGTTATATAATATTCGATTGGTCTGCAATATATCGCTTAACAGGAATATTCGTGCAACGACACAATCATTGGTGGACCCCACAACGGAATTATTGTCGGATTGAGAAAATGACAAAAATATTTTTTATGAAAATAACGGCGGATGTTTTACCGTTACTACAATACAATTCAACAATACAATTATTTAAAAAACAAATAACAACATCAAACATAAGATCTAAGGATTTCGAATTTTTAGGGTTTATACCTTTTAAGCCTTGATTCTTGATTTCTGACTTCGTGATCTGTTATTGGAAAGCTAAGGGCTGATAAAGTCTTAACTTAATACTTATAATCACTCTCAATCTCGAAATGCTAGAGAGAGAAAGTCTTGGGAGAAATGAGAATTAAAGTAGCCACTTTCTCTCTCTTAATCTATTTATTTGATGACATGTTGCTATGATCTTGCAAAAATTCGGCTGATTGGTTATTATTTAAGTCACATGGCTGATATCTAGTGGTTTACCAACTCCATATTTGGCAAGATCTACACTCAACTTTACTAAATAATGCAAAAAGGGTAAAATAGTCTTTTTGATTTTTATTTTAATGGCATTCTTGTCTTTTGATCCAACCCTTAGGGTTTAGGGTTTGGAACCCTTAGGGTTTAGGGTTTAACCCTTAACTTTGTAATTTAATTCCTAAGATTTTCAAATTAGGTTTTCAAAAATAGAAAATTAATATTTCTAAATTATAATTAGAATTTTCTAATTATATTAAAATTTCTTAATCATAATTTAAATCTTGCTAATTATGATCAATAATTCCTAATTAAAATTGCTAATTAAGCAATTAGGGTCAAAATCATGGATTATGGTTTACAACAAAAAAATTAGGGTTTCTAATAGAAAATAATTTTCTAATTTAGAAATTAGATTTCGTAATTAGATTAGTGTTTTCTAATTACTTATAACTTGAAAATTAAGATTAATATTTCCTAATTAACATTTAAATTATTATATTAACACTTAGGTTTTCCCTATTTATAAATTAGGGTTTTAAATCCATAAATTAGGGTTTAAAACTTTGAAATTAGGGTTTGCTAAATAATTAAGCTTTACCCTAATTAATATTATAATTAATAGCACTTGAGCAATATAATTCTCCGTTAAGTTCCCAGATTAGGGTTTCAAATTTCCGAATTAGAGTTTCGAATTCTCGGAACTAAAATTAGGGTTTCCAGAACCGATTTCTAGGGTTTCTTATAATTCGTAAGAATTGTCTAACCGAACGTTGTCGTTCTTAATATATACTTAGGGTTTGTTACAGATATCATTTATCTGGTCAACCCTTGACCCTTAACCATATACTATAAACATATACACAGAACATATTCACGTATACCCTTAATCCTGAATAATTCACCTAAATCTTTCACAGAATTTTGAAATCCTCAAAATTCCTTCTCAAAAATATTAAACGCATACACTTATTTTCTGTCTAGGTCTTAATATTGAACCTTAAATCAATAAATTAAAATTTTCTAAATTTTCTAAATTTTCGGGTTGTCACAGTAAATTGTTTTCATCTACCAATGATTCTTCAACCCCTTCCATCATATCCAACTTTTCCTCAAGATATGATGAGTTGCATACTCCATCTCTGACATTAAGAAACAACCCCTTCTAATTTCTAAAAGGGAAAGAAACTTTCATACCAAATAGAATCCTAAGAATGGAGTTTTCATGGAAATCCAAACAAACGAAGAACATCCTTGCACAAGTAAATAACTTATGTACTCTGCATATAATACACGCCAACTGAAGAAAAAACTATTAATCAGTTTAAGTGTTTCACAGAGTGAATCTTCAGTATCAGGGTTCAAAGTTTCGGCCATTGCGCCGGACTCGGTAACAGAGAAAGCACGATGTAACGGGTGAAACCAAAAAAAAGAAGCAGATCGAATCCGCTGTAAAAGGGATAATTGACATAAAAAACACTTACTTTCAGCAAAGCCGAAAACCTTGGTACATACAATGGGTTTGATGGATTTTGTCTAATCTTGAAGGGTTTTAAGCACCCACTCCTCTGCTCCGATCAATTTCCTGAGTTGCGATTCCCGATCAATTTCTTCTCTCCTCCTCCGGATTTTTGCTCGTTATCTGGTGTCCGACTCTTCTTAGCGAACGCAAACTCTAGGTAATTTGATTAAGCACAAATGCATAAACAAAGTGCAGATATTACAAATAAATAAATTCAGATTAGATTTCTTACCGAATTGAAAGAAAGCCCTAGAAAATGAAAATCATGATACATGTAGGAGATATAGGAGAGAAGATGGATATGTATCTATGATGGAGGACACGAGGGCAAGCGAAGCTATGCGATGGGATCGATTGACATTAGAATTTTGGCTAAGAAAAAAAGGAGAAACCCAAATTGGTCTGGATCCTAAATTTGTTCTCTCTTTCTCTGGACCATGCCATACAACTTGATGCTAAATTAGGGACTCCAAAAACAGAGTTTGATAACCTTTAAAAAATATCTTTTAGAAGTAATATTATATGTAAAATTATTATTTTAAAAACTTAAAGATAAATTTAAATTTAAATTTAAATTTTAGAATATTATAAATTAATTATAACAAACATAAATATAATTCTTTTGTAGAATAAAAGTAATATTTCAACATTTATAGTCTGTTCAACCAAAAGAGTAATAATTATTATAATTTTGTTTATTGTCAATTAACATTATTTTAAAATTTAAATTATTGTAACTTAATATTTTAATTATTACAAATAATATTTTAAATTGCTTAAACATTATTAGTAAAACTAAAATTTCTATTAAAATATAATTACATTACAATTTGAATTGTAGTATATTATAAATTAAAGAATAAACTCAAACTTGACTTTTTCATAGTAGAACATATGAGTATTTTTTTTTTTTTTTGCATTTGGGCTTTATTTCATAAAAGATTGTCATCATCATCTTCTTCTTTTTTCATTTTCTTTATGTTATGATCAATGTATGAAAGTTTAAAATTTAACGTAATGTTATTTACTTTATAGTTTATTAAAAGAAATAATTGATATTGTAAGCCACTTAAAAAGTTTTATTAAAATTAAATTTACTATTAAAAACATTAATGTATTTATATATAATAATACAATTTATATTCACTATAATTAATACTAAAAAACTTATTTTAACAAAATAAAGACCAATTTTATCTCTCGTAAAAAATCTCTCAACAATAATATATAACAATTAATAATTCTTTCATTAATACTATTTTTCTTTGCAAATTTTCATCAAAGATTGTCGCCAAACATCCTTTGTACCATCTCAATTCTGCAAAGAAAAAAATATGAAGAATGTTTCTTTTAGAATAACTATACTGTCACTAATTTTTGTTCCTTCATTGTTCCCTCACTAGAATACTCATCAAGTGAATGAATGAATTCCTTCACAAATTTTACTTCACTACATTCCTAGTTTCTTGTAGTGGATTAATATATAAATATATATTTATGGAGAATGATCCATATCATGTATTTGCTATGAATCAAAAATGGGCAAATAACATCCTAAGCGTCTGTTCCACTGATCAATGGCTAAAATTAAAAATGAGGATACGACGTAAGCTAGTAATACTAGCGGACAGGTTAAACAAATAAATCGGATGATTATACCCCCAAGTCACCAAAGTCAACGAAGGCCAACCCACTTTTTTAAACATTCTGCTAGTAATACTAGCGGACGACAGTTGAAGCAACTATTGTCGGGGTAAGAAATATTTTTACAGATATTTGCCTTAGATAACAAAACGTGAAGATACTGATATATATTGCCTCAGTAACTGCACAATCCCCATTGAAGGACGATGAGATTGGTTTCAAATACTCCCTCGTAGAATCAAATACTCTGCAAAGGAATTTTTCTCTAAATAAATTAAAAAAACATTCACAACATGCAATTATTGAAAGAAACTCTACACTCGTTAAAATAAATTTATTCGTTGCAAAATATTTATTGTGAGAGAAGTCATCATTCACTAAATAAAATAAATCCCTTACAAAATATAATTTACGAGATCAAAATTGTGATTTAGATTATCAAAATTGTACAAGATTTAAACCAAATAGTGATTTAGATTATCAAAATTGTACAAGATCATCAACAACAATGACATGAAATCATTTCAAAATCGTAGTTGTTCAATTAGAACAACTACTAATCAATTCAAATCAAAATCTAGAAACATACCAAAAATATCAAATAATTTCTGCCTTCAAATTGGGATTATTGAAAATTGATAATGGAGGTTCTTGACTAAATTGAGGTTGCCAATGATAAAAGGAAGACCGGTAACAACGCTTGGATACAAGTTTGTTCGGCAAAATTTTTGCATCCATATAAAAATGTGACGTCATTGCATACTTTGTCACTAAATATAAGGATTTATGACGAACCAGTGTTATCACTTATCCACTCATCTAATTAGTGACACACTATTTTCTCGTCATATAAAATTGGTATTTATGACAATAAAAATTGTCATAATTTATTAACTTTTCGTCTTTACAAAATTTTCCTCCAAAATTTCTTAAATTTTTTTGCCTCCAAATCAAATTCTGACAATATTATGTACTTTGTCACTAAATATAAGAATTTATGACGAACCATTTTTGTCATTTATCCACGCATCTAATTAGTGCGACACTATTATCTCGTCATATAAAATTGGTATTTATGACAATAAAAATCGGCATAAATTATTATTTTTTGTCTTTAAAAAATTTTCGTCCAAAATTTTTCAAAAAATTTTTGCCTCCAAATTAAATTGTGACGATATTACGTATTTTTTCACTAAATATAAGAATTTATGACAAATCATTTTTGTCACTTATCCACTCATCTAATTAGTGACAAACTATTATCTCATCATATAAAATTGGTATTTATGACAATATAAAAGGTCATAAATTATTATTTTTCCATCTTTAAAAAATTTTCCTCCAAAAATAATTTTGCCTCCAAATAAAATTGTGATGAATTTGTATTTGGCGTCACTAAATGTGAACATTAGTGACGAAAGCACATTGTCACTAAATTTTACAAATAATTAATGACAAACTATTATGTTGTCAACGAAAGAAATATTTGGTGACAATAAATACTGTCATTAATTATTAAAAAATGTCCCTAAAAGATTTCCCTCCAAAATTTTGGTGCAAAATTCTACCTCCAAAATAACTTGTGACGAAATTTTCTTACTCGTCATCAAATGTGTAAATTAGTGACAATATAAAATTTTGTAATTATTAAATTAAAGGTCGTCACAAAAACAAAAGATTTAGTGACGATTATAAATTTTGTAATTATTAATAAACAAATTGTGACAAAAATTTGTGCGTGGCAAAAAATTCGTCATATAATGTGTGATTTCTTGTAGTGCAACCCCAACAACACAGCTGAGTATGAAAGCTGTATCATGGGGCTAAAACTTGCTCAATCAATTGGCATCAGACGGTTAACTGTCTTTGGGGATTCCGAATTGGTAATCAGACAAACCACTGGAATTTATCACACCAAAGGGCTACATTTGATGTCTTACCATCGGCAGGTTCTACAGATGGCTTTAGAGTTTGAAGAAATATTCTTCCTCAACATTCCTCGGAATAGGAATGACTTTGCAGATGTGCTAGCAACCTTGGCCACTTTGATCAACATACTTGACAAGGAAAACATGCTAACCATCATATTTGCCCGACAAAAGGCACCAGCCTATGGGAACTACATTGGAGAAGTATTGGATGAGCTACCTCCCATCCAACACCCTTGGTATTAACATATCAAGGAGTATCTGCGAGATGGATTTACACCCGCTGAGGCAAGTCCAACTGAAAGAAAGTGAATCCATCGAATGGCTATAAAATTCTACCTGAGCGGAGATGTACTCTACAAAAGAGTTGCAAGACTAGGTCTCCACAGATGTCTGGACAAAGACCAAGCTCAGAGGCTCATTGATGAAATCTATGGTGGAGTATGTGGCCCACACATGAGTGACCCTCTACTTGTTAGGAAGATCCTAAGAACAATGCATTACTAGCTCTCTCTCTCAAAGCTGACTGTGATGATCACGTCAAAAGATGTTACCAATGCCAAATTCATGGGAATGCTATCCACGCCCCTCCAAGGGAGCTCCACAATATGAGTTCGCCCGGGGCATTCTTAATATTGGGAATGGACGTGATCGGCCCCATCGAGTCCAAAGCCAGTAATGGTCATCGATTTATCTTCACCATGATAGACTACTTCACTAAGTGGGTAGAAGCAGTCTCCTTCCCCAGGGTTACAAAAGAAGTTATCATTGCTTTCATCAGAAATAATGTCATTTGTCGATATGAACTGTCGACATCGGGATTTTTAATTGTCCCTTTCCGTTACTTGTTCTTTGGTGTTCTCATTTTAGGTGAGATTTGTTTGAAAAAATAAGTGAAAAAGGTTCGACATGTATAATGTCAACGATGGACTGTTAAGAGTCGCTAATTGGTTTTTTAAATGGTTGTACCAACATAACCGAGAAAAGGTTTGTACATTGACCCAGTGATGTGACACTGTTAAACGGGTCGGTGAAACCGAGATTTATTAGGGTCCGGGGACTTGATTATGCGGAGGGAAGGTGTTAGGCACCCCGCGACATCCGTGTTACCACGCTGACTACTTCTTTTCAAGAAACTATTATCTGAATGTGTGTGTGTGGGTCAATGTGTTGTTATTTAGAAGTAGTTCAAGGCTCGTTCGCACCTATATACACAGGGTTTGAATTTATTTAAAAATTTAATTTTAGTAAGATATGGTAGTGATGTTTTATAAAGGAGGTTTTTTCAAACCCTTGTGCTCAATAGTAATTGAGACCTTTTATACTTCCATTTTATTAAGTGTTCGACTTCATTGATTTTATTTTCGAGATGCGAAGAATCTATAAGAAAATAATGTACAAAATAATGCCGACTTCCTCGTGGGTATTAAAACCATCTGAGGAAATTCAGACACCGCAGAATAATTTATAAGTTACTTACAACTGAAAATGTCCATCACAGGAACCGAATCTAGATCCGATAGGCTGAATCTGTGATAACATGATTCCTAGGCGCACATGATACCACAATTTATATGAAAGCAATAAGCAGGTATATATATATATATATATAAAAGCTATAAATATATATATACAGACATGATCAGCCACCACGAAGCACCTCCATGGGGGATCAGAAAATGTAAATAAAGTTGTAAAAGCTATCAACCACCACGGAGGAAACTTCAGGCGGGACGAAACGTAAATAAAGCTGTAAAAAGCGATCAACTGCCACGAAGTGAACTCCAAGCAGGAGGAAACGTAAAGAAAGTTGTAAAAGCGATAAACCACCACGGAGGAAACTCGAGTGGGGACGAATATATATATATATATATATATATATATATATATATATATAAGTGAATAAACACACTGGATGTAAACCTCAGGAGCTCATCATATATATATATATATATATATATATATATATATATATAAAAGTAGTAAATGCTCCAGACCGAAGTCTAGGCTCATTGAACAAAGTACGACACACAAATCATATATATAAGTATATATATATATATATATATATATATATATATTATATAAAAGCAGATAAACGCTCCAGACCGAAGTCTAGGCTCAATCGAGGCATAACTCGATAATGTTAGTCCATATATATATATATATATAAATATATATGTATAGACAAACTGAAATAAAACCACGAACCGAAGTTCGGGCAAACACATGCAAAACGACTCTCAACGTGATGAAGGGTGTGTGCAAAGATGAAGAGAAAGACTAAAGTGTGTGAGAAGGCTTACAGTGGGCTGCCAAAGTAGACTTCTATATCTTTAAAGTGGATGAAACTCGGCTCCCGCCGGTACAAGAGTAGCTATATGTGAGTTCACAAGTGTATAAAATGGGAAAGCACTCAGTATATTACAAGTACGGAGCAAATTTGACAGGGCTTCCTCGCTCTTCTCTTCTTCAAAATGGCCACCCCAAGCCCTCTATTTATAGAGGGGGGAGCCGCAGGTGTACTTGAGGCTGCCTGGGTTGCCCTGGGTTTGTTGGGTTGGGTCATCTCGTAGTACGTGTACATAGGCACGACAATGTCCGCTCAAACTTTTAGAATTGCAATCCGGGCATCCGACTGAGCTATATAGGACCCATTTCGGATCGCCATTGTCGAGAGTTGTACAATGGCATGGGATTAGAGGTTGTACAAAGTCATGAAGATGGGATGATGTCCTCCGGTCTTCAAGCTTCAAATTCTATCCGTTACCCTACACAATAGTCATTCGGGATTGATTTTCCATTACTCTTGTGGGACATCGTTGTGTAGAGATGTGTGTATGAAATTTTGAGATAACGTGATGTGGATTTAGAGTGGCGAGATGATGCCTTGGCCCCTTACCGGAGTTATCGCCTGTTTGGGCTGATAAAGCAGACGTTGCTCAGGACTTCGCTGAGATTGGACTGCTGCAAGTGTTGAAGGTCCTCAGTATTATCTCTGAGGTGTGTCTGTCCTCCCGGTGTTATCTCTGGGTTGGTACTGGGTGTCTCGTTGTGAGCGCTGAGATTGAACCTAGTTGCATTTAAAACAAGCATTTCTGGGGTTATCACCGAAACTGCATTCCTTGGGGTGATCACCAAGGTTGGTAGCTATTCCCATGATTGGGACTGAGACTGGATACCTCGGGGTTATCTCTGAGATTAATCGATCTTCTCTGGTGTATGTTCTGGTATTGGATCTGCATGCCTCGGGGTTATCTCCGAGGTTGGAATTGTTACTCCTAGTATGCGTTCTGGGGTGGATGCTGAACTTCCGGTAGTATCTGGAATGTATATGAATTGTCTTCCAGGGTTCCGTCTTGAAAGATGAATCTGCCATCCTGCAATGTTAGTGACAGTTGCAAAAATTTTTGAGGGTCTACAAATGCCCCTCTTTATCATACTTATGCAATGCAATGCATGGGTAGGATAAAGAATCATAGACACTTGAAATGCCATAAGACAAAAATGATACTATATGTAGCAACATGATGTAAATGTATGATGCATGTGTGCGGGGTTGTTGTCCAACATGCTGGGGATGATTGCTGAATCCTTGTAATGTTTATCGAGGTTTGGCAATTTTGACCTGATCAGATGTGTGATCCGAATTTGTTAGGAGATTGATGTTGGAGTTATCACCAAAGTTCTGAATCCTTGATACAAACTTAATTCCGAAGAGGTACCTCTTATGTGTAAGAGATCTGTGGGGATAAAGATTTGTCTACTTGAGGATGTGTATAACATATTCCATCATCGATCTTCCTTGATGATGTTGACCTTTCCTGGTTTGTATCGCCAGGATATGTCAAGATTCTGTTGGATTTACTGCCAACAGCAGATGTTGTCAGGATTGCCTGACCTTCGTTAATTTGTACTTCACCGACATGTGAATCAACGAATGAAAACCCTTTGGGATAGACTGTCAAGGCTGCTTGACCTTCGCTGACGTGTGAATCAACGGCTGATACTCTGTGGGCATATTGTCAAGGTTGCTTGACCTTCGATGACGTGTGAATCGGAACATTGTGTTGTGACCCCCATCGGGGATCCACTTGGGACTTATGAATACCAACGTATGCAATCATCGAACAGCTTTCGATGCCTCAATAGGTTTACTTTCCACCGGCTAAAATAACGTTAAGGCTGCTTGACCTTCGTTGATGTGTGGGTCAACGGATGAGCATGCGTTGTAATCCCCACCGGGGTTCCACGTTGTAACCCCCATCGGGGATCCACGTTGTAACCCCCATCGGGGATCACGTTGATCGTTAGGGTAATGACCCGGAGTTGGCGGCATTGGACCTGTACAAGGTATTGCCGAATGTGATTTGTAACAAATTAGATCATTGGCATGGTATACCTCATGCTCGGGCGAATACCAATGAGTGATGTACATAATCAAGGTTCTATCTGAGAAGACTAGGATTGTAGGCTGTTTTGCTCAATCGCGTAGCGTTTTTATTCCCAATTTGACCTTTTCATTATGCAAGAACTCCTTTGCAACTCGAACTGGACTGAGTCGGAGGGGTGGGATATATAAGGGTGCCGCAGATACACCTGCTTCAGCCGTAGATGGACCTGCGGCCAACCGTGGATATTAATATCCTACAGGTTGGTCTCACAAGTCACTTTCAACTTGTGTCGCGAAGAAAAATTCGGAGCTCTCCTTCAGATCTGTTGAGTTCGGGAGATTTTCTGCAAATTCTGTCACCGTACAAGTGTTCTGCACTATCCTGGTAACGTATGCATGTATTTTTTTCCAGTTTTTATCCATTGGAAAATGAATTATCACATGAAATGTATCTAAACACATAGTATTGATTATGTATGCTCAAATGACTTGATAAAAAATATTCAACATAGTAAATGTTAGTATTAAACCATGCTGAACAAAATGATGTGAAAAAATTTAACTTCTGAGACAGTCAAATTGGCACCTTTTTCTGCTATTTTTTATCCTATTTGAGGACAAATGAGCAAAAGGTAAAAAGGCTAAGTACTCCTGATATTGAGGTTAACCTTTTGTTTGATGACTTTGATTTTTTATGTATATATTTTGTATATGACTTTGGGGCAGGTGTGCTACTGAATGGCCACCTAGTCATGTCTATATGCATGTGGATAGTCCTATTTACAAAGGGGACTATGGCAAAAAAATTTCAAAATGTAGGCATTTAATTGGTCATGCATTTTTAACTCTACTGTAGATGTATGTTAAAGTAATGCATGCATGCATGTAGTCATAAAATGCATTTTAAAAAGTTCCAAGTCAAGAAATACCACACCCTTTCTGAGGTTATTTTGATACTTATTATCCAGATATTATGGATCCGGATCAGCCGAGTAGTTCCCGTATAACCACTTCTGGTGTACGGAGGAGGGCTTCTGAAGTGCCTCGACCCTGTTCTATTAGACAACCTCGTCGATTGGTGGAGGCAGTGATACGTCTAGTCCGGGTTGATGTGCCGGACGTTGAGGACGAAGATGAGGATATTTTGACTGAGGACCCCGCTCCTGCTGTACATGTTCCCCGTAGGGTGCTCCCTTGCATTCAGGTGGCAAACCGAGAGCTTCTGGGTGACTTGAACAGACATCCCTCGATGTACTTGCATGCTAACGAGGTATGACATTAGGTCAGGATTTTCCTTCTTTCTGTGACGTGGAGTAAAGGATTCTGATGTTGATCTGCATTTCATGTAGGATCTCGGCTTTACACGGCCTTGAGGGAATTGGTTTAGCATACACTCTATGTATCAGGCTTTTCATCCTGACTATAGAGCGGTAGTGCATGACTGGGGATTTGGGGCATTCTTCTCCATCCTTCCCCGTCGTTGTCCCTGGGGTTAACTCAGGGCATTATCTGAGCGATGGTTTCATCAGACTCAGTCACTCCATCTGTTGGACTGTGAGGTGATGATGACGCCGATGGATTGGCGGTTTATCATGGGTATGGAGTTTGGAAGGGAGCCGGTGCCTTACATGGCTAATATTACCCCTACTACCGTCAGATCCTTGTTAGGAGTTCCGACGGAGGCGCTCAAGGGCAGGACTGTCTGTGCAGGTCCTCTGAGCGTAGATCCTATGAGAGGGCTTTTGACTGAGCCCATGCCTGATGATGTCAGAGTCTGGGATCACATTCTTCGGCGATTATTCCTGATGATCATTAGAGGCTGCTTCATAGGAGATAACTTTTCCACGGTGTCCTTCGTTTTGATCAGCCCACGCGTCATGTGGACCGTATTGGAGAGTATGATTGGGGTTCCAACACCTTTGCCTATTTTCTCAGGGGATGCGTATGCGCTCACAGGGTTTGACTGAGGCTTGGCTAGGATTCTACCAATTCCTACTGGTGAGTATTTCTCTTGTCATTCCCCATTTATAGGTTAAGAGTGTTTACTGACCACAGATGTTTTACCACTGTGTTGGCAGTTTTGGGCCTATAAGAGGCTCCCATGCTTGCGTCATGTGAGTGTGTTAGGTTTAGATACCTATCCACGAGGACGACGATGACATCATTCCATATTGGCGGAGGTCCTTGCAGCTAAGGGTTTCACTCAATGCCGCCTGCAGCTGGAGTGGTTGATAGTTGATATCATCATATGGATTCCCTATTATGGGGAATATTTGGCCATCAGATTTGAGGATGGGTACCCAACTGGCGTCGAGTATGTGATCTCCACCCGAAGAGTTCCTCTCTTTACAGATGGAGGATGGGAGCTCTATCTAGGAGAGCGTGCTATCAGGAGCACCACAGGGGAGATTCGTATACCGATCTTGCCTCCTGTCAGGCGTCATTGACCTGTATCGCAGTCACCCTTCACTGATATCCCATTATTGGGGGTTGATGGCTTTGCATTATTAGAGGGTCCTTGCACTCAGGAGATATTCCATCGTTGGTGGTTCCCTCATGCTATTAGAGCCCAGTCCCGCGCCACTCAGTTCATGGGGTATATGGTTCTAGGATCCGTGATGATGACGGATTGGATAGCTTGTGTCCGAGATCCGACTCATGTGACACAGATTGACAGTTTGACCCACCGACTAGACCAGACACATTTATTTATCCGATATTAGGGCAGAGATCCAGCAGAGGTAGATTCGTTTGATCCTTCCAGCTCAGGCGCTGGCCCCTCAGATGACCCATTTGGTTTTGCCGGCGTAGATCCTCCTCTATATAGGCCTGACATCCCTGTTGATAGAGATCTAGTGACTCAGGAGGAGTTACATCAGGTGGACAGGATTGATGATGTAGACATTGACACCATTGTCTTCTTCTGATGTGTATTCTTGTTATATCTTTTGATAGGCCTCTGTTAGCTATTGGGTGGCTGTGCCCCATTCTCGCTATATCTTTTGATAGGCCTCTATTAGTAGTAGGGCGTCTGTGCCCCATTTCCTTGTATTTGTAGATGTACAGAGATGATGTATTAGATGTTGATATACTTAGGAATGTATGCACAGTTTTTTTCATTCCCTATATCATAATGCCATCTATTATCTGCAATGTATGTATCATGTTATGCATATGTATGTATGTCCAGAGATATTCAACATTGACCCCTAGATGGTCTTATGACACGGCCCGTACAGATGTCTTCTTCGACAGTTAGTCGTATTGATCATACCCCACCATCATTGGTGGCATCCGGTATGCGATCGTGGTATGATAGCATATCACCATCAGACAGGGTGACCGTAGATCATTTGTTGCAGCATACTATGACCCTGTTGATGTTTCAGGTTCCCACATGATTCGTGGATGGCATGCTGGAGCACTGGGTATCGGAGAGGCAGGTTTTTTGATTTGGGACCCTGGAGTTGACTCCCACTCTGGAGGAGTATGCACGGTTGACGATGCTGCGCGCTGGACAAACCTTGCATGCATATGGTTTTGGGGGACATGAGTTGACGGTTCATGACCCTCACTTGATTGAGGCACAGGGTGGTACAGGATGAGCTTACATCTGGCCATGTTATATCCTAGCGTTTTTTGTTTGATAGATTTGGCTCTGAGGATAGTTATACACGAAATTCTGGGGATTTCACCGCACCGGAGGATCATTGGCGTCTAGCCAGGGTGGATGTACTGCTATTATACGTACTATCATATGTTTATATGCCATGGTACATGGATGAGATAGACATTGGACTCATCATGGCAGTGAGAGCTCTCAGGGAGGGTCATACCATTATACCAATGATTATAGCAGAGACTCTGAGGTCAGCTACATACTGATGCACTGAATCAACAAGAGTGTTTACAGGCAACTCGATCATGCTTTACGTGTGGTTTATGTCACATGTGAGACCGATCGACACTTTTAGACGGCATGGGTATTGTTTCACCCATGATATAGCCATGTCATACTCCTTTTCAGCCATCGGAGTGTATAGACGCTATGTCTTGGTCGATGTTCTTGGTGGATATCAAAGATCCATTTGTCATACTACAGTGTTTGGGGCTTAGCTCACCTTACAGCTTTATTACTCATGCTCCGGGCATAGACTACCTCCCTCTGGCTAGTTTGAGGGGTATAACTACCTAACACCCGCTGGCCATGATGTCGCAGTTTGACCAGTTTCAGGACTTTCATCATTTCGAGGGGCACTAGGTCATCGTGTAGCTTCTCGCTATCTATCAGCAGAGGACTGATCCCATGTCTATGCTTGTTGGGATCAGCGTGAGGTAGCGGTTTTCTCTATGAGCCATCCGGGTTGTTCGTCAGAGTATTCTGCGTGGATGGAGACAAAGATTCTATCAGTTGCGGCAATATCCATAGTACCGAATAGTGATTCAGATGATGTAGAGCCCATGGAGGACATTGCTTCCCACATCGAGGAGGAGCTACTTGCTGGGTTGCCAGCATTTCCCCTAGATTCTCCCAGTACCAGCACTGTCGTGATACAACATTTGGCACAGTACTTCGAGCAGAGTCTTCATCTGATGACCTTCGAGAGAGACCAGGCTAGAGCCTTGATGTTGATTTCCCTTGATGGGATATATGTAGCTCTGTTAGAGAGAGACGATGCATTAGCTCTCAGAGATGCCGCTGTTGTTGAGCGGGATGAGGCCAGATTAGCCAGAGATGCAGTGATAGTTGAGCGGGATAGTGCCATATCTGCCCGGGATGTAGCCGTCACAGATAGTACTGCAGTGAGGTCCCTTACCATTGGCATGATCGCAGAGATGAGCACTTATATTGATGAGCATATGATCACCATGCAGATGGCTGCAGATCTGTTGGGTCGTGTGGACACCCTTGTATAGGAGACCATAGCTTCGCCTCCTTCTTCTGAGAGGGATGCCATGGTGGGCTTGTTAGCTCGCATATACCCTGACTTGTAGATGTGCTTGATATTTTCCTACACAGACTAGCATAGCCATTTTGTCCTGTACAGTTTACATTATGTATATCAAACAACATTATATATAGTAGGGAAATATATTTTTTGTCACTTCCCTTTTAGATATGTCTGTTGCTTGCTTGATATTTGCATGTTTCTTCAGGGCTTGTGATCTTGATTTATTCTAAATTCCTCCTGGATGGATGGACATTGAGTTGTCTATGGACATTTCAGAATGGATCATTGATCTGTGTGTATCCCTACCATCTTTGGTGTCTTAGTACTGGTTTCTGTATGGAAATATGGAGAGGAGTGTGGCTTTCCTCTCTGAGATTGACAGCACCACAGATGGTCGCCAGTACTTCTATTTATAAGAAACTTAGTTAATTCCATCTCTTATGGATTAGTGTTGCTCTTTGAGGCATAACCGCAGCTTAGATGGTCGACGAATCTCTTATTTAAGAGGAGTTCAGGTAATTCCATCCCTTTGGTCTGAAGCCGAATGAAATGTAATGGATTGAAGGATGATCCCAATACCAGTTGACAAAGGTTTGTGTTTTGGTAGGGGGTGAGACCGAACCATAAATGGCTGCCTACGTACTCCTATTTGAAGAGGAGATTAGGTCTGCGTAGTTCGAACCTGGTGTAAGAGGTTCAACGCTGTATGTGGCAGGAATGGTGTAGGAGGGTTTTTTTTTTTTGTTTTTGTAAAGGGAAGGGGGTAGAAATGTTTTTGTTGTTTTTATTTTATTGTGACCGGGCCATATGAAATGGTTGCCTACGTACTCCTATTGAAGAGGAGATCAGGACGACGTAGTTCACCCCTCAAGGTGAGTGGAAAAACGTGATCCCATGTGCAGGTCAGAATGCGGGGAAGAGAAAGTTTGATCCTAGGTTGAGGATAAACTACAGGCTTGAGAAAGTTTGATTCCATGTTTGGGGGTAACAAACTGTAGGCGCGAAAAGGTTCAATCCCTGGTGGGATGACCAAAGTCGTAGGAACGTAGAGAAGCCAGGTTGCTGGCTTGAAAAGTATGTTTCCCTAAGGGGCAAAGAGTGGAAAAGAGTTGTATGTTGTAAGAAGGTTAAAGAACTGGAATGACTTGTGATCTGATGATCCAACACCAGGATGTTTACTTGATGGTAACTTCAGACATAGTACTGTTTCACGATGTCCGAGTTGATGAGTTGTGGAAATTCATCGTCGTCCATTTCTTGCAATCTCAGAGCGCTTCCTATCAATACTTCCTTGACAACAAATGGGCCTTCCCAGTTAGGAGCGAATTTTCCCTTAGATTGATCTTGGTTGTCAAGGATCTTCTTCAAAACCAAGTCATATTGTCTAAACTGCCGTAGCTGGACTGTTTTGTTGTAGGATTTGGCGATCCTTTGTTGATATAACTGACCATGGAAGATAGCCTTGGTTCGCCTTTCGTCTATTAGAGACAATTGGTGATACCTGTCTTGTACCCATTGATCTTCCTCTAGCTGAGCGTCTATCAACACTCTGAGGGATTCCATTTCAACTTCTATGGGGAGCACTGCTTCCATCCCATAGGTTAATGCATAGGGGGTTTCCCCAGTGGAAGTACGCATTGAGGTTCTGTAGGCTAACAGAGTAAAAGGCAATAAGTCAGGCCATTCTTTGTGATTGGCGGACATCTTTTGCATGATCTTCTTAATGTTTTTGTTAGCTGCTTCAACAACACCATTCATCTTTGGATGGTAAATGACTGAGTTAAGATGTTTGATGTGGAATTTACTGCATAACTCCTTCATCATTTTGTTGTTGAGGTTCTTAGCATTATCTGACACAATCACCTATGGTTGTCCATATCGACAAATGACATTGTTTCTGATGAAAGCAATGATGACTTCTTTGGTAACCCTGGGGAAGGAGGCTTCCTCTACCCACTTGGTGAAGTATTCGATCATGGTGAAGATAAATCAATGACCATTACTATTTTTAGGCTCAATGGGCTCGATAACGTCCATTCCCCACATTGAGAAGGGCCAAGGCGAACTTATATTGTGGAGTTCCCGTGGAGGAGCGTGGATAGCATTCCCATGAATCTGGCACTGAAAACATCTCCTGACGTGGTCATTGCAGTCAGCTATGAGAGATAGCCAGTAATTTCCTATCTTGAGGACTTTCTTGACAAGGAGGGGGCCACTCATGTGGGGGCCACAGACTCCACCATGGATCTCATCCATTAGCCTTTGATCTTGGTCTTTGTCCAAACATCAGAGGAGACCTAGTCCTGCATCTCTTTTGTAGAGCGCATCTCCACTCCGGTAGAATTTCATAGCAAGTCGATGGATCCGCCTTTTCTCAGTCGGGCTAGCCTCAGCGGGTGTAGATCCATCTTGTAGATATTCCTTGATATGTTGATACCAAGGATGCTGGATGGGAGGTAGCTCATCCGATACTTCTCCAACATAATTCCCATAGGTTGGGACCTTGTGTAGGGAAATTATGACACTTGGCAAGTGTCCTTTGTCAGATATGCGAACCAAGTAGGCCAAAGTTGCTAATACGTCTAGAAAGTCATTCCTATTACGAGGAATGTGTAGAAATGAGATTTCTTTGAACTCCAAAACCATCTGTAAAACTTGCTGATGGTAAGGTAGCAAATGTAGTTCCTTGGTTTGATAGATTCCCGTGGATTGTATGATTACCAACTCTGAATCCCCAAGGACAGTTAAATGCCTGATGCCCATTGAACGGGCAAGTTTTAGCCCCATGAGACAGCCTTCATACTCAGCTGTGTTGTTGGTGCTGACCAACTGCTATTTGACGGCGACGGGATACTGCTCCCCCGTACCAGATACTAGAACTGCTCCAGCTCCAGCGCCTTCCATATTAATAGATCCATCGAAATACATCTTCCATGTTTTGTGTGTGTCGTATTGATGGTGTTGCTGAATTGTCATTATTCCTTCGTTGGGGAAGTATGTCTCCAAGGGTTTAAAGTCCCCTGAAGGTGTAGCGGCCAGTTGATCCGCAATTCCTTGGCCTTTGATGGACTTTTGAGTCACGTAGACGATGTCAAATTGTTGTAGGATCAACTGCCATCTGGATAGACAACAATTTAACATGGGTTTATTGAACACGTACTTGAGAGGGTCCACGCGGGATATGAGATGGGTTGTGTTACCATGGAGGTAATGTTGTAACCTCACAGAAGCCCATGCTAAAGAACAACAAGTCTTCTCAATTAGAGTGTACTTGTGTTCACTGCCGCTGAATCTTTTGCTGAGGTAATAGATAGCTCGTTCTTGGCCTCTATCGTCTTTCTGTCCCAGCATGCAGCCCATGGAATTGCCAGTTATGGATAAGTACATGAACAGGAGAACATCATCCCTGGGTGGTACCAAAATGGGTGCTTTGACTAGCTGTTCTTTAATTGTGAGGAAGGCATTAAGGCATTTTGTCACTCATCATTCCATTTCATGGAGGAGTTCTTTCTTAATAGCTTGAAGATTGGCTCACAGGTTGCTGTGAGTTGAGAGGTAAAACTGCTAATGAAGTTGATTCTTACCAAAAATCACCGTATTTCCTTCTCTGTCTGAGGAATGGGCATTTCCATAATGGCCTGGATTTTGGTAGGATCCAGCTCAATCCCTTTGTGGCTGACTAAAAATCGTAGCAACTTGCCTGATTTAACGCCAAAGGCGAACTTGGCTGGATTCAACTTCAAGTTGTACTTACGCAACCTATTGAATAACTTTCTGAGATGGTCTAAGTGATCTTCCTCCTTCTGGGATTTGACAATGATGTCATCCACGTAGATCTCTATCTCTTTGTGCATTAAGTCGTGGAAGAGAGTCATCATAGCTCGTTGATAGGTGGCTCCGGCATTGATGAGGCTGAATGACAACCTTCTATAGCAAAAGGTTCCCCAAGGCATGATGAAAGCAGTTTTCTCACGATCTTCCTCAGCAACCATGATTTGATGGTACCCCACAAAGAAATCCGCAAAGGAGTACATGCAGTATTGAGCAGTATTATCAATGAGAATGTGGATAAATGGCACGGGAAAGCTATCTTTAAGGCAAGCTTTATTTAGGTCCTGGTAATCCACGCAGACTCACACCTTCCCTCCGGGTTTAGGCCCGGGAACAATGTTGGATATCCACTCAGGATATGTGGACACCATGATGATTCCAGCTTGAAATTGTTTCACAATTTCTTCTTCCACCTTTAAACTCCACTCACGTTTCAACCGCCTGAGATTTTACTTGATTGGCTTGAATCCCTCTTTAATGGGAAGGTGATGAAGTACGATGTCAGTGGACAAACCCACCATGTCTTCATGAGACCATGCAAACACATCCTGCAATTGGGTTAATAGCGTAACCATGTCATTCCTTTGGTTTGGGGTAAGGTCTGAACCAATCTGGATTAACTTAGGGCTTTCTAAGGTTCCGAGATTGAAGGAAGTGGTTTGATCAAGGTTGGGTTTAGGTTTGTCGTTGACCCATTCTTGAATTTCAGGAGGCACCTTAATGTCCTCATGTACTTCCATCAAAGCTGAATTCAACTCTACATCAAAGGTACAATCCTTGTGGAGAAGAGGCACCGTATCAACAAGTACAAGCACATCTAAATTCAGGGTCCTGAAACAAAATATGCTTTCACTTAGTATATATGAAATGTTTTGATCATACACAGTGTTAGCATATACTGACAAAATGAACTGCTAATAGTGTACAGAAAAATAAGCAGTTATGATATCTACAGGGCAAAAAGAGTTTCTACCCATTTTACGCTTGTCAACCAATGCAATGAGTGCTGCTCTAATTGGCAAAGGCAAAGTCCGGGTGGACTGCAGTGATGGAGGGATTGTCATTGTCCTCCATTTCCTGAATGATGGCCATTATGTCTGGGCAATCATTGTCTGGGGTGTATCTATTTGTATGTTCATCATGAACGATGATGCGTATGCCTGACATCATCCGAATGACGTCCTGCTTGATTCTTCGTTCCTCTTCCTCCACAGCGGGATCTGGAACAAAGACCTCTTTCACCTTCACCGATATTGGCTTGGGAAATAACATAGCCATTACATTGGCTGGCACCTTTACAGGAGGTTGTGCGGACTCAGCAGTTGAAAGTGTAGATAAACGTCGTGTAACTGAAGCTGGAGGAATCTGAGGATGTTTTTGTGGATTCCTATTACTAGAACTGGCATAATAGCCTATCCCAACTGTTCCAGTTTGACTGACAACTTGGATGGGGTACTTGATACCGATGATGATCTTACTCACCTTCGTCTCCTACCGATAACCCAATGACATCATTTCTTGAGTAATGAGCATTACCTTGGCGAGATATCTTAGGTTCGGAAATGGCGTTCCAATAGCATGGTATCGGTGTTGCTTACTTCCAAGGCATGAAAAGCGACCCGGGCTCAACATCTCGCATTGGCGTTGATGAATGGCATGTACCGCGTGTTGAGGACACTCTGGTTCAGCATTAACCGTGACCAGGCTATTGTTGATAATGTATTTCAACTGTTGATGAATGGTGGAGGGAACTTCCCCTGCCATATGAATCCATGGTCGTTCCAAGAGCAGGTTGTATCCCGAATCTATCTTGAGCAAGTGGAAAGATACGCAAAATATATGGGGACCAATTTCGATTGGCAGTTCAATTACTCAATAGAATTCCGTGGGCTCAAAAAAAGCTTTGATGACCGTATGGCTGCTCCGAATTCGGTTGGGATTGATATTCATCTTTACCAAGGTAGTGTATGGACAGATATTTAGAGATGAGCCTCCATCAATCAAGACTCCAGCTAGCATATATCCGGAGGACAGGACCGCAATGTGCAAAGGCTTGCAATGAGTGGTCTCTTCGGGCGGTATGTCATCATCAGTGAAGGATATCACATTGTTGTTGAAAATGTGATCAACCAAGTGTTGAAATATTTCTATATCCACTGATGTTGGTAGATAGGCTTCTTCTAAAACCTTTATCAAGATTTTCATGTGATCCTCGGAAGTTAAAACCAAGTCCAGGATTGAAATTTGGTGTGGAGCTTCTCTTAAGCTTAAAACCACCTTGTCTTTGTTATAACCCATAGTGCGGAGGAATTTTTCAATCTTCTCCACGGGTATTTTCCCCTTTGATTTGATGGTAGTCTTCATCACACGTTAGGGAAGATACATTGGATTCTCCTTCGACACTGCAGCATTTGTATGTGAGGTGGATCCTTCACCTTCTCCATAATTCCATGGTACTTTGTGCAAGCTAACAATAGGATATTGTGCTCTGTATGGTAAGTTGATTGGCTCGGGAGCAGCCACTTTCAAAGGATTGTTGCTTCCTCTGAGTTGAATTGCTGGTATGTGAGTGATCCGTTAATGTCATCAACCTCAATGGATATGAGTTCTACCAGACTCTTCCACTTAGTAGGACAAGTATTCTCACTCCCATGTAACACAGTATCATCGTCTGCTAGTTGCAGGACAACGCTGTTAATGAGATTCTGGATAAGGTGGCGGAGTGCCCAGCATTCTTCTGTGCTGCGACCGTGAGAATGGGAGTGATATTGACATACTCCATCAGAATTGTATCATCTAGAACGTGGATTGATTGGAGGTAAAAGGGAAGAGATTATTCCGTCATTGATTAGCATCTGAAGGATTTCCTCCATAGGTTGGCCCAAGTGCGTAAATTCCCTTCTGTTGGCAAAATCCTGACGGGCTCTGGCATTCGCTCTCTTTGTCACTTTGTCTTCCAGCATTTCATTTTCTGAAAGTGACGAGGGAATATTCATGACAAGAGGCAGGAGACTAGCATGCTCCTAGCTGATTAACTGGCGTGTCACTTGATGCTGATAAGTCACCAGTTTTGCCAATTGCTCTATTTTCTTGCATAGAGCTTTTATCTTACGTTCCATTACGAACTGGAACTTGGCATAATCCCACTTGTCAACACCGTCTTTAGGGGTCTGGGAGGATTCGCAGTTGAAATTGGAACTCTGTCCATTGCTCTAATTAATAATGTTTACATCTTCTTCTTTGTGTTGAGGAAGAGGGTTATCTTTAACGTGAGACTGATTTGGTTTGGTAACCACGATCTCACCGTTGTCTATCAGGTCTTGGATCTTGTGTTTCAAGGCCCAACAATCCTAAGTATCATGTCCAGGTGCCCCGGCATGATAAGCACATTTCCGAAAGCAAACATTGAAACCCCGTCCCATTAGAAATTTGGTGGTGGAAGAAGATGTGTGATTTTCTTCTGTATTGTCAGAAGAGTGAGAATATTCTAGAGTGTGTCCCCTAAGGGTGTGAACACTCGAGGGCATTTGACTTCTCCACCTTTTGGTATTGGAGGGTTCGAAGATTGTGCTTGAAAGGGAGTGTAACTTCTCCTTTGAGTATGCATGTTCTGATTTCCTTTTTGACCCTATAGTATCAGGGAAACATCTTCCTCTTTCTTTTTATGGACCCCCCGGGGGTTGTTTCCATAATTTCTGGATTGGATGTGATCAGCAACAGCTTTAAGGGCAGCTAGGTCTTGAGTTTTTCTGAACTTCAATCCCATCTCAGCCATCTCCCTATGTTTGACCACTTCAGAAAATGGTTTACCGATTCCAGCTAAAACTCTTTCATAGAAAGGGGCTTCTTGTATGTCTATGAAAGTCATGACCATCTCTGATTCTGTTATGGCATGAATAACTTGGGCAGCCACGTGTCTCCACCTTTGAGCATACTCTCTGAAAGGCTCGTTAGACTGTTTCTTGACCTTGGTAATCTGATACCAGTCAGGAGCCATTTGAGACTGGAAGCTGTATTGAGTAAGGAAAGCAAGTGCTAGCTCTTCCCAACTATAGATCTTTTAATTATCTAATCTGGTATACCATGAATGGGCTTCTCCAATTAGACTCTTCTGGAACAGCTGCATTCTGAGCTTCTCGTCCTCTGCATAAGATCTGAGTTCTCCAATAAACACCTTCAAATGTGTGTAAGGATCTCCTAACCCGTCATATTTTTTGAAGTCAGGAGTCTTAAATTTTTCTGGATAATGAGCACCAGGGAAAATGCAAAGGTCAGCATATGAAACACTCCCGTGTGTTCCAATTCCTTTGATAGTATGTAGGGTCTCTTCCATTTGGAGGACTTTCTTTTTGATGTCGCCGGTGTCTTAATCTCCTGTGAGATGGGTGGCATCATGAGTTTTGTTGGTCGTATCCAACTGCAGTTCAGGTATTGTAATGACCTGGGTTCCCCCTTGTATAGAGGATTCAAAGATGTACGGGTATCTTTGGACCACGAGTAGATCGGTGTAGTTCTTTAAGTAGAACAACCAAATCTATAATTTGTTTGCTTAATCCATCAAATTCTTTATGAAATCGGATTAAGATCGATCTCGGTGGGATGACGACATGATTGATTGTAGAAGCTTGCGACCTTTTTTGGATTTCGACCGGTAGTAGGTCCGATTGGTTCCAAATGAAGACTTGCATAGTTTAGTCTTTAGGGAATGTGTAAAACATAACATGCTATGTGATGTGTCCATTTTAGGAATTTTATCCTGTAAAACGGATGTCAGCTGTTTGTAGCATGTAAATTTAAATATGTATGTGTACACATTTCTTCATATTTCTCATTACATGGAGATAGATATGGATGAAATTACAAGTAATTGGGCTTACAATTAATGAGAAAGCATGAAGAGACTTTCCTCCATTTTGGGTTTATAAGAGGCTGACCTATCTTAGGTTACTCTCGCGGCTTTTTGGCATGAAGGTTACCAAATCATCGCAATTTACTCAACGGGAAATTAATCCGGTCTTTCAACTAGAGCGAATTTGGGTGGTGCCTTTCCTAAGCCTCGCGGGAATTAGTCTTCCTACGAGTCCAGTAATCAAACACCGACAGGATAACCTCATGGTGGAGGGACCACACAACATACATTCACATACATTGCGTTTCACCGTATGGTAATGATGACATGTCCGAAGCACTAATATCATAAGCAAATATGGTGCGAAGCACTAAGTGCAATAAGTAAATGCATTCGTACATATTCATCATAAATGTAAATGCAACATCCACACACAAGCAGATAATAGTTTTAAAAAGATTGTAATAGCGGCTTAAGTCCTTTTACTGGTGTCCCCAGCAGAGTCGCCACCTGTCGACGTCGGGATTTTTAATTGTCCCTTTCCGTTACTTGTTCTTTGGTGTTCTCATTTTTGGTGAGATTTGTTTGAAAAAACAAGTGAAAAAGGTCCGACATGTATAATGTCGACGATGGACTGTTAAGAGTCGCAAGTTGGTTTTTTAAATGGTTGTACCAACACAACCGAGAAAAGGTTTGCACATTGACCCAGTGATGTGACACTGTTAAACGGGTTGGTGAAACCGAGATTCATTAGGGTCCGGGGACTTGATTATGCGGAGAGAAGGTGTTAGGCACCCTCCGACATCCGTGTTACCACGCTGACCGCTTTTTTTCAAGAAACTATTATCTGAATATGTGTGTGTGGGTCAATGTGCTGTTATTTGGAAGTAGTGCGAGGCCTCGTTCGCACCTATATACACAGGGTTTGAATTTATGTAAAAATTTAATTTTAGTAAGATATGGCAGTGATGTTTTATAAATGAGGTTTTTTCAAACCCTTGTGCTCAATAGTAATTGAGACCTTTTACACTTCCATTTTATTAAGTGTTCGGCTTGATTGATTTTATTTTCGAGATGCAAAGCATCTATAAGAAAATAATGTACAAATAATGCCGACTTCCTCGTGGGTATGAAAACCATCTGAGGAAATTCAGACACCTAAGAATAATTTACAAGCTGCTTACAGCTGAAAATGTCCATCACATGAACCGAATCTAGATCTAAAGGCTGAATCTGTGATCACATGATTCCTAGGCGCACACGATACTACAATTTATATGAAAGCAGTAAGCATGTATATATATATTAAAGCTATAAATATATATATACAGACATGATCAGCCACCACAAAGCACCTCCATGGGGGATCAAAAAATGTAAATAAAGCTGTAAAAGCTATCAACCGCCATGGAGGAAACTCCAGGAGGGACGAAATGTAAATAAAGCTGTAAAAAGCGATCAACTGCCACGAAGTGAACTCCAGGCAGGACGAAACGTAAAGAAAGCTGTAAAAGCGATAAACTACCACGAAGGAAACTCCAGGTGGGACGAATATATATATATATATATATATATATATATATATATATATATATAGCGAATAAACGCACCGGATGTAAAATCCAGGCTCATCGAACAGAGTTCGACACACAATTAATATATATATATATATATATATATATACATATATATATATATATATTAAAGCAGTAAACGCTCTAGACCGAAGTCTAGGCTCATCGAACAAAGTCCGACACACAGTTTATATATATATAAGAATATATATATATATATATATAAGCAGATAAACCCTCCAGACCAAAGTCTAGGCTCAATCGAGGCATAACTTGATAACGTTAGTCCATATATATAAATATATATGTATAGACAAACTAAAAATAAAACCACGGACCGAAGTCCGGGCAAACACACACAACACGACTCTCAACGTGAAGAAGGGTGTGTGCAAAGATGAAGAAAAAGGCTTAAAGTGTGTAAGAAGGCTTACAGTGGGCTGCCAAAGAAGACTTCTATATCTTTAAAGTGGATGACCCGCCGGTACAAGAGTAGCTATATGTGAGCTCACAAGTGTATAAAATGGGAAAACATTCAGTACATTACAAGTACGGAGCAAATTTGACAGGGCTTCCTCGCTCTCCTCTTCTTCAAAATGGCCACCCCAAGCCCTCTATTTATAGAGGGGGGAGCCGCAGGTGTACCTGAGGCTCCCTAGGTTGCCCCGAGTTTCTCGGGTCGGGTCATCTCGTAGTACGTGCACATAGGCACGACAATGTCCGCTCGAACTTTCAGAATTGCAATCCGGGCATCCGACTGAGGTATATAGGACCTATTTCGGACCGCCGTTATCGAGAGTTGTACAATGGCATGGGATTAGAGGTTGTACGAAGTCATGAAGATGGGACGATGCCCTCCGGTCTTCAAGCTTCAAATTATATCCGTTACCCTGCACAATAGTCACTCGGGATTGGTTTTCCATGATTCTTGTAGGACATCGTTGTGTAGAGATGTGTGTATAAAATGTTGAGACGACGTGATGTGGCTTTAGAGTGGCGAGATGATGCCTTGGCCCCTAACCGGAGTTATCGCCATTTTGGGCTGATAAAGTAGACGTTGCTCAGAGCTTCGCTGAGATTGGACTGCTGCAAGTGTTGAAGGTCCTCAGTATCATCTCTGAGGTGTGCATGTCCTCCCGTTGTTATCTCCGGGTTGGTATTGGGTGTCTCGTTGTGAGCGCCGAGATTGAAGCTAGTTGCATTTGAAAAAAGAATTTCCGGGGTTGTCGCCGAAACTTCATTCCTTGGGGTGATCACCAAGGTTGGTAGCTATTCCCATGATTGGGACTAAGACTGGATACCTCGGGGTTATCTCCGAGATTAATCGCTCTTCTCCAGTGTGTGTTCCGGTATTGGATCTGCACGCCTCGGGGTTATCTCTGAGGTTGGAATTGTTACTCCTAGTATGCGTTCTAGGGTTGATGCTGAACTTTCGGTAGTATCCGGAATGGATATGAACTGTCTTACAGGGTTCCCTCGTAAAAGATGAATCTGCCATCCTGCAATGTTAGTGATAGGTGCAGAAAATTTCGAGTGTCTACATGGACAACCAGAAGTAATTGTATCAGACAATGCTAAGAATCTCAACAACAAAATGATGGAGGAGTTATGCAGTAAATTCCACATCAAACATCTCAACTCTGTCATCTACCGTCCAAAGATGAATGGTGCTGTTGAAGTGGCTAACAAGAATATCAAGAAGATCATGCGAAAGATGTCCGCCAATCACAAAGGATGGCCTGACTTATTGCCTCTGACTTTATTAGCCTACAAAACATCAATGCACACTTCCACTGGGGCAACCCCCTACTCATTAACCTATGGGATGGAAGCAGTGTTCCCCATAGAAGTGGAAATGGAATCCCTCAGAGTGTTGATAGATGCTCAGCTGAATGAAGACCAATGGTTACAATATAGGTATCACCAATTGTCGCTAATAGATGAAAGGCGAGCCGCTGCTATATTCCATGGTCGGTTATACCAACAAAGGACCGCCAGATCCTACAACAGAAAAGTCTGGCAACAGAATTTTAAATAACATGACTTGGTTTTGAAGAAGATCATTGCCAACCAAGATCAGTCCAAAGGAAAATTTGCCCCAAACTGGGAAGGCCCGTTTATTGTCAAGGAGGTATTGACATGAGGCGCTCTCAGATTACAGGAAATGGATGGCGATGAATTTCCACAGTTCATTAACTCGGACACTTTGAAACGGTACTATGTCTGAAGTTACCATCAAGCAAATGTCCTGGTTTTGGATCACCAAATCCCCAGTCAGTTCAGGTTTTCTAAACCTTTCTCACTACATACAACCTTTCTTAACATCCATTTGCCCCATCAGGGAAAAACACACATTCTAACCAGCAGCCTGGTTTCGGATCATCAGATCTATCATACACTCTCAGGTTATCCCACTAGGGATTAAACCTTTCTCACTTTCAGTTTGTCCTGTACATGGGATCAAACTTTTCATTTGCAATCTATCATGTACATGGGGTGAACTACATTGACCTGATCTCCCCAATACACGGGAGTACGTAGGAAGCCATTTTTATGGTCCGATCTCACCACAGAAAAAAACAAAAAACAAAACAAACACATCTCTACACCCACTTTACCACATACAACGTTGAACCTTTACACCACGTTCGAACTACACAGACCTGATTTCCTCTTTAATAGAAATACGTAGGTAGCCATTCATGGTTCAATCTTACCCCCTACCAAAACACAAACACTTGTCAATGATACTGGGATCATCCTTCAATACACCACACTTCATCGGCTTCAGACCAAAGGGATGGAACTACCTGACCTCCCCACATAAATGGGAGAATCGGCGACCATCTAAGCTGCGGTTGACTCCTCAAAGAGAAACACCAATCCATAAGAGATGTAACTAACTGGGCTCCCCCATACAAAAGAGTGCCGACGACCATCTGTGGTGTGGTCAACCTCAAAGAGAAAAGCCACACTCTTCTCCATACACCAGTCTCAAGACACCAAAGATGGTAGGGAATACATACTTATCAACGATCCATTCTGAAAGATCCTGAGACATCTCAAAGTTCGTCCATCAAGGAGGAGTTCAGAATACATCCATATCACAAGCCCTAGAGAAATAGGTAAATATCAAACAAGTATAAGGCACAACTAAAAGGGAAGTGAATCAACATATATTTCCCTGCCATATATAATATTGTTCGATATATACAATATGAGTAAGCTAGTTTGTGCAGAAAAATACAAGCCCATCTACAAGTCAGTGTGTATGCGGGCTATCAAGTCCAACATGGCATTCCCTCTCAGAAGAAGGAGGTAACGTTGTGATATCCTGCCCAAGGGTCTCTACACTAGCCAACAGATCCACAGCTAACTGCATGGTGACACTATTCTCATCAATATACGTGCTCATCTCTACAATGATGCCAGTAGTAAGTGACCTCACTACAAAACTATCTGTAACAACGATATCTTGGGCAGATATAATGCCATCCCGCTTAATAATCACTACATCTCTAGATGATCTGGCCTTATCCCGCTCAACAACAATGGTATCTCTATGAGCTAAGGCATCATCTCTCTCTAATAGAGCAGTATCTCTCCTAGCAAGAGAGGTCAACATCAAGGCCCTAGCCTGATCTCTCTCGAAGGTCATCAGATGATGACTCTGCTCTAAATACTCTGTTGATTGCTGGATCACAATAGAAGTCATGCAGGGAGAATCTATAAGAGTTGCTGATAACCCAGTGAATAGCTCCTCCTCGGTGGGAAAATCAATGTCCTCCATGGGCTTCCCACTGTCAAACTCAATCCTCGGCACGGTGGATACAACCCCGACCGATGTGATCTCTGCCTCCATCCATGCAGAATACTCTGTAGAACGTTCCGGATAGCTAACAGTAAACTCAGCACTCTCACGCTGATCCCAACATGCATACACCCATGATCTATCCTCTGCTGACAAATGCCGAGAAGACAAATGCTGACCCAATGCCCCCTCAAAAGGATGAACATCCTGGAACTGGTCAAACTATGACATCACAACCAGTGGGTGATATGTGGTCATGCCCTTCAAACCAGCCAAAGGGAGATAATCCATGCCAAAATGTCAAATGAAGCTGTAGGGAGAGCTGAGCCCGTACATGACAAAATGTCAAATGTATCCTCGATCCCTACCAAGAACACCTGTAACAACCCCAAAATTTAAATAATTTAATTCTCAACATCGGTCGTTAACAATACATTAACCTCTAATTTTACATCATTAAACAATAATACAACCATTGAAATTTGTGGAATAATTAAAATTTTCTATTACAAACTATTTTCTTTCCCAAAACTTTCAACCTTTACATCTAAATATCTCGAAATTATTTTAATACTACAAGAGTTTACATCGCAAAACAATATTACAATTCAACATTAATACATTATTCGAAACCTTAAACATGGTTCAAATAATAATAACACAACCAAAGTGTATAAATCTTCAAGTATCACATCTGATTCATGTCTTTCAAGTAAGACATAACTTTACCTTGAATCTTGAACCTACAAAAATGGTTATTTGCAAGGTTGAGCTCGACGACCCAGCAAAATCTAACAGTTTTCATGCATCACATAGCACATAATAACATGTTCAACATATAACATACATACTGCAGTTCATATAACAAGTATAAAGGTTGAGTTCCATACTCAATCAACATGCTTTAAGCAATCAACGTAGTCATAGATTGACTTTAACATTTCATACTTTCAATATATATATAACACATCATGCTCTTTGCAATAAAGATTTAAAATAGTTAATCATCAAGTTCACATTGCAAATAGGAACTGAAAGACTTGCCTGATTCGTTGCTTACCAACTACAGCTTACTGCCTTGCGTTTATCCTACAATAGTTTAGAAGTTCATATATACAAGCATTAGTTACATATACACAATGAAATCAATTAGATTGTATTTACTTTTCATCTTATCCTTTTATTTCAAAACATTTCCTTCTAATCGTAACTCGATGTTCAATCTAGTGTTTAAGTCTTGTTACGACATCTCTTTGTTCAATTAGTTTAATTACATTAAAATTCCTTTTCCTTCTCATTACATTCCACTTTAATTGACACTTGACATTCAGTTAAGTCTTTAACCTTGTCTTTATATCACCTTAGATGTATAATGTTTGTTAACATTATTTTAGTTAACCTTCATCTCGTATTTCTTTATACTTCTCTTTTAGTCGACACTTAGCATTCGGTTAAGCCGTCATAACTTGATATTACATTATATTAATGTATTATCTTCATTAAAGTTAATTAAATCAACTTCCATCTCATGCTTTTAAATTACTTCATTCAAATGGTTACTTAACATTTAGTCAAGTTCTTATAATCTTGCATCTACATCCTTTTAGATGTATATTAGGTTAGTTAAATTACTTAACTTAACCTTCCTATCATTATTTAAATTTTATTTTATACTTTCAAGTTATTTCTTTTAATTGGTAATTAATATGTGGTTAAGTTCTTCACTTATGTCTCTACATCATTATCTTGCATGCTAAACTAGATTAGACCCTTGCTTGACAATCCTCAAATAAACAGACTTCTCCTGCGCTTGGGCTCGAGAGACGCAGCAGCATGCCACGCTCCAAGCCTCAGTAACCAGCAAGCAGCCTATCACTGTTGGTATGCACTCATGAGAAGACCAGCTGGCGTAGGCTGCGCCATTTCTGTCAGTGGTAATGGCGCTAATTTGCCATGCCTGCATGAAAACTTGCAGCACTTCATTATTGCACAGTCCACCACACCAACTCAACCAATTCCACCGAATTTCACAAAACATAACATCTAAAATTTTGTGATAACCTCACTAAACATGCTACTCTTCATTCTCACTACATAAAGATTATATATATTCAATTTTAAGGAATCAAAACCCCAATTTTGCCAATTTCATCATTTTTACACTTTTAGTGAATTCGATCGCCACGAATTCGTTTCTTAATCAATTGATACGATTCAAACTACGTCGCTTTCGTTTCTTAACATACTAACATAATCCAACATCAATTTATAGATTATAACATATATTGAACATAAAATTTTGTACTTTCTTAAGCCATATCACATGAATAGACACTAATATTTACTTTTCTTCTTCAAACCCATTTTCCATGAATTTGATACTTTAAAACCATTTGAAGACAACATTTAACAGATTATTAACCTTCTACAACACAATTATCAAATTCACACAATCCCATATTAGAAATTTAGAACATAAACTTAGGTTTTTATACCTTCAATGCTTGATTTCTTTGCAAACATTAGAGGATATGGTGAGAACATGTATCATAGACATCAAAGGAAGTTGGGAAGATCAGTTACCTTTAGTCGAATTTGCCTATAATAATAGTCATCATGCTAGCATAGGTATGCCACCCTATGAGGCCTTATATGGAAGAAAATGTAGAACACCTTTATGTTGGGATGAAGTCGGGGAAAGACAAATGCTAGGACCAGAAATAATTCAACAAACTACTAAAACCATCAGAATTATACATCAACGATTACAAGCATCTCAAGATCGACAAAGAAAATACGTTGATCCACATCGTCAACAATGAAACTTTAACGTAGGAAGCCACGTATTCTTAAAGGTATCTCCTTGGAAAGGCAAAATACGTTTTGGCAAGAAAGGAAAACTAAGTCCGAGATTCATTGGACCTTTTGAAATTTTGAGAAGGATTGGTGAAGTTGCTTATGAAATAGCACTACCTCCTGAGTTAATTCATATCCATAATGTGTTTCATGTGTCCGTATTACGACCATACAAACCTGATTATAAACACGTTATAAATTATGAGCCAATTCAAATAGAAGAAGCTCTTTCTTATGTAGAAGAACATGTGCAGATCGTCGACCGTAAAGAACAAGTCTTCAGAAATAAAGTGATAGCATCGATTAAAGTGATCTAGAGAAATCAGAACGTTGAAGAGGCTACATGGGAGCTCGAAGATAAAATGCGAGAGAATTATCCTCAATTATTTACTTAACTTGTACTTTAATTTCGAGGACGAAATTCTTATTAGTGGGGGTGAATGTAAAAACCCAAAACCCTAATAAAATTCTGTTATGTAAAATCCCGTTATATCAATAAAATTTCTCCATTCTGAATGTGTTATGTGTTAATATATACTCTGTTTAACAAATTCGATCAAATAAAATTTCATCCGAAAAACGTCATGCTTGACACCTCGTGCTTAAAAATTTTCTTTCAGAAACGGACTTTTCGGTATATTTATTTTGACAAGTTGCTTTGTCGTGCTTACACTGACAAAACTGTGACGCCCCCAAAATAGGTATATATCACCCATTCTGAGTTGTCAATACATGGTACAGAAACTACTACAACTTTATTATTACAACAATAAAACAGTGAGTTTGAATACAAATATTATCTTCTAGAAAATATCTATACTCAAATAAATTCTCATCACATTTATTGATACATTATTTTACAAAAATGGTGAGGACTACTAAACAACTCTCTCTAGAACCTTCATTCCATACCCAGACTGTACTGCTATTATATTCTCCCTCCCGAGAAGAAAAATGGAACAAAAAGGAAAAGAGTGAGCTCAACTAGCCCAGTAAAGAATATTATGACTAAGATAATATACAACAAATTATCATTAGTCTTCAACAGGGAAAAAAAAATCTAATAGAATACAATAGACAACAAGTTTTAAATCAATATTCGCGAATGAAATAATAATTCATTAGAAGAGTTAAGTAGAGAATGCAAACTACTATCTTCTATGTATGAATTTAAAAGTTCATCGCTCTATCTTTTATCCCCTCGTAACATCAATCAATATATATATCTGAATCAAATATTCATCTTTGCACTCTGAGCCAAAGATATTCATCAGTTGGTCATGTTCATCTAAACACATGTTCATCTTTGCACTACGGGCCAAAGATATTCATCGGAAATCATTCATCTTTGGACTACAAGCCAAAGATATTCAGTAATATCATCATTTAAGACCGAGGATGATGAAAATATTTTAAAGAAACGAATCCAAAGTGAAACAAAATGACAAGGATTAAGGATTAAGGATTCGTACTTTGTTTTATCCATGTCCAACAATACCTCAAAAATAATCATAGTGGTGTAAAATCCAAAAATGATCAAAACATGGATACAATCAAAGCTAGTATCCATAATAGATATTTTGGACGAAAAGGAAAATTTTCATTTTACGATGAATAGTGTTGTATTCGTGAATAATCTGTATCATCGTGAATAAAGGTCGATATCGTGAATAGTAACCCTAACACCAAAAGTTCTAAATTTGATAAAAACTTCAGATCAATATTTCAGCATAATGATATTGACGAAATAATATCATTACGAAAAAAAATAATATCCCTTACCTCACAAAGACAGTACTTCTAGTTGAAACACCGGATATAGGTTATGACTTGAACTTGCACCGTATAGCAATACTCAAAATATACTCAAAATACTCACAAGAATATGCTCGATAATATAGAGAGAGAAAACTTTAGTTTCTGGTGTGATTTTCAATTCTATCCTAAGCACCCTATTTATAGGAAAATGCTTAGAACACCAAAGTAGAAAATTTAATATAATATTAATATATAAAAAAAATTTCCTATGCACACTCTTATAAACTGAAATCAGCTCATTTCAACAACCAACCAAGCCCACCAAACATATCAAAAATGTTTTTCTAATTTAAATTATTTTAAACTTACAAAAATTAATTATTTCAGAGCTTCGAAACTTAAATAATTCATAATAAATAGCTCTTTTATCAGAAAAATTCGAAACTCACGCCTATCCATATAAAATTCCATTATCTACAACTTTGCAGAAGGAAGTTTTTCCGAATTCCAAACAGAAATTAACCGAAATCCACAAGCAGAAGCGATTTTACAAAATACATAATCAAATTTTAAATCAATAATTGTGTCCACCAACACACAAAATATGTGTTAAACATTTAATGCCACAAAAATACTCTTCATCCTCATATACTCATATATCCCACATTCATTATAAAAATATCATCATTAATATATTATTAAAATAATATATTTAAATGAATTATTTTATCGAAAAAAGATAAAATATTAATTTTCAACAATTGTCACATTAAAATTTTCTCCATCTATATCCACATAAAATCAATATTTTCCTCATCATATGAATCAATAATTAATTATTCACAAATAATATTACGAATCACAATATTGACAACCAGGCGGTTCTTGTGAGGAAGAGGGGCTTTCGAATAAGAATTTCTCTAACTGGCGCTTGATTAGGTGACCAAACCTCTCCTTAGATGTAACTTTCTAGACATTGCGAATAATGTTATCTAATAATATTATTCGGATAATATGAATTATTGCTTCGATAATGAAAAATACCGTGTAATGACAATTATTGAAACAACAACAATATAAAATATCAACGCAAAAATTACTAAATCAATAAAATATCGAGCGATAATTCATCGTAACCATTATTGAGTAGTGCCTTCTTACGTAAGAATCAATAATTGGTGCAATACCTGGTGTATACTCGTGTTTTTAACCACCGAGTATTTTAACAATTATAATTGAGAATAACTACGCCGTTATTTTTAAATAACTTATATTTGTCGTTTTCTTCATCAAATCGCTTTCCGTTATGGGACCCACAAAAGACTGCACCGTCGTATGAATATTCCCCGACAGCAAGAATATTCAACGACCAAACGAATATTCCCCGACAATAATGAATATTTTATAACCACTTGCTTATTTTGAAATATTTACGTATTTTACCCATAACTATCCACATTAATCAAATCAACCCTTACTATTTCAAAATAATAAATAGAGAAAATTAAATTTCATTAATAATAAGTTGGGGTCTTATAAAAACGCTTTGTTGTGCTTATTTGGATTAGTGAGAAATCTAGGTTAGCAACCCTAGATTAACAAACCCTAACCCTAATCAGTAAAACCCTAACCCTAATTTATAAATCTAACCTTAATTAGCTAATTTAACCCTAATTAGATTATCTCAACACCTAATCATGGTTAGTAAACTTCAATTAATTACTAATAAAAATCATTTAACAATCCTAATCATTAAAAACAAAACCCTAATCAAGATTAGTGGGGATTAGAGCAAAATTAAGATATTAAACTAATCTAACTAGCTCACAAGTAGGTTAGGAGTCACCAAACCAAGTCTCAAGGCTGCACATGAGCTGATAACAAACCCTAAGCAGCACAAGTAACTTAGCATCAGATATTTAGAGAGGCAAGTAGGTGAAGAAGACCGAAAAAAAACTTAAGTTGCTAAAGTCTATAAATAGCAACTGTGACGCCCCCAAAATTAGGTATACATCACCCATCTTGAGTCGCCAAATACATGGTACAAAATTCAAATACAAACTAATTATACAACAGTCGTGTAAAATACGACAAAACATATGCTGTGAGTATTAATACAAATATTGTCATCTAGACAATATTCATACTCAATGGAGTCCTCATTAGATTTATTATTACACTATTTCAAAGAATAGTGAGGACTACTAATGCACCATATAGGACCATCACACTCTGTTCTAGATTAGCCCTTTCACGTTCTCATTTCCTGAAGAGAACAATGAAAGAAAGGGTGAGCTCAACTAGCCCAGTAAGAAATATTATGACTAGGATAGTGCAGAATAAATTATCGTTAGCCTTCAACAGTGTTAAACTGATACAATATAACAAACATCAGGTTTAACTGCAGTGGAACAAGCAATCCATTAGAAGAGTCTAGTAGTGAATAAAATCTACTATCTTCTATGATTTAAAAGTCCATCGTTGATATTTTATTCTTGTACTACTCATCAACAGTTCTTTGTTATACTCAAGACAAATAGAACTTTCATCACTTGTCTTCACCTGAACCACCAAAGATGTTAGTTAAATTCATAATTCATATTATAATAATGTGAATTAACAGTTCCTTCTTGCCACAAAGGCTTAATAGAACTTATACTCAATATCCTTACCCCAAAGGCTGAAGATATTCAAATGTAATAACAATGATCATACCAATAAACTGTCTATCTTTGCACTACGGCCAAAGATATTCAACTATAAAACCAATGGTCATGATCATACCAATCAATTGTCTGTCAGTGCACTACGACCAAAGACATTCATCTGTTAACTAATGGTCATGATCCTGCCAATCACATCATTGAATTATCCATGCACTATGGCCAAGGATATTCGTTAGTATCACTAGTGGTCATGATCATGTCATACACCTGTCCATCTTCGCTACGAGTCAAAGCTATCAAACAGCAGATCATCTTTGCACTACAGACCAAAGATATTCAACAACATATCATCTTTGCACTACAGGCTAAAGACATTCAACTGTAAAACCAATAACCAACAGTATAATAAATAATGGAATAATAAAAGAATTTCACCATGTATGCAGTACTTTGCATAGACAGGTTATTCCAACATAATAATAAAGAATGGAATAATAAAAGAATTTCACCATGTATTCAGTACTTCACATAGACAAGTTATTCTAACATAATAATAAAGAATGGAATAACATAAGAATTTCACCATGCGTGCGTAATCCGCATAGACAGGTTATTCAAACAGAAAAATAAATAATGGAATCAATCCCACAGAACGCAGATGCATGTAATATTAAACATAATAATAAAGAACGGAATATTAGAAGAATTTCACCATGTATGCGGTATTTGCATAAACAAAGTTATTCCAACATAATAATAAAGAATGGAATAATGTAAGAATTTCACCAAGTATAGGGTGATCACAGATATAGGTTATTCCAACAGAATAATAAAGAATGGAATAACATAAGTTCTCTTCATGAATAAGAAAGAAATAATACTCCTTACGAGTACAACAAATAATATCCCTTACTTTTGAAAGAAGAGTATTCTGACTGGTAGGGCGATGATATACTCGAAGAAAACTTGCACTACGCTCAAAGCTTTCTTAAACTCTAAAGAAATACGCTCAAGATTATAGAAGAAAAATTCCCTCTCTAGAGTTTCAGTGAATTCGTAAGAAATAATGAAGGAATGAGCTTTTATTTATAGGAGAATGGACTGAATAGTAACTAATTCATGAACGGTCCAGATTGATTTACTTTTAATCGGACGATCCATATTTAAAGCAAAATCTTTTAAATAAAATATAATATATTCTATTTATAATCTAATAAAACGAATAACTTTATAAAAGTATTATGTTTTATATAAAAGATTTTACTATGCAAAACACTATGCAGAACACTTATGCAAAGACTATGCATAATAGAATATAATATATTCTATTTATAGAATAACTTTATAAAAGTATTTTATTTTATATAAAATATTTTACTATGCAAAATACTATGCGTAATAGAATATAATATATTCTATTTATAGAATAACTTTATAAAAGTATTTTGTTTTATATAAAAAGATTTTACTATGCAAAATAAGATGCATAATAGAATATAATATATTCTATTTATGGAATAACTTTATAAAAGTATTATGTTTTATATAACAAACTTTTCTGTTTTTATTACATTAATAATACTAATAAAACAAAATTGAGTGAGTTATTACGTAAACATCAATAATCAATACCGTGTGCTACTATACAACCACGCGTATTACTATATTTTTACTATCGAGTAGTTCAACAGTTTTAACGGTAAAACTTCCGCCGTTATTCTCATAAAAATATTTTTGTCGTTTTCTCCATCAAACAATTATTACATTGCGGGTCCACCTATGATTGTCTTTGTCGCATGCGGACATTCCCCGACAAAAAGAATATTTTATATCAACTTGCTTACTTTGCAAAAAAATTCACATATTACCCTTAACTTTAAACTTTTATCAATTTAACTATTTACCAAAATAAAAAAATTGAATACTTTTATTTCATAAAATTCGGGGTCTCACAGCAACACCGCCTCTGGCCAAACCTACGAAATCTCTAAGCTTATACACTCTTATAAATATACCAAATCAAGCTAGCAGCATCAAATTCAGTAGCTAGAATCGAAAATCAACCAAGAAAAGGGGCAAACCCTAATTCTTAATTAGCTCTTTGATCATGTATTAGTATGTTAGAAAGTATGTTTAGATGTTTGGAAATATGTATTAGTATGTTAGAAAGTATGTTAGATTGGTAGAACACATTTTCATAACATCTAGATGTCTTAATTAAGTATTTTTAGAAATCTGGAAATTTTGAAAAACCAAGTCTAACAGCCGAATGTCAGGGCTTGTAGATTCAAGTGTGTTTATGTTTAGGTCTGTTAATTATATGTTACTTGTAGCCTGTTAGTAGGTCTTTAATATGGAAAAGAAAACAAGTTCATTAGAACCATAGATTGCAAGTTATGATTGGTCAAAGTGCGTTGACCGTTCACGAATATCAGTTTTCTGGGCTACCAAGAAAACTCAAGAACAGTTGTACTGGCTACATTGACTAACCTTTTGATCGCTTTCTGTTTGTTATTTTTGTAATGTTTTATTTTATATTAACACCCTGATATATATACTACATATCTATGATCTTAAACTGCATAAACAACTCATAGGATTACTGGAATTAATGGTCAAAATTCGTTGACCGAACTTGACCAAGTTTTTTGGGCTGCCCAGAAAACTGAAGAACACAAACAACAACTTCCAGCTGTACTTTGACCAGACTAAATATCGACCTTAGATTTTACGATTTGTTCAAGTTTGTGTTATATATATGTACCCTGACATATATACTACATGTTACACCAAACACAATACACATCCAATAAACAGAATCAAAGATATTGAAGCCACAAAATCGTTAACCAGCCATGACCACTATTCTGGGTTGCCCAGAAACTCAAGAATAGTTCTGATAGTGACTTTGAGCCTCTATAACTTCTTGTTATATATAGGTTAAAGCCTGAAATTTGATTCATGTTGTACTACTATAAGAGTACTATAACATCAATACTTGATTGAACCCAAAAACGAAAACAATAGTTAGATAAACCACGGTCAAACTAGTCCCTCTAGCATGATCAAATGGTTGTCCAGAAACTCAATAACACCTACAACGACACTTTCTGTCACTGACAGACATAAATTGATTTTTTCTAAAAATAAATTATAAAAATTAGAAATAATTAATAAATAAATATAAATAAATAAATACAAAAATAGTTTTAAAAATTATATTAAATAAATATAATTAATTTCTGATATTTTAACATAAATTTGATAAATATTTTATTTTATTTGGATATTATAAATAATTAACTTAAAAATAAAGTAATTAGAATAATTACTTATAAATACTAAATAATTCTTGGAAAAATAATATTAATGATATAAAATCATAATAAATGATTATAAATTATTTAAAAATAATAAACAATATTTTGTAAAATTTTAAGTAATTATTAATTACGTAAAAATAGAAATAAATGATTTAAAAATCATTTAAAGGGGAAATAAATATTTTAAAAATACTTTAAAACTTCTAAAAATTATTATAATGGATATATAAATTATCTAAAAATATAATAAAATTTTAAATAAAATTTAGTTCATATATCAACTTATTTAGTATTTGGTAAAGACATTTAACACCAAAACTTTATCGAATCTAACCCAATTTTATATAAATGATATATTTGAGTATTGTTACCAATACTAACGTGTTAGATTTATATATATGAACGTCATAAGTATTTATTAAACGAATGGAGTAGCATAACTTGACTGATCTACGCTCAGGCAAGTTATTCTTAAACCTTAACTAACCTATGCAAAATTTCTCAACCCTGTTTATTCATTGAACAAGATTTTTATCTTGATATGTTGTTGATATAATATACTACACCTACAATTGAATTACCTCTTGTTGGAAGGTTATTGCTATAGCTTCAGCATAACTAAGAAATGAATTATTTATTCATATTAATTGTTAAGCTTAAATTGTTGTGTCAAACCAAATTGTTTGGTAAGACATCTTATTCTGAAGTTGGGTATCCCATATGGGATCATTCAGTTGATAATATAATGACACTAATTTGGGTGCATTTGAGCACTGGTAGGATGAGATGCATACTCCTAAGATGTTGAATGGGCCGATCCCCTATCTCATATCTAAACAAAATTTCTTAGTCTGTGTGACTGACAGAAATATAAATTGTGACGCCCCAAAAATAGGTATACATCACCCATCTTGAGTCGCAAAATACATGGTACAAAATTCAAATACAACATAATTATACAACAGTCGTGTAAAATAGGACAAAACATAATCAAAGAGTTTTAATAAGAATATTGTCCTCTAGACAATATCCACACTCAATGGACTCCTCATTACATTTATTGTCATACTATTAAATAGAATAGTGAGGACTACTAATGCTATCATCTGGACCGTCACTCCATTCCCCGACTAGTCCCGGCTACGTTCTCATTTCCTGAAGAGAACAGTTAAAGAAAGGGTAAGCTCAACTAGCCCAGTAAGAAATAATATGACTAAGATAATGCAGAATAAATTATCATTAGCCTTTAACAATGTTAAACTAATAGAATATAATAGACAACAAGTTTAACTGCAGCGGAACAAGCAATCCATTAGAAGAGTCAAGTAGAGCATAAAATCTACTATCTTCTATGATTTAAAAAGTTTTTCATCAACTTTATCACTGAGACTTAGCTTAATAAATAAAATTGAATCATCCCTGCATCACTGCCAAGGATATTCATATAATCATCAATGGTCATGATTATACCGAATTATCCCTGGTCATAATCATACCAACAACTGTCCATAACTGAACTACATGCCCATGAGGACTTTTACCACATCATTCGTCACATTAAGGTCATGATTATATCGAATAATCCCTGGTCATAATCATACCAAGTCCATCTATGCACGTAAGCCAAAGAAGACTTTAATCACAATATAAGCATGAGGATGATGACAATGACATAATAATTCAATAAAAAAAGTTCAAGGATAAATTTTAAAGATTTATAATTTTAATTTATCCAGAAATCAATAACGTCCAAATTGTCAACATGACACTTCTTTGTGGAGTAAAATTCAAGAATGCTTAGAAGAATATTTCCATGAAAAGATACTAGATGAAGCGCAAATATCAAGGATATTCCACTAATTTCATGGAGTATAAAACCAAAATTTTAACCAACTAAGTATAATAGAATATTTGAAACCGCAAATGGATTTTTTCCCGCCATGCGGTAATCCATGTAGACAGATCATTTCCACAATTTAATAAGGAAAAAATACGAAGGATCATTCACCATGCATTCGATAATCCACATAGACAAGTTATTCCAACAGGATAATAAAGAATGGAACCAGGTCATGCGTAACCAGCACAGACAGGATATTCCAACAGTATAATAAAGAATGGAACCAGGTCATGCGTAATCTGCACAGACGGGATATTCTAACAGAATAATAAAGAATGGAATAACAACAGAATTCACCAGGCATGCGATAGACCACACACAGCGAAGTTATTCCAATGTAATAATAAAGAATGGAGTAACATAAGAATTTCACCATGTATGCGGTACTTTTCACATGATTAAAGTTATTCCAACATAATAATAAAGAATGGAATAACAACCCTTACAAGTATTGAAAGAAAATAACTCTCTTCATGAATACTGAAAAGATAATAATACCCTTACCTTAGAAGAAGGCTGGATACTGGAATAGTGAGGTAGCAGACTTCTCTTCCTCTTTCTCTCTATAATTTCTCTCTATAATAATTGCTCTGTAGCTTTAGTGAATTGGTGAGAAATATAGGAAGAATGAGCTTCTATTTATAGGAAAATATTATTTCGATAATTTCACGTTTTAGGGCTCAAAATATTACAGTATAATACCTTCCTCTTTTTCTTCATTTTTAATTTAGTCCTGCAAGTATTATCAAACTTTCACCACCTCCCCTAATAGTAAATAATGTGAATTAATAATTCATTCATGTGACTTAATAGTATAATCATGTGAAAAAAGTAATTACAGTATAGTACCTTCAACTATACCTCCATTTTTAACTTAGTCATGCAAGTATTAACAATCTTGCACCACCTCCCCTAATAGTACAAGAATGTGAATCAATAGTACACACATGTGAACAAATAGTTATAATCATGTGAATTAATAGCAATTAATTGCTCATTTACCTGGTTAATTACCCGATTGGTGAACTTAACCTCCAGACATCAATTATTATCAAAATAAATATCAATTTTCACTAAAACTAATAATTCCAACACAATGGAACTATCCATTTCATCTTTAATCAACACGAACTTATTCATCATTAATATTATAATTCACAATATTTAACAACCAGGTCGTTCCCAAGAAAGAGGGGGCTTTCCGATAAGGATTTCTCCTTATTGGCGCGCAATTAGGTGACCAACCCACTCCTTGATAGAACTTCTTGACATTGTCAATATTTTAAATAATAATATGAATAACTTTGTCGTCTCAATTATTGATTTTATAATAATAAATATTATGCAGATGATATTGTGACAATAATTGAATCAATAATATGAGAGATATGATGCAACAATTACTGTAGCAATAATTGAGTATAACTGAGTGACTTCTCACGTAAGCATCAATAATTAATACTGTGTGCTACTATACAACCATGCGTATTACTGTACTTTTACTACCGGGTAGTTTAACAGTTTAACGGTAACCCTTTCGCCGTTACTTTTATAAAAAGATAATTATGTCATTTTCTAACTATGACAATACTTCTGTTGTGTGGTCCACCAATGATTGTGCCGTCGTACGAATATTCCCTATTAAAACGAATATTTCACAACCAATCGAATATTATATAACCACTTGCTTATTTTGCAAAATTGATAAATATTACCCACAACTATAACATTATATCAAATCCACACCATAATATTTAAAAATATATTTCGAGAAAATTTTTCTTTATTCGTAAAAGTTGGGGTCTTACAACCTCCCCTTCTTATGAAATTTCATCCTCGAAATTAGGGTACGTACTTGGTATATCGAAGAGGTGAGGGTATCTTGACTTCATCTCAGATTCTAACTCCCATGTCATTTCTTCCACATTGTGGTTTCTCCACAAAACTTTTACTTGAGGTATAACCTTGGAGCGTAGAATATGATCCTTCTTATCCAAGATTTTAACAGGTAACTCTTCATACGTTAAATCTTCCTCTATCTCGTCTGGTTCTAATTCAATAATGTGGTTCGGGTCTTTCACATATTTACGTAACATAGATATATAAAAAATGTTATGAACACGAGACATACTTGGCGGTAAGGCGAGTCTATAGGCCACAGTTCCTACTCGATCTAGGATTAAAAATGGGCCAATGAATCGAGGATTGAGCTTTCCACTATTTCCAAATCTCGTAACTCGTTTCCATGGAGCAACACGTAACAACACATGATCTCCAATATTGAATTCCATGTCTTTTCGATGAAGATCAGCATAACTCTTTTGTCGATCTTGTGAGGTTTTTATACGTTCTCGGATCGTTTGAATCTTTTTTGTAGTAATACGTACCAAATCCAGTCCCAACAACGTTACTTCACCCACCTCATCCCAGCATACAGGAGAACGACACTTTCTTCCATACAACGCCTCAAATGGAGTCACGTCAATACTTGTTTGATACCTATTGTTGTAGGAAAACTCCACCAATGGTAAGAACTTGTCCCAACTTCCCTTGAAGTCAAGGACACAGAGTCTTAATAAATCTTCAAGAGTTTGAATAGTCCTCTCCGACTGTCCGTCTGTCTGAGGATGATATGTCGAGCTAAATCGTAAATATGTGCCCATAGCTTTTTGCAAACTAACCCAAAATCTTGAAGTGAATCTTGGGTCTCGATCAGAAACTATGGATACTGGCATACCATGCAGTCTTACAATCTCGTTTATGTACATACGAGCAAGACGTTCAAGTGTATTAGTTTCTCGTATAGGTAGGAAATGAGCAGACTTAGTCAATATATCAATAATGACCCAAATTGCATCTATGCCTTGAGAAACCTTGGGAAGACCAGTAACGAAATCCATGGTAATGTGCTCCCACTTCCATTCTGGAATTTCAAGTGGTTGCAATGGACCTTTTGGCACTTGATGCTCTGCCTTGGCTCGTTGACAAGTTAGACACCTTGAGATAATCCCCGTTATCTCTTTCTTCATATTGCTCCACCAAAATGTGTGTCGAAGATCATGATACATTTTGGTACTCCCAGGATGGATTGAAAATGGTGTGTTTTGTGCCTCCATCATGATTTTATACATCAAGTAAGAATCGTTAGGAACACAAAGTCTGGAGCTGACTCGAAGTATTCCTTCTTCATCTATTCTTGCTTCTAAAATAGAACCTTCTTGCACTTTCTTCCTCATACGCATCAGCTCCAGGTCTGTAGCTTGAGCAGCTTTGACTTTATCGATTAAAGTTGGTTCCACTCGTATATTCACCATCATCACATGGGTCCCTGGAGTCTTTAACTCTATTTCCATCCTTTTCAAGTCATACAAAATGGGCTTTTGCGTTGACAATATTGCACTCGTGCCCGCATATGATCTTCTACTCAATGCGTTAGCTACTATGTTCGCTTTTCCAGGATGGTTTTGGATGGTATGATCATAATCTTTCAACAACTCAAGCCATCATCGTTGTCGCGTGTTGAGTTCCTTTTGAGTGAAGAAATATTTGAGGCTTTTATGATCCGTATAGATCTCCACATTCTCTCCATAGAGGTAATGCCTCTAAATCTTAAGCATAAAAACGACTGCTGCCAACTCTAGATCATGAGTATGATAATTCCTCTCATATTCTTTTAGTTGTCGAGAGGCATATGCTATGACTTTCCCATGTTGCATGAGAACACATCCTAACCCTTTGCCCGAAGCATCATTGTAGTTGACAAATCCCTCCGAGCCAGATGGTATTGTCCGAACAGGTGCTGAAATGAGTCTTCTCATGAGTTCTTGAAAACTCTTCTCACATTCCTCGCTCCAATCGAACTTTGTATCTTTTCGAGTCAGCTGAGTTAATGGAGTAGCGATTCGAGAAAATCCTTCCACGAATCTCCGATAATAACCAGCTAAGACGAGAAAGCTACGTATTTTGGTCACTAATTTTGGTTGCTCCCAGCTTTGAATTGCTTCAATCTTCGCTGGGTCAACAGATATTCCATGATTTGATATCACGTGCCCAAGGAATGTGACTTTCTCAAGCCAGAACTCGCATTTCTTCAACTTGGCATATAACTTGTTTTCACGAAGCTTTTGGAGTATCAGCCTCAAGTGTTGCTCATGGTCTTCACGAGTTTTGGAGTATATGAGGATGTCATTAATAAAGATGACCACAAAGTGATCCAAATATTCCTTGAATACTCGGTTCATCATGACCATGAAAGCAACATGAGCATTAGTCAATCCAAAAGACATGACTAGGAATTCATAATGCCCGTACCGAGTTCTGAAAGTAGTCTTTGGAATGTCATCATTTTTAATCTTCAACTGATGATATCTGGAACGAAGATCAATCTTTGAAAAGAATTTGGCTCCTTGCAACTGGTCAAACAGGTCATCAATGCGAGGCAAAGGGTACCTATTTTTGATGGTGACATGATTCAACTCCCGATAATTAATACAAAGTCGCATACTTCCATCTTTCTTCTTCACGAATAGAACAAGAGCATCCCAAGGAGACGTACTATGACGAATGAAACTGATGTCTAATAATTCCTGTAGTTGGGTTTTTAATTCCTGAAGTTCAATAGGAGCCATTAGATATGGGGCTTTGGAAATGGGTTTTGTACCGGGTTCAAGGTCGATACCAAACTCAATTTTACGCTCCGTGGGTAGGCCAGGAAGTTCTTCGGGGAATACGTCAGGGAATTTATTAACAATAGAAATATCATTCAAATCTGACGTATTTTTGTTTAAATTTGTGACATGAGCTAAGAAAGCTTGACATCTGTGTTTCAATAAACGAATAGCTTTATGGCTTGAGATGACCATGATTGATTTTAATGGTTTGGTCGCTTGAATTCATATAATAGGTTGATTAGGAATATGAAAGCTAACAACCTTACGAAAACAATCAATTTTAGCATGATGAGTAGTTAACCAATCAATCCCTAGAATCACATCAAATGCAAGTATTTTTAAGGAAATAAGATCGGCAGGTAATGTGCGGTTACAGATTTGAATCAAAAAAGACTTATAAACAGTGGATGTAATGAAGGTTTCTCCCAATAGAGTTTCAACCGATAAGTTAAAGTCTAATTTCTCTGGTGTCAAATTTAAACGTTGAGCGCAAGTAGGAGAAATGAAATAATGGGTAGAACCGGTATCAAATAAAGTATAAGCTTCACTAGAGTTTATGATTAGCTTACCCGTGATCACCTCATTTGGATTCATCGCTTTTTGAGAGGTTATGACAAACGGTCTCCCTTGAACTACCGGTTTTGTCATGTTTGGGACACCCTTTGATGCCTCCATCCTAGCTGGACTTGACTTTGGTGCACGAAAAAATTGAGCTAGGTGACCTTCTTTTCAACAATTGTAACACGCTTTGGACTGATGTGTCCTTCCCCTCCACATTTGTAACATACGATAGGTGGTCGTTCTCCTTCCTTAACAACGGGTGTTGGTGCTGACGTCTTTCCATCATTGTTGAATCTCCTCTTCTTGAAATGTCCATTCTTATTGTCTTGGCCATGATTACCACCGAAGTGGTTACCATTTCTGGCATGTTGATTCCCTCCACGTTTGTTGTCACCACTTCTATGACTGCCACCACTAGTATTGTCATTTTGCCGGCTACTTTCTCTTGGTTGGGTTGACTCGTTATCGCGCTCCAATAATTGAGCCCTATTTACAACATCTGAATACAAACACAGTTTATGAGAAATTAGATATTAATGTATCTCGGGTTTCAAACCTCTTAGAAACATCCGCGTCATTCTCTCCTCATTATTAACCAAGTGAGACGCCAATCGGGACAACTTGACAAACCTAGCTTCATACTATGACACGGTCATATTGTTTTGCTCCAACTTGATGAACTCTACTTCTTTCATGTGACGAATACTTTCGGGAAAGTACTTGTTGTTTCATAGTTCTTGGAACTTCTCCCAAGACATCTTCAGTGCGGCAGGTTAAGTACGCTTTACCGATTCCCACCAGTAGTCTGTCTCTCCTCACAACATAAAGGTGGAAAAGGGAACCTTTTGCTCCTCGGAGCATCCCAAGACATCAAATATCTTGGTGATATGCTTTATCCATGTCTTTGCCTTAAGTGGTTTTGGATCTCAAATAAAATCTGGTGGTCCCAGCTCCTTGAACTATTTAGCGGTGACCGTCCGAGAGTTTCCAATGTTTCCACCTACATTTTGGACAGGAGCCGCTCTCGCCTGATGTTGCATGAATTGCATAAAGCCTCTGAACATTCCATCGTTCATCATTTGGTCAGTGTTGTTGTTTTCCTGAGGATTATTGCCATCCTGATGGACATTATCCTGGGTATTGATCGTTGGTAACTCAACGGTCTCATGTGGTTCATTGTTTATCTCAACATTTTCGGATGCCATTTTAAAATACTACCACAAAATAAGGGTTAATTGACATGTCACATATTATCCTTATACTCTAACTGACCAAATAAATACCAAATAAACTTAGCTAGGTCATACTAGCGAAGGAATTCCCAGTCTCTCCCCTCCTAGTTCTTATCTCACATCTCAGCCAGGGTTCATATCTCTAAGCTTTGATACCAACTGTGAGGCCCCCAAAACAAGTATACATCACCCATCTTGAGTCGCCAAATACATGGTACAAAATTCAAATACAACTTAATTATACAACAGTCGTGTAAAATACGACAAAACATAATTTTAGAGTTTTAATAAGAATATTGTCCTCTAGACAATATCCACACTCAATGGAGTCCTCATTACATTTAGTGTCACACTATTTAATAGAATAGTGAGGACTACTAATGCTATCATCCGGACCGTCACTCCGTTCCCCGACTAGTCCTAGCTACGTTCTCATTTCTTGAAGAGAATAGTGAAAGAAAAGGTGAGCTCAACTAGCCCAGTAAGAAATATTATGACTAAGATAATGCAGAATAAATTATCATTAGCCTTCAACAATGTTAAACTGATAAAATATAATAGACAACAAGTTTAACTGCAGCGGAACAAGTAATCCATTAGAAGAGTCAAGTAGAGAATAAAATATACTATCTTCTATGATTTAAAAAGGTTTTCATCAACTTTATTGCTGAGATTCAGCTTAATAAATAAAATTGAATCATCCCTGCATCACTGCCAAGGATATTCATGTAATCATCAATGGTTATGATTATACCGAATTATCCCTGGTCATAATCATACCAACAACTGTCCATAAATGAACTACATGCCCATGAGAACTTTTACCACATCATTTGTCACATTACAGTGATGATTACACCGAATAATCCCTGGTCATAATCATACCAAGTCCATCTATGCACTTAAGCCAAATATAACTTTAATCACAATATAAGCACGAGGATGATGACAATGACATAATAATTCAATAAAACAAGTTCAATGATAAATTTTAAAGATTTATAATTTTAATTTATCCAGAAATCAATAACGTCCAAATTGTCAACATGATACTTCTTTGTGGAGTAAAATTCAAGAATGCTCAGAAAAATATTTCCATGAAAAGATACTGGATGAAGCGCAAATATCAAGGATATTCCACTAATTTCATGGAGTATAGAAGCCAAAACTTTAACCAATTGAGTATAATAGAATATATGAAACCATGAATGGATTTTTACCGCCATGCGGTAATCCACGTGAATGCAGATCATTTCCACAATTTAATAAGGAATGAATCGAAGGATCATTCACCATGCATCACAGTAATCCACGTAGACAAGTTATTCCAATGAGAATTCCAATAATAAAAAGAATGGAACCAGAATCATGCGTAACGTCTGATGCACGGATATTCCACGAAATAATAAAGAATGGAACCGGTCATCGTAATGTCGCACGAGATAGGATATTCCAACAGAATAATAAAGAATGGAATAACAATAGAATTCACCAGGCATGCGATAGACTGCACAGACAGGTTATTCCAAGAGAATAATAAAGAATGGAGTAACAAAAGAATTTCACCATGTATGCGGTACTTCGCATAGACAGGTTATTCCAACATAATAATAAAGAATAGAATAACAACCCTTACGAGTATTGAAAAAAATAACTCTCTTCATGAATATGAAATAATAATACCCCTTACCTTAGAAGAAGACTGGATACTGGAATGGTGAGGTAGCAGACTTCTCTTCTTCATACTCTCTATAATTTCTCTCTATAATAATTGCTCTATAGCTTTAGTGAATTGGTGAGAAATGAAGGAAGAATGAGCTTCTATTTATATGAAAATATAGTTTCGATAATTGCATGTTTTGGGGCTCAAAATATTACAGTATAATACCTTGCTCTTTTTCTTCATTTTTAATTTAGTCCTGCAAGAATTATCAAACTTGCACCACCTCCCCTAATAGTAAATAATGTGAATTAATAGTTCATTCACGTGACTTAATAGTATAATCATGTGAAAAAAGTAATTACAGTATAGTACCTTCAAATATACCTCCATTTTTAACTTAGTCATGCAAGTTTTATCAATCTTGCACCACCTCCCCTAATAGTACAAAAATGTGAATTAATAGTACACACATGTGAACAAATAGTTATAATCATGTGAATTAATAGCAATTAATTTATCATTTACCCGGTTAATTACCCGATTGGTCAACATAACCTCCAGACATCAATTATTATCGAAATAAATGTTGATTTTCACTAACACTAATAATTCCAACACAATGGAACTATCCATTTCATCTTTAATTAACACGAACTTATTCATCATTAATATTATAGTTCACAATATTTAACAACCAGGTTGTTCCCAGGAAAGAGGGGGCTTTCCGATAAGGATTTCTCCTTATTGGCGCGTAATTAGGTGACCGAACCTCTCCTTGACAGAACTTCTAGACATTGACAATATTGCAAATAATAATATGAATAACTTTGTCGTCTCAATTATTGATTTAATAATAATAAATATTATGCAGATGATATTGTGACAATAATTGAATCAATAATATGAGAGATATGATGCAACAATTACTGTAGTAATAATTGAGTATAACTGAGTGACTTCTCACGTAAGAATCAATAATCAATACCGTGTGCTACTATGCAACCACGCGTATTACTGTACTTTTACTACCGGGTAGTTCAATAGTTTAACAGTAACCCTTTTGCCGTTACTTTTATAAAAAGATAATTACGTCGTTTTCTAACTACGATAATACTTCTGTTGTGGGGTCCACCAATGATTGTGTCGTCGTACGAATATTCCCTGTTAAAACGAATATTCCTCGACCAATCGAATATTATATAACCACTTGCTTACTTTACAAATATTTGTAAATATTACCCACAACTATAACATTATATCAAATCCACACCATAATATTAAAAAATATATTTCGAGAAAATTATTCTTTATTCATAAAAGTTGGGGTCTTACATAATCCATAGTGAAATGGTAACAACTATCAGTCAAAATTTGAATTGTTGTATTTCTTCAAATCATATATTGTTATAAATACAAAACTTGTTGAGCATATCATGGCTCACCCATGCAAATTATTCCTTTTGCAGTTTTAGATGGTAACCTTGGAACATCTGGAGTAGATAAAGGGAAGCGTCCCTGCTTAGATTAGATTATATTCTTGTCTAGTTGAATACTTTGTAATAAGAAACTTGTTATGAGAATTATGTAATTGAACCTTAATATTTATATTTACATATAACATCTTTTATTTCCGCAACCGTGTTTTCTTACATATATAGATGTAAATTTAGAATTCGTTGAATCTAGTTGAGATCCTTGTGAACTATTTATCTGAGTGAAGATATTAGTAATATGGATTGTTCATATTATTACTGATATTTTGGATTTCGGATAAATAGTTACTATCGATACGATAGTATAAACTCACATGGCATAGACTATACGTCTTGGTGAGGATATTAGTAATATGGATTGTTCATGTTATTACTGATATTCTGGATTTTGGATAAATAGATTCTATTCACAGATACAGTTCATACATCCAAGTGAGGGTATCCAAACACAGTAATAGTTATCCTAAGAATTATCATCTGTTATGGGATACTGTGAATTTTGGATTTATGAGAATTATATCTGATAGTCCCTTAATTTAATATAAGCTTATAATCAGATACCATGGGTGCATAGATTTAACTGCATTATATTGATTCTTATTAAGCACCATATCAGATACCATGGGAGTATAGATATAGGGGCGTTACAATTTTGGTATCAAAGCCTCAAGGCTATAGATATAAGGAAGAGAAATCTTAGTATATCGTCTTCAAGTCCGTAAAAATTTTAAAGTACACATAAAATATAACATTAAAAATATTATGTTGTTTAAATTTCTATACCAGTATTAAAGGAGTTTTCTTTTATAGATGGCCAACTCCAATGCTGAAGAAATGGTGATAACAAACAATCCACCACAAATTGAGTCATTTATAGCTAGTGATGCAGAAGATGAAGAATTGCTTCATGATCAACAACTGCTAGATGCTGAAGAAGAAGAAGATCCAGTAGCAGGACAATTAATGAGAATTGATGAACATGATTGATGAATCAATGACATCACTAATGCAGACAACAGAATATGAGAAAAATAAAATGAAGTTTAGGGCCGATATAGCTGAAGGAATGCTACAACATGAGAGGGGACATAGTCACCGACTAAAAGTACAACTGCACCATGCACAAAATGGCAGGAAGGAAATTCAGTCAAGACTTCTTAAAACATCTCTGGGTGTTCGAGATACTTTTAATGATTTGCAGCGCCGAATAGTTCGATATCCGGTAGAGGAGAATAAAACTGCTTATCTCATCGATCGATCTGTGGTTTGTCACATGATTCAGGATTCTTTTGATGTTATCAATGAATTCTAGAGAGTGGTATAGGAAGTTGAATGCTTTATATTAGTATGAATAAAGAAGCATTCAAAGTTGGTATTGTAACCAATGTTTTGTAAATTAGTAGTATGTTCAACTACTAAGTTGGTGTGTACGACTGTTGTGATATATAAAATAAATGATATGTTTGTGTTATCCAAATTCTTATGTGAATTTTTTGTTGTTGTTTTATATAGAATCGTGCCACCAACCAGAAGACCCCAAGGAGAAATGGATAGTGATAATAATTCTACCAAGCAGTTAGTAGACCTTATGCTAGGAGCTATGAATAGATCTATACATCAAAACACATCTTTCAAAGATTTTAAATTAGTTGGACCTCCTGAATTTAAAGGTACATCAGAACCTGTAGAGGCACAAATTTGGATTTCTGAAATAGAGAAATTTTTCCTAGTAACCAATGTCAATAATAATCAACGGACAACTTTTGCAACCTTTTTCATGAAAGGTGAGGCTAATTATTGGTGGGAATCAACCAAGGGTTGGGTAGAAACTGAAATTGTTCCTTGGGATAGATTCAAAGAATTGTTATTTAAAAACTATTTTTTCCAATCCCTGAAAGATCGCATGGAAATAAAATTTTTATATTTGAAACAAGGAGACCTGACTATAACCCAGTATACAGCCAAGTTCAATGAACTGTCCAGGTTTTCTCCTCATCAGGTAACCACTGAACTTAGAAGGACTCGTAGGTTTTAGGAGGGCTTAAAATCTCAGATTCGGAGTAAGTTATCAGTACTCCAAATAAAGACTTTCTCTGAAATACTGGAAAAAGCTACTATAGCCAAAAGTTAGAATGAAAGTCTTGCTTAATTTCACCAGGACAAGAAGAGTTAAAATGATAAAGGGAAACTTAGGACAGAACTCAGTTCAGGTGGGTATAATAACAAGCGAAAATGAAATAATACTTTTTCTAACAACCCGGGGAAAAAGATAGGTAATGCTAATAATAACTTTGTTAATAATATCATTAAACCTTGTCCTACTTCTGGACAATCGGGACATATTTCACCACAATGTCCTCTCCCAAATAAAAATAAATGTTTTAATTGGGGTTCGTTGGACCATTTTTCAAAGAATTGTCCCAAACCTAAGAACTAAGGAGAAAAAGGGAATAGAGTACCAGAGAATAATTAGTCCACAAAGAGTGCGATCGGGGTTCGAAATCGACCTCTGGCATGAGAACATTTAATATGTCAGTGAGGGATGCTGTTGCTTCACAGGACGTGGTGACAAGTATCATCCCTATCAACACTTTAAATGCATATGTGTTATTTGATTCTTGAGCTACTTGTTCTTTCGTGTCTAATTTTTTTTTTAAAACTTGAATATACCTTGTGAAAAGTTAAGTAAACCATTTTGTGTAGAAATTGCTAACAAAGATAGAATTCCGGTTGAAACCATATACAAAAACTGTAGTGTGGTAATAAAAGGACATAATTTTGCGGTAGATCTTATACCAATTCAGTTGGGAGAATTTGATGTAATTTTAGGAATGGATTGGTTAGTTAATCATAGCGCGATGATTGATTGTCATCAAAAAAATATAAACCTTCTGACTGCATCAAAGTCAAATGTTGTGTTCAACGGTAGTTGTTCACCTCAGCAATCTCGATGTTTGACCATAGTTCAAGCAGAAAGATTACTTAGAAAAGGTTATTTAGGTTATTTGGCCTATATAGTTGATACTCGACAGGAAGGAGTAAAATCAGATCAAATACCTATAGTTAAAGATTTTCCCGATGTATTTCCGGATGACTTACTAGGTTTACCTCCAAATAGGGAAATTGAGTTCGTCATTGATCTTGCACCGGGAACAACACCAGTTTCTAAGGCACCATAAAGAATGGCACCTATAGAACTGAAAGAGTTACTAATACATTTACAAGAACTCTTAGATAAAAAGTACATACAACCTAGTGTTTCACCCTTGGAAGCACCAATATTGTTTGTAAAGAAGAAGGATGGAAGTATGAGACTATGTATAGACTATAGAGAGCTAAATAAATTAACTATTAAGAATAAATATCCTTTACCAAGGATTGATGATTTGTTTGACCAATTAAAGGGGGCCGAACATTTTTCAAAAATTAACCTTAGAACAGGTTATCATCAATTAAAGGTAAGAAAGGAGGATGTACCGAAAATAGCATTTAGAACACGCTATGGACATTATGAGTTTCTTGTAATGTCTTTTGGATTGACAAATGCACCGGCATCATTTATGGATTTAATGAATCGAGTGTTTAAACCATACTTGGACAAATATGTTGTAGTGTTTATCGACGATATTCTGGTATACTCGAAAACACGGGAAAAGCATACTGAACACTTGAGAGTCGTTTTGGAGATATTACGAAAGGAACAACTTTATGCGAAGTTTTCCAAGTGTGAGAGAGTTCAATTTTTAGGTCATGTGATTGACAAGAATGGAATATCTGTAGATCCAACTAAGATCGAAACGGTTGTGAATTGGGAACAACCAACAACTCCAACAGAAGTACGAAGTTTTCTCGGTTTAGCGGGTTATTACCAATGGTTTATAAAAGATTTTTCAAAAATAGCAACCCCATTAACCAATTTAACTCGAAAGACGGTAAAATATGTCTGGACAGATAAATGTGAAGAGAGCATCCAAGAGTTGAAGAAGCAACTGAGCATGGCTCCAGTGTTGTCCTTACCAGATGAGACAGGAGGCCTTGTAGTATTTAGTGATGCATCACACAGAGGTTTAGGGTGTGTGTTGATGCAACATGGGAACGTGATTGCTTATGCATCACGACAACTCAAAGATTATGAGATGAGATATCCTACTCATGACCTAGAGTTAGCCGTGGTAGTTTTTGCTCTAAAAATTTGGAGACATTACTTGTACGGGGAGAAGTGCAAGATATATACAGATCATAAAAGTCTAAAATATATTTTTACACAAAAGGAATTAAATTTAAGACAGAGAAGATGGTTAGAACTGATAAAGGATTTTGACTGTGAAATCTTATATCATCCCGGTAAAGCCAATGTGGTGGCTGATGCGTTAAGTAGAAAGAATCGGAGTAAATTGAATGCAATAACCACCAATGATAGAATAATAAAAGATTTTGAAAAAATTGGAAATTGAGGTGGAATGTCCAACTACCTCTTCCCAAAAAATTTTATATTTTAGAGGGAGTTTCATCTCTACTTAATAGAATCAAATAGATGCAAGAAAAGGATGATGAATGTCTGAAGTATAAGTTTAATATAACCCATGACAAGTATAATAAATTCAGAATAGATAAGGATGGAATAATAAGATATGAAGATAGAATCTGGGTTCCGTTAAACCAAGCTTTAAAAGACGAAATTTTAAACAAAGTTCTAATTATAAATTTGCCATACATCCTGGCAATACTAAAATGTACAAGGATTTAAGTCGTCACTTTTGGTGGTCAAATATGAAAAGAGAAATAGTCGAATGGGTAAGCAAGTGTCTCACGTATCAAAGGGTTAAGGCTGAGCATCAAAAGCCAAGTGGTTTACTTCAACCCTTACCAATTCCTGAGTGGAAATGGGAACATATAACCATGGACTTTGTTGTTGGCCTTCCAGCTACACAAAAAGGCCATAATGCTATTTGGGTAATAGTTGACTGTTTAACTAAATCAGCTCACTTTTTACCTATTAAAATTACTCATAACTTAGACCACCTTGCTAAGTTGTACATTAATGAAATTATCTCTAGACATGGTGTGCCTATTTCCATAGTATCAGATTGAGACCCACGTTTTACTTCAAATTTTTTGAAAAGCCTTCAGAAACATTTAGGAACATAATTAAGATTGAGTACAGCTTATCATCCTTAGACTGATGGACAGAGTGAGAGAACCATACAAACATTAGAGGATATGTTGAGAACATGTATCATAGACTTCAAAGGAAGTTGGGAAGATCAGTTACCTTTAGTCGAGTTTTCCTATAACAATAGTTATCATGCTAGCATAGGTATACCACCCTATGAGGCCTTATATGGAAGGAAATGTAGAACACCTTTATGTTGGGATGAAGTTTGGGAAAGACAAATGCTAAAACCATAAATAATTCAACAAACTACTGAAACCATCAGAATTATACGTCAATGATTACAAGCATCTCAAGATCGACAAAGAAAATATGCTGATCCACATCGTCAACAATGAAACTTTAACGTAGAAAGCCACGTATTCTTAAAGGTATCTCCTTGGAAAGGCAAAATACGTTTTGGCAAGAAAGGAAAACTAAGTCCGAGATTCATTGGACCTTTTAAAATTTTGAATAGAATTGGTGAAGTTGCTTATGAAATACCACTACCTCCTAAGTTGAATTATATCCATAATGTGTTTCATGTGTCCGTATTACGACCATACAAACCTGATTATAAACACGTTATAAATTATGAGCCAATTCAAATAAAAGAAGATCTTTCTTATGTAGAAGAACCTGTGCAGATCGTCGACCGTAAAGAGCAAATCCTGAGAAATAAAGTGATAGCATCGGTTAAAGTGATCCGGAGAAATTAGAACGTTGAAGAGGCTACATGGGAGCTCGAAGATAAAATGCGAGAAAATTATCCTCAATTATTTACTTAACTTGTACTTTAATTTCGAGGATGGAATTCTTATTAGTGGGGATGAATGTAAAAATCCAAAACCCTACTAAAATTCGGTTATGTAAAATCCCGTTATATCAATAAAATTTCTCCGTTCTAAATGTGTTATGTGTTAATATATACTTTGTTTAACAAATTCTATCAAATAAAATTCCGTCCAAAAAATGTCGTGCGTAACACCTCGTGCTTAAAAATTTTCTTTCAAAAATGGACTTTTCGGTATATTTGTTTTGACAAGTTGCTTTGTCGTGCTTACACTGACAAAACGCTTTCTCATGCTTACACTGACAAAACGCTTTGTCGTGCTTATTAGGATTAGTGAGAAATCTAGGTTAGAAACCCTAGATTAACAAACCCTAACCCTAATCAGCAAAACATAACCCTAATTTATAAATCTAACCCTAATTAGCTAATTTAACCCTAATTAGATTATCTTAACACCTAATCATGGTTAGTAAACTTCAATTAGGTACTAATAAACATCATTTAACAATCCTTATCATTAAAAACAAAACCTTAATCAAGATTAGTGAGGATTAGGGCAAAATTAAGCTACCAAAATAATCTAACTAGCTCACAAGTTGGTTAGGAGTCACCAAACCCAGTCCCAAGGCTACACATGAGCTGATAACAAACCCTAAGCAGCACAAGTAACTTAGCATTAGATATTTAGAGAGGCAAGTAGGTAAAAAAAGACCAAAAAAAACCTAAGTTGCTAAAGTCTATAAATAGCAACACCACCTCTGGCCAAACCTACGAAATCACTAAGCTTATACACTCTTAGAAACATACCCAATCAAGCCGAGGTGATAGCAGTATCAAATTTAGTAGCTAGAATCGAAAATCAACCAAGAAAAGGTGAAAACCCAAAATCATAATTAGCTCTTTGATCCTTTGTTATTATTGTTGTTTAGATTTTTGGAAATATGTATTAGTATGTTAGAAAGTATGTTAGATTGGTAGAACACGTTTTCATAACATCTAGATGTCCTAATTAAGTGTTTTTAGAAATTTTGAAATTTTGAAAAACCAAGTCTGACAGCCGAATGTCAGGGCTTGTAGATTCAAGTGTGTTTATGTTTAGGTCTGTTAATTATATGTTACTTGTATCCTGTTAGTAGGTCTTTAATCTGGAAAAGAAAACATGTTCATTAGAACCATAGATTGCAAGTTATGATTGGTCAAAGTGCATTGACTGTTCACAGATTGCAGTTTTCTGGGTTACCCAGAAAACTCAAGAACAGTTGTACTGACTACTTTGACCAACCTTTTAATCCCTTTCTGTTTGTTGTTTTTGTAATGTTTTGTTTTATATTAATACCCTGATATATGTACTACATATCTATGATCTTAAACTGCATAAACAACTCATAGGATTACTGGAATTAATGGTCAAAATCCGTTGACTGAACTTGACCAAGTTTTCTAGGCTGCCCAGAAAACTGAAGAACACGAAGAACAACTTCCAGCTGTACTTTGACCACACTAAATAGAGACCTTAGATTTACGATTTGTTCAAGTTTGTGTTATATATATGTACCCTGACATATATACTACATGTTACACCAAACACAACACACATCCAATACACAGAATCAAAGATATTGAAGCCACAAAATCGTTGACTGGCCATGACCACTGTTCTGGGTTGCCCAGAAACTCAAGAATAGCTCTGACAGTGACTTTGAGCCTCTATAACTTCCTGTTATATGTAGGTTAAAGCCTGAAATTTGATTCATGTTGTACTACTGTAAAAGTACTATAACATCAATACTTGATTGAACCTAAAAACGAAAACAATAGTTAAATAAACCACGGTCAAACTAGTCCCTCTAGCATGACCAAACGGTTGCCCAGAAACTCAAGAACACCTATAACGACACTTTCTGTCACTGAAGGGTTTTAGCGACAGACGGAAATTAATTTTTTTCTAAAAATAAATTATAAAAATTAATAAATAATTAATAAATAAATACAAAAACAGTTTTAAAAATTATATTAAATAAATATAATTAATTTATGATATTTTGACATAAATTTGATAAATATTTTATTTTATTTGGATATTATTAATAATTAACTGAATAATAAATTAATTAGAATAATTACTTATAAATACTAAATAATTATTGACAAATAATATTAATGATATAAAAATCATAATAAATGATTATAAATTATTTAAAAATAATAAACAATGTTTTTGTAAAATTTTAAGTAATTATTAATTACCTAAAATAGAAATAAATGATTTAAAAATCATTTAAAGAATAAATAAATATTTTGAGAATACTTTAAAACTTTTAAAAATTATTATAATGGATATATAAATTATCTAAAAATATAATAAAATTTATAAACAAAATTTAGTTCATATATCAACTTATTTAGCATTCGGTAAAGACATTTAACACCAAAACTTTATCGAATCTAACCCGATCTTATATAAATGGTATATTTGAGTATTGTTACCAATACTAACGTGTTAAATTTATATATATGAACGTCGTAGGTATTTATTAAACGAATTGAGTAGAATAACTTGACTTATGACAACCCAGAATTTTGGATTGTCCAAAATTTAAGTTTAAATAATTAGTTATTAATAAAATGAATTTTTATTAATACTATTATGTGCTATGTGTTTATTAATCGTTCTATAACCTAGGATGATTATAAGTCGGGAGGATTCTGGCTACGAGCTAGACTGAACGAGTAAGAATTTTTCAAGATAAAAATAAAATTTTTCCCAGAACAAAATATTTTTTGGGGAAAAAGACGAAATATGCAGCATTATTCACCTAACAAAACCCTAAGGGTTAGGGTTTGAATAACCTAAGCCTTTCTTCCATCGAAAGATTTGACAAAAATATATCGTGAAAAGTTAAGTAAGCTGATAAAAGTTTTTCTCGAAAAACGTGCAGAAATCGGACGGAATAAAACGACGAAAAGTACTGCAATGTACTTTTCATTCGTTTAGCTACGTTAGGGGAAAACGTGAAGGAAAATGCTTAACGCCAAAAAGTGTTTTTTAGTTTTTCAGAAATCCGAAGAATATGTAAAAGTTAATCGGTAAAGGAAAGACGAAATATCTAAAAATATTTGGATTCCGAGAATCGCAATTTTAAAATTGTCAGATGAAACCTAAAAGACGGAACCACGAAGCTTCCAAGGGAAGCTACGTGAATAGTAAGAAGGTGTATTGAGGAGGTGTGAATAGTATGGAGGTGTATTCAGTAAGGAGGTTTGAGGGTGAAATGACAATTTTGCCCCTAGCCTTGGTTTTATATATAAACAAGCCTTAAGTTCATTATTTTGGGATTTTGAAAATCCTACACTATTAGAAAGAGAGAGAGAGAGAGAGAGAGTTCAGATGGGAGGAAGAAGAGGAAAAGTTTGCCCGAGTACACGCTTTGTCTAGCAGAAGAAGATTAAAGAAGAACGGTAATCCGAAACCTTGTTTCATATAATTTTTCTTTAAGTTTTCTATGTTTAAAACATAGCTTAAGAAGAATAAGAAGTAAAATAAGTTAGGAATGATTTCATATGGTTGAAATCATGAGAAAACAAAGAAATAATAATTAGAAATTTAGTTTATAAATTTCTTAAGGAAGTATAAGATTCGTAAGGATTTTGAGCAATCCGAATGAATCTTATGAACGGATAGGTGAAATAAGTAAGGAATGATGTTCTATAAAATCAAATTCCAAGAAAAAGTGAAATCGTAATCCAAAATATCAATTAAAAATGAAGAACGAATGAAGAACACGAAGAACACGCGAAGAACACAAAGAACGTTGTTGATGGACAAATTTTAAACCATCGTAGGATAATTGTTGTTGATGGAATAGTTTAAAATCATCGCGTATAAGTTAGTTGCTTATTTCTTGGTTAGGAACGGTAGAAAGGTTCATGAAGAATGGATTAAAACTTAACTATAACGAAGTTATGGCGAAATTTTCGTAAAAGACGAACGAGAATTAGAAAGTTAGTAAATGAACCTGAACGTGTAGGGCTTTATAAGAAGTAAGAGAATGTAGAAAACGTGAGTCATGGACTCAAGAATAAACGAGTTCTGAGTTCGGATGAACAAATTTCGGACGAACGAACGAAGAACGTTAAAAACGTAAAACGAGCGAAGGTTGAAGATTAAGCCAATCGAATGGCATGTTAACGAATTTAGAACGATGTTTTGTCCGAGGGGTATTGAAGTATGTAAGATAAGGAAGAGAATGGATTTGGAACGACCTTGTTCTGAGTTATAACGAACAAGTTACGAAATTTTGAAGTAAGCGATTAAAGCTTGTAAAAGACTTAGGGAAATTTTCTAGGGTTTAAGCTCGGCGCCATGCTTCATTAAATTTGAGCCTTTTTAGTGATTTTGACTGCTGCAGCAACGCGAGCTCGAGCTTCTACCATAAGCTATCGGGCGAGTTCTTGACTGCGGTATGAGAGGTAATGAAGTGTTTGGCGCCGCAGTGCCAGACAAAGGAAGAGGGTGACGTAGTCTCGCGCTGCTGTGTGAGAGAGAAAGAAGAGAGTGGTGCCGCAGCGCCAGTGCAGGGCAATGCCTAGAAATGAGATTTTTAGTGCTCAATTACTGCGGGATGTACAAGAAAGAAATATGAACAAGTAGTTCACCTAAAATAATACTTAAGCAAATGAATTAAGCCTTTAGTAAAGGTTGAACGGAAAGATTGAATGGGATTAAAAGATAGAGAAGTTAAGTGATAGATTACGTAACCGATATCCGGGGACCGTAGTCATGATAAACGAACGTGGGGTATTACTATGATTGTGATTCCTTAGACGTTAAGTGACGAGGGTAATGAATAACATTTCGATGTTATGTCATGGTGATGAGAGATAGGAGTAAAGCGTATAGTCGCTGTGAACGCAACGTTGTTGCGATGATTGAGCGATCTTAGCATACAACGAATAGTATGGCTTCGACATTAAGAAAGAATAAAGAACATAGGGTTCATGGGATGGATAACGAATGAAAGCGATTAAAACCTTGAGTAAAGGTTGAATGAGAGATTAAGAGACGAGCAACGTGATTGTAGATTACGTAAACGATCCTCGTAAGTCGTATTCCCATTGAGCGAATGTTCTAAGTGTACAATGGTTGTATAACTTGGACGTTGATGAAAGTAGTAAGTAAGATATGAATTATCGTAAAAAGCCGTAGCGAACGGTAATAAGAATAATGAAAGTACAAGCATGAGTCAAATAGAGAATGTTATAATGAAATGTAAGCATTAAACACTTTAGCCAACGTGAGGGTTGAGTGTACGCGATTATTAAACGAGCAGAACCTACACCCCGTGTAAGGTAATGAAGAATGTTGTTTAACCGTGAACGTTGAAGAAACTGAGTTAAAGATAATAACGTATAACGTAAAGAAGCCGAGTTAATGTTTATAGCGTGAAAGACGTTTCAAGTCAAATGAACCGGACATTGTAAAATAAGAATAAGGAAACGTAAAATTTTTAACGCTATAAATGCGTAGAATTAATGTGGAATGATCATTCTGAGTATACAAAAGACTGTATGACTTATAAGATAAAGAATGAATCCTGAGGTATGGCATATGGTTGCCAAAAAAAGCCATTAGGAATAAGAAGTTGACTTAACGAACGTTATAGTTTAATGGTTCGGATAAGTTAATATAAGTTAGGTTGTGGTATAATTGTAACCTTTGATGGTTGACATATGGGAGCTGGGCTAAACAATTCCTTCAGAGAGCGAAGGTATTTACGAAACTGGTAACCGATCTAACTCACTGTTATGGGCAGTGTAGATGAGATGGGGACTTATTTGTTGGTTGTTTGTGGAAAACCACTCAGAGTACAATATGGAATACTAGTAGAGACGCGATGTGTTCTGAGTCCTATAAAAGTTATAAGAAGAAGATAAGAATGTAAATCATCAAAGATGATGAACATTTTGAGTAAGACATCTCTGTATGTCATGAAACCGTGAACCGGTATTGAAAGTTAGTCGCGTAAGCTTAAATTACAAGAGCGCGAACCTTAAGAAGTAAATTTAAGTAAACCAATGCGTAAAGTCAAGTATATAACTAATTAGTGTATGTGTTATTTCCTTATATGTTATATAGGATTTGGAATAAGTATTTCAGCGTAAACTATAAGTTGTAGCTGTGCGTAAGGCAAGTTTCCTAACTTAATTCATATTATATGTATGCTAGTTTCTCAAACTTCTCAGATGTTGAACTTGAGAAGTCTTGTCTATGTGCATATGTGCGATGTATGTACAAGGTGTATTATGTATGAGGCCTTGTGCCATAATTTTAACACGTCGGTGTTTCTATGAGATGAACTTTTCTGTGATTGAGCTGTTCAAAACACGTATGTTCTGTTTATACATGAACCGTTATTCTTAAGTTTGTGCTAATGATTCTAGCCAGACAGAATGTGTATGAAAAAGGTAGAAGAATAAAAGTATTTCAAAGTCCATGTGAATTATGTTTTAAGAAGATAGGAATCGAGACTATTCCTATTATTCAAGCTGTATCATAACCTTTGTTCGGTTATCGAAGTTCTGAAGGATGTTTAAACTCTTGAAGTTGTTTGTGTTAGGTTTGTAATATTCAAGAACGCAATCAAATTGCATAAATAAGCGGAAACGTGTAAAAATCAGAGTTTAAAAATTTTACAAACCATATACCCGGATCACCCTTTACGCACAATTATTAATTAAACGAAAAAGATGAATAAGAAACATACCCTTGAAGATCCGAGCTTCCTCAGGTACAAGTTCACCTCCAATCCTTTTCGCGTTCAACTTGAATCCACCGGGTTTGGTTACTTCCTTTGATCAACGTTAGCCACCCAAGTGTTTGGCCTCTAGAGGTGATCCACCAAGGAAGAAGAAGAATTCAAGAAGATGGGTGTTTGGCTAAACCCTAGTTTTTCTATCTCAATAGAAAAGAGCGTACTCTCCAACCATTGGAATTATAACATCGTCTTAATATCTGATATAAGACTCCTCTTATAAAGATATCAAGTAACCTATTAAAAATAAGGTATTATTTAATTAAACCCTTTTAATTAAAGGGGCTCCCTAATCTTATTAGGGATAATTAATTAAACTCCTTTAACTAATTTTCCTTCCTAATCCAATTAGGAATAAATGAGAGTACTTATATTAAATTAATTCCTAAACTCTTTTAGAAATTAAAATAATAATAATAATTGTAATAATATTAATAAGACTCCTCTTATTAATTTATATTTAATATTTCTAAAATATTAAATAATAAATGTTAAGCTATTTAATTTATTCTATCACCATAGATTAAATTAAATATACATAACATATTATTACGATTATGCCATTAACTTCTTAAATAATTATTCTTCCTTTTATGGTGTGACCCTTTAGGTTCTCCATATTAAACCGGTTGTGAATAAATCAATTAAAACAATTCTAATCTTATTTAAATAAATAAATTAAACAATTAATTTATTTAAATAAATAATATTTATTCTACAATAGGGATAAGCCTCCTAGCGATCAACGACTTTTCGGATAATATAGATTTCAACATTAATCATAAAAGAACCTTTGAGTAAATAGTTACCGTATGATTCAATCCTTCCACCATACAATGTCCCAATTAAATATAAGACATGGAATTCTTTATCACAAGTCTTATTTTATTTAATTATATATATTTCGATCCTTAAATGCACAACTCAAATAATGCAAATTAGAAACTCCTTTCTAATTTCATTACGCCTTAACCAAGGACTACTGGGTTGTCATTTATCGAATCACATAGGACATTTCTCTTCTTTTATTAGAAGTCGTAGATTCTTTATTGATCATATATTATCTCCATGTACAACTTGTTATACCCAAGCATACCCTTTGATATACCCTAAGGGTCTTAAGGAATAAGTCAAAGTATAACTCATCATACACAAGATACTATAATGATCTCAAGTCCAAGGATCACTTGTACTACTATCACTACAGGAATTCCTATTGGCAGGCAAGTAAAACTCCATTAGGTATTCCTTAGCGAAGCCACGCTCAATGAACTTATTCTCTAATAAGCACCTACATACTTGCTTTAGTGTCTCCACACAAATGATCATGAGATCAATCATCCTCATCCAATGAAAGCAAGACGCGTATGTACCAATCTATCCGGATTCACTAATCCCCAATTTAGTAATCCAACGATTGGGAACTATTTTAGTTTTAAGCTTTCTAAGAATTTAGATCTCATTAGAATGATCATCATCATTATTCTAAAAGCATTGCTTAAAACTATGGGTTTATCACATATTATAAAACAAAGATCATGTAGATAATTAAAAGCCTTTAATAAATTAATACTTTTATTAATAAATGAATAAGATTGTTACATAGTATATGCTTTATCATCAAACATGATTGGCTTGTGTGCATATACTACTTTCAATCTCCCACTTGCACTAAAGCCAATCGTCATGGTATCTCATACTCTTCTTCTCTATGTGACGATTATCCTGCTTTGTTGGATAAGCTTTAGTTAATGGATATGTAATGTTGTTTTGAGAGTTCACTATCTCTATAGTGATTTCCCATCTTCAATGATTCCTATAATCAAATGAAAGTGCTACAACACATGTTTAGATCCAAGATGAGACTTAGGAACTATTCTAGTTCTCGTAATGAACTTATCATCCAAACAATCAACTTGCGAACTTCATTTACGCCTATATACTTTGTCTTTATCATTAAACCAAAGAACCTTTTGCTATTTGGAACCTTTCCAATTCACTACACCACTGCTCAAGGTAACACTTTACCTTAAAGTGGATTTTTAGTCGTCTTAGTGCATCTCGAAAAACTTGAGTCTGTGAAAGCCCTCTAGTTTTAATTCGGACCCACCATGTATGCTCACATCCTTAGTGCTTGGGTTAAGCACTTTAATATGTTTTCAACGACTCATAGTGAACTTCTCCATAATATGACTGATCAACATCAGGTCTCGTACATTTCATTGCATACATGATTGTCACTCATGCGACCTCTCTTTTCAGGAGTCTGTGGGGACTATTAGGAGAGATACACTCCAAGGGCTCATCAAGATGAGACATCCCATAGAGTTTGCCATGCTAAACAACTTTAGCATCAAATGAATATACGTTCCTTGGGTTAAGTCGAGCATCCTTTTAAATCTATCTATATAGATTTTTATCCTCAATTACGATTCTATTCCCAAATCATTCATGGAGGAATGTTTAGACAACTTTATCTTTACTGATTGTAGCATTGGTATGTCATTCCTCATCCGTAGTATATCAACATATAGTACTAGGAATGTCACGATGCTCCCACTGACCCTTTTGTACACACTAGGTTCATTCTTATTTTTGATAAAATCAAACTCTTTTGATTGCCTCATCAAAACGAATGTTCCATATTTGAGAAACTTGCTTCAATCCATTTCTCTGAGTGTCTACAACACTTACCTCATCGTATGTAACTGGATCATCATCTTCTATGATGTGTACCTCATCATCATCATCTATGATGAATCCATACCTCCTGTATCTTCTGATACTATTCCGCATTTACGATTCTGGCCAGGTATAATAGGTCTATCTATAGGTTCCTCTTATTTGACTTATAGTGTTTTGTGGTTCTTGAACTCTTTAAGATCTATTATCCTCCCACTAGCCCCTTTAATGATAAACACCTTTATCTTAGAAGGCAGCGTGTTTTACAACAAACACCTTTTGCTAAGTAGAATTATAGAACATATACCCTAAACTTACTTTAGGATGTCCCACAAATCGACACTTGTCAAATCTTGTCCTAAGCTTATCCTTTTGAAACCTTTTTCACATAAGTTGGAACCCCTTATCTTAACAAACTTAAGATTAGGAATCCTCCCAGTCCATAACTTTTATGGAGTCTTGGGGCCGGATTTTGAGGTTACCATTTTCGTAGATATGCAGCCATTTCTAGGACATTATCCCAGAAGGATACTGGAATGTCGGTAAAATCATTATGGACCGCACCATGTCCAACAAGGTACGATTTTTCATTCAGATACATCAATCAATTATTTATTATTAGGATGTGTCCATTATGAGAAAACCATTTGAGATGATCTAGAAACTTATTGCACAAGTATTTATTCCTTGATCTAATCAAAGAATCTTAATACTTTGCCAATTTGTTTCATTTCTGAATTCTTTGAACCTTTCAAATAATTCACAATTGTATTTCAGCAAATACACACATTCAACTCTTTGAATGATCATCTCCTTTTTCTTATACTAGTTTGTTCAATTTACAAAATAATTTTTACATAAGTCAAGTATACAAAATCCATTAAGTGATATTCCAGTCTAATACAAAACATTATTATTATAAATAGAACAACAATTGTTCTTAATTATAATACCAAAGATTTCATTGTCCAACAATAAAATGGAAATAATATTTTTAACAAGAACCGGAATACAATAACAACTTATTGACTTAATAGATTTGCTTCAGTAGGCATTGCTAAACTATAAGTTTCTATGGCTAATATGGCAACCTTTGCTACATTTTCCGCATTATAGGATTACTTATATTTGTTTAGCTTTCTACTTCGCTTGGTCCCTTCATAAATCTATATTTATGATAACCAAAGTCGATATCCAATATCCAAGTAGAACCTTGACTTAAAGAAAAATTTATTTTAAATCTTGAACAAAATTGTATTTGTAACCGAAACTTCATTAAGCTTCTTTGGTTAGCCAACGCAAGGTGCTTCTCATGCTTTCTTTCCGGTGTCCATGCTTATTGCGGTGGAAGCAAACTCCTTTGCTATCCGTGACGCTTTTGTTCTTATTATCCTTTGTTTTTGCCTTTCTATTTACCTTCTTTGAATCGTTCTTCTTTTTAGAAGATCCTTTGGCCCCTACCAGTAAGACATGGTCTTTCTTGGTTGGAAAGTGACTCTCATCATTTTTTAACATGTTAAGCAAATCAACGAAGCTGATATCTAGCTTGTTTATATGAAAATTCACAACAATTGTGAAAGAAGTCTGGGAGTGAGTGCAAGATCAAATCTTGGCTCAACTCTCCATCCATGACAAAACCAATTGTCCTAATTGATCAATCAAATTGATTATGTTAAGAACCTTTTATGCACACTATAGTGCCATTGGCCATTCTAGATCGGAAGAGCTCCTTAGATATCTAATATCTATCGGTCCCACTTTCCTCACCATCAACTACTTGATGTGCGGGAATATAAGAGAGCATCCATAGTTTCATCTTGTGCCCAAGCTCAATTCTCGATGGATGCGAGCATGGTGCATTGAGCCAATCAAGCATGCATCATCTTGCCACTTTCTAAAAGTAGCAATCTCTTCCTCGGAGGCATTATGCGCAACCATTGCGAGGATAGGCGTATTAAGGACATAAGATAGCTTTTCGACTTTGAGAACTATTCTCAAATTCCTTAACCAATCCGCTTAATTGGTTAGTTAATTTGGCATCTAATATGCTTCGCAGTGATAGTAATTTTAGACATTGTAAAATTCTGTAAATGAATTTGTAATTAACAATATTTTAACATACATTCTTTTATTAATTACCAAAATAATTTAGGTCTTGTTTTAAATTGGTATCTCACACTATTTTCTTGAACTATATTACCTCACTTATATAGTTCGCAAAATCTAATTAAAGATTTGCTAGTGAGAATAAGGATCCCATTTCAAATGTATATAGCCTTGTGGTGACACAACAAACTATATATAAATAAATAGGTAGACAACTTTTGTCAATTACATCAACTATGCAACTCCTTTTCTTTTGCCTCTTAGATTATTTTGATCAAGTGGTGGGACATCCAATCAAAATTATCCAAGTTAAGTCCGACCTAGCACTCCATATATTCAAAAAAGAAAATATATCATCCTTGTGGTGACACAACAAAACAATATTGTTCAATTTTCTTTATAAGCATCAAATGTGATAAATTAACATCTTAAATACTTAATACTTGCCTTGTGGTGACACAACAAACTCATATTAAATATTTAATACTCTATTAATTTTATCAAGTTAGAAAGGCGACGTTCGATATTCCAAATATCTTTGAACGCTTAGGACTTAATATAAAAATTGAGAGGTTTGTTATAAATTTGTCTCATCTTGTTTAGCGCGCATGCACATATATATATAAAATACGCGTCATATTAATGAACATGCGAAGCATGTTTGCATAATATATAATATATATATATATATATATATATATAGTAAAAGCATGCATATATAGAATACTATATTCTACCTGGATTGATTACGGACTTTTATTCTAGTTTGGTTCACTAGAGCCACCAAGTGAACCAAAAGGTCAAACCCTAGGGTGCAAGAAATAATATTTAAATATAACTATTACATTTAAACCCGGCTCCATTACAAACGGGTCTTCAAGCGCTCCTTGCTCCTTGATCTCCAATTTTCAAAATTAATTCTAACTATTCCTATTACAAAACTATTTAAAATAAATAGAAACCTTGATCGTGATCGAGGAAGTACATAGGAGGAGATAGAATTTACATTCGAGAAAAATTAGAGAAGACGAGGTACGCAGACCCCATTTAATAAAACCCATGCATTCATGCATCCAACTAAAATAAAATCCAATCACATTGCTCAATTGTCCATAATCAATCTCATTTATTATCATACATATCACCATATGCATCAATACATAACATTCATCCGATGAATAATAAACATTCAATATATATATTGATATCATTTAATGGGCAAATTTAGTTAGTATAAAATTTAATTTTGAATCAAAATAAACTCCTTTATTTTAATCCAAATTTAAATCAAAATAAAACTATTTTATTTTAATTTATCTAATTTTGAATAAAATAAACTATTTTATTTTAATCAAAATCTTGAATCAAAATAAATTCCTTTATTTTAATTAATTATGGAATCCAATTCCATGAAAAAAAAACTTTATTAAATGAAACACGGATTCTCTTTCCTATTCACAAATAAACTCCTTTATTTTGAATAATATGAAATCTTATTTCATATCTAAATAAACTCCTTTATTTAAGGAAACATGGATTCACTTTCCTATTCACAAATAAACTTCTTTATTTTAGGAAATATAGAATCCAATTTCAACTCCAATTAGTTATCATGGAATCCAATTCCAACTCTAATTAGTTAGCATGAAATTTAATTTTAAAATTAAAATAAACTTTTTTATTTGAAGATTAAAATAAACTTTTTATTTAAAAATTAAAATAAATATTTTATTTTAATTATAAAATTATTATATATATATATATTACGTTAATATATATATATATATATATATATATATATATATATATATATATATATAATCACCTCCTGGTTCATATATCACGTGAATGCTCTTAACAAAAAAAAAACGTGGGCCACATGATATTAATACACCCATCCCTTGACTTCCGTCAACGTGAATAACTTCCACTACGGTTAATATGAAGTAGCAATACGGGGGGAAAAAACGGACTCCTTTATTTAATTTAATTTTTTTTATATTAAATTTTATACAATAAATTATGTCCAATTAAATTGTTCTAAACACATATCAATATACATATCGAATTAAAATAATTAATAATTCGCATAAAAGTTTGGCTCTGATGCCACTGTTAGGTTTGTAATATTCAAGAACGCAATCAAATTACATTAATAAGCGGAAACGTGTAAAAATCAGAGTTTAAAAATTTTACAAACCATATACCCGGATCACCCTTTATGCACAATTATTAATTAAACGAAAAAGATGAATAAGAAACATACCCTTGAAGATCCGAGCTTCCTCAGGTACAAGTTCACCTCCAATCCTTTTCGCGTTCAACTTGAATCCACTGGGTTTGGTTCCTTCTTTTGATCAACGTTAGCCACCCAAGTGTTTGGCCTCTAGAGGTGATCCACCAAGGAAGAAGAAGAATTCAAGAAGATGGGTGTTTGGCTAAACCCTAGTTTTTATATCTCTATAGAAAAAGAGCGTACTCTCCAACCATTGGAATTATAACATCGTCTTAATATCTGATATAAGACTCCTCTTATAAAGATATCAAGTAACCCTATTAAAAAATAAGGTATTATTTAATTAAACCCTTTTAATTAAAGGGGCTCCCTAATCTTATTAGGGATAATTAATTAAACTTCTTTAACTAATTTTCCTTCCTAATCCAATTAGGAATAAATGAGAGTACTTATATTAAATTAATTCCTAAACTCTTTTAGAAATTAAAATAATAATAATAATTGTAATAATATTAATAAGACTCCTCTTATTAATTTATATTTAATATTTCTAAAATATTAAATAATAAATGTTAAGCTATTTAATTTATTCTATCACCATAGATTAAATTAAATATACATAACATATTATTACGATTATGCCATTAACTTCTTAAATAATTATTCTTCCTTTTATGGTGTGACCCTTTAGGTTCTCCATATTAAACCTGTTGTGAATAAATCAATTAGAACAATTCTAATCTAATTTAAATAAATAAATTAAACAATTAATTTATTTAAATAAATAATATTTATTCTACAATAGGGATAAGCCTCCATAGCGATCAACGACTTTCCAGATAATATAGATTTCAACATTAATCATAAAAGAACCTTTGAGTAAATAGTTACCGTACAATTCAATCCTTCCACCATACAATGTCCCAATTAAATATAAGACATGGAATTACTGTCAAGTCTTATTTTATTTAATTATATGTATTTCGATCCTTAAATGCACAACTCCAAATAATGCAAATTAGAAACTCCTTTCTAATTTCATTCTGCCTTGGCCAATGACTACTGGGTTGTCATTTATCGAATCACATATGACATTTCTCTTCTTTTATTAGAAGTCGTAGATTCTTTATTTATCATATATTATCTCCATATACAACTTGTTATACCCAAGCATACCCTTTGATATACCCTAAGGGTCTTAAGGAATAAGTCAAAGTATAACTCATCATACACAAGATACTATGATGATCTCAAGTCCAAGGATCACTTGTACTACTATCATACAGGAATTCCAATTGACAGGCAAGTAAAACTCCATTAGGTATTCCTTAGCGAGCCACGTTCAGTGAACTTATTCTCTAATAAACACCTACATACTTGCTTTAGTGTCTCCCCACAAATGATCATGAGATCAATCATCCTCATCCAATGAGCAAGCAATGTATGTACCAATCTATCCGGATTCACTAATCCCCAATTTAGTAATCCAACGATTGGGAACTATTTTAGTTTTAAGCTTTCTAAGAATTTAGATCTCATTAGAATGGTCATCATCATTATTCTAAAAGCATTACTTAAAACTATGGGTTTATCACATATTATAAAACAGCATCATGTAGATAATTAAAAGCCTTTAATAAATTAATACTTTTTATTAATAAATGAATAAGATTGTTACAAAGTATATGCTTTATCATCAAATATGATTGGCTTGTGTGCATACTACTTTCAGTTTGATCAACTGTTATGACTTGCTAGGAAATTGAATGCTCACACGTGCTTTAAATAAAAAACATTTTCAGCGACCGATGTTAGAAAGAACTTAAGGATCCCGTAAAGATAAAGTTGATCGGTATCCAGACGAATTGCCATTCAGTATGTGAATGTGCGTGAAGAGCAAGCCAAGACTTGTAATATAGAATAGTTTAATTGAACTATAGATTAGTTTAATGAACTTATATGTATCCTTGGTGGCGGATAAAATTCACTTTTATACGATGTAAAGCATAATGTAATTATCATTATTTGTGATGAAAGAGATATTAAGGTTTCCAGAACCTGGGATTTGAGAATATATGTTATTATATTTAACTATATAATGAGGTATGTTTGGTAAAAAGTGGGACCATGACGTAAGGAATCCGGGTGTGAGAATAGACCAGATTTCGGGGCGTTACATTATGGTATCAAAGCCGATAGGTTATAAACCTTAGGTATGAGTACCTAAGACTATAATCGTAGAGAGAAGGATAATAAGATCACTACATGATCATAGTGAATCGTAGTAACTGGTGAGCTGTTAAACGATGAATGATTTATAGCTAATTCTATGAATGAATGGTACTACGAAGTAGTACGAGAAGAAGAACTCAGATTGAGTTATAAAGGATAGTATACGAATTAAAGAAAATTCGTATTACGTAAAGAGAAATTTAAAAGTTGTAAGATTTCAATTGAGGATTCATGTGATGGCTGAGTTGTATAAACCTTTGTTATGGGTAGAGGTTTGTGCTTTGGTGTAACAACTACTCAGTTTATTACAGTGATAATCATTGGAATTGGTTGCGCTATTAAGATGTATATGACGAGAAGGTAAATCTTTTCTCATGTATATACTTGATAGGTAGAGAACGATAAGGTAGGTGCGAGTTCTTGAAACTCATATTTATGGTAAGTTCATGACTCATAATAATATGGTATGTTTTTTAACCTTCTCAGCGAATGGATGCCTATGGTCTATCTGGATAGTTCTTAAACTCATATTATTATAGAAAGTTTCTGAACTCATAATGTATGGTAAGTTGATGGACTGTACTAAGGTATAGGAATGTTTAGACTGAAAGTAAGTGTTTTTAATAGACTTAGAATTGAAGGTGCTAGAGAAGATTAAGTATTGTCGCAGTAAGACAATGAAGGAAGATGGAGAATAGGATATTCCAAATCATCTATCTATGCTAGATTTCGAAGTTTATTGAAATCGTGCTTATGTGTACATTTCAAAAAGGAAAGAATTGGTTCAACTTTTGGAACCAACAGATTTTAAAAGAGTTGTTCTTGGTATGTCTATGTCAATTGCTTTGGCTTGACAGAAATTGACTTAAAATATCAAAAAGAATTTTTATATCATCCGTGCATTTGATGCAAAGATGGTAAAAAGATGGAGTTGTTAATGCAATTGAACCTAGTGTTGGATGTGATCTTAGGATCAACAACCCACTATGGTATGATGTATAATGACGAAGTCATAAACTGACTAAGTCCTCAACGTACTGTGAAAAGTGTGGTATCATGACATCATAAAACGTTTTGATGTATTGTGAAAAGAATTTAAAGAAGTAGTCGATGTCAACTGAGTTAACTAGACGAATGTTTTAAGTGATATCCAAAATTTATGGTATTAAGTCTGAGGTGAACATACCCTGAAATGGGGTTATACGATAGGTTGATCACCTACGTACGGAAGAGGTAGTTTACTTTCTTTGTGATTGTAAAATGACCGTTAAATAAGGGTTTACGGCGAAATGATGTTTAACCTAGTAAGAGTTCATGGTCGATTTGACCCCTCAACAAAAAGTATGAAAATGATTTAATGGAAATTTTATATTCCTCATTATTCCTTCTACTTCATGATTCTTGATAGGTTATGGAGGTTAGGAATGATGGAAAGAGAAGAACTTCTTTGAAGAGAAGTTGAGAAGAAGAGTAAGCTAAAATTTCGAGGATGAAATTCTGTGAAGAAGGGGAGAATGTGATGACCCGGGTATGGGTGTGGTTTTAAGAAATTCTGAGGACAGAATTTTTATAAGGAGGGAAGAATATGACAACCCGGAATTTTGGATTGTCCAGAATTTAAGTTTAAAGAATTAGTTATTAATAAAATGAATTTTTATTAATACAATTATGTGATATGTGATTATTAATCGTTCTATAACCAAGGATGATTATAAGTCGGGAGGATTCTGGCTACGAGCTAGACTGAACAAGTAAGAATTTTCAAGACGAAAATAAAATTTTCCTGGAACAAAATATTTTTCGGGGAAAAAGATGAAATATGCACTATTCACCCGATGAAACCTTAAGGGTTAGGGTTTGAATAACCTAAGCCTTTTCGAGAGTTCGATATGTCGAAATGACATTCCGTTGAAAGAGTTGACGATAATTTATCGTGAAAAGTTAAGTAAGTCGATAAAAGTTTTTCTCAAAAAACGTGCAGAAATCAGACAAAATAAAAACGACGAAAAGTATTGCTATGTACTTTTCATTCATTCAGCTACGTTAAGGGAAAATGTGAAGGAAAATGCTTAACGCCAAAAAGTGTTTTTCAATTTTTCAGAAATCCAAAGAATACGTAAAAGTTAATCGCTAAAGGAAAGACGAAATATCCAAAAATATTTGGATTCCGAGAATCACAGTTTTTAAAACTGTCGGTTGAAACGCGAAAGACGGAACCACGAAGCTTCCAAGGGAAGCTATGTGAATAGTAAGGAGGTGTATTGAGGAGGTGTGAATAGTATGGAAGTGTGAATAGTAAGGAGGTTTGAGGGCAAAATAACTATTTTGCCCCTAGCCTTGGTTTTCTATATAAACAAGCCTTAAGTTCATTATTTTGGGATTTTGAAAATCCTACACTTTGAGAAAGAGAGAGAGTTCGGATGGGAGGAAGGAGAGGAAAAGCTTGCCCGAGTGCACGCTTTGTCTAGCGGAAGAAGATTAAAGAAGAACGGTAATCCGAAACCTAGTTTCGTATAATTTTTCTTTAAGTTTTCTATGTTTAAAACATAGCTTAAGATGAATAAGAAGTAAAGGAAGTTAGGAATGATTTCATATGGTTGAAATCATGAGAAAATAATGAAATAAGAATTAAAAATGAGTTTATAAATTTCTTAAGGAAGTATAAGATTCGTAAGGATTTTGAGCGATTCGAATGAATCTTATGAACGAGTAGGTGAAATAAGTAAGGAATGATGTTCTATAACATCAAATTCCAAGAAAAAAGTGAAATCGTAATCCAAAATATCGATTAAAAATGAAGAACGAACGAAGAACACGCGAAGAACACGAAGAACGTTGTTAATGGACAAATTTAAAACCATCGTAGGATAATGGTTATTGATGGACAAGTTTAAAACCATCACGTATAAGTTAGTTTCTTATTACTTGATTAGGAATGGTAGAAACATTCATGAAGAACGGATTAAAACTTAGCTATAACGAAGTTATGGCGGAATTTTCGTAAAAGACGAATGAGAATTTGAAAGTTAGTAAATGCACCCGAACGTGTAGGACTTCATAAGAAGTTAGAGAATGTAGAAAACGTGAGTCGTGGACTCAAGAACGAACGAGTTTCGAGTTCGGATGAATGAATTTCGGACGAACGAACCGAGCAAAGGGTGAAGATTAAGCCAATCAAATGGCACGTTACGTAAGATAGGGAAGAAAATGGCTTTGGAACGACCTCGTTCTAAGTTATAACGAACAAGTTACGAAATTTTGAAGTAAGCGATTAAAGTTTGTAAAAGACTTAGAGAAATTTTCTAGGGTTTAAGCTCGGCGCCGCAGCGCCAGTTGAGCCTTTGAGAGATGGCACCGTAGTGCGAGCTCGGCCATAAGCTACTGGCGAGTGGCGTCGCAACGCGAGAGGTAACGAAGTATTTGGCGCCGCAGCGCCAGACAAAGGAAGAGGGTGACGTAGGCTCGCGCCGCAGCGTGAGAGAGAAAGAAGAGAGTGGCGTCGGAGCGCCGGTGTAGGGCAATGCCCAAAAATGATATTTTTAGTGCTCAATTACTAGGGGATGTGCAAGAAAGAAATATGAACAAGTAGTTCACCTAAAATAATACTTAAGAAAATGAATTAAACCTTTAGTAAAGGTTGAACGGAAAGATTAAATGGGATTAAAAGACAGAGAAGTTAAGTGATAGATTACGTAACCGATATCCGGGGACCGTAGTCGCGATAAACGAATGTGGGGGATTACTATGATTGTGATTCCATAGACGTTAAGTGACGGGGGTAATGAATAACATTTCGATGTTATGTCATTGTGATGAGAGATAGGAGTAAAGCGTATAGACGCTGTGAACGTAACGTTGTTGCGATGAATGAGCGGTCTTAGTATAAAATGAATAGTATGGCTTCAACATTAAGACAGAATAATGAACATGGTGTTCATGGGATGGATAACGAATGAAAGCGATTAAAACCTTGAATAAAGGTTGAATGAGAGATTAAGAGACGAGCAACGTGAACGCAGATTACGTAAACGATCCTAGTAAGTCGTATTCGCGTCTAGAAAATGTTCTAAGTGGACAATGGTTGTATAACTTGGACATTGACGAAAGTAGTAAGTAAGATATGAATTATTGTAAAAAGCCGTAGCGAACGGTAATAAGAATAATGAAAGTACGAGCATGAGTCGGATAGAGAATGTTATTATGAAATCTAAGCATTAAACACTTTAGACAACGTGAGGGTTGAGTGTACGTGATTATTAAACGGGCAGAACCTAGACCCCGTGTATGGTTTGACCGTAAGGAAATGAAGAATGTTGTTTAACCATGAACGTTGAAGAAACTAAGTTAAAGATAATAATGTATAACGTAAAAAAGCTGAGTTAATGTTTATAACGTGGAAGACGTTTCAAGTCGAATGAACCGGATGTTGTAAAATAAGAATAAGGTAACTTAAAATTCTTAACGCTATAAATGCGTAGAATTAATATGGAATGATCGTTCTGAGTATACAAAAGACTGTATGACTTGGACGATAAAGAATGAATCTTGAGGTATGACATTTAGTTGCCAGAAAGCCGGAAGTAATAAGAAGTTGACTTAACGAACGTCATAGTTCTTCTTCTCGTACTACTTCATAGTACCATTCATTCATAGCATTAGCTATAAATCATTCATCGTTTAACAGCTCACCAGTGACTACGATTCACTATGATCATGTGGTGATCTTCTTATCCTTCTCTCTACGATTATAGTCTTAGGTACTCATACCTAAGGTTTATAACCTATCGACTTTGATACCATAATGTAACGCCCCGAAATTCGGTCTATTCTCACACCCGAATTCCTTACGTCACGGTCCCACTTTTTACCAAACATACCTCATTATATAGTTAAATATAATAACATATATTCTCAAATCCCAGGTTCTGGAAATCTTAAAATCTCTTTCATTACTAATAATGATAATTACATCATGCTTTACATCGTATAAGAGTGACTTTTATCCTCCACCAAGGATATATATCAGTTCATTAAACTAATCTATAGTTCAATTAAACTATTCTATATTACAAGTCTTGGCTTGCTCTTCACGCACATTCACATACTGAGTGGCACTTCGTCTGGATACCGATCAGCTTTATCTTTACGGGATCCTTAAGTTCTTTCTAACATCGTTCGCTAAAAATGTTTTTCATTTAAAGCACGTGTGAGCATTCAATTTCCCAGCAAGTCATAACAGTTGATGGTTGACATATGGGAGCTGGGCTAAATAATTCCTTTAGAGAGCGAGGGTATATACGAAACTGGCAACCGATCTAACTCACTGTTATGGGCAGTATAGATGAGACGGGGACTTGTTTGTTGGTTGTTTGTGGGAAACCACTCAGAGTACCATATGGAATACTAGTAGAGACGCGATGTGTGTTGAGTCCTATAAAAGATATAAGAAGAAGATAAGAATGTAAATCATCAAAGATGATGAAAGTTTTGAGTAAGACATCTCCGTATGTCATGAAGCCGTGAATCGGTATTGAAAGTTAGTCGCGTAAGCTTAAATTACAAGAGCGCAAACCTTAAGAAGTAAAGTTAAGTAAACAAATGCGTAAAGTCAAGTATATGACTAATTGGTGCATGTGTTATTTCCTTATATATTATATAGGATTTGGAATAAGCTGTAAGACCCCAACTTATTATTAATGAAATTTAATTTTCTCTATTTATTATTTTGAAATAGTAAGGGTTGATTTGATTAATGTGGATAGTTATGGGTAAAATACACAAATATTTCAAAATAAGCAAGTGGTTATAAAATATTCATTGTTGTCGGGGAATATTCGTTTGGTCGTGGAATATTCTTCTTTGTCGAGGAATATTCGTACGACTGCCAGTAAATCTGCTAGGGCCCCATAACTAAAAGCGATTGGATGAAGAAAACGACAAATATAAGTTGTTTAAAAATAACTACTAGTTATTCTTCATTATCTTTGTTAAAATACTACTTTGGTTAAAACACAAGAAGACACTCAGTATTGCACCAATTATTGATTCTTACGTAAGAAGGCACTACTCAATAATGGTTACGATAATTACTGCTCAATATTTTATTGATTTAATAATTCTTTGCGTTGATATTTTATATTGTTGTTGTTTCAATAATTGTCATTACACAAAGATTTTCATTATCGAATTAATAATTCATATTATCTCAATAATATTATTAGATAACATTATTGGCAATGTCTAGAAAGTTCTGCATCTAAGGAGAGGTTTGGTCACCTAATTGCATGCCACCAAGAAGGAGAAATTCTTATTGAAAGCCCCTCTTTCTCTGAACTACCGTTGTCAATATTGTGATTACGTAATATTATTTGTGAATAATTAATTATTGATTCATATGATGAGAAAATATTGATTTTATGTGGATCTAGATGGAGAAAATTTTTAATGTTACAATTGTTGAAAATTAATATTTTATCTTTTTCTGATAAAATAATTCATTTAAATATATTATTTTAATAATATATTAACGGTGATATTTTTATAATGAATGTGGAATATATGAGTATATGAGGATGAAGAGTATTTTTGTGGCATTAAATGTTTAACACATATTTTGTGTGTTGGTGGACAGAATTATAGCCTGTAAAATCGACCGTTTGTGGATTTCAGTTAATTTCTGTTTGGAATTTGGAAAAACTTCCTTCTGCAAAGTTGTAGATGATGGAATTTCCTTTGGAAAGTCGTGATTTCGAATTTTTCTGATAAAAGAGCTATTTATTATGAATTATTTAAGTTTCGAAGCTCCGAAATAATTGATTTTTGGAAGTTTAAAATATTTTTAATTACAAAAATGTTTTTGTGTTTGGTTAGCCTCATTAAACACATGCAAGTTGCTGAATTCAGATGGTTCTAGGTGCGTAGACAAATTTGTATATATATATTATTATTATGTTAAATTTTCTGCTTTGGTGTTCTAAGCATTTTCCTATAAATAGGGTGCTTAGGTTAGAATTGAAAATCACACTAGAAACTGAAGTTTTCTCTCTATATATTATCGAGCGTATTCTTGTGAGTATTTTGACTATACTTTGAGTATTTCTATACGGTGCAAGTGAAAGTAGTATGCACACAAGCCAATCATGTTTGATGATAAAGCATATACTTTGAAACAATCATATTCATTTATTAATAAAAAGTATTTATTTATTAAAGGCTTTTAATTATCTACATGATGCTGTTTTATAATATGTGATAAACCCATAGTTTTAAGCAATGCTTTTAGAATAATGATGATGATCATTCTAATGAGATCTAAATTCTTAGAAAGCTTAAAACTAAAATAGTGCCCAATCATTGGATTACTAAATTGGGGATTAGTGAATCCGGATAGATTGGTACATACGTTGCTTGCTCATTGGATGAGGATGATTGATCTCATGATCATTTGTGTGGAGACACTAAAGCAAGTATGTAGGTGCTTATTAGAGAATAAGTTCACTGAACGTGGCTCGCTAAGGAATACCTAATGGAGTTTTACTTGCCTGTCAATAGGAATTCCTGTAGTGATAGTAGTACAAGTGATCCTTGGACTTAAGATCATCATAGTATCTTGTGTATGATGAGTTATACTTTGACTTATTCCTTAAGACCCTTAGGGTATATCAAAGGGTATGCTTGGGTATAATAAGTTGTATACGGGAGATAATGTATGATCAATAAAGAATCTACCACTTATTAAAAAGAAGAGAAATGTCCTATGTGATTCGATAAATGACAACCCAAAGAGTCCTTGGCGAAAGCGTAATGAAATTAGAAAGGAGTTTCTAATTTGCATTATTTGAGTTGTGCATTTAAGAGGCGAAAATACATATAATTAAATAAAATAAGACTTGACAATAATTCCATGTCTTATATTTAATTGGGACATTGTTTGGTGGAAGGATTGAATTGTGATTTCAAGAACTATTTACTCAAAGGTTCTTTTATGATTAATGTTGAAATCTATATTATATGGAAAGTCTCGCTAGGGAGGCTTATCCCTATCAGAGAATAAATATTATTTATTTAAATAAATTAATTGTTTAATTTATTTATTTAAATAAGATTAGAATTGTTCTAATTGATTTATTCACAACCGGTTTAATATGGAGAACCTAAAGGGTCACACCATAAAAAAGAAGAATAATTATTTAAGAAGTTAATGACATAATCGTAATAATATGTTAAGTATATTTAATTTAATCTATGGTGATAGAATAAATTAAATAGCTTAATATTTATTATTTAATATTTTATAAATATTAAATATAAATTAATAAGAGGAGTCTTATTAATATTATTACAATTATTATTATTTTAATTTCTAAAAGAATTTAGGAATTAATTTAATATAAGTACTCTCATTTATTCCTAATTGGATTAGGAAGGAAAATTAGTTAAAGGAGTTTAATTAATTATCCCTAATAAGATTAGGGGAGCCCTTTAATTAAAAAGGGTTTAATTAAATAATACCTTATTTTAATAGGGTTACTTGATATCTTTATAAGAAGAGTCTTATATCGGATATTAAGACGTTATAATTCCAATGGTTGGAGAGTACGCTCTTTTCTATAGAGATAGAAAAACTAGGGTTTAGCCAACCACCCATCTTCTTAAATCCTTCTTTTCCTTGGTGGATCACCTCTGAGGCCAAACACTTGGGTGGCTAACGTTGATCAAAAGAAGGAACCAAACCCGGTGGATTCAAGTTGAACGCGAAAAGGATTGGAGGTGAACTTGTACCTGAGGAAGCTCGATCTTCAAGGGTATAATTCTTATTCGTTATCTTTTTTCGTTTAATTAATAATTGTGCATAAAGGGTGATTCGTATATGGTTTTGTAAAATTTTTAAACTCGATTTTACACGTTTCCGCTTATTTTGCAATTTGATTGCGTTCATGAATATTACAAACCTAACAGTGGCATCAGAGCCAAACCTTTATGCGAATTATTAATTGTTTAAATTTGATATGTATATTGATATGTGTTTAAAACAATTTATTTGGGCATAATTTTATTGTATAAAATTTATTTAAAAAAAAAACGCGAAAACTGTTTTGAAAATCGGAAATTTGCTGTGTCGTGGCTGATTAGTTTTTTTTTTTTTTTAACTAATCCTGTTAATTAACGTGAATCAGCAGCTTCAAGGTAACAAGGATTTTACAGGTGAATTTACAAGATTTCTTTTTACATTATATATATAAAAAGTTTATTTTATATTACAGTAATATATATATATATATATATATATATATATATATATATATTCTCCCCAAGATTCCGTACATTAACATTCAAGGGTGGCCACGTGAATCCTTTTTAAGGAAGGTAAGGATATTTATATATATAATATATATATTAATCTAATATATATATATATATATATATATATATATATTATCCTTAATTATTTTTAATTATTTTATAATTAAAATAAAAGGTTTATTTTAATCTTAAAATAAAAAGATTTATTTTAATTTTAAAATTAGAATTTTATGCTAACTAATTAGAGTTAGAATTGGATTCCAAGATAACTAATTGGAGTTGAAATTGGATTTTATTTCCTTAAATAAAGTAGGTTTTTAGATATGAAATAAGATTTCATATTATTCAAAATAAAGGAGTTTATTTGTGAATAGGAAAGAGAATCCTAATTTCCTTAAATAAAGGAGTTTATTTAGATATGAAATAAGATTTCATATTATTCAAAATAAAGGAGTTTATTTGTGAATAGGAAAGAGAATCCGTGTTTCCTTTAATAAAGGAGTTTTTTTTTACATGGAATTGGATTCCATAATTAATTAAAATAAAGGAGTTTATTTTGATTAAAGATTTTGATTAAAATAAAATAGTTTATTTTATTCAAAATTAGATAAATTAAAATAAAATAGTTTTTTTTTTATTTAAATTTGGATTAAAATAAAGGAGTTTATTTTGATTCAAAATTAGATTTTATACTAACTAACTTTGCCCATTAAATGATATCAATATATATATTAAATGTTTATTATTCATAAGATGAATGTTATTTATTGATGCATATGATGATGTGTATGATAATAAATGGGATTGATTATGGACTATTGACCAATATGATTGGATTTTATTTTAGTTGGATGCATGAATGTATGGATTTTATTAAATGGGGTCTACAAGTGCCTGCCTCTTCTCTAATTTTTCTTAATGTAAATTCTATCTCTCTCCTATGTACTTCCCTTATTCACACGATCAAGGTTTCTATTTATTTTAAATAGTTTTGTAATAGGAATAGTTAGAATTAATTTTTGAAAAATTAGAGATCAAGGAGCAAGGAGCGTGAAGACCTTAGTTTGTAATGGAGCCCGGGTTTAAATATAATAGTTATATTTAAATATTATTTTTTGCACCCCTGAGGTTTGACCTTTTGGTTCACTTGGTGGCTCTAGTGAACCAAACTAGAATAAAAGTCCATAATCAATTCGGGTAGAATATAGTATTCTATATGTGCATGCTTATACTATATATATTATATATTATGCAAACATGCTTCGCATGTTAATTAATATGACGCGTATTTTATATATATATATGTGCATGCGCGCTAAACAAGATGAGACATTTTAATAACAAACCCCTCAAATTTTTATATTAAGTCCTAAGCGTTCAAAGATATTTGGAATATCGAACGTCACCTTCTTGCATGATAAAATTAATAGAGTATTAAATATTTAATATGAGTTTGTTGTGTCACCACAAGGTAAGTATTAAGTATTTAAGATGTTAATTTATCACATTTGATGCTTATAAAGAAAATTGAACAATATTGTTTTGTTGTGTCACCACAAGGATGATATTTTTCTTTTTTGAATATATGGAGTGCTAGGTCGGACTTAACTTGGATAATTTTGATTCGGATGTGCCACCACTTGATCAAAATAATCTAAGAGGCAAAAGAAAAGGAGTTGCATAGTTGATGTAATTGACAAAAGTTGTCTACCTATTTATTTATATATAGGTTGTTGTGTCACCACAAGGCTATATACATTTGAAATGGGATCCTTATTCTCACTAGCAAATCTTTAATTAGATTTTGCCGAACTATATAAGTGAGAGTAATATAGTTTGAAGAAAATAGTGGGAGATACCAATTTAAAACAAGACCTAAATTATTTTGGTAATTAATAAAAGAATGTATGTTAAAATGTTGTTAATTACAAATTCATTTACAGAATTTTACAATGTCTAAAATTACTATCACTGCGAAGCATATTAGATGCTAAATTAACCAGCCCGAATTAAATGGATTGGTTAAGGAATTTGAGAATAGTTCTCATGGCTAAAAAGCTATCTTATGTCCTTAATACGCCTATCCCTGCAATGGTTGTAGACAATGCCTCTGAGGAAGAGACTGCTACTTTTAGAAAGTGGCAAAATGATGCATGTGATTGGCTCGAATGCATCATGCTCAGTATCCATGAGTAACGAGCTTCAAACAACATGAAACTATGGATGCTCCTACTATATTCCCCGCACATCAAGTAGTTGATGGTGAGGAAAGTGGGGACCGATAGATATCGAGATATCTAAGGAGCTCTTCCGATCTAGAATGGCCAATGGCACTATAAAGATGCATAAAAAAGTTCTTAACATAATCAATTTAATTGATCAAATTAGGACAACTGGTTTTGTCCTGGATGGAAAGTTGAGCCAAGATTTGATCTTGCACTCACTCCCGGACTCCTTTCACAATTGTTGTGAATTTTTCATATGAACAAGCTAGATATCAGCTTCGTTGATTTGCTTAACATGTTGAAAAATGATGAGAGTCACTTTCCTACCAAGAAAGACCATGTCTTACTGGTAGGGGCCAAAGGATCTTCTGAAAAAAAGAACGATTCTAAGAAGGTAAATAGAAAGGCAAAAACAAAGGATAATAAGAACAAAACTGATACGGATAGCAAAGGAGCTTGCTTCCACTGCAATAAGCCTGGACACTGGAAAGAAACTACGAGAAGCATCTTGCAGAGGCTAACCAAAGAAGATTAGTGAAGTTTTGGTTACAAATACAAATTTGTTCATGATTTAAAATAATTTTTCTTTAAGTCAAGGTTCTACTTGGGTATTGGATACCGACTTTGGTTATCATAAATATAGATTTATGAAGGGACCAAGCAGAAGTTGAAAGCTGAACATAGATAAGTAATCCTATGTGTGGGAAATGAAGCAAAGGTTGCTACATTAGCCATAGAAACTTATAGTTTAGCAATGCCTATGGGAAAATCTATTAAGTCAATAAGTTGTTATTGTATTTCAGTTCTTGTAAGAAATATTATTTCCATTTTATTGTTGGACAATAAAATTTTTGGTATTATAATTAAGAACAATTGTTGTTCTATTTATAATAATAATGTTTTGTATAGAACCGGAATATTACTTAATGGATTTTGTATACTGACTTTCACGTGAAAATATATTTTGCAAATTGAACAAACTAGTATAAGAAAAGGAGATGATCATTCAAAGAGTTGAATGTGTGTATTTACTGAAATACAAGTGTGAATTATTTGAAAGGTTCAAAGAATTCAAAAGTGAAACAAATTGGCAAAGTATTAGGATTCTTTGATCGGATCAAGGAAGGAATACTTGTGCAATAAGTTTCTAGATCATCTCAAATGGTTTTCTCATAATGGACACCTCTCGATACATAATAATTGATAGATGTATCTGAAAGGAAAAATCGTACCTTGTTGAACATGGTACGGTCCAAAATGATTTTACCGACATTCCAGTATCCTTCTAGGGTCATGTCCTAGAAATGGCTGCATATCTACGAAAAGGTAATCTCTAAATCCGGCCCAAGACTCCATAAAAGTTATGGACAGGGAGGATTCCTAATCTTAAGTATGTTAAGATAAGGGGTTGTCCAACTTATGTGAAACGGTTTCAAAGGATAAGCTTGGGACAAGATTTGACAAATACAGATTTGTGGGACATCCTAAAGTAAGTTTAGGGTATATGTTCTATAATTCTACTTAGCAAAAGGTGTTTGTTACGAAATACGCTGCCTTCTAAGATAAAGGTGTTTATCATTAAAAGGGGCTAGTGGGAGGATAATAGATCTTGAAGAGTTCAAGAACCACAAAATACTATAAGTCAAATAAGAGGAACCTGTAGATAGACCTATTATACCACAACTGAATCATAAATCTGGAATAGTACCGAAGATACCTGGGAGGTATGGATTCATCATTGATGATGATGATGAGGTACACATCATAGAAGTTGATGATCCAATTACATACGATGAGGTAAGTGTTGTAGACACTCGGAAAAATGGATTGAAACAAGTTTCTCAAATATGAAACATTCGTTTTGATGAGGCAATCAAAAGAGTTTGATTTTATCAAAAATAAGAATGAACCTAGTGTGTACAAAAGGGTCAGTGGGAGCATCGTGACATTCCTAGTACTATATGTTGATATACTACGAATAAGGAATGACATACCAATGCTACAATCAGTAAAGATAAAGTTGTCTAAACATTCTTCCATGAATGATTTGGAAGAGTATCTTAATTGGGGATATAAATCTATATAGATAGATTTAAGAGGATGCTCGACTTAACCCAAGGAACGTATATTTATTTGATGCTAAAGTCGTTTAGCATGGCAAACTCCAAGAAATGTTTCATGTCGATGAGCTATGGAGTGTATCTCTCTTAATAGTCCCCATAGACTCCTGAAAAGAGAGGTCGCATGAGTGACAATCATGTATGCAATGAAATGAACGAGACCTGATGTTGATCAGTCATATTATGGAGAAGTTCACTATGAGTCAGTGAAAAACATCTTAAAGTGCTTAACCGACACTAAGAATGTGATCATGTTCATGGTGGGTCTTAATTAAAACTAGAGGGCTTAACAGACTCAAGTTTTTCAGACAGACCAAGATGACAGAAAAATCCACTTTAAGGTAAAGCGTTATCTTGAATAGTGGTGCAGTGAATTGGAAAGGTTCCAAATAGCAAAGAGTTGCTGGTTTAGTGATAAAGACAAAGTATATAGCTATAAATGAAGTTGCAAGTTGATTGTTTGGATTAAAAGTTCATTACAGAACTAGGAATAGTTCCTAAGTCTCATCTTGGATCTAAACATGTGTTGTGGCACTTTCATTTGATTATAAGAATCATTGAAAGATGGGAAATCACTATAGAGATGGTGGACTCTCAAGAACAACATTACATATCCATTAACTACAGCTTATCCAACAGCAGGATAATCGTCACTTAGAGAAGAAGAGTATAAGATACAATGACGATTGGCTTTAGTGCAAGTGGGAGATTGAAAGTAGTATGCACACAAGCCAATCATGTTTGATGATAAAGCATATACTTTGAAACAATCATATTCATTTATTAATAAAAAGTATTTATTTATTAAAGGCTTTTAATTATCTACATGATGCTGTTTTATAATATGTGATAAACCCATAGTTTTAAGCAATGCTTTTAGAATAATGATGATGATCATTCTAATGAGATCTAAATTCTTAGAAAGCTTAAAACTAAAATAGTTCCCAATCATTGGATTACTAAATTGGGGATTAGTGAATCTGGATAGATTAGTACATACGTTGCTTGCTCATTGGATGAGGATGATTGATCTCATGATCATTTGTGTGGAGACACTAAAGCAAGTATGTAGGTGCTTATTAGAGAATAAGTTCATTGAGCATTGGCTCGCTAAGGAATACCTAATGGAGTTTTACTTGCTGTCGCATCAATAGGAATTCTTTGTAGTGATAGTAAAGACAAGTGATCCTTGGACTTGAGATCATCATAGTATCTTGTGTATGATGAGTTATACTTTGACTTATTCCTTAAGACCCTTAGGGTATATCAAAGGTATGCTTGGGTATAATAAGTTGTACATGGAGATAATGTATGATCAATAAAGAATCTACCACTTCTATTAAAAGAAGAGAAATGTCTATGTGATTCGATAAATGACAACCCAAAGAGTCCTTGGCGGCGTAATGAAATTAGAAAGGAGTTTCTAATTTGCATTATTTGAGTTGTGCATTTAAGAGTCGAAATACATATAATTAAATAAAATAAGACTTGTGATAATTCAATGTCTTATATTTAATTGGGACATTGTATGGTGGAAGGATTGAATTGTCTGGTAACTATTTACTCAAAGGTTCTTTTATGATTAATGTTGAAATCTATATTATCCGGAAAGTCGTTGATCGCTTGAGGAGGCTTATCCCTATTGTAGAATAAATATTATTTATTTAAATAAATTAATTGTTTAATTTATTTATTTAAATAAGATTAGAATTGTTCTAATTGATTTATTCACAACCGGTTTAATATGGAGAACCTAAAGGGTCACACCATAAAAGGAAGAATAATTATTTAAGAAGTTAATGGCATAATCGTAATAATATATTAAGTATATTTAATTTAATCTATGGTGATAGAATAAATTAAATAGCTTAATATTATTATTTAATATTTTAGAAATATTAAATATAAATTAATAAGAGGAGTCTTATTAATATTATTACAATTATTATTATTTTAATTTCTAAAAGAGTTTAGGAATTAATTTAATATAAGTACTCTCATTTATTCCTAATTGGATTAGGAAGGAAAATTAGTTAAAGGAGTTTAATTAATTATCCCTAATAAGATTAGGGAGCCCCTTTAATTAAAAGGGTTTAATTAAATAATACCTTATTTTAATAGGGTTACTTGATATCTTTATAAGAATAGTCTTATATCAGATATTAAGACGTTATAATTCCAATGGTTGGAGAGTACGCTCTTTTTCTATAGAGATAGAAAAACTAGGGTTTAGCCAACCACCCATCTTCTTAAATCCTTCTTTTTCCTTGGTGGATCACCTCTAGAGGCCAAACACTTGGGTGGCTAACGTTGATCAAAGGAAGGAACCAAACCCGGTGGATTCAAGTTGAACGCGAAAAGGATTGGAGGTGAACTTGTACCTGAGGAAGCTCGATCTTCAAGGGTATGATTCTTATTCGTTATCTTTTTCATTTAATTAATAATTGTGTATAAAGGGTGATCCGGGTATATGGTTTGTAAAATTTTTAAACTCTGATTTTACACGTTTCCGCTTATTTTTGCAATTTAATTGCGTTCATGAATATTACAAACCTAACAGCAAGTTCAAGTCATAGCCTATATCCGGTGTTTCAACTAGAAGTACTGTCTTTGTGAGGTAAGGGATATTATTTTTTTTCGTAATGATATTATTTCTTCAATATCATTATGCTGAAATATTGATCTGAAGTTTTTATCAAATTTAGAACTTTTGGTGTCTGAGAGTTCTTATTCACGATATCTGGCCTTATTCACGTATTACTCAGACTATTTATGAATACGGCACTATTCATCGAAAAATAAAAATTTTCCTTTTCGTCCCAAAATATCTATTGTGCATACTAGCTTTGATTGTATCCATGTTTTGATCATTCTTGAATTTTACACCACTATGATTATTTTTGAGGTATTTTTGGACATAGATAAAACAAAGTACGAATCCTTAATCCTTAATCCTTGTCATTTTGTTTCACTAGATTCGTTTCTTTAAAAATATTTTTCTTCATCCTCAGTCTTAAATGATGATATTATTGAATATCTTTGGCCTGTAGTGCAAAGATGAATGATTTCTGATGAATATCTTTGGCCCATAGTGCAAAGATGAACAGGTGTTTAGATGAACATGACCAACTGATGAATATCTTTGGCCTATAGTGCAAAGATGAATATTTGATTCCAGATATATATTGATTGATATTACAGGGATAAAAGATAGACGATGAACTTTTAAATTCATACATAGAAGATAGTAATTTGCATTCTCTACTTAACTCTTCTAATGAATTATTATTTCCGTTGAGAATATTGATTTAAAACTTGTTGTCTATTGTATTCTATTAGATTTTTCCCTGTTGAAGACTAACGATAATTTGTTGTATATTATCTTAGTCATAATATTCTTTACTGGGCTAGTTGAGCTCACCCTTTTCCTTGTTGTTCCATTTTTCTTCTCAAGAGGCGAGAATGTAGCGAGTACTAGTCGGGGTATGGAATGAAGGTTCTAGAGAGAGTTGTTTAGTAGTCCTCACCATTTTTGTAAAATAATGTATCAATAATTATGATGGGAATTTATTTGCGTGTGGATATTGTCTAGATGGAAATATCTGTATTTAAACTCACAGTTTATATGTTGTAATAATAAAGTTGTAGTTGTTTCTGTACCATGTATTGACAACTCAGAATGGGTGATGTATACCTATTTTGGGGGCGTCACAAAGCAGTTCAGCGTAAACTATAAGTTGTAGCTATGCGTAAGGCAAGTTTCCTAACTTCATTCATATTATATGAATGCTAGTTTCTTAAACTTCTCAGATGTTGAACTTGAGAAGTCTTGTCTATGTGCATATTGCGATGTATGTACAAGGTGGTAGTATGTATGAGGCCTTGTGCCACAATTTTAACACTTCGGTGTTTCTATGAGATGAACTGTTCTATGATTGAGCTGTTCAGTACAAGTATGTTATGTGTATACATGAACTGTTATTGTTAAGTCTGTGCTAATGATTCTAGCCAGACATAATGTGTATGAAAAAGGTAGAAGAATGAAAGTATTTCAAAGTGCATGTGAATGATGTTTTAAGAAGATAGGAATCGAGACTATTCCTATTATTCAAGCTACTTCATAACCTTTGTTCAGTTATCGAAGTTCTGAAGGATGTTTAAACACTTGAAGTTGTTTGATCAACTGTTATGACTTGCTAGGCAATTGAATGCTCACACTTGCTTTAAATGAAAAACATTTTTAACGAACGATGTTAGAAAGAACTTAAGGATCCCGTAAAGATCAAGTTGATCGGTATCTAGACGAAGTGCCATTCAGTATGTGAATGTGCGTGAAGAGCAAGCCAAGACTTGTAATGTAGAATAGTTTAATTGAACTATAGATTAGTTTAATGAACTGATATGTATCCTTGGTGGCGGATAAAAGTCACTCTTATAAGAGTGTAGAGTGATATTTAATTATCTTTAGTCATGATATTCTTTACTGAGCTATTTGTGCTCACCCTTTTGCTTCACAATTCCTTTCAGGTAATAAGAGTGTAGCTGGGTCGAGCAGGGGTAACAGGGGAATAGAACGGTGGTCTCTAGCTATGGAGGTTCTCCCTAAACAGTATAGAAAAGTGTGTTGTTCATCATTTAGTAGTTATATTTGGTGAATCAAATAGGGTGAGGCGAACCCAACGTTGGAAGGGTGTTTTGCCAATATCATAGAAGATGTCTAATGACATACAACCTCGTGTTATCATAAGACAAGGTTGTGCACATCCACTTGCTGAGTATATCTACGAACACTACCTATATGATCTTGGAGTTTATTTGAAATATAATTTTCAACTGGAGACAGTGGAGATAGTTATATGTCAAGAGAAGACTCACCATTGGAAAGAACAAGATAGTAATCTTCTCGTTTTTCTTTGGGGTCTATTGGGTCAACCAAGAATAATTCTGTGGACATATGATATCTATCATAACCTAGACGCGTGGCCTCCAATGTACGAAGGTTTCCTTGAGCACTTTCGAAAGATTTTAATTTCGAAAACAGTTTTTGACTGTACCTTTATGTAATGTATCAAGGTGAGGTGTTGTCCATAGTTGGGACATGAGTCACGGTTGGTATTAAAACTCACAGTATATGTGTTGTTGTATTTTGCACGACAATTGTTGTAATAAAGTTGTAGTTATTTTCGGTACCATGTATTTGGCGACTCAGAATAGGTTGGATGGATTATACCTATTTTGGGGTTGTCACACATACTCCTAAGATGTTGAATGGGTTGATCCCCTATCTCATAACTAAACAAATTTTCTAAGTCTGTGTGACTGACAGAAATATAAACCATAGTGAAATGGTATCAACTATCCGTCGAAATTTGAAATGTTGTATTTCTTCAAATCATATATTGTTATAAATACAAAACTTGCTGAGCATGTCATAGCTCACCATTGCAAATTATTCCCTTTGCAGTTTTAGATGGTAACCCTGGAACATCTGGAGTAGATAAAGGGAAGCTTCCCTGCTTAGATTAGATTATATTCTTGTCTAGTTGAATACTTTGTAATAAGAAACTTGTTATGAGAATTATGTAATCAAACTTTAATATTTATATATAAATATAACATCTTTTATTTCCGCAACCGTGTTTTCTTACATATATAGATGTAAATTTAGAATTCGTTGAATCTAGTTGAGATCCTTGGGAGCTATTTATCTGAGTGAAGATATTAGTAATATGGACTGTTCAAGCTATTACTAATATTTTGGATTTCAGATAAATAGTTACTATCGATACGATAGTATAAACTCACATGGCATAGACTATACATCTGGGTGAGGATATTAGTAATATGGACTGTTCATGTTAAAACTGATATTCTGGATTTTGGATAAATAGATTCTATTCACAGATATAGTTCATACATCCAAGTGAGGGTATCCAAAAACAATAATAGTTCTCCTAAGAATTATCATCTATTATGGGATACTGTGAAATGAAAAATGAAATTTTCTCTTCTTTGTCAAAAATGTCTATTATGGTTACTATCTTTGATTGTATCCGTGTTTTGATCTTCATTCTTAAATTTTACTCCACTATGGTTTATTTTGGAGTATTTTTGAACTTGGATAAACTAAAGTACAAATCCCTAATCTTTGATCTTTTATCTCACTGGATTCGTTTCTTAAAAATATTTTTCATCATCCTCAGTCCTAAATGATGATATTACTTAATATCTGTGGCCTGTAGTGCAAAGATGAATGATTAACTGATGAATATCTTTGGCCCATAGTGCAAAGATGAACAGGTGTTGAGATGAACATGACCAACTGGTGATACAAATGAATAACTTTGGCCTGTAGTGCAAAGATGAATATTTGATTTAAGATGTATATTGATTGATGTTACAGGGATAAAATATTGATGATGGACTTTTAAATCTTAGAAGATAGTAGAATTATTTCTCTACTTGACTCTTCTAATGGATTGTTGTTTTCGCTGTAGTTGTTGATCTAAAACTTGTTGTCTATTATATTTTATCAGATTTTTCCCTGTTGAAGACTAATGATAAATTATTGTATATTATCTTAGTCATGATGAATTTTATCAGATTTATTTTATGCAGATATAAATGATGAATTTATTTATGTAGTTATAAATGAAGGAATTAATGTTGAGGTGTTTTATCAGTATTTTATCGGATTGGAGATATTAAAAGATCAAATCGGCGTTCATAAGCTCTATTGCGTGAGTTATAATTTTGATCCGACCATTGGATCGTTGTGATTTTTGGATATGTTATACATATATAAGTTGAGTATATGTTCACAAATTTTGAACCGTTAAAAATGAACGAATGATTTGTTATGAATTCTAAGAGGTGACTGATTTGGAAATTAGGTTTATAAATGATTTTCGTGGAAAATTCTAGAAATGGGCGGGCCCCACTTTTGGTTGTTAGGAAAGATGGCTGATTTTTGGTGGGTAGAATAGTAGCAGGTAAAGCCTTCAAGTTACAGGTCAAGTCTGCTTCGGCGTGCTAACATTTTCCTATAAATAGAGGACTAAATTAGAATTGAAAAACACACCAGAATTCATAAGTTTTCTCTCTTTTTCTCTCTAGATTATCGAGTGTATTTTGTGAGTATTTAGATACTTGGTGAGTTTCTATTCATCAGTGCAGGTTTCCTTCAGCGTCATATCCGTTATCCAGTCAGAAATATTGCTCTTTTGAGGTAAGGGATTTTAAGGGTTGTTATGCTTTTTAGTTTCGTAATTTTTCTGACCCTAAAAAATTTTGGAAAAATTTGAAATAATATTTTGATGAGTTTTATTGATTGTGTCCAAAAATGGTGATTTTTGGATTTATAGATTAAGAGTTGTGAATTTTATGAGAAAAGACTAATTTAAAAAGTAACAAACTTATAACTCCTTGTGGTTAACTCCAAAATTGGTGAAATTTTTATTGGGAGTACATGTATATAACAAAAGTATACTCTGTAAATTTTGGAATTTTTGGATTAAATTACAATTTATGATAAATATCTAAATATTCAGCAGTTTTGGCCATATGAAAAATAGTAAATGATTTTTAAAATTATGAGAAAAATATATGTTCAATATAGGACTATATTCTACTAAATCTCAGAAAAGAAAATTTGTTTGTACTGATTTGGTATTTTTCATGAAAATGAACTAGTTATGAGTAAATGAATTAAATATGTTATGTGAAGTAAGAAAATTAGAAAATAGGATTTTATGGCTTGAGAATCCTATATGAGGTATATGCAGATTTTTGATGAGGGTTTTGGTTATTGGTGATGAAATCTTATGAGTTTGGCATTTTAGGATGATTAAATGCATTATTTATTAAAGTGTAAACAATTAAAATAAAGTGTTTATAAGTTTAAGAAATGTTATTCAATATCTCATTATACCGAAATATTGGTATAGATTTTATTGTAAAATTTCTACCTTTTTCATGTCGAGGTTACTATTCACGGGTTACTATTCACGAGTTACTATTCACGACAAAATTGGTTTCTTTTTCTGACCAAATTATAGTTGATTTATGAATATTACTCTTGAGATTAAATCTAGATGTTTCGATTATATTGATATTACTATTATATATAACATTTTTATAACCCTAATGATGATATTTCTCTTTGACTTGAGTGTAAAGATGGGTAGATTTTTGGTATGATCATGACTATGGGTTCTCTTTGGCCAGTAGTGCAAAGTTGAATTATTGACTAGTATGATCATAACCATTGAATTTATAATTGAATATCTTTAGCTTAAGTGCAAAGGTGAAATGATCAACATGGTTACAAATATTGTTTATATAAATTCTGAAATGATTATATATTTCCTTGAGATATTAATATATTTGGCCTATAGTGCAAATATAAACTATTGATGAATATATTTGGCCTGTAATGCAAATATGAACTGTTGAGGAATATCTTTGGCCTGTAGTGCAAAGATAAATTGTTGATGAATATCTTTGGCCCGTAGTGCAAAGATGACCTGTTGTTGAATATCTTTGTCCTGTAGTGCAAAGATGATCAGTTGATGAATATCTTTGGCCCGTAGTGCAAAGATGAAATTGTTAGTATGATTATAAACAGGAACTGTGATTTGGTATAACCATGATCTTTGATGTTTCAGGTAAAAACATGTGATGAAAATTATCTTCGTCCTAGATGCGAAGAGGAATTTAGAATTACAATTATGATTATGAGTTATTCATATAATTGTGGAAAGGAACTTTTGATTAATGTTACAGGGATAAAACATTGTTGGTGGACTTTAAATGTGGAGAAGATAATAAACTTTATGGTCTATTTGACTCTTCTAATGGATTGCTCGTTCCGCTGCAATTATGGTTGAAAATTTTTATCATCTACCATATGTTCTAAATCTCTGATTTATTACTGTTGAAGGCTATTGATAATTTATTTATCTTTATTCATGATATTCTTTACTGAGCTAGTTGTGGTCACCCTTTTGCTTCACAATTCCTTTCAGGTAATAAGAGTGTAGCTGGGTCGAGCGGGGGTAACATGGGAATAGAACGGTGGTCATCATTTAGTAGTTATATTTGGTGAATCAAATAGGGTGAGGCGAATCCAACGTTGGAAGGGTGTTTTGCCACTATTATACAAGATGTCTAATGACATACAACCTCGTGTCATTATAAGACAGGGTTGTGCTCATCCACTTGCTGAGTATATCTATGAGCACTACCTACAAGATGTCTAATGACATACAACCTCGTGGAGATAATGATATGTCAAGAGAAGACTCACCATTGGAAAGAATATGATAGTAATCTTCTCAGTTTTCTGTTGCAATATGATATCTATCATAACCTGGAAGCATGACCTCCCATGTACGATGGTTTCTTTGAGCACTTCCCAAAGATTCTAATTTCTAAAACAATTTTTGACTATACCTTTATGTAGGTATCAATGTGAGGTGCTGTCCACTGATGGGACATTTGTCACATTACGGTTGGGACACGAGTCACAGTTGGTATATATTTGTATCAAAACTCACAGCATATGTGTTGTTGTATTTTGCACGACAATTGTTGTAATAAAGTTGTAGTTATTTTCTGTACCATGTATTTGGCGACTCAGAATAGGTTGGCTGGATTGGACCTATTTTGGGGGTGTCATATTTGGTATCAGAGCTTAGGGATATGATCTCTGGCGGAGATCGGGGAATAGAACTAGGAGGGGAGAGATGAGTAAATCCTTCGCTAGTGTGTCCTACTTAAGCTTAATTGTTGGTCAGTCATAATATCGGGATATTATGTGATATGTTAATTTGTTTAATTAACCCTTGTTTTGAAGCTGTATTCTATAATGATATCTGAAATACAAGAATGAGCAATGGAGAAATCACGAGGACAGGAAAGATGGAATTTGAAATGAAAGTAAGGTATTCTCAACTCTTTGAAATACCAGGTACGTAAATTTCAGGGACGAAATTTCATAAGGAGGGGAGGTTGTAAGACCCCGAATTTTATGAAATCAAAGTATTCAATTTTTCTATTTAATAAATGGTTAAATTGATAAAAGTTTAAAGTTAAGGTTGATATATGAATATTTTTTTCAAAATACGCAAGTGGTTATAAAATATTCATTTATCGGGGTATTCGTTTGGTCGTGGAATATTCTTTCTGTTGGAGAATATTCGATGCACTGACAAAGCCTATTATTGTGGGTCCCATAACGGATAACTCGCTTGATGAAGAAAATGACAAATTTGAGTTTTATAAATAACGACGTAGTTATTCTGCTTAACAATCGTTGGAATACCTAGTGGTTAAAATACAGTAATATGCGTTGTTGCACAGTAGCACACGGTATTGCATAGTATTTTTGAATTATTGATTCTTACGTGAGAAGGCATTACTCAATAATTGTTACGATAATTCTCGCTTCAATATTTTATTTTATTGATTCAATAATTGTTGCGTTGATATTTTATATTATTGTTGTTTCAATAATTGTCACCGCAAGTATCTCCATTATCGGATCAATAATTCATATTATTTGAATAATATTATTAGATAAAATTATTGGCAATGTCTAGAAAGTTACATCGAGGAGAGGTTTGGTCACCTAATTGTGCTTGATGAAGGAAAAATTCTTATCGAAAAGCCCCTCTTTCTTGGGAACCACTGGTTATAGTCATTATTGTGATTACATAATATTATTTGTGAATAATTAATTATTGATTTATATGATAAGGAAATATTTATTTTATGCAGATATAAATGATGAATTTATTTATGTTGTTATAAATGAAGGAATTAATGTTGAGGTGTTTTATCAGTATTTTTTCGGATTGGAGGTATTAAAAGATCAAATCGGTGTTCATAAGCTCTATTGCGTTAGTTATAATTTTGATCCGACCATTGGATCGTTGTAATTTTTGGATATGTTATACATATATAAGTTGAGTATATGTTCACAAATTTTGAACCGTTAAAAATGAACGAATGATTTGTTATGAATTTTAAGAGGTGACTGATTCAAAAATTAGGTTTATAAATGATTTTGGTGGAAAATTCTAGAAATGGGTGGGCACCACTTTTGGTTGTTAGGGAAGATGGCTGATTTTTGGTGGGTAGAATAGTAGTAGGTAAAGCCATCAGGTTACAGGTCAAGTCTGCTTCGACGTGCTAACATTTTCCTATAAATAGAGGCTAAGTTAGAATTAAAAAACACATCAGAATTCATAAGTTTTCTCTCTTTTTCTCTCTAGATTATCGAGTGTATTTTGTGAGTATTTAGATACTTGGTGAGTTGCTATTCATCAGTGCAGGTTTCCTTGATAATCATCCCAGATATCCAATGTAAATACCGCTTTTTTTGAGGTAAGGGATAGTAAGAGATTTTTTAAGGGTTGTTATGTTTTTCAGTTTCGTAATTTTTCTGACCCTAAAAATTCTGGAAAAATTTGAAATAATATTTTGATGAGTTTTATTGATTGTGTCCAAAAATGGTGATTTTTGGATTTATAGATTAAGAGTTGTGAATTTTATGAGAAAAGACTATTTTAAAAGTAACCGCTTATAACTCCTTGTGGTTAACTCCAAAATTGGTGAAATTTTTATTGGGAGTACATGTATATAACAAAAGTATACTCTATAAATTTTGGAATTTTTGGATAAAATTACAATTTATGATAAATATCTAAATATTCAGCAGTTTTGGCCATATTAAAAATAGTAAATGATTTTTAAAAATTCTGAGAAAAATATATGTTCAATATGGGACTATATTCTACTAAATCTAAGAAAAGAAAATTTGTTTGTACTGATTTGGTATTTTTCATGAAAATGAACTAGTTATGATTAAATGAATTAAATATGTTATGTGAAGTAAGAAAATTAGAAAATAGGATTTTATGGCTTGAGAATCCTATATGAGGTATATTCAGATTTTTGATGAGGGTTTTGGTTATTGGTGATGAAATCTTATGAGTTTGGCATTTTAGGATGATTAAATGCATTATTTAGTAATGTGTAAACAATTAATATAAAGTGTTTATAAGTTTAAGAAATGTTATTTCAATATCATTATACAGAAATATTGGTATAGATTTTATTGTAATATTTTTACCTTTTTCATGTCATGGTTACTATTCACGGGTTACTATTCATGAGTTACTATTCACGAGTTACTATTCATGAGTTACTATTCACGGGTTACTATTCATGAGTTACTATTCATGACAAAATTGGTTTCTTTTTCTGACCAAATTATAGTTGATTTATGAATATTACTCTTGAGATTAAATCTAGAAGTTTAGATTATATTGATTTTACTATTATATATAACAGTTTTATAACCCTAATGATGATATTTCTCTTTGACTTGAGTGTAAAGATGGGTAGATTTTTGGTATGATCATGATTATGGGTTCTCTTTGGCCAGAAGTGCAAAGTTGAATTGTTGACTGGTATGATCATGACCATTGAATTTATAATTGAATATCTTTAGCTTAAGTGCAAAGGTGAAATGATCAACATGGTTACAAATATTATTTATATAAATTCTGAAATGATTATATATTTCTTTGAGATATTAATATATTTGGCCTATAGTGCAAATATGAACTGTTGATGAATATATTTGGCCTGTAGTGCAAATATGAACTGTTGAGGAATATCTTTGGCCTGTAGTGCAAAGATAAATTGTTGATGAATATCTTTGGCCCGTAGTGCAAAGATGACCTGTTGTTGAATATCTTTGGCCTGTAGTGCAAAGATGGTCAGTTGATGAATATCTTTGGCCAGTAATGCAAAGATCAAATTGTTAGTATGATTATAAACAGGAACTGTGATTTTGTATAATCATGATCTTTGATGTTTCAGGTAAAGACATGTGATGAAAATTATCTTCGTCCTGGATGCGAAGAGGAATTTAGAATTACAATTATGATTATGAGTTATTCATATAATTGTGGAAAGGAACTTTTGATTAATGTTACAGGGATAAAACATTGTTGGTGGACTTTTAATGTGGGGAAGATAATAGACTTTATGGTCTATTTGACTCTTCTAATGGATTGCTCGTTCCGCTGCAACTATGGTTGAAATTTTTTATCATCTACCATATGTTCTAAATCTCTGATTTATTACTGTTAAGGGCTATTGATAATTTATTTATCTTTAGTCATGACATTCTTTACTGAGCTAGTTGTGCTCACCCTTTTTCTTCACAATTCCTTTCAGGTAATAAGAGTGTAGCTGGGTCGAGCGGGGTTAACATGGGAATAGAACGGTGGTCATCATTTAGTAGTTATATTTGGTGAATCAAATAGGGTGAGGCGAACCCAACGTTGGAAGGGTGTTTTGCCACTATCATACAAGATGTCTAATGACATTCAACCTCGTGTCATCATAAGACAGGGTTGTACTCATCCACTTGCTGAGTATATCTATGAGCACTACCTATATGATCTTGGTGTTTGTTTGAAGTATAATTCTCAATTAGAGACAGTGGAGATAATGATATGTCAAGGAGAAGACTCACCATTGGAAAGAATATGATAGTAATCTTCTCGTTTTCTTTGGGGTCTATTAGGTCAACCAAGGATAATTACGTGGCCATATGATATCTATCATAACTTTGGAAGCATGGCCTCCCATGTATACGAAGGTTTCTTTGAGCACCTCCCAAAGATTCTAATTTCTAAAACAATTTTGACTATACCTTTATGTAGGTATCATCGTGAGGTCTTTGTCCAATCGATGGGACATTTGTCACATTACGGTTGGGACACGAGTCACAGTTGGTATATATTTGTATCAAAACTCACAGCATATGTGTTGTTGTATTTTGCACGACAATTGTTGTAACAAAGTTGTAGTTATTTTCTGTACCATGTATTTGGCGACTCAGAATAGGTTTGGTGGATTGGACCTATTTTGGGGGTGTCATATTTGGTATCAGAGCGTAGGGATATGATCTCTGGCGGAGATCGGGGATTAGAACTAGGAGAGGAGAGATGAGTAAATCCTTCGCTAGTGTGTCCTACCTAAGCTTAATTGGTGGTCAGTCATAATATCGGGATATTATGTGATATGTTAATTTGTTTAATTAACCCTTGTTTTGAAGCTGTATTCTATAATGATATCTGAAATACAAGAGATGAGCAATGGAGAAATCATGAGGACAGGAAAGATGGTATTTAAAATGAAAGCAAGGTATTCTCAACTCTTTGAAATACTAGGTACGTAAATTTCGGGGACGAAATTTCATAAGGAGGGGAGGTTGTAAGACCCCGAATTTTATGAAATCAAAGTATTCAATTTTTCTATTTAATAAATGGTTAAATTGATAAAAGTTTAAAGTTAAGGGTGATATATGAATATTTTTTTCAAAATACGCAAGTGGTTATAAAATATTCATTTATCGGGGTATTCGTTTGGTCGTGGAATATTCTTTCTATCGGAGAATATTCGTACGACGGCACAACTATTTGTGGGTCCCATAACGGATAACTATCGGATGAAGAAAATGACAAATTTGAGTTTTTATAAATAACGGCGTAGTTGTTACCGTTAACACTATTGGAATACCTAGTGGTTAAAATACAGTCATATGCGTTGTTGCACAGTTGCACACGGTATTGCATAGTATTTTTGAATTATTGATTCTTACGTGAGAAGGCACTACTCAATAATTGTTACAGTAATTACTGTTCAATATTTTATTTTATTGATTCAATAATTGCTGCGTTGATATTTTATATTATTGTTGTTTCAATAATTGTCACTCAACAGTATCTCTATTATCAGATCAATAATTCATATTATTTGAATAATATTATTAGATAGAATTATTGGCAATGTCTAGAAAGTTCTGTCAAGGAGAGGTTTGGTCACCTAATTGTGCGCCAGTAAGGAGAAATCCTTATCGAAAAGCCCCCTCTTTCCTGGGAACTGCCTGGTTGTCATTATTGTGTTTCTATAATATTATTTGTGAATAATTAATTATTGATTTATATGATAAGAAAATATTTATTTTATGCGGATATAAATGATGAATTTATTTATGTTGTTATAAATTAAGGAATTAATGTTGAGGTGTTTTATCACTATTTTGTCGGATTGGAGGTTTTAAAAGATCAAATCGGTGTTCTTAAGCTCTATTGCGTGAGTTATAATTTTGATCCGACCATTGGATCGTTTTGATTCTTGGATATGTTATACATATATAAGTTGAGTATATGTTCACAAATTTTGAACCGTTAAAAATGAACGAATTATTTGTTATGAATTTTAAGAGGTGACTGATTCAGAAATTAGGTTTATAAATGATTTTGGTGGAAAATTCTAGAAATGGGTTGTAAGAACCCGAATTTTATAAAATAAAAGTATTCAATTTTTTTTAATTACTATTCATGAGTTACTATTCATGAGTTAGTATTCACGAGTTACTATTCATGAGTTACTATTCACGAGATACTATTCACGAGTACTATTCATGAAGCATGATAAATTTTTTTTCGTAAGAAGGCATTAGTCAATAATTGTTACAGTAATTACTGTTCAATATTTTATTTTATTGATTCAATAATTGCTACGTTGATATTTTATATTATTGTTGTTTCAATAATTGTCACGGCACAGTATTTTCCATTATCGAAGCAATAATTCATATTATCTGAATAATATTATTGGATAACATTATTGGCAATGCCTAGAAAGTTCTGTCTAAGGAGAGGTTTGGTCACCTAATTGCGCGCCCATGAAGGAGAGAATTCTTATTGAAAGCCCCTCTTTCCTGAACCTACCTTCACGGTTGTTAATATTGTGATTATGTAATATTATTTGTGAATAATTAATTATTGATTTTTATGATGAGAAAAATATTTATTTTATGTGGATATAGATGGAGAAAATTTTTAAAGTGACAATTGTTGAAAATTAATATTTTATCTTTTTCTGATAAAATAATTCATTTAAATATATTATTTTAATAATATATTAACGGTGATATTTTTACATTGAATGTGGAATATATGAGTATATGAGGAGGAAGAATATTTTTGTTACAATAAATGTTTAAAACATGTTAAACATGTCGGTGGACCCCATTTCTTGACTGAAATTTGATTATAGCTTGTAAAATCGCCCGTTTGTGGATTTCGGTCAATTTATATTTGGAATTTGGAAAAACATTCTTCTGCAAAGTTGTAGAGAATTGTATTTCATGTAAAAACTCATGAGATTTGAATTTTTCTGATAAAAGGGCTATTTATTATGAATTATTGAAGTTCCGAATATTGGAGTGCGAATTAATTTTATTACAAAAATGCTAAAACATGTTTCTCATGTTAGTTGGCCCCATAAGTGTACTTTTGCATGTGAGAATTGCTGGAATCTGAATTCAAAGGAGGCGTATGACTTTGGTTATTAATAATAATATTTAATAAATTTTACTGCTTTGGTGTTCTAAGCATTTTCCTATAAATAGGGTGCTTAGGTTAGAATTGAAAATCACACCGTAAACTTTTTCTCTCTATATTATCGGCGTATTCTTGTGAATATTTTGAGTATACTTTGAGTATTGCTATACGGTGCAAGTTAGATTCGTTATTATTCCAATCTTCTTCTTTTTTTGAGGTAAGGGATAGTAAGAGATTTTAAGGGTTATTATGTTTTTAGTTTCAAATTTTTTTGAACCTTCAAAAATTCTGGAAAAATTTGAAATGATAATTTGATGAGTTTTATATATTATGTCCAAAATGGCGATTTTGGATGTATAGATTGAGAGTTATGAATTTTATGAGAAAAGACTATTTTAAAAGTAACTTTTTTATAACTCCTTGTGATTAACTCCAAAATTGATGAAATTTTTATTGGGAGTACATCTATATAGTATCAGTATACCGTGTAAATTTCAGAATTGTTGGATAAAAGTATAATTTATGATAAATGTTTAAATATTCGGTGGTGTTGGCCATGTGAAAAATAGTAAATGAATTTTAAAAATTCTGAGAAAAATATATATTTAATATGGAACTAAATTCTGCTAAATCCCAGAAAAGAAATATTTTTGGAACTGATTTGGTATTTTTCATAAAAATGTTCTAGTTATGAGTAAATGAATTAAATATGTTATGTGAAGTAAGAAAATTATAAAATACGATTTATTGGCTTGAGAATCATATATGAGGTATATATCAGATTTTTATGAGGGTTTTGGTTAATAATGATGAAATCTTATGAGTTTGGCATTTTAGATGATTAAATGCATTAATTATTAAAGTGTAAATAATTGGATTAAATTATTTATAAGTTTAAGAAATGTTTAAAATATTATTATAATATTAATAATATTAGATTATGAGATTTCTAAGTGATTTATAACATTTGGATTAAGGTGTTATAAATATGGATATGAATTTTATTATGAAACTTTATCTTTTAGTTATCGAGAGTTCTTTATGCACGTTATCACGGTACTATGTACGAATACGGGGTACTATTCATGACAAATTGGTTTCTTCTTTGACCAAATTATCGTTGATTTATGAATCTTACTCTTGAAATTAAAACTATGTTTTGATTATATTATTTTTATATAACATTCTTATAACCCTAATGATAATATTTCTCTTTGACTTGAGTGTAAAGATGGGTAGATTATTGGTATGATCGTGACTATAGGTTCTCTTTGGCCAGTAGTGCAAAAGTTGAATTGTTGACTGGTATGATCATGACCATTGAATTTACAATTGAATATTTTTAGCTTAAGTGCAAAGGTGAATTGATCAACATGGTTATAATTATTGTTATATAACTTCTGAAATGATTATGTATTTATTTGAGATATGAATATCTTTGGCCCGTAGTGCAAAGATGGCTTGTTGATGAATATCTTAGCCTGTAGTGCAAAGATGAATTATTGATGAATATCTTTTGCTCGTAATGCAAAGATGACCTGTTGTTGAATATCTTTAGCCTGTAGTGCAAAGATGAATTATTGATGAATATCTTTGGCTCGTAATGCAAAGATGACCTGTTGATGAATATCTTTAGCCTGTAGTGTAAAGATGAATCATTAATGAATATCTTTGGCCGTGGTGCAAAGATGAATTTATTAGTATGATTATGAATGAGGAGCTGTGATTTGGTATAACCATGATATTTGATGTTTCGAGTAAAGACGGTGATGAAAATTATCTTCATCCCGGATGAGAAGAGGAATTTAGAATCACAATTATGATTATGAGTTATTCATATGATTGTGGAAAGGAACTGTTGATTGATGTTACTGAGGATAAAATATTGTTGGTGGACTTTTAACGTGGAGAAGACAATAGACTTTATAGTCTATTTGACTCTTTTAATGGATTGCTTCGTTTCACCGCAACTATGGTTGAAAAGTTTTATCATCTACCATATGTTCTAAATCTCTACGATTCATTACCGATGAAGACTATTGATAATTTATTTATCTTTAGTCATAATATTCTTTCTTGAGCTAGTTGTGCTCACCCTTTTGTTTCACAATTCCTTTCGTGTAATAAAAGTGTAGTTGGGTTGAAGCGGGGATAACAAGGGAATAGAATCTTGGTCTATAGTTCTTTGAGGTTCTCCCTAAAGAGTATGAAAATAATTTTATTGAGGGCTTTAGTGTGTTGTATTTTATACATCATTTAATAGTTATTTTGGTGAATTAAATAGGGTGAAATGAACCCAACTTTGGAAGGGTGTTTTGTCACTACTATCATACAAGATGTCTAATGACATACAAACTTCGTGTTATCATAAGACATGGTTGTGCTCATCTACTTCTTGCATTATATTTACAAGCACTACCTAATCTTGGTGTTTGTTTGGAGTATAATACCCAATTAGAGGCAATGGAGATAATGATATGTCAAGAGAAGACTCACCATTGGGAAGAATACGATAGTAATCTTCTCGTTTTTCTTTAGGGTCTATTAGGTCAACCAAGGATAATTACGTGGCCATATGATATCTACCATAACCTAAAAGCATGGCCTCCCATATACGAAGGTTTCCATGAGCACTTCCCAAAGATTCTAATTTCTAAAAGCAGTTTTTGACTATACCTTTATGTAAGGTGTCATTGTGACGTACTACTGATTGGTATATATTTGTATCCAAACTCACAACATATGTGTTGTTGTATTTTGCACGACAATTGTTGTAATAAAGTTGTAGTTATTTTCCGTACCATATATTTAGCGACTCAGAATGGGTTGGATGGAATGGACCTATTTTGGGGTCGTTACATGGGTGGTCCCCAATTTTGGTTGTTGGGGAAGATGGCAGATTTTTGGTGGGTAAAAAGCCATCAGGTTACAGGTCAAGTCTGCTTCGGCGTGCTAACATTTTCCTATAAATAGAGGGCTAAGTTAGAATTGAAAAAAACACCAAAATTCATAAGTTTTCTCTCTTTTTCTCTCTAGATTATCGAGTGTATTTTGTGAGTATTTAGATACTTGGTGAATTGCTATTCATCAGTGCAGGTTTCCTTCAGCTTCATATCCGATATCCAATCAGAAATACTGCTCTTTTGAGGTAAGGGATAGTAATGGATTTTAAGGGTTATTATGTTTTTCAGTTTCGTAATTTTTCTTGGGAACTGCCTAGTTGTCATTATTGTGATTCTGTAATATTATTTGTGAATAATTAATTATTGATTTATATGATAAGGAAATATTTATTTTATGCAGATATAAATGATGAATTTATTTATGTTGTTATAAATGAAGGAATTAATGTTGAGGTGTTTTATCAGTATTTTGTCGGATTGGAGGTATTAAAAGATCAAATCGGTGTTCATAAGCTCTATTGCGTTAGTTATAATTTTGATCCGACCATTGGATCGTTGTAATTTTTGGATATGTTATACATATATAAGTTGAGTATATGTTCACAAATTTTGAACCGTTAAAAATGAACGAATGATTTGTTATGAATTTTAAGAGGTGACTGATTCAAAAATTAGGTTTATAAATGATTTTGGTGGAAAATTCTAGAAATGGGTGGGCATCACTTTTGGTTGTTAGGGAAGATGGCTGATTTTTGGTGGGTAGAATAGTAGTAGGTAAAGCCATCAGGTTACAGGTCAAGTCTGCTTCGACGTGCTAACATTTTCCTATAAATAGAGGCTAAGTTAGAATTAAAAAACACATCAGAATTCATAAGTTTTCTCTCTTTTTCTCTCTAGATTATCGAGTGTATTTTGTGAGTATTTAGATACTTGGTGAATTGCTATTCATCGGTCTGCAGAGTTTCCTTGACCTCATATCAGATATCCAATCAAATCTTTTCTTTTTTGAGGTAAGGGATAGTAATGGATTTTAAGGGTTATTATGTTTTTCAGTTTCGTAATTTTTCTGACCCTAAAAAATTCTAGAAAAATTTGAAATAATATTTTGATGAGTTTTATTGATTGTGTCCAAAATGGTGATTTTTGGATGTATAGATTAAGAGTTGTGAATTTTATGAGAAAAGTCTATTTTAAATGTAACCGCTTATAACTCCTTGTGGTTAACTCCAAAATTGGTGAAATTTTTATTAGGAGTACATGTATATAACAATATACTCAGTAAATTTGAATTTTGGATAAAATTACAATTTATGATAAATATCTAAATATTCAAAGATTTTGGCCATATGAAAAATAGTAAATGATTTTTAAAAATTCTGAAAAAAATATATGTTCAATATGGGACTATATTCTACTAAATCTCAGAAAATAAAATTTGTTTGTACTGATTTGGTATTTTTCATGAAAATGGACTAGTTATGAGTAAATGAATTAAATATGTTATGTGAAGTAAGAAAATTGGAAAATAGGATTTTATGGCTTGAAAATCCTATATGAGGTATATGCAAATTTTTGATGAGGGTTTTGGTTATTGGTGATGAAATCTTATGAGTTTGGCATTTTTGGATGATTAAATGCATTATTTAGTAAAGTGTAAATAATTAAAATAAATTGTTTATAAGTTTAAGAAATGTTATTTCAATATCATTATACCGAAATATTGGTATAGATTTTATTGTGGAATTTCTACCTTTTCATGTTGGGGTTACTATTCACGGGTTACTATTCACGAGTTACTATTCATGAGTTACTATTCATGACAAAATTGGCTTCTTTTTCTGACCAAATTATAGTTGATTTATGAATATTACTCTTGAGATTAAATCTAGATGTTTTGATTATATTGATTTTACAATTATATATAACATTTTTATAACCCTAATGATGATATTTCTCTTTGACTTGAGTGTAAAGATGGGTAGATTTTTGGTATGATCATGACTATGGGTTCTCTTTGGCCAAAGTGCAAAGTTGAATTGTTGACTGGTATGATCATGACCATTGAATTTATAATTGAATATCTTTAGCTTAAGTGTAAAGGTGAAATGATCAACATGGTTATAATTATTGTTTATATAAATTCTGAAATGATTATATATTTCTTTGAGATATTAATATATTTGGCCTGTAGTGCAAATATGAACTGTTGAGAAATATCTTTGGCCTGTAGTGCAAATATGAACTGTTGAGGAATATCTTTGGCTGTAGTGTGAAGATGAATTGTTGATGAATATCTTTGGCCGTGAGTCTGAAAGATGACTGTTGTTGAATATCTTTGGCTGTGAGTGCAAAGATGGTCTGCATTGATGAATATCTTTGGCCCGTAGTACAAAGATGAAATTGTTAGTATGATTATAAACAGGAACTGTGATTTGGTATAACCATGATCTTTGATGTTTCAGGTAAAGATATGTGATGAAAATTATCTTCGTCCTGGATACGAAGAGGAATTTAGAATTACAATTATGATTATGAGTTATTCATATAATTGTGAAAAGCAACTGTTGATTAATGTTACAGGGATAAAACATTGTTGGCGGACTTTTAATGTGGAGAAGATAATAGACTTTATGGTCTATTTGACTCTTCTAATGGATTGCTTGTTCTGCTGCAACTATGGTTAAAAATTTTTATCATCTACCATATGTTCTAAATCTCTGATTTATTACTATTAAAGGCTATTGATAATTTATTTATCTTTAGTCATGATATTCTTTACTGAGGTAGTTGTGCTCACCCTTTTGCTTCACAATTCCTTTCAGGTAATAAGAGTGTAGCTGGGTCGAGCGGGGGTAACATGGGAATAGAACGGTGGTCATCATTTAGTAGTTATATTTGGTAAATCAAATAAGGTGAGGCGAACCCAACGTTGGAAGGGTGTTTTGCCACTATCATACAAGATGTCTAATGACATACAACCTCGTGTCATCATAAGACAGGGTTGTGCTCATCCACTTGCTGAGTATATCTACGAGCACTACCTATAAGATCTTGGTGTTTGTTTGAAGTATAATTCTCAATTAGAGATAGTGGAGATAATGATATGTCAAGAGAAGACTCACCATTGGAAAGAATACGATAGTAATCTTCTCGTTTTTCTTTAGGTCTATTAGATTGACTAAGGATAATTACGTGGCCATATGATATCTATCATAACCTGGAAGCATGGCCTCCCATGTACAAAGGTTTCCTTGAGCACTTCCCAAAGATTCTAATTTCTATAACAATTTTTGACTATACCTTTATGTAGGTATCTCTGTGAGGTGCTGTCCACTGATGGGACATTTGTCACATTATGGTTGGGACACGAGTCACAGTTGGTATATATTTATATCAAAACTCACAGCATATGTGTTGTTGTATTTTACACGATAATTGTTGTAATAAAGTTGTAGTTATTTTCTGTACCATGTATTTGGCGACTTAGAATAGGTTGGGTGGATTGGACCTATTTTGGGGGTGTCACAGTGATGTATACCTATTTTGGGTGCGTTATAGTTGGTATCAAAGCTTAGGGATATGGTCTCTGGCGAAGATCGGGTAATAGAACTAGGAGGGGAGAGATGAGTAATCCTTCGCTAGTATGTCCTACCTAAGCTTATTTGGTTGGTTAGTCGGAGCATATGGTTAATATGTGATATGTTAATTTGTTAATTAACCCTTGTTTTGTGGCAGTATTTGAGAATGGGAGCTGGAAATATTAACAATGGAGTGAATGAGACCGTGGAGTCACCTTTAATCACCACCCAGGGGAACGTGCAACAGGAAGGCAATATTCCTCCTGTAAACAACACTACTGAACAAACGATGAATGATGGAATGTTTAGGAGCTTTTTGCAGTTCATGAAAAATCAGACGAGGGAGACTCGTGTACAAAATATGGGTAGAAATGATAGCAACGTGCGGCCTGTCACAGCCAAGTAGTTCAAAGAGTTAGGACCATCAGAATTTGTGGGAAAGCTGGATCCGATCAAGTCGGAAACGTGGGTTAAACAAATTGCCAAGATATTTGATGTCTTGGGATGCACGGAGGAACAGAAGGTTCCATTCGCCACCTTTATGTTCCGTGGTGAGGCAGATTACTAGTTGGAATCTGTGAAGCGTACCCAACCTGCCGCACTCAATATGTCTTGGGAAACGTTTCAAAAACTTTTCAATGACAAGTACTTTCCTGAAAGTATTCGTCATATGAAGGAGGTAGAGTTTATTAGACTGGAACAAAATAACATGACGATGTCCCAGTACAAGACGAAGTTCGCAGAGTTATCCAGGTTTCCACCTCATTTGGTAGAGAATGAGGAATGAATGACGCAGATGTTTCTGAGAGGTCTAAAACTCGAGATTCGGCAATATTTTATCTCTCATAAATTTTCTTTATATTCAGATGTTGTAAACAAGTCTCAATTATTAGGGCGAGATGTTGAGTATGTTCAACCGAGGGACCACAACCAGGGTCATACCGGTGGTAGCAGTCATCGGAGCAATGACAACCATCGGGGAGGAAAACATTTGGACAAAAGAGGTAACCACTCTGGTGGTAATCGTGGCCATGATGGTAGAAGAATTGAGTTGGGGGAGATTTCAAAAAGAGAAGGTACAAAAATGATAACATGAAGGCGTCGACCTGAACATCAATTGCTTTCTAGGGAGGAGAACGAGCACTTGGGTCGTTTGTTATAAATGCAAGAAAGAGGGATACATCAGCCCAAACTACCCACAACAATCCAAGGTGTGTTATAACTGTGGAAAGGAAGGTCATATAGCTAGAGATTGTCTAGTAGAGAAACCAAGTCCTACAGGGATGGTGTCTCCAAAGGCTGTCCCAGACAAGTCAAAGTCGGTGGTTTCTAGAAGGGCGTTTGTCGTGACTACCCAAAATGCAAGGAAACCGAACGAGGTGATCACGGGTAAGCTAATAATAAACTCTTTCAAAGTTTATACCTTATTAGATACCGGTTCCACCCATTCTTTTATCTTTCCTGCTTGTGCTCAATGTTTGAACTTGACTCCAGAGAAATTAGACCTTGACTTATCTGTTGAGACTCTGTTAAGAGAAACCTTCATTATATCTACTGTTAATAAATCTTGCTTGATCCAAGTTGGTACCATCACATTACCTGCCGATCTTTTTTCATTGAAAATACTTGCATTTGATGTAATTTTAGGGATTGATTGGTTAACCACTCATTATACTAAAATTGATTATTTTCGTAAGGTTGTTAGTTTTCATATTCCTAACCAACCTGTTATGCGAATTCAAGCAACCAAACCTCTAAAGTCAATCACTGTCATATAAAGCCATAAAGCCATTCATTTATTAAAAAACGGATGTCAAGCTTTCTTAGCCCGTGTCATGGACTTGAACAAAAACACGTCAGGTTTGAATAATATTTCTGTTGTTAATGAATTTCTTGATGTATTTCCTGAAGAACTTCCCGGTCAACCCCTAGAACGTGAAATTGAATTCTTTATTGACCTTGAACCTGGTACAAAGCCCATTTCTAAAACCCCATATCGAATGGCTCTTAAGAAATTCAGGAGTTAAAGGTCCAACTACAAGAATTGTTGGACATCGGTTTCATTCGTCCTAGTACATCTCCTTGGGGTGCTCTTATTTTATTTATAAAGAAGAAAGATGGGAGTATGCGACTTTGTATTGACTACCAGGAGTTGAACCATGTCACCATCAAGAAAAGGTATCCGCAACCTCGCATTGATGACATGTTCGACCAGTTGCAAGGAGCACAATTCTTTTCAAAGATCGATCTTCGTTCAGGATATCATCAGCTGAATATTAAAACTATGGATATTCCAAAGACTGCCTACAGAACTTGTTACGGGCATTATGAATTCTAAGTCATGTCTTTTGGATTGACTAATTCTCCTGCTGCTTTCATGGATATGATGAAACGTGTGTTCAAAGAATATTTAGATCAGTTCGTTGTCGTCTTTATTGATGACATCCTCATCTATTCCAAAAGCCGTGAAGATCATGAGCGCCATTTGAAGCTGGTCCTTCAAAAGCTTCGTGATAACAACCTATATGCCAAGATGAAGAAATGCGAGTTTTGGCTTGAGGAAGTAGCATTCCTTGGGCACGTGGTATCAAAACATGGAGTATCTGTTGACCCGATGAAGATTGAAGCAATATAAAGTTGGGAGCAACCGAAGTCGATGACCAAAGTACGTAGGTTTCTCAGCTTAGCTGGTTATTATCGGAGATTCGTGGAAGGATTTTCTAGAATCGCTACACCATTAACTCAACTGACTCGGAAAGATACAAAATTCGTATGGAGCGAGGAATGCGAGAAGAGTTTCTAAGAGCTCAAGAGGAGACTCATTTCGGCACCTGTTCTGACAATACCATCTGGTTCGGATGGATTTGTTATCTACAGTGATGCTTTTGGCAAAGGGTGAGGATGTGTTCTCATGCAACATGGGAAAGTCATAGCATATGCATCGCGATACCTAAAAAAATATGAAAGGAATTATCCTAATCATGATTTGGAGTTGGCAGCCGTCGTTTTCGCGTTGAAGATCTGGAGACACTACATGTATGGCGAGAAAGTGGAGATCTATACAGATCATAAAAGCCTCAAATATTTCTTCACCCAAAAGGAACTCAACATGCGGCAACGACGTTGGCTCGAACTGTTAAAAGATTACGATCATACATTCCAATATCATCCAGGAAAAGAAAACGTGGTAGCTGACGCATTGAGTAGAAGATCATATATGAGTGTGATGTTGTTAACACAAAGGCCCATCTTGTATGACTTGCAAAGGATGGAGATAGAGGTAAAGGCTCCAAGTACCCACGTGATAATATCAAACATACGAGTAGCGTAACGATCGAGAAATTTGTAATTTAATTTAAATATTTATTGAATTAAATAAATATTTTAAATAATTTACTTATTGAGATAAATAAATATCTGGTGAATTGTAATGTAATAATTTAGTGAGTATGTGTGCTAACTAAATTAATGAATGGTAATTTTATTATTTGAAGATATAATTTAATTAAAATAATAAAATTAAATGAATTATTTAAATCTAAAGAAAATAAGTAAATTAAATATAGTTATGTTTAAGTCTAACTTATTAATTTAAATTTGATATATAATTATTTATTATTCATAAATATAATTATAAATGAAATTATTATAATTACCATTTTAAGTTATTTAAATTACCTAAACTAAAGTTATTTAAATTAACTAAAGTGTGACAAGTAAAAATTATATAATATAAGTATTATGAAAATAAATTGAGAGATGGGATGTTTGTGTTCAGCCAAACAAGGCCTTGTGGCCTTTGGCATTTTACAACTGACATAACTATTTGGTTTTAACCTGATGCGTTAAATTAAGAGGCTATAACAGTTTATTTGCATATTATATCCTAAGCTAAGAGAAAACACAGAGTGTGAGAAAAGTTCAGTGGTTTTGAAGAGAGAATTCTCTGAGATTTTCAAGAGGAAGGAGAGGATTTCTAAACCTTGTCATCATCTTTTGCTAGCATATAATCAAGGATTAAAGGTATACTCTACTCCTATTTTCTGTAAATTTCTAAATCACGTGGATTGATACATATATGTATGTATGGTGTTATAATATGTTAATCATCACATTTGAGTGTTGTTTGATGATTAAAATTCATGTAAAAGTGTTTGTAGGAAGAAAAGTAAATAATAGTGATATGTTTATATGATGTGGCTTTAGAAAGTACAAAGTTTTATGTTTAATATGTCTGATAATCTGTAAATTGATGTTGGATTATGTTAGTATGTTAAGAAACGAAAGCGGTGTAGTTTGAATTCGCTAAAAGTGTAGAAAATGAAGAAATTGGTAAAAAAAAACAAGGTTTTAATCCTCTAAATTTGGATATGCAAGTCGTTTTAGGTGTTAGAAGGATTGTGTGTATATGCTATGTGACTTTAGTTAAGTTTGTAGTGTGTGGGATTCCATGTTATCGTGGAATTGGGATTTTTGGCCTAGAGCAGAGTCTGATTTCGAGTTTATGCAAAACTACTTACAGTGCCGAGCGTGGCGCGATGATGCCTCTTAGCGCTGAAGCGCTATTGCTTACTTAGCGTGGCGCTGGTATGGCGCTACGATGGTAGCGCTGTGTGTCTTCCGCGTGGCGTGGGTCTTGACACTTGCCATATGGCCTTATGCCTTACGTAAACGTATGCCGCATTGCGTGGGCGCGCCAGGACTCTAAAGTAACCATAGAACCACACCATGCGCAAAGGGTCGATCAAACCTAGAATTGAACTACTAACAACATAGCTTAGAAACTATTAACCAAATTTATTTGATGATTGTAGAGGAACCTAAAATGTGTTATAAAATATAACATGTTGTAATCACAACGTTGAAATTATAGGCTATGAATTAGTAAGTTATGTAATGAACCAAATGTGATGTTTGTAAAAGTTAAAGATAAATGATAAGGTTATGCCTTAAATGGTGGGTTAAATTCCTAAAGCTAATATTAATACAACTAATTATTATTTCGATTTAAATAATGTGACACCCCCAAATCCCGGTACTTCATTACCTCAAGATTTGGTGTTCACTAATCAAAACATTCATATCTAACTATCCAATTATAATAAATTGAATAATAAAAACCTGCTCATAAAGGATTACTTTAATAAAAACATTATCTCCCAGGTTCTCTAACCTTTAATACAATCATTCATTTGCGGAAATTAAATTATTACATCACGTCATTATTAAAAGTTTATCATCATAACGATAAAGAAAAATTACAAGTCTTCATCACTTGTACATTTTTCCCTTTCCTTTGCTAGTTGTAGGTTTATCTACCTTCTCAACCATAGCTGCAATAAATGTATAAATATGCAAGAGTGAGCAAGTAAAGCTCACTTGAAATAAGAATAAATATCTTAACGTCATTTGCCAAATAATAGGCTCAATAAGAACTGAATGATATGTTCTATTAACATTCTTAAATATACTACTGAGGGTCAAATGACTATGAACCATGTCCACAGTTATAAGTAATCTTTCAACTTTAACTTTAACGGATCGTATATTTATAAGGACTCCACGTACTTAGGGGGATCAATCCTTCGTATAATGTATTGTGCACAACCATTTCAACGCTAAGCGTAAACCCCTAAACATAGGGTTGTTCATCTCAGTATTTAGAGTGTAAGACCCCAAATTATTAATAAATGAAATTTATTTTCCTCTATTTATTATTTTGAAATAGTAAGGGTTGATTTGATTAATGTGGTTAGTTATGGGTAAATTGCGCAAATATTTTAAATAAGTAGGTGGTTATAACACAGTTATACGCGTTGTTGCACAGTAGCACACGGTATTGCACCAATTATTGATTCTTACGTAAGAATGCACTACTCGATAATTGTTACGATGAATTCTTGTATTCGATTATTTTATTTTATTGATTCAATAATTGCTTTGCGTTGATATTTTATATTCTTGTTGTTTCAATAATTGTCACTACACAAGATTTTCCATTATCGAAGCAATAATTCATATTATCCGAATAATATATTATTAGAAAATATTATTGGCAATGTCTAGAAAGTTACATCTAAGGAGAGGTTTGGTCACCTAATCATACTTCCCAAGAAGGAGAAATTCTTATTGAAAGCCCCTTTCGTGGGAACGGCCGGTTGCCCGATCTGTGATTCTATAATATTATTTGTGAATAATTAATTATTGATTTATATGATGAGGAAAATATTGATTTTAGGTGGATATAGATGGACAAAATTTTTAAAGTGACAATTGTTGAAAATCGATATTTTATCTTTTCTGATAAAATAATATTTTATTATATTATTATAATATAATAATGATGATATTTTTACAATGAATGTCGGATATATGAGTATATGAGGAGGAAGAGTATTTTTGTTGCAAAAATTGTTTAACACATGTTTTGTGTGTCGGTGGACCCCATTTTTTGACTAAAATTTGATTATAGCCTGTAAAATCGCCCGTTTGTGGATTTCGGTAAATTTCTGTTTGGCATTTGGAAAAACTTTCTTCTACAAAGTTGTAGAGAATTGAATTTCCTATAAAAAGCAGCGAGATTCAAATTTTCTGATAAAAGGGCTATTTATTGTGAATTATTGAAGTTCTGAAGTTCCGAAATAATTGATTTTTGGAAGTTTTAATTATTTTAAATAATTAAAACGTTTTTTATACTTGGTTGACATCATTAGCATGTGCAAGGTGGCTGAGTTCAGATCTTAAAATGTGTGCGTAGGAATTTATATATAATATATTAATATTATATTAAATTTTCTGCTTTGGTGTTCTAAGCATTTTCCTATAAATAGGGTGCTTAGGTTAGAATTGAAAATCACACCAGAAACTACAGATTTCTCTCTCTTTCTCTCTCTATATAGTGAGCGTATTCTTGTGAGTATTTTAATACTTTGAGTGTTGCTATACGGTGTAAGTTCAAGTCATAGCTTATATCCGGTGTTTCAACTAGAAGTACTGTCTTTACAAGGTAAGGGATGTTATTTTCTTCTCAAATGATATTATTTCTTCAATATCATTATGCTGAAATATTGGTTGGAACTTTTATCAAATTTAGAACTTTTTCATGTATAAGGTTACTATTCACGAGTTACTATTCATGAGTTACTATTCACGAGTACTATTCACGAAGCATGATGATATTTTTTTGTGAAATTTCTATCTTTTGGTGTCGGAGTTACTATTCACGTATACGACACTATTCACGAATACGACACTATTCACAGAAAAATTAAATTTTCATTTTTCGTCGAAGATATCTATTATGGATACTAGTTTTGATTGTATCAATGTTTTGATCATTCTTGAATTTTACTCCACTTTTGTTATTTATGAAGTATTTTTGAACTTGGATTGTTTAAAGTACGAATCCTTAATATTTGTTCTTTTGCTTCACTGGATTCGTTTTCTTTAAAATATTTTTCATCATCCTTAGTCCTAAATGATGATATAATTGAATATCTTTGGCCTGTAGTGCAAAGATGAATGATTTCTGATGAATATCTTTGGCCCGTAGTGCAAAGATGAGCAAGTGTTTAGATGAACATGACCAACTGATGAATATCTTTGGCCTGTAGTGCAAGAATGAATATTTGATTCCTGATATATATTGATTGATGTTATAGGGATAAAAGATAGACGATGAACTTTTAAATTCATATATAGAAGATAGTAGTTTGCATTCTCTACTTAACTCTTCTAATGAATTATTATTTCCGCTGCGAATATTGATTTAAAAATTGTTGTCTATTGTATTCTATTTGATTTTTCCCTGTTGAAGACTAACGATAATTTGTTTTATATTGTCTTAGTCATAATGTTCTTTACTGGGCTAGTTGATCTCACCCTTTTCCTTGTTCCATTTTTCTTCTCAGGAGGCGAGCATGTAGCGAGTACTAGTCGGGGTGTGGAATGATGGTTCTAGAAGTCATTTTAGTAGTCCTCACCAATTTTGTAAAATAATGTATCAATAATTGAAATGAGAACTTATTTGAGTGTGGATATTGTCTAGATGACAATATTTGTATTTAAACTCACTATTTTTATGTTGTATTAATAAAGTTGTAGTTGTTTCTGTACCATGTATTTTGACGACTCAAAATGGGTGTTTTGTACCTGTTTTGGGGGCATCACAGTTGGTATCAGAGCTTAGGGATATGGTCTCTGGCGAAGATCGGGGAATAGTACTAGGTGGGGAGAGACGAGTAATCCTTCGCTAGTGTGTCATACCTAAGCTTATTTGTTGGTCAGTTGAAGTATATGGTTAATATGTGATATGTTAATTTGTTTAATTTACCCTTGTTTTATGGCAGTATTTAAGAATGGCAGCTGAGAATATTAACGGTGGAGTTAATGAGACCGTGGAAATACCTTTAATCACCATCCAGGGGAACGTACAACAGGAAGACAATATTCCTCCTGTAAACAACACCACTGAGCAGACGATGAATGACGGGATGTTTAGGAGCTTTTTGCAGTTTATGCAAAACTAGACGAGGGAGACTCGTGTACAGAATACGGGTGGAAATGATAGCAACCTTGTGACTTATCACGACCAAGCGATTCAAAGAGTTAGGACCACCAGAATTTAAGGGAAAGCCGGATCTGATCATGGCGGAAACGTGGGTCAAGTAAATTACCAAGATATTCGATGTCTTGGGATGCACGGAGGAACAAAAGGTTCCATTCGCCACCTTTATGTTCCGTGGCGAGGCAGATTACTGGTGGGAGTCTGTAAAACGTACCCAGCCTGCCGCACTCCGCATGTCTTGGGAAACATTTCAGAAACTTTTCAACGAAAAATACTTTCCTGAAAGTATTCGCCATATGAAGGAGGTATAGTTTATTAGACTAGAACAAAACAACTTGACGGTGTCCCAATACGAGGCGAAGTTCGCGAGTTATCCAGAGTTTGCACCTCATTTGGTAGAGAATGAGGAGCGAATGACGAGGATGTTTACGAGAGGTTTAAAACCCGAGATTCGCGAATATCTTATCTCTCATAAATTTTCTTTATATTCGGATGTTGTCAATGTGGCTCAATTATTAGAGTGAGATAATGAAATACGTTCAACCAAGGGACCGCAACTGTGGTCATCTGGGTTGGCGTGATCGTCGAAGCAATGAAAACCAATGGGAGGAAAACATTCGAATTAAAAAGCGGTAACCACTCTGGTGGTAATCGTGGCCATAAAAATAGAAGAAGCGAGTCGGGGGGAGATTTTAAAAAGAGGAGATTCAACAATGACACTGTGAAGACGTCAGCACCAGCAGCAACTAGTTTTAAAGGAGAAGAACGACCACCGGTCATATGCTATAAGTGCGGAAAAGAAGGACATATCAGCCCAAATTGCCCACAACAGTTTAAGGTATGTTATAACTATGGAAAGGAAGGACATATCGCTCGAGATTGAACTGTAGCGAAACTAAGTCCAACGGTGATGGTGACTCAAAAGGCTGTCCCAGAAAAGTCAAAGTCAACGGTTCCTGTAAAGTGTTTGTCATGACTGGTCAACATGCGAGAAACCCAAACGAGGTGATCACGGGTAAGCTAATCATAAATTCATGCGAAGTTTATACATTACTAGATACTGGTGCTACCCATTCATTTATCTCTCCTACTTGTGCTCAACGTTTAAACTTGACTCCCGAGAAATTAGACTTTGACCTATCTGTGGAAACTCCGTTAGGAGAAACTTTCATCACATCCACTGTTTACAAATCTTGTTTGATCCAAGTTAGCACCATCACATTTCCTGTTGACCTTATATCTTTAAAGATACTAGCTTTTGATGTGATTTTAGGGATTGATTGGTTAACTACTCATTATGCCAAAATTGATTATTTTCGTAAGGTTGTTAGTTTTCATATTCCTAAACAACCTGTTGTTCGAATTCAAGAAACTAAACCATTAAAATCAATCATTGTCATATCAAGTCATAAAGTTATTCATTTATTGAAAAACGGATGTCAAGCTTTCTTAGCCCATGTTATGGATTTGAATAAAGACACGTCAGCTTTGAATAATATTCTTGTTGTTAGTGACTTTCCTGATGTATTTCCTGAAGAACTTCCCGGTCTACCCCCAGAACGTGAAGTTGAATTCTTTATTGACCTTGAACTTGGTACAAAGCTCATTTCTAAAACCCCATATCGAATGGCTCCTATTGAACTTCGGGAGTTAAAGGTCCAACTACGAGGAGTTGTTGGACATCGATTTCATTCGTCCCTAGTACATCTCCTTGGGGTGCTCTGTTTTATTTGTAAAGAAGAAAGACGCGGGAGTATGCGACTTTGTATTGACTATCGGAATTGAACCATGTCACTATCAAGAATAGGTATCCGCTACCTCGTATTGATGACCTGTTTGACCAGTTGCAAGGAGCACAATTCTTTTCAAAAATCGATCTTCGTTTTGGATATCATCAACTCAAGGTTAAAAGCGAGGATATTCAAGACCGCCTTGAAACTTCGATGCGGGCATTATGAATTCCTAGTCATGTCTTTTGGATTGACTGATGCTCCTGCTGCTTTCATGGATATGATGAACCGAGTACTCAAGGAATATTTAGATCAGTTCGTTGTTGTCTTTATTGATGACATCCTCATCTATTCCAAAATCCGTGAAGATCATGAGCGCCATTTGAAGCTGGTACTGCAAAGTCTTCGTGATAACAAGCTATATGCCAAGCTGAAGAAATACGAGTTCTGGCTTGAGGAAGTAGAATTCCTTGGGCACATGGTGACAAAACATGGAGTGTCTGTTGACCCGGCGAAGATTGAAGCAATACAAAGTTGGGAGCAACCAAAGACGATGACTGAAGCACGTAGCTTTCTGGGTTTAGTTGGTTATTATCAGAGATTCATGGAAGGGTTTTCTCGAATCGCTACCCCGTTAACTTAGCTGACTCGTAAAGATATAAAATTCGTATGGAGTGAGGAATGCGAGAAGATTTTCCAAGATCTCAAGAGGACACTCATTTCGGCACCTGTTTTAACGATACCATCTGATTCGGATGGATTTGTTATCTACAGCGATGCTTTAGGTAAAGGGTTAGGGTGTGTTCTCATGCAACGTGGGAAAGTCATAGCCAGTGCCTCACGATAACTTAAAGAATATGAGAGGAATTATCCTACTCATGATCTAGAGTTGGCATCAGTCGTTTTCGCACTAAAGATCTGGAGGCACTATCTATATGGGGAGAAAGTGGAGATATATTCAGACCATAAAAGCCTCAAATATTTCTTCACTCAAAAAGAACTCAACATGCGGCAATGACGTTGGCTCGAGCTGTTGAAAGATTACGACCACACTATTTAATACCATCCTGGAAAAGCAAACGTGGTAGCTGACGCGTTGAGTAGAAGATCATATGCAGGAATGAGTGCGATAATGTCAAATATACGCATAGAACCGACTTTAATCGAAAAAGTTAAAGTTGCTCAAACCACAGACCCGGAGCTGATGCGTATGCAGAAGAAAGTTCAAGAAGGTGCTATTCCAGAAGTAAGAATCGATGAAGAAGGAATACTTCGAGTCCACTCCAGACTTTGTGTTCCTAATGATTCTGATTTGAAGTACAAGATCATGATGGAGGCACACAATACACCATTTGCAATCCATCCTGGAAGTACCAAAATGTATCGTGATCTTCGACATACATTTTGGTGAAACAATATGAAGAGAGAGATTGTAAAGTTTATCTCGAGGTGTTTAACTTGTCAACGTGTAAAGGCAGAGCATCAAGTGGCAAAAGGTCCATTGCAACTACTTGAGATTCCGAAATGGAAGTGGGAACACATTACCATGGATTTCATTACGGGTCTTCCCACAGTTTCTCAAGGCATAAATGCTATTTGGGTTATTGTTGATAGATTAACCAAGTCTGCTCATTTCTTGCCAATACGGGAGACTTATTCCCTTGAACGTCTTGCTCGTATGTACGTAGATGAGATTGCGAGTTTGCATGGCATGCCAGTATCCATAGTTTCGGATCGTGACCCAAGATTCACTTCAAGATTTTGGGTTAGCTTTTAAAAAGCTATGGGGACGGATTTACGATTTAGTTCGACATACCATCCTCAAACGGACGGACAATCAGAGAGGACTACTCAAACTCTTGAAGATCTATTAAGACTCTGTGTCCTAGACTTCAAAGGCAGTTGGGATAAGTATTTACCATTGGTGGAATTCTCCTACAACAACAGTTATCAGGCAAGTATAGGTGTGGCTCCATTCGAAGCATTGTATGGATGAAAGTGTCGCTCTCCAATATGTTGGGATGAGGTAGGTGAAGCAACATTGTTGGGACCTGAGTTGGTACGTATGACTACGAAAAAGATCCAAATGATTCGACAACGTATACAAATGGCACAGGATCGACAAAAGAGTCATGCGGATCTTCATCGAAAAGACGTGGAATTTAGTATTGGGGATCACATATTATTGCGTGTTGCTCCATGGAAAGGAGTTACAAGATTTGGGAAGAGAGGAAAGCTCAATCCACGATTTATTGGTCCATTTTAGAATCTTGACCGAGTAGGAAATGTGGCCTATAGACTCGCGTTACCTCTAAGTATGTCTCGTGTTCATAATGTTTTTCACGTATCTGTGCTTCGCAAATATGTGAAAGACCTGAACCATGTTATTGAGCTAGAACCGGACGAAATAGCTGAAGACTTAACGTATGAAGAGGTACCTGTCAAGATATTGGATAGGAAAGAGCATGTCCTACGCACGAAGGTCATACCACAAGTTAAAGTTTTGTGGAGAAACCATGCTATTGAGGAAAAGACCTGGGAGTTAGAAACGGAAATGAAAGCGAGGTATCCTCATCTTTTCGAAACACCAGGTACGTACGTCAATTTTGAGGACGAAATTTCATAAGGAGGGGAGGTAGTAAGACCCCAAATTATTAATAAATGAAATTTATTTTCCTCTATTTATTATTTTGAAATAGTAAGGGTTGATTTGATTAATGTGGTTAGTTATGGGTAAAATGCACAAATATTTTAAATAAGCAGGTGGTTATAAAATATTCATTATTGTCGGGAATATTCGTTTGGTGTCGTGGAATATTCTTGTTGTCGGGGAATATTAAATGCGACGGTGCGATCTTTTGTGGGCCCCATAACTTGAAAGCGATTGGATGACCAAAAACGACAAGTATAAGTTGTTTATAAATAACGGGTAGTGGTTATTCTGAATTAACACTTGTTGGAACACCCGTTGGTTAAAACACGATGTCTGCGTTGTTGAGCGATGGCACACGGTATTACACCAATTAATGATTAAATGCGTGAAGAAGGCACTACTCGATAATTATTACGATGAATTCTTTGTTCGGTATTTTATTTTATTGATTCAATAATTCTTTGCGTTGATATTTTATATTCTTTGTTGTTTCAATAATTGTCACTACAAAGTATTTTCCATTATCGAAGCAATAATTTATATTATCTGAATAATATTATTAGAAAACATTATTGGCAATGTCTAGAAAGTTACATACAGGAGAGGTTTACGTCACCTAATTGTCTTGCCATGAAGGAGAAATTCTTATTGAAAGCCCCTCTTTCCTAAGAAACGACACAGTTGCAAGATCTTGTGATTACGTAATATTATTTGTGAATAATTAATTATTGATTTATATGATGAGGAAAATATTGATTTTATTTGGATATAGATGGAGAAAATTTTTAAAGTGACAATTGTTGAAAATTGATATTTTATCTTTTCTGATAAAATAATATTTTATTATATTATTATAATATAATAATGATGATATTTTTACAATGAATGTGGGATATATGAGTATATGAGGAGGAAGAGTATTTTTGTTGCAAAAGTTGTTTAACACATGTTTTGTGTGTCGGTGGACCCCATTTTTAACTAAAATTTGATTATAGCCTGTAAAATCGCTAATTTGTGGATTTCGGTCAATTTCTGTTTGGAATTTGGGAAACATTTCTTCTGTAAAGTTGTAGAGAATTGAATTTCCTATAAAAATTCGTGAGATTATTGTGAATTATTGAAGTTCCGAAGTTTCGAAATAATTGATTTTTGGAAGTTTAAATTATTTTAAATAATAAAAACGTTTTTTATACTTGGTTGACATCATTAGCATGTGCAAGGTGGCTGAGTTCAGATCTTAAAATGTGTGCGTAGGAATTTATATATAATATATTAATATTATATTAAATTTTCTGCTTTAGTATTCTAAGCATTTTCCTATAAATAGAGTGCTTAGGTTAGAATTAAAAATCACACCAGAAATTACAGATTTCTCTCTCTTTCCCTCTCTATATATTGAGCATATTCTTGTGAGTATTTTAATACTTTGAGTGTTGCTATACGGTGTAAGTTAAAGTCATAGCTTATATCCGGTGTTTCAACTAGAAGTACTGTCTTTACAAGGTAAGGGATGTTATTTTATTATCAAATGATATTATTTATTCAATATCATTATGCTGAAATATTGGTTGGAACTTTTTATCAAATTTGGAACTTTTTCATGTCGGGGTTACTATTCATGAGTTACTATTCACGAGTTACTATTCACGAGTACTATTCACGAAGCATGATGATGTTTTTTGTGAAATTTCTATCTTTTGGTGTCGGAGTTACTATTCACGTATACGGCACTATTCACGTATACGACACTATTCACGAATATGACACTTTTCACAAAAAAATTAAATTTTCATTTTTCGTCCAAGATATCTATTATGGACACTAGTTTTGATTGTATCCATGTTTTGATCATTCTTGAATTTTACTCCACTCTGGTTATTTATGAAGTATTTTTGAACTTGGATTGTTTAAAGTACGAATCCTTAATATTTGTTCTTTTGTTTCACTGGATTCGTTTTCTTTAAAATATTTTTCATCATCCTCAGTCATAAATGATGATATAATTGAATATCTTTGGCCTGTAGTGCAAAGATGAATGATTTCTGATGAATATCTTTGGCCCAGTGCAAAGATGAGCAGTGTTTAGATGAACATGACCAATCGATGAATATCTTTGGCCTGTAGTTCAAAGATGAATATTTGATTCCTGATATATATTGATTGATGTTACAGGGATAAAAGATAGACGATGAACTTTTAAATTCATATATAGAAGATAGTAGTTTGCATTCTCTACTTAACTCTTCTAATGAATTATTATTTTTGCTGCGAATATTGATTTAAAACTTGTTGTCTATTGTATTCTATTAGATTTTTCCCTGTTGAAGACTAACGATAATTTGTTTTATATTATCTTAGTCATAATGTTCTTTACTGGGCTAGTTGAGCTCACCCTTTTCCTTGTTCCATTTTTCTTCTCAGGAGGCGAGAATGTAGCGAGTACTAGTCGGGGTGTGGAATGATGGTTCTAGAAGTCATTTTAGTAGTCCTCACCATTTTTGTAAAATAATGTATCAATAATTGAAATGAGAACTTATTTGAGTGTGGATATTGTCTAGATGACAATATTTGTATTTAAACTCACTGTTTTTATGTTGTATTAATAAAGTTGTAGTTGTTTCTGTACCATGTATTTTTACGACTCAGAATGGGTGTTGTATACCAGTTTTGGGGGCGTCACATAGAGTACAAGTCCCCACCAAAGAAAGATTGGTTTGGATAAGCTTTCAAGGGTAATTGAAGTTTAATGATCATCAACTAGGGAACTAGTGGAATCAACAATGATTGATAATACAATAGTTGTTTAATAAAAACATAGCTTAGAACTTTTGAGAATCATAAATGAACTGATTCTACATATCAACTCATTCTTGAAATAGTTATAGAGCATAAGCATTCAATAAATGAATAAAATGGTTAACCTTTGCTTGAACAGTAAAATAAGCTAAGGTTCAATTTTATAACATTAGAAATAAAATTTCTGAACTTTAAGAAACTTGCTTAACTGTAAACAAGTTAGAATGAATCAATAAATTGAGAATTTCCAATAACATTAGAGTTAGAGTTTGCTCAAATGGATTTTAGGAACAATTTACTTATTCAATAACAGTTAAGATAAAAAGCTTGCTCAATCAAAAGCATGAAGTTATAATAATAGAACTAACTCAACGAAAGTATAGAGTTAGAAAACTTGCACAATGTAATAAATGAACTAGCTCAACGAAAGTGTAGAGTTAAAAAACTTGCCTCGAGCGTAAGCTAAAATATTAAAACTCACGTTCACCTATACACAGTATTAAAACCACAACATCTATTAGACATACTAATATTCACTTTTCAATATCAAACGCATAACTAGCTAAACTTGTTATTTTAGCACAAGTCTTAAGCTACCATTTACATTTCATAATTCCCAAGTGTTAATCATCACAACACTTAACTAACGTTCATTGTATAAATTAGGTTATCACATAACGCGTTTTTGATTTACTAATCATTTTGCAACTTTGAATTCATAATACACATAACACAACTCTGTATTAGCATTGTTGTTACATGTTGGACACATTACCATAACCTTTAGCTAAGTCACAAAGAACGACCAAAGTCTGCAAAGATTAGCGAGACTTGATTAATCTTAAAATGGGCACTTTCAGCTAGCGAGCGGAGTTTTATCTTTGGGAGATCACATACGTGGCGGTATTGCTTGGCCCCCACACCTAAGGGTTCTTGGCCTTGCACGATGCACGAACTTCGCTTTTCTAATCTGAGTCTCGGCACTTTTCTTAAGCCAACTAACACAAATTTCTCCCACCAAACAGTGATAATATCATGTAAAATAAATATACAACTATCATAAACATGATTGCTCACATTTACAACCAATTAGAACAATTTAACACCAACAAAAACTATTTTAATTTCTCAAAATTCATGTTTTTCATAAAAACTCAATTTTCTTGACATTCATCCTAGAAATCATCACTGTGATTTTAAAACATGGCCAAATCATCTCATTCAAATTACGTTATGTTCGTATCTCAATGAACTAACATATATAAGCTTCAATTTATACTTTAACATAAAATTTAGCCACTAGAATTAATGCTTACATGAGCCATATAAAAAAAAAATATACACAACCATATACTGTCGAAATTTTCTTCACTGTAAATCGAAATTAGCATTCAATTATTGTTTAAACACACTTTCTAAGCATCATAAACATATACGATTGCTATTACCAACTATATAACTCCACAATTAAACAAATTTTGATTTCACAGAATACAAACAACTATGTTGTAACTTTATATATATATATATATATATAATACAAAGGTTAGATAAAATCAAATAGTATGATAATTTCTTGTAATTGCAGACAATTCTTCTCAATTTCTCTCAAGCCTTCTCTCAATTCTCAGACAACTCTCTCTGAAAATCTTTTCGTTCTTCTCTTTGTATTAGACTAGGTACTAACAACTAACTGATAATAGTTTGCGCCAAAAATAAAACTGCTATGGCAATAATAAGCCTACTTATTATATCAGTTACAAAACTAACGTATATAATATATATATATATATATATATTATATTTATTATTTTATTATTTTATTTATTTTATTTTATTTAAAAATCTAGAAATCTCAAAAGCCATATGGCTTGTTTGGCAAAAACCCTTTAAATATTAAAGAAATAATATATTAAGCTTTGTTTGGCAAAAACTAAATTAAACTGCTTTAATTTATTTTAATAACTCCTTATAATATAGTTATTTGTCATGCTATATTAATCAAGCTTTTAATATTTAATCTAATTAATCAAATCACCATTAATTAAATAAATACTTTAATCGCATAACTTTCAATACAAATAATTAACCATTAAATTAAAATATCAATATAATAATCATTTCCTTAATTCATCAATTATTTATTTAATAAATAAATAACTAAACAAATTTAAATCAATTGAACAAATATTTATTCAACGATAATCACATCCATTAAATATTTATATAAATCAATAAATATTTAATATTACATTTAAAATTTTGGAATGTTACATCATTCTCTCCATAAAAGGATTATGTCCTCAGAATCACAATTCAAACAATTAAATCATCACATTCTTCCCAACTTACAAAGATTATGTCCCTAGAATCGAAGACATAGATTAAACAAATAACTCAGGGAAATTTTTTATCATTTCAGCTTCGAGTTCCCACGTTGCCTCTTCGACATTGTGGTTTCTCCATATTACCTTCACAGAAGGTATCACTTTATTTCTGAGCACTTGTTCTTTCCTGTCGACTATCTGGATAGGAGTCTCTTCATAAGATAAATCTTTATCGAATTACAATGGTTCGTACTCGATCACGTGCTTGTAATCGGGTTTATATGGCCCTAACACCGAAATGTGAAAAACATTATGAATGTTTTTCCAACTGTGGAGGTAGAGCTACCTCATAAGCCACTTCCCCCACTCTTCGTAGTATTTCAAACGGTCCAATAAATCTTGGGCTGAGCTTTCCTTTCTTGCAAAAACGAATTTTCTCCTTCCAAGGAGAAACTTTTAGGAAGACGGAATTTCCTACTTCAAATTCACAATTCTGCCTATGTTGATCAGCATACTTTTTCTATCTATCTTGGGCTGCTACCAATCTTATCCTGATGAGTTTGACAACTTCAGCCGTTTGTTGTACCAGTTCTGGTCCTAACAATTGGCGTTCACCGACTTCATCCCAAAGACGGTGGAGTTCTCGCACTTTACGTCGTCAGATATGCCTCGTAAGTTGGCATGCCGATGCTCGCGTGGTAACTGTTGTTGTAGGCAAATTCTACCAACGGTAAATGTTCATCCCAGCTTCCTTTGAAATCCATGATGCATGCTCTCAGCATATCTTCCAACGTTTGGATAGTTCGTTCGCTTTGCTTTGCCCGTCGGTTTTGGATGGTATCTTTGTACTCATTCGCAACTGTGTTCCCATACATTCTTGTAGTCTCTTCCAGAAGTTTAATGTGAACCTTGGATCTCTATCTGACACAATTGACACTGGAACTTCATGTCTTGACACGACCTCTTTAACGTATAGTTTCACTAGCTGATCAAGATTAAATCTAATCTTTATTGGCAAAAAGTGTGCAGATTTTGTTAGTCTGTCCACTATCACCCATATCGCATCGTATCCTTTCTGAGTCGTTGGAAGTCCTACCACAAAATCCATTGTGATATGCTCCCACTTCCGTTCCGGTATTTCCAATGGTTGAAGTAACCCGCTTGGTCGTTGATGTTCAGCTTTCACCTTCTGACACGTCAAGCATTTTGCAACGTATTATGCAACGTCTCTTTTCATATTCGGCCACCAAAAATGTCATCACAAATCTTGATACATCTTTGTACTTCCTGGATGAATCGAATATCTTGTGTTGTGTGCTTCGGTCAAGATTTCATCTCTAATATCTGGTACTGCTGGAACCCAAATTCTTCCCTCGAATCGTAGTAATCCTTCGGTATCGATCTTGTATTTTACATCACTACCGTCAATCACTTTCTTTTTGATTGTTTCGCATTCTTTATCTTGTGGTTGAGCATTCTTCACTTTGTCCACCAAAGTTGGACCGGCATCTATCTGAAATAGTCGTTCATCGTATTCCTTTGGAAATTTGATTTCCAACTCTGGCTTTGCCATTGCTGAAATAAGCTCCTCTTGAGTAGTTATCAGCATCAACTTCTCCCGACCTTTCCTGCTCAAAGCATCTGCAACCACATTCTCTTTGCCCGAATGATAAAAGATCTCACAATCGTAATCCTTTATCAATTCCATCCACCCTCTTTGTCGCATATTCAGGTCCTTCTGTGTGAAAATATACTTCAGACTTTTATGGTCTGTATAGATTTCACATTTCTCTCCATAGAGATAGTGTCTCCATATCTTGAAAGCAAATACTATTGCAGCCAATTCCAGATCATGAGTCGGGTGACCTTTCTCATAATCCTTCAGTTGTCGTGATGCATACGCAATTACTTTGTTGTTTTACATAAGAAAAGAACCCAATCCCTTTTGTGAGGCATCACTATACACCACAAAGTTACCTGTACTATCTGGTAATGACAACATAGGTGCCATGCTTAATTTCTTCTTCAAATCTTGGAAACTTTCTTCACATTTCTCCGTCCAAACAAATTTCACAGTTTTCCTAGTCAAATTTGTTAAAGGAGTGGCTATCTTAGAAAAATCTTGAATAAATCGTCTATAATAACCGGCCAGTCCCAAGAAACTCCTCACTTCCAACGGTGTTCTTGGTTGTTCCCAATTGATTACAGCTTCCACTTTGGATGGATCCACAGAAATCCCATCTTTGTCAATCGCGTGCCCAAGAAATTGCACACGGTCTAGCCAAAATTCGTACTTAGAGAATTTCGCGTATAATTTTTCCTTTCTTAGTGTTGCCAATGTCAAACGTAAGTGTTCCACGTGTTCTTCTTGAGTTTTGGAATACACCAGAATGTTGTCGATGAATACCACTACAAACTTGTCTAAGAATGGTTTAAACACCTTATTCATCAAATCCATGAATCAAAGTGAGTGCATTGGTTAAACCAAAAGACATCACCAGAAACTCGTAATGTCCATACCGAGTTCTGAATGTCGTTCGAGGTATATCTTCCTTCCTCACTTTCAACTGGTGATACCCACTTCTCAAATCTATTTTCAAGAAGTATTTAGCACCCTTCAACTGATCAAACAAGTCATATATTCTTGGCAATGGATATTTGTTTTTAATTGTGACTTTGTTTAATTCTCTATAATCAATGCTAAGACGCATTGACCCATCCTTCTTCTTCACGAATATCACTGGTGCTCCCCACGGTGATACGCTTGGTTGAATATATTTCTTGTCTAGCAACTCTTGCAATTGTACCATCAGTTCCTTCATTTCTATTGGAGCCATTCTGTACGGGGCCTTCGATATCGGTTCTGTCCCCGGCACTAAGTCGATCACGAACTCAATTTCTCTGTCAGGCGGAAGTCCTGGCAAATCCTCTTGAAACACATCCTCAAATTCCCTCACCATTGGTATCTCTTCCAGTTTCACATTCTTCTTCTGAGAATCGACTATATAAGCTAAATAGCCCACACAGCCTTGACTCAACAATTTCTTGGCCTGCATCATTGTCAGACATTTCATCTGTCTAGATGACTTGCTACCAAAGAACACTACCTTTGACGGGGTCATAAGGTTTACAAACTTCTTTTGGAAATCAATTACCGCTCCATATTTGAACAACCAATCCATTCCCAAAATATATCAAACTCTCCAAGTCTAATCGGAATCAAATCTACCATCAAGATATTCTCTTTAATGTTCACCCTAAAGTTCTTGTATATGAATCTAACATGGATTATCTCTTTATTCGCAATTTCTATGTTCAAAGGAAAATTCAGTTCTTCTCTAGGCAATTCTAACCTCTTAGCAAATTCATCAGAGATAAACGAGCAAGTAGCACCCGAATCAAATAATTCATAAGCATCAATATCATTGATTGGGATAATACCTGACACAACATCTTTTGATTGCACAACATCTTGCACAGTCATGTTGAAGGTTCTAGATGTGGGTTTGTTTGATGTTGTGGGTCCACTGTTACCTCCATTACTTCTAGTTGTCACTCCATCCTTCTTCTTAGGGCGTTCACGAGCAAAATGATCCTTGGATCCGCACGCAAAACACATGTTCTTCGTAGGTTGAGTGCAATTTGGGGTGATGTGACCCTCCTGGCCACAATTAAAGCATACTCGTTTCCCCATCAAGCACACACCCTTGTGAAACTTCCCGCATGTAGCACATGCTTCAAACTTCTTGTTTTGCTGGTTACCCTGCTGGTTTCTAGTACCCACATTTCCATTCCACTTCCTCTTCAAGTTGTTATTGTTGTTTCCACCACTACCACCTCCATTCTTAATTTCTACCTCATTCTTCTTCTTTTTCTGTTCCTGATTGATCTTTGTCACTGCCTCGCCTCCACCTTCAATGAGTATTGCTTTCTCCATCACTACTGCGAAAGTCTTTAATTGGAACAGGGAAACCCTACTTGTCTGAAACAGGGGCTTGATCCTATTCAAATCTTTTCGCCTTATGTTCGTCCGTGCTGACTTGATAAGGCGCAAACCTCGCCAACTCGTTGAATTTAGCGGCATACTCAGATACCGTCATCGTTCCCTGCTTCAGTTCCAGAAACTGCACTTCCAGCTGACCCTTCGAACTATCGAGAAAATAGGTCTCGAAGAATATCTCCTTAAACCTATCCCAGGTCATCATCCCTGGTCCTTCTCGAGTTTTATTGGCCTGCCACCAATAACTAGCCTCTGCTTTTCACATGAATGTTGCAGAAGTAGTCTTCTGGTCGTCCCCTACCCTAGCAACATCGAATACCTTTTCTATCTCCATAATCTAAGTCTGTGCCTCGACTGGATTCACTGACCCACGAAATTCAGGTGGTCCAACCGCCTTAAACTCCTTAAGCGTTGTTCCTTGGTTCTGTTGTTGATCCTGCAACGCTCATGTCAGTAACGTCACTAATTGTTGAACGGGGTTAGCATCAATATTGTTGTTATTGTTGGTTCCTTCGGTGGTTCTCTGTCATGGTGGTTGACGTCTGGGAGGCATTTTTTGTTAAAAAAAATACACCCATTAGATTATTATTCAACTCTTTTAAGTAATTTCTACTTAACTTGTCTCCACAAAAGAAATAACCACATAATCACATAACACTTTGAATAAAATAACAACTTTTATTTATTCATAACCTCTTTGAAAATATAAAACAATAGCATCACTGCTATTTACATTACTTTCCTGAACTACAAAAGTTTCAGGACAACATCATCGTTATATCCCATAGGTTACATAACACTTGGGATTTACAATTTATTTAACATTTATAACCCGCATAACAACTATGATGTTCTACTAAGATACTTCTAAGCCTTACTACGCTCTTCCTCCATAATCCGGAATATTGTTCTGCGATCTAATACGTACGATGGCAGCGTCTCGAACTGAATCGGATAACTCATGACCCGATCTTGAGCTCGATTAACCATGGTGTTGAATACTCTATTCATCTCTTCCATCTTCATTCTCTTTGCCTGTGCGTCTTTCACTGATATCCCGGCTCGTTAAAACACTTCCTCATATGCATCCTCGGCTCTTGACCTCTTTGTAGCTTCTTCCCTTAGCTTATTCTTCAATTCAGCAACCTCCTCGGTCAGTTGTTCTTTCTCTCCTTCAGTCTGTTCTAGCTTCTCTTCGACATTAGTCAGTCGTTCCTCACGATCCTTGATCTCGTAGTCTTTCTATGTCATTGCAGTTTGTTGTTCAGCTACTATCTCCTGCAATTCCTCGACTGTATCCTGAAGTTTCACGTTATGATCGTAGAATTCATCATAAATTCGAGCAGCTATCGAGGTTAGTGGAGTCTCTACCTCCTCGTCCTCATCATCCTCATCCTCCTGTGGCAACTCAATGGGATCCTCCTCATCCGTCTCCACATCATCATCCTTATCTTTAACCACTGTGACCAACGGGGCTGACTCCCGTGGCAGAAGTTGTTCCAAAATAACCTGAATGTCGTGAGGCTCCTTCTCTATAGGCATCTGAGGTCTATCCTCCCTAGCCTGACTGGACTCTCCGACATTAGTCATCCTAACAACAAAATTTTATGTTTTAATCATTAATCATTACTACTCGACACTCATGAGCACATAAGTTATAAACACATAAGCACATTAGTGTTTTATTATTTCTTCCTTAAAACTCGATAAGAGTTAATCACCACTATCTTTTCAAAGGTTACTTCCTAAAGCTTTTCCCCACCTAGGGTTCATAACCTAAAGCTTTGATACCAACTTGTGACACCCCCAAATCCCGATACTTCATCATTACTTCAAGATTTGGTGTTCACGTAATCAAAACATTCATATTTAACTACCCAATTATAAGAAATTAAATAATAAAAACCTGCCCATACATGATTACTTTAATAAAAATATTATCTCCCAGGTTCTCTAACCTTTAATACAATCATTCATGTGCAGAAATTAAATTATTACATCACGTCATTATTAAAAGTCTATCATCATAACGATAAAGCAAAATTACAAGTCTTCATCACTTGTACATTTTCCCCTTTCCTTTGCTAGTTGTGGGTTTATCTACCTTCTCAACCATAGCTGCAATAAATGTATAAATATGCAAGAGTGAGCAAACAAAGCTCACTTGAAATAGAAATAAATATCTTTACGTCATTTGCTAAATAATAGGCTCAATATAACTGAATGATATGTTCTATTAACATTCTTAAATATACTACTGAGGGTCAAATGACCATGAACCATGTTCACAGTTATAAGTAATCTTTCAAATTTAACTTTAACAGTAATATGACTATAAGGACTCCACGTACTTAGGGGGATCAATCCTTCGTACAATGTATTGTGCACAACCATTTCAACGCTAAGCGTAAACCCCTAAACATAGGGTTGTTCATCTCGAAGATTTAGAGTACAAGTCCGCACTCAAAAGAAAGTTTGGTTTGGATAAGCTTTCAAGGGTAATTGAAGTTTAATGATCATCAACTAGGGAACTAGTTGAATCAACAATGATTGATAATATAATAGTTGTTTAATAACAACATATCTTAGAACATTTGAGAATAATAAATGAACTGATTCTACATATCAACTCATGCTTGAAATAGTTATAGAGCATAAGCATTCAATAAATGAATAAAATGGTTAGCCTTTGCTTGAATAGTAAAATAAGCTAAGGTTCAATTTTATAACATTAGAAATGAAATTTCTGAACTTTAAGAAACTTGTATAACTGTAAACAAGTTAGAATGAATCAATAAATTGAGAATTTCCAATACCATTAGAGTTAGAGTTTGCTCAAATGGATTTTAGGAACAATTTACTTATTCAATAACAGTTAAGATAAAAAGCTTGCTCAATCAAAAGCATGACGTTATAATAATAGAACTAACTCAACGAAAGTATAAAGTTAGAAAACTTGCACAATGTAATAAATGAACTAGCTCAACGAAAGTGTAGAGTTAGAAAACTTGCCTCGAGCGTAAGCTAAAATATTAAAACTCACGTTCATCTATACACAGTATTAAAACCACAACATCTATTAGACATACTAATATTCACTTTTCAATATCAAACATATTACTAGCTAAACTTGTTATTTTAGCACAAGTCTTAAGCTATCATTTTCATTTCATAATTCCCAAGTGTTAATCATCACAACACTTAACTAACGTTCATTGTATAAATTAGGTTATCACATAACGCATTTTTGATTTACTAATCATTTTGCAACTTTGAATTCATAATACACATAACACAACTCTATATTAGCCATGTTACATGTTGGACACATTACCATAACCTTTAGCTAAGTCACAAAGAACGACCAAAGTCTGTAGAATTAGCAGACTTCAGTGTCTTGAAATGGGCACTCACGCAGCCGCCCGAGTTTTGTCCTGGGAGGTTCTTGGCCACAGGTAGTCACTATTACGCCAGACCTAAGAACAAGGCGCACCACTTTTAATTTAAGCATGCCTTGCATGACCACATAACTTCGATTTTGCGATCAGAGTCTCTGCAGACTTTTCTTAAGCCAACTAACACGAATTTCACGCACCAAACAGTGATTATATCACGTAAAATAAATATACAACTATCATCAACATGATTTCTCACATTTACAACCTATTAGAACAATTTAACACCAACTAAAACTATTTTAATTTCTCAAAATTCATGTTTTTCATAAAAACTCAATTTTCTTGACATTCATCCTAGAAATCATTACTGTAATTTCAAAACATGGCAAAATCATCTCATTCAAATTACGTTATGTTTGTATCTCAATGAACTAACATATACATGCTTTAATTTATACTTTAACATACAATTTAGCCAGTAGAATTGATGCTTACATGAGCCATATGAAAACAAAATATACACAACCATATACTGTTGAAATTTTCTTCACTATAAACCGAAATTAGCATGCAATTATTGCTTAAACGTACTTTCTAAGCATCGTAAACATATACAATTGCTATTACCAACTATATAACTCTATAATTCAACAAATTTTGATTTCACAGAATACAAACAACTATGTCGTAACTTCATATATGTATATATATATATATATATATATATATATATAATACAAAGGTTAGATAAATACCTTCAAATAGTATGATAATTTCTTGCAATTGCAGACAATTCTTCTCAAGTTCTCTCAAGCCTTCTCTCAATTCTCAAACAACTCTCTCTGAAAATCTTTTCTTTCTTCTCTCTGTATTAGACTAGGTACTAACAACTAACTGATAATAGTTTGTGCCAAAAATAAAACTGATATGGCAATAATAAGCCTAATTATTATATCAGTTACAAAACTAACGTATATAATATAAATATATTATATTTATTATTTTGTTTTATTTTATTTATTTTATTTAATTTAAAAATCTAGAAATCTCAAAAGCCATAAGGCTTGTTTGTGGCTCCCTTTAAATATTAAAGAATTAATATATTAAGCCTTGTTTGGCAAAAAACTAAATTAAAAACTGCTTTAATTTATTTTAATAACTCGTTATAATATAGTTATTTGTCACACTATATTAATCAAGATTTTAATATTTAATCTAATTAATCAAATCACAATTAATTAAATAAATCCTTTAATCACACAACTCAATACAAATAATTAACCATTAAATTGAAATATCAATATAATAATCATTTCCTTACTTCATCAATTATTTATTTAATAAATAAATAACTAAACAAAATTAAATCAATTGAACAAATATTTATTCAACGATAATCACATCCATTAAATATTTATATAAATCAATAAATATTTAATATTACATTTAAAAATCTGGAATGTTACAAATGATATGTGTAGGGTAATTGGCGAACATTATTATACTTGTGTAGCTTACATGCAAGGCAAGTTCTCTAACTTCATTCTCTTTATAATAAATGTAAGTTCAATAATTCCGTTATTTTGTTATTATCAAGCAAGCTTTCTAGTTCTAAATTCTCATTTTGAAAATCTTATATTATAGTAGAGCAAGCCTATTGATTCTATATTGTGTATGATTGTACAAGCCCTTGTAACCTAATTTGTTACATCGAGCAAGTTTTACTTTCCTTAATATTATTTGAAGCACATATTGTTCTAATACATCAATTCAAACGAGATTGTTCTAACTCTTTTAAATATAGCACTTTGCATGTATATCATGTTTACTCAATTATATATTGTAGTATTAAACCTTCAAGCAGTAAGCAAACTTTTATTGATTGAACTAGTCTAATATGGAATAGTGTTCTAAAATTCTAGATCCACTGATAAATTAATTCCAAGCTAAACTTTTTATAGTGCGGAAATTCTAAATTCAAACTGAGACGAACAACCCTAACATAGGGGATTTTGTACGTGTAACATTTAGATGTTTGTGAACAATACATGGTACAAAGGGTTGATCCCCCTAAGTATGCTACGTAGGGTCTGTATAGTTTAAATGACTGTTAAGGTTGGGTACTAATACCTAATCACCGGGGACATAGTTCGTGGTCTTAAGACCCTCAGATATAAAAATTCGAACTTGTTTTCTATTCTTTGATTCGTAGAACAAGTTCATTATTGTTCAGCATTAGTTGTTCATTCTTATGTTGTTATTATTACTACTCTTTATATCAGTGAGCAATTGTTTGCTCACTCTTGCAATTAACACTACAGCTAAAGTTGAAAGAGTCGATGAGCCATCTACTAGCAAAGGAAAGGGAAAGATGTCCAAGTGTTGAAGAATTATTAGAATTTGTTTAAATGCATTATGTTATAAGACTTGTTCTCTTTTATGATGTTTTCCACAAACTTATGTAATAAATTAAGGTTAGATTACCTAGGATTGTTTATGAGATGATGTAACCCTTTAATGGGGAGGATAATTGTTTAAAATTAATTGATGTTTTATCCTTTATTATGGGTAGTTAGATGTAATTTTTTTGATAGTGAGCACCAAATCCTATTGGAATGAAGTACCTGGATTTGGGGGTGTCACAAGTAGAACCGACTTTAATCAATAAAGTTAAAGCTACTCAAGCTACGGACCTGAAGCTGACGTGTATGAAGAAGAAAGTGCAAGAAGGTGTTATTCCAGAAGCAAGAATAGATGGAGAAGGAATACTTCGAGTCAACTCCAGACTTTGTGTTCCTAACGACTCTGACTTAAAGCATAGAATCATGATGGAGGCACACAACACACTATTTGCAATCCATCCTGGGAGTACCAAAATGTATCATGATCTTCGACATACATTTTGGTGGAACAATATGAAGAGAGAGATCGCGAAGTTTATCTCGAGGTGTTTAACTTGTCAACGTGTAAAGGCGGAGCATCAAGTGCCAAAGGGTCCATTGCAACCACTTGAGATTCAAAAATGGAAGTGGGAACACATTACTATGGATTTTGTTACGGGTCTTCCCAAGGTTTCTTAAGGCGTAGATGCGATTTGGGTTATTGTTTATAGATTAACCAAGTCTGCTCATTTCTTGACTATGCGGGAGGCATATTCCCCTGAACGTCTTGCTTGTATTACGTGAATGAGATTGTGAGATTGCATGGCATGCCAGTATCCATAGTTTCGGATCGTGACCCAAGATTCACTTCACGATTTTGGGTTAGCTTGCAGAAAGCTATAAGCACGAACTTACTATTCAGTTCGGCATACCATCCTCAAACAGACGGGCAATCAGAAAGGACTATTTAAACTCTCGAAAATCTATTAAGACTCTATGTCCTAGATTTCAAAGGGAGTTGGGATAAGTACCTACCATTGGTGGAATTCTCCTACAACAATAGTTTTGGAAAAACTTAAACTTACAAAGTTGTAGATAATTTAATTTCCTATGGAATAGACATGAGATTAAAATTTTTCTGATAAAAGGGTTATTTATTATGAATTATTGAAGTTTTGAAAATAAATGTTTTTATTCAAAATATGGTGGGCCCCACTTTTGGTTGGTGAGAAATGAAATGCGCTAGAATTTATTTTCAAAAGTGGTGGGCTTGAATAGTAGTAGGTAAAGCCATCAGGTAACAGGTTAGTTTGCTATGTCGTTCTAAGCATTTTCCTATAAATATGGTGCTTAGTTAGAATTGAAAATCACACCAGAAACAAGTTTTCTCTCTTTCTCTATTTATATTATCGAGCGTATTTTGTGAGTATTTAGATACTTTGTGAGTTGTTATTCATCAGTGCAAGTTTCTTTCAACCTTATACCTGATATTTCAGCTAGAAGTATTGTTCTTTTGAGGTAAGAGATGTTATTTTCTTCCTAATGATGTTATTCTTTCAATATCATTATAGTGGAATTTCAACCTTTTTGTGTTGGGGTTACTATTCACGTATACGTCGCTATTTACGTATACGACACTATTCACGAATACATCACTATTCATCGAAAAATGAAATTTTCTCTTTTTTGTCCAAGATGTCTATTATGGTTACTATCTTTGATTGTATCCATGTTTTGATCTTTATTTTTGAATTCTGCTTCACAATTGGTTATTATGGAGTATTTTTGAGCTTGGATAAACTAAAGTACGAATCCCTAATCTTTAATCTTTTATCTCACTGGATTCGTTTTCTTTAAGATATTTTCATCATCCTCAGTCCTAAATGATGATATTACTGAATATCTTTGGTCTGTAGTGCAAAGATGAATGAATACCTAATGAATTTCTTTGGCCCGTAGTTCAAAGATGAACAGGTGTTGAGATGAACATAACCAACATGTGATACAAATGAATATCTTTTGCCTATAGTGCAAAGATGAATATTTGATTTAAGATGTATATTGATTGACGTTACAGGGATAAAATATTGATGATGGACTTTTAAATCTTAGAAGATAGTAGAATTTTTTCTCTACTTGACTCTTCTAATGGATTGTTGTTTCCGCTGCAGTTGTTGATCTAAAACTTGTTGTCTATTATATTTTATTAGATTTTTCACTATTGAAGACTAATAATAAATTGTTGTATATTATCTTAGTCATAATATTCTTTATTGGGCTAGTTGAGCTCACCCTTTTCCTTTTTGTTCCATTTTTCTTCTAAGGAGGTGAGAACATAGCAGGAACTAGCCGGGGTATGGAGTGATTGTTCAGGATAGTTGTTTTAGTAGTCCTCACTATTTTGTAAAATAGTGTATCAATAATTGTAATGAGGACTCCTTTTGAGTTTGTATACTGTCTATTAGACAATATTTGTATTCAAACTCACAGTATATGTGTTGTCATATTTTGCACGACAGTTGTATTACTGAAGTTGTATTTGTTTCTGTACCATGTATTTGGCGACTCAAAATGGGTGATGTATACCTATTTTGGGGGCATCATAGTTGGTATCAAAGCTTAGGGATATGATCCCTGGCTGAGATGTGAGACAAGAACTAGGAGGGGAGAGACGGGAAATTCCTTCGCTAGTATGACCTGGCTAAGTTTATTTGGTATTTATTTGGTCGGTCGAAGTATAGGGATAATATGTGACATGTCAATTAACCCTTGTTTTGTGGTAGTATTTGAGAATGGCAGTTGGAAATATTAACAATGGAGTGAATCAGACCGTGGAGACACCTTTAATCACTACCCAAGTGAACGTGCAACAGGAAGGAAATATTCCTCCTATAAATAACACTACCGAACAAATGATGAATGATGGGATGTTTAGAAGCTTTTTGCAGTTCATGCAAAATCAGACGAGGGAGACTCGTGCACAAAATACGGGTGGAAATGATAGCAATGCGCGACTAATCATAGCCAAGCATTTCAAGGAGTGGGACCACCAAAATTTGCGGGAAAGCCGGATCCGATTAAGGCAGAAACATGGGTCAAGAAAATTACCAAGATATTCGATATCTTGGGATGCACGGAGGAACAGAATGTTCCATTCGCCACCTTTATGTTCCATGGTGAGGCAAACTACTGGTGGGAGTCTGTGAAGCGTACCCAGCCTGCCGCACTGAACATGTCTTGGGAAACGTTTTAGAAACTATTTAATGACAAGTACTTTCCTGAAAGTATTCGTCATATGAAAGAGGTAGAGTTTATCAGACTGGAACAAAACAACATGACAGTGTCCCAGTATGAGGTGAAGTTCGCGGAATTATCCAGGTTTGCACTTCATTTGGTAGAGAATGAGGAACGAATGATGCGGATGTTCCTGAGAGGTCTAAAACCCGAGATTCAGCAATATCTTATCTCTCACAAATTTTCTTTATATTCAGATATTGTCAACAGGGCTTAATTATTAGAGTGAGATAATGAGTATGCTCAACCGAGGGATCACAATCAGGGTCATACCGGTGACAACAGTCATCAGAGCGATGATAACCAGCGGGGACGAAAGAATACAGACAAAAGCGGTAACCACTCGGGTGGTAATCGTGGCCATGATAATAGGAGAAGTGAGTCAAATGGAAATTTCAGAAAGAGGAGATTTAACAATGATGGGAAGACATCAGCAACAGCACCAACACCAACAACAAATTCTAGGGGAGGAGAACGACCGCCAGTTAGATGCTACAGATGCGGAGAGGAGGGACACATAAGTCCAAACTGTTCACAGCCTTCCAAGATGTGTTTCAGTTGTGGAAAATACGGTCATATAGCCCGATTTTATTCGGTAGCGAAGTCAAGTCAAGCTGGGACGACGACACCAAAGGAGACTACGGACAAAACAAAGTCGGTGGTTCAAGGGAGGGCGTTTGTTGTGACTGGCCAAAACATGAGAAACCCGAATGAGCTGATCACGGGTAAGCTAATCATAAACTCTTGCGAAGTTTATACCTTATTAGATACCGGTTCTACCCATTCTTTTATCTCTCCTACTTGTGCTCAACGTTTGAACTTTTCTCCAGAGAAAATAGACCTTGACTTATCTGTTAAGACTGCGTTAGGAGAAACTTTCATTACATCTATTGTTTATAAATCTTACTTGATTCAAGTTGGAACCATAACATTACCTGTCGATCTTATTTAGTTGAAAATACTTGCATTTGATGTGATTTTAGGGATTGATTGGTTAACCACTCATCATGCTAAAATTGATTATTTTCGTAAGGTTGTTAGTTTTTATATTCCTGACCAACCTGTTATGCGAATTCAAACAACAAAACCACTAAAGTCAATCACTGTCATATCAAGCCATAAAGCTATTCATTTATTGAAAAATGGATGTTAAGCTTTCTTAGCCCATGTCACGGACTTGAACAAAAACACGTCAGATTTGAATACTATTTCTATTGTTAGTGAATTTCCTGACAAATTTCCTAAAGAACTTCCCGGTCTACCCCCCAGAACGTGAAGTTAAATTCTTTATTAACCTTGAACCTGGTACAAAGCCCATTTCTAAAACCCCATATCGAATGGCTCCTATTGAACTTCAGGAGTTAAAGGTCCAACTACAGGAGTTGTTGGACACAGTTTCATTCATCCTAGTACATCTCCTTGGGGTGCTCATGTGTTATTCGTAAAGAAGAAAGACGGGAGTATATGACTTTGTATTGACTACTGAGAATTGAATCATGTCACCATCAAGAATAGATATCTGTTACCTCGCATTGATGACCTGTTTGACCAGCTGCAAGGAGCACAATTCTTTTCAAAGATCGATATTCATTCTGGATATCATCAGCTGAAGATTAAACTGAGGATATTCCAAAGACTACCTTCAGAACTCGGTACGGGCATTATAAATTCTTAGTCATGTCTTTTGGATTGACTAATGCTCCTGCTACTTTCATCGATATGATGAACCGTGTGTTCAAAGAATATTTGAATCAGTTCGTTGTCGTCTTTATTGATGACATCCTCATCTATTCCAAAAGCCGTGAAGATCATGAGCACCATTTGAAGCTGGTACTGCAAAGGCTTCGTGATAACAAGCTATATGTCAAGCTGAAGAAATGCGAGTTCTGGCTTGAGGAAGTAGCATTCCTTGGGCACGTGGTGTCAAAACATGGAGTATCTGTCGACCTGGTGAAAATTGAAGCAATACAAAGTTGGGAGTAACCGAAGTCGGTGACTGAAGTACGTAGCTTTCTGGGCTTAGCTGGTTATTATCGGAGATTCATGGAAGGATTTTCTTGAATCGCTACTCCGTTAACTCAGCTAACTCGGAAAGATACAAAATTCGGTTGGAGCGAGGATTGTGAGAAGAGTTTTCAAGAACTCAAGAGGAGACTCATTTCGGCACCTGTTCTGACAATACCATCTAGTTCGGATGGATTTGTTATCTACAGCGATGCTTCAGGCAAAGGGTTAGGATGTGTTCTCATGTAACATGGTAAAGTTATAACCTATGCTTCGTGACAACTCAAAGAATATGAGAAGAATTATCCTACTCATGATTTGGAGTTGGCAGCAGTCGTTTTCGCGTTGAATATCTAGAGACACTACCTGTATGGGGAGAAAGTGGAGATCTGTACAGATCATAAAAGCCTCAAATATTTCTTCACCCAAAAGGAACTCAATATGCGGCAACGATGTTGGCTCGAGCTGTTGAAAGATTATGATCATATCATCCAATATCATCCTAGAAAAGCAAACGTAGTAGCTGACGCATTGAGTAGAAGATCATATGCTGGTACGAGTGCAATGTTGTTAACACAAAGGCCCATTTTATATGACTTGCAAAGGAAGGAGATAGAGGTAAAGGCTCCAAGTACCCACATGATGATGTCAAGCATACGAGTATAACCGACATTAATGGATAAAGTTAAAGCTGCTCAAGCTATGGACGTGGAGCCGATGCGTATGAAGAAGAAAGTGCAAGAAGGTGCTATTCCAGAAGCAAGAATTGATGAAGAAGGAATACTTCGAGTCAACTCCAGACTTTGTGTTCCTAACGATTCTGACTTAAAGCATAGAATCATGATGGAGACACACAACACACCGTTTCCAATCCATCCCGGGAGTACCAAAATGTATCATGATCTTCGACATATATTTTGGTGGAGTAATATGAAGAGAGAGATCGCAGAGTTTATCTCGAGGTGTTTAACTTGTCAACGTGTAAAAGCAGAGCATCAAGTGTCAAAGGGTCCATTGTAACCACTTGAGATTCCGAAATGGAAGTGGGAACGCATTACTATGGATTTCGTTACGGGTCTTCCCAAGGTTTCTCAAGGCATATATGTGATTTGGGTCATTGTTGATTGATTAACCAAGTTTGCTCATTTCTTGCTAGTATGTATGTAAATGAGATTGCATGGCATGCCAGCATCCATAGTTTTGGATTGTGACCCAAGATTCACTTCACAATTTTGGGTTAGCTTGTAGAAAGCTATGGGCACGGATTTACGATTCAGTTCTGCATACCATCCTCAAATGGACGGACAATCAGAGACGACTATTCAAACTCTTTAAGATCTATTAAGACTCTATATCCTATATTTCAAAGGGAGTTGGGATAAGTACCTACCATTGGTGAAATTCTCCTACAACAACAGTTATCAGGCAAGTATAGGTGTGGCTCCATTTGAAGCATTGTATGGACGAAAGTGTCTCTCTCCAGTATGCTGGGATGAGGTGGGAGACGTAATGTTGTTGGGACCAGAGTTTGTACGTACGAGGAGGTACATGTTAAGATCTTGGATAGGAAAGAGCATGTCCTACGCACCAAGGTTATACCACAAGTTAAGGTTTTGTGGAAAAACCATGCTATTGAAGAAATGACCTAGGAGATGGAATCAGAAATGAAAGCGAGGTATCCTCACCTTTTCGAAACACTAGGTACGTACGTCAATTTCGAGGATGAAATTTCATAAGGAAGGGAGGTTGTAAGACCCCAACTTTTTATAAATAAAATTGAATTTTCTCTAATTATTTTTGTTAATTATAAGGTGTTAATTTGATATAATGCTTTGGTTATGGGTGAAATGTGAAAATTTTGTGAAATAAGCAAGTGGTTATAAAATATTCATTGTTGTCGGAGAATATTCGTTTGGTCGTGAAATATTCCTATTGTCGGGGAATATTCGTACGATGGCGCATCCATTTGTGGGCCCCATAACGGATAACTGTCGGATGAAGAAAACGACAAGTTTGAGTTTTTATAAATAACGGTGTAATTGTTACCATTAACACTGTTGGATTACCTGGTGGTTAAAATACAGTAATACGCGTAGTTGCAAAGTAGCATACGGTATTGCACAGTATTTTGAATTATTGATTCTTACGTAAGAAGGCACTACTAAATAATTGTTACAATAATTACTGTTCAATATTTTATTTTATTGATTCAATAATTGCTACGTTGATATTTTATATTATTGCTGTTTCAATAATTGTCACTGCACAGTATCTCCATTATCAGATCAATAATTCATATTATTTGAATAATATTGTTGGATAACATTATTGGCAATGTCTAAGGAAGTTCTGTCTAGGAAAGGGATTTGGTCACCTAATTGTGCGCCAATAAGGAGAAATCTTTATCAGAAAGCCCCCTCTTTCCTGGGAACGATCTGGTTGTCATTATTATGATTCTGTAATATTATTTATGAATAATTAATTATTGATTTATATGATAAGAAAATATTTATTTTATGTGGATATATTTATTGTGGTTATAAATGAAGGAATTAATGCTGAGGTATTTTATCAGTATTTTGTCGAAATGGAGGTTTTGAAAATTGTTCGTATGTGGATTTCGGTCATTTTTCATTTGGAATTTGGAAAAACTTAAACTTACAAAGTTGTAGAGAATTTAATTTTATATGGAATAGACATGAGATTCGAATTTTTCTGATAAAAGGGCTATTTATTATGAATTATTGAAGTTTCAGAAATAAATGTTTTTATTAAAAATATGGTGGGCCACACTTTTGGTTGGTGAGAAATGAAATGTGCTGGAATTTATTTTCAAAAGTGGTGGGCTTAAATAGTAGCATGTCAAGCCATCAGGTAATAGGTTAGTTTGCTATGGCGTTCTAAGCATTTTCCTATAAATAGGGTGCTTAGTTAGAATTGAAAATCACACTAGAAACAAGTTTTCTCTCTTTCTCTCTTTATATTATCGAGCATATTTTATGAGTATTTAGATACTTTGTGAGTTGATATTCATCAGTGCAAGTTTCCTTCAGCCTTATACCAGATATTTCAGCCGGATGTACTATTCTTTTGAGGTAAGGGATGTTATTTTCTTCCTAATGATGTTATTCTTTCAATATCATTATACCGAAATATTGGTATGGATTTTATTGTGGAATTTCTACCTTTTTGTGTCGGGGTTACTATTCACGTATACGACACTATTCACGAATACGACACTATTCACCGAAAAATGAAATTTTCTCCTTTTTGTCCAAGATGTCTATTATGGTTACTATCTTTGATTGTATCCATGTTTTGATCTTTATTTTTGAATTTTGCCTCACAATTGGTTATTATGGAGTATTTTTGAACTTGGATAAACTAAAGTACGAATCCCTAATCTTTGATCTTTTATCTCACTAGATTCGTTTTCTTTAAGATATTTTTCATCATCCTCAGTCCTAAATGATGATATTACTGAATATCTTTAGCTTGTAATGCAAAGATGAATGATTACCTAATGAATATCTTTGGCCCGTTGTGAGACCCCAGATTTTATCAATAAAGATTTAATTTTCTCGAAATATATTTTTTTAATATTATGGTGTTGATTTGATGTAATGTTATAGTTGTGGGTAATATTTATAAATTTTGCAAAGTTAGCAAGTGGATATATAATATTCGATTGGTCGGGGAATATTCTTTTTGTCAGGGAATATCCGTACGACGGTACAATCATTGGTGGATCCCGCAACGGAATTATTGTCGGATTGAGAAAATGAAAAAATACTTTAAGAAAATAACGGCGGAAGTTTTACCGTTAACTGTTGAAACATCCGGTGTTAAAAGTACAGTAATACGCTTGGTTGCATAGTAGTACACAATATTGATTATTAATGCTTAAGTGAGAAGTCACTCAGTATTGTTTAATCGGGTATTCGGGACACTTTTTGTGTTGGAGTACTATTCACGAGTTACTATTCATGAGTTACTATTCACGAATTACTATTCACGAGTTACTATTCATCAGTTACTATTCACGAGTTACTATTCATAAGTTACTATTCATGGGGTACTATTGATCACTCGTAAAATATATTTCTTTTCGGTCCAAATCATTTTTGGGTACAATATTATTCTATGAGGAGATATGCTAATTTTTCAGACCGTTAGTTGAAGATATAATAGTAAGTCAATATGGACCGCTGGTAGAAAGTTATAATAGTAAATCAATATGGATCGCTGGTTTAAAGTTTTAATAGTAAATTAGTATGGACCGCTACTTTAAGTTTTAATAGTAAACCAATATGGACCATCCGTTGAAAAGTAAATCAATCTAGACCGTTCATGAATTAGTTACTATTAAGTCCATTTCCTATAAATAGAATCACATTCCTTCATTATTTCTTATGAATTCACTGAAACTCTAGAGAGAGAAACTATAGAGAGAAAGAAGAAAAGTATTTTGTTACTTCACTTTTCTAATATCCAGTTTCTTCTAAGGTAGGGAATATTATTTGTTGTACCCGTAAGGGGTATTATTTCTTTTGTATTCATGAAGAGAACTTCTGTTATTCCATTATTTATTATTCTGTTGGAATAACCTATATACGCGGGCTACCCTTTACTTGGTGAAATTCTTCTGTTATTTCATTATTTATTATTCTGTCGGAATATCCTCATGCATGCGTGCGTTTACAGGACTGGTTCCATTATTTATTATTCGCCGAATCCTATCCGTACGTATGCTTTCTGCCGGGACCGGTTCCATTCTTTATTATTCAGTTGGAATATCATGTCTGTGCATTTTACGCCGAACCTGGTTCCGTTATTTATTATTCTATTGAATAACTCCGCATGCGTATGCGATCTATCGCATGCCCGGTGATTTTTTTTTGTTTATTCCATTCTTTATTATACTCAGTTGGTTAAAACTTTGACTTCTATACTCCATGAAATTAGTGGAATATCCTTGATATTTGCGCATCATCCAGTATCTTTTCATGGAAATATTCTTCTGAGCATTCTTGAATTTTACTCTACAAAGAAGTATTATGTTGACAATGTGGACGTTATTAGTTCTTGGATAAATTAATTCTTGAACTTATTTTATTGAATTCTTATATCATTGTCATCATCCTCATGCTTCTATTATGTTGAAAGTCATCTGTGGCCTGTAGTGCATAGATGGACTTGGTATGATTATGACCAGGGATTATTCGGTATAATCATAACCGTAATATTACAAATGATGTGGAAAAAAATCCTCATTGGCCCGTAGTGCATTGATGAACAGTTTTTGGTATGATTATGGCTATGGATTCTCTTTGGCCGTAGTGCAAAGATGAATTGTTTTATGGCATGATCAGGACCGTTGATGAAAACATGATTATCTTCAACCATAGTGCATGGATAATTCATGGTCGTGATACTAAAGAATAACCTTGGTCGTAGTGCAGGGGTGATTCGATGATGTGGATTATTTATTAAGCTAAGTCCCAACGATAAAAGTGATGAAAAAACTTTTAAATCATAGAAGATAGTTGATTTTATTCCCTACTTGACTCTTCTAACGGATTGCTTGTTCCGCTGTAGTTAAACTTGATAGTTATTATATTTTATCAGTTTAACACTGTTGAAGGCTAACGATAAATTATTCTGCATTATCTTAGTCATAATATTTCTTACTGGGCTAGTTGAGCTCACCCTTTCTTTCACTGTTCTCTTCAGGAAATGAGAACGTAGTTGGGACTAGTCAGGGAACAGAGTGATGATCCTAGATGTTGGCATTAGTAGTCCTCACTATTCTGTGAAATAGTGTGATAATAATTATAATGAGGACTCCTTTTGAGTTTTTATACTCTCTAGTAGACAATATTTGTATTCAAACTCACAGTTTATGTTTTGTCGTATTGTACACGACAATTGTATTATTAAGTTGTATTTGGATTCTGTACCATGTATCTGGCGACTCAAGATGGGTGATGTATACGCTATTTGTGACAACCCCAAAATAGGTCCATTCCATCCAACCCATTCTGAGTTGCCAAATACATGGTACAGAAAATAACTACAACTATATTACAACAATTGTCGTGCAAAATACAACAACACATATGTTATGAATTTTGATACTAAAATATACCAACTGTGACTCTGGACACCAACTTGGATAGCACGTCACCATGACACCTTACATAAAGTTACAATCGAAAACTGTTTTAGAAATTAAAACCTTTGGAAAGTGCTCAAGGAAACCTTCGTACATGGGAGGCCATGCGTCTAGGTTATTATAGATATCATATGCCCACAAAATTATCCTTGGTTGACCCAATAGACCCCAAAGAAAAATGAGAAGATTACTATCATCTTCTTCCAAATGGTGAGTCTTCTCTTGACATATCATTATCTCCACCGTCTCTAATTGAGAATTATACTTCAACCAAACTCCAAGATCATATAGGTAGTGCTCGTAGATATACTCAGCAAGTGGATTAGCACATTCCTGTCTTATGATGATACGAGGTTGTATGTCATTAGACATCTTGTATGATAGTGGCAAAACACCCTTCCAATGTTGGGTTCGCTTCACCCTATTTGATTCAACAAATATAACTACTAAATGATGACCACCGTTCTATTACCCTGTTACCCCCGCTCTACCGAGCTACACTCGTATTACCTGAAAGGAATTATGAAGCAAAATGGTGAGCACAACTAGCTCAGTAAAGAATATTATGACAAAAGATAAATAAATTATCAATAGTCTTCATCAGTAATAAATCAGAGATTTAGAATATATGGTAGATGATAAAACTTTTCAACCATAGTTGCAGCGGAACGAGCAATCCATTAGAAGAGTCAAATAGACCATAAAATCTATTATCTTCTCCATGTTAAAAGTCCATCAACAATGTTTTATCCCTGTAACATTAATCAACAATTCTTGTCCACAATCACGTGTATAACTCATAATCGTAATTGTAGTTCTAAATTCCTTTCCTCATCCAGGACAAAGTTAATTTTCATCACCTGAAACATCAAAGATCATGGTTATACCAAATCACAGTTCATGTTCATAATCCTACTAATAAATTCATCTTTGCACTATGGGCCAAATATATTCATCAACAAGTCATCTTTGCACTACATGCCAAAGATATTCATTAACAAGTCAACTTTCGACTACATGCCAAAGATATTCAACAACAGGTCATCTTTGCATTACGAGCCAAATATATTCATCAGAAATCATTCATCTTAGCACTACAGGCCAAAGATATTCATATCTCAAAGAAATATATAATCATTTCAGAATTTATATAAACAATAATTATAACCATGTTGATCAATTCACCTTTGCACTTAAGCTAAATATATTCAATTATAAATTTAATGGTCATGATCATACCAGTCACAATTCAACTTTTCACTACTGGACAAAGAGAACCCTAGTCATGATAATACCAATAATCTACCCATCTTTACACTCTAGTGAAAGAGAATTTCAACATCAGGATTATAAAAATGTTATATATGATAATAAAATCAATATAATCAATACATAGTTTTAATCTCCAGAGTAATATTCATAACTCAACTATAATTTGGTTAGAAAAAGAAACCAATTTTGTAGTGAATAGTACCCGTGAATAGTAACTCGTGAATAGTAATTCATCAATAGTAACTCGTGAATAGTAACTCATGAATAGTAACCCCGACATGAAAAAGTTCTAAATTTGATAAAAAGTTTAAACCAATATTTCAACATAATGATATTGAAGAAATAATATCACTTACGAAGAAAATAACATCGCTTTCAATCCCTTAAAAGCCCCTACCTCAAAAGAGCAAGATTACGACTAGAATAACGAATGAATCGAACTTGCAAATCAGTATAGCAACACTCAAGATATCAAAATACTCACAAGAATACACTCGATAATATAGAGAGAGAAAACTTCAGTTTCTGGTGTGATTTTCAATTCTAACCTAAGCACCCTATTTATAAGAAAATGCTTAGAACACCAAAGCAGAAAATTTAATAAAATATTATTATATTTATATAAATTTCCTACGATACCCAAGAATCAATTCAAAGATGCATTCAACACCAAATTAAACCCAACAACAATATAAAAAACGTTTTTCTTAATAAAAATTATTAAAACTTCAAAAATCAATTATTCCGAAACTTCAATAATTCATAATAAATAGCCCTTTTATTAGAAAATTCGAATCTCACAACTTTGTATAGGAAATTAAATTCTCTACAACTTTACAGAAGAAAGTTTTTCCAAATTCCAAACAGAAATTGATCGAAATTCACATACGGACAATTTTATAGGCTATAATCAAATTTCAGTTAAGAAATAGGGTCCACCGACACACAAAACATGTGTTAATCATTTAATGCAACAAAAATACTCTTCCTCCTCACATACTCATATATCACACATTCATTGTAAAAATATCATCATTATTATATTATAATAATATAATAAAATATTATTTTATCAGAAAATATAAAATATCAATTTTCAACAATTATCACTTTAAAAATTTTCTCCATCTATATCCACATAGATTGAATATTTTCCTTATCATATAAATCAATAATTAATTATTCACAAATAATATTACAGAATCGCAATATTGACAATCAGGCAGTTCCCAGGAAAGAGGGGGCTTTCCAATAAGAATTTCTCCTTACTGGCGCACAATTAGGTGACCAAACCTCTCCTTAGACAGAACTTTATAGACATTGTCAATAATGTTATCTTATAATATTATTCAGATAATATGAATTATTGCTTCGATAATGGAAAATATTGTATAGTGATAATTATTAAAACAACAGTAATATAAATTATCAACGCAACAATTATTGAATCAATAAAATACTGAACAGTAATTATAAGAAAAATTGAATACTTTTATTTCATAAAATTCGGAGTCTTACACTATTTTGGGGGCGTCACAGTTGGTATCAAAGCTTAGGGATATGATCCCTGGCTGAGATGTGAGATAGGAACTAGAAGGGGAGAGACGAGGAATTCCTTCGCTAGTATGACCTACCTAAGTTTATTTGGTATTTAATTGGTTGGTCAGAATGTAGGGATAATATGTGGTGTGTTAATTAACCCTTGTTTTGTGGCAGTGTTTGAAATGGCAGCTAAAAATGTTAGCAATGGAGTGAATGAGACCGTGGAGACACCGCTAATCACCAACCAGGTTAATGTGATTAGAGATATCCATGTGGTGATTGAGGAATTAAAAGTTGCACTCAAGCTAGTCGCAAAGGTAGCAACTGAGAGTGAGGAAGAAGAGGAGCCTAAGGATGATTTATTAGAAGAACTTATTTATCAAAATGTAGAATTGAAAAATCGTATTCATGAGTTAGAAGAGCAGGCTGAAGAACGGAAGGTGGTCGTGGAACAAAATGATGCAACAGTTCAAAATTGTATTACCCAATGTGCGATGGTTGAACAGAAGCACTCTTTGGCAGGGTATACGATATTAAAGCTAGAATCTCAGAATTCAAATGTCAAGGAGCAGCTGAAAGAAGAAACAACTGAACGAGTGAGAATGAAAGATGCATGGGTAAAAGCCGCACGACGCGTTAATATTGTAGAAAGAGAAGTCCGATCCAAGAAAGCTAAAATAGATGATTTGTATTTCTCTTTTTCGATAGCAAGAATCCAACATCAAGTTTTGAATTACCCTGTACATTGCGGTCAACCCCAATTCGATATGGATCAAAGATTAATGATTCAGATCATGGAGCAGGAATACGACGAAGTAGTTAAGGGTGGAATATGCCCTATAGCGAAATTCAATTCCAGCGGTAATGATGACACCAAAGACTGTCCCGAACAAGTCAAATTCGGTAGTTTAAGGGAGAGCATTTTTCGTGACGAGGAATCAAACGAAGTTATTACGGGTTAGTTAATTATAAATTCTTACGAAGTTTATACCTTATTTGATATCGGTTCTACCCATTCTTTTATGTCTCTTGCTTGCGCTCAACGTTTAAATTTGACTCTAGAGAAGTTAGACTTTGACTTATCGGTTGAAACTCAGTTAGGTGAAAACTTCATTACATGTGCTATCCAAGTCTTAGATGGAGTCACAGTTTTGAATGATATTTCTATTATTAATAAATTTCCTGACGTATTCTTGAAGACTTCTTTGCCTACCCTAGAGCGTGAAATCGAATTTTGTATTGACCCCAGTACAAAACCCATTTCTAAAACCCTCAAATATTTTCTTCACCCAAAACGAACGTGTAATGTGCCAAAGACGTTGACTCGAGCTGTTGAAGATTACGATCGTACCATTCAATATCATCGTGGGAAAAATGAACGTGGTAGTTGACGCATTGAGTAGAAGATCGTATGCGTTTACGAGTGTGATGTTGTTAACACAAAGACCCATTTCGTATAACTTACAAATGATGGAGATAGAGTTAAATACTCTAGGGACCCACGTGAAGATAACGAATATACGATTAGAATAGACTTTAATCGATAAAGTTAAAGTTTCTCAAGCTACATACTCAGAGCTGATGAATGTGAAGAAGAAGGTTCAAGAGGGCGTTATTCTAGAAGCAAGAATCGATGAAGAGAGGAAATCTCAACCCTCAATTTTATTGGCCCATTTGAAATCTTTGTATCGAGTAGGAACTATGGCCTATAGACTCCTTTTATCGCTAAGTATGTCGCGTGTTCATAACGTTTTTCACGTATCGATGTTACGTAAATATGTGGATGACCCGAACCACGTTATTAAATTAGAACTAGACGAGAAGATTTAACGTATGAGGAGCTACGTGTTAAAATCTTGGATAAGAAGGATTGTAATCGACACTCAAAGCTTATACCTCAAGAGTTAGAATCTGAAATGAAGTCAAGGTATCCTCACCTGTTTGGCATACCAGGTACGTACGTAAATTTCGAGGGAAAAATTTCATAAGGAGGGGAGATTGTGAGACACCAGATTTTATGAATAAAGATTTAATTTTCTCGATTTTTTTTTTTAATATTATGGTGTTGATTTGATGTAATGTTATAGTTGTGGGTAATATTTACAAATTTTACAAAGTAAGCAAATGGTTATATAATATTCGATTGATCGGTGAATATTCTTTTTGTCGGGGAATATCCGTACGATGGTACAATCATTGGTGGACCCCGCAACGGAATTATTATCGGATTGAGAAAACGACAAAAATACTTTAAGAAAATAACGACGGAAGTTTTACAGTTAATTGTTGAAACACCCGGTGTTAAAAGTACAGTAATACGCGTGGTTACATAGTAGTACACGGTATTGATTATTGATGCTTATGTGAGAAGTCACACAGTATTGTTCAATCGGGTATTTGGGATACTTTTTGTGTCGATGTACTATTTACGAGTTACTATTCATGAGTTACTATTCATGAGTTACTATTCATGCGTTACTATTCACGAGTTACTATTCACGAGTTACTATTCATAAGTTACTATTCACGGGGTACTATTGATCACCCGTAAAATATATTTCTTTTCGGTCCAAATCATTTTGGGTACAATATTATTCTATGAGGAAATGTTCTAATTTTTTAGACCGGTTGTTGAAGATATAATAGTAAGTCAATATGGACCGCTGGTGGAAAGTTATAATAGTAAATCAATATGAATCGTTGGTTTAAAGTCTTAATAGTAAATCAGTATGGACCGCTGCTTTAAGTTTTAATAGTAAACCAATATGGACCGTCCGTTGAAAAGTAAATCAATCTAGACCGTTCATGAATTAGTTACTATTCAGTCCATTACCTATAAATTGAAGCTCATTCCTTCATTATTTCTTACGAATTCACTAAAACTCTAGAGAGAGAAACTATAGAGAGAAAGAAGAAAAATATTTTGTTACTTCACTTTTCCAATATCCAGTTTCTTCTAAGGTAGGGAATATTATTTGTTGTACCCGTAAGGGGTATTATTTATTTTGTATTCATGAAGAGAACTTCTGTTATTCCATTATTTATTATTCTATTGGAATAACTTGTATACGCGGGCTACCCTATACTTGGTGAAATTCTTCTGTTATTTCATTATTTATTATTCTGGCTTAATATCACATGCGTGCGTTTACGCCTAACCCGGTTCCATTATTTATTATTCTCGCTTTAATATCCCGCTCGTGTGTTTACGCCTTTACCGGTTCCATTCTTTATTATTCTGTTGGAATATCCTCGCTTGGCAAGCGCTTACTGCTTGGGACTGAGTTCTCGTTATTTATTATTCTGTTGGAATAACTTGCCTGTGCGGTCTATCGCATGCCTGGTGATTTCTTTTGTTATTTTGTTCTTTATTATACTCAGTTGGTTAAAACTTTGAATTCTATACTCCATAAAATTAGTGGAAATCCTTGATATTTGCGCTCCATCCAGTATCTTTTCATGGAAATATTCTTCTGAGCATTCTTGAATTTTACTCTACAAAGAAGTATTATGTTGACAATGTGGACGTTATTAGTTCCAGGATAAATTAATTCTTGAACTTGTTTTATTGAATTCTTATATCATTGTCATCATCCTCATGCTTATATTATGTTAAAAGTCATCTTTGGACTGTAGTGCATAGATGGACTTGGTATGATTATGACCAGGGATTATTAGGTATAATCATAACCGTAATGTTACAAATGATGTGGAAAAAGTCCTCATTGGCCCGTAGTGCATTGATGAACAGTTTTTGGTATGATTATGGCTATGGATTCTCTTTGTACGTAGTGCAAAGATGAATTGATTTATGGCATGATCAGGACCGTTGATGAAAATATGATTATCTTTAGCCGTAGTGTATGGATAATTCATGGTCGTGATACTAAAGAATATCCTTGGCCGTAGTGTAGGGGTGATTCGATGATGTGGATTATTTATTAAGATGAGTCCCATCGATAAAAGTGATGAAAAACCTTTTAAATCATAGAAGATATTAGATTTTATTCCCTACTTGACTCTTCTAATGGATTGCTTGTTCCACTGCAGTTAAACTTGATAGTTATTATATTTTATCAGTTTAACACTGTTGAAGGCTAACGATAAATTATTTTGCATTATCTTAGTCATAATATTTCTTACTGGGCTAGTTGAGCTCACCCTTTCTTTCACTGTTCTCTTCAGGAAAGGAGAACGAAGTTGGGACTAGTCGGGGTACAGAGTGATGATCCTAGATGTTTGCATTAGTAGTCCTCACTATTCTGTGAAATAGTGTGATAATAATTATAATGAGGACTCCTTTTGAGTTTTTATACTCTCTAGTAGACAATATTTGTATTCAAACTCACAGTTTATGTTTTGTCATATTGTACATGACAGTTGTATTATTAAATTATATTTGAATTCTGTACCATATATCTGGCGACTCAAGATGGGTGTTGTATACGCTATTTTGGGGTGTCACACCCGTAGTGCAAAGATGAACAGGTGTTGAGATGAACATGACCAACTGGTGATACAAATGAATATCTTTGGCCTGTAGTGCAAAGATGAATATTTGATTTAAGATGTATATTGATTGATGTTACAGGGATAAAATATTGATGATGGACTTTTAAATCTTAGAAGATAGTAGAATTCTTTCTCTACTTGACTCTTCTAATGGATTGTTGTTTCCGCTGCAGTTGTTGATTTAAAACTTGTTGTCTATTATATTTTATCAGATTTTTCCCTGTTTAAGACTAATGATAAATTATTGTATATTATCTTTGTCATAACATTCTTTATTGGGCTAGTTGAGCTCACCCTTTTCCTTTTTGTTCCATTTTTCTTCTTAGGAGGTGAGAACATAACACGAACCAGCCGGGGTATGGAGTGATGGTTCAAGATAGTTGTTTTAGTAGTCCTCACTATTTTGTAAAATAGTGTATCAATAATTGTAATGAGGACTCCTTTTGAGTTTGTATACTGTCTATTAGACAATATTTGTATTCAAACTCACAGTATATGTGTTGTCGTATTTTGCACGACAGTTGGATTTATTTCTGTACCGTGTATTTGGCGACTCAGAATGGGTGATGTATACCTATTTTGGGGGCGTCACATAAATCATCAAAGATGATGATCATATAAGTAAGACATCCCCGTATGTCATGAAGCCATAAAATGGTAAAGAAAGATGGTTACGTCAACTTATGTTATAAACACAGACACTAAGAAGTAAATTTAAGTTTAAACTAATATGTAAGTCAAGTAAATGACTAATTGGTGTATGTGTTATTTCCTTATGTGTTATATAGGGATTGGAATGAACAGTTCAGCATAACTTGTAAACGGTAGTTGTGCGTAAGGCAAGTTTCCTTACTTCATTCATATATTTAAATGAATGCTAGTTTCTTAAACTTTCTTAGATGTTGAACTTAAGAAGTTTGATCTATGTGCAAATGTGTGATATTTGTACAAAGTGGTAGGACGTATGAGGCCTTGTGCCATAATTCTAACACTCCGTTGTTTCAATGAGATGAATGGTTCTGTTATTTAATTGTTCAATATGAAAATGTTATGTTTATTCATGAACCGTTATGGTTAAGTTTGTGCTAATGATTCTAACCAGAAAGAGTGTGTTTGAAAAAGATAGAAGAATGAAAGTATTTCAAATTGAATGTGACTAATGTTTTAAAATGATAGGAATTAGAATTATTCCTATTATTCAAGATGCTTCATAACCTTTGTTCGGTTATTAAAGTTCTAAAAAAATGTTTAAATTCTTGAGGTTGTTTATTCAACTGCTATGACTTGCTGAGCAGTTGAATGCTCACACTTGCTTTAAATGAAAAACATTTTCAGTGTACGAGTAGAAGAACTTAAGTATCCCCTAAAGATCAAGCTGACTGGTATCCAGATAAAGTGTCATTTAGTATATGAATGAGTGTGAAGATCAAGCCAAGACTTGTAATGCAGAATAGTTTAATGAACTGTTATGTATCCTTTGTGGCGGATGAAAGTCACTCTTGTAAGGTGTAAAGAATAATGAAATTATCATTATTTATAATGAACGAGGTTATAAGGTATTAGAACCTAGGATTTGAGAATGTATGTTGTTATATTTAACTATATAATGATGTATATTTGGAAAGAGATGTACTCGTGATGTACGAAATCCGGGTGTGAAGATAAACCGAATTTCGGAGCGTTAGATGAAGAGAATTATATATATTCATATATTGGGGAAAAAGAGGTTTAATAGTTAATTAAACTATTAAAAAAATGAAGTTGTTTCGAAAAGAAAATTAACTGAATAATATTAATTAATTTAATTAAGTTAAAATTATATTGTGAGATAATATAATTTGATTGTTATGCCTTATGGGCAATGGAAATTATTATTAATTAAGTTTCATAAATAATGTGAGCGTTCACTTAATTAAAATAGTGAATTAATATGAATATATTTGTTTTAATAAAAAGGAGATTAATATATATTATATATAAATGTAATATGTTAATGTAGTAAGATTGTGAGTTTTGTAAATAGTTAGAAATATTTATGGAATTGAATAAATATTTTATTTGGAATGTTTATGGAATTGAATAAATGTTCGATGAAAGTTATATTGGAATGAAAATATTCTAATTTAATTACATATTTAAATTAGAGGATTAGTGATTTGTTAAAGAAAATTGTAGTTATATTAATATGGTTTGTTTGAATTTATTAATTAATTGAGATTGAATTAGTTTGGTTGGTTGTTAGGTGTGACAGAAAGGAACTATATGATAAAGAGAAGTATTAAAAGAAATTAGAAGGAGGATTTTGGGTGCTAGCCAAACAGGGCCTAGTATCTAACTGATAGAGTAAATAGGATATTCGTGTTTTGTCAGTATATTATACGTGCTTGGTCAGTTTATTTGCTAAAACATAGAGAAGAAGATAGAAAGAGAGAAATTGAGAGGAGGAGAAGAGAAATTCTATGTGAAGATTTGAGAATCAAAGAAAAGCTAGGAGATTATTAAAGTTTTATAGCTAATCAAAGGTAATAATCTAACTTTAAACTTTATTTCTCATTCTCTTGAGTTCTCCATCGAAGAATGGATTATAGGGTTGATTTGTTAAGTAATTGGTTATATATGTTAATGGGTATGTTTAATCCATTTTATAACATCTAAAAGTGATTTTATAGTGATCAAATTCATAAGAATTTGTTGAAAGAGGAAGATTAGAGTTTTGGTAGTAATATATAAGTTTTGGTCTACTTTGTGACTGAAATTGATGATGAATTTGTGATGAAAACTTTAAATTGATGGTTGATTGTTGTTCTCCTCTGAAAAAAGAAAACAACGCAACTTGAACGGATCAAATTGGTTAAGAAACGAATTCGTTGTGTGATTATGTTATGTATGCCAAAACATGTAAAACTAATATGAACATGATTTTTGGGTCAAGATTTGGGTTAGTTAATGTTTCTGTAAATTATTGATTCTTTGGTATGTTGTAGTTCTATGAATTAAAAATCCATAGAATCGAAAACAGACTAATTTGGATTTGTATAGCTTGAGTTATGAAGATTAGAATGAGAAAAAGGTTAAAAATTGCAAGAACAGTAAACTACAAATTCTAGTTCTGCTAATAGGCGCAGTTGTGTTGTGCCATAAGTCTATTGGGTGCAGATGCTCTCTTGGGCACAAATGCGTTGTTTCCAAGGCTTAATTGGGCATAACTGCGCTCTGGGTATGTCAGGTCTGACCTCCTATAGTAAAACAACCATAACGTTTTCATACAAACTCCGATTGAGGCGATTCAGGATGATTCTGAAAGATAACAAGTAGACCTACAACTTTCGTTCTTTAAGTGTTTCGATTTGAGGGTCACAATGGTCATATTTAGAACTGATGTGTATTCAGAGGTAATCAGAGGGCGTCGGGCATGCACGTATGCAAGTAAAGTGCTTCTGACGATTTAAGATGTTGTTCTAAGTTATAAAACATGAATATTAAAAAATATAATGATGCTTAACATTAATAAATTATGTATTAGATAACTTGTATAAACATACACAAGAGAGACAAATCGGGTGTGTGACGAATGAACGTCAAAACGCCATGCTAAGTGTTAATGAACTTAAAAAGTTTTTTAACTCAAATGAAATGAACGTTATAAGATATGTAATGAGTTTAATATAAACCAATAAGGAGTCTTATCAAGACTTAAACACTTGAATGAACTTCGAGTATGACTAAGATGAAATATAGTGAGATATAAGTCGAAAGTTAACACAATCAAATTGAATATTGTGTATTGATTAATAGGAAGGGTTATGGGTTTTAGAGTAAAGTTTAAATTATAACTAATATGTGTTGCTATGTGACTAATAGTTGATGTGAATGATTATATAATTGTGTAGGGCACGTGAAGTGCATATGTAAGCTATTAATCTGTTATTAGTAAACAACGATCAAGACAAGTCTTTCAGTTCCTATTTGCTATATGAACTTGATGTGAACTATTTTAAATCTTTATTGCAAAGAGCATGATGTGTTATATATATGTTGAAAGTATAAAATGTTAAAGTCAGTTTATGACTACGTTGATTGAGTAAAGAATGCTAGTTGAGTAATGAACTCAATCTTTATACTTGTTAAGTGAACTACAGCATGTATGTTATGTTAATCCAATGATTGTGAGATTTATGTTGAGCATGTTATTATGTGTTACGTGATGCATGAAAACTGTTAGAATTGCTAGGCTCTCGAGCTCAACCTTGCAAATAACCATTTTTGCAGGTTAAGGATTCAAGGTAACGTTATGTGCTACTTGAATGACATGGATCAGATGCAATGCATGAAAATTAAATAATTTAGCTATAGATGTTATTCTTTTGAACCATGTTTAAGGTTTTAAGATATGTACATGATAAGTTAGAATGTGAAAATTTCATATTTAGTTGTAATGTTTGAGCTACCCAATGTATAGGGGATATCGAGCTGGATGTAAGATTTTATATAATAAATCTGATGAAGCGAATCATAAAATAAATTTTTTTTAGAGATGTGTAGATGACAAAGGTTTTGATTTAGGTAATTAAAGTAGGAAGACAAAAAAGTTTAAATTATTCCGCATTTTATTAAGTTTAACATCGAATAATGATGTAAAATCTGAAGTTAGATGTATTGTTAACGACCGAAGTCGAGAGTTTAATTTTATGAATTTTGGGGTTGTTACAAGTGATGTATTAGACATGTTGTACAAGCATGCTACACATACGCAAGGGAGGCGAACCGGACGTGTGGTGTATTAACGTTGAAACGCCATGTAAAGTGTAATGAACTTCAAAAGTGTTTCGGATCAAATGAAATAAACATTATAAGATATGTAAGAAGGTTTATATAAACCATTAAGGAAGGCATTATAAAGCATGAAATAAATATTAACTCAAACAATTTTAATGAATGTAAGTCACATAATGTAACGCGATGGAAAGCTTTAAGAACTTAACTAATTGTTAAGTAACAATTGAGAGAAATATTTTAAGTCATAAAGTGAAGGTTAACTTAATTAATGTTAACAAATATTATACATCTGATATGATATAATGACAAGCTATGATGAATTAACCGAATGTTAGGTGTCAATTAAAAGGGAACATAATGCGACGTAAGATAAGGTTTAACATAATTAAATCGAATGGACAATAAGGAGTCCTAGAAAGCCTTAAACACGTAAATTGAACATTGTGTATCAAACCTAAAGAAGGTGACATAGGTTGTAAAGTAGAGTTACTTAAATTACTATTAAGCGTTGCTATGTGTCTAATAGTTGATGTGTATGATAATATGTTGTGTAGGATTCATGAAATGCATATAACTATAAGTTGTTTTTGGTATTGGTAATCTACTAGTCAGGCAAGTCTTTCAGTTCCATTATGTTATGTGATCTTATATCATGATGTCATATGAAATGTTATTAAGTATGCTAAAGTTTGTGTTGTTCTTTATGAGTGATGAAAGTCAATATATGACAAAATTAATTGGGTTATAGTACCCAATAAGTATGTGATATATGATATGAACTGACATTGTTTAGAGTACCAATGCATGTATGGTATAAATACTAGAATGATTTTGAGATGTATGTTGATCATGTTATTATGTGTTACGTGATGCATGAAAACTGTTAGATTTGTTGAGCTGTCGAGCTCAATCTTGCAAATAACCATTTTTGCACGTTAAGGATTTAAGGTAATGCTATGTGCTACTTGAACGACGTGGATCAGATTTAATGCATAAAGATTAAATATTTTAGTCAAAGTTGTTATTCTTGTAAACCATGTTTAAAGTTCTGGAAGTGTACTGAATGGTTTATGATGTTATATTAATGTTGAGTTGTAAAGTTAGAGTTATCCAATAGACAAGGATATTATTTTGAGATATGAACTTATATTGTGACACCCCCAAATCTGGGTACTTCAATTCCCACATGATTTGGTGTTCACTATACAAATATCATATGTTTATCTACCCATAATAAATGAAAGCATAAATAGATAGAAATAAATTCTCTCCTTAAGGAGTTACATCATCTGAAATAAATACATAAATCCTAGGTCATACTAACCTTAAATCTTAACTGCGGAAACATAAACAATTAATCGCCTTACACAACATTAACATAATTCTAAAATAGGAATACATCATCACATAAAACAACAAGTCTTCATCACTTGTTAATCTTGCCCTTGCCTTTGCTAGTAGAAGGCTCGTCGAACCTTTCGTTCTTAACTGCAATGTTATAATTACGCAAGAGTGAGCACGATTGCCCACAAGTAAAATAATGAAACAACAATATAATAACATGCGAGTGAATCAAAGACTTCTGGAATAAGAACTCAACTTTTGAATCAAGAATGAATAACAAGAATCAAAAGAACTTCTGAGACTATGGACTCTTCTACTCGTACTTAGGGGGGTCAGCCCTTAGTACTATATTGTGCACAATATCTTAACGCTAACACATAAATAATCCCTATATTGTTCATCTCAGTTTGACATTAGAGTCTGCACCAAAGGAAGTTTGGTTTGGATAAATCAATAAGGATTCTGAAATTTAGAACGTTCATCAACTATGGACTAGTCGAATCAATAAGTGTTCGCTAGTCTTACTAGGTTCAACAATAACTGATATTTAAATCGAATAACCAACTTAAGAGGTATACAATAGAATAATTGTTGTATAATGGAATCATACTTTGAAAAGATTAATAAATAATAAGAACTTGCTCGATATAGAACACAAGTTTGGAATTTGTTTAATGTAAAGAGATAAGTTTATAAACTTGCATAACGATAACAAGTAGGGTTAAGAAACTTGCCTCGTGCGTAGATTACACGTTATTTATACACGTTTCTCAATTTAATCCTACATACCATTCATATTCACAATACCTGTCAATTATAATGTAACTAGTCATCACAAGTTCATTCTTTTTGTCTAACTCGGATTATGGCTATACTTAGTCAAATTACCACACTTATTCACACATAGTATTACACTACACGAATAATAAGCTAACTACGCGTTCAAAAATTTTAATTAAAGAAGTAATTACCTTATTGATATGTTAAGGATCTATTTAATCACCACATAATATGACTAACACATTTTTACGTTCACTAGATTAGGTTACTATTACAGTCGCTAAATAAAACCACTAAAATGCTCATTCTTGGACAAACTGTAGAGTGGCGTTGCGGCACCACCATCACGCCTACTCTAAGATCAGCGTAGTGCGGCTTCGCCACAGCAAGGCCAGTGAATGGCGCTACTGGCGTGGCTCACGTTCTTGGCCGCGTTCTAGTGCCTTCTGGTGTACACAAGTCAAGAAGAACCGAAGAATCGAAACTCAGAGTTCGCAAAAAAATTGCAGAACATTCCAATTTCTACCAATTTCTTAATTCATACATGAAATTAGACATACCCAGACATTATTTTATACACATAATCAATACTCAACCCTCTAGCATGATTTTAACAAGTTAAAACACATAATTTACAGAATCAAAACATGTAATTTTACTGTTCTTGATGTTCTTGAAAGTTTTGAACACAAAACATAAAAATTAACACTACGGGTTCGTTAGGACACCAAATCTGTCCATTCAAAGTTTGTTTCCTTTGTTTAAATATACATAATCATATGCACGTTAAATTTATGATGCAACATATGATTTAACGCATAAAATTCGTGTGTAAGGCCATATGGCCATATTTCTATACTCTGTATTTTTAAAGAACAATATACGACATATTTTATGAAACTGATGTTATGGAAATATGCAATATATAGTAAAATATGTTATAATAACATCTTATCACATACATAACACATAATCATTAATCTTTTTCAATTACAGAGCTTTTACAGAACTTGAAAGCCATTTTCTTATAAAACTTAAATAACGTAATTTGAAACTTGAGTTTGAGGTTTTTACCCTTGATTGCTCTGCCTGGATTACACAAGGTGATAACAACTTCCAATTTCCCACAAATCTTCTCCTTTAATCTCACTGATTCTCAAAATTCTCTCTGATTGCTTTTCCAGACTTAGCAAACAAATGAAAGAATAAGACGTATTAAATTTATAAAATGAAACTGAGCGCAGTTGTGGTGGTCAGTTAACCCATCATGGGTTAACTGCTCTCAACCTCCACTAAGGCTTTGATTGGCTAATCCTAATAACTCATTCCCATTTAATTTCATTAATCTTTTATACTATAGTTTAATAATGTCACACCCATTTACACAATAAATCAAATATCTTATTTACTTTAATTTAAATAAAATATGATAATTTCTCATTAATTCACATAGTCATATAATTAATATTCTCACTTATTAATTATGTCAAATTATTAATTCTCTCATTAATTATTAATTTAAATAAAATAATATTAGGCTTATTAAATATTTCTTTTAATTCAATAAACTCACATAATTACATACTTTGAATAATAAAATCTTCACATTAATTTAATAAATATAACACATAATTAAATTAATCTATCATAACTTCATCAATTAATTATTTAATCCAATAATTAAATCATCAAAAAATATTTATTTAATCAATAAATATTCAAATAAAGTTACAAAAATCTTGTTTGTCACATATATAGTAAGTTTGGCAAGGCGAATCATCATGTTAACATGATTCTAAGGCATTTAAGTGTAAAGGTTGAAAGTTTTGGGAACGAGAACTATTTGCAACAGAAAATTTTAATTATTCCGCAAATTTTAATGATTATATTACTGATTAATGATGTAAAATTAGAAGTTTGATGTATTGTTAACGACCGAAGTCGTAAGGTGAATTATTGAAATTTTGAGGCCGTTACAACTCCTATCTTACCTCTGTTTTAATTGACACTTAACATTTGGTTAAGTCATTATTGTTTGATATTACATCCTTTTTAGTTAATATTAATCTCATCACATATCTTATAATCTTTATTTCATTAAAATCAGAACACTTAGTATACTCATATACTTATCTAGTTCGACGTTCATACGTCACACGACCAATTCACCTCCTTTACGAATGCTTAGCATGCTCATATACTTATCTAATTCATCACTGATTAATGTTAAATATCATTATATTTCATAATAATGTTCATGTTTTACAACTTAGAACAACATCCTTTATCGTCAAAAGCATTACACATTGCATATGCCATGCCTGACGCCTTCTGATTGCCTTCGAATACACATCAGTCACAAAGATGGCCATTTTAGGCTTTTATCCTGGCCTCAAATATCAAAGAGTGAAAGTTGTAGGTATACTCGTTATCTTTCCAAATCATCCTAAATCCCCTCAATCGGAGTTCGTATGAAAAAGTTATGCTCATTTTAGTTAAACATGTCTGGATAGATTTTTCTCCAACACTTGGCCAGTGCTTAGCCACCAAACTTTTGCCTTGCGCAAGTACCTAGGCACTGAATAACAGAATTTGAGTGCCGAGCCCAGTGCCTAGGCACTCAGCACTTGGCACTTAACTCAAATTTCCAGATTTTACAACTTTTGACGCACATACTTCAAATCATCATAACTACTTCATCCTTTATTAGAATTACTTCATTTTTAAGGCTATGGAAAGCTTGTAACATGTTCTAAAAACCCCCCCATGAATTCATAAGTTTTTAGTTTCATTAAGTAATCCAAAAATTGGCTCAAAAGTGCCTCGAGACTAAGATTTTCATCATTTAACATAATTTCCGAAAATGTTTGGCATGAATTCGTTTTAACTCCGATTTGGTTCATTTAAGTTGGGTTATGTTCTTAACTCAAAGAACTATAACATACAATTATCAAACTAAGCTTTTAAATAGAAAACATAAGCATACAAGGTTCTCAAACTCAGTCCAAAAATTGTCCAACATGGTTCTTTGTCAATCTTTCCATCCTTTACGCATAAGTTTGGATTTTGTGTGTTTTGGTTCCACTTGGATACTCTTAAGAGTTCATTAAACTTCTAAGAATCATTCTTAAGAAGTTTCTTTACACATACAACTCAAAATAACAACATCTAACAAGATATGAAGCTTTTAGAGGAAAAATAAAGATTTAAGGTTTTAAGAACTTACTTCCTAGATTTTCCTCCTCTAAGATGTTAGATGATGTGCTAGAGATGGTTAAGATGATCTCTTTTACTTCCTTGATGCTTCCCATAGCTCTAACAAAGCTTCATCATCAAACCCATTTCTTTCTCTCTCTAGGATTCTTAGAGCTTGATGAAGAAGATGATGAATAGTGGCTATGGAGGTTGTATAAATTATGTATATGGAGTGTATAAGGAGTTTGATAACTAATTTCTCTCCTCTACTCAAGTCATTCCCGAGATCTCCCTCTCTTCTTCTCTGTTTTTTTCTATCTTTCTTTCTTATCTCTCATTTCTCTTTCTCTTATCTCTTCTTTCTCTACAAAATCTTCTAAAATCTTTCCAAATAAATTAACCACATGCCAATTATCCTCATGTCTAATTACTAGTAAGTGACACATGCCCTCATGACTCACCCTTTGCTTTACTTTCACATCTAAACAAAATAAATGGGATTAGAGCTTAGGGTGACACATGGCCATGGAGTGGGTATAAATCTAGGAAAATAAATTCACCATATGTTAAAACTCCCTCCCTTATGTCGCCCACCTCATCCCCTTTTATCCCCTATTTTGTTTTAATTTATTTATTAATTTTGGTTCTAGAAAGTCCACAAAATGTTTGGGTAAATTTTGGGCCATTCCGTTAATCATTTGGGCTCTCTAATAAATTGTTTGAGCTATGTAAACAATCATAAACCCAATTCATAAATTTTACGTTACCCAATATATTTAATTAGGGTTTCTAGTTCACTTGTTTTGGAATTTAAATAGTTACTCTCATTGATTTAACTATATAACCCAATTAGGATTTCTTTAATTAGGTTAATATAAATAATTAATTGAGATATATAAAAATAAATCTCTTAAGTTAATTTACTAGTATGTAATTTAAATACTTGTATTTTTTAATTACTATAACCCTTAGGTTATTTAATTTTCATTCATAATATATAATATTAGGTTATCTAGTTTTCTTTTATTTCTCTTTATAAATAAATATATATCCATAATTATAATATTTATTTATTTAATCACATACATACTCCAAATGAGTCACAATATACTTACTTCTTTGATATATTCATGTATTAGGCTAGACATTTAATTCAATGCTTATTACAATTTCTTAATATGGTTTGTTGCAATCAATAAGCCTTTTAAATGGCTTGACATAATGGACTATATTAATCCAACTTTTCAATTTAAATATTATATTAATAACTTGCATCATTTTTATAAGTCTTTTTAATATTGAGGTCTGCTTCATATGGTTTTCCATATATGTGAATTCGGTTGGCCAAATAGGTGAATTCGGTTTGCCATATTCTTCATTACTTTTTGGACTTTTATTAAATTTCTAATACTTGACTACTAGGTGTGCGCCTAACTTAATCACGGCCATTATACCTAGCTAATCTCTTCCCAATTTAATATTTTTTTGTGTTTTATTAAATTACCCTTTAAAACATAATTTTCACAAACTTCTATAATTGAGCTTTTCATTTATTCTTGTATGATTAATTTCTAATTAATCAATTTTCTTATTTGGCTAGAAATATAAATAGCACATTCTTAAGTATATATGTATCTATACATATACATATTTTGTTTAGCCTTTTAATATCTCTTCCTTTGAAATTTATTTTCTTAATAATTTTTCACACACATTATTACATAATCTCTTTCACTATTTAATTCTCATAAATTTAAAGGTATCCTAATACCTTATCCTTAATATACTTCGAGGGTACATATAAATCCATTCTAGGGTTTTGGATTTTCTTAACTCATATTTTCTCACATTTAAACCGTAACACATAGATTTGGTTAAAATGTTTACTCATTCTCCACATATCTCATATAATTCTTCATCTTCTCATTACTCTTCAAATTTTCTATCATTCCCATTTAATTTTCTCTATATTCTTTTAAACCGTATAGGTTTTTCAATTTTTTTTTATCATTCCTCTATTTTTAAATGTAGGATTTATCCTTTACTTAATCATTCAAGATTTTATTTATAAATTTTATAAATTTTCGAGTTGTCACATTCACCCATTCTTCTAAGAATTTTGTCTTCGAAATCATAGCATACTAAACTTTTGCTCATTCTATTGATCAAAACTAGGTTTTCAACTTAACCTTTACAATTTTCTCCTATGAGGATTCTCTTCTATCATCTCATTCTACAATGACTACCCACTGGGAGCTTAGATCTTCTAAACAATCAGGAGTATTCACAATTGTTCAATAACTGTGAAGCAGTATAAATAATATAAAAAGTTTTATTCAAGAAAAATTTTCATATCTTAATGAGGGGTCATATAGACCATGAACTCTTTGGTTTAATAGGTATTCTCATTGCGACCACATCATAATTGTCACAACCTGAATTTTTATAAATTATTTAAATAAGAATTTAATAAATAAATTTCTTATTATAAGATGTATTGAGTTTGAGTATGTGTATATATGTGTTATATATTGTGAAATATGTGATTTGGTGTGAAGAGAATTATATATTCATGTATTGGGGAAAAGAGGTTTAATAGTTAATTAAACTATTTAAGAAATTAAATGAAATTGTTATGAAAAAAGAAATTAATCGAGTAATATTAGTTAATTTGATTAAGTTAAAATTATATTATGAGAGAATATAATTTAATTATTATTGTGATTTATAAAAATTATTATGAATTAAGTTTCATAAATAATGTGAGTGATTCACTTAATTAAAATAGTAAATTAATGCAAATGTATTTGATTTAATAAATAGGAGATTAATATATATATATATATATATATATATAAATGTAATATGTTAAAGTAGTAAGATTGTGAGTTTAAGTAAATAGCTAAAATATTTATCAAATAAAACAAATATTTTAGTTTGAATATTTACGGAATTTAAAACAAATATTTGATGGAAATATTCTAATTTAATTAAGTAATTAAATTAGAGATTTAGTAATTTATTATATTAACTTAATGGACAAATAAACTATATAATAAGGAAGTTATAAAAATAAGTAAAAAGGGATTTTTAGAGAGCTTGCCAAATATGGCCTTGTGGCCCTTGGTATTTGTAACTGATGGTAACACTTTATCTGTATAACTGAAGGATGAATAAAAAACACGTTAAGTGTTTCATCAGTTAGAAAAGCTTATTTGAAAACACAGAGAGAAAGAGAGAGCTTAGAGGGAATTAGAGAAGAATGCTGAAGAGTCAGTGAGAAGCAAGGGAGAGATTAAACAATTGTTCTTCATCATCTAACTAAGATTAGGAAGAATAAAGAGCTAAGAATCAATTATAAACCCTTAAGTTTTGTTTCTTGAGTTCTTCATTGATGAATTTGATTTCTTAAGGACTTGGTTGTAGATATTATTTGTGAGGCCCATAAATCCGTGTAACATCGATTACATGACATGGTGCTCGCGATACAACATACATAGATGAAACTACATAAACTCCAGAAATAATAATAATAATAATAATAATAATAATAATAATAATAATAATAATAATAATAATAATAATAATAATAATAATAATAACTATTACATAACAATTCAAATAAAATCCCAAGTCTTTACAACCTTAAATAAACTGAAACTTAAGCTTAGCGTTTATCGCTACATTACATCATATGCGGAAATATAACTTATTACATAAATAACTCTCATCATTTCATCTTAGACTTCCCCTTGTCCTTGCCCTAGCCCTAGCCCTTAGCGTTCTCAGCCTTAACTGAATGGTTTAAGCAAGAATGAGCACAAATTGCCCAGCAAGTATATAAAGTAGTTTGGAAACATATATCAGGAGTAAAAGCATTTGTATGAATATTTCTCAACAGTTGAAATAATTATCAAAAAGATAAACAGGAATATGAAGATAAGAGTTCTGAAATTCTCAATTGCATACTAAGGGGTGTTAGATACCCTGAACATTATTTTGTTTCATCAAAAACCATCAGACGGTTTAACAATCAAATAGATTATAAACTGTCTTGCAAGTACTCCAGGTGATCAGCTTATCGTATCCTACATTGTGCACAAGTATAAAATTTAACTACATAAGCATAAATGGGACTATATGCCCGACATCTATTTGCATGATTATTCGGGTTGTTCATCTTAGTATTCATGCGGGACCGCACCAAAGCAATTTGGATTGGTAAACATTAAATAGCTTCAAAGGATTTGAATTAATCAAATGTTATATCCTTTATCATCAATAATATCTAGCCGAAACAAAAAGCCAGAAAGCATACTTGGAAACAGTTCGTTAAAGAAATAGAACTTTAAAGTATAGCAGTTGCAATACTAACTAAGTAATCATCAATAACGCGTGCAAAAAGATTGAAGTTATATAATTTTACGACAAAGGAACTTGTACAAAAAAGTAAATAGCACAAGTCCGATACTAACCCTCATTGCAATAACAATGAGTAAAAATTGAATAATTGCTCAATAGAAACTTAGGGTTAGGAAACTTGCCTGATACATCTTCTAAAACTTAACGCTATCTACTAGCCCTTCACGTAATCTATTCACATGTGTCACGTTAAGCAATTAAGTTCTCGAACACCACTTCAAAGTGTAATGGTTTCCTTTTATTTTAATAAGATTATTAAACTCACACGAATTCAAAAATAATTCAATTACATAACATGTTTCTTCGTATAGGCCAAGTGATTCAATAATAGAATATGAGAAAAATAATTTATGACATTTTTTCTCGACCCAAATTTCGACTGCATCTAATCCGGACCGGATACCAAGAATGTTCTAAGCTCTTGATGAGCCAAGCAATTATGGTGGTCTAAGTTTGTGAAGTCTAAACCTTATAAGAAATATAGTATTTCGCTTCATCAAGCCCGAATTGTTTCTTCCGCTTGAAATTTACTTTTTGATTTAATTCCTACCAAACTAAAGTGCATCTGACCATGAAATTTAGACACAATAAACTTCATATAGAGTAGTATTTAACAAAAATGTAATATACATCAAACTAGCATGTTAAGACCACAAACCAACTGCATAGATAAGCATGCATGAACTGCTTTAGGACTTAGAAAAATTTCTGGAAATCTCAGAATCTGCAGATTTTTTCCTAGTAACATGCTTGCTACCGAATTTCATATCTTGCTCAATTTAACTCCGTTTCTTATGAAATTTGGTCAGGTTATACATCATACTACATAGTATTTTACAAAATTATTACCTACCATAATTGGGTCACACAAACCATGATTCCAAGGCTCCGAAAAACCCAAAAAGTCACAAATTTTAAAGTTTTTCCAACTATGACAAAATTCATGATTTCGATTTTAGCATGCAAGGAATTAGTTCCTAATGTCCAGATCATATATACTCATATAAATACACATGTTACAACAATCAAACTCACTAAATTTCCATGATTTGATCAAATTAGCATCATTGAGTCATATTATCAAATATTTGGCATACATGACATAATTCCTTGAATCTTTACGATATTGAGGCATGATTAAACCAGAACTTTCATTCTTAACATCCACATATCAATAACTAATAGTAGCATGGCATCACAAGGTCCAAAACAAATCGTTTGCAAAAAGTCTCATAAGCATATTCTCTCAATTTTTACTTAAGAACATTGAAAAGAGAGTTCATGGCTTACCTCTTTAATGAATTTTACTTGCTCGAACTCCTCCAATGATTCTCCTTGCTTGATTAGTCTGTGAAAACTCCAGAATTCACCACCCTCACAAGCTCTTTCCTCTCTCACTCTCAACTTCACTCACGGTAGGATTTTTACAAAGAGGAAGACGAGCTTGGGTTGGAGGTATATATAAAACATGTTATCAAATGATTTTTCCAGCCCTTCCATCTCCAACATCAGTTATATGTATTAAGTATATTGTATCAATTCAATTTAGTATGGGGTGGGGGTTAGAGAAAGGAAGAGTCTTGGATTGTAAAGAGTTTGTAACTCCTTCCCCCTTCATTACCTTATAAAATGTATACTCCCTCTCTTGTCCCAATTTGATTACCACATGGGCCCCATAGCTGCTGCACTTTTTATTAAAATATTAATATAATTAATTTAATCACTTAATAAACTATTTTGACCATTTTGCCCTCCATAGCAAACGTTTTGATACTAATATCGATTCCTACTAAATTGACATTTCGAACGTCACGGGACTATCCGTTTCGTCAAATTAGTCTCCAAAATTCATGGTTGACTTTTTACCCAAAAAAGTTAACCGGTTGACTTTGACCAAAAAGTCAACCGCAACACATTTTGTGGCTACAGACTATCTTGACTAATTTCGACGTTCTGGACTCAAATACGCAGTCCACATCTCTAAATTCCACGCCAAAATCAATCTCATATTTTAATCCCCTGCGACGCAATTAATAAATTTAATTACATAACTAATTAAATAGTTAAATTAATCTAAACTAACTATTTACACATACCTCATCCCATAACTTAAAATAAAACATGTATGTATAACACATATACATCTAATAATAGAAATCACATCAGAGTTCCACATAAATTCATTTATTGATAATTAGTAAATTACATAATAATCTCGGATATTACATTCACCCTCCCTTAAAAGGGTTCCGTTCCCGGAATCATTACAAGTTAAACAAAAAGACTAGGGTAATTTTCCATCATGTTCTTCTCGAGTTCCCACGTTACCTCCTCGGCATTGTGGTTCCTCTATACTACCTTACCAGAAGGTATTATCTTATTTCGTAACACTTGTTCTTTTCTATTAATTATCTGTACAGGAACCTCTTCATAGATTAAGTCCTTATGAATTTGGATATGTTCATAATCTATAACATGCTTGTAGCCTTGCTTATAGGGTCATAAAACCAATACGTGGAACACATTGTGTACATGCTCTAACTCCGGAGGTAAAGCTATTTCATAAGCTACCTCACCAACTCTTCTTAACACTTCAAAGGGTCCTATGAATATGGGACTAAGTTTTCTCTTGTTTCTAAACCTCATTTTCCCTTTCCAAGGTGAAACCTTTAGAAACACACAAGTGTCGATGTCGAAGTCTCGTTGTTGTCGATGTCGAAGTCTCGTTGTTGCCGATGTTGATTAGCATATTTCTTATGTAGATCTTGAGCCATCACTAATATTGCTCGTATCATTTTGATCACATCTGCAGTTTGCTGCACCAATTCTAGCCCTAGCAATTGACGTTCTCCTACTTCATCCCAGCACAATGGCATTCTGCATTTCCTTCCATATAAAGCTTCATAAGGTGGCATACCGATGCTCGCATGATAATTGTTGTTGTATACAAATTACACCAATGGTAGGTGGTCATCCCAGCTTCCTTTGAAGTCCATAACACATGCTCTCAGCATGTCTTCTAATGTTTGAATAGTTCTCTCGCTGTGCCCATCTGTTTGAGGATGATACGCGGTGCTCAACCTCAGCTGCGTTCCCATTTGTTCTTGAAAGCTTTTCCATAAATTTGTTGTGAGTCACGGATGGCGATCTGACATAATTGATACCGGCACACCGTGCCTAGAAATGATCTCTTTGATGTAAAGCTTTGCCAACTGATCTAAGGTATATCTTATTTTGATTGGCAAGAAATACGCTGACTTGATCAATCAATCAACGATCACCCATACTGCATCGTAACCCTTCTGTGTAGTTGGAAGTCCTACCACAAAATCCATCGTGATATGCTCCCACTTCCCTTCCAGAATTTCTAAGGGTTGAAGTAACCCGCTCGATTTCTGATGTTCCGCCTTAACTCTCTGGCATGTTAAACACCTGTTGACGCACTCTGCAACTTCTCTCTTCATATTGGGCCACCAATAATGTTGGCGAATATCCTAGTATATCTTTGTGCTTCCCGGGTGAATTGAGTAACTTGAACTATGAGCTTCCTGCAAAACCTCTTCCTTTAATTCAGATACCGCTGGCACCCAAATTCTCTTCTCAAATCTTAATAGCCCATCACCACCCACACTGAATTTAAGCTCTTCTATGAGACCCCGAATTTTATGAAATAAAAGTATTCAATTTTTCTATTTTGATAAATAGTTAAATTGATAAAAGTTTAAAGTTAAGGGTTATATGTGAAAATTTTTCAAAGTAGACAAGTTGTCATAAAATACCCGGTTACTATTTACTCTAGTATTGTTCACTCGAGTATTTGGGACACTTTTTGTGTCGGGGTCCTATTCACAGGGTACTATTCCCGAAATACTATTCATAGGGTATATTCACCCGAAAAATATATTTCTTTTCGGTCTAAATCATTTTTGGGTACAATATTATTCCATGAGGAGATGTGCTAATTTTTTAGACCGTTGGTTGAAATTATAATAGTAAATCAATATGGATCGTTGGTTTAAAGTTTTAATAGTAAAATGTTTTTATATAAAATGTAATACTTTTATAAAGTTATTCTATAAATAGAATATATTATATTCTATTATGCATAGTGTTTTGCATATTAAAATATTTTTATATAAAATGTAATACTTTTATAAAGTTATTCTATAAATAGAATATATTATATTTTATTATGCATAGTGTTGCATAGTGCCTGCATAGTATTTTTCATAGTAAAATCTTTTTATATAAAACATATTACGTTTATAAAGTTATTCGTTTTATTAGATTATAAATAGAATATATTATATTTTATTTAAAAGATTTTTCTTTAAATATGGACCGTCCGATTAAAAGTAAATCAATCTGGACAGTTCATGAATTAGTTACTATGCAGTCCATTCTCCTATAAATAGAAGCTCATTCCTTCATTATTTCTTACGAATTCACTGAAACTCTAGAGAGAGAAACTATAGAGAGAGTTCTTCTTCTATAATCTTGAGCGTATTTCTTTAGAGTTTGAGAAAGCTTTGAGCATAGTACAAGTTTCTTCGAGTATATCCTCGCCCTACCAGTCGGAATACTCTTCTTTCAAAAGTAAGGGATATTATTTGTTGTACTCGTAAGCGATATTATTTGTTGTACTCGTAAGGGGTATTATTTCTTTCGTATTCATGAAGAGAACTTTTGTTATTCCATTCTTTATTATTATGTTGGAATAACCTGTCTATGTGAAGTACCGCATACATGGTGAAATTCTTCTATTATTCCATTCTTTCTTATTATGTTGAATAACTTTATCATGCTGAAGTACCGCATACATGGTGAAATTCTTCTATTATTCCATTCTTTATTATTATGTTGGAATAACATGTCTATGCGAAGTACCGCATACATAGTGAAATTCTTCTATTATTCCATTTTTTATTATTATGTTGGAATAAACTGTCTATGCGAAGTACCACATACATGGTGAAATTGTTCTATTATTCCATTCTTTATTATTATGTTGGAATAACCTGTTTATGCAAAGTACCGCATACATGGTGAAATTCTTCTATTATTCTGTTCTTTATTATTCTGTCAGAATATCCTGTCGGTATGTATTATGCCTGACCTGGTTCCATTATTTATTATTTCGTTCTTTATTATTCTGTTGGAATATCCTGTCTGTGCGTTTACGCCAGACCTGGTTCCATTATTTATTATTCCGTTCTTTATTATTATGTCGGAATATCTTGTCTGTGCGTTTATGCCTGACCTGGTTCCATTTTTTTTATTCTGTCGGAATATCATGTCTGTGCGTTTATGTTGGACCTGGTTCCATTATTTATTATTCTGTTGGGAATAACCTGTCTGTGCAGTCTATAGCACGCATGGTGAATCCTTCTGTTATTCCATTCTTTATTATTCTGTTGGAATAACCTGTCTATGTGGATTATCACATGCATGGTGAATGATCCTTTATATTCATTCCTTATTAAATTGTGAAAATGATTTGTCTAAGCGGATTACCGCATGGCGGCGAAAATCCATTTGCAGTTTAATATATTCTATTATACTCAGTTGGTTAAAGTTTTAGCTTCTATACTCCATGAAATTAGTGGAATATCCTTGATATTTGCGCTTCATCCAGTATCTTTTCATGGAAATATTCTTCTGAGCATTCTTGAATTTTACTCTACAAAGAAGTATCATGTTGACAATTTGGACGTTATTGGTTCCTGGATAAATTAATTCTTGAACTTGTTTTATTGAATTATTATGTCATTGTTATCATCCTCATGTTTATATTATATTGAAAGTCATTTGTGGCCTGTAGTGCATGGATGGACTTGGTATGATTATGACCATGGATTATTCGGTATAATCATGACCGTAATGTTTCAAATGATGTGGAAAAATTCCTCATTGGCCCGTAATGCATTGATGGACAGTTTTTGGTATGATTATGGCTATGGATTCTCTTCGGCTAAGGGTGCAAAGATGAATTGTTTTATGGCATGATCAGGGCTGTTGATGAAAACATGATTATCTTTGGCACGTAGTGCATGGATAATTCATGGTCGTGATACTAAAGAATATCCTTGGCCTGTAGTGTAGGGATGATTTGATGATGTGGATTATTTATTAAGCTAAGCCTCAGCGATAACAGTGATGAAAAGCCTTTTAAATCATAGAAGATAGTAGATTTTATTCTCTACTTGACTCTTCTAATGGATTGCTTGTTCATTGCAGCTTAAACTTGATGTTTGTTATATTTTATCGGTTTAACATCATTGAAGGCTAATGATAATTTATTCTGCATTATCTTAGTCATAATATTTCTTACTGGGCTAGTTGAGCTCACCCTTTCTTTCACTGTTCTCTTCAAGAAATGAGAACGTAGTTGGGACTAGTCGGGGAACAGAGTGACGGTCCAGATGATAGCATTAGTAGTCCTCACTATTCTGTGGAATAGTGTGATAATAAATGTAATGAGGACTCCATTGAGTGTGGATATTGTCTAAATGATAATATCCTTATTAAAACTCCTAGTTTATGCTCTGTCGTATTTTACACGATAGTTGTATAATTAAGTTGTATTTGAATTCTATACCATGTATCTGGCGACTCAGATTGGGTGATGTATACCTAATTTTTGGGGCGTCACCTCTTCCCCTTCGAAAATTCTTTTCCTCACCTTCTCACATTCTACATCGCTACTTTGTGCTTCCTTAATTCTATCCTATAGAGTTGGACGAACCTCCATTGCGAATAACTTCTCATTTGACTTCCTCGGGCTCTTTATCTCGAGTTCCAATCTAGCCATCTCCTTAACTAGCTCCTCTTGAGTTGTTAGCATTGCAAACTTACCACTGCTCTTTCTGCTTAGCGTATTTGCTACCACGTTAGCTTTCCCCGGATGATACAAAATGTCGCAATCGTAATCCTTTATAAGTTCCAACCATCTTCTTTGTCTAACATTCAAATCTTTCTGCATGAAGATATACTTCAGACTTTTATGTTCCGTGTATATTTCACATCTTACACCATATAAATAGTGCCTCCAAATCTTTAGGGCAAATACTACCGCTGCCTATTCCCGGTCATGGGTAGGGTATCCCTTTTCGTAATCCTTCAACTGACGCGACGTGTACGCAATAACTTTACCATGTTGCATAAGCACACAGCCAAGTCATTTGTGTGCCGCATCACTGAAAATCACAAAATCACCTGTATCGTCAGGTAAAGACAACACCGGTGCTTCACTCAGTCTTTTCTTGAGTTCCTTAAAACTTTCTTCACACTTCTCCGTCCAGACAAATTTTATCGACTTCTTTATTAGATTCGTCAAACTTCCTGCTATTTTCGAAAAATCTTGGATAAACCATCGGTAATAGCCTGCCAATCCTAAGAAACTTCTTACTTCAGTCGGTGTCTTCGGTTGTTCCCAATTTTTCACCGCTTCCACCTTTGCTGGATCCACGGAGATTCCGTTCTTGTCGATCACGTGCCCTAGAAATTGAACTTTCTCCAACCAGAACTCGCACTTCAAAAAAATTTCTTATAACTTATCCTTCCTCAACGCCTCCAATACAATTCTTAAACGTTCAGCATGATCTTCCCGAGTCTTGGAATAGATCAGGATATTATCTATGAACACAGCTACGACTTTATCTAAGTATTGCTTGAACAACCGGTTCATCATGTCCATAAATGTTGTCGGCGCGTTCGTTAACCAAAATGACATCACCAGGAACTCGTAGTGTCCATAACGAGTCTTGAATGATGTCTTAGGTACATCTTCCTTCCTCACCTTCAACTGGTGATATCCTGTTCTCAAGTTGATCTTGGAAAAATATTTCGCTCCTTTCAATTGATCGAACAAATCATCTATCCTGGGTAACGGGTACTTGTTCTTGATCGTCACCTTGTTCAGCTCTCGATAGTCTATGCGAAGTCTCATCGACCCATCCTTCTTTTTCACAAATAAAACTGGTGCTACCCAAGGAGACACACTCGATTGAATATATTTCCTATCCAACAATTCCTGCAACTGTACCTGTAACGACCGAGAAATTCAGATCCTTTGTAAAATACTTCTATTTAATTAAATAATGAATAAAATTATATTATTTGTTATTATTATGTGTTAGTAAGATGAATGTCGTTCTATAACCTAGAAACGTCGGAAAGTCGTAGTACTTTAACTACGTGAAGTAATTAAAGTGTTCGAATTTCCAAGATGAAAATAAAAGCTTTCTGAGAAATTTTCTGAAAAACATTATTCATAGATTTCCTCTCGGGAATTATTTTTGAACTTCCGAGAAATACGTAACGTTAGAATATTAAGGTGAGATGGAATATGTAATAATAATTCTAGTATGGAAAACATAATTTTTCGCACGCGGACTGAATTTGAGAACGTTAGGAAAATTAAAGCGTTACGAAGTTATTGTAATGTTCGTAGGATACGTATGTATTGTACGAGGAATGAATACAAGTATGATACGAGGTATTATACGAGTATGTATGAATGATGGTATATCGTATATTATGAACTAGTATACGAGTTAGAATACGAGAATAATACATAACCAATAAGTATAGGGCTTTAAGCCTAAGGAAACGGACTTGTAGGATTATTTAGCAAATTGAATAGTCCAATAGAATTGGATGTGCAAGCCTAAGTGTTTGATAAATGTGAAGCCCAAAGTAATTTAAAGTGAGCCGAAAGCTTAAGTTAAGAAAATTAAATCTAAGCCCAAGATATGATCCAATTGGTAAGCATGATCCATGGGGCAACCCATGGGTGATCTTGGTGACCAAGATATTAATGTGGTGGCCACGAATATGTAATTCAAACTTAAATAAGTTATGAACTTATGAAGAACAATTATGAACTTGTCATATGTTTACCTTAAGAAGTTAGTATGATAATAAGATGTAAGAATGTTGGTTAGAAGACTTAAATCATAATAAGTCATGAGAATTCGAATTTTATGTATTTTATACTTTAATAAGTTATAAGCTCACGAAGAACATATAATGACTTAACATGAAAATAAGTTGATGTAATATGTAAGTTGAGATGTCTATTTGATGGATTGAATCCATTTGGATGATATTCGTCGAATTCGTGAAATTCTCGGAATGGAAGTCAGATTTTGTTATTGAGCTCAAAAATGTTGGTTTTTGATGGAGACAAGTCTTATTTGGCATTATAGAGTTGCGGACTCGAGAAAGTCTGAATTCTGACTTAGAACGAGGAAACTAGCGTTGAACGTTCACGAACGTTTATCGTTTTCGTTAAAAATGGACTTATAGATGAATTTTGAGTTAACGAAGTCGAAATTGTAAAATTCTTGCATGAACATGTAGAGTATGTGATTTTTGAACTATCGGCTTTTGAACGAGCCAATTTGGACTTATAACGAAGAAGTTACGAGCCCGGGAATCCCAGAAAGTTAAAAATTTATGAAATTTATCTGGTGCACAGAGCTGGCGCCGTGGCGCCAGCCCAAGGCCAAATGGGTGGCGCTGCAATGCCGAGCATGGCCGAGAGAAGTTGTGACCTATTGGAGTTTTAAGTCGCGGTCTGACTCAGTAACGCTAGGGACTCTCGCCATTGCCACGAGTCCCGTAAAAGCCATCGAAGTATGGCGCAAGCATCTGCGGCTTAAGTAAGGGAAGCTGGCACCGCAGTGCTAGCCTTAGGGTTTTGACAGTAAAGAATGTTTGTAAGTAGAGCATGAATGGTAATTGATTAACAATGCACTAAAGCTTAATTATAACATTGTAAGGCATATTTAAACCTTAAGTATGATCACTTAAGGTTGAAGTAAGTCAATTATACGTGAACGTAAGAATGACGTAACAGAACGCCAAAACTAATAATAACAAATCTAAGTCATAATTAGATTGAGAAGAAAGGTAAGATTCATTAGAAATCATGTATGTTATTCATGACCTAATGTGTTATGTGATGTTATCATTTACTATAGAAACCTTAAAGACTTAAAGTGCACGTGTAATAACAGTAGCAGACGCTAAAGGAAAGTGTTCTAACCCTTGCTTCAGTTCAATCTAAACAAGCTTTGTGATTCATGTATTCTTACGCATGAACTAATGTCTGATGAAGTCAAAGCAAATTCTTTCGGCTAGACTTAAGATATGTTGGATTTCTTATAATCTATCAAGTACTGTCAATGTTTTACCAAACTATATTAGTGGGGTCTTCAAATGAAGACTGAGTATGCTAAAATGTTTTGTCGTCAATCGACAGCCACGTGAGGTTGCCACAACTTAAACGTACATACATTTAATGAATGTAGTGTTGATCAACATAGAGTACTATAGGCTGATCACCTAGACGTACTCGTAAGTTATGTTGGACATAGTGCAGGGATGTCCTTTTTCAAAGAAATTATGAAATGCTCATGGTCTTGGACCGGAATTGATGTTTTACTGAATATTGTCATTATAAAACGTTTTGAAGGAAAAGAAGTGCTATTTTGAATTATCAATAGTACTTCATAACTATTGTTTAGTTATTGAAGATATATTATTCCTATGTTTCAAACATGTCGTTTAATTAGAATTGTTATACTTGCTGAGCTAGTTATGCTCACTCTTGCTTGAACCATATGAATGCAGCTAAGATCGAACGGACCGAAGGATCCGGGAAGGATAAAGGGAAGTCTAAGGCGAACCCGTAGATTACTTATGTAATAGTATATGTTTGTAATGATAATATTTGATATTATGACAAGAAAAAATGTAACGGTTATAAAGAACCTGGGGAATGGTAATATTATTTCAGAATATTTATATAAGACATATTTGTTCTTTTGAGGCATTTTAATTGAATGTTTGTGTGTCCGGTAGCACCGTGTAACACCATCTGTCGGGTTGGAAGATACCCAGATTTGGGGGCGTCATAGGTTGGTATCTAAGCCTTAGGTTATAAAACTTTAGGGGGGGATTTGAACCTTAAGTCATAACCTTAAGAAAAATTAAAGAAATAAAAGATGGAAATTAACCCTATAAAAATGCATTATATATGTTATGTGTTTTTATTATTCTACTGATGTGAACTAATCAAACTTATTTATGTTGTGGCAGATGTCAGGAGAAAATGGGATGTATATAGACGTACTGGTAGTCAGTGAAGGATCGGTTAATCAAATAGAGATTATACCGAACCCCATAGCAGCAGAGCCTGAAGTTGTAGTTGTTGAGTCTGGAGACTCAGAGAGCCTAGAGCTTATGTTTGTCATCGATGGCATGTTAGAAGAAGAGGTGGATGCAGTGTCCTTTAACCCAGTAGCAATAGCAGCAGAGATGGCTCCAGGGGAGTCAATGATGTCATTGTTTATGTCACTATTGGATAAAAACATCCAGTATTGTAAGGAGGTGAAGGAATTGAAGTAGGAGCTCCATGATGTCTTCGAAGATAAGACAGATGTGGAGTCAATGTGGGAACAATAACATGATGAGAGAGTTTTAGCCAATGACAAGGTCCTTGAGCTGAAATAGGAGGTCTTTGAGCTCAGGGGGGAGCTAAAGACCAAGAAACAGAAGATATGGAGAATGTCTTATATTCATAGGAGTTCTCATGCGGAATTCCAGCAACAAGTAGTTGGCTATCCCATAGAAGCAGGACAAACGCGACATACTATCAGTCGTGATATTATCGTCGGTCTTGCCAAGGTGAATTTTGATAATGCCTTGAGGTAGATGTAATCTATTAGTAGATAGAGTAGTTTAGATATGTAAATATTGTGTATCTAGTAGTGACATAAAACCCTCTTTTGTATATCAAAGGGTAGTCTTTTGTAAAATCCCAATTTTTGAAAAGTAATTACGGGATAATAATGTAATCAGCTTAGGCTGTGTAATGTAACCGATGTAGTATTATACTACAATTAATCAATCAATATAAGCCTTGTTATAGAACATATTGAGTAATAGATGTTTAAGTTATTGGTTAATCTTGAATAATAACTAACTAATAGGAAACGAATAATAGTGAAATGTGTTGTTTATTGTAACAGCAAAATACTGCCAAGAAGAGGACCACGTAATTAAAGCGCTAACGTAAATCAACCGGAGGGATGTCCGGTTAGCCCAATACAGGAATTTGTTAATTTATTAACAGCAACATTCAATAGAAATGGGGCTAATATCCTCGTAAATCCTGGTGTAGTACGAGCTACTACGTTTAAGGATTTCAAGAGTGTGGGTTTGTCGGAGTTCAAAGGAACTACGGACCCTATCGAAGCCCAAACGTGGGTAAAAGAAATCGAGAATGCATTTGTCATAGCAAATGTCGACGAGGGTCAGAAGGTTACCTTCGCAACCTACATGATGAAGGGAGAGGCCACCTTTTGGTGGGAGGCCAACCAGGCTAGGGCTGGGATTGAGAATATCACGTGGGTAAGGTTCAAGGAGATTTTCTTCGAGAACTATTTTCCCACGAGTATGCAGGAGAGAATGGAGATGAGGTTTCTTGATTTGAAATAAGGGGATATGACAGTTCCCCAATACGCTGCCAAGTTTAATGAACTGGCAAGGTTTGCTCCACACCAAGTGGACACCGAGGTTAGGAAAGCTTGATGGTTCGAGCAGGGCTTGAAACCCTGGCTCTATAACCGGATATCTGTGTTCTAAAGTACTTCATTTGGGACCATTTTAGAGAAGGCGATAATCGCAGAAGGTGGTAGCGAGGCTCTAAGCTAGTACCACAAAGACAAGAAGAATAAGGGGAAGGTTGATTGGGGAGTAAAGATTGAAGGAGCCAGCGGGAGTTGCGAGGGATAGAAGTGGAAAGTTTTTAAGTCTGGGAATACCGGAGTGAAGCAAGGAGAACCAAAGAGGAGGATGGAGGCCTGCAAGACCTGTGGGAAGACTCACTTAGGAGTCTGTCTCAAGGGGAAGGCCGTATGTTATATCTGTGGATGGGAGGGGCACATTTTGCCTAATTGTCCAAGTCTAAAGAAGAATCACGGATGCTTTGTGTGTGGGTCAACTGACCACATGGCAAAGAACTGCCCGAAGAAAGGGACGGATGGGAATAAGGGCGTTAATAACGATAAGTTACCTATTGGTGGTCTAGCAACGATGGGTAGACCGATGGCCCATACCATTAATATGACAGTCCAAGATGCAGTTGCATCAGGGGACGTAGTCGCATTCATTATTCCGACCAACGACCTAAATGCTTACGTGTTGTTTGATTCGGGTGGTACTTGTTCATTTATAGCATGTGATTTTGCTAGACGATTAGGATTACTTCCCGAAAAGTTACCTATACCTTTAAATATTAAGGTAACAAACGAAGAGATAATTCCTATTGAAGATATTCATAGGAGTTGTTGTGTAGACATACGGGGTTGTAAATTATCGGTAGATTTGATACCGATAAAGTTAGGAGAATTCAATGTAATTCTTGGAATGGATTGGTTGGTTAACCATGGGGCAATTATAGATTGTCAGAAGAAATGTGTGAATATTAGAACTTTAAGACAACCTCATGTAGTATTTTACGGTAATAGATCGTCAGGACGTTCGTGTTGTCTTACCATGACACAAACTAGGAAATTATTGAGGAAGGGGTGTGTAGGTTATCTGTGCCATGTTGTTGATACCAAGAGAGTGTGGGCGACCATGGAACAAATACCTATAGTGAGTGAATTTATGGATGTATTTCCAAGTGAATTATCGGGTCTTCCACCGGATAGGGAGACCGAGATCGTAATAGACATTGTGCCAGGAGCGGCACCAGTTTCCTGGGAACCGTATCGTATGGTGCCAGTGGTGATGAAAGAGTTAATGGTGCAGTTACAAGAACTGTTGGACAGGAAGTACATTCAACCGAGTGTTTCGTCGTGGGGAGCATCAGTATTGTTTGTCAAGAAGAAGGACGAATCGTTAAGACTTTGTATCGACTACCGAGAGTTGAACAAGTTAACGATAAAGAATAAATACCCATTGCCCAGGATCGATGATCTTTTTGATCAATTGAAAGGGGAAAAGTATTTTTTTAAAATTGATTTGCGAACGGGGTATCATCAGTTGAAGGTTAGGAAGGAGGATGTACCGAAGATGGAATTCAGGACTCGTTATGGTCATTACGAGTTTTTGGTGATGTCATTTGGGTTAACTAATGCACTAACTGCATTTATGGATATGATGAACAGAGTGTTCAAACAATATTTGGACAAGTTCGTTGTGGTGTTTATCGATGACATTCTAGTCTATTCTAAGATGCTAGAAGATCATGCTGAACACCTAAGAATAGTGTTAGAGACACTGAGGAAGGAGAAATTATATGCGAAGTTCACTAAGTGTGAATTTTGGCTAGAAAGGCTACAGTTTTTAGGTCATGTCATTGATAATGAAGGGATTTCAGTAGATCCAGTGAAGGTGGAATCCGTGATGAATTGGGAACAACCGAAAATGCCAACTGAGGTACGGAGTTTCCTAGGGTTAGCGGAATACTATCGGAGATTCATCCAGGATTTTTCGAAGATAGCTACTCCGTTGATTAACTTGACAAGGAAGACAGTGAAATACGCTTGGACTGAGAAATACGAGGACAGTTTTCAAGAAATAAAGAAGAGGTTAAGTGAAGTGCCTGTTTTGTCATTACCCGATGACACAGAAAATTTTGTAGTTTATAGCGATGCTTCGCAAAGAGGACTTGGTTGCGTGCTCATGCAGCATGGCAAGGTCATTGTGTATGCATCAAGGTAGTTGAAGGATTATGGGAAAGTTTACCCTGCTCATGATCTGGAACTGACCGCGGTAGTTTTTGCCTTAAAGATATGGAGGTATTATCTTTATGGAGAGAAATGTTAGATATACACGGACCATAAGAGTCTAAAATATAACTTCACACAGAAGGAGTTAAATATGAGACAGAGGAGATGGTTGGAGTTGATAAAGAATTACGACTGTGAAATCCTGTATCACCCTAGAAAAGCCAATGTAGTTGTCGATGCCTTAAGTAGGAAGGGTTGGGAAAAGTTGTCTACGTTAACAGCTCAAACTGAGTTAATAACAGAGTTGGCTAGGATGGAGATAGAGGTTAAGTTGCCGAATGAATCGGGACAGAGACTGTTTGCAACAGAGATGTAATCTACTATCGTAGAGAGAGTCAAGGAGGTACAACTCAAAACTGATGAGTGTGACCAGATGAAGAAGTGGTTAACCAATGAAAAAGATTTAAAGTATAGTCTTGAAGGAAGAATTTGGGTTCTAAATGAGACGGAATTAAAGGAGCAAGTTTTATAAGAAGCTCATAGTTCAAGGTACTCGATTCATCTTGGTAGCACTAAGATGTATCAAGACCTTCGACAGAGTTTTTGGTGGCCGAACATGAAGAGAGAAATAGCCGAGTATGTGAGTAGGTGCTTGACTTGTCAGAAAGTTAAGGCCAAACATCAACGACCAAGTGGCTTGTTACAGTCATTGGAGATTCCAGATTGGAAGTGGGAGCATATGACGATGGACTTTGTGGTAGGACTTCTGACTACTCAGAAGGGGTATGATGTAATTTGGGTAATAGTGGACCGATTGACGAAGTCGGCTCACTTCTTGCCAATTAGGGTTAAGTATAACTTAGACCAGTTAGCTAAACTTTATGTTAAGGAAGTTATTTCCAGACATGGGGTACCAGTTTTGATTGTGTCAGATCGTGACCCACGATTCACGTCGAACTTTTAGAGGGGTCTGCAAGAACAGTTGGAGACGCAGTTAAATTTGAGTACGACATATCATCCACAAACCGATGGGCAGAGCGAGAGAACAATTCAGACGTTAGAAGATATGTTGAGATCTTGCGTCATGGATTTCAAGGGTAGTTGGGATGATCATCTACCATTAGTAGAGTTTGCGTATAACAACAGTTATCATGCAAGCATAGGTATTCCACCTTACGAAGCCTTGTACGGCAGGAAATGCAGAACATCGTTGTGTTGGCATGAAGTGGGAGAACGCCGAATGCTTGGACCAGAAGTAGTGCAGCAAACAACGAATGTAGTGAAGTTGATACGGATGCATCTCGTAGCAGCACAAGACAGACAAAAGAAGTATGCGGATTTGCATCGAGAAAATAGGGAGTTTGAGGTATGCTCGTATGTATTTCTAATGGTATCTTCTTGAAAAGGAAAGATACGCTTTGAAAAGAAGGGGAAGTTAAGTCCTAGGTTTATAGGACCTTTTGAAGTGTTAAAACGGGTAGGCGAGGTAGCTTATATGGTAGCGTTACCTCCAGACTTAGAACGAATACATAACATGTTTCACGTATCGGTGTTATGTCCTTATAAGCCGGATTATAATCACGTAATAGAGTATGAGCCTATTCTTATCGAGAAGGACTTAACGTATGAAGAGATACCGATTCAAATTATCGATAGAAAAGAGCAAGTTCTGCTGAACAAAGTTATACCTTCCGTGAAGGTGTTACGGAAGAACCACGATGCCGAAGAAGCAACGTGGGAATGGGAAGAAAAGATAAGGAATAATTACCCTCAATTGTTTATATAATGTGAGACAAGATTCTGGGGACAGAATCTTTATAAGGGGGGAAGAATGTAACGACCGAGAAATACGAATCCTTTGTAAAATACTTTTATTTAATTAAATAATGAATAAAATTATATTATTTGTTATTATTATGTGTTAGTAAGATGAATGTCGTTCTATAACCTACAAATGTCGAAAAGTCATAGTATTTTAACTACGTGAAGGAATTAAAGTGTTTGAATTTCCAAGACGAAAATAAAAGCTTTTCGAGAAATTTTTCGAAAAACACTATTCATCGATTTCCGCTCGGGAATTATTTTTGAACTTTCGAGAAATATATAACGTTAGAATATCAAGGTGAGATGGATTATGTAATAATAATTCAAGTATGGAAAACGTAATTTTTCGCACGCATACTTAATTTGAGAACGTTAGGAAAATTAAAGCGTTACGAAGTTATTGTAATGTTCGTAGGATACATATATATTGTACGAGGAATGAATACAAGTGTGATACGAGGTATTATACGAGTATGTATGAATGATGGTATATCGTATATTATGAACTAGTATACGGGTTAGAATACGAGAATAATACATAACCAATACGTATAGGGCTTTAAGCCTAAGGAAATGGACTTGTAGGATTATTTAGCAAATTGAATAGTCCAATAGAATTGGATGTGCAAGCCTAAGTGTTTGATAAATGTGAAGCCCAAAGTAATTTAATGTGAGCCCAAAGCTTAAGTTAAGCAAATTAAATCTAAGCCCAAGATATGATCCATTGGGTAAGCATGATCTATGGGGCAACCCATGGGTGATCTTGGTGACAAAGATATTAATGTGGTGGCCAAGTAAAAGTTGTGTTTAGCAAATAAACTTAGGGCTTAAGTAATGAATAGTAAAGATGTTTGATTAAGGAGGTGGGATGTTTATTGTCTATTATGCCCCAACCTTAGTCATCCTATAAATGGGTAAATACACTTTTCCCCACTCTACTAGAGGTCGATTTACAAATGCATCATCGAACTGTTTTTTTTTACGGTCAACTCACTTAACTATATATTATTTAAAAAAAGTGATTTTTCCGTCTATGTCTGTTAACTATTTGACAGAAAAATGACGTGACAATACGTGGCAGGTGAGAGAAGCTGAGTTGGATAACTAATTAAATTAAATTATACTCAATTCTATAACAAATAATTAAACAAAATATAAATCAATTTAATATACATAACAAATAATTAAATTAAACTAATTAATTAATAATAAAATAAATTAATGAATATTTTTTACAAATATATTTATATAAATTAACAAAATATAAATCAAATAAATATACATAACAAATAATTAAATTAATTAATTAATAATAAAATAAATTAATGAATAATTTTTACAAATGTATTTATATAAATTAATTAATTCATATTTTTTAAAAAATTTAATTTCACTCTAAAAATATAAAATTATCTAATATTTTGAAATTGAAGATATTCTTCTTCTTCTTCTTCTTCTTCTTTACCACCACGACCACCACCACCACCGAACCCATCTACCGCGCCGCCACCACCGACACCTCCAACACCACCACCGTTCTTTCTGTGTTCCCCCGCCACCGTTTCCATCTACCGCCGCCGCCACCACCGACACCTCCGACACCACCTCCTCCTTTGTTGCTAATGCCAGATCTGGTCAGATCTGATTTGATTAATGCAATCAGAGCACTTGAAATCAGAAGCAACAAACCAAACCACCATGGAATCCGGCGACCATGGCGCATGTGTCTAGAGTAGAAATGAAATCCGGCGACTATAGCGCATGTATGGAGCATATATGAAATTCAGCGACCAAACCAGCATGGAGAGGCCTTTTTCAGATCTAGATCTAAACTAACCACCATGGCTGGAGTAGATATGAAAGGATTTTCCTAATTATCAACTTGAAATTAGAGTTTTGATAGTTGAATAAAAATTTAAAAAATATGAATTTATTAATTTTATATAAATATATTTGTAAAAATTACACATTAATATATTTTATTATTAATTACTTTAATTAATATATTTTATTTAATTACTTTATTTGTTTTTTAATATATTTTAATTAATTTAAATATTTGTTAATATATTTAATATTTATTTAATGATTTCATAATATAAATAATAATTATATTAGTTTTCAAAATAAAAATAATAATTAATTTTCAAAATTTTAGTTATATTTTTGAAGTTTAAATTTATTTTATAAATTTTAAATTTTAATTTATGTTTATTATAAAATACTTATGAATAATGTTAAAGACATTACTCAAATTCCAAATTTACCCAAATTTTTTTATTTTAATAATATATATAATATATCTTAATACAAAGTAGTGTGGTAGACATTTATATGTTTTATTACTAATTTTAGTTTTATCTCGAAGAGAGGTTAATTAAATTAATGAATTTAATGAGTTATTTAAATTAAAAGAAAATTATATAATTATGTGTAATTTATATAATTTATTTAAAATTATACAAATATTCATAATTAAAATATAATTTTAATTTTTTTTATTGTAGTACTTTTATTTTGAATGCATTATTTTATTTTATTTATTTGAATTTAATTAATTTAGCATTAAATTTATACAAGTTTTCCATCTAGGCATGCCACATGTATAAAATGTCGACAAAATGGGTTTCTCTCTCACGTTATTCATTAGAGTTTATGCCCTAGAGGCCAATTATTTGATATAATTGCTTAACGTTTTGATATTATATTTGATTGAATAAATAAATGATTTTATTATGGTTTTATTTACTGCGTAATGTAAGACCCCAAATTATTAATAAATAAAATTTAATTTCCTCTTTTTATCATTTTGAAATAGTAAGGGTTGATTTGATTAATGTGGTTAGTTATGGGTAAAATGCGCAAATATTTTAAATAAGCGGTGGTTATAAAATATTCATTGTTGTCGGAAATATTCGTTTGGTCGTGGAATATTCTTGTTGTTTGGGAATATTCGCATTTATTTGCATCGCAGTCTTTAATGGGCCCCATAACTAAAAGCGATTGGATGAAGAAAATGACAAGTATAAGTTGTTTATAAATAATGGCGTAGTTGTTCTGAATTAATCTTTTGGAATACCCAAAGGGTTAAAACACGATGTCTGCGTTGTTGACAAGATGATACGTGGTATTGCACCAATTATTGATTCTTACGTAAAGAAGCACTACTCAATAATTGTTACAGAAGTTACTATTCAAGATTTTATTTTATTGATTCAATAATTGTTGCGTTAATATTTTATATTACCGTTGTTTCAATAATTGTCACTACACAATTTTTTCATTATCGAGCGAATAATTCATATTATCTGAATACTATTATTAGAAAGCATTATTGGCAATGTCTAGAAAGTTCGTCTAAGGAGATGTTTGGTCACCTAATCATTGCTGCCAAGAAGGAGAAATTCTTATTGAAAGCCCCTCTTTCTGAGAACTACACGTTACCAATCTTTGTGATTCTGTAATATTATTTGTGAATAATTAATTATTGATTTATATGCTGAGGAAAATATTGATTTTATGTGGATATAGATGGAGAAAATTTTTAAAGTGACAATTGTTGAAAAATGATATTTTATCTATTCTGATAAAATAATTTATTATTATATTTTAATAATATAATAATGGTGATAGTTTTATAATGAATATGGGATATATGAGTATATGAGGAGGAAGAGTATTTTAGTTGCATTAAATGATTAACACATGTTTTGTGCGTCGGTGGACTCCATTTCTTGACTAAAATTTGATTATAGCCTGTAAAATAGTCCGTTTATGGATTTTGGTCAATTTTTGTTTAGAATTTGGAAAACTCTTCTTCTGTAAAGTTGTAGAGAATTGAATTTCCTATAAAAATATGCGAGATTTGAATTTTCTGATAAAAGGGCTATTTATTATGAATTATTGAAGTTCCGAAATAATTGATTTTTGGAAGTTTTAATTTTTCTTTTAAAAGAAAAACGTTTGTTTTTATTTGGTTGGCTCCACTTGCACATGTTAGTGGCTGATTTCAAATGTATAGAGGTGGGCGTATGAATTTGGTTAATAAATATTATTAATTTATTAAATTTTCTGCTTTGGTGATCTAAGCAGTTTCCTATAAATAGGGTGCTTAGGTTAGAATTAAAAATCACACCAGAAACTACAGATTTCTCTCTCTTCCTCTCTCGATATATTGAGAGTATTCTTGTGAGTATTTTAGTACTTTGAGTATTGCTATATGATGTAAGTTCTTTCAGCACTATATCCAGTATACCAGTCAGAAGTACTATCCTTTTTAGGTAAGGGATGTTATTTTATTCGAAAATGATATTATTTATTCAATATCATTATGTTGAAATATTGGTGGGAACTTTTTATCAAATTTGGAACTTTTTCATGTCGGGGTTACTATTCATGATTTACTATTCATGAGTACTATTCACGAAGCATGATGATTTTTTTTGTGAAATTTCTATCTTTTAGTGTCGGAGTTACTATTCATGTATACGACATTATTCACGTATACGGCACTATTCAAAAATATGGCACTATTCATCGAAAAATGAAATTTTCTTCTTTTTGTCCAAAATATCTATTTTGGATACTAGCTTTGATTGTATTCATATTTTGATCATCCTTGAATTTTACTCCACTATGATTATTTATGAGGTATTTTTGGACATGGAATAGCTGAAGTACGAATCCTTAATATTTATTCTTTTGTTTCATTGGATTCATTTTCTTTAAAATATTTTTCATCATCCTCCGTCCTAAATGATGATATAATTGAATATCTTTGGCTCAGAGTAAAAAGATTAATGATTTCGATGAATATCTTTGGTCCAGTAGTAAAAGATGAGCAGGTTGTTTAGATGAACACGACCAATCGATGAATATCTTTGGCACAGAGTGCAAAGATGAATATTTGATTTCATTATATATTGATTGATGTCACAGGGGATAAAAGATGATTTATGAACTTTTAAATTCATATATAGAAGATAGTAGTTTGCATTCTCTACTTAACTCTTCTAATGAATTATTATTTCCTTCTTGAATATTGATTTAAAACTTGTTGTCTATTGTATTCTATTAGAATTTTTCCTGTTGAAGACTAACGATAATTTGTTTTATATTATCTTAGTCATAATGTTCTTTCTTGGGCTAGTTGAGCTCACCCTTTTCCTTGTTGTTCCATTTTTCTTCTCGGAGGCGAGAATGTAACGAGTACTAGTCGTGGTGTGGAATGATGGTTTTAGAAGTCGTTTTAGTAGTCCTCACCATTTTGTAAAATAATGTATCAATAATTATCTTGAGGACTTATTTGAGTGTGGATATTGTCTAGATGACAATATTTGTATTTAAACTCACAGTTTTTATGTTGTATTAATAAAGTTGTAGTTGTTTCTGTACCATGTATTTTGACGACTCAGAATGGGTGTTGTATACCTATTTTGGGGGCATCACACATAATATAATTGTTAACATAATAAAATTCCTTAGAATAGTGATACAAATTTTATAATTTCAAGTATGTGACTTGAACATGAGATTATAATTACAATTAGTATCATTGTTCTTAAATGTCCCTAGTCGAGTATCATTGTTGATGGGACAACAATGTTGTATTGAGACTAGTATGTGGATTGACTGATGACCAAATCTTATTGGTCATAAATATATGAGATATTAAGTCAATGCATAAGTACATGTTAGAGAACGATGTACTGGACAGACCCACCATGAGAATTCTATATGGAGCATTATACGAAGTGTCATTAGTAATTCTCATAGTGACAATGATGTAATGGTCCTTCGACCTGAAATCGCTATATTACTACACGAGAATTTATTTACTTTGATATCATCAAATGTCACCTTTAATAGGGTGGACTATAAAGGTGATTATTGGGTTCATCATGAATCGTGTGAGAAATATGAGTGATCTAGATGGAATTTAACCATCCTATATATTATGAGAGATATCCATAGGCCTCTTGATTGAGTAGGACTATGAAATGCATGGCCATGCTCAAATAGTGATTTGTTTCATATAGTCTATTCATTGATCAAGAAAACTCAGATTAAATTATGAAGAGTATGACACATTCCATGACTCGAGTTTAATCTAGGATATTAAGGTTAAAAGGATTAAATTACATTAAAACATTGGTCATGAAAAAGGTTGCATCGAATCATCGATCTTATTATTACTTGGGTAGCGGTGATGCATTACTAGATGCCGCAAGCTCGCTTATAATTTTATAATATGATTTTAAAATTATTGCCAACGTAATAATAACCTATAGGGTCACACACATAGAACGTAATTTATAAGGGAATTAATTTAAATTTTAAGGATTTAAATATATTAATATGATTAATAGTATTTAAATCACGAATATAAATTAAAACGATAATTTGTATATATGTATATTAATTAAGTAAGACTTAATTAAGAGATATATATATATATATATATATATATAAATTCGAATTTTATGAAATTATGTTTTGATTAATACCTTTTAACTACTATATATATGATATATAGCAGCCACTTAGGAAGACAATCAAAAACTTACAAACCCTAGCCGCTCTTAGAGAGTGACTAGAGAAAAGTTCGAAAATCTTGTTCCTTTGGTGGCTAGTACCGCAGCTCCTTTTATTGCAGAATCATTCGACGATTTGCGTGCGTTCGTGTGGATACCGTAGAGACGCAGAACCGTGAGGAATTACGTTGGAGATTCGGAGCGTTTAAGAAAATTCAATAATCGGTATAATATCTAAACCACTGAATTAATTGTATTTCGCATGGATCCTGTTTTTAAGGTTTCAGAAATTGCTTTAAAATTTTAATTTCCGCTGTGTGTATCTGTGCCGAAACCCAACAGTGGCAACTTCTATAATTTTTCCATCCAAAGTCAAACAATTTAACGGAATTTGTAACGGTTTGTAAAAAAATTGTAGTTCAGTGAGTCGAATGAAAAAAAATTCAGTTCAATGATTCATTTGTAAACCGAGGTCGAGTACAATGAAGAAAAGTGTATTTAACCCTCCTATAAATAGAGGAATAGTTGGCTCATTTGTTGGTTGTTATTTTCACCAACAAAATAAGTGCTTAAGTGTTAGAGAGAATAAGCAAATATAAGTTAGACTTTCATTTGTTCAAGAAGAAGAAAAGCTAGTTCATCAAGGGTAAGCCTTCTATGTCATATCTTCCAACTCTTCCATAGTATCTTGTTAGAGAAGGGATGAATGATGGTTCATGTATGTTAAGAAGTAAAGGAATTGGATAATCAATGGACTTAAGCCGTACAAGTCATGAATAAGTAATTCAAACTTAAATAAGTTATGAACTTATGAAGAACAATTATGAACTTGTCATATGTTTACCTTAAGAAGTTAGTATGATAATAAGATGTAAGAATGTTGGTTAGAAGACTTAAATCATAATAAGTCATGAGAATTCGAATTTTATGTATTTTATACTTTAATAAGTTATAAGCTCACGAAGAACATATAATGACTTAACATGAAAATAAGTTGATGTAATATGTAAGTTGAGATGTCTATTTGATGGATTGAATCCATTTGGAACAATGAACAAATCATAAGTAACCAAGTTGTGCCGGAATTCTCACGATTGGACGATAATTGTCGAATTCTTGAAATTCTCGGAATGGAAGTCGGATTTTGTTATTGAGCTCGAAAACGTTGGTTTTCGATGGAGATAAGTCTTATTTGGCATTATAGAGTTGCAAACTCGAGAATGACCGAATTCCGACTTAGAACGTGGAAACGAGCGTTGAACATAAACATATACTATTTATATAATACATTTTACACACTTTTCCCCAAGGTCGAGTAACCTTAACTTATACATAATTCATAACTTATTTGACTTACAATATCATTAATATCATATAATATTATTACAAATCTAATCGCACATATTAACTTTACGCTGGAACTGTCTTTAACCTTTCCTTGTATCCGACGTATTCGCCTTAATCTGCAATGTTTTATCATGATATAGTAAGGGTGAGCATAAGATTGCCCAGCAAGTTTAAGTTCAATAATTTAACGATATATCATGATTAAAAGGATTTGAATAATAAGCTGGCTATAATTCAACAATATAATTATGAACTAGCACGAACAAACTTTTGACTAAACAAGTATTATACATGAACAAATATATCTGGACCGAAGGGTAATGAAGGTGATCAGCCTTTCATACCTGACTTATACATGCAATATGTACAGAGTACAATTCTACAATGGCAATCAACAATGATTATCCATAAGCATATCTGAATGAAACAACTCTTAGTAGAATTAAGTAAAAACTTGCCTGAACCGTTAATTACTGCTACACAATTTATAACGCTTTATCCAAAGACCTAATATTTGTAATATAGATCTCGAATATTAGAACAATATCATCATAATATAATACTATTATATATATAGATATACATAGAATAACCAAAACACATAACATATAACATATAACCATATCAGTCTATAACACATATAAGACTCCGTATCAAGTCAAACTATTGCTGTTTGAGTTGAACCCGACACAAATCTGACATCCCAACGATCTAGTTGGACAATTCTCGAGTTCAAGTTCAATCAAACTCTAGCTAAACACTTAACCAATATCTAAGATAATTTATTAACAGTCGAAATATTTTTCGTAAGCTCGTAATAATTTTTAAATAATTATTACTATTTATCAGGAATTTTCCATTATTAATATCGTATTTAAATGAATTAAATACCACATAATTCTTTTATCATTAATATTTATTTATTATCAAATATTAATGAAATATATATCAAAATATTATAATATATTTATAATATCACAAAGTATTTTTAATACCTTAAAATCACATTTATATGATTTTTAAATGATTAAATTCATTATCCGATAATTTCTTTTAATATTAAAATATTAACATTTTCATGAAAAATATCAAAAGTTATATTTTATAACTTAAAAATAATTTTATAACACTTAAATCATTTTTATATGATTTTTAAAACATTAATTCTATTTTTCTATAATTTATTTAATATATTTATTAAATAAACTAATTATCATTATTATTAATTAATTAGTGAAATTCATCACAAAATATTAAAAGTCACCGAAAAATATCTTTAAATATTTTCTTATACCATAATATTATTTTTCATGATTTTTATGTATTAAAATCATTTTAAATAATTTATTTATTATTATAATTAAATAAATTAAATACCATTTATATTCCAAAAATATTAAATATTTATGAAATATACTCAAAATAATTAAAAACTATTTTTCTAACTTTAAAATAATTTTTCGTAATTTATTATATATTTTTAATAATTAAAAATCATTTTTATCAATTTATTAATTAAAATAATTAATTTTCAAAAAATATTAATTACAAAAAAGCCCTATAGCGATAAACCCGTCGCTATAGGTGTTCTTGAGCTGCCCAGAATGTTCATAGTCAGTTAACAAGGTGACTTGTTTGACTCAAATTAGAACAGTGTTCATGTTGGTTTCTGGGAAGCTACTGTGGTTATAATTGTAGTACAGATGTAATACTACATTAACCAACAAATTTCATGGTCATAACATATCACAACTGAGAGATTCAAGCGTCCAAAATTTCTGACAACGATGTTCTTCATTTCTGGGTTTTCCAGAAAATGAAGAACAGTCGACGGTACAAGTTTTCGATCGTCATAACTTGTATCCTGTATCTTGTTTGGGTGAAATATTGGTTCAATACTATAGTTGTGATGTCAGGGTACAATTACATAACTACAGATCGGTCTAACAACAACATAGATGAACAATTAAGGCTGGTCAAACCTCACCCCAAAAATCGACTGATGAAGATCTGGGTTACCCAGAATCTTCATCCGGCGTGATGGTCAACGCCTATTTGACCCACAATTTCTATGATTATGTTCATGATCTGTGAGTTCTATAAGCATGAGCATGAAGCCTAAATGTCATTCTACAATTATATTACACAAAAATGGCCAGATCGCTTCACAGAAGGAAGATCAGAGACCATCAAAAGGTTGTCAGATGCTTCTGGAATTCTGGGCTTCCCAGGATTCATTTTTCTGTGAACGGTCAACGGATTTTGACCACGTATAACTTCTAATCTATACATGATATGAACATGTTTCCAGTTATAGATCATAGTCCACATGACATATTACAGATATATAACTTAAAACAAGATAAATCAAAAACAGAAAGAGATCTACAGCCACTGACATTAGCTTGTCAGGTGACATTTTTAGGGTTCTAAGTCAGTTTCAAAAATCTTGATTTCGTGCATCTACATGATATGGATCCATGATCCACTAACCTAGATCATTCAAAGACACCCTCTAACACATATCTAGCCAATCATTAACATAAAATCATGTGATTTACAAAAATTAGGGTTTATACCTCATTCATGCTTGATCTTTAATTTTGATCTATAGATCTGTTTTTGGATTGCTAGAGCTTGATCATGGTTTGGTTTCTCACTATTTCTCACTCTAAGTCCTGAAATTCTAGAGAGAGAGGGTCTTGGGGGAAATGAGAACTAAATTAGCCCATTTCTCTCTTTTAATCTATTTATTTGATGACATACTATGTATGATCTTGATGATTTCGGCTGGAATGGCTAAGATTTGAGCACATGGGAAATATATTAGATCACCCACTCAATATTATGGCTAGATATACGAGCAACCTTCTATAAAGCATCAAAGTGTAAAATAGTCTTTTTTCTTTTTATTTTAATGGCAAACTTGTCAAATGATCCTAACCCTTAGGATTTAGGGTTTGGAACCCTTAGGGATTTAGGGTTTGGAAATCCTTAGGGTTTGAACCCTTTAGGTTTGCAATTTAGTTTCTAACATTTCCGAATTTCGGTTTTCAAAATAAGAAAATTAATATTTCTAAATTATAATTATAATTTTCTAATAATTTTAAAATTTACTAATCATAATTTAAATCTTGCTAATTATGATTAGGATTTCCTAATTAAAATTGCTAATTAAGTAATTGGGGTCAAAATTGTACATTAGGGTTTATAACCCAAAAATTAGGGTTTCTAATAGAAAAATAATTTTCTAATTTGATATTATATTTCGTAATTAGATTAGGATTTTCTAATTACTTATAACTTAAAAATTAGGATTAATATTTCCTAATTAACATTAAAATTATTAAATTAACACTTAGGTTTTTTCCTATTTAAAAATTAGGGTTCCTAAACTAGAAATTAGGGTTTCAAATTTTGAAATTAGGGTTTTCTAACCAATTTGTTAAGATTAACCCTAATTAATCTTATACTTATTTGCACTTACGCCATTAAGTTCCCAAGTTAGGGTTTTAAACTTCTGAATTAGGGTTTCGGATTCTCGGAACTGAAATTATGGTTTCTAGAACCGGTTTCTAGGGTTTCTTATAATTCGCTAGGGTTTTCTAACCGAACGTTGACGTTCTTAATATATACTTAGGGTTTGTCACAGATATCATTTATCTGGTCAACCCTTGACCCTTAACCACATCATATACATATATATATATATACATATATTCAACATATTCATTATTCATCTTAATCCTCGAATAATTCACCTAAATCCTTCACAGAATTTTGAAATCCTCAAAATTCCTTCTCAAAAATATCAAACACATACACTTATTTTATGTCTAGGTTCTAATATTGAACCTTAAATCAATTAATCAAAATTTTAAAAATTTTCTAAATTCTCGGGTTGTCACATTCACCCCTTTTTCTCAAAATTTCGTCCCTGAAATTTACCTTACACCGTTCATTCTCATCATCACATGCTACCCAATACATTCTTCACAAGAATAAAATTTTTGAAATTGTGCTGAGGGGTTTTACAGACTATTGTCTGTCATTTTCGAAAAGGTTATATGAAAATTCATCTGTAAACCATCTTACCCTGAAGACACAGAGGGTGATTAACCCAGTATGCCCAGAACTGGCCCAATATTACTAGTTTTATCTGTTTCTCGTATCCGCCTTGGGCGCATAAACTTTTACCTCAGTCTTATTGGATTCCGCACCAAAAAAATTTAGTTCGGGAAAGTTTTCAAAGAACTCTTACAGTTTTCATAAACATTGGTCTAGCTGAATCAAATAGCGTAGACTCATATCAATAATTCAATTCAATCAAATTATTTAGGTGTAGCCAAACCCCATTAGCAAATTAATTTTTTTTAAAATATTTTTGAGAATGACATCATGATGTCGTACTGCATTAACAGTCCATTCGAGGATGTCGTCAATGAGTGACTTTGTCATAACACATCATACAATAGTAGAACAATGATTTTCAAATCGAATTCACACTAAGTATTCCTGCATTTACAACTCTATCAACTTTTATCATCCCTGCACCAGGTTACATGGTACATGAGTGATAAATAAAAGAAATTTTGATATTTCAAATCATTTGCGTCTAACTGAAATAAGTAGCATAGACTATACTTTAAACCGTTTCATAAATGATTACGAGTCTACATATTTTTAATTTTTTTTGAAAAGCACATAGTGCTTATTTAGCTTGATGTCAAAATTTCGAAGTCTAGCATAGCTAGGAGTTTTGGAAAACTTATGTCTCCACTAATAATCATTGGCTTAACAATCTATATATTCCTATAATCTTTAATACTACATTTACACACAACTATACCCAGTTCGTCAAACCACACTTATGAGTTCATTAATTTGCCATAATCATATGAGTTTAAGAACTTATCCTAGTCTGACCTTTGGCGTCCATTCGCTGAGGGGTTCATAAACATTTCATATAACTATGAATCAAGAATGTCACATAAGTATGAGTTTTAAGAACTCGTACTTAACCTTATATTCTCAACCTATAACCTATCTATCTGATATACACATGAGAAATGAATCACCCTCTTAACATACATATAGCAAATAGCGCGACACAGACATCCCAGTAATTATCCTAACTCTCTTCTCCGTACGAATTTCATTTAATCTGTATTCATAATCCTTTCCTGAATATATACCAATTCATAGTACAACTGATATTCAGCAATCTTGTTGCAAACTGTTCAATTATTCGCTTGATTCTTCTCCCTGCTATCACCTTATCAGATCACGGGGTGATCTCATCATATATATTACAATTCATTTCTATATCTTGATCGTTTTGTTTTACGATCTCCTATCACTGTACTTTTATTCTTTTCAACTCTATCTATTCACCACTACTGTTCAACTTTATTATCAGAGTTAGGGAACTCTGCATCTTTATAACTCGCCGAGATTCATCTTTGAATCTTACCGACCAACTAAATCTATGTGAGTTAGTACTTATCCTAATCACTGCGGTTATTAGTCTCAGGTATTCCTACCTAAGGTTCATAACCAACAGCTCTGATACCAACTGTGAGGGCCTCGAATTCGGGTCCCGAATCACCTCAGATCTGGTACAATCATTCTAACACTATTGCAGAAGATATAAACATAAATTGTTCATACAATACATTTCACACACTTTTCCCCAAGGTCGATTAACCTTAACTTATACATGATTCATAACTCATTTGAATTACAATATCATTAATATCAGACAATACTATTACAAATCTAATCGCACACATTAACGTTATGATGGAACTGTCTTTAACCTTTCCTTGTATCCGACGTATTCGCCTTAATCTGCAATGTTTTATCATGATATAGGAAGGGTGAGCATAAGATTGCCTAGCAAGTTTAAGTTCAATAATTTAACGATATATCATAATTGAAAGAATTTGAATAATAAGTTGGCTATAATTCAACAATATAATTGTGAACTAGCACGAACAAACTTTTGACTGAACAAGTATTATACATGAACAAATATATCTGGATCGAAGGGTAATGAAGGTGATCAGCCTTTCATACATGACTTATACATGCAATATGTACTGAGTGCAATTCTACAATGGCAATCAACAATGATTATCCATAAGCATATCTGAATGAAACAACTCTTAGTAGACTTAAGTAAAAACTTGTCTGAACCGTTGATTACTGCTATGTAATTTATAACGCTTTATCCGAAGACCAAATATTAGTAATATAGATCTCCAATATTAGAATAATATCATCACAATATAATATTATTATATATATAGATATACATAGAATAACTTAAACACATAACACATTACCATATCAGTCTATAACACATAGAAGACTCGGTATCAAGTCAAACTATTGCAGTTTGAGTTGAACCCGACACAAATCTGACATCCCGACGGTCTAGTCGGACAATTCTCGAGTTTAAGTTCAATTAAACTATGCCTAAACACTTAACCATTATCTAAGATAATTTATTAACAGTCAAAATATTTTTCGTAAGCTTGTAATAATTTTTAAATAATTATTACTATTTATCAGGAATTTTCCATTATTAATATCGTATTTAAATGAATTAAATACCACATAATTCTTTTATCATTAACATTTATTTATTATCAAATATTAATGAAATACATGCTATAATATTATAATATATTTATAATATCACAAAGTATTTTAATACCTTAAAATCACATGTATATTGTTTTTAAATGATTACATTAATTATCCTAGTAATTGCTTTTAATATTAAAATATTAATATTTTCATGACAAAATATCAAAAGTTATATTTTATAACTTCAAATATTTTTATAACACTTAAATCATTTTTATATGATTTTTAAAACATTAATTCTATTTTTCTATAATTTATTTAATATATTTATTAAATAAACTAATTATCATTAATATTAATTAATTAGTGAACTTCATCACAAAATATTAAAAGTCACTTAAAATATCTTTAAATATTTTTTTATACCATAATATTATTTTTTATGATTTTTCATGTATTAAAATCATTTTTAAATAATTTATTTAATATTATAATTAAATAAATTAAATACCATTTATATTCCAAAAATATTAAATATTTATGAAATATGCTCAAAATAATTAAAAACTATTTTTCAGACTTTAAAATAATTTTTCATAATTTATTATGTATTTTTAATAATTAAAAATCATTTTTATCTATTTATTAATTAAAATAATTAATTTTCAGAAAATATTAATTACAAAAAGGCCCTATAGCGACAGACCCATCACTATAGGTGTTCTTGAGTGTTCTTGAGCTGCCCAGAATGTCCATAATCAGTTAACAAGGTGACTTGTTTGACTCAAATTAAAACAGTGTTCATGTTGGTTTTTGGGAAGCTACTGGGGTTATAATTGTAGTACGGATGTAATACTACATTAACCAACAAATTTCGTGGTCATAACATATCACAACTGAGAGATTCAAGCGTCCAAAATTTCTGACAACGTTGTTCTTCATTTCTAGGTTTTCCAGAAAATGAAGAACAGTCGAGGGTACTAGTTTTCGATCGTCATAACTTGTATCTTGTATCTTGTTTGGGTGAAATATTGGTTCAATACTATAGTCGTGATGTCAAGGTTCAACTACGTAACTACAGATCGGTCTAACAACAACACATATGAACAATTAAGGTTGGTCAAACCTCGCCCCAAAAATCGGCTGATGAAGATCTGGGTTACCCAGAATCTTCATCCGGCGTGATGGTCAACGCCTGTTTGACCAACAATTTCTATGATTCTGCTCATGATCTATGAGTTCTATAAGCATGAGCATGAAGCCTAAATGTCATTCTACAATTATATTACACAAAAAATGGCTATATCGCTTAACAGAAGGAAGATTAGAGACCATCAAAAGGTTGTCAGACGCTTCTGGAATTCTGGGCTGCCCAGAATTCATTTTTTCGTGAACGGTCAACGGGTTTTGACCATGTATAACGTCTAATCTATACATGATAAGAACATGTTTCTAGTTACAGATCATACTCCACATGACATACTACAGATATATAACTTAAAACAAGAAAAATAAAAAACAGAAAGAGATCTACGGCCAATGACATTAGCTTGTCAGGTGACATTTTTAGGGTTCTAAGTCAGTTTCAAAAATCTTGATTTCGTGCATCTACATGATATGGATCCATGATCCACTAACCCAGATCATTCAAACACACCCTCTAACACATATCTAGCAAGTCATTAACATAAAATCATGTGATTTACAAAAATTAGGGTCTATACCTCATTCATGCTTGATCTTTGATTCTGATCTATGGATCTGTTTTTGGATTGCTAGAGCTTGATCATGGTTTGGTTTCTCACTCTTTCTCACTCTAAGTCCCGAAATTCTAGAGAGAGAGGGTCTTCGGAGAAATGAGAATTAAATTAGCCCATTTCTCTCTCTTAATCTATTTATTTGTTGACATGCAATGTATGATCTTGATGATTTCGGCTGGAATGGCTGAGATTTGAGCACATGGGAAATATATTAGATCACCCACTCAATATTATGGCTAGATATACAAGCAACCTTCTATAATGCATTAAAGGGTAAAATAGTCTTTTTGCTTTTTATTTTAATGGCAAATTTGTCAAATGCTCCTAAACCTTAGGGTTTAGGGTTTAGAAATCCTTAGGGTTTAAACCCTTTAGGTTTGCAATTTAGTTTCAAATATTTTCGAATTTCGGTTTTCAAAATAGAAAATTAATATTTCTAAATTATAATTGTAATTTTTTAATTATATTAAAATTTATTAATCATAATTTAAATCTTGCTAAGCAGGATTAATATTTCCTAATTAAAATTGCTAATTAAGCAATTAGTGCCAAAATTGTACATTAGGGTTTATAACCCAAAAATTAGGGTTTCTAATAGAAAAATAATTTTCTAATTTAGAAATTAGATTTAAGTAATTAGATTAGGGTTTTCTAATTACTTATAACTTGAAAATTAGGATAAATATTTCCTAATTAACATTAAAATTATTAAATTAACACTTAGGTTTTTCCCTAATTATAAATTAGGGTTCCTAAACCAGAAATTAGGGTTTCAAATTTTGAAATTAGTATTTTCTAACTAATTTGTTAAGATTAACCCTAATTAATCTTATACTTATTTGCACTTACGCTATTAAGTTCACAATTTAGGGTTTTGGATTCATGGAACTGAAATTAGGGTTTCCAGAACCGGTTTCTAGGGTTTCTTATAATTCGCTAGTGTTTTCTAACCGAACGTTGACGTTCTTAATATATACTTAGGGTTTGTCACAGATATCGTTTATCTGGTCAACCCTTAACCCTTAACCACATATTGTACACATATACACAGAACATATTCACGTATTCCCTTAATCCTGAATAATTCACCTAAATCCTTCACAGAATTTTGAAATCCTCAAAATTCCTTCTCAAAAATATCAAACGCATACACTTATTTTATGTCTAGGTACTAATATTGAACCTTAAATCAATTAATTAAAATTTTAAAAATTTTCTAAATTCTCGAGTTGTCACATTTTCCTCTCTTCAGTGTCAACCTGATGAGGCGCGAACCTCGCCATCTTGTTGAACTTCGTAGCGTATTGAGGTATTATCATGTTGTCTTTCTTAAGCTCCAGGAATCGCATCTCCATGCAACTCTGCATACTCACAAGAAATTATTTTTCGAAGAAATTCTTCTTAAACCCCTCCCACGGTATTACACCTTCACCAGCCTCTGTCTAGTTTTCCTCCCACCAGAAGTTGGCTTCGCCCTTCAGCATATATGTGGCGAAGATTGTCTCCTGTTCATCTCCAACTCGGGCGATAGCGAACACCTTTTCCATTTCCTTGATCCATGTCTGGGCTTCGATGGGTTCGGTGGTTCCTTTGAACTCAAGGGGTCACGCGCTCTTGATGTCCTTAACGTGTGCCATTTGGGCCGCTAGAGGGTTATTGGTATTTGGTGTTCGATTCTGAAGCACCCCCACTAACATGTCCACGAATTGTTGCATGGGGTTCAGTGGATCCCCAACATTAACGCCTGACCCCTCTAGTGTTTGACGACGTCTTCTTCTAACCATCTTTCTGTTTAAATAAACTTAATATTATCATCTTATAACTTTCTCTACAGCATTTATAATTCATATAAAACTTAATCATCACATCACATATTTAAATAAAAGCATATTTATTTATTAACCATAATAACAAAGTATCTCATCATCTTATGGTATTAAGCCATTTGCATCACTTTAAACCAAAGTACTTGGTAAAAACCGAAACCAAGTTTTATTTCATAGCTAAGCGTTCTAAACTCTAATAGTAAAAGTTCATCACGAATTAACTAAAGACCCCACCTATTGGCGTCTTCATGCTCTTCATCCGCCATCTCCAGCACCAGCCCACGACTTATGGCATGTCTAGATCGGTACTTCTCCCGTGGAAAGTGAAACACCCTATGTTGAAACCTCCCACGTGCTAACTTAAATGTGTACTTCATCCTTTCCATCCTAACCTTCTTATCTCTCACTTCACCTTCTAACTCGCCTATTAGTTTCTCGGCCCGAGCACGACCTCTCTTCTAATCTCCCCAGAATGTTGTAATAATCTGCTTGTCAGTTTGGAGACTCTGTATCCTCGACTCTAACCCATTAATGGTATGTCCCAAGTAGGTCGTAATAGCTTCTTTCTCATTCTCCAACCTATTCGCCTTCTGGTCTGATGCCCGCAGCTTGTTAGCCAAATCCCCATTCTTAATTACCAGGTGATGCACCAATTCCTCAAGAAATTCTGCAGCCTGCTGCTACACCTGATATAGCTCCTCCAACTCATGGACTTTGTCGTCCAACTCTATAATCCTATTCATCAACTCATCCTACAAAGTATCCTCAGGTGCTTCTTCGGAGTCTTCCTCGGGTTCCTCTTCCTCTTTAGGATACTCACTGGTCTCGAAGTCACCGCCGCTTCGATTTATAAAGCTCAGTACAATCGTCACCAATCACGACTCACAACGTGGATATCTCTAACCTCCTTTTCTCCTGACATCCTTCAATCAAGACAAAATAACTCGGTTAGTAGTTTAAAATAGATGTGTTTTGTTTTTAGAAAAATAGATTTGACACAACCCCTAGGACTCTACGTGAGTTCATCTCCTTATTTCCTCCACTAACTTCCCTAAGGTTATAGTCTAAGGTTCCCCACCTAAGGTTTATAACCTATTGCTTTGATAGCAACTTATGACGCCCCCAAATCCGTGTAACATCGATTACAGGACATGATGTTCACGATACAACATACATAAGTATCTAACTACATAAACTCCAGAAATAATAATAATAATAATAATAATAATAATAATAATAATAATAATAATAATAACTATTACCTACTAATTCAAATAAAATCCCAAAGTCTTTACAACCTTAAATAAACTAAAACTTAAGCTTAGCGTTTATCGCTACATTACATCATATGCGGAAATATAACTTATTACATAAATAACTCTCATCATATCATCTTAGGCTTCCCCTTGTCCTTGCCTGAGCCCTCAACGTTGTCAGCCCTAACTGAAAGGTTTAAGCAAGAATGAGCACAAATTGCCCAGCAAGTATATAAAGTAGTATGGAAACATACATCAGGAGTAAAAGCATTTGTATGAATATTTCTCAACAGTTGAAATAATTATCAAAAGATAAACATGAATATGAAGATAAGAGTTCTGGAATTCTCAATAGCATACTAAGGGGTGTTAGATACCCTGAACATTATTTTGTTTCATCGAAAACCATCAAACGGTTTAATAATCAAATAGATTGTAAACAGTCTCTGCAAGTACTCTAGGTGATCAGCCTATCGTACCCTACGTTGTGCACAAGTATAAAATTTAACTGCATAAGCATAAATGGGACTATAAGCCTGACATCTGTTTGCCCAATTATTCAGGTTGTTCATCTTAGTATTCATGCGGGACCGCACCAAAGCAATTTGGATTGGTAAACATTAAATAGCTTCAAAGGATTTGAATGGGTCAAATGTTATATCATTTATCATTAATAATATCTAGCCGAAACAAAAAGCCAGAAAGCATACTTGGAAACAGTTCGTTAAAGAAATAAAACTTTAAAGTATAGCAGTTGCAATACTAATTGAGTAATCATCAATAACACGTGCAAAGAGATTGCAGTTGTATAATTTTACGTCAAAGGAACTTGTACGAAAAAGTAAATAGCACAAGTCTAATACTAACCCTCACTGCAAGAGGGTTAGTGCCTTCTTGATGCACCTTATCTTGGTTATTGATCAGTGGTGACTCAACGGTCTCATGTGCTCCATTGCTTATCTCAACATCTTCAGATTCCATTTTACTGTCACAAAACAATGGTTAATTGACATGCCACATATTATCCCTATATTCTGACCGGCCAATTAAATAACAAATAAGCTTAGGTAGGACACACTAGCGAAGGATTTACTCATCTCTCCCCTCCTAGTTCTATTCCCCGATCTCCGCCAGAGACCATATCCCTAAGCTTTGATAACAACTGTGACGCCCCCAAAATAGGTATACATCACCCATTCTGAGTCACCAATTACATGGTACAGAAACAACTACAACTTCATTAATACAATTGTCGTGCAAAATACGGCAACACATAAACTGTGAGTTTAAATACAAATATTATCTTCTAGACAATATCCACACTCAAATAAGTCCTCATTACAGTTATTGATACACTATTTTACAAAATAGTGAGGAATACTAAAACAACTATCTTGAACTATCACTCCACACCCCGACTAGTTCCCGCTATATTTTCGTCTCCTAAGAAGAAAAATGGAACAAAAAGGAAAAGGGTGAGCTCAACTAGCCCAGTAAAGAATATTATGACTAAGATAATGTACAACAAATTATCCTTAGTCTTCAACAGGGAAAAATCTGATAGAATACAATAGACAACAAGTTTTAGATCAACAACTGCAGCAGAAACAACAATTCATTAGAAGAGTTAAGTAGAGATTGAAATCTACTATCATATATGAATTTAGAAGTCCATCATGAATATTTTATCCCTATAACATCAATCAAATATACATCTTGAATCAAATACTCATCTTTGCACTACGGGCCAAAGATATTCATCTGTATCACCAGTTGGTCATGTTCATCTTAACACCTGTTCATCTTTGCACTACAGGCCAAAGATATTTATCAAAAAATCATTCAACTTTGCACCACAGGCCAAAGATATTCAGTAATATCATCATTTAGGACTGAGGATGATGAAGAATAGTTTTAAAGAAACTAATCCAGTGAAATAAAAATACAAAGATTAAGGATTCATACTTTAAACAATCCGAGTTCAAAAATACTTCTTAATAAACCATAGTGGAGTAAAATTCAAGAATGAAGATCAATCCGTCTTGAGGTATTCAGGACTGTAATGTCCTGTAATGTCCACTCGGATTTTGAGAAGTGCAATCCGGGCATCCGTTTTGAGGTATTCAGAACTTATTTCGGATCGCCGTTGTCGAGAGTTGTACGATGGCATGGGATTAGAGTTTGTACGAAGTCATTGAAGATGGGATGATGCCCTCCGGTCTTCAAGCTTCAACTTTCATCCGTTACCCCGCACAATAGTCACTCGGGATTGGTTAGCCTTGTGGCCCATCGTTACGTAGAGACGTGACATGGCATCATTTTGGACAAGATGGCGATATTGCCCCTCACCGGTGTTGGATTGGGCCGATAAAGCAGACGTTGCTCAGACTTCGCTGAGATTGGACTGCTGTATTTGTTGAAGGTCCTCATTGTCATCTTTGAGGTGTGTCTGTGTTCCCGATGTTATTGCCGGGTTGGTACATTGTATCTCGTTGTGAGTGCCGAGATTGAAGCTGATGGCATTTGAAACAAGCATTTCAGGGGTTATCTCCAAAACTGCATTCCTTGGGGTTATCACCAAGGTTGGTAGCTATTCCCATGGTTGGGACTGAGACTGGATACCTCGGGGTCATCTCCGAGATTAATCGGTCTTCTCCGGTGTGAGTTCCGGTATTGTATCTGTAGGCCTTGGGGTTACATCCGAGGTTGAAATCGTTACTCCCAGATTGCGATCCGGGGTTGATGCTGCACTTCCGGTAGTATCCAGTATGGATTTGGATTGTCTTTCAGGGTTCTCTCTTAAAAGACGAATCTGTCCTCCTACAATGTTAGTAACAGTAGTACAGAAAATTTCAAGTGTCTACAACTACTAAATCGACATTCTAGACGTCATGGGACTATCCGTTTTGTCAAATTAGTCTCCGATATTTATGGTTGACTTTTTACCCAAAAAGTCAACCGGTTGACTTTGACCAAAAAGTCAACCGCGACATATTTTGTGGTTACATTTTATTTTGACTAATCTCGACGTTCCGGACTCCAATACGCAGTCCACGTCTCTAAATTCCACTCCAAAATCAATCTCATATTTTAATCCCCTCCCACGCAATTAATCAATTTAATTACATAACTAATTCAAATAGTTAAATTAATCTAAACTAAATATTTAAATATACCTCATCCCAGAACTTAAAATAAAACATGTATGTATAACACATATACATCTAATAATAGAAATCACACAAGAGTTCCACATAAATTCATTTATTGATAATTAGTAAATTACATAATAATCTCGGATATTACATTAATGGGGTTGTGTAATCTATTCTATATCACATAAAAGTGGTTGTATAGTGATCAAAATCGTAAGAATGTGTTGAAAGTTGAAGATTAGAGTTTTGGTTGAAAAATATATGTTTTGGTCAACGTTAAGACTAAAATTGATGATGAATTAGTGATGGAAACCTTAAATTGATAGTAGGTGTTGTTAATACATTGAAAAAGGAAAACAATTAAAGTTGAATGGATTGATTTGGTTAAGAATTGAGTCCGTAGTGGTTTATCATACTAAACATGTTAAACATGAAAAATAGAGTATAAACTTTAAGTTTGGGTCAAGATGTTGGTTTGTTAATGTTCTAAGAATTGATTGAAATTTTGGTATGTTGTAGTTCTATGAATTACGAATCCATAGAATAAAAAATGAACTAATTTGAATGTGTATAAATTGAGTTATGAAGATTATAAGGAGGAAAGGGTTAGAAAATTAGCAAGAACAACAAAATTGGGATAAAATTGTGTAGAATTCTGCTATTGGGTGCAGCTACGCTACCCACAAGGTTATTTGGGGCGCAGCTGCACCAGAATAGTAGTTAGACGGGACTATTTTACCTCCTGTAGTAAAATGACCATAACCTTTTTATATGAACTTTGATTGAGGCAATTAAAGATGATTCAGAAAGATAACGAGTAGACCTACAACTTTTAATTTTTAAGTTTTATGATTTGATGTTGATAGTAGGGATCAAAATGGCCATCTTTTGGACTCATGTGTATTCGGAGGCAATCGAAGGGCGTCGGGCATGCACGTATTCAAGTGAAGTGCTTCTTACGATAAAAGATGTTGTTCTAGCTTATAAGACATGAATATTATGAAATATAATGATGTTTAACATTAATCAATGATGTTTTCGACAAGTTGTATGAGCATGTTAAGCGTACGCAAGAGGGACGAATCGGGTGTGCGACGAATGAACGTCGAAACGCCGTGCCAAGTGTTAATGAACTTAAAAAGTGTTTTAATTGAAATGAGATGAAAATTATAAGATATGGAATGTGGTTAATAAAAAACAATAAGGAGTCCTCGCAAAACTTAAATACTTGAATGAACTTCTAGTATGATTAAGAAGAAATATAGTGAGATATAAGTCGAAAGTTAGCACAATCAAATTGAACATTGTGTATTAATTAATAAGAAGGGTTATGGGATGTAGAGTAAAGTTTACATTACAACTAATATATGTTTCTACGTGACTAATAGTTGGTGTGCATGATTATATAATTGTGTAGGACACGTGAGGTGCAAATAGTTGTAAGCTGTTAATCTGTTATTGGTAAACGGTGATTAAGGAAAGTCTTTTAGTTACTATTTGTTATGTGAACTTGATGATGAATTATTTTAAATCTGTATTACAAAGAACATGATGTATTACTTATGTTGTAAGTGTCAAATGTTAAAGTCATCTTATGACTACATCGGTTGAGTAAGGAATGTTGATTGAGTTATGGAACTCAAATCTTTATTTGATATATGATATACAACATGCATAATGTGTTTAGACAGATGTTTATAATGTAAAAGATGAGCATGTTATTTATGTGCTACGTGTTGCATGAAAACTGTTAGATTTGTTGGTCTGTCAAGCTCAATATAGCAAATAACCATTTTTACAGGTTAAAGATTCAAGGTATCGATATGTGCTACTTTAATGACATGGATCAGAAATAATACATGAAGATTAATATTTTAGCTAAAGTTTTTATTTCTTTAAAGTATGTTTAAGGTTTATGAGTTCTACTCAATGGTTTATGATGTATATTTTATGTTGAGTTGTAAGGTTTGAGTTATCCGAAGTATAAAGGATACTGAATTGGGATGTAAGATTTTATATAATAACTCCGACGAAGCGAATCATAAAATAAATTTGATTCAAAGATGTGTAGTTGATAAAGGTTATGATTCAGGGAATCAAAGTAAGAAGACAAAAAAGTTTTAATTATTCTGCATTTTATTAAGTTTAACATCGAATAATGATGTAAAATCAGAAGTTAGACGTATTGTTAAAGACCGAAGTCGAGATATGAATTGTATAAATTTTGAGGTTATTACAATTGGTATCAAAGCTGTAGGTTATAAACCTTAGTTAGGAGTACCTTAGGCAATAACCTTGGAGAAGAAAGGTGAAGATTGTAAAGGATGAACTTAGATAGAGTTTTAACAATAAGAAATAAATTTAACAAATGTATAGAGAAGATATTAAAATATATACGAGAAGATTAAAAGAAGAATCCTTAGGTATTTAAGAGGTATGAATATGGAGTTACCTGACTCCAGTAATAAGATGTTATGTTTTATTAAATAGACGATGTCTACAAGATGAAGATGATTAAGATAATAAGAATGAACTCAAATAGAGTTTAATTGATGAAAATTCAAAGAATGCTTATGAAATAAGTTAGGATAATATGTGTGGGTTCAAAGAGGAACCTAAAGAGTTAAAAGATCAGGGAACAAGTGGGTTGAAGAATCATAAGTTAACATAGTTAAAGAAGAAAGAATGAGGATCGTGAAACCAAAACGATCATAAAATAAGAAAGGAATCATAAAGAAGGTGATTGTAGAATAAGATCACGATGTGATCTATTTAAGTCGTAAAATGACTGATGGTCTATAATGATTGAATAGTTATAGCTTAACGTTATAAAGTAAATTTAATATGAAATAGTACGAGGTAAATTCACGATGAGTTATAAATGATGAGATATAGAAAATTCAAGTTGAACAAAGAGCAAATTAAGAGCAAGATAGAGTTAGGTGGGATTTTAATTGAGAACTCATGTGATGGCTAAGTTGTACAAACCTTTATATGGGCGGGGATTTTGTGCTTGCACTTAGTTTATCACATTGATAATCGTTGAATGTTGGTGTCGCGCTATTGATAAACATATGGCAAAAAGGTGATTCTTTTCTCATATTTATATTTGACAGTTAGAAATAATAGAAATTAAGTTAAATGATATTCAGATTAGGTACGAGTTCTTAAAACTCATTCTTATGGTAAGTTTGTGACTCATAATCGTATGTATGTTTTTGAGCCCCTAAGCATGTGATTAGTCCCTGCTTGGTTCTTGGACTACATATTGCAAGGACAAGTTCTTAAACTCATATTTTTATGGAAAGTTCCTGAACATCCAAAGTGTGGTAAGTTTGATGAACTATACAGGGTATAGAAAGATTGTAAGTTGAGAACTAAGAATTTTTGGTATGGTGAGCATTGATGGTGCTGAAGATAGATAGAATGATTACGTAGTTAAGCAGTAGAGTAAAGATTGAAGTTGATGGAGAAAATTGGATATTCCAAATCTTCTAGCTATGCTAGATTTTTAAAATATATTGATATTGTGCTAATTTTTAAATTTCTGGAAAAAAAATTGGATCAAATGATTGAACCAATGAGTTTTAAAACCAATACCGTTATTCGTCTATCTATGCTATTTGTTTTGGCTAAGACAAAAATGATTTAAAAATATTAAAAAAAATTCGTAGTCATTAAAGCATCACTAAATATGACGCTTATATGACAAACAAAGAAGTCATCAATACAATTGAACCTAGTGTTGGATGCGATCATAAAATCATCAGCCCACTATGGTATAATGTAGCATGACGAAGTCATATAAAAAATGAATCCTCAACGTACTATTAAAATGGTACAGTATCATGACATCATAAAAAAAAGATTTTTGGTTTTCTTTAAACTATGAAAAGATATGCTAATTGAATTGGTTAAAACTATTTGGATTGATGTTCGAGTTGTTGTTAAAAGTCTAAGCTATTTGATTTGGCTAGACGAATATTGAAAGATATTTATGAAATTCAAGCGTTCTTTGAGAAGTTATGCCAAACTAAATTGTTTTGGTGTGAATTCAAGTGTTGAGAAGCTGAGGTGAACAACTCTTTTATAGGGGATTATATTACGCGAAAGCGTTAAAATGTTTGTGCACAAACCATTAAACGAAGGGTTGATCCCCCCTGAGGACGAGAAGAAAGGTCCTTACAGTCTTATGACTGCTAGAGGTTTAAGTCGAGATACTTCATAACCTGGGACATAATTCAAGGTCTTGTGACCCCTCAATATGATTTGGAATCTTTTAAATTCTTGAGTTATTCATATCGCTTCCCAATTATTGAGCAATTGTGGAAGATTCTTATTATTCTGAAAGGTGAAAATGGAAAGAAATATATTCCTTAGAAGGAGGTAAGCTGTAGAATGCAACATGTCATGATGAGAAAATTAAGCAAAACATAATAATTCCAAGAAAGGAAAGAAATTCTGATGAGAGAAGGGATGAAGTTATCAAAGGATAATCTAAAACTTTTAAAAGAGAAAGATGTAAAGAATGCGTTGATTTTAGAAAGATTTTTAGAAAAAGAATCTGGTTATAGAATCCAGTGAAGAATAAAGATTAACCTAATTTTTTTTTTGTAAAATTTAATGAACGAAGATTTGTAAATTAAAATTTCGAGGACGAAATTCTTAGAAGAAGTGGTGAATGTAATATCCCAAGGGTTTATGAATTGAGTATGTGTCAATAATCCTTAGAAAAAGATAATTAACGGGTTAAAAAATATGTAATACTCAAATATAACTGAGTCTAAGTAAAGGTTATGAAATTCAAAAAACCTGCAAGAATTGGCTTTGGAAAGAATGGAATAGGAATTATTACACATATTAAGGTAGTGTGTTGAAGTTATTCAAGGATAATTTTTTTAAAAAAAGAGATTTGATGAAAGCCTAACTAAAGTAGGGTTTCGACGATTCTGAGGACGGAATCCTTATAAGGAGGGAATTATGTGACTACCTAATTTTTTAGAAATTATTTAAATAAGAATTTAATAAATAAAATTCTTATTATAAGATGTATTGAGTTTTAGTATGTGATTTGTTGTGAAGAGAATTATATATTCAGTTAATTAAACTATTGAAGAAATTAAATAAAATTGTTATGAAAAGGAAATTAACTGAGTAATATTAGTTAATTTGATTAAGTTAAAATTATATTATAAGAGAATATAATTTAATTATTATTGTGACGATGGAAATTAATTATTAAATTAAATTTCATAAATAATGTGAGTGATTCACTTAATTAAAATAGTGAATTGATGTGAATATATTTGTTTTAATAATTAGGAGATTAATATATATAATACATATAAATGTAATATGTTAATATAGTAAGATTGTGAGTTTCAGTAAATAGCTAAAATATTTATCAAATAAAATAAATATTTTAGTTTGAATTTTATGAAATTTAAAATAAATATTTGATGGAAATATTCTAATTTAATTAAGTAATTAAATTAGAGATTTAGTAATTTGTTATATTGACTTAATGGCAAATAAACTATATAATAAGGAAGTTATAAAAATAAGTAAAAAGAGATTTTTAGAGAGCTAGCCAAACATGGCCTTGTGGCCTTTGGTATTTGTAACTAATGGTAACCCTTTATATGTATAACTGAAAGATTAATAAAAAAAATACGTTAAGTGTTTCATCAGTTAGAGAAACATATTTGAAAACACATAGAGATAGAAAGAGAGCTTAGAGAGAATTTGAGAAGAAGGCTGGAGAGTCAAGGAGAAGCAAAGAAGAGATTAAACAATTGTTCTTCAATATCTAACTAAGATTATAAAGAATCAAGTGGTAAGAATCAATTCTAAACCCTGTAGTTTTGTTTCTTGAGTTCTTCATTGATGAATTTGATATCTTAAGGAATTGGTTGTAGATGTTAATGGGTTTGTGTAATCCATTTTATATCACCTAAAAGTGGTTGTATAGTGATCAAATTCGTAAGAATGTGTTGAAATATGAAGATTAGAGTTTTGGTTGAAAAATATATGTTTTGGTCAATTTTTGAGACTAAAATTGATGATGAATTACTGATGGAAACCTTAAATTAATAGTAGGTGTTGTTAATACTTTGAAAAAAGAAAACAATGAAAGTTAAATGGATTAATTTAGTTAAGAATTGAGTTCGTAGTGGTTGATCACACTAAACATGTTAAACATGAAAAATAGAGTATAAACTTTCGTACGAAAGCGTTATGATCGTTTTACTACATGAGGTCAAAACAGTCCTGCCTGACTACTATTCTGGCGTAGCTGCGCCTCAAATAGTCTCGGGAAAGTGCAGATGCGCCCAATAGCAGAATTCTACACAATATTTTCCCAATTTAGTTATTCTTGCAAATTTTCTAACCCTTTCATCCTTTTAATCTTCATAACTCAAGCTATACACATCCAAATTAGTCTGTTTTCAATTATGTGGATTCATAATTCATAGAACTATAATATACCAAAATTTCAATCAATTCTTAGAATATTAAAGCAATTTACTTTCCTGTAATTCATTAAGCGTAGATGCAATAATAACAGTTAAAGTATTTGAATTACCCAAATAAGCATACCTGGGGTGTTTAGGATGTGGTTTAAGCTCAAGAGTGGGTGGTTCCTCCAATGAAGGTTTCATTCTTGTCAAAGCTTTTTCTTCCGTGTGTAATGGCTCGAATGGTACCTTGAACCTGCTAACTCTAGGCAAAGAATCCAGTATATGCAAGTAGTCTACGAACTCTGGATCATCCAAGTCCTCATCCCACAGTAGAGTATTTTCCAACAGATCCCTGACCAAACTTGTAACCAAGTCTTCATTTACTATTCTGTCAATCACATCCAACCGAAAACACTCCTCATCATCTGTAGGGAACTTCATGGATTTAAACACATTGAATTTGACTTCCTGGTCTTGTACTATCATAGTTAATTCCCCTTTCTGAACATCGATGAGAGTCATACCCGTAGCCAAAAATGGCCTCCCTAAGATGATTGGGATGTTTTTGTCCTTTTCATATCCAAAATTATAAAACCTGCCGAAAAATAAATTTATCCACTTTAACTAAGATGTCTTCCACAATTCCTCTTGGATAAGTCACCGATCTGTCTGCTAACTGTAGAGATATGTTTGTAGGCTTCGGAGCTGGAAAACCCAACTGAGAATAAACTGACAAAGGCATGAGGTTCACACTTTCCCCCAAATCACACAAACAATTGTTGAAGGCCATGTTCCCTATTGTGTAAGGAATGGTGAAACTCCCTGGATCCTTCAACTTCGGAGGTAACTTTCTCCGTAGAAATGCATTGCATTCCTCTGTTAAAGCCAAACTCTCGTAATCTTCTAACTTCTTCTTCCTTAACAGAATACCCTTCATGAATTTTGCATAACTAGGAATTTCCTCTAAGGCTTCTACGAAAGGAATGTTAATCTAAAGTTTCTTAAAAACTTCCAAAAACTTCGAGAACTGCTTGTCTAATTTCTGTTTATGAACTCTCTGCTGAAACGGTGGTGGAGGATACACAACTGGCTCCACATCTATCTTACTCTTGTCCACTATCTTTTCCTCACCCTATTTCTCTTCAACCACTTTGTCTTCACCCTCTTTGACATCTTTCTTTGCTGAATTTTCTACGTTCTGCCCCTCAAGATGTTTTCCACTCCTCAAAGTGATTGCTTGACACTGTTCGTGATTTCCCTTCGGATTTTTTTCTGTGTCACTAGGTAGAGTCCCTTGAAGCCCATTATTAAGTGTTAAAGCAAGCTGTCCCATCTGATTTTCTAAGTTCTTGATGGCTACTGCTTGTGATTTCATTGCCGCCTCGTTTCCCGATATATACTTCAACAATAGCTCTTCTAAATCTATCTTTTTCTCTTGTTGCGGAGCTGCTTGTTGATTTTGATTTTGAAACCCCGGGGGATAAGATGGTCGTGGAGCCTACTGATTTTGATTATTACTCCACGAGAAGTTCAGATGATTCCTATTCCCCAGATTGTAGGCATTCTGATACATATTCTGCAATATCCTGTTATAGCTACCCACAAATTGTACTACCGATGGGTTAATGGCACATTGTTCTGTAGGATATTCCCCCGCACACAATTCGCAAACATAAGCAACCTGATGTGTTTGTGCACTTGTAAGAGCTTCCATTTTCTTCGATAAAGCTGAAATTTTTGCCGCTAACCTTGTTACCTCGTATACCTCTAACATCTCAGCTGCCTTTGGCTATGTCATTCTCGCTGTAGGCCACTGGTAGTTGTTAGCCGCCATCGTTTCTATTAGATCATACGCTTCCTCATAACTCTTAGCCATGAAAGCTCCACTCGAAGCTGCATCTATACTAGTCCTGAGATTACCACTCAACCCATTGTAGAACGTGTTCATCTGTAGCAATTTAGCTAGTCCATGATGTGGGCATTTCCTGAGGAGTTCCTTATACCTTTCCCATGCTTCATACAATGACTCCCTATGCAACTGTTCAAACATAGTAATCTCGTTTCTCATCTTAGCAGTTTTTGCTGGTGGGAAAAACTTGGCCAAGAACTTCTGAGCAAGGTCGTCCCTTGCAGTAATTGACCTTGGCGGTAGAGAGTGTAACTGTGACAACCCGAGAATTTAGACAATTATTAAAATCTTAACTGATTGAATAAAGGTTGAATAATAAGACCTAGACTAGAAAATAAGTAAGGATTTTATATTATAATATTTTGGGTATGTAAATAATTGTATTTGCATAAGAAATTATGTGTAACATATTTATTTTGCAATTATAAAATAAATATGTAATTTAAGTATGTAATGTTATATATTATATAATTTATATATCAAAGAAGGGTTATGTAAATTATATGATTCCAAGAGGGTAAAATAAATTAAGGAGATTTATGTAGTAACTTATTTGATTAAATTGAAATTTAGATATGGCACACTTAGAAGGGGGGTTGAATAAGTGTGGGAGCAAACTATGACCACTTTTTAAACTCTAAATTCAAACTATTGAATATGGCCTACTGTATCGAAGAATGCAGTCTACCGAATTGAATTTTTGTTTAAGAAAATATCTTGGTGAATTTATAAGTCAGATAAAATACTTGATGTAAATACACTATTACCCTCTATAATAATATCTTGGTGAATTTATAAGTCAGATAAAATACTTGATGTAAATACACTATTACCCTCTATGCAGTCTACTGAATGAATGCAAAAGTTTATATTTTAAATATTAAGAAAACTAATTATCTTGAGAAATATTAAAGAAAATCAAGAAATAAAATAACACCAAGATTTTTTACGTGGTTCAGCTATTACCCTCTATAATAATAGCCTAGTCCACGTCTAATACCAACTAGTATTGGAGACTCACTTATATTTCTTTAAAAATGACCCTTATTACAAAACAGATTCTATCAAATTGAATTACAATAACACACTAGAGCACACTTGCTCCTTGTGCACCAATGCACCCCTTAAGCACCTATGCTTCCTTGAACCTCTTTGTAAACAAACCTTAATCCACCTGGATTAAATTCCTTTAGACAACACATAGTCTAAAAATATATGATTACAATTTATAGAGGTCTAATGATCAAATCAAATAAACAATTTAACAATGCAAGGCTCAACTAATGTATGCCATGATCAATTAATAATAGAAAGATATTACTGATTTATAGCCCACGGAAATATGCTGAAAATAATCAAAATTATAATATCACAGCAGCTAGAAATTTTGCACAGAAAATAAAATTACTTTTCAAGTATATGAGTGCAATAATTGATTCAAGTGTTGTAATTTTTCCACTGATATCAATTTCATTTTATAGCCCAATATTATTACCGTTACTAATTTTATCAGACTTTGTTTACGTTATCCACGGATAAGAACCAATCCAACAATACAACCGTTAAATGAAAAAAGCAATTATCTTTGATAGTTATATAGATATGTTGGGTTCTTCAAACAATTATCCATAAAGAGACCAAGTCAGATAAATCACTTCTAGACTTTTCAAATTCCTCACCAATAAGTCTGCCGCCAGTTGTTACACCAACAAAAGATATCATGATAGAAGTAACAGTTACCAAGCATTCCAACTCTAAAGGATAATCATGATTTTATATTTCCAAGGTAGTGCAAATAAAACCTTACCACCATATATAATCCTTTTACCGAGATTTGTGCAATTTAAACTAATATCAGATAATGATCATTCCATAGTTGGCAAAAACAAATTTTCAAAAAGCAACGAATAACATTTTATAGACATGCACAATTAATTCACATAAAATGTCCTAAAGCCTTGAATTGAAAAAATTAAATATTTGCAATGACCTTACATATTTTTTTCTTAAGACTCAAATCTTCAAAGTCTTTCATCAATGACCTTTCATCAACTTCCTGAAATTTCACAATAAACAAATTAGTCTATAGTATTAAGTCATCATCAAAACAAAAAGGTTAGAATATTACAAACCAACATTCTCCCCCTTTTTGATGATGACAACACCAAAAATTATAACTCCCCCTGAATTCATAACTCCCACTGAATTCATGCATATTAACTATTTCAGGAAAAATTTCGTCCCACCTGCATTTGTTAGTATTATACCAAATACAGTAATTCCACCCATATCATAATATTAAATTAAACACATAATCTTAACAATTTTTAAACCATAGTCTTTAAAACAGATTAAAATAGATCAAAATAATTCTCCCCCTTTGTCATCAGGCAAAAAGAGAAGACCTCAATCAATCAATATCCTCAAGATTAGCCCGCTGTGTAGCACGAGTTGTAAAGTAAGGTCGATGATGAAGGCGATGAAGGCGCTCTTCCAAAGTGTAATCATTTGCAATTTGAGGTGGTCGAGGTATCAATGTTGCAGGAGGAAGCTCCATATCCAGAAAGTCACCCTTGTACTCAGCCATCCAATTGTTCATTGGTAATTCGGGAATTGGAGAATACATTGTTGGAACATGAAATCTTTGGCCTATAACATTGAACCTGGTGGCCATAAAATCTGAAAGCTCCCCGATTTGATAACTGACAAATTTTACCTCTTGACTTAACTGACATGTGTTCCGATTAAATTTCTTTTGGAGTGCTTCAACCATAACCAGCGTCTGAATCTCAAAACCTGCTTGAAGTTCAATAAATTCATCTTCAATTCGATGATATAATTTATTGGTCTCAAGGGCATCCATTGGTAACTTCCCTTTCTCAAGACACACAAGACGATTTCTAATTTCCACCAACTCATCTTTCAAAGAAGTTTGATTTTGTAAAATCTCAGTCAAAACATTCATAACCTCAGATCCATTGGAATTTGGCAAAGAAGAGGGAGATGAATCATGTGTTAAAGTTTATGCCTTAGAGGCCAATTATTTGATATAATTGCTTAACGTTTTGATATTATATTTAATTGAATAAATAAATGATTTTATTATGGTTTTATTTACTGCGTAATATAATTGTTAACATAATAAAATTCCTTAGAATAGTGATACAAATTATATAGTTTCAAGTTTGTGACTTGAACATGAGATTATAATTACAATTAGTATCATTGTTCTTAAATGTTCCTAGTCGAGTATCATTGTTGATGGGACAACAATGATGCATTGAGACTAGTATGTGGATTGACTGATGACCAAATCTCATTGGTCATAAATATATAAGATATTAAGTCAATGCATAGGTACATGTTAGAGAACGATGTACTGGACAGACCCACCATGAGAATTCTATATGGAGCATTATGCGAAGTGTCATTAGAAATTCTCATAGTGACAATGATGTAATGGTTCTCCGACCTGAAATCGCTATATTACTACACGAGAATTTATGTACTTTGATATCATCAAATGTCACCTTTAATAGGGTGGACTATAAAGGTGATTATTGGGTTCATCATGAATCGTGTGAGAAATATGAGTGATCTAGATGGAATTTAACCATCCTATATATTATGGGTGATATCCATAGGCCTCTTGATTGAGTAGGACTATGAAATGCATGGCCATGCTCAAATAGTGATTTGTTTCATATAGTCTACTCATTAACCAAGAAAACTCAGATTAAATTATGAAGAGTATGACACATTCTATGACTCGAGTTTAATCTAGGATATTAAGGTTAAAAGGATTAAATTACATTAAAACATTGGTCATGAAAAAGGTTGCATCGAATCATCGATCTTATTACTACTTGGGTAGCAGTGATGCATTACTAGATGCCGCTCACTGTTTATAATTTTATTTAAAATTATTGCCAACGTAATAATAACCTATAGGGTCACACACATAGAACGTAATTTAAAAGGGAATTAATTTAAATTTTAAGGATTTAAATATATTAATATGATTAATAGTATTTAAACCACGAATTTAAATTAAAAGGATAATTTGTATATATGTATATTAATTAAGTAAGACTTAATTAAGAGATATATATATATATATATATATATATAAATTTGGATTTTATGAAATTAGGTTTTGATTAATACCTTTTAACTACTATATATATGATATATAGCAGCCACTTAGGAACACAATCAAAAACTTACAAACCCTAGTCGCTCTTAGAGAGAGACTAGAGAAAAGTTTGAAAATCTTGTTCCTTTGGTGGCTAGTACCACAGCTCCTTTTATTGCAAAATCGTTCGACGATTTGCGTGCGTTCATGTGGATACATTAGAGACGTAGTACCGTGAGAAATTGCGTTGGAGATTCAGAGCGTTTCAGAAAATTCAATAATCGGTATAATATCTAAACCACTGAATTAATTGTTTTTTGCATGGATCCTATTTTTAGGGTTTCGGAAATTGCTTTAAAATTTTAATTTCCGCTGTGCGTTTCTATGCCGAAACCCAACATCGTGAGTAGGGGAAATAGGAGGAGGATCAGGGAGGAGACGAACAAACTCACCAGCATGAAAAGTAATATGAGATTTTGTCAAATTAGCAGTATCGATAAGCTCATGATTTGTGATAGAAATTTCATCATCAAAAGAAATTTTGAAATGTTGGAAAAGTTTTGTTAAAAACTTGCTAAGAAATATTTGAGGCTTTTATGATCCGTAAAGATCTCCACTTTCTCCCCATACAAGTAATTCCTCCAAATTTTAAGTGCGAAGACAACAGCTGCCAACTCTAGATCATGAGTAGGATAATTCCTCTCATATCTTTGAGTTGTCTTGAGGCATAGGCTATGACTTTCCCATGTTGCATGAGAACACATCCCAACCCTTTGCCCGAAGCATCACTATAGATGACAAATCCCTTCGAGCCAGATGGTATTGTCGGAACAGGTGCTGAAATGAGTCTCCTCTTGAGTTCTTGAAAACTCTTCTCACATTCTTCGCTCCAACCGAACTTTGTATCTTTCAGAGTCAGCTGAGTTAATGGAGTAAGGATTCGAGAAAATCCTTCCACGAATCTCCGATAATAACCAGCTAAACCGAGAAAGCTACGTACTTTGGTCACTGATTTAGGTTGCTCCCAGCTTTGAATTGCTTCAATTTTTTTTGGGTCAACAGATATTCCATGACTTGATACTACGTGCCCAAGGAATGCTACTTCCTCAAGCCAGAACTCATATTTCTTCAACTTGGTGTAAAGCTTGTATTCACGAAGCTTTTGAAGTATCAGCCTCAAGTGTTGCTCATGATCTTCACGGCTTTTGGAATAAATAAGGATGTCATCAGTAAAGACGACCAAAAAGTGATCAAAATATTCCTTGAATACTCGGTTCATCATATCCATGAAGGCAGCAGGAGCATTAGTCAATCCAAAGTACATGACTAGGAATTCATAATGCCCGTACCGAGTTCTGAAAGCCATCTTTGGAATGTCATCGGTTCTAATCTTCAATTGGTGATATCTGGAATGAAGATCAATCTTTGAAAAGAATTTGGCTCCTTGCAACTGGTCAAACAGGTCATCAATACGTAGCAATGGGTACCTATTTTTGATGGTGACATGATTCAACTCTCGATAATCAATACAAAGTCGCATACTCCCATCTTTCTTCTTCACGAATAGAACAGGAGCACCCCAAGGAGAAGTACTAGGATGAATAAAGCCAATGTCTAACAATTCCTGCAGTTGGGTCTTTAACTCGTGAAGTTCAATAGTAGCCATTCGATATGGGGCTTTGGAAATGGGTTTTGTACCTTGTTCAAGGTCGATACAAAATTCAATTTCACGATCTGGGGGTAGGCCAAGAAGTTCTTCAGGGAATACGTCAGGGATTTTATTAACAATAGAAATATCATTCAAAACTGACGTATTTTTGTTTAGATCCGTGACATGAGCTAAGAAAGCTTGACATTCGTTTTTTAATAAACGAATAGCTTTATGGCTTGAGATGACAATGATTGATTTTAATGGTTTGGTTGCTTGAATTCGCATAATAGGTTGGTTAGGAATATGAAAGCTAACAACCATACGAAAATAATCATTTTTTGCATGATGAGTAGTTAACCAATCAATCCCTAGAATCACATTAAATGCAAGTATTATCAAAGAAATAAGATCAACAGGTAACGTGCGGTCGCCTATTTGAACTAAACAAGACATATAAACAGTGGATGTAATGAAGGTTTCTCCCAACAGAGTTTCCATAGATAAGTCAAAGTCTAATTTCTCCAGAGTCAAATTTAATCGTTGAGCGCAAGTAGTAGAAATAAAAGAATGGGTAGAACCGGTATCAAATAAGATATAGACTTCGCTAGAGTTTATGATAAGCTTATCCGTGATGACCTCGTTCGGGTTCCTTGCTTTCTGGGAGGTCACAACAAAAGTTCTCCCTTGAACTACTGGTTTTGACTTGTCTGGGAGGGTATTTTGTGTCACCGTTCCAACTGGACTTGTCTTCGGTGCACGATAAAATTAGGCTAGGTGACCTTCTCTTCCATAATTATAACACACTTTGGATGGTATCGCGTAGTTTGGACTGATATGTCCCTCCCCTCCGCATTTGAAGCATATGATAGGTGGTCGTTCTCCTTCCTTAACAACGGGTGCTGGTGCTGACGTCATTACATCATTGTTGAATCTCCTCTTCTTGAAATATCCATTCTTATTATCTTGACCATGATTACCACCGAAGTGGTTAGCATTTCTGGCATGTTGATTCCCTCCACGTTTGTTGTCACCGCTTCGATGACTACTACCACTGGTATTATCATTTTGTCGGTTGCTTTCTCTTGGTTGCGTTGACTCGTTATCGCGCTCCAATAACTGAGCCCTATTTACAAAATCTGAATACAAACACAGTTTATGAGAAATTAGATATTGACGTATCTTGGGTTTCAAACCTCTTAGAAACATCCACGTCATTCTCTCCTCATCGTCAACCAAGTGAGACGCAAACCAGGATAACTCGGCAAACTTAGCTTCGTACTGCGACACGGTCATATTGTTCTGTTCTAAATTGATGAACTCTACCTCTTTCATGTGACGAATACTTTCGGGAAAGTACTTGTCGTTGAATAGTTCTTGGAACTTCTCCCAAGACATCTTCAGTGCGGTAGGTTGAGTACGCTTTACCGATTCCCACCAGTAATCTACCTCTCCCCGCAACATAAAGCTGGCAAAGGGAACCTTTTTCTCCTCGGAGCATCCCATGATATCAAATATCTTGGTGATCTGCTTTATCCACGTCTCCGCCTTAGGTGGTTTTGGTTCTCCAATAAACTCCAGTGGTCCCAGCTCCTTGAACTGTGTAGCGGTGACCATCCGAGAGTTGCCAGTGTTTCCACCTGCATTTTGGACAGGAGTCTCTCTTGCTTGATGTTGTACGAATTGCAGAAATCTCCTAAACATTATGTCGATCGCCATTTGGTCATTGTTGTTGTTCACCTGAGGATTATTGCCTTCTTGATGCACATTATCCTGGGTGTTGATTTGTGGTGATTCAACGGTCTCCTGTGCTCCATTGATATTCTCAACATTCTCGGATGTCATTTTCAGATACTGCCACAAAACAAGGGTTAATTGACATGTAACATATTATCACTATACTCTGACCGACAAATTAAATACCAAATAAACTTAGGTAGGTCATACTAGCAAAGGAATTCCCCGTCTCTCCCCTCCTAGTTCTAGTCTCACATCTTAGCCAGAGATCATATCCCTAAGCTTTCAACTGTGACGCCCCCAAAATAGGTATACATAACATATTCTGAGTCGCCAAATACATGGTACAGAATACAAATACAATCTTAAATATACAACATGAGTTGTGAGTTTTAATACAAACATTGTCTTCTAGACAGCATTAAAACTCAAAATAAGTCCTCAATACATTTATTAACACGCTATTTCTCAGAATAGTGATGACTACTAATGTTATCCTCTGGACCGTCACTCCGTTCCCCGACTAGTCCCTGCTACGTTCTCATTTCCTGAAGAGAACAGTGAAAGAAAAGGTGAGCTCAACTAGCCCAGTAAGAAATATTATGACTAAGATAAAGCAGAATAATTTATCATTAGTCTTCAATAGTGTTAAACTGATACAATATAACAAATATCAAGTTTAACTGCAGCGGAACAAGCAATCCATTAAAAGAGTCAAGTAGAAAATAAAATTTACAATCTTTTATGATTTAAAAAGTTTTTCATCACTTTTATCGCTGAGACTCAGCTTAATAAATAATCCACATCATTGAATCACCCCTGCACTACGGCCAAGGATATTCTTTAGTATCACGACCATAAATTATCCATGCACTGCGGGCCAAGAATATTCGTGTATTCATTAATGGTCATGATCATGCCAACAATCGTCCATCAATGCACTACGGGCCAATGAGTACTTTTTCCACATCATTTGTAACATTACTACCATGATTACAATCGAATAATCCTCGGTCATAATCATACCAAGTCCATCTATGCACTACAAGCCACGGATGACTTTCAACATAATATAAACATGAGGATGATGACAATGATATAAGAATTCAATAAAACAAGTTCAAGAATTAATTTATCCAGGAACTAATAACGTCCAAATTGTCAACATGATACTTCTTTGTAGAGTAACACTCAAGAATGCTCAGAAGAATATTTCCATGAAAAGATACTGGATGAAGTGCAAATATCAAGGATATTCCACTAATTTCATGGAGTATAGAAGTCAAATCTTTAACCAACTGAGTAACATAAAGAATGGAATAACAAAAGAAATCACCAGACAAGCGATAGACCGCACATACAGGTTATTCCAACCGAATAATAAATAACGGAACTAGGTCATGCGTAAAGCACAGACATGATGTTCCAACAGAATAATAAAGAATGGAACCAGGGCATGCATTTAGCACAGACAGGATGTTCCAACAGAATAATAAAGAACGGAACCAGGTCACGCATAAAGCACATACATGATGTTCCAACAGAATGATAAAGAACAGAATAATAACAGAAATCACCATGCATGCGGTACTTTGCATAGACAAGTTATTCCAACATAATGATAAAGAATGGAATAACAGAATAATTTCACCAAGTATAGGGTAGCCCGCGTATATAGGTTATTCTAACAGAATAATAAAAAATGGAATAACAGAATTTCTCTTCATGAATACGAAAGAAATAATACCCCTTACCTTAGAAAGAAGAGTACTAGATATAGAAGTAGTGAAGTAGCAGAACACTTTTCTTTTTTCTCTCTGTACTTTCTTTGTCTATAGTTTCAGTGAATTCGTAAGAAATAATGAAGGAATGAGCTTCTACTTATAGAAGAATGGACTGCATAGTAACTAATTCATGAACGGTCTAGATTGATTTACTTTAAACGGACGGTCCAGATTTAAAACAGAATCTTTTAAATAAAATATAATATATTCTATTTATAATCTAATAAAATGAATAACTTTATAAAAGTATTCTATTTTATATAAAAAGATTTTACTATGCAAAACACTATGCATAATAGAATATTATATATTCTATTTATAGTCTAATAAAATGAATAACTTTATAAAAGTATTTTGTTTTATTTAAAAAGCTTTTCTGTTTTATTACATTAATAATACTAATAAAACAAAACTCATCATCATTATTATTAGTCACACTATTAATCGACCAGTCGTTCCGGTGAGAGGGGCTTTCAATAAGGATTTCTCCTATTGGCGCACAATTAGGTGACCAAACCTCTCCTTGACAGAACTTCTAGACATCGTTAATATTGCAAATAATAATATTAATAACTTTGTTATCTCAATTATTAATTTAATAATATATAAAAAAATCGAAAATAATTGAATCAAAACTGAGTGACTTCTCACGTAAACATCAATAATCAATACCGTGTGCTACTATGCAACCACGCGTATTACTGTACTTTTAACACCGGGTGTTTCAACAGTTAACGGTAAAACTTCCGCCGTTATTTTCATAAAGTATTGTTGTCATTTTCTCAATCCGACAATAATTCCGTTATGGGGTCCACCAATGATTGTGTCATTGTACGAATATTTCCTGTTAAAATGAATATTCCCCGACCAATCGAATATTATATAACAACTTGCATACTTTACAAAATTTATAAATACTACCCACAACTATAACATTATATCAAATTTACTCCATAATATTCAAAAATGATATTTATAGAAAATTCATCTTTGTTTATAAAAGTTGGGATTTTACAATCAAGATTTAACTGGTCAAACTGGCTGTCAGGAGTGGTTTTGCAACTTTTTGGGTTACCCAGAAATCTGGGTTTCCAGTTTTGGGGCCCTACTTTTAATCCATCATATCTTGCACTCGTTTGATGTAATGAATGATCTATTGGCATGGGCTTGTAGTCTACAAGACAGAGTTCAAACCCAATACACTTATATGATCCAAATACATGTCAGAGTGAAGATCAAGGTCTTTAAACATCTTGTCAGACACTGTTCTTGAGTTCTGGGTTTTCCAGAATTTATAAACCTGATCGATCAATGGATTTTGACCACTAATATCTTGCAGTCTACCACACCCTATGATCCTGTTTTCACTTCTAGATTACTAAGCTCACAACATACTACAAATATAATACATCAAACAACTCAAACATCTAACATATTTGGATCTAAGGGGCCTGGCATTCGGTTGTCAGATAAACTTTTAGGGTTCTTGACTGTTTTCTCAAGTCTTCATTTTGAAGCTTTTAAATGTTATGGATTGGTGTTTTAGCAACCCAGATCACTTATTAACATGTTATATCATATATATAAACATTAAATCACAACTTTTAATATAGCTTCCAAGATCTAGGATTAGGGTTTGTATTCTTACCTTTTAAGCAAAACTTTGATTCCTTCCTTTATAATTCTGATCCGGCTGGCTATGGGCTGATTTGGGGTGATAACATGAGATATTTTAAGTCTAGAATTTGTGAGGCTAGAGAGGATAAGTATAGCCATACATGGGTATTTAAAGTAAGGGTTAAATGGATTTTAATCCATCTTAAGTTTGATTCATTGCATCCAATTGTTGCTAGATGTCATGTTATGACTGGTGTAGTCTAATTTAACACATGTGGCAAATATTTAGAGTGGTGAGTCATAGATTTAAGCTTATCACCAAAATTTGGAAGATAAAGGTGTTAGGTTTGTAATATTCATGTGCGCAATCAAATTGCACAAATTAAGCGGAAGCGTAGAAAATCAGAGTTTAAAAATTTACAAACCATATACCCGGATCACCCTTTATGCACAATTATTAATTAAACGAAAAGATAAAGAATAAATCATACCCTTGAAGATCGAGCTTCCTCAGGTACAAGTTCACCTCCAAATCCTTTCGCGTTCAATCTTGAATCCACCGGGTTTGGTTCCTTCCTTTGATCAACGTTAGCCACCCAAATGTTTGGCCTCTAGAGGTGATCCACCAAGGAAGAAGAAAATTCAAGAAGATGGGTATTTGGCTCAAACCCTAGTTTTCTATCTCTATAGAAAAAGGTGTACTCTCCCAACAATTGGAATTATGTCGTATGTTGAAAAAGTCAACATCCCCCACCACCCATAATAAGACTCCTCTTATTTATAAATGTGGGCAACCCATCTTAACAATTAAAGAATTGGGTTTTATTTAATTAATTAAATTCTTTTAATTAATTAAGCTCCCTAATCTTATTAGGGATAATTAATTAAACTCCTTTAACTAATTTTTCTTCCTAATCCAATTAGGAATAAATGAGAGTACTTATATTAAATTAATTCCTAAACTCTTTTAGAAATTAAAATAATAATAATTGTAATAATATTAATAAGACTCTCTTATTAATTTATATTTAATATTTTAAAATATTAAATAATAAATATTAAGCTATTTAATTTATTCTATCACCATAGATTAAATTAAATATACTTAACATATTATTATGATTATGCCATTAACTTCTTAAATAATTATTCTTCCTTTTATGGTGTGACCCTTTAGGTTCTCCATTTAAACCTATTTGTGAATAAATCAATTAGAATAATTCTAATCTTATTTAAATAAATAAATTAAACAATTAATTTATTTAAATAAATAATATTTATTCTACAATAGGGATAAGCCTCCCTAGCGATCAAACGACTTTCCGTATAATATAGATTTCAATATTAATCATAAAAGAACCTTTGAGTAAATAGTTACCGTATAATTCAATCCTTCCACCATACAATGTCCCAATTAAATATAAGACATGGAATTCTTGTCAAGTCTTATTTTATTTAATTATATGTATTTCGATCCTTAAATGCACAACTCAAATAATGCAAATTAGAAACTCCTTTCTAATTTCATTCTCGCCGCCAAGGACTCTTTGGGTTGTCATTTATCGAATCACATAGGACATTTCTCTTCTTTTATTAGAAGTGGTAGATTCTTTATTGATCATACATTATCTCCATGTACAACTTATTATATCGAAGCATACCCTTTGATATACCCTAAGGGTCTTAAGGAATAAGTCAAAGTATAACTCATCATACACAAGATACTATGATGATCTCAAGTCCAAGGATCACTTGTACTACTATCACTCTGAGAATTCCTATTGACAGCAAATAAAACTCCATTAGGTATTCCTTAGCGAGCCACTTTCGATGAACTTATTCTCTAATAAGCACCTACATACTTGCTTTAGTGTCTCCACACAAATGATCATGAGATCAATCATCCTCATCCAATGAGCAAGCAACGTATGTACCAATCTATCCGGATTCACTAATCCCCAATTTAGTAATCCAATGATTGGGAACTATTTTAGTTTTAAGCTTTCTAAGAATTTAGATCTCATTAGAATGATCATCATCATTATTCTAAAAAGCATTGCTTAAAACTATGGGTTTATCACATATTATAAAACAACATCATGTAGATAATTAAAAGCCTTTAATAAATTAATACTTTTTATTAATAAATGAATAAGATTGTTACAAAGTATATGCTTTATCATCAAACATGATTGGCTTGTGTGCATACTACTTTCAATCTCCCACTTGCACTAAAGCCAATCGTCATGGTAACTCATACTCTTCTTCTCTAAGTGACGATTATCCTGTTTGTTGGATAAGCTTTAGTTAATGGATATGTAATGTTGTTTATGAGAGTCCACTATCTCTATAGTGATTTCCCATCTTTCAATGATTCTTATAATCAAATGAGAGTGCCACAACACATGTTTAGATCCAAGATGAGATTTAGGAACTATTCCTAGTTACAGAATGAACTTTTAATCCAAACAATCAACTTGCGAGCTTCATTTATAGCTATATACTTTGTCTTTATCACTAAACCAAAGAACTCTTTTGCTTGTTTGGAACCTTTCCAATTCATCGCACCAATCGCTCAAGGTAACCCTTTACCTTAAAGTGGATTTTTCTGTCGTCTTGGTCTGTCTGAAAAACTTGAGTCTGTTAAGCCCTCTAGTTTTAATTTAGACCTACCATGAATATGATCACATCCTTAGTGCCAGTTAAGCACTTTAAGATGTTTTTCACTGACTCATAGTGAACTTCTCCATAATATGACTGATCAACATCAGGTCTCGTACATTTCATTGCATACATGATAGTTACTCATGTGATCTCTCTTTTGGAGTCTTTGGGGACTATTAAGAGAGATACACTGCATAGCTCATCAACATGAGACAACTCTTGGAGTTTGCCATGCTAAACAACTTTAGCATCAAATGAATATACATTCCTTGGGTTAAGTCGAGCATCCTCTTAAATCTATCTATATAGATTTATATCCCCAATTAAGATACTCTTCCAAATCATTCATGGAAGAATGTTTAGACAACTTTATCTTTACTGATTGTAGCATTGGTATGTCATTCCTTATCCGTAGTATATCAATATATAGTACTAGGAATGTCACGATGTCTCTAATTGACCCTTTTGTATACACACTAGGTTCATTCTTATTTTTGATAAAATCAAACTCTTTTGATTGCCTCATCAAAACGAATGTTCCATATTTGAGAAACTTGCTTCAATCCATTTCTCTGAGTGTCTACAACACTTACCTCATCGTATGTAACTGGATCATCATCTTCTATGATGTGTACCTCATCATCATCATCTATGATGAATCCATACCTCCTAGGTATCTTCGGTACTATTCCAGATTTACGATTCGGTTGTGGTACAACAGGTCTATCTATAGGTTCCTCTTATTTGACTTATAGTGTTTTGTGGTTCTTGAACTTTTCAAGATCTATTATCCTCCCACTAGCCCCTTCATTGATAAACACCTTTATCTTAGAAGGAAGCGTGTTTCGCAATAAACACCTTTTGCTAAGTAGAATTATAGAACATTTACCCTAAACTTACTTTAGGATGTCCCACAAATCTGTATTTATTAAATCTTGTCCCAAGCTTATCCTTTGAAACCTTTTCACATAAGTTGGACAACCCCTTATCTTAACATACTTAAGATTAGGAATCCTCCCTGTCCATAACTTTTATGGAGTCTTGGGGTTGGATTTTGAGGTTACCTTTTCGTAGATATGCAGCCATTTCTAGGACATTATCCCAGAAGGATACTGGAATGTCGGTAAAATCATTATGGACCGCACCATGTCCAACAAGGTATGATTTTTCATTCAGATACATCAATCAATTATTATGTATCGAGAGGCATCCATTATGAGAAAACCATTTGAGATGATCTAGAAACTTATTGCACAAGTATTCCTTCCTTGATCCGATCAAAGAATCCTAATACTTTGCCAATTTGTTTCACTTTTGAATTCTTTGAACCTTTCAAATAATTCACACTTGTATTTCAGCAAATACACACATTCAACTCTTTGAATGATCATCTCCTTTTCTTATACTAGTTTGTTCAATATGCAAAATTATTTTCATGTAAGTCAAGTATACAAAATTTATTAAGTAATATTCCAGTTCTATACAAAACATTATTATTATAAATAGAACAACAATTGTTCTTAATTATAATACCAAAGATTTCATTGTCCAACAATAAAATGGAAATAATATTTTTAACAAGAACTGGAATACAATAACAACTTATTGACTTAATAGATTTGCCCGTAGGCATTGCTAAACTATAAGTTTCTATGTCTAATGTTGCAACCTTTGCTTCATTTCCCACACATAGGATTACTTATATTTGTTTAGCTTTCTACTTCTGCTTGGACCCTTCATAAATCTATATTTATGATAACCAAAGCTGGTATCCAATACCCAAGTAGAACCTTGACTTAAAGAAAAATTTATTTTAAATCATGAACAAATTTGTATTTGTAACCGAAACTTCACTAAGCTTCTTTGGTTAGCCTCTGCGCAAGATGCTTCTCGCAGATTTCTTTCCGAAGGTCCAGCTTATTGCGGTGGAAGCAAACTCCTTTGCTATCCGTGACGAGTTTTGTTCTTATTATCCTTTGTTTATGCCTTTCTATTTACCTTCTTTGAATCGTTCTTTATTTCGGAAGATCCTTTGGCCCCTACCAAAGAAGACTTGATCTTTCTTGGTTGGAAAGTGACTCTCAACAATTTTTAATATGTTAAGCAAATCAATGAGACCGATATCTAGCTTGTTCATATGAAAATTCACAACAATTGTGAAAGGAGTCCGGAGTGAGTGCAAGATCAAATCTTGGCTCAACTCTCCATCCATGACAAAACCAATTTTCCTAATTGATCAATCAAATTGATTATGTTAAGGACTTTTATCTGCATCAGATAGTGTCATCGGGCCATTCTAGATCGGAAGAGCTCCTTAGATATCGATATCTATCGGTCATACTTTCCTCACCATCAACTACTTGATGTGCGGGAATATAGTAAAAGCATCCATAGTTTCATCTTGTGGCTGAGCTCGTTACTTTCATGGATGCGAGCATGATGCATTGAGCCAATCATTGTGCATCATCTTGCCACTTTCTAAAAGTAGCAATCTCTTCCTCAAAGGCATTATGCGCAACCATTGCGAGGATAGGCGTATTAAGGACATAAGATAGCTTTTCACCATGAGAACTTTTCTCAATTTCCTTAACCAATCCGCTTAATTTTGGCCGATTAATTTAGCATCTAATATGCTTCATGCAAATGATAGTAATTTTTAGACATTGTAAAATTCGTAAATGAATTTGTAATTTAACAACATTTTAACATACATTCTTTTATTAATTACCAAAATAAATTAGGTCTTGTTTTAAATTGGTATCTCCCACTATTTTCTTCAAACTATATAACCCTCACTTATATAGTTCGGCAAAATCTAATTAAAGATTTGCTAGTGAGAATAAGGATCCCATTTCAAATGTATATAGCCTTGTGGTGACACAACAAACTATATATAAATAAATAGGTAGACAACTTTTTTGTCAATTACATCAACTATGCAACTCCTTGTATTTTGCCTCTTAGATTATTTTGATCAAGTGGTGGCACATCCGAATCAAAATTATCCAAGTTAAGTCCGACCTAGCACTCCATATATTCAAAAAAGAAAAATATCATCCTTGTGGTGACACAACAAAACAATATTGTTCAATTTTCTTTATAAGCATCAAATGTGATAAATTAACATCTTAAATACTTAATACTTGCCTTGTGGTGACACAACAAACTCATATTAAATATTTAATACTCTATTAATTTTATCATGCTAGAAGGCGACGTTCGATATTCCAAATATCTTTGAACGCTTAGGACTTAATATAAAAAATTGAGGGGTTTGTTATTAATTTGTCTCATCTTGTTTAGTGCGCATGCACATATATATAAAATACGCGTCATATTAATGAACATGCGAAGCATGTTTGCATAATATATAATATATATAGTATAAGCATGCACATATAGAATACTATATTCTACTCGGATTGATTATGGACTTTTATTCTAGTTTGGTTCACTAGAGCCACCAAGTGAACCAAAAGGTCAAACCCTAGGGGTGCAAGAAATAATATTTAAATATAACTATTACATTTAAACCCTGCTCCATTACAAGCGGGTCTTCAAGCGCTCCTTGCTTCTTGATCTCCAATTTTTCAAAATTAATTCTAACTATTCCTATTACAAAACTATTTAAAATAAATAGAAACCTTGATCGTGATCGAAGGGAAGTACATAGGAGGAGATAGAATTTACATTAAGAAAAATTAGAGAAGACGAGGTACGCAGAGACCCCATTTAATAAAACCCCATACATTCATGCATCCAATTAAAATAAAATCCAATCGCATTGGTCAATAGTCCATAATCAATCCCATTTATTATCATACACATCATCATATGCATCAATAAATAACATTCATCTTATGAATAATAAACATTTAATATATATATTGATATCATTTAATGGGCAAATTTAGTTAGTATAAAATCTATTTTTGAATCAAAATAAACTCCTTTATTTTAATCCAAATTTAAATCAAAATAAAACTATTTTATTTTAATTTATCTAATTTTGAATAAAATAAACTATTTTATTTTAATCAAAATCTTTAATCAAAATAAACTCCTTTATTTTAATTAATTATGTAATCCAATTCCATGTAATAAAAAAAAATCTTATTAAAAGAAACACGAATTATCTTTCCTATTCATAAATAAACTCCTTTATTTTGAATAATATGAAATCTAATTTCATATCTAAATAAACTCCTTTATTTAAGGAAATACGGATTTTATTTCCTATTCACAAATAAAATCCTATTTCATATCTAAATAAACTCCTTTATTTAAGAAATACTGGATTTTCTTTCCTATTCACAAATAAAATCCTATTTCATATCTAAATAAACTCCTTTATTTAAGGAAATACGGATTTTCTTTTCTATTCACAAATAAACTCTTTTATTTTGAATAATATGAAATCTTATTTCATATCTAAATAAACTCCTTTATTTAAGGAAAGATCAATTTCAACTCCAATTAGTTATCATGGAATCCAATTCCAACTCTAATTAGTTAGCATGAAATTCTAATTTTAAAATTAAAATAAACCTATTATTTTAAAATTAAAATAAATCTTTTATTTTAAAATTAAAATAAACCTTTTATTTTAATTATAAAATTATTGAGAATAATATATTATATATATATAACTATTATATATATATATAATAACCGTATATTATCATATATATATATATATACTAATTCCGTATATTATATATATATAATAAAGTTATAATCGTATTATATATATATATACATAATCTGGTTGCTTTTCAAAAAAAAATTCGTGATCCGTGCATTAACTTGGCTGCTAGCTCAAAAAACATGGTATTTCAAAAAAAAAAAATATTGCATGTTTTTTTTTTTTTTTTTATGTTGCTTCGGTTTTTTTTTTTTTTTTTTTATAACCACGGATTCCTGATATATATTTCCGCACACAAGTCCTTTCAATTACCTAATTAATTTTTTTTTTTTAAAAGGAACTTACATGTATTCGGTAATAAAAAAAAAATTGATTACCGATTTTTTTTATTATTATTTAAATTTTATGCAATAAAATTATGCCCAATTAAATTGTTCTAAACACATATCAATATAGATATTAAATTAAAACAATTAATAATTCGCATAAAGGTTTGGCTCTGATGCCACTGTTAGGTTTGTAATATTTATGTGCGCAATCAAATTGCACAAATTAAGCGGAAGCGTAGAAAATCAGAGTTTAAAAATTTACAAACCATATACCCGGATCACCCTTTATGCACAATTATTAATTAAACGAAAAGATAAAGAATAAATCATACCCTTGAAGATCGAGCTTCCTCAGGTACAAGTTCACCTCCAAATCCTTTCGCGTTCAATCTTGAATCCACTGCGGGTTTGGTTCCTTCCTTTGATCAACGTTAGCCACCCAAATGTTTGGCCTCTGAGGGTGATCCACCAAGGAAGAAGAAAATTCAAGAAGATGGGTATTTGGCTCAAACCCTAGTTTTCTATCTCTATAGAAAAAGGTGTACTCTCCCAACAATTAGAATTATGTCGTATGTTGAAAAAGTCAACATCCTCCACCACCCATAATAAGACTCCTCTTATTTATAAATGTTGGCAACCCATCTTAACAATTAAGGAATTGGGTTTTATTTAATTAATTAAATTTTTTTAATTAATTAAGCTCCCTAATCTTATTAGGGATAATTAATTAAACTCCTTTAACTAATTTTCCTTCCTAATCCAATTAGGAATAAATGAGAGTACTTATATTAAATTAATTCCTAAACTCTTTTAGAAATTAAAATAATAATAATTGTAATAATATTAATAAGACTCCTCTTATTAATTTATATTTAATATTTCTAAAATATTAAATAATAAATATTAAGCTATTTAATTTATTCTATCACCATAGATTAAATTAAATATACTTAACATATTATTACGATTATGCCATTAACTTCTTAAATAATTATTCTTCCTTTTATGGTGTGACCCTTTAGGTTCTCCATATTAAACCCGATTGTGAATAAATCAATTAGAACAATTCTAATCTTATTTAAATAAATAAATTAAACAATTAATTTATTTAAATAAATAATATTTATTCTACAATAGGGATAAGCCTCCTAGCGATCAACGACTTTCCGGATAATATAGATTTCAACATTAATCATAAAAGAACCTTTGAGTAAATAGTTACTGAAATACAATTCAATCATTCCACCATACAATGTCCCAATTAAATATAAGACATGGAATTCTTGTCAAGTCTTATTTTATTTAATTATATGTATTTCGATCCTTAAATGCACAACTCAAATAATGCAAATTAGAAACTCCTTTCTAATTTCATTACGCCTTAACCAAGGACTCTTTGGGTTGTCATTTATCGAATCACATAGGACATTTCTCTTCTTTTATTAGAAGTGGTAGATTCTTTATTGATCATACATTATCTCCATGTACAACTTATTATACCCAAGCATACCCTTTGATATACCCTAAGGGTCTTAAGGAATAAGTCAAAGTATAACTCATCATACACAAGATACTTATGATGATCTCAAGTCCAAGGATCACTTGTACTTTACTATCACTCACAGAATTCCTATTGACATGCAAATAAAACTCCATTAGGTATTCCTTAGCGAGCCACTTTCAGTGAACTTATTCTCTAATAAGCACCTACATACTTGCTTTAGTGTCTCCACACAAATGATCATGAGATCAATCATCCTCATCCAATGAGCAAGCAACGTATGTACCAATCTATCCGGATTCACTAATCCCCAATTTAGTAATCCAATGATTGGGAACTATTTTAGTTTTAAGCTTTCTAAGAATTTAGATCTCTTTAAAATGATCATCATCATTATTCTAAAATCATTGCTTAAAACTATGGGTTTATCACATATTATAAAACAGCATCATGTAGATAATTAAAAGCCTTTAATAAATTAATACTTTTTATTAATAAATGAATAAGATTGTTACAAAGTATATGCTTTATCATCAAACATGATTGGCTTGTGTGCATACTACTTTCAAAAGGGTATTTTAATAACTTCTTATGTACACTAAGGGTACTTTTGTGATTTCCCATTCAACCTTGACGTTAATTTGGTCATTTATATATTTTGGATTTAGACACATGGCAAATCTTAGTGATGAGTCACCAAGATTTGTGTTTATCTTTTGTTAAAAGATAAGTTCAAGGGTATTTCGGTCTTTTTGCACTCACTAAGGGTATTTTGGTCTTTTCCCCTATAATTTGAAGGGTATTTTGGACATTTCACATATATCCCACATATTTTATCACTTAAGCTTTTATACTAAACATTTGTGTCCCCGAATTAGGGTTTTCAAATTCCCGATTAGGGTTTCAGATTCCCAGAACTTACTACAACAAAAAGGCTTATCAGCGATCGCCTATTAGCGACCTCACACGGTCGCAGATGGGTATCCGCGACTGAATACGGTCGCTGATATTAGTCGCAGGTAATTTGGTCGCTGGATGGACACCAGCAACCGGTAATAGCGACCGCTTTAATAGCGACCGTGTCCGTCACTATTCTGACTTATGCTGAGTCAGTTGTCAGGTGTGACGTGGCACACGTGGCAGTGACCTGTAATAGCGACCGCATCGGTCGCTAGATTCCAACAAGGTAATGCGGTCGTTGATACAGTGTTAGCGACCACATGCGGTCGCTGATCGCCTTTTTTTTATATACAAAATTTGCCTATTTTCTTGATTTCCCAAAAATAACCTGTTGTACCTACTTTCAATCCCAACACAACAGTATATACAAGCATCCATATTAACATCCATCCATGATATAACTACTATATAATAAACATTGATCATCCATAAATAAACATTCATCCAACACAATACAATTATAAACATTCATTCAACACAATGCAATCTTTATCGTAAACATCCATATAAACTAATATAATTGTCCAAAGAATGAATCTAAAAGAGTACAAGGCTTTAAAAATCTAAAAAAACTAGTCTAGGTGCTCTTCATGAATCATCCAAATTATGATCCTGTAATTAACAAAGTAATAAAACAAATATGTTACATGTGTTGATACTGCTACGACGTACTTAGGGAAAGCTAAACAATAGACAATGTAGTGAAACATATAAGTAAGATAGTGACTTAGAGACTATAAACATATAAGACAATATAGATAAATAATAAATGATATATATATATATATACCTGGTCGTCATTCTGTTGTTGTGCTGCTGCTGCCGCCACTGCCTCCGCCAACTCATCATGACTCAGAGACAGCAGATGCCCGCCCAGTATAAGAAGAAGATCACGATCCTGACAGATCGCTCTCACACAGTCGGCGAGGAGTATGATATAGGTCGGATAACTTTGATGATTTAGTGTAGGCGGCAGAGCCGCCTGTACTAATCGATGGTCGAGCGCCATTTTTGTCCTTGGCCTTTGACATAATTTTTCTTCACGATGGACGCCCTCTCCCATAATTCTTGATCAATCGACGGACGCGGGGTGCCTTCAGGAAAGCGCTCGTTCATTAAGCCCTTATAAGTGTCCTGACAGAAGATGAACAATTAAATAGTTAAAAATAAATAAAAAAATACTCAAAAAGGTCGTCACAATTTATAAACAACATATTAAGATAAAGTGAACTTATTATCGCTATCTGAACAGCCTCAGGCAGACCATCACGGGTGGCCACATACACATCCAACCAATTGATAGGTTGACCTTGAGACTGAGACCATCGCGGCTATCTGCAAAATGTGCACCTTGTCATCTGTTCATTTTCCTTATAAAATAACATGCAATCGTTGGGACATGCATCGATCTTTGGGTATCCAAGACCCAACTTCTTCACCATTTTCTTACAAAAGTAATAGTTACCAGGTAATTTATCACCATCAGGCAACATACTATTAATGGCCTTCAAGAGTGACTCAAAACACTAATGGCTCATGTTGTGGTCAGCCTTGATGTTAAGTAATGTCGCCACTGCAGACAATGTAGTGTGTTTGGTGCAACCATGCCACAATGGCTTGCTACCCTCGTCTAACAACTTAAAGAAGTCTTTGGCATCAGAATTCAAAGGTTGCTCTCTACCTTGTTCCCAATCAAAATCTGGCCCTACAATATCATGAACCATTTCATTCATACGATGAGTACTACTGCCCGAATTGTGTACTTCTGTGATGACACCATCTCTTCTCTGCCCATGTGCCCACCAGCATTCTTCATAATTTTTTGTGAACCCGAAAACAAGTAAATGATAGTTTATCATGTCTCTGTCCATATAATTTACATTCTTACACTTCAAACATGGACATTGTATCTGCGACTGACCATTCATACATTCTGGGTGACTATACGCATACTCTAAAAACACTTGGCAACCAACTCTAAATTCAGCTGTAGTACCTATCTGGGCACTTAACTTTCGTCATGCCATCCAACTACAGTCTAAATAGAGATCCATGATTCCACGGTACCTATGTTGACATGAATTATTGTATTCCCTTGTTAGAGATTTACAATTCAGCTCAATCCCATTTATGATGCTTATATATATATATATAGATGTATATGTACATATATAACATGAGTGTGCATCATATATGATTATTCGGGAATTGAACAAGGATACATGCCAAAACAACCTAAAGACAATAGATTCCTAGGGGTAGAATATGAATCATTGCATCGTGCATGGTCTGCATATGCATTGGGACAAGTCTAAATTACCCGACCAATGAAAAAATTTCGACAGTCTCCCTTATAATATGGACTATCCACATGCACGAGGGCATGCATACTTGACTATTTGTAGGCATATAAGAGCAACAAGAATGTATAAGAATCTCTTGAACCTTCTTCTTGATTGAATTATGGATAAACTTAATTCCTAGTTATGTTTTATGTCATACTCATGTTCAAGTTCTTGGATTGGTATAAGTATGATCATATATTGCAACCAAGGTTTTGGGTTAAGCCCTAATGTTCAAGTTATATAGCCATTTGACTTATATATGAAAAATATTTGGCTGAGTCTCCCTTATAATATGAACTATCCACATGCACGAGGGCATGCATACTTGATCAATTTAAGGGCATAATTTAGGAGAATCCAATATTAGTAACAACAATAAGAAGCCCAAAAATTATCCCAATTTCAGCAATATCAACAACAATTTATCTAAATTTCAACAACAATATATTCAAAGAAGAATGTTATATTAAAATTTTTTCCAAATTTCAAAGAATCGTTATTCATTAATAAAAATTATCCAACTTGATAATAATCATATTAAAACATGAAACCTAATCATGTGTTCCCAAATTATTCTTGTGGTGTAAAGTGTGTGTATATACTTACAAAATTATACATATATGATTTATGTGTGTATATATATACATATAGGTATCAATCAACTCATAAAAGAATCTCTCTTTCTTAAATTCATTGATTATCCCAAAAGTTTCATACCCATTAGGGTTCTACCCATTTTGAACAAGACACTGATAAACTAGATTTTCAGTCAAACCCATTTGGATAGAATAGCTAGTTTGTAGTAAGCATGTGTACCTCCATTAATGTATTTATGGGGTTTTCTTTTGCTTAAATTTATGAACATCAAGAACTTCAGTTTCATGTTGGGAGAGATTTATTCCTCCTCTTGGTCTCTTCGGCTCTTCTTAGGTCTCCTTCTATCTGCATCCTCTTAAATTAATCATTAATGTGTGGTTTACTCTAATAAATAATACAAAATTATTCACTTTCCAAACCCATTATTGATTCCTAATAAGCCTTTAACAATATTTACAAATAATAATCACATAAAAATGATAAAATAATCTCGCCAAAACAAGAAGAACAAATAATAATCACATAAGAATGACAAACTAAGTGAAAACAAAAAAATCAAAAAGAGAAGTCATAAAAATTGTCGCCAAAGAAATCGTCGAAGTTACCGTCAGAATCGCGCGCGGATCTGGGTTACTGGCGGTGGTGAAGGCGTCGGCCGGTGATGTTGATGGTGAAGGCGTAGGCGGTAGCGGCAGTCTTCCTCCCTCTTCTCTTCTCCCCATACTCCCTCTTCTCCCTCTTCTTTTATCCCTCTTTTTTTCTTTTGTTATGGATCGAGAGTATTGAACCGATCATCGGTTTATTGAAATACATCCGCATGATCGCATTATCGGCGGACCGCATGCGATCACGATTTTAAATGATGTGGACGTGTCGGTATCGAATCACGATCATCATTTGTTAGTTAGTTATCGCAAAACAAGTAAGCGCTACCAACATTTCCAAATGAATTTTTTGGAGGTAAAAATGAACCTGCGATCGAATAGCGACCGGGGTCGGTCGCTAACATAATCTAGCGACCAAATTCAAGTACAGTCACTAATGTTAGTCGCTATAAATTCTATCTGCGACCACAAAATGCGGTCGCTGATAAGTTTGGTCGCTGTTAGAGCATTTTCTTGTAGTGACTGTAATTAGGGTTTTCGATCAATTCGTCAATGTTTCTAAACACTCATTATAGTTTACTAACTTATCAACCATATTCTTATCATAACTTTAGGTATTCTTAATCTTCACTTGATTTCCCTGATAAAGTTTATACTTAATCAACATACCTAGTATGATATTCAGTATCACAACTTCTTATTGATACCCTTAATTAGGGTTAGGGTTTGTTTATCAAGGTTTAGGGTTCTTGAATTGAAAATTAGGGTTTCCTGACTTCCGATTAGGGTTTTTAATCCCTTATTAGGGTTTACTAAGTTTATACCCTATCTGATCAATCATTGATCATTAATTCTATATCGTACAAACTCATACTCACAGTTACATTTATTATACTTGTATTTTCCATCGAATCCCTATCCGTATCTATGGTTAGGGTTTCTATTTTCTACTAAGCACAAATCTACTCATATTTCTTAGTCAATACACAAATTGACCACTTCTCTAAACTTGTATCACTGATACTTAGCACAATATTGGTAATCAATATCAATATTAAATAAAAAAAAATTATTCGTAAAATTTCTAGTTCCTCACATTCTCCTCTCCTTATGAATTTTGGTCCATTGACCTTTATTCCTTTATTAATTCCTTTTAGGAATAAAAAAAATTTTTGGGCTGAGCATAAGTTTTATTTAACTTATCATGGCTCATAGTTTCCTTGGGAAACATAGTTCCATATCCACACCTTTACGCAAAATTAAGAATCATAAAAATCTTGAATGAGTATATTATCCCCTCCTTATAAGATTCTATATTACGAATCCTGATTCATTCTTTATTCGAAAGTTTATATAAATTTAATCAATAGACTTCACCATTGTATTTAAATTTAATCGTTAAACACATAAAATAGTTAACACATAGAACATTTATTTCTCCATGTTCTTATTTGTCGTGTACCCCAACTATTTGTCAAGTTAAGAACTTAATCACTATTTATCCTTATCTTAACTTACTTGAACTCAAATTTCTCCTTTAACATTAATTCTAATTTCGTCCATGTTTAACTATAGCACTCTTTGACTTATTGTCTTATATTTTATACCCTTGGTATTTTAACCATAGTAATTTACCAAACTGTGACCTCCATGGTTCAACCACAACATCTCACAATAGTACCTATCAGTTTACAATCGAACAACTCGGCGTCTCTACAGATAATCTGGCTTCGGTACCTTCCCTCTTATTAATTTATTTCAAATTCTTTCTTTATATCTTATCATCCCATCTCGTGACCTTTTCATATAACTAATGGTTCTGAATAGAGTTAATTGAAACTCCCATCTCAATCTTAAATGTCGTAAAAAAAATTATCAGTACCTCATTGTTTTAACTTTTAATATTATTGTTAAATGATTCCTCCTTCATATGTCTCAAATTAAGATACTATTTACACTTATGGTAATCAATTATACCTCTTATTTCAAGATACAGCTAATTCATTTCACCGCTTGAATTACTTTATCATAACTAGTAATAATGATAATTTTAAATCATTTCTTTACTTCTCAAATTTATCTCTAACTTTCTTCACTTCAGATTATTAATCCTAGTGGTTTATTCAAGCAATTTCTTCATCTATGGTTGTCTAATCCACTACTAATCTCATACTTTTGATATAAAGTAATTTTAATTACCTTTACTTCCTTTCATAACTGACTTTTCATCTTTCACAAATTTCTTCTCGACCAAAAGAATACGATCACCATCATCATTATTATGGGAATAACTTTTATTCAATCTTTTATAGTATCGTCTAAAATACTTTTTAGACTTATCATTAACCCACGTTCTACCATAATTAAACATATTTATTGCATAAATATTTCTTTTTCTTTAACACATTTTATACTTTGCAAATACCTTCCAAATTTAAAATATATTTATTATATATCACAAGTTTCACTAATTACATTTCAGTTCATCTTACAACTTTTACTATATAATGTACATATCCCTTAATCATATACCAAAAAGATGAAATATGTTATCTTTACTAAACTTAAACAAAAACTGAAACTTCTACCGTAAATATAGATGTATTTACATATACTATTCAAAATATTATTTTTACTATTATAAGTATTTCAAAAACCTAACTTCCATCTTAGACGTTTTCGCTCCCTTCACATGCTGGTCTGAATTTGAGGCTTTGGTTCACCCTTAGGTTATGTTTGCTAGGTTTTGGATAAAATTTTGCAATGTGTCCCTCCACCCCGCAATTGAAACACTTCTTATTTTTCCTATTATACTTCTGACGTGGGAAACTATTTAAAAAATGCCCAATATTTCCACAAGTAAAACAATGAATCCCTATAAAGATACATACCCCTTTGTGCTTCTTCTCACAAATATGACACCCTTCACTCCTTTGACCAGTGCTACTTTTTCCCTCCTTCCCAAAGTTATTTGGAGAAGTAACATCCCTTTTCCTTTTACGATCTCTCTAATGTTGACACTGTCTTACTGTTTCATTTCCTGATTCATCGGTCCCCTTCAATTCTGATGGTCCTACTAATTTAAAGTCTAAGGTAATCCTTAAAGTATTGGGTTCAACTTCTGGTGGATTCTCTGACCTCCATTGTGAAGTGTCTAGCAACACATTTACCAACTGTTGAGTTGGATTTGTCTCTAACTAGTTTCCGTCAATCCCTGTTGGTAATTTCCCTTGTGATGTCATTTATCTATAAATAACAATTAACTACATATAAGCATAATAATCAATTAATTTGACAAACAAGGTGTATATATTCAATTACATTCTATATATTCCAAGAAAACTGACCAACTAATGATTTATATAATTTCACTAGTTTTCTCCCAACGAATTCTTATACTAGGAACACCATACTATTACCTACTACAGCTCCTCTACTACTATTTGTTTTCCCAAATGACTTTCTTCACTAGGAACACCATACGATTACAACTACTATTCCTCCACTGTCACATATTTTCCTTAACCTCTTATGCTCTTCATTTCCTTTCTCTTAACTTAACCTTGATACTATCGATCATCCCATTTGTGGTTATCCAAAGTTTCTCCAGCGTCTACTTAAAATCTATACAATTTCTTCTCTTTGTAATGTTACTCCAATTTCTTTTTCCTTCGTCTTCTGTTGTCCCTCCTTATGGCTCTATATGAGTCTCATAGAAACTTTAATTTCCCCTTTTCACTTAAGTCCAACTTCAGTACTCTTCATGAGCACTCTCTGAATTTACCACAAATTTGCCTTTTATAACTTTAACTATTTAGTTGTAAACTACTTCCATTGATACTTCCTCTATTCTATCCTTCAGATCACTCTTCATTACTACGACCTATTATGGTTCAAGTACTATCTCAAGTAAAACAATCAGCTTTTCACTCAGTATATGAATACACTTAACTCCTTCATTTACCAAAATATCAATTCAATATCATTAACTTATATAAACAATTTATTCATCCAACTTCGGCTGATGAATTTCCTTAATTTATCTCCTACAAACTTATCTTTAGTTTATCTGTTTATTACTGCTCTCTCCCTGATACTAAATCTCTTACTGTCTATACCATAGTTTCTAAACTCCTTGCCATATCCAACTTCAAATGTCACCCTTTAAGGTCACTTCCTAGACCCATCACCATCTCATTTCTTACAACCTCAATTATCTCCGTATATTATAAAACCTTTTTTATCTCCATAATCTCCTAATTCTTACAACTTCTCTTTGTCTATTCTAGACATTCCTAACATCTCCAGAATATTTCCCTGCAATGAGTATCTAAACTCATTCCCTATCTCTAAGTTTATCTCCTTATTACCTACACTATAATCTCTCAGGTCATATCCTAAGGTATTCCAACTCTAGCTCTATAACCTACTGCTTTGATACCAAATTGTGACACGCCCAAATTCTCTACATTCACTGTAGCCAATTTGGTGCTCATGTAAATATTCTATAAGATAATAATTCCTATAAATCCAAGATTCACAATACTTGTAATAACCCGACATTTTCTATGTAAATAAATAAGAAATTTTGCATATAATTTTTATTTTATTTTATTTGAAGATGGGAATATGTGTCAAGTAATGTGTATGTATATATGTAATAAATAAAATTTATTTATTACATGAATAATTTCAAATAATTTTATTTTAGAATTATTGATAATTATAACGTATATACTTATAATAATTAATTTTATAGTGGAAATTTCTTTATTATTTATTTTATATGAAAATATGATTTTTTATATTATTTAAATAATATATGAAATGATTATTCAATTATTATAATTTCTATTTTATTATATGAATTTTAGTTCGATTATTAAGTTAATTATTTGAACTTAATTAATAATGTTAGATATAAAAATAAATCGATATGGAATCCAAACCCTAAATTTGGGTATTGATCAAGGGATGAGAATAATAATATAATATTAATTATATTTTTATTTTTCAGTGCTATAAATATGTACTGTATATCTGTAGACTGATAATGGTGGGCCAAATATGGTAAATTATGTCATAACCCTCATATCGTGTTATTAAACACTAATTGTTAAACTCGGTTATGAGTTTAAGACAGAGTAGTAATTGTGTTATATGAATTTTGTGTATTATTAGATTTAATGTTAATTAGAGAAAACACTAATTAATATTTGAAAACCCTAATTTAAATATTTGAAACCCTAATTTGCTAATTAGGAACCCTAATTGTAAATTTTAGAAACCCTAATTATTATTTTAGCAAATTGAATTGTTAATTTGGGAACCCTAATGATGTTAAGGAACCCTGATTATTTAAACCCTAATTTTCTATTAAAAACCCTAATTTAATTAGCGTGTTTAAAATTTCAATTTTATTACACTTTAATTTTTAATTTTCCAAACCCTAGTAACTATGTGGGAAACTTTAAGATATAAAATCTAGTGAATAAATCCTAGATTCAAGCACCATGGACAAGAATACCCTTAAGATTAAAATAAAATTACAATTTTACCCTTTTGTCTTATTTGTTGAATTATTGCTAGCCAAATCTTTGCAAGATTTGGCCAGCCACCCCCTAGACCTACCTAATGAGCCTACAATCTATACCACATCACATGATCAGCCATCCCATACATTGCATACATGATTTGCTAGATTTAAGAGAGAGAAAATCCGCATCTTGGCCTAATTTGTTCACAAATACCTAGCCATACTCTCTCAAGACAAAACCCACGAATTTGTAGTGTTAGATCAGTCACAAATCAAGCCCCACGAACACTACCCTTAAATCAGAAGCATAGAAATCAGAATTGGAGCATAAGAGGTAAACCCTAATCTAGAAACTTGACTTTTGATCTTATGTTAGATGTAAATTTTTTGTGATAAATATGTTGTATAGGGTGTTAATCAATTATCTAGGTTGCTAGATGTTAAACCCATAACATTTAGAGGCTCAGATTTGATGATTTTCGAAATCTGGAATTTTTAAAAATAAGGGTCTGACAGTGAATGTCAACTCCTATAGATCTCGATCTGTTATGTGTTTTTTGTGTTTTGAAACTTTGTACTTGTACTCTGTCAAGAGATCTTGAATCTGAAACTTGAATCAGGTTCATATCTGTTATAGATTAAAAGTTATTTAAGGTCAAAGTGAGTTGACCGGTATTGACTGGCTGTTCTTGAAGCCCATAATTTGCCCAGAAAGTCTGACAGGCATTTTGATGGCCTCTGATCTTGCTCCTTGTAATTCTTTAGGCCATGTTGTTGTTATAGACTTGTAGTTTGACACGAATACTACATCATAAAACCCATAGAACAACCAAATCTGTTACATGATCAAAGATATGGGTGGTCAAACTAGGGTTGACCACCAAATTTTATGAGTTTTTTTGGGAAAACCCAGTTAAGCGAAGAAACAGTTTCTCTGGCATAGTTTGACTAGATTATATCTTCTTGTTGTGTTGTTGTTTTAGTGATGTTTTGTAATAGATCTATTTAGTTACATGTGGTCTACAACCTAGAACTTTTAGATCACAAAAATGTTGCACGATCATCATGTAGTGGGAGCTCAAAAGTGAACAGTCGAACTGTTCTTCATTTCTGGGCAAACCCAGAAATGAAGAACAACTCTGACAGTGTTTTGGTTAGCTTAGATCGTTTATTTGATGCATGTTATGACCATGATTGTTGTTGTATATGGTAGTATTACATTAGTTCTACATACTGGGATCATTAGATAGTCCAGAAACACCACGATCAGATCTGAAATCTTAGTCAAAGTACCCCACTCGAAATCTGACTTTAGTTTTCTAGGTATGATGAAGAACATCATTAGCGACAATTTTGTCGCCTAATGTACCTTTAGCGACAGTTTAATTTCTAAATTAATTATTTTAAATAAATAAATAGAAAAAATTAGATTTAATTCTTAAAAAAATACAAAATAAATTACTAAAAATTATTTTAAAATCTAAAAATTAGTTTTTAATTATTTTAAGTATATTTCATAAATATTTAATATTTTTGGGATACAAAAAGTATTTAATTAATTTAATTATAATATTAAATAAATTATTTAAAATGATTTTAATACATGAAAAATCATTTAAAAAATATGTTATGATATAAAAAGATATTTTAAGTTATTTTTTATAATTTTTAATATTTTGTGATGATTTTCATTATTAATTAGATATTAATGATGATTAAGTTATTTAATAAAGATATTAAATAAATGATGGAAAATAGAATTAATGATTTAAAATTTATATAAAAATGATTTAGAGATTATAAAAATATTTTAAGTTATAAAATATAACTTTTGATATTTTGTCATGAAAATATTAATATTTTAATATTAAGGATATTAGATTTATTTAATAATTATATTAAATAAAGTAATGTAAAAATGATTTTAATATTAGAAAAATCATTTTAAATGAAAATAAAGTGTATAAAAGATATTTTAAGTTATAAAATATAACTTTTAATATTTAAAGAATAATTTCATTAATAATTTAATCTTAATGATATTTATTTAACATTAATGATATTAAATTTATTTAATAATTATATTAAATAAATAGTTTTAAAATGGTTTTAATAATTTAAAAATAATTTAAAAAGGATATAAATGAATTAAAAATATTTTACGTTTTAATTAATGACTTTTAATATTTGGATAAATAGTACATTAATACTTAAATATTAATGGTAATTATTTAAAAATGATTTTAAATGTTTTTAAAAATCATTTAAGGGTAATATTAATACGTTAAAAATATTTTGAGTTATTATACATAATGTTAATATTTTGGCAATGGTTTCATTAATAGTTTAATATTAATTAAATATTAATAATAATAGAATTAGTTAATATTTAAATCATTTAATAATGATTTCAGTGTTTGAAATTTCATGATAAAGTATAATAATTATTTAAAAATTATTATAAGGCTATAAAAAATAATATGACTGATATTTAAAATATCTAAACGAATATTAAACTACACGAGAGAGTCTTAGACTCGATATTTACCCGATAAAGTCGTCGGTACACCGAAATATTTCAGAAATTGATCTAGACTTAGATAAATTGACTAGATATGTATTTGTTAGTGAATCAATAACTGTTAAACATATGTGACAATGTGATTAGGTTATGTGCTGACTGCAAGTAGCAGTACTATGTGATATGATATATTATTCTAATTGAACGAATGATCTTATTACTGATAGGTCGATGTATAAAAGATTAATCTAAGTTGCGTTATTGTAAGCAGCAGCTCAGGCAATTATCCTACTTTTGCATTTACTTTATGCAATGGACATGAGTAAGAAAGTTTCAAAATTATATTATTATTGTGCCAGATTATTAACTCTATTATTATTGATTATGTATCCAATCTTTGTATTCGTACAAGTTCTTACATTATCAGATCATTGTATTATTGTATAATTCAGATATTTATGCTGTTCATTAATTCGTATATAGGGTTAAACAAGTGTCCTCACTTAGATAACCATTATATTTAATCATATGTTGATACATACTTATTGATTTCAAGTATGTATACGTTGACTTAAAAGCCGTCTAAGTTATTTGATTCAGCTAGACATAAAAATAATGTTGATTTTTCACACTCCAAAGATAACCCTGGAAGACCACAACATCAATTTCAACCCCAGAGAAAGCCTTGGGAGATCCAATTTCCAACCCCGGAGATAACCCCAGGAAATCAGTTTCTAACACCGGAGATAACCTCGGGAAAATCAGTTCCAACCTCGGAGATAACCCTAGAGGATCAAGGCATGGAGATAACCCCAGGAGGTCAAGCCAACCTCAGAGATGACCCTGAGGACAATCAAAGATACCATCAAGTCAACCTCAGAGATAACCTTGAGAAAATACTGCTATAACTGTGCGAAAACCAGAGATAACCCCGGGAGGGGCAAAATGGTCATTTTACCAACTCAACTTCAACTCATATCAAATCAACTCATTTCAACTCAAAATGCTTCAATAGAAGTCCCACAAGAACCATATCTTAACTTCCGAGTGCAAACTATGCAAAACGACTCAACGGATTGCCTGAATGAAACCTGGAAATTCCATTTCGGTCATGGACCCATCTTCTTGGAATCAAAAAAGGGAAAATCCTATGTCATCATTTAGCTCTCGGAAAGAGCTTTCAGGAATGGTATGGCACGCTCCCATCGGACTCCCGGATTGAAAGTTATGAACGACCGAGCGAACAGCGCGTTGTCCGTGTGCACGTACTTTAACACGGTGGGTCCCACATCTTGGGCATCCTGGGGAGCCGCAGGTAGACCTTTGGCTCCCCCTCTATAAATAGAGGGCTTGGGGTGGCCTTATTTTATATGAGAAATAGTGAGGAAACCCTGTCCAATTGGCTTTGTACACACCATAAACTTAGTGCTTTCTTATTTCAAGCACTTTTGAGCTTATATTCTGTCATATTTTTACCGGCGGGAGCCGAGTATTCATCCATTTAAAGTTATAGAAGTCTTCTTTGGCAGCCTACTGTAAGCCTTCTTACACACTTTAAAGCCTTTCTCTTCATCTCTGCACACACTATTCTTCACATTGAGAGTCGTGTTGTGTGCGTATGCCTATCATTTCCTTCCGTTTTTTTTTCATTTACAATATATATATATACTTATATATTTATATATTTTATATATGGACTAACATTATCGAGTTATGCCTCGATTGAGCCTGAACTTATATGCAGGAGCGTTTACACTTTTATATATATATATATATATATATATATATATATATATATATATATATATATATATATATATATATTTGTTGTCGGACTACATATGCGATGAGCACAGATTTTACATCCTAGCATTTACACAGTTATATATATATATATATATATATATATATATATATATATATACTTATATATATATATAATTGTTGTGGACATATCCGAGTGAGCACAGATTTTATATCCTGAGCGTTTATTGCTTATATATATATATATGTTTTATATATAATTGTCAATCCGGACATATCCGATGAGCACAGATTTTATATTTCTTGATATATATATATATATATATATATATATATATATATATATTATATTTTTATGTCGGGGCACAGAGTTTACTTCGTGGCCTTTTACAACTTTATTTATATTTCGATCCTCCACGGAGTTGCTTCGTGGTGGTTGATCATGTCTGTATATATAAATTTACAGCTTTTATATATATATAAATGCTTACTGCTTTCCATACAAATTGCGGTATCATGTGAGCCTAGGAATCATGTGATCATAGATTCAGTCTACTGAATCTAGATTCGGTTCCCGTGATGGACTTTTTCAGCTGTAAGCAGCTTGTACATTATTTATAATGTACGATTTTCCTTGGATGGCTTTCATGCCCATGAGGATTTCGGCACTGCTATATATTATTTTCTCGAAGATGCTTCGCATCTCGAAAATAAAAGCAAATAAGCCGAACATTTAATAATAAAATGGAATTATGAAAAGGTCTCAATTCCTATTGAGCACAGGGTTTGAAAACCCTCTTTTTACAAAACTTCATTGTTATATGCTGGTTAAAACTAAATTTTTCTATAAATTCAAACCCTGTGTATATAGGTGCGAACGAGGCCTCACACTACTTTCAGATAATTGCACATTGATCCCCCCCCCCCCCACACACACATTCATATAACAGTTTCTTTGAAGAGTGGCGGTTACCATGGCAACACAGATGTCGGGGGGTGCCTAACACCTTCCCTCCGCATAATCAAGCCCCCGAGCCTAAATGAATATCGGTTTCGTAGACCCGCTTAGCAGTGTCACATCACTGGGTCAATGTTCAAACCTTTTCGGTTGAGTTGGTGCAACTAGTTAAAAACACCAACTGGCGACTCTTAAAGTTAAATTGTCGACATTACACATGTCGGACCTTTTTCACTTATTTTTTCAAAAAAATCTCACATAACATGAGAACACCAAAGAACAAGTAACGAAAAGGGACAAATAAAAAATCCCGACGTCGACACGAGGCATAGCACTACTTCCAGATAATTGCACATTGACCCACACACACACGCATTCATATAACAGTTTAAATTGAAAAGTGGCGGTCACCATGGTAACACGGATGTAGGGGGGTGCCTAACACCTTCCCTCATAATTAAGCCCCCAGACCTTAACGAATCTCAGTTTTATCGACGTCAGGATTTTTAATTGTCCCTTTTCGTTACTTGTTCTTTGGTGTTCTCATGTTAGGTTAGATTTGTTTAAAAAAATAAGTAAAAAAGGTCTGACATGTATAATGTCGACGATGGACTGTTAAGAGTCGCTAGTTGGTATTTTATATGGTTGTACCAACACAACCGAGAAAAGGTTTGCACATTGACCCAGTGATGTGACACTTGCTAAACAATGCCGGTGAAACCGAGATTCATTAGGTCGAGGACTTGATTATGCGGAGGGAATGTGTTTGGCACCCCCCGACATCCGTGTTACCACGGTGACCGCCACTTTTTAAGAAATTGTTATATGAATGTGTGTGTGTGTGGGTCAATGTGCTGTTATTTGGAAGTAGTGCGAGGCCTCGTTCGCACCTATATACACAAGGTTTGAATTTGTCTAAAAATTCAGTTTTAAACAAGATATGTCAATGATGTTTTATAAAAGAGATTTTTTAAACCCTTGTGCTCAATAGTAATTGAGACCTTTTACACTCCCATTTTATTAATTGTTCGACTTGATTGTTTTTAATTTTTTCGAGATGCGAAGCATCTTCGATAAAATAATGTACAAAATAGTACCAAACTCCTCGTGGGTATGAAAACCATCTGAGGAAACTCAAACACCGTGAATAAATTTACAAGCAGCTTACAGCTGTAAATGTCCATCATGGGAACCGAATCTAGATCTAGTAAAATGAATCTGTGATCACATGATTTTTAGGCTCACATGATGCCGCAATTGATAATAAAGTAGTAAGCATGTATATATATAAAAGCTCTAAATATATATATACAGACATGATCAACCACCATGAAGCACCTCCACGTGGGATCAGAAATGTAAATAAAGCTGTAAAAGCAATCAACCGCCACGAAGTAAACTCCAGGCGGGACTAAACGTATATATATATATATATATATATATATATATATATATATATATATATATATATATATATATATATATATATATATATTAGCGATAAACGCTCGGATGTAAAATCCAAGCTTATCGAACATAGTCAAAATGAGCAGATATATATATATATATATATATATATAAATATATATATATATACGAAAGAAAATAAATGCTCGGGGCCAGAAGTGCAGGCTCAATCGAGGCATAACTCGATAATGTTAGTCCATATATAAATATATATATATATATAAGTACATATATATATATATATATGTGTGTGTGTGTGTGTGTGTGTGTACAAACTGAAATAAAACCACGGACCGAAGTCCAGGCAAACACACGCAACACGACTCTCAACGTGAATAATAGTGTGTGCAAAGATGAAGAGAAAGACTTTAAAGTGTGTGAGAAGGCTTACAATGGGTTGTCAAAGAAGACGTCTATATCTTTAAATGGATGAACACTCGGCTCCCGCCGGTATGTGTTTCTCTGAGGTTGGAACTAATATTCCCGGTGTGTGTTTCGGGGTTGAGACTGAACTTTCGGTAGTATCCAGACTGGATATGAGCTGTCTTCTAGGGTTATCTCTGAAAGACGAATCTTCCCTCCTGCAATGTCAGTAACATGTGTGCAGAAAATTTCGAGTGTCTACAGATGCCCCTCTTTATCATATTCATGCAATGCAATGTATATATAAGATAAAAATGATGCAAAGTGCATCAGCATGATGCAAATGTATGATGCATGTATGTTGGGTTGTTGTCCAACATGTTGGGGATGATTGACGACTCCCTGTTGCTTCTACCGGGAATTGGTAACGATGACCAGATTGGATGTGTGATCCGAATCTTCTAGGATGTTGACGTTGGGGTTATCACCAAAGTTATTAATCCTTAATACAGACTTGATTTTTAAGATGTGGCTCTTATGTACAAGAGATCTGTGGGGATAATGCTCTGTCTGTTTGAGGATGTGTATAACATATTCCATAATTGGTCCTCTTCGATGATGTTGATCTTCCCTGGTTTGTATCGCTGTAACGACCCCAAAATTCATACAATTCAACTATCGACTTCGGTCATTAACAATACATCTAACTTCTGATTTTACTTCATTATTCGATGTTAAACTTTATAAAATGTGGAATAATTTAAACTTTTATGTATTCTTACTTTAATTCCCTGAATCAAAACTTTTATCAACTACATGTCTTTGAATCAATCTTATTTTATGATTCACTTTATCACTGTTATCATATAAAATTTTATATTTCAATCTGATAATCTTTACATATCAGATAACTCTAACTCTAGCTTTACAACTATACATCATAAAACATTTACTACATCTCATGAGTCTTAATCATGGTTTCAGAAAATAACAACTTTAGCTAAAATATACATCTTCGTATATTAATTCTGATCCACTTTGTTTAAGTAGCACATAGTGTTATCTTCAATCCTTAACCTGCAAAAATGGTTATTTGCAAGGTTGAGCTCGACAGCCCAGCAAAATCTAACAGTTTTCATGCAACACGTAGCATATAATAACATGCTCAACACATATCTCTTAAACATTGGACTATCATAATATACAGGCTTCAGTTCATATAACAAGTATAAAGATTATGTTCTTTACTCAATCAGCATGCTTTACTCAATCAACGTAGTCATAAGTTGACTTTAACGTTTCATGCTTTCAACATAAATATAACACAACATGTTATTTGCAATTAAGATTTAAAACAGTTAATCATCAAGTTCACATATCAAATAGGAACTGAAAGACTTGCCTGGTTCGTAGATTACCAATTATCAAAAAATAGCTTAAATGCTTTACGTACATCCTACAACAGTTTAAAGGTCCATATTCACATGCATTAGTTACACATATAATGAAACCACAATGACTCTTAGTCATAATCTTTTCATAACTTGTGTCTCTTTGAAACTTAACACATAACTTCAGGTGTTTACTCCTCTTCGTATGACACCTATCATCACGTAATCCCATATTATGTTTCTTTATACTTCTTTCGTAACTGACACTTAACGTTCAGCAAAGTTGTTATAGAATCTATTATCTCATATTAGATGTGTTACACTTGTTAACAACAACTAAGTTTTATAACCTCTCTCGTTACGCTTCCTTACAATTGACAGGTAAGTCTTCTAATGCGTATTTACACCCTTTTAAACATATATTAGATTAACTAATCAAGTTAACATTCAAATCATTCTTTCAACTTATATATCACTATAAACCAACATAAACCTTATCATTTATTTCTTACTTTTGAAAGCATCACATTTAGTTCCATTGCATAACTTAATTAAGCAATCACTTAAAATCTTTCCACTTTGCATTACAACACCTTACAATCTGTTATTGTAGTTTCTATTATGTCTTAACATCATTAACATGCTTGCTTAGCTAACATAAGTCCACTACACATGACCTGCAAATAGGCAGAAGTCACTGCATGGGCATAGGGCACGGCGCAGCTGCGCGGCTGTAAGACCCCAGCTTTTATAAATAAAGATGAATTTGCTATAAATATTATTTTTGAATATTATGGAATAAATTTGATATAATGTTATAGTTGTGGGTAATATTTATAAATTTTGCAAAGTAAGCAAGTTGTTATAAAATATTAGTTTGGTGGGGAATATTCTTTTTGTGGGGAATATTCATACGGCTACTCAATCGATGGTGGACCCCAACAACGGTATTGTCGTAGTTAGAAAATGACAAAATTATCTTTCTATAAAAATAACGGCGGAGGTAATTGCACACGGTATTGATTATTGATGCTTACGTGAAAAGTCACTTTAGCTATACTCAATTATTGCTACTGATAATTCGATAATTGCATCATATCTCTTATATTATTGATTCAATTATTGTCACAAAGATCATCATGTATAATATGTTATATTATTAATTGAGGCGACAAGTTATAAATGATTAATAATTGTTGAAAGATTAAATATCGTTGATTAAAAATAAAATGATTTGTGGTAATATTTATTCAATCCTTGATGTATATAAAGAGTCTGTTATGAGACGTTTGTGGTAAGTTTGATTATTTTATGGGGGGGGGGCCCATATGTCATCATCTAAGAGTCTCTTCGTCAATAATATTTACCTTTGTGAATAGTAATTACCTTTGTGAATAGTAATTACCTTCGTCAATAGTATTTACCTTTGTGAATATTAATTACCTTCGTCAATAGTATTTACCTTGGTGAATAGTAATTACCTTTGTGAATAGTAATTACCTTCGTCAATAGTATTTACCTTCGTCAATATTATTTACCTTTGTGAATAGTAATTACCTTTGTGAATAGTAATTACCTTCGTCAATAGTATTTACCTTTGTGAATAGTAATTACCTTTGTGAATAGTAATTACCTTCCTCAATAGTATTTACCTTCGTCGATAGTAATTACCCCTTCGTAAATAGTAGTTGTCCCTTGATATTACCAAGAGTTAAGCGCCTCTTGATTGTTCGAGGTTAATTACCCCTTCCACAAATAGTAGTTGTCTCTTGATATTACGAAGAGTCATTTTGACCCTTCGTTAAGACCAAAAAGCCACCCTCGGTTTTTCTATAAATAGAACGCTCATTCCTTCATTATTTCTTACGAATTCATTGAAACTCTAGAGAGAAATTATAGAGAGAAAGAAGAAAAGTATTACTGCTACTTCACTTTTCCAATATTGGTTTCTTCTAAGGTAAGGGATATTATTTGTTGTACTAGTAAGAAGGGGTGTTATTCTTTCTTATTCATGAAGAGAACTTACATTATTCCATTCTTTATTATTACATTGGAATAACTTTGTATACTGTGACATACCCCTATACTTGGTGAAATCCTCTCATTATTCCATTCTTTATTATTACATTGGAATAACTTTTGTATATCTGGCATACCCTATACATAATCAGTATCGTGGTTTACCCTATACTTGGTGACATTCTTCTATTATTACATTTGGAACATCACATGCGTGTGTTTTACTCCCGGACTGGTTCCGTCTTTATTATTATTACATTGGAACATCACATGCATGTGTGTTTTACACCGACTGGTTCGATCTTCATCATTACGATGGAATATCCTATATATGTGTTTTACAGGATGGTTCCATCTTTATTATTACATTGGAACATCACAGCGTGTGAATTTCACACGACTTTGGTTAAGATTATTATTATTACATTGGAATAACTTTGTCATCTGAAGTACCGCATGCATGGTGATTTCCTTTGTTATTCCATTCTTTATTATACCCAGTTGGTTAAAACTTTGACTTCTATACTCTTTGAAATTAGTAGAATATTCTTGATATTTGCATTTCATCCAGTATCTTTTCATGGAAATATTCTTCTGATCATTCTTGAATTTTACTCTACAAAACAGTATCTTGTTGACAATTTGGACGTTAATAATTCCTGGATAAAATAATTCTTGAACTTGTTTTATTGAATTATTATGTCATTGTCATCATCCTCATGTTATATTATGTTATCTTTGGCTTACGTTACTAGATGAACTTAGTATGATTATGACCGAGGATCATTCGGTATAATCATGGCTTGTTATAAATGATGTGATAAAAGTCCTCGATTGGCTTTGTAATGCGATGATGGATAGTTTTTGGTATGATTATGACCGGGGGTGATTTGGTATAGTCATGACCATTGATAATTTGATGAAAATCCTTGGCCAGTGGTATAGGGATGATTAGATATTGTGGTTTATTCATTAAACCGAGTCTTAGTGATAAAAATTGATGAAAACCTTTTAAAACCTAAAAGATAGTAGACTTTATTTTCTACTTGACTCTTTTAATGGATTGCATATTCATTGCGATTAAACCGGTTGTCTATTGTATTTTATCGGTTTAACATTGTTGAAGACTATTGATAATTTATTACGCATTATCTTAGTCATAATATTTCTTCTTGGGCTAGTTGAGCTCACCCTTTCTTTCAATGTTCTCTTGAAATGAGAATATAAATTTGGACGGAGTCGGGAAACGCAGTGATGGTCCTGAAGATAGCATTAGTAGTCCTCACTATTACGTGAAATAGTGTGATAATAATTGTAACGAGGACTCCTTTTGAGTTTGTATAATATCTAGTAGACGATATTTGTATTTAAAATCATAGTTTATGTCGTATTGTACACGACAGTTATGTTAGTAAGTTGTATTAAAATTCTGTACCATGTAAGTGGCGACCCAAGATGGGTGACGTATACCTAATTTTGGGGGCGTCACAGTTGGTATCAGAGCTTAGGGATATGATCCCTGGCTGTGATGTGAGATAAAAACTAGGAGGGGAGAGATGGGGAATTCCTTCGCTAGTATGACCTACCTAAATTTATTTGGTATTTAATTGGTCGGTCAGAGTATAGGGATAATATGTGATATGTTAATTAACCCTTGTTTTGTGACAGTGTTTGAGAATGGTATCTGAAAATCTTTGAGATAAGCAATGAAGCACATGAGAGTGTTGATTTAGCTCAAACAAAAGGTAACGACCAACAACACGATAATAATCATCTTTGGTGGCAACAATTTATCGAAATAATGATAACCATCGTGGGGGAAATTATCATGCCAAAAATGGTAACCACTTCGGTGGTAATCATGGCAAAGATAATAGAAGTGAAAATTGCAAGAAGAGAAGGTCATTTAGCCCAATTTTGTTGTGCACCAAAGTCAAGTCTAGTTTGGGACTATGGCACCAAAGGTGGATATGGACAAAACAAAGTCGTTGGTTTTAGGAAGTGCATTTTCATGACTTCTCAAAAAGTAAGCGAGTAAACCGAACGGCGTTAGCGGGTTAGTTAATTATAAATTGTGAAGTCTATACCTTATAAGATACCGGTTCTACCCATTATTTTATCTCTCTTGCTTGCGTTCAACGTTTAAATTTGACTCCGGAGAAGTTAGACTTTGACTTATTGGTTGAAACTTCGTTAGTAGGAGCCTTCGTTATCGCTTACTATTTTTAAATCTTGTTTGATTCAAATAAACACTTTCACGTTACTGTCGATCTTATCTTTTGAAAATACTTTCCTTTGATGTGATTTTAGGAATCAATTGGTTAACTACTCATCATGCTTTTCGTAAGGTTGTTAGCTTTTATATTCATAACCAACTTGTTGTGCGAATTCATAGTAACCAAACTACTAAAGTCAATTATTGCCATATCAAGCCATAAGTAAAGAGCCCCAAAACTTTCGTTGTTGACTTCCTTGTGTGGAATGCAAAAGCGGACTTTATATAGGCGACATCGTGAATGAAGATGGCAAGTTTATAGGTATCATTGTGAGGTGCTATCTAGGTTAAGGGATAGAAGTCACAGTTGGTATCGATGTGACGTCTATCCAAGTCTTGGATGAGAGTCACGATTTGAATGATATTTCTATTATTAATAAATTTCTGGCATATTCTTGAAGACTTCTTAGCCTACTTAGGCGTGAAATCGAATTTAGATTTATTGACCCGTCTGAAAACCCATTTCTTAAACCCTCGAATATTTCTTCAACTAAAAGGATCATTTTACGAGGATTATGATGAAAGTTATAATAAAAGCATTGGACTAATAAAAATCATGGGTATATGAAGTATTAGTAAGTGTTATGATGAGTTATGTGGTTATTATGTGAAAACATGAAAGTTTCTTAGAAATCACAAAGGGTTGAAAAAATCGATTTTGGTAAAAAGCGTAACATGAAATTCAATTGACCATATCTCCTATTATATTTTGAATTTTTGAGTGTGATCAAGTCCTAGAGTTAGATCTATGAGTTTTGTAGCTTATCCAAGTGGAATCACCGGGAAAGGTCTTGTAGATTTTCTTGTGGACCTGAATTTAGCAAAAGAGTCCAAAGCTGCAAATTACAAAAAACGCTCTTGCCGTGAAACTTTAAGGGCTGTTTCGACCACTAAATTTATGTGAAAAATTCTGGCCTTTTGGGACATGAAAATATATGTATTAAAGTACCTCCTGTCCAAATATGAGCTCATTCTCACTTAAAATGAACAAGTTATGACCATTTCAACATTTAGGTTTTTTTGACGAAAAATGCTATAACTGGAGTTCTATAACTCCGATAACTATGAAATTTAAACTGGAGGCTCACATTAATATGTGTAAGGTCCTACCAAGATTTGGGAATTTTTGGAGTTAAACTTGAGGTAGCTAATTTCTTAAGGAATTAATTAGAAATTGATTTTTGAAAAATGGTAAATGAATTTTAAAAATTCCGAGAAAAATATATTTTCATTATGGGACTATATTATGCTAAATCCCAGAAAAGAAATATTTTTGGGACTGATTTGATATTTTTCATGAAAATAGTTTAGTTACGAACATATGACTTAAATATGTTATGTGAAGTAACAAAGTTGAAAATAGGATTTTATGACTAGAGAATCCTATATAGAGTATATGCATATTTTTTTGATGAGGGATTTGATAATTGGTGATGATATCTTATGAGTATGACATTTTTGAATGATTAAATGCATTATATGGAAAAGCGTAAACAATTGAGATAAATTGTTTATAAATTTAAGAAGTGATTAAAATATTGTTATAATATTAATGATATTAGATTATGAGATTATTAAGTGATTGATAACATGGGGATATTCTTGAATCCTGAATAAATTATATTATAAATGTTTAATATTTATCATTTATCTCATTTGATTGATTCTTTATATCATTATCCTCATGCTTATATTATGTTGAAAGTCATCTGTGGCCTGTAGTGCATAGATGGACTTGGTATGATTATGACCAGGGATTGTTCGGTATAATCATAACCGTAATTGAAAACACGATTATCTTTGGTCGTAGTGCATGGATAATTTGTGGCTATGATACTAATGAATACACGATTATCTTTAGCCGTAGTACATGGATAATTTGTGGTCGTGATACTAATGAATACACGATTATCTTTGGCCATAGTGAATGGATAATTTGTGGTCGTGATACTAATGAATACACGATTATCTTTGGCCGTAGTGCATGGATAATTTGTGGTCGTGATACTAATGAATACACGATTATCTTTGGCCGTAGTGCATGGATAATTTGTGGTCGTGATACTAATGAATACACGATTATCTTTGGCCGTAGTGCATGGATAATTTGTGGTCGTGATACTTATGAATACACGATTATCTTTGGCAGTAGTGCATGGATAATTTGTGGTCGTGATACTAATGAATACACGATTATCTCTGGTAGTAGTGCATGGATAATTTGTGGTTGTGATATCTTAATGAATACCACGATTATCTTTGGTAGTAGTGCATGGATAATTAAGTGGTCGTGATACTAATGAATATCCTTGGCACGTAGTGCGGGGATGATTGGATGATATGGATTAATTATTGAAATTTGAGTCTCAAAGATGAAATATTAATTCATGGATGTGGTAAAAAGTCATCTTTGGTAGTAGTGCATTGATAGACTTGGTATGATTATGACCACGATTATTTGGTATAATCATGGCCAGTAATTGAAAACACGAATATCCTTGACCCGATGAATGCATGGATAATTCGGTGGTGCGTGATCTATTAAGGTCGCGTCTCGGCATTATTGGTTTTACTGATTTGTATATCTTTTTACTTTGTAGTGCAAAAGATGAATTGTTAATGAATATCTTTGGTGGATTGTGAAGATGAATTTAATATTTTTAACGATAAAGGTATTCAAGGTATCCTCACCTCTTTATCATATCAGGTACCTACCCTAATTTCGAGGGAGAAATTTCATAAGAAGGGGAGGTTGTAAGACCCCAGCTTTTATAAATAAAGATGAATTTGCTATAAATATTATTTTTGAATATTATGGAATAAATTTGATATAATGTTATAGTTGTGGGTAATATGTATAAATTTAGCAAAGTAAGCAAGTTGTTATAAAATATTACGTTTGGTTAGGGAATATTATTTTTGTCGGGAATATTCAGACGACTTTCGATCGATGGTGGACCCCATTAACGAAAGTATTGTCGTAGTTAGAAAAGCGACAAAATTATCTTTCTATAAAAATAACTATGAGGGTGTTACTGTTTAAAAGCGTTGAACTACCCGGTAGTAAAAGTACAAGACGATGTCTGGCGTGGTTGCATAGTAGCACACTCAGATTGATTATTGATGCTTTACGTGAGAAGTCACTTAGCTATACTCAATTATTACTACGATAATTGCTGCATCATATCTCTTATATTATTGATTCAATTATTGTCACAATTATCATCGTATAATATGTTATATATATTAATTGAGACGACAAGTTATAAATGATTAATAATTGTTGAAAGATTAAATATGTGTTGATTAAAAATAAAATGATTTGTGGTAATATTTATTCAATCCTTGATGTATATAAAGAGTGCATTATGAGGCGTTTGTGGTAAGTTTGATTATTTTATGGGGGCCCATATGTCATCATCTAAGAGTCTCTTCGTCAATAGTATTTACCTTTGTGAATAGTAATTACCTTTGTGAATAGTAATTACCTTCGTCGATAGTATTTACCTTTGTGAATAAGTAATTACCTTTGTGAATAGTAATTACCTTCACAATAGTATTTACCTTCGTCGATAGTATTTACCTTTGTGAATAGTAATTACCTTTGTGAATAGTAATTACCTTCGTCGATATTATTATTTACCTTCAATCGATATTATTTACCTTTGTGAATAGTAATTACCTTTGTGAATAGTAATTACCTTCGTCAATAATATTTACCTTTGTGAATAGTAATTACCTTTGTGAATAGTAATTACCTTCGTCAATAGTATTTACCTTTGTGAATAGTAATTACCTTCGTCAATAGTATTTACCTTCGTTAATAGTATTTACCTTCGTCAATATTATTTACCTTTGTGAATAGTAATTACCTTTGTGAATAGTAATTACCTTCGTCAATAGTATTTACCTTTGTGAATAGTAATTACCTTTGTGAATAGTAATTACCTTCGTCAATAGTAATTACCCCTTCACAAATAGTAGTTGTCCATTCAATATTACCAAGAGTTAACTACCTCTTGATTGTTCCAAGGGTTAATTACCCTTCATGAATAGTAGTTGTCTCTTGATATTACCAAAGTCATTTTGACCCTTCGTTAAGACCAAGAGCCACCCTCGGTTTTTTCTATAAATAGAAATCTCATTCCTTCATATTTCTTAGGAATTCATTGAAACTACAGAGAGAATATAGAGAGAAAAAAGAAAAGTATTCTGCTACTTCACTTTTCCAATATTCAGTTCTTCTAAGGTAAGGGATATTAATTTTTGTACCCGTAAGGGGTGTTATTCTTTCTTATTCATGAAGAGAACTTCTGTTATTCCATTCTTTATTATTCTTTTGGAATGACCTGTATACGCGGCATACCCTATACTTGGTGAAATCCCTCTTTTATTCCATTCTTTTTTATTCTGTTGGAATAACCTGTATATGCGGCATACCTTATACATAATCTGTATACGTGGTTTACCCTATACTTGGTGACATTCTTCTATTATTCTATTGGAACATCCTGTCTTTGTGTTTTACACCGGACCTGGTTCCGTCTTTATTATTATTACATTGGAACATCCACATGCATGTGTTTTACACCGGACTGGTTCGATCTTCATCATTCGATGGAATATCCTATATGTGTGTTTTACACCGATCAGGTTCCATCTTTATTATTACATTGGAACATCCTGTTGGGTGTGAATTTCACACGACACGGTTCCGTTATTATTATTACATTGGAATAACTTTTATCTGTCAATCAGTACCGCATGCATGGTGATTTCCTTTGTTATTCCATTCTTTATTATACCCAGTTGGTTAAAACTTTGACTTCTATACTCTTTGAAATTAGTAGAATATTCTTGATATTTGCGTTTCATCCAGTATCTTTTCATGGAAATATTCTTCTGATCATTCTTGAATTTTACTCTACAAAACAGTATCTTGTTGACAATTTGGACGTTAATAATTCCTGGATAAAATAATTCTTGAACTTGTTTTATTGAATTATTATGTCATTGTCATCATCCTCATGTTATATTATGTTATCTTTGGCTTACGTGCCTAGATGAACTTAGTATGATAATGACCAGTGATCATTCAGTATAATTATGGCTTTTTATAAATGATGTGACAAAAGTCCTCAGTGGCCTATAATGCAGTGATGGATAGTTTTTGGTATGATTATGACCAGGGGTGATTTGGTATAGTCATGACCATTGATAATTTGATGAAAATCCTTGGCCGTGTAGTGCAGGGGATGATTAGATATTGTGGTTTATTCATTAAACCGAGTCTTAGTGATAAAAATTGATGAAAACCTTTTAAAACCTAAAAGATAGTAGACTTTATTTTCTACTTGACTCTTTTAATGGATTGCGTATTCCACTGCGCAGATTAAACGGTTGTCTATTGTATTTTATCGGTTTAACATTGTTGAAGACTATTGATAATTTATTACGCATTATCTTAGTCATAATATTTCTTCTTTGGGCTAGTTGAGCTCACCCTTTCTTTCACTTTGTTCTCTTGAGAAATGAGAATATATTTGGGGCGGTCGGAAAGCGAGTGATGGTCCTGAAGATAGCATTAGTAGTCCTCACTATTCTGTGAAATAGTGTGATAATAATTATAACGAGGACTCCTTTTGAGTTTGTATAATATCTAGTAGACGATATTTGTATTCAAACTCACACGTTTATGTCGTCTTGTACCTGCATGATTATGTTAGTAAGTTGTATTTAAATTACATACCATGTAAGTGGCGACCCAAGATGGGTGGCGTATACCTAATTTTGGGGCGTCCACAATGATTAAAATGAACTTCGTCAATCAGCAATTTGTCTTGCGTTCTGCACAGTAATGCCGTGGCAATTTATGCCTGTATGAAAACTATGATGGCAGTTCTACTACTCGGCAGTCACCCATACCAACCCAATTCCTACAGAAATCATGAAACCTAGCAACTAAAACTTTGAAATAGCATAGTTACACAAGTCATACACCATTCTAACTACATAAACATCACATTTACACAAATTTGAGGAATCAAAAACTCCCAATTTCCAAATTTCTTCATTTTTACATATTTAGCGAAATCGATCGCCACAAATTTGTTTCTTAATCAATTGACACGATTCCAACTACGTCACTTTCGTTTCTTAACATACTAACATAATCCAAAATCAATTTTCAGATTCTCATACATATTAAACATGAAATTTTGTACTTTATTAAGCCATTTTTCATGTATAAACACTATTATTTACTTTTCTCCTTACAAACCCAAAATTCATGTATTTAATCATCAAATAACACTCACATAAGTTGATTAACAGATTACAAACCAGATACATACATGTATAAATCCCATGTGATAAGAAAATTACAAAAGATAATCATACAAACTCAAAACATAGTATTAGAAATAAAATATACCTTCAACCCTAGTTGTGACACCCCCAAATCCGGTACTTCCATTTTCGCATGATTTGGTGGTCACTGTACAAACATCATCCATCTATCTACACATAAATAAATGCAAACCATGCAATAGATAGAAATAATAATAAATCTCCCCCTTATGGGGTTACATTAGCTACATAATAAATAAATCCTAGGTTACTCTAACCTTTAATCATCTGTGCGAAAACATAAACAAATAAGTCTTAAGTAACATCAATTCTAATTATCATTACATAACCACATAAATAATCAATCTTCATTACTTGCTAAGCTTTCCCTTGTCTTTACTAGTGGAAGGTTCGTCTGCTCTTTCGTTCATAACTGCAATGTTATTATTACGCAAGAGTGAACATGATTGCCCACAAGTATAACAATATAATAATGAAATAATAACCTGCGAATAATTCAAAGACTTCTGAAATAAAAGCTCAACTTTTGAATCAAGAATGAATAACAAGAATCAAAAGATTTCTGAGGGTCATAAGACCTTGAACTATGTCCTAGGTTATCAAGGGTTATACTTGAAACCTTTAACAGTCATAAGACTATGGACCTTTCTACTCGTACTTAGGGGGATCATCCCTTAGTACCATACTGTGCACAATATCTTAACGCTAACGCATAAGTAAATCCCTTTGTAGGGTTATTCATCTCAGTTTGACATTCGAGTCCGTACCAAAGGAAGTTTGGTTTGGATAATTCAATAAGGGTTCTGAAATTTAGAACGTCCATCAACTATGGACTAGTCGAATCAATAAGGGTCACTAGTCTAACAAGGTTCAACAATAATGATATTCAAATTGAATAATAATCTTAAGAAGTATACAATAGAACAAATATTGTATAACAAATTCATATTTTGGAAGGATAATCAATCTTTAATATAACAATTCGAACTTGAATAATAGTAATGAGAATTTACTCAAGGTAACTATTAAACTTGAACAATGATAACAAGTAGGGGTAGGAAACTTGCCTCGTGCATAGATTACACTTTAACTAAACTCGTTCTTTGATTTAACTCCTACATATCAATTACGTTTACAATATCAGCCAATTATAACTTACTAAACATCACACGTTTATTCTTTGTCTAACTCGAATTCAGGACTATACTTAGTCATATTACCATACTTGTTTTCACATAATATTACACTATACGAACAACAAGCTAAGTATATAATCAACAATTCAATCAACATGTAATTATCTTCTTGACTTGGTAAAAACTCATTTTAATATCTCATCATATGACTAATACATTCTTATGTTCATTTGATTAGGATACCATTATAGTCCCTAACATGAAACCATTAAAATTCTCATTCTTGACAACTTTGTAGAGTGGCTGCCGCTTTCACCTTCTGATTCATTCGCGTGACTGCCGGCTGGACAAAAGCGATCTTGGCGTGGTACTGCCTTGGCTAATGCGTGGGTATGTATCTGCGGTATTGTGCCATGGCGGTGAAAGCAGAAACTGAACTGTAATTCGTGAAAAATTGCAGAACATGGCCAAAACACCCAATTAACATATTTTTGCACGAATTTAGACATACCCAAACATTGCAATGCACAAATAACTAATACTCAACCCTTCTAGCATGTTTTTAACAAGTTTAAACACTTAATTTTTAGAAATCAAACATAAAATTTCACTGTTCTTGAAGTTCTTGAACAAAAACATGGAATTTAATACTACGGATTCGCTATAAGGCCAAATCCAATCATTCGTTTTAGCATGCATAATCATATACAAGTGGAAATTTTATAGAACAATTTATGTTTGACATATTAAAGTTACGTATAAGGGCCATATGGCCATATAACGTACTCTGTAAATTTTTAAAACAGCAAGTCATAGTATTATGAAACTTATGATATGGAATCATATACAATATATATAAAACATGATATGCTACTCGAATTATTACATATATTCATATAATTGTTACCCTTTCCAACTACAAAAACTTTACAGAAGACTTTAAGCCATATTCATGAAAACTTTAAAAGACGTAAAATAAGAATTGGGTTGGAGAGAATTACCCAAGCGTAGTGTGAATAAAGATGACAAATTGAAACCCTTCTCAAACTCTTCAATCACACAACTCACACTCTCACTCAACAATTTCTCAACTCTCTCTATGATGTTATGCCAGACTTAGAAAAATGAAGAAGAAGAAGGCGTATGAAATAAATAGAAAAGGAACTGACGCGTTGTGGAGGTCAGTTACCTATCATGGGTAACTGCTCCCAACCTCCCTTAGTGTCATGTTTGGCTAGCATACCAGATTTTAAAACCCTTTATTTTAATAAAACCTTATCGTATAGTTTGAAAATGTCACACCCTTCATAAAATAAAATCAATATCTTATTTAATTTACTTTAAATAAAATATAATAATTTCTCATAAATTCATATAGTCACATAATTAAATTTCTCATTAATAAATAATGTTAAATTATTAACTCTCTAATTAATAATTAAATTAATTAAAATACCAATAGGCTTATTAAATATTTCTTTTAATACAATAAGCTCACATAACCACATACTTCGATAATAAAAATTCTCAACATTAATTTAATAAATGTAACACATAAAATTAAATTAATCTACCACAATTTCATCAATTAATTATTTAATCTAATAATTAAATCATCGAAAAATATTTATTTAATTCAATAAATATTAAAATTAAATTACAAAAATCTCGTTCATCACATCTTTCCCGTCTTAAAAAGATTTTGTGCCCAGAATCACGACTCAATAAATTCAACCCATTACATTCTCCCCCCCCCCCCCTACAAAGATTTTGTCCCTAGAATCGCTTACACATAAATTAAGTAAATAAATGACGGTAATTCTTCATCATATTCTCTTCGAGTTCCCACGTAGCTTCTTTAGCGTTGTGGTTCCTCCAAATTACCTAAACAGAAGGTATTACTTTATTTTTGAGAACTTGTTCTTTTCTGTCGACAATTTGAACAGGAATTTCTTCATAAGATAAGTCTTTTTCAAAATGCAGGGGTTCGTATTCAATTACATGCTTGTAATCGGGTTTGTAGGGTCGTAATACAGAAATGTGAAAGACGTTGTGGACATTCTCGAGTGTTGGAGGTAGGGCTACCTCGTACGCAACTTCTCCGATTCTTCTCAGTACTTCAAATGGTCCAATGAATCTTGGGCTCAATTTCCCTTTCTTTCTGAACCTGATCTTTCCCTTCCAAGGAGAGACCTTCAAGAAAATATAACTACCTGATTCAAATTCGATATTTTTACGATGTGGATCAGCGTATTTCTTCTGTCTATCTTGAGCTGCTATGAGTCGTGCTCGGATCACTTTGACTATTTCTGCTGTCTGTTGTACCAATTCTGGCTATAGCAATTGTCTTTCGCCAACTTCATCCCAATAAAGTGGAGTTCTGCACTTTCTGCCGTATAACGCTTCATAAGGCGGCATGCCTATACTAGCGTGGTAACTGTTGTTGTAGCCAAACTCTACTAACGGTAGGTGATCATCCCAATTTCCTTTAAAGTCCATTATACAAGCTCTTAAAATATCTTCCAATGTCTGATTTGTTCTTTCACTCTGTCCATCCGTTTGAGGGTGATATGCCGTACTCATTCGCAACTGTGTACCTATGCATTCTTGTAGACGTTTCCAGAAGTTCGACGTAAAACGCGGATCTTTGTCAGAAACAATTGACACCGGAACTCCGTGCCTTGAAACAATCTCTTTCACATATAACATTGCCAACTAATCTAAGTTGAATCTGATTTTGATCGGAAGGAAGTGTGCGGATTTCGTTAGTCGGTCAACGATAACCCATACTGCGTCATAGCCTTTCTGAGTCGTCGGAAGGCCAACCACGAAGTCCATTGTAATATGTTCCCATTTCCATTCTAGAATCTCTAACGGTTGTAACAATCCACTCAGTCTCTGATGCTCTGCTTTTACTTTCTAATAGGTCAGACATTTGGCAACACACTCTGCAACATCTCGTTTTAAATTTGGCCACCAGAAATGTTGTCAAAGATCTTGGTACATTTTAGTACTACCAGGGTGAATCGAATATCGTGAACTATGAGCCTCGCTCAAAATTTCTTCCTTAATTTCTTGTACTGGCGGGACCCAAATTCTGCTTTCAAATCTCAGTATTCCATCCTTATCCATCTGAAATCTCGGTTCAGTTCCTTCAGATATCTTCTTTGTCACCTTTTTACATTCTTCATCCTGAAGCTGAGTCTCCTTTACTTTATCTAGTAGAGTTGTACCAGATTGCATTTGAAATAGCTTCTAATCAATCTCCATAGGATACTTCACTTCTAACTCCAGTTTCTCCATTTCTGCTATTAGCTCCTCCTAAGCAGTCAACCTCGTCAATTTCTCACGACCCTTTCTACTTAAGGCGTCGGCAACCACGTTTACTTTACTAGGATGGTATAAAATCTTATAGTCATAATCCTTAATTAATTCCAACCATCTTCTTTGACGCATATTCAAATCCTTCTGTGTGAAAATATATTTCAGACTCTTGTGGTCCGTATATATTTCATACATCTCCCCGTAGAGATAGTGCCTCCAAATTTTCAATGCGAAAACAACTGCAGCTAACTCCAAGTCATGGGTCGGATACCCCTTCTCGTAATCCTTCAATTGTCGTGATGCATACGCAATAACTTCTAGTCTTCTTTAACCCTAGCGACGTCAAAAACCTTCTCCATTTCCATAACCTATGTTTGAGCCTCGATCGGGTTCATGGAACTTTTAAACTCTGGCAGTCCCACCGCCTTGAAATCTTTAAATGTAGTATTTGGTGGAGCTTGAGTTTGATTATTCATTGCTCCAGCTAGCAAGTTAACCAATTGCTGAATAGGATTAGCATTGGCGTTATTGTTGTTATTCGTAGACTCTTCCTGAGCTGGTTGCGTTGTTGCCTTCTTCTTGGCGACATAATTCTGTTAAAATATATGCTTATAAAATCTCTATTAAATTCTCTAAATAGTTAAGACTTAACTCAACAATTTAATATAATCATTTAACACATTATCTCAAACAACTTGATATATATTCATTCAAATTAAAAGTTTTAACATCAAACGATAGCATCACTGCTATTTACATCATCTATCCTGAGATAAAGAATCGACAGGATTTAAAAATATTAAAATATTCCTTCGTTCATAAACACATCGAAATTTACATATAAAAACTAATTAAGTCTTTCATATAATTAAACAAATTCTATCACTGTCTGTCAAGGAGCTGAATAGCCTTGCTACGCTCCTCTTCCATGATACGAGACATCGTCCTGCGATCCAACATGTACAATGGAAGTCCTTCAAACTTTATGGGGTACCTCAAAACTCGATCCCGAGCCTCATCCATTGCATGATTAAGTGTAGAGTATGTCTCCCCAAGCTTTGCCTTCTTTGCACGACCATCCTCTTCCGCAATATCAGCACGACGTGACTCTCTTTACCCGGCCTTCTATCTTGCTGATCGATCGGTCTTTGAGCTTTCCATCAGTTCCTTCTTCAACTTTTCTATCTCTACGGTCTTATCTTCGGTTTGACCCTTCTCATGGACCAAATCCAATTCTACATTTCCCAGTCATGAGTGAAGAGTCAAAATTTCCCTCTCCTTCTCCTCGAGAGTAATCTGCTGAATAACAGCCCGCTCAGTCAGATCCTGGACATCATCTCGTAACTCTATGTTATGGTCGTATAACGCGTCTTACATCTCAGCATTAATGGAGTGCTGTGGAAACTCCTCTTCCTCCTCTTCCTCGTCAAATTCCTCCTCAGGATCAGTCTCAGGTTCATGCTCCTGACCAACAACGGTGATCAATGGAGATGACTCCCTCTGTACCAACTATTTCCTAACGACATGAATGTTTTTGGGCTCCTCCTTTGTAGGTACTGTGGGTACTCGGAGTTCCTCCTCCCCTGCTCGACTAGTTCCTCCAGCGTCAGACATCCTGACAACAAATTTTTGAGTTTTAGTTACTAAGTCGTACTAGTGAGCACATAATTTAACACATAAGAACATAAAATTTTTTATTATCTTCAATGAATTACAGAAATTCATTTCTTAGAAATCGATAAGAGTTTTCCATCACTATGTTCTTCCTATAAGGCTACTACTTAAGGTTGTTCCCCCACCTAAGGTTCATAACCTACAGCTTTGATACCAACTTGTGACACCCCCAAATTTGGTACTTCCATTTCCACAGGATTTGGTGTCCACTATACAAACATCATCCATCTATCTACCCATAAATAAATGCAAACCATGCAATAGATAGAAATAATAATAAATCTCCCCCTTATGGGGTTACATCAGCTACATAATAAATAAATCCCAGGTTAATCTAACCTTAAATCATCTATGCGGAAACATAAACAAATAAGTCTTAAGTAACATCAATTCTAATTATCATTACATAATCACATAAATAATCAATCTTCATTACTTGCTAAGCTTTCCCTTGCCTTTACTAGTGGAAGGTTAAATGCGCTCTTTAAGTTCTTAATCGCAATGTTATTATTACGCAAGAGTGAGCACGATTGCCCACATGTATAACAATATAATAATGAAATAATAACATGCGAATAAATCAAAGACTTCTGAAATAAAAACTCAACTTTTGAATCAAGAATGAATAACAAGAATCAAAAGATTTCTGAGGGTCATAAGACCTTGAACTATGTCCTAAGTTATCAAGGGTTATACTTCAAACCTTTAACGATCGTAAAACTATGGACCTTTCTACTCGTGTACTTGGGGGATCGTACACTTAGTACCATCACATCGCACAATATCATAACGCTAACGCATAAGTAAATCCCTTTGCGGGGTTGTTCATCTCGATTTGACATTCGAGTCACTTTTGAAAGGAAGTTTTGTTTGGATAATTCAATAAGGGTTACGAAATTTAGAGCGTTCATCAACTATGGACTAGTCGAATCAATAAGGTTCACTAGTCTAACAAGGTTCAACAATAATGATATTCAAATTGAATAATAATCTCAAAAGTATACAATAGAACAAATATTGTATAACAAATTCATATTTTGGAAGGATAATCAATCTTTAATATAACAATTCGAACTTGAATAATAGTAATAAGAATTTACTCAAGGTAAATAATAAACTTGAATAATGATAACAAGTAGGGGTAGGAAACTTGCCTCGTGCATAGATTACACTTTAACTAAACTCGTTCTTTGATTTAACTACTATATATCAATTACGTTCACAATACCAATCAATTATAACTTACTAAACATCACACGTTTATTCTTTGTCTAACTCGAATTCAGGACTTTACTTAGTCATATTACCATACTTGTTTTCACATAATATTACACTATACGAACAACAAGCTAAGTATATAATCAGCAATTCAATCAACATGTAATTGTCTTCTTGACTTGGTAAAAACTCATTTTAATATCTCATCATATGACTAATACATTCTTATGTTCATTTGATTAGGTATTATTCTTTCGTATTCATGAAGAGAGCTTCTATTATTCCATTCTTTATTATTATGTTGGAATAACCTGTTTATGCGAAGTACCGCATACATAGTGAAATTCTTCTAATATTTTGTTCTTTATTATTCTGTCAGAATATCCTGTCTGTGTATTTACACCGGATCTGGTTCCATTATTTATTATTACGTGAAATATCACATGCATGCGTTCTGTGGGACTGGTTCCATTATTTATTATTCTGTTGGGAATAACTTGTCTGTGCGGTCTATCGCATGCATGGTGAGTTCTTTTGTTATTCTATTCTTTATTATACTCAGTTGGTTAAAACTTTGACTTCTATACTCCATGAAATTAGTGGAATATCCTTGATATATGCGCTTCATCCAGTATCTTTTCATGGAATTATTCTTCTGAGCATTCTTGAATTTTACTCTACAAAGCAGTATCATGTTGACAATTTGGACGTTATAAGTTCCTAGATAAATTAATTCTTGAACTTGTTTTATTGAATTCTTATATCATTGTCATCATCCTCATGTTTATATTTTGTTGAAAGTCGTCTGTGGCCTGTAGTGCATAGATGGACTTGGTATGATTATGACTAGGGATTATTCGGTGTAATCATGACCGTAATGTTACAAATGATGTGGTAAAAGTCCTCATTGGCCCGTAGTGCATTGATGGACAGTTGTTGGCATGAACATGACCATTAATGAATACATAAATGTCCTTGGCCCGTAGTGCATGGATAATTTGTGGACGTGATACTAAAGAATATCCTTGGCCGTAGTGCAGGGGTGATTCGATGATGTGGATTATTTATTAAGCTGAGTCCCAGCGATAAAAGTGATGAAAAACCCTTTAAAATCATAGAAGATAGTAGATTTTATTATCTACTTGACTCTTCTAATGGATTGCTTATTCCGCTACAGTTAAACTTGATATTTATTATATTTTATCAGTTTAACATTGTTGAAGGCTAACGATAAATTATTTTGGATTATCTTAGTCATAATATTTCTTACTGGGCTAGTTGAGCTCACCATTTTTCTTTCATTGTTATCTTCAGGAAATGAGAACGTAGCAGGGACTAGTCGGGGAACAGAGTGATGGTCCTAGATGGTGCATTAGTAGTCCTCACTATTCTGTGAAATAGTGTGATAATAATTATAATGAGGACTCCTTTTGAGTTTTTATACTCTCTAGTAGACAATATTTGTATTCAAACTCACAGGTTATGTTTTGTCGTATTGTACACGACGGTTGTATAATTAAGTTGTATTTGAATTCAGTACCTTGTATCTGGCGAACCAAGATGGTTGATGTATATCGGTTTTGAGGTCGTCACAGTTGGTATCAAAGCTTAGGGATATGATCCCTGGCTAAGATGTGAGAATAGAACTTGGAGGGGAGAGACGGGGAATTCCTTCGCTAGTATGACCTACCTAAGTTTTTTTTTGGTATTTAATTGGTCTGTTAGAATATAGGAATAATATGTTACATGTCAATTAACCTTTTGTTTTGTGGTAGTATTTGAAAATGACATCTGAGAATGTTGAGAATAGCAATGGAGCACGATACGTTTGATTCACCACATATCAATAATCGAGGATAATGTGCATCAGCAAGGTGACAATCCTCATGCAAACAACAACACTGACCAAATGATGAATGATCGAATGTTCAGAGGCTTTATGCAATTCATGCAACAGCAGGCGAGAGCGGCTCCTATCCAAAATGTAGGTGGAAACACTAGAAACTCTCGGACGGTCACCGCTAAACAGTTCAAGGAGCTGGGACCACCGGAGTTTATTGGAGAGCCAAAACTACTTAAGGCGGAAGCATGGATAAAGCATATCACCAAGATATTTGATGTCTTGGGATGCTCCGAGGCGCAAACGGTTTCCTTTTCCGTCTTTATGTTGCGAGGAGAGGCAAATTACTGGTGGGAATCGGTAAAGCGTACTCAACCTGCCGCACTGAAGATGTCTTAGGAGAAGTTCCAAGAACTATTCAACGAAAAATACTTTTTCGAAAGTATTCGTCACATAAAAGAGGTAAGAGTTCATCAATTTGGAGCAGAATAATATGACCGTGTCGCAGTACGAAGCCAAGTTTGCCGAGTTGTCCCGGTTTGCGTCCCACTTGGTGGATAATGAAGAGAGAATGACGCGGATGTTTTTAAGAGGTTTGAAGCCGGAGATACATCAACATCTTATTTCTCATAAACTGTGTTTGTATTCAGATGTTGTAAATAGGGCTCAGTTAGTGGAGCGCGATAACGAGTCAATGCAACCAAAAGAGAGCAGCCGACAAAATAATAATACTAGTGGGAGCAGTAATCGAAGCGGTGACAACAAGCGTGGAGGGAATCAACAGGCCAGAAATGGTAACCACTTCGATGGTAATCAGGGCCAAATCAAGAAGAATGGACATTTCAAGATGAGGAGATTCAACAATGATGGAAAGACGTCAACACCAGCACCCGTTGTTAAGGAAGGAGAACGACCACCTATCATATGCTTCAAATGCGGAGTGGAGGGACACATCAGTCCAAACTGCGCGATGCCATCCAAAGCATGTTATAATTATGGAAGAGAAGGTCACTTAGCCCGATTTTGTCTCTCACCGAAGACAAGTTCAGCTAGGATGGAGGCATTAAAGGCCGTCCCAGAAAAGTCAAAGCTGGTAGTGCAAGGGAGAGCATTTGTTGTGACGTCCCAGAAAGCAAGGAACCCGAATGAGGTCATCACGGGTAAGCTTATCATAAACTCTAGCGAAGTCTATACTTTATTTGATACCGGTTGTACCCATTCTTTTATTTCTCCTACTTGCGCTCAACGATTAAATTTGACTTCAGAGAAATTAGACTTTAACTTATCTGTGGAAACTCCGTTGGGAGAAACCTTCATTACATCCACTGTTTATAAGTCTTGTTTGGTTCAAATTGGTACCCTCACATTACCTTTCGATCTTATTTCTTTAAAAATACTTGCGTTTGACGTAATTCTAGGGATTAATTGGTTAAATACTTATCATGCAAAAATTGATTGTTTTCGTAAGGTTGTTAGTTTTCATATTCCTAATCAACCTATTATGCGAATTCAAGCGACCAAACCATTAAAATCAATCACGGTCATATCAAGCCATAAAGCAATTCGTTTATTGAAAAACGGATGTCAAGCTTTCTTAGCTCATGTCACGATTTAAACAAAAATAAATCGATTTTGAACGATATTTCTATTGTTAATAAATTTCCTGACGTATTCCCTGAAGAACTTCTTGGCCTACCCCCAGAGCGTGAAATTGAATTTTGTATCGACCTTGAACCTGGTACAAAACCCATTTCCAAAGCCCCATATTGAATGACTCCTATTGAACTTTAGTAGTTAAAGACCCAATTGCAGGAATTGTTAGACATTGGTTTCATTCGTCCTAGTACGTCTCCTTGGGGTGCTCCTGTTCTATTCATGAAGAAGAAAGATGGGAGTATGCGACTTTATATTGATTATCGGGAGTTGAAACATGTCACCATCAAAAATAGGTACCCATTGCCACGTATTGATGACCTGTTTGACCACTTGCAAGGAGCCAAATTCTTTTCAAAGATTGATCTTCGTTCCGGATATCACCAATTAAAGATTAAAACCGATGACATTCCAAAGACGGATTTCAGAACTCGGTACGGGCATTATGAATTCCTAGTCATGTCCTTTGGATTGACTAATTCTCCTGATGCCTTCATGTATATGATGAACCGAGTATTCAAGGAATATTTGGATCACTTTGTGGTCGTCTTTATTGATGACATCGTTATTTATTTCAAAAGCCGTGAAGATCATGAGCAACACTTGAGGCTGGCACTCCAAAAGCTTCATGGATACAAGCTTTATGTCAAGTTAAAGAAATGTGAGTTCTGGCATGAGGAAGTAGCATTCCTTGGGCACGTATTATCAAGTCATGGAATATTTGTTGACCCGGCAAAGATTAAAGCTATTCAAAGCTGGGAGCAACCTAAATCGATGACCAAAAGTCATGACTTTCTCGGTTTAAATTTGGTTATTATAGGAGATTCGTGGAAGGATTTTCTCGAATCGCTACTCCATTAACTTAGCTGACTCGGAAAGATACAAAGTTCGGTTGGAGCGAATAATGTGAGAAGAGTTTTCACGAACTCAAGAGGAGACTCATTTCAAAGACTGTTACGATAATACCATCGAGCTCGGAGGGATTTGTCATCTCTGATGATGCTTGAACAAAGGGTTGGGATGTGTTCTCATGTAACATGGGAAAGTCATAGCCTATGCCTCAAGACAACTCAAAGAATATGAGAGGAATTATCCTACTCATGATCTAGAGTTAGCAGCTGTTGTCTTCGCACTTAAAATTTGGAGGCATTACTTATATGGGGAGAAAGTGGAGATCTTTACGGATCATAAAAGCCTCAAATATTTCTTCACTCAAAAGGAACTCAACATGCGACAACGACGTTGGCTTGAACTGTTGAAAGATTATGATCATACCATCCAATACCATCCTAGAAAAGCGAACATAGTAGCTGACGCATTAAGTAGAAGATCATATGCAAGTACGAGTGCGATATTTTCAACGCAAAGGCCCATTTTGTGTGACTTGCAAAGGATGAAGATAGAATTAAAGACTCCAGGGACCCATATGATTATGGCGAATATACGAGTAGAACCAACTTTAATTGATAAAGTTAAAGTCGCTCGAGCTACTGAGACACGGAGGCGATGCGTATGAGGAAAGAAAGTCTGAAGGTGCTATGTCGGAAGCAAGAATCGATGAAGAAGGAATACTTTGAGTCAACTCCAGATTTTGTGTTCCTTACGAACCTTATTTAAAGTATAAAATCATGATGGAGGCACACAACACACCGTTTGCAATCCATCCAGGGAGTACCAAAATGTATCATAATCTTTGTCATACATTTTGGTGGACCAATATGAAGAGAGAGATAGCGTTGTTTATCTCAAGCTGTTTAACTTCTCAACTAGTTAAAGCGGAATATCAAGTACCAAAAGGTCCATTGCAACCACTTAAAATTCTAAAATTGAAGTGGGAGCACATTACCATGGATTTCGTTACCGGTCTTCCTAAGGTTTCTCAAGGCATAGATGCGATTTGGGTCATTGTTGATAGATTGACCAAGTCATTCATTTCTTACCTATCGAAAACTTATACACTTGAACGTCTTGCTCATTATGTATATAAACGAGATTGTGAGGCTGCATGGTATCTTAGGTATCCATAGTTTCCGATCGAGACCCAAGATTCACTTCACGATTTTGGGTTAGTTTGCAAAAAGCTATGGGCACAGACTTACGATTTAGCTTTCGGCATATCATCCTCGAGACGGACGGACGATCGAGAGGACTATTCAAACTCTTGAAGATCTATTAAGACTCTCTGTCCTTGACTTCAAGGGAAGTTGGGACAAGTTCTTACCATTGGTGGAGTTTTCCTACAACAACAGTTATCAAGCAAGTATTAGCATGGCTCCATTTGAGGCGTTGTATGGAAGAAAGTGTCGTTCTCCAGTATATTGGGATGAGGTAGGTGAAGCAACGTTGTTGGGACCAGAGTTGGTACGTATGACTACGGAAAAGATTCAAATAATCCGACAACGTATAAAAACCTCACAAGATCGACAAAGGAGTTATGCTGATCTTCGTCGAAAGGACGTGGAATTCGATATAGGAGATCATGTGTTGTTATGTATTGCTCCATGGAAAGGAGTTACAAGATTTGGAAAGAGAGGGAAGCTCAATCCTCAATCCATCGGCCCATTTTTAATCCTCGATCGAGTAGGAACTGTGGCCAATAGACTCGCCTTACCGCCAAGTATGTCTCATGTTTATAATGTTTTTCATATATCTATGTTACGTAAATATGTGAAAGACCCAAACCACATTATTGAGTTAGAACCAGACGAGATAAAGGAAGATTTAACGTATGAAGAGTTACCTGTTAAAATTTTGGATAAGAAGGATCATGTTTTACGCTCCAAGGTTATACCTCAAGTCAAAGTTTTGTGGAGAAACCACGATGTGGAGGAAATGACTTGGGAGTTAGAATCTGAGATGAAGTCAAGGTATCCTCATCTTTTCGACATACCAGGTATGTACCCTAATTTCGAGGACGAAATTTCATATGAAGGGGAGGTTGTAAGACCCCAACTTTTATGAATAAAGAATAATTTTCTTGAATTATATTTTTGAATATTATGGTGTTAATTTGATATAATGTTATAGTTGTGGGTAATATTTACAAATTTTGTAAAGTAAGGAAGTGGTTATTTAATATTCGATTGGTCGGGGAATATTCAATTTTACAGGGAATATTCGTACGACGACACAATCATTGGTGGACCCCACAACGGAAGTACTATCGTAGTTAGAAAACGACAAAATTATCTTTCTATAAAAATAACGATGGAGGTGTTACCGTTAAAAAAGCATTGAACTACACCCTTAGTAAAAATACGATGTCTGGCGTGGTTGCATAGTAGCACACGGTATTGATTATTGATGCTTACGTGAGAAGTCACTCAGTTATACTCAATTTTTGCTACAGTAGTTGCTACATCATATCTCTCGTATTATTGATTAAATTATTGCTACAGTATCATCTGCATAATATGATATATTATTAAATCAATAATTGAGACGGCAAAGTTATTCATATTATTATTTGCAATATTGACAATGTCTAAAAGTTCTGTCAAGGAGAGGGTTGGTCACCTAATTGCGCACCAATAAGGTGAAATCCTTATCGAAAAGCCCCCTCTTTCTTGGGAATGACCTGGTTGTTAAATATTGTGAATTATAATATTAATGATGAATAAGTTCGTGTTGATTAAAGATGAATTTTGTAGTTCCATTGTGTTGGACTTATTTGTGTTAGTATAATTGATGATTGGAGGATATATTGTTCAATCGGGTATTCGGGATACTTTTCGTGTCAGAGTACTATTCACGAGTTATTATTCACGAGTTACTATTCATGAGTTACTATTCATGAGTTACTATTCATGAGTTACTATTCATGAGTTACTATTCACAAGTTACTATTCATGAGTTAATATTCACGAGTTACTATTCATGAGTTACTATTCACGAGTTACTATTCACGAGTTACTATTCACGGGGTACTATTCACCCGTAAGATATATATTTTTTTGGTCCAAATCATTTTTGGGTACAATATTATTCCATGAGGAGATGTGCTAATTTTTCAGACCTTTGGTTGAAGATATAATAGTAAGTCAATATGAACCGCTGGTGGAAAGTTATAATAGTAAATCAATATGGATCGCTGGTTTAAAGTTTTAATAGTAAATCAGTATGGACCGTTGCTTTAAGTTTTAATAGTAAACTAATATGGACCGTCCGTTTAAAAGTAAATCAATCTGGACCGTTCATGAATTAGTTACTATTTAGTCCATTTTCCTATAAATAGAAGCTCATTCCATCATTATTTCTTACGAATTCACTGAAACTCTAGAGAGAGAAACTATAGAGAGAAAGAAGAAAAGTATTTTGTTACTTCACTTTTCCAATATCCAGTTTCTTCTAAGGTAGGGAATATTACTTGTTGTACTCGTAAGGGGTATTATTCTTTCATATTCATGAAGAGAGCTTCTATTATTCCATTCTTTATTATTATGTTGGAATAACCTATTTATGTGAAGTACCGCATACATGGTGAAATTCTTCTAATATTCCGTTCATTATTATTACGCCGGAATATCACATGCGTAATGTTTACATGGGACTGGTTCCATTATTTATTATTCAGTCGAAATATCCTCATGCGTGCGTTTCGCGCAGAACACAGTTCTATTATTTATTATTACATTGGGAATAACTCATGTGCATGCGATCTATCGCATGCATGGTGATTTCTTTTGTTATTCCATTATTTATTATACTCAGTTGGTTAAAACTTTGACTTTTATACTCCATGAAATTAGTGGAATATCCTTGATATTTGCGCTTCATCTAGTATCTTTTCATGGAAATATTCTTTTGAGCATTCTTGAATTTTTCTCTACAAAGTAGTATCATGTAGACAATTTTATTGAATTCTTATATCATTGTCATCATCCTCATGTTTATATTTTCTTGAAAGTCATCTGTGGCCTGTAGTGCATAGATGGACTTGGTATGATTATGACCAGGTAATCATGACCGTAATGTTACAAATGATGTGGTAAAAGTCCTCATTGGCCCGTAGTGCATTGATGGACAGTTACTGGCATGATCATGACCATTAATTAATACACGAATGACTTTGGCCCATAGTGCATGGATAATTTGTTGTCGTGATACTAAAGAATATCCTTGGCCGTAGTGCAGGGGTGATTCGATGATGTGGATTATTTATTAAGCTGAGTCCCAGCGATAAAAGTGATGAAAAACCCTTTTAAATCATAGAAGATAGTAGATTTTATTCTCTACTTGACTCTTCTAATGGATTGCTTTGTTCATTGCAGATTAAACTTGATATTTATTATATTTTATCGGTTTAACACATTTTGAAGGCTAACGATAAATTATTCTCGCATTATCTTAGTCGTAATATTTCTTCTTGGGCTAGTTGAGCTCACCCTTTTGCTTTCATTGTTCTCTTGAGAAATGAGAACGTGGCGAGGGACTAGCCGAGGAACAGTGATGGTCCTAGATGGTGCATTAGTAGTCCTCACTATTCGGTGAAATAGTGTGATAATAATTGTAATGAGGTCTCCTTTTGAGTTTTTATACTCTCTAGTAGACAATATTTGTATTCAAACTCACAGGTTATGTTTTGTGGTATTGTACACGACGGTTGTATAATTAAGTTGTATTTGAATTCAGTACCTTGTATCTGACGAACCAAGATGGTTGATGTATACCGGTTTTGGGGTCGTCACAGTTGGTATCAAAGCTTAGGGATATGATCCTTGGCTAAGATGTGAGAATAGAACTAGGAGGGGAGAGCGGGGAATTCCTTCGCTAGTATGACCTACCTAAGTTTTTTTTTGGTATTTAATTGGTCGGTCAGAATATAGGGATAATATGTTACATGTCAATTAACCTTTTGTTTTGTGGCAGTATCTAAAAATGACATCTGAGAATGTTAATAATAGCAATGGAGCACAAAGCGCATAGTTGATTCACCACATATCAATAATCAGGATAATGTGCATCAGGAAGGCGACAATCCTCATGCAAACAACAACACTGACCAAATGATGAATGATCGAATATTCAGAGGCTTTATGCAATTCATACAACAAAGAAAGAGAGCGGCTCACATCCAAAATGTAGGTGGAAACACTGGAAACTCTCTTGGACGGTCACGCCTCAAGCAGTTCAAAGAGTTGGGACCACCGGAGTTTATTGGAGAGCCAAAACCACTTAAGGCGGAAGCATGGATAAAGCAGATCACCAAGATATTTGATGTCTTGGGATGCTCCGAGGAGCAAAAGGTTTCCTTTGCCACCTTTATGTTGTGAGGAGAGGCAGATTACTGGTGGGAATCGGTAAAGCGTACTCAACCTGCCGCACTGAAGATGTCTTGGGAGAAGTTCTAAGAACTATTCAACGACAAGTACTTTCCCGAAAGTATTCGTCACATAAAAGAGGTTGAGTTCATCAAGTTGGAGCAGAATAATATGACCGCGTCGCAGTACGAAGCCAAGTTTGCCGAGTTGTCCCGGTTTGCGTCCCACTTGGTAGTCCTAGATGGTGCATTAGTAGTCCTCAATATTCTGTGAAATAGTGTGATAATAATTGTAATGAGGACTCCTTTTGAGTTTTTATACTCTCTAGTAGACAATATTTGTATTCAAACTCAAAGGTTATGTTTTGTCATATTGTACACGACAATTGTATAATTAAGTTATATTTGAATTCAGTACCTTGTATCTGGCAAACCAAGATGGTTGATGTATATCGGTTTTGGGGTCGTCACAGTTACCATTATAGTTCCTAACGTGAAACCATTAAAATGCTCATTCTTAGACAACTTTGCAAAGTGGTATTTACACATACCACCTTATCATTCTTCGGTGTTGCGTCGCGGCCAACAAGGCGGCTTTGGACAAAGCGATCTTGGCATGGATGGCGCCATGGCTAGGTAATATACTGCGGTAATTTTCTTGCCGCATCAACAGCCAATGGCGGAAATGAATCGCAATTCGTTAAAAATTGCAGAACATGGCCAAAACATCCAATTAACATATTTTTGCACGAATTTAGACATACCAAAACATTGCAATGCACAAATAACTAATACTCAACCCTTCTAGCATGTTTTTTACAAGTTTAAACACTTAATGTTTAGAAATCAAACATGAAATTTCACTGTTCTTGATGTTCTTGAAGTTCTTGAACAAAAAACATGGAATTTAATACTACGGATTCATTATAAGGCCAAATCCAACCATTCAAGTTTTGTTTTGTTCGTTTTAGCATGCATAATCGTATACAAGTGGAAATTTTACAGAACAATTTATGTTTGACATATTAAAGTTACGTATAAGGGCCATATGGCCATATAACGTACTCTGTAAATTTTTGAAACAGCAAGTCATAGTATTATGAAACTTATGATATGGAATCATATACAATATATATAGAACATGCTATGCTACTCGAATTATTACATATATTCACATAATTGTTACCCTTTCCAACTACCAAAACTTTAAAGAAGACTTTAAGCCATATTCATGAAAACTTTAAAAGACGTAAAATAAGAATTGTGTTGGAGAGAATTACCCAAACGTAGTGTGAATAAGGTTGACAAATTGAAACCCGTCTCAAACTCTTCAATCACACAACTCACACTCACACTCAACAATTTCTCAACTCTCTTTGTGATGTTATGCCAGACTTAGAAAAATGAAGAAGAAGAAGACGTATGAAATAAATAGAAAAGGAACTGACGCGTTGTGGAGGTCACTTACCTATCATGGGTAACTGCTCCCAACCTCCCTTAGTGTCATGTTTGGCTAGCCTACCAAATTTCAAAACCCTTTATTTTAATAAAACCTTATCGTATAGTTTGAAAATGTCACACCCTTCATAAAATAAAATCAGTATCTTTTTTAATTTACTTTAAATAAAATATAATAATTTTTCATAAATTCACATAGTCACATAATTAAATTTCTCATTAATAAAATAATGTCAAATTATTAACTCTCTAATTAATTATTAAATTAATTAAAATACCAATAGGCATATTAAATATTTCTTTTAATACAATAAGCTCACATAATCACATACTTCGATAATAAAAATTCTCCACATTAATTTAATAAATGTAACACATATAATTAAATTAATCTACCACAATTTTATCAATTAATTATTTAATCTAATAATTAAATCATCAAAAATATTTATTTAATTCAATAAATATTAAAATTAAATTACAAAAATCTCGTTCGTCACACTAGTTGTATGCTAGCAAGAGATGGTGACTCTCTCTCTCAAAACCACTATGATTCCTCCTTCTCTAAAATCTCTGTGTTTCTTCTTCTCTCCAAACCCTCTCTATACTTGGCTTAAAAATAAAAGACGCTTCGAAATAAACTGAAGACTCTCCACGTTCATCAGTTATGTTAGGCCAAAAGCCATAAGGCTGTGTTTGGCTACATAAAATTCCCTCATACTAGATTATTTTAATAGCATTATATTATATAGTTATTTTTCTCACACTTGATTTTAGTTCATTTAAATGACTTTAGTTTAATTAATTTAAATAACTTATAATGGTAATTATAATAATTATAATTTTTATTATAATTATACTTATAATTAATAAATAATTACATTTGTCTAATTTAATTAATAAATTAGAAACATCACTTTATTTAATTTATTTATTTTCTTTAATATTAAACAATTCATTTAATTTAATTAATTCATTAAATTAAATCTTCAAAGAATAAAATTTACTTTTGCTTTAACTTAATTACCATACACATGTAGCTAAATTATTATTATACCACAATTTCATAAATTATTTATTTTTCTCGATAAATAAATTATTTAAAAATATTTATTTAATTTAATAAATATTTAAAATTAATTACAAAATTCATTAAATTTCTTCAATAGTTAACTTAACTATTAAACCTCACTTTTCCAATACATGAATATATATTTCTCTTCACACCAGAACACATATTTCAAAATATGTAACACGTATATATACATACTCAAACTCAAAACATCTCATAATGAGAATTTTAATTATTAAATTCTTATTTTAATAACTTATAAAAATTCAGGTTGTCACATCCTTCCCCCCTTATAAGGATTCCGTCCTCGGAATCACCGAAATCCTGCCTTACTCAGGTTTTCCTCAAATCTATTCATTGAATAACTTCAACACATTACCTTAATATAGGTTTTATATTTCCTACTCTCACCATTCTTGATAATAAATTCTTGTAAGCTTTATTTCATAACCTTTACTTAGACTCAATTATATTTGAGTATTACATATTCTTTGACCCGTTCATTATCTTTCTCTAAGGATCATTATCATATACTATATGATCAAACTCTCGGGACATTACATTTACCCCTTCTCCTAAGAATTTCGTCCTCAAAACTTTGACTTACTAATATTCGTTCCTTCCATTTATCAAAATATATTTTATGTTAATAACTATTTATTCATTAGGTTCTACAACCAAATTCTTTCTCTAAAGATCTTTCTAAGACCATCATATTCCTCACCTCTTCCTCTTCTAAGAGTTTCACATTTCTCTTCTTTCTGGAATTTCAATTCTTTCTTGAAATTATTATGTTTTGCTTAATTTTCTCATCCTTTCCACTTTCACCTTTCAGAATAATAAGAATCCTCCACAATTGCTTAATAATTGGGAAGCGATATGAATAACTGGAATTCAAAAGATTCCAAACCATGCTGAGGGGTCATAAGACTTTGAACTACGTCCCTAGGTTATCAAGTATCTCAACTTAAACCTTTAACAGTCATAAGACTATACGAACCTTGAACTTTTCTCTAGGTTTAACAGTGCATCACCATTATAAACCGTCATTAACAGAATGTTTAGCAATCACACAGACTGAAAATACTCTCTGCAAGTACTCTAGGTGATCAGCCTATCGTACCCCTACGTCGTGCACAACGTATTACATCTTAACATCATAACGACTATATGTGTTACTTTCGAAACCATTGTCTCGGATAACATGTCCCCTTTTACAGGGTTGTTCACCTCAGCTTTTCCATATCTGAATCCACACCAAAATAATTTGGTTTGGCATAACTTCTCAAGAAACACTTGAATTTCATGAACATCTTTCAATATTCATCTAGCTGAATTAAATAGCATAGACTTCTACAACAATTCGAACATCAATCGAAATATACATATATATATATATATATATTCTCATATCTCAAAAATCTTTTTATGACGTCATGATACCGCACTGTATTTACCGTCCGTTTGAGGATTCCGTCATTTTGTGACTTTGTCACATTACATCATACCATAGTGGGCTGACGATCCTTAGATCACATTCAACACTAAGTAATTATACATTGATAACTCCATCATTTTTATCATCTTTGCCCCAGGTTACATGATGCATTAATGATATAAAATACATTTTGATATTTTCAAATCATTTTCGTCTAGCCAAATCAATTAGCATAGACTATTCTTTAAACAGTTCAAAAATCTTTGAAAATCAGTTTTAGTGATATCATATCTCAACAGGTAACGATGTGTCAGTGTCCCGAAGTCCACACATACACATTTGTCACCATACGTTGAGAGTAAAAATTCTGTTTAAAAAGGCACATAGTGCGAATTTAGCTTGATGTCAAAAATTTTGAAGTCTAGCGTAGCTAGAAGATTTGGAATACCCGTGCTTCCACCATCAACTTCACATTCTATAATGATCCATTGCTTAATAGGTCTATCTATTCCTATCATCCTCAATACTCCATTCACACTTAATAATACACCAGTTCATCAAACTTACCGCACATTGAAATTTCAGGACTTGCCACAATAATATGAGTTTAAAAACTTATCCTAGTCAGACCATAGGCGTCCATTCGCTGAGGGGTTCAAAACATACCATATTATTATGAGTCACAAACTTATAATATGTATTAGTTTTAAGAACCGCGCCTAATCCTAATAATATCTAACTAATCTTAATAGTTTCTAACTATCAAATATACACATGAGAAAAGAATCACCTTTTTATCACATATACACTGATAGCGTGACACCAACATTCCAATGATTATCAATGTGATAAACTGAGTGCAAGCACAAAACCCTCGCCCATACAAACTATATCTTACTCTTAACTTGTTCTTTGCTCAGCCATTATAACTCAGCCATTATATGAGTCCTCAGTTGAAATCCCTCCTAACTATATCTTACTCTTAACTTGTTCTTTGCTCGATACGAACTCCTCGTATCACATCATCTATAACTCCTCGTGAGTTATCTCGTACTATTTCATAGTACTCCATCTTCATAGCATTAAGCTATAATTATTCAAACATTATAGACCATCTTTCTTCTATAACTTAAACAGATCACGTCGTGATCTTATTCTATAATCATCTCCCTTAAAATTCTTTTCTTAACTCGTGATCGTTTTGTTTTACGATCCTCATTCTTTCTTTTTTCATCATTTATGACATTATTCGTTATATTGGCTATTGGAGTTAGGTAACTCTCATTTCTTATCTACATATCTCTTCAAGATTCTTCTTTGAAACTCCTTATTTATATAACAATTCTTCCTTTAAGAATTTCCAACTTCATTTATATCGTTCAACATTTAATTCAAATTCTACATTTTCATCATACGTATCCATTTTCTAGACTTGGAACACATTGAGTCTCTACCCGTTCCAATATGTTACGCTGAGTGGTTTACCATAAACAACCAACAAACTAGGTTCCGAGTTACTAGTTCGTATATACCTCCGCTCTATGAAGGAATCGTTTAACCCAGATACCATACCTCAACTACTAAAGAGTACAACTGCACCATACTTAACTATAACTTTTTATTCTTAACTTCTTTATCAATATCTTCTTATAGACATTGTCTATTTATTATAACCTTACATACTTATTACTGGAGTTAGGTAATCCCACATTCATACTCCTTATAACTCTGCGAGATTCTTCTTTGAATCCTTTCACGTATGTTTTAATCCGTTCTTTATAAATCTCTTAAATTACTTTTTATTGTTCAAACTTTATTTGAGCTTATTATTTCATTATCTTCACATTCATTCTCTAAGGTTATAGCCTACGGTACTCCTACCTAAGTTTTATAACCTACGTATTTGATACCAACTATAACGACCCAAAAAATCATACAATTCAACTATCGACTTCAACTGTTAACAATACATCTAACTTCTGATTTTACATCATTATTCGATGTTAAACTTTATAAAATGCGGAATAATTTAAACTTTTATGTCTTCTTACTTTAATTCCCTGAATCAAAACCTTTATCAACTACATGTCTTTGAATCAATCTTATTTTATGATTCACTTTATCACTGTTATCATATAAAATTTTACATTTCAATCTGATAACCTTTAGATATCAGATAACTCTAACTCTAGCTTTACAACTATACATCATAAAACATTTACTACATCTCATGAGTCTTAATCATGGTTTAAGGAAATAACAACTTTAGCTAAAATATACATCTTCGTATATTAATTCTGATCCACTTCGTTCAAGTAGCACATAGTGTTATCTTCATTCCGTAACCTGCAAAAATAGTTATTTGCAAGGTTGAGCTCGACAACCCAGCAAAATCTAACAGTTTTCATGCAACACGTAGCATATAATAACATGCTCAACACATATCTCTTAAACATTGGACTATCATAACATACATGCTACAGTTCATATAACAAGTATAAAGATTGCGTTCTTTACTCAATCAACATGATTTACTCAATCAACGTAGTCATAAGTTGACTTTAACGTTTCATGCTTTCAACTTAAATATAACACATCATGTTATTTGCAATTAAGATTTAAAACAGTTAATCATCATGTTCACATAACAAATAGAAACTGAAAGACTTGTCTGGTTCGTAGATTACCAATTATCGAAAAATAGCTTAAATGCTTTGCGTACATCCTACAACAGTTTAAAGGTTCATATTCACATGCATTAGTTACACATATAATGAAACCACAATGACTCTTAGTCTTAATCTTTTTATAACTTGCGTCTCTTTGAAACTTAACACATAACTTTAGGTGTTTACAATTCTTCGTATGACACCTATCATCACGTAATCCCATATCGTGTTTCTTTATACTTCTTTCGTAACTGACACTTAACGTTCAACAAAGTTGTCATAGACTCCATTATCTCATATTAGATGTGTTACACTTGTTAGCAACAACTAAGTTATATAACCTCTCTCGTTACGCTTCCCTTACAATTGACAGTTAAGTCTTCTAACGAGTATTTACACCCTTTTAAACATATATTAGATTAACTAATCAAGTTAACATTCAAATCATTCTTTCAACTTATATCTCACTATAAACCAACATAAACCTTATCATTTATTTCTTACTTTTGGAAACATCACATTTAGTTCCATTGCATAACTTAATTAAGCAATCACTTAAAATCTTTACACTTTGCATTACAACACCTTACAATCTGTTATTGTAATTTCTATTATGTCTTAACATCATTAACATGCTTGCTTAGCTAACATAAGTCCACTCCACATGACCTGCAAATAGGCAGAAGTCATTTATATGGGCTCGTGGCACTGCAAGAATAATATCTTTGCCTGCAATGCCTCAAGCAATAAGCAATTGTGTATCTTGTTCTGCACAGTGAATGCACAAGTATATTATTGCAAGATGTGAACATAAAGCTGCAGATAGTAGCTCGCTACTACTCGGCGATCCCCATACCAACCCAATTCCTCAAGAAATCATGAAACTTAGCAACTAAAACATTGTAATAGCATAGTTACACATGTCATACACCATTCTAACTACATAAACATCACATTTACACAAATTTGAAGAATCAAAAACCCCCAATTTCCAAATTTCTTCATTTTTTTTACATATTTAGCGAAATCGATCGCCACGAATTTGTTTCTTAATCAATTGACACGATTCCAACTACACCACTTTCGTTTCTTAGCATACTAACATAATCCAACTTCAATTTTTAGATTCTCATACATATGAAACATGGAATTTTGTACTTTATTAAACCATTTTTCATGTATAAACATTGTTATTTACTTTTCTCCTTACAAACCCAAATTTCATGTATTTAATCATAAAATAACACTCACATAAGTTGATTAACATATTACAAACCACATACATACATGTATAAATCCCATGTGATAAGCAATTTACAAAAGATAATCATAGAAACTCAAAACATAGTATTAGAAATAAAATATACCTTCAACCCTAGTTGTATGCTAGTAATAGATGGCGACTCTCTCAAAACCACTATGATTCCTCCTTCTCTAAAATATTTGTGTTTCTTCTTCTCTCCAAACCCTCTCTGTACTTGGCTTAAAAATAAAAGACGCTTAGAAATAAACTAAAGACTACAGACGTTCATCAGTTATGTTAGGCCAAAAGCCATAAGGCTGTGTTTGGCTACATAAAATTCCCTCATACTAGATTATTTTAATAGCATTATATTATATAGTTACTTTTCTCACACTTGATTTTAGTTCATTTAAATGACTTTAGCTTAATTAATTTAAATAACTTATAATGGTAATTATAATAATTTTAATTTTTATTATAATTATACTTATAATTAATAAATGATTACATATGTCTAATTTAATTAATAAATTTGAAACATCACTTTATTTAATTTATTTATTTTCTTTAATATTAAACAACTCATTTAATTTAATTAATTCATTAAATTAAATCTTCAAAGAATAAAATTTACTTTTGCTTTAACTTAATTACCATACACATGTAACTAAATTATTATACCACAATTTCATAAATTATTTAATTTTTTCAATAAATAAATTATTTAAAAATATTTATTTAATTCAATAAAATATTTAAACTTAATTACAAAATTCATTCAATTTATTCAATAATTAACTTAACTATTAAACCTCACTTTCCCAATATATGAATATATATTTCTCTTCACACTAGAACACATATTTCAAAATATGTAACACATATATATACATACTCAAACTCAAAACATCTCATAATAAGAATTTTAATTATTAAATTTTTATTTTAATAACTTATAAAAAATTGGGTTGTCACAATCGCCAGGACATATCAATGTTCTGTTGGATTTACTGCCAACAACATGTGTTGTCGTAATTTTTGCACCGACCTTCGATGACCCAGTCGTCATGGAAAAAAACCCCCATTGAGGCATCTTGACAAGGTGCTTGACCTTGTTGACGTAAAATCACAAAATATGTGTTTTAACCCCCCGCCGGGGAGTTGTTTAACCCTCGTTGACATGTAAATCAACGGCTAAAATCATCGAATGGCTTCCGACGCTTCGTTGCATTTACTTGCCAACGGTTACAATGATGTCAAGGCTGCTTGACCTTTGTTGATATGTGTGTCAACGGAACATTGCATTGTAACCCCCGCCAGGGATCTCTTCTTGAGACTGCATTGTTACCCCCGCCAGGGATCTCTTTTTGAGACTACGTTGTAACCCCTTCCGGGGATCACTTTTTGAGACTGCGTTGTAACCCCCATCGGGGATCTCTTATTGAGACTGCGTTGTAACCCCCACCAGGGATCACTTTTTGAGAACTAGGGTGACAACCCAAAATTGGTGGCATTGGACCTGTGAAAGGTATTGCTGAATGTGATTTGTAATAGCTAATATCAAATGGATTCCCTATTCTGGGGAGCACTTGGCCATGGGATTTGAGGATGGGTACCCGACTGGTGTCGAGTACGTGATTTCCACCCGTAGGGTTTCTCTCTTTACTGATGGAGGATGGGAGCCCTATTTAGGAGAGCATGCTATTAGGAGCACCACATGAGAGATCCGTATGCTAATCTTGCCTCCTACCAGGAGTTATTGGCCTGTATCGCAGTCACCCGTCATTGATATCCCATTGTTGAGGGTAGACAGTTTTGTACTGTCAGAGTGTCCCTGCACCCAGGAGATGTTCCAGTGTTGGTGGTCCCCTCGTACTATTGGAGCCCAGACCCGCGCCACTCAGTACATAGGGGATATGGTTCCAGGATCCGTGATGATGAGGGATTGGCTAGCCTGTGTCCAAGATCCGACTCATTTGACACGGATTGACAGTTTGACCCAACGACTGGACCGGGCACATTTCTTTATCTGGCATTTGGGCAGAGATCCGACAAAGGAAGATTTGTTTGATCCTCCCAGCTCAAGAGTTGGCCCCTCATATGGCCCATTTGGCTTTGCCGGCGCAGATCCTCCTTTATATAGGCCTGACATCCCTGTTGATAGAGATCCAGTGACTCAGGAGGAGTTACATCAGTTGGACAGGATTGATGATGTAGATATTGACACCATTGTCTTCTTCTAATGTGTATTATCTTTATCTCTTTTGATAAGCCTTTGTTAGATATTGGGTGGTTGTGCCCCATTCTCGCTATATCTTTTGATAGGACTCTGTTAGTAGTAGGGCGTCTGTGCCCCATTTCCCTGTGTTTTTAGCTGTACAGAGATGATGTATATAGATGATGATATACTTAGGAATGTATGTACTATTTTCCATTTCCTATATCATATTGCCATCTATTATCTGTAATGCATGTATCATGTTATGAATATGTATGTATGTCCAAAGATATTTCAGCATTGACCCCTAGATGGTCTTATGATATGGCCTACATAGATGTCTTCTTCGACAGTCAGCCGTATAGATCACAACCTACCAGACTTGGTAGCCTCCCGTCTGAGGTTGTGGTATGATAGTATGTCACCTCCAGATAGGGTGACCATAGATCTGCTACTACAGCATTCCATGACCCTTTTGATGTTTCAGGTTCCCGCAGGATTTGTGGAGGGTATGCTGGAGCGTTGGATACCAGAGAGACAAGTCTTCTGGTTTGGTACCCAGGAGCTGACTCCTACACTGGAGGAGTATGATCGGTTGACAACTTTGCCTTTAGGCGGACCTTGGCGCCGCTATACGGTCAGTTTGAGATATGCTTGTGAAGCGATTCATGACCCTCACCGAGTTACAGCGTAGAGTGGTAGAGGATGAGATTACATCTTGTCATGTATTATCCCAGCGTTTCTTGATAGACGGGTTTGGCTCATTGGACAACTATACACATCATTCTGGAGATTTCACCATACCAGAGGATCAATGGTATTTAGCCAGATTGGATGCATTCTTTATGTGCATAGCGACGTATGTGTACATACCACGATACATGGACGAGCTAGATATCGGTGTTATTATGGCAATGAGAGCTCTCAGAGAGGGTCGAACCATTATTTTGATGAATGTTACGGATACGCTAAAGTCGACCACGTTTTGCAATACTTACCCTGCAGGGGTATTCACAAGCAGTTCGGTCATGTTGTACGTGTGGTTTATATCACACCTGGGACCGATTGGGACATTCCGCCGACACGGGTATTGCTTCACCCATGATATAGCTCTGTCTTACTCCTTTCAGCCATCAGAGTGAATAGACGCTATGTCTTGGTCTATGTTCTTGGTGGAGATCAAAGATCAATTTGTCATTCTACCGTGCACAGGGCTTAGCTCACCCTATAGCTTTATTACTCATGCTCTGGGCATGGACTATCTCCCTCTGGCTGGTTTGAGGGGCATGACTACTTATTACCCACTGGCCGTGATGTCGCAGTTTGACCAGTTTCAAGACTTTCATCCTTTTGAGGGGGCGCTAGGTAAGCATTTAGCTTCTCGCCATCTATCAACAGAAGACCGATCCCGGGTGTATGCATGTTGGGATCAACGTGAGATAGTTTCTTTCTCTATTAGCCATCCGGGCTGTTCGCTAGAGTATTCTGCGTGGATGGAGACAAAGACTTCATCGGTTGCGGCAGTATCCATAGTGCCGAGTAGTGATTCAGATGATGGAGAGCCCCTGGAGGACGTTGATTCTCACATCGAGGAGGAGCAGTCTACTAGGTTGCCAACATCTCCTTTAGATACTCCTAGTACTAGCACTATTGTGATCCAGCATTTGACACAGTATTTTGAACAGAGTCTTCATCTGATGACCTACGAGAGAGATCAGGCCAGAGCCTTGATGTTGACTTCTATTGATGGGAGAGACGCAACTCTATTAGAGAGAGACGAGGCATTAGCTCGTAGAGACGCCGCTGTTGTTGAGCGGGATGAGGCCAGATCAGCCAGGGATGCTGTGACAGTCAAGAGGGATAGTGTCATATCTGCCCGGGACATAGCCATTACAGATAGTTCCACGGTGAGGTCCCTTACCACTGGCATGATTGCAGAGATGAGCACGTACATTGATGAACATAGAGTCACCATGCAGATGGCTGTAGATCTGTTAGCTCATGTTGATACCCTTATACATGAGACCACATAATTACCTCCTTTTGCCGAGAGGGATGCCATGTTGGGCTTGACAGCTCGCATATACACTGATTTGTAGATGGGCTTGTATTTTCCTGTACAGACTAGCTTAGCCATTTTGTCATGTACAGTATACATTGTGTATATCAAACAACATTATATATATAGCAGGGAAATATATTTTTGATAATTTCCCTTTTAGATATGTCTGTTGCTTGTTTGATATTTGCCTGTTTCTTCAAGGTTTGTGATCTTGATGTATTCTAAAATTTCCCTTGATGGATGGACATTGAGTTGTCTCTAGACAGTTCAGAATGGATAATTGATCTGTGTGGATCCCTACCATCTTTGGTGTCTCCGGACTGGTTTCTATATGGAAATGTGGAGAGGAATGTGACTTTCCTCTCATAGATTGACCGCACCACAGATGGTCGCCAGTACTCCTATTTAGGAGGAGCCTAGTTAATTCCATCTCTTATGGATTGGTGTTTCTCTTCAAGGTACAACCGCATCTTAGTTGGTCACCGAATCTCCAATTTAGGAGGAGTTCAGGTAATTTCCATCCATTTGGTCTGAAGCCGAATGAAATGTGATTGATCAAAGTTTGCTCCCAGTATCAGATGACAAGTGTTTATGTTTTGGTAGGGGGTGAGACCGAACCATAAATGGCTTCCTACGTACTCCTATTGAAGAGGAAATCAGGTCTGCGTAGTTCGAACCTGGTGTAAGAGGTTCAACGCTGTATGTGGCAGATAAGGGTGTAGGAATGTTTTTGTTGTTTTTGTTTTTGTAAGGAGAAAGGTGTAAGAAATGTTTTTGTTGTTTTTGTTTTATTGCGATCGGGCCATGTAAAACGGTTGCCTACGTACTCCTATTGAAGAGGAGATCAGGTCGACGTAGTTTACCCCTCAGGACGATTCGCAACCGAAGAGAAGTATGAATCCCATGTGCAGGCTATACTGCGGGGAGAAGAAAGTTTGATCCCATGATTGGGACAAACTGCAGGTGTGAAAAAGTTTGATCCCGTCTTCAATACAAACTGCAAGCGTAGAAAATTTAATCCCATCTTCAGGATAAACTGCAGGTGTGAAAGGTTTAATCCTTGGGGGGATAACCGAAATTGTATGAACGTAGTGAAACCAGGCTACTGGCTTGAAGAGTATGTTTCCCTGAGGGGAAAAGTGTGGCGAAGAGTTGTATGTGATGAAGGGTTAAAGAACCGAAATGACTGGTGATCTGATGATCCAACACCATGATGTTTGCTTGATGGTAACTTCAGACATAGTATCATTTCACGGTGTCCGAGTTGATGAGTTGTGGAAATTCATCGCCGTCCATTTTTTGCGACCTGAGAGCGCCTCCTATCAATACCTCCTTAACAACAAACGGGCCTTCCCAGTTGGGGGTGAATTTTCCCTTGGACTGATCTTGGTTGTCAAGGATCTTCTTTAAAACCAAGTCATGTTACTTAAACTGCCGTAGCCAAACTTTTCAGTTGTAGGATCTAGCGATCCTTTGTTGATATAACTGACCATGGAAGATAACCACGGTTCGTCTTTCGTCCATTAGAGACAATTGGTGATATATGTCTTGTACCCACTGGTCTTTATCCAGCTGAGCATTTAACACCACTCTGAGGGATTCCATTTCAACGTCTATGGGGAGCACCGCTTCCATCCCATAGGTTAATGCGTAGGGGGTTGCCCCAGTGAAAGTGCGCATTGATGTTCTTTAGGCGAATAGAGTAAGAGGCAATAAGTCAAGCCATTCTCTGTGGTTGGCAGACATCTTTTGCATGATCTTCTTGATGTTTTTGTTAGCCGCTTCAACAGCACCATTCATCTTTGGACGGTAGATGACGGAGTTGAGATGTTTGATGTGGAATTTACTGCATAACTCCTTCATCATTTTGTTGTTAAGGTTCTTAGCATTGTCTGACACAATTACCTCTAGTTGTCCATATCTATAAATGACATTGTTTCTGATGAAAGAAATGATGACTTCTTTGGTAACCCTGGGGAAAGAGGCTGCTTCTACCTACTTGGTGAAGTAGTCGATCATGGTGAATATAAAGCGATGCCCATTACTGGCTTTGGGATCGATGGGTCCAATCACATCCATTCCCCACATTGAGAAGGGCCAAGGTAAACTCATATTGTGGAGCTCCCTCGGAGGGGCGTGTATAGAATTTCCATAAATTTGGCATTGATAACACCTCTTGACATGATCATCAAAGACAGCCTTGAGGGTATGCTAGTAATGTCATGTTCTGAGGATCTTTTTAACAAGTAGGGGGCCGCTCATGTGTGGGCCACATACTCCACCATGGACCTCATCCATGAGCCTTTGAGCTTGGTCCTGGTCCAGACATCTGAGGAGACCTATTACTTCCTCTCTTTTGTAGAGTGTATCTCTGCTCAGGTATAATTTTATAGCAGGTCGATGGATCCGCCTTTTCTCAGTCGGGCTCGCCTCAGCGGGTGTAGATCCATCTCGTAGGTACTCCTTGATATGCTGATACCAAGGATGCTGGATGGGAGGTAGCTCATCCGATACTTCTCCAACATAGTTCCCATAGGCTGGTGCCTTGTGCAAGGAAAATGTGACGCTTGACATGTGTTCCTTGTCAGGCATGTGAATCAAGGAGGCCAAAGTTGCTAATGCATCTACAAAGTCATTCCTATTATGAGGAATGTGTAAAAAAGAGATTTATTCGAACTCCAAAGCCATCTGTAAAACTAGCCGATGATAAGGAAGCAAATGTAGCTCTTTGGTTTGATAGATTCCTGTGGATTATTTGATTATAAACTCTGAATCCCCAAAGACAGTTAACCGCCTGATGCCCATTGAACGGGAAAGTTTTAGTTCCATGAGACAACCTTCATACTCAATCAACGTGTTGTTGTGTGCTTGAAACTTCAATTTGACGGCGACGGATATCTGCTTCCGCATCGGGATACCGTAATCTACTCCACTCGTAACCTTCCATATTAATGTACTCCATCAAAATACATTTTTTGTGTGTGGCATGTATCGTACTGATGGTGTTGCTGAACTTTCATTACCCCTTCATCTGGGAAGTAGGTTTCCAAGGGTTTGAAGTCCCCTGAAGGTGCAGCGGCCAGTTGATCGGCAATCCCTTGACCTTTGATAGACTTTTGCATCACGTAGACGATATCAAATTGTTGTAGGATCAACTGCCATCTTGACAGCCGACAGTTTAGCATAGGTTTATTGAACACGTACTTGAAAGGATCCACGCGGGATATGAGATGGGTTGTATGACCATGGAGGTAATGTTGTAACCTTATGGAAGCCCATGCTAAAGCACAACAAGTCTTCTCAATCAGAGTGTACTTGTGTTCACTGCTACTGAATCTTTTACTGATGTAATAGATTGCTCGTTCTTGGCCTCTATCGTCTTTCTGTCCTGGCATACAACCCATGGCATTATCACTTATGAACATGTACATGAACAGGGGCACATCATCCCTGGGTGGTACCAAAACAAGAACTTTGACTAGTTGCTCTTTGATTGTAAAGAAGGCCTTCTAGCAATCGTCGTTCCATTTCATGGAGGAGTTCTTCCTTAACAACTTGAAGATAGGCTCATAAGTTGCTGTGAGTTGAGATATGAACCTGCTGATGAAGTTGATTCTTCCCAAAAATCCCCGTATTTCCTTCTCTGTCTAAGGAATAGGCATTTCTGTTATGGCGTGGATTTTGATGGGGTCCAGCTCAATCCCTTTGTGGCTGACTAGGAATCCTAGCAACTTACCCGATTTAACGCCAAAGGCGCACTTGACTGGATTCAACTTCAAGTTGTACTTAAGTAACTTGTTGAAGAGCTTTTTGAGATGGTCTAAGTGGTCTTCTTCCCTTCGGGACTTGACAATGATGTCGTCCACGTAGATCTCTATCTCCTTGTGCATTAAGTCATGGAAAAGAGCCATCATAGCTCGTTATTAGGTGGCTCTGGAATTGATGAGGCTAAAGGACAATCGTCTATAGCAAAAGGTTCTCCAAGGCATGATGAAAGCAGTTTTCTCACGATCTTCCTCAGCAACCATAATCTGTTGGTATCCAGCGAAGCAATCCGCAAAGGAGTACATGTCGTATTGAGCAGTATTGTCAATGAGAATGTGGGTAAGTGGTACGGGAAAGCTATCTTTAAGACAAGCTTTGTTCATATCCCGATAATCCACGCAAACTCGCACCTTTCCTCCAGGTTTAGGCACGAGAACAATGTTGGATATCCATTCAGGATATGTAGACACCATGATAATACCAGCTTGAAATTATTTTACAATTTCTTCTTTCACCTTTAAACTCCACTCAGGTTTCAATCGCTTGATCTTTTGCTTAACTGGCTTGAATCCCTCTTTAATGGGAAGGCGATGAAGAACAATGTCAGTGGACAAACCCACCATGTCTTTGTGAGACCATGCAAACACATGCTGGAATTTGGTAAGTAGCGCAACCATGTCATTCCTTTGGTTTGGGGTAAGGTCTGAACCAATCTGGATTAACTTAGGGCTTTCTAAGGTTCCGAGATTGAAGGAATTGGTTTGATCAAGGTAGGGTTTAGGTTTTTCTTCGACCCATTCTTTAATTTCCAAAGGCACCTCAATGTCCTCATGTATTTCCATCAAGGTTGAATCCAACTTTACCTCAAAGTTACAATCCTTGCGGAGAAGAGGCACCTTATCAGCAAGTACAAGCACATCTAAATTCAGGGTCCTGAAACAAAATATGCTTTCACTTAGTATATATGAAATGGTTTGATCATACACAGTGTTAGCATGTACTGACAAGACAACAGCTAATACTGTACAGAAAAGTAAGCAGTTATAATATCTACAGGGCAGAAAGAGTTCCTTCATGTTTTACCCTCGTAGAACAATGCAAGGAGTGATAATCCAATTGTTGAGGGCAAAGTCCTAGTTGACTGCAGTGATGGAGGGGCTGTCATCATCCTCCTTCTCCTGAATGATGACCATTACGTCTAGGAAATCATCGTCTAGGGTGTATCTGTTTGTATGTTCATAATGGATAATGATGTGTATGTATGACATCATTCTGATGGTGTCTTGCTTAATTCTTTGTTCTTTCTCTTCCACTCTAGGGTCTGGAACGAATATTTCTTTCTCCTTTATCGGTATCGGCTTGGGAAATAACATAGCCATTACGCTGGCTGGCACCTTTACAGGAGGTTGTGCGGACTCAGGATTTGTAGGTGGAGACAAACGGCGTGTAACTGAAGCTGGAGGAATCTGATTATGCTTATGTGGATTCCTATGATTGGAACTGGTAGAATAGCACAGTCCAGCTGTCCCAGTTTGACTGATCACTTGAATCGGGTGCTTAATACCCTGATGAATTTTACCTAGCCCTTGTCCCAACTGATGACCGAAAGTTATCATTTCCTGAGTAGCCGACATTACTTTGGCAGAAATCTAGGGTGTGAGAGGTGGTGCCCCAATAGGGTGGTAGTTAGTGTTGCTCACCTCCAGGGCATGAAAACTGACCGACTCAACTTCTGAATTGAAACTGATGAGGGGTATATCACTTTGTTTAGGAAATTTCGCTTCAGTGATAACCGTGACTAAGCTGTCATTCATAATGTATTTCAATTGCTGATGAAGAGTGGAGGGGACGGCCCCAGCCATATGAATCCATGGTCTTCCCAATAGCAGGTTGTATCCTGAATCTATTTTGAGCACGTGAAAAGATACGCAGAATGTATGGGGACCAATTTCGATTGGTAGCTCAATCTCTCCGATGGAATTCCTACGGGCTCCGTCAAAAGCTTTAATGACCGTATGGCTACTTCAGATCCGCTTGAGATTGACATTCATCTTCAGCAAGGTAGCGTAAGGACATATATTCAGAGACGAACCTCCATCTATCAAGACTCCAGCTAGCATGTACCCGGAGGACAAAACCGTAATGTGTAACGGCTTGCAATGACCGGTCCCTTCGGGTGGTATATCATCATCAGTGAAAGATATCACATTGTTTTTAAAAATGTGATCAACCAAATGTTGAAATTTTTCCACATCCACTGATGTTGGCAAGTAGGCTTCTTCCAAAACCTTCAGCAAGATCTTCCTATGATCCTCGGAAGTTAAAACCAAGTCCAGGATTGAAATTTGGTGTGGAGCTTCTATAAAGATTAAAACCACCTTGGCTTTGTTATAACCCATAGTGCGGAGGAATTTTTCAATCTTCTCCATGGGTATTTTCCCCTTTCATTTGATGGTAGACTTCATCACTCGTTGGAGAAGATACATAGGATTTTCCTTCGACACTGCCGCAGTTGTATGAGAGGTGGATCCTTTAGATTCTCCATAATTCTATGGGACTTTTGGTAAGCTGGTAACAGGATATTGTGGTCTGAATGGCAAGTTGATTGGCTCTGGAGCAGCCACTTTCAAAGGATTATCAATTCCTATGAGTTGAATACCTGGTATTGTGAGAGGTTTGACAGTCCCATCAGCCTCAGCGGATATGACTACTACCAATCCCTTCCAGTTAGTAGGACAAGTATTCTCACTCTCAAACAGCACCGTATCGTCATCTGCTAGCTACAGGACACCACTGCCAATTAGGTTCTGCATAAGGTGGCGGAGTGAACAGCATTCTTCCGTGTTGTGATCGCGAGAATGGGAGTGATATTGGCATACTCCATAAGCAGAAGGGAAGTTATCCTTCCTTAATTGATCAACATCTGAAGTATCTCCTCCATAGGTTGGCCAAGGTATGTAAATTCCTTTCTATTGGCAAAATCCTTACGGGCTTTGACACTTACTCACTTTGTCACTTTGTCTTCCAATGTTTCTTTCTCTGAAGGTGACGAGGGAGTATTCGCAACAAAAGGGAGCAGACTGGGATGTTCCTGTTGACTAATTGGTGTGTGACTTGATGCTGATAGGTACCAGTTCTGCCAATTGCTCTATCTTCTTACACAGAGCTTTCATCTTTCGTTCCACTGCGAACTGGAACTTTGCATAATCGCATTTGTTAACACCGTCTTTGATGATCTGGGATGATTCACCATTAAAATTGGAACTTTGTCCACTACTCCAATTGATCATGTTGACCTCTTCCTCTTTGTGTTGAGGAAGAGGGTTGTCATGTACGTGAGGTTGTTCTGGTTTGGTGACCATGATCTCACCGTTGTCTATTAAATCCTGGATTTTGTGTTTCAAGGCCCAACAATCTTGAGTATCATGTCCAGGTGCCTAAACATTATAAGCACATTTCCGAGCAGCATTGAAACCCCTCCCATTAGGGTTGGCTGGCGGAAGAAGATGCGTGATTTTCTTCTGAGTCGTCTCTGAAGAATGAGAATATTGTCGAGTGAGTCCCCTAAGGGTGTGAACGCTCAAGGGCGTTTAACTTCTCCTCCTCTTGGAAATGGAGGGTTTGAAGATTGTGCTTGAAAGGGAGTGAAATTTCTCCTCTGGATAGGCATGTTCTGACTGCCTTTTTGACCCTGTAGTACCAAGGAAACATCCTCCTCTTTTTTTTTATGGACCCTCCAACGGTTGTTTCCATAATTTTTGGATTGGATGTGCTCAGCAACAGCTTTAAAGGCAGCTAGGTGTTGAACCTTCCCTGACTTTAATCCCGTCTCTGCCATCTCCCCATGTTTAATCATTTCAGAAAATGGTTTACCAATGCCAGCTAAGACTCTTTCATAGAAAGGAGTTTCCTGTATGTCTATGAAGGTCATGACCATTTCTAACTCTGTCATGGAAGGAATAACCTGAGCAGCAAGGCGCCTCCACCTTTGAGCATACTCTCTGAAAGACTCATTGGACTATTTTTTTTACCTTGGTAATCTGGTACCGGTTAGGAGCCATCTGAGACTGGAAGCTATATTGAGTGAGGAAGGCGTGAGCTAGCTCCTCCCAACTATGGATCTTTGAGTTGTCTAATCTGGTATACCACGAACGGGCTTCTCCAGTCAGACTCTTTTGGAACAACCACATCCTAAGCTTCTCGTCCTCTGCATAAGATCCAAGTTCTCCAATGAACACCTTCAAATGTGTATAAGGATCTCCTAACCCATCATATTTTTCAAAGTCAAGAGTTTTAAATTTTTTTGGATAATGAACCCCAGGGAATATACAATGGTCAGCATATGAAACACTTCCGTGTGCTCCAATTCCTTTGATTGCAGGAAGGGTTTCTTCCATTTGAAGCACTTTCTTCCTGATGTCACTGGTGTCTAGATCTCTTTTGAGATGGTCGATATAATGAATCTTGTTGGTCGTATCCAACTGAAGTTCAGGTTCTGTAATAGCTTTATTAGGACCTTGGGTTCCTCCTTGTGTAGAGGATTCAGCATGTATGGTTATCCTCGTACCCTGAGTAGACTGGTGTAGTTCTTTAAGCAGAACAGCCAAATCTGTGATTTGTTTACTTAATCCATCAAATTCTTTCATGCGGCCCGGGATTAAGGTCGATGCGTCCGATGATGACATAATTGATTATAGGCTCGTGGCCTTTTTGGACTTTAATCGGGTAATATGCCTGATTGCTTCCCTACAAAAGACTTGCATAGTTTAGTCTTTAGGGAGTGTGTAAATGTTTAAATGCTATGTGATGTATCCGTTTTAGGAATATTATCCTGCAAGGCGGACGTTAGTTGTTTGTAATACATGATAGCATGTTAATTTGAATATGTATGTACACATGTTTCTTCATATTTCTCATTACATGGAGATGAATATGGAATGAAATTATAAGTAATTGATTTTACAAGTAAGTTAAAATGAGAAAGCATGAAGAGACTTTCCTCCGTGTTTGGTTTATCAGAGGCTGACCTATCTTAGGTTACTTTCACTGCTTTTTGGCATGAAGGTTCCCAAATCATCGCAATTTACTTGACATTATGTTAATCCGGTCTTTCAACTGGAGCGTATTTGGGTGGTGCCTTTCCTGAGGCTCGTTGGAATTAGTTTTCCTACGAGTCCAGTAATCAAACACCAACAGGATAGCCTCCTGGTGGAGGAACCACACAACGTACATTCACATACAACGTGTCTCACCGTTTATGAAAATGATGACATGTGCAAAACACTAATATCACTAATACAACGTGTCTCACTGTTGCCCCAGGTTTTGCAGATCCTATTGTCTCGAAGTACGTGCACGCATGCACTGTAATGTTCGCTAGAACTTTCAGAATTACAATTCGGGCATCTGACTGAGGTATGTAAGACCTATTTCGGACCGCCATTGTCGAGAGTTACGCAATAACATGGGATTATTGGTTGTACGAAGTCAGGAAGATGGGACCATGCCCTCCGGTCTTCAAGCTTCAAATTCTATCCATTGTCCTGCGTAATAGTCACTCGGGATTGGACCTCCTTGGTTCTTGTGGGACATTGTTGTGTAGAAATGTATGTAGAAAATGTTTAGATGGTGCGATGTGGCGTCAAGGTGGCAAGATGACGACTTTGCCCCTAATCGGGGTTATCTCCGGTTTGGGCAGATAAAGCAGACGTTGCTCAGGGTTATCTCTGAGATTGGACTGCTGCAATTGTTGAAGTTCCTCAGTGTCATCTCTGAGGTGTGCCTATTTTCCTTGTGTTATCTTCGGGTCTTGTACTGAGTGGCTCGGTGTGAGTGCCGAGGTTGAAGCTGATTGCATTTGAAACAAGCATTCCCGGGGTCTCCAAGGTTGGAAACTGCTACTCCCAGTGTTGGGACTGAGACTGAATATCCCGGGGTTATCTCCGAGATGAATCGGCCTTCTCTGGTGGAATTTCTGGAATTGGAACTGCATACCTCGGGGTTATCTCCGAGGTTGGAACTGATACTCCCGGTGTGTGTTCTGGGGTTGAGACTGAACTTTCGCTAGTATCCGGACTGGATATGAGCTGTCTTCTAGGGTTATCTCTGAAAGACAAATTTGCCCTCGTGCAATGTCAGTAATAGGTGTGCAGAAAATTTCGAGTGTTTATAGGTTTCACAGACCAGTCAAATAGTGTCACATCACTAAGTCAATGTGCAAACCTTTTCTCGGTTGAGTTGGTGCAACCATTTAAAAATACCAACTGGCAACTCTTATAGTCCAATCGTCGACATATACATGTCGGACCTTTTCATAACTTATTTTTTCAAACAAATCTTACCTAACATGAGAACACCAAAAGACAAGAACAAGAAAAGGATAAATAAAAATCTCGACGTCAACACTTTGCACCAGGTTACATGATGCATTAATGATATATATAAAATTCATTTTGATATTTTCAAATCATTATCGTCTAACCGAAACAAGTAGCATAGACTATTTTTTAAATAGTTCAAAAATCATTGAAAATCAGTTTTATCGTCTCAACAGGTAACGATGTGTCAGTGTCCCGAAGTCCACACCTAACCAATTGTCATCAGGAGTTGAGATTAAAAATTTATTTTTAAAAGCACATAGTGCGTATTTAGCTTGATGTCAAAAATTTCAAAGTCTAGCATAGCTAGAAGATTTGGAATACATATGCTTCCACTAATGATCCATTGCTTAATAATTCTATCTATTCCTATTATCCTAAATACTCCATTCACACTTAGTTATACCCAGTTCATCAAACTTACCACACATTATGAGTTCAGGAACATTTCACAATAATATGAGTTTCGAAACTTATCCTAGCAATACGTAGTTTAAGAACCAATCAGGAACTTTCCATACGCTTAGGGGTTCAAAAACATACCATACGATTATGAATCACAAACTTACCATAAGTATGAGTTTGAAGAACTCGCACCTAACCTTATATCCTCTACCTATCTGTTATACACATGAGAAAAGAATTTCCTTCTCAACATGTATACAACAAATAACGCGACACAAACATTTTAATGATTATCAGTACAAGAAGCTAAGTGGTCGTCGAACCAAACACAATCCACTGCCCATAAAAAGAAATGGTCAATTCGGCCACTAATCAATATAGGAAGCTAATCGGTTGTTACACCAAGGACAATTCCCCGCCCATACAAAGAATTATTCAAGTTAACCACTATATCAACTAGGAAACTAAGTAGTTCTAAAACCAAGTACAAATTCCCCGCCCATACAAGGAATCAATTGTAATCCCACTTAATCCTAGCTCCATACTTACTCCATACAAATTTTGTTCAATCCATATTGCATTATCCCAACCCTTTTTTCAGAGTTGGCACAGTACCAATTCATAGTACCACTGACACACATCAATTTTGCCGTAAAATTTTCAATCATTCGATTGATCCTCCTCCCCACTATGACCTTATTAGATCACGGTGTGATCTCATCGTAATATATTGCGATCTATTTCTATGTTATGTTCGTTTTGTTTTACGATCTCCTTTCCCTGTATACTTTCAGTCTTTTAGACTCTATCTATTCATTACTATTGTTCATCTTTATTATCAGAGTTAGGTAACTCTAGATCTTTATTACTTGCCAAGATTTGTCTTTGAATCTTATCGACGCACTAACTCTATTTGAGTTAGTCCTTATCCTTATCTCACTGCAGCTATTAGCCTAAGGTAACCCTACCTAAGGTTTATAACCTACAACTCTGATACCAACTGTAGCGTCCCCAAATCCGGGTTCTAATCACCACGAATCTGGTACACTAAATCTATAACTATTGCGGAAGATATAAACATAATTTATTTATACAATAACCATTACAGATAAACCCCAACAAGTTTGCCCAGCAAGTTTAAGTCTAAGGAAAAGATATATCATGATTGAAATGAATAAATAATAAGCTGACAAACTTTTAACAATATAATAATTGTGAAAGAACATGAATCATTTTTCATAACTGAACGACTAAAACGATAAAAATGAATGGTCAATAATGAACATGAATAAATCAACTGGACCAAATGGTAATGAAGGTGATCATCCTTTCATACCTGATGAACATATGCAACATGCACAATGTGCGAATCAATAAATCATAGACGTGATGTAATCAACAAGGATTAATCACTAGCATAATTGAAGAATCATAACTTAGGTTTGAGTTAATGAACTTGATTACTGCTACGTAATCTATTTTAGCTTAATCTGAAGACCTAATATTAATAATATTGATCTCCCAATTAGAATAATATCATCACATTAACTATTGTTAATTATAATTATAAAATAACCTAAACACATTACCACATAATCCTATCAGTCAATAAAACACTTAAGACCTAATATCAAGTCAAACTATTACAGTCTGACTTGAGTTCGGTACTATTTCGACATCCCGATTGCCTAATCAGATAATTATCGAGCCTAATATCATTAAGACTGTACTGAAATACTTCAATATTATTTTAAATATACTATTTATCAGTCAAAATATTTTTCAAGAGTTCATAATAATTTTCAAATAATTATTATCATTTATAATGATTTTTAAATCATTAATATCATATTTATATAATTTAAATACCACATAATTCCATTATCATTAATACTTAATAAATTTAAATCATTCCTCTATTTTCTACTCTAGGTTTTATTTTTTTAACCTTTAATTTAATCATTTAAGATTTTATTAATCGTCCAAATTCTTGGGTTGTCACAACAACTAGAGGTGCACTCCTTTCATCTGCCGAAAAGGGTAAAAGGGTAGAAAGTTCATCTGACCTGAAGTGTATATATTATATACTACTTACTTTTATTGTATAGTACTAGTTGTTACTTTTGTCATTCTTTCATTAATGCTTTGTATTATTAAGCAGTTTCCTAAAATAAGTGAAAGCATTTTGTTTTCAGGACTCCAAGTTTGGATTTGTTTAGCTTTGCTGATCAAATGCCAAGTCTTAGCAGTTACTACAACTTTGATGTAGAGTTAGACTCTAACTTGATGGGGATCGATGAAGAGGTGATAGATGACTATGAGCTGCCTGAGGAGATCAAAGAATGGGTCGAAGACAAACCCAAACAAAACCTTGATCAAACCACCATCCTCAATATCGAAAACCTAGAAAATCCTAAAGAAATCCAAATTGGCAACGACCTTACCCCAAACCAAAGAATCGACATGATTAAACTCCGAACATAGTTCTAAGATGTATTTGTATGGTCACATGAGGACATAGTCGGCCTGTCTACTTACGTTGTCATCTACCGAATGTCAATTAAAGAGATATTTAAGCATGTCAAGCAGAAACTCAGGAGACTATAACCTAAATGGAGTCTAAAGGTCAAAGAAGAAGTTATCAAGCAATTCAAAGCAGGCATTATCATGGTATCAAACTACCCTGAATGGATGTTCAATATAGTTCATGTGCCTAAGCCCGGAGGGAAGGTACGAGTATGCATGGACTACTGGAATTTGAACACAGCATGTCTCAAAGAAATCTTCCCAATACCTTTCATCCACATATTGATAGATAACACGACATAGTATGTTATGTACTCTTTTGTCGACTATTTCACCGGGTATCACCAAATCATGGTTGCCGAAGAAGATAGAGAGAAAATAACCTTTATCACCCCCTCGGTAACATTCTGCTATAGGCAATTGTCTTTCGGCCTTATCAATGCTGGGGCCACCTATCAAGAAGCCATGATGACCCTTTTTCATGACATGATGCACAAGGAGATTAGAGGTTTATGTGGATGATATTGTCGTTAAGTCCATAAATGAAGATGACCACGCCGACCATCTTAGAAAGCTATTCAATTGGATTCGCAAGTATAACTTGAATCTAAACCCAGCCAAGTGTGCCTTCGGTGTCAAATTCGGTAAATTATTGGGATTCCTGGTAAGCAACAGGGGCATTGATCTGGATCCCGCTAAGATTAAAGCCATCACTAAGATGCTTGTACCCCAAATAGAAAAAGAGATATGGGGATTCCTTGGGAAAATCAATTTAATAAACAGATTCATCTCCCAACTCACTATAACTTGTGAGCCCATCTTCAACCTATTGAGGAAAAATTCTTCCGGAAAATGCAATGAAGACTATCAAAAAGCCTTCCTCTCCATCAAGAAGTAACTTATGGAAGCTCTTATTTTGGTACCGTCAAGAGACAAAGTTTCCTTGTTCATGTACATATCAGCCAATGCCAATGTTATGGGCTGTATGTTGGGACAAAAATATGATAGAGGTAAGGATAGAGATATATATTACCTCAGCAAGAGATTCTGCAATGGTGAACAGAAGTACACTTTGATTAAAAAGATCTGTGGTGTTTCAGCATGGGCCGCCGTGAGATTACAACATTATCTCCATGGTCACACAACATATCTCATATCCCGCATGGACCCTCTGAAATACATATTCAACAAGCCCACGTTAAATTGTTTATTGTCCGAGTGGCAATTAATCTTTCAGCAATTCGACATCATCCACGTGACGCAATAGTCCATCCAAGGTCAAGGAATTGCAGATCAATTGGCCGAAGCACCATCAGGGAATTTTGAACCATTGAAAACTTATTTACCATATGATGGAATAATGACAATTCAGCAAAACCATCAAGAAGATAAAGGACAATTTCGGAAATTGTACTTCGATGGGGTTGTAAACATGGAAGATGCAGGAGCAGGAGCAATTCATGTATCTATCACGGGAGAACAATATCCCATGTCCATCAAACTGCAGTTTGTCAACACCAACATCACAGCCGAGTATGAAGGTTGTATAATGGGATTCAAACTAGCCCAATCCATGGGTATCCAACGATTAGCTATGACACCCCCAAAATAGGTATACATCACCCATTCTAAGTTGTCAAATACATGGTACAGAAACAACTACAACTTTATTAATACAACCGCATGCAAAAAAATACACAACACTTAAATCGTGAGTTTAAATACAAATATTGTCATCTGTACAATATCCACACTCAAATAAGTCCTCATTACAATTATTGATACACTATTTTACAAAATAGTGAGGACTACCAAAACAACTTCTAGAACCATCATTCCACACCTCGACTAGTACTCGTTACATTCTCGCCTCCTGAAAAGAAAAATGGAACAAAAAGGAAAAGGGTGAGCTCAACTAGCCTAGTAAAGAACATTATGACTAAGATAATATACAACAAATTATCGTTAGTCCTCAATAGGGAAAAATCTAATAGAATACAATAGACAAACAGTTTTAAATCAATATTCGCAGCGGAAACAATAATTCGTTAGAAGAGTTAAGTAGAGAATAAAATCTACTATCTTCTATATATGAATTTAAAAGTCCATCGTCAATATTTTATCCCTATAACATCAATCAATAAACATCTTGAATTAATTATCCATCTTTGCACTACAGGCCAAAGATATTCATCAGTTGGTCATGTTCATCTAAACACCTGTTCATCTTTGCACTACGGCCAAAGATATTCATCAGAAAATCATTCATCTTTGCAATACATGCCAAAGATATTAAGTTATATCATCATTTAGGACTGAGGATGATGAAAAATAGTTTAAAGAAAACGAATCTAGTGAAACAAAATAACAAATATTAGGGATACGTATTACAGTTTATCTAAGATCAATAATACTCCATAATAACCAATTTTGAAGCAGGATTCAAAAATAAAGATCAAACATGGATACAATCAAAGATAGTAACCATAATAGACATCTTGGACAAAAAGGAAAAAAATTATCTTTCTTTAATAGTGTCGTATTCGTGAATAAAGTCATATACGAATAATAGCCCGATATAATGAATAGTAACCCCGACACAAAAAGTTCTAAATTTGATAAAAAGTTTAGACTAATATCTCGGCATAATGATATCGAAAGAAATAATATCATTTACGAAAAAAATAACATCCCTTACCTCAAAAGAATAGTACTTCAGACTTAATATCGATATATAACGCCGAAAGAAACTTTGCACCGTAAAGCAACACTCAAAGTATCAAAATACTCACAAGAATATGCTCGATAATATAGAGAGAGAAGATTTCAGTTTCTGGTGTGATTTTCAATTCAAACCTAAGCACCCTATTTATAGGAAAATGCTTAGAACACCAAAGTAGAAAATTTAATAAAATAATATATATATATATATATATATATATATATATATATATATATATATATATATATATATATATATATAACTTTCACGCCCACCTTAGACAACTGATCTAAGCTTATTTTTCACATGTTAGTGTAGCCCACAAAACAAAAAAAAAACGTTTTTCTTAATAAACATAATTAAAACTTCCAAAAATCAATTATTTCGGAACTTCAGAACTTCAATAATTCATAATAAATAGCCCTTTTGTCAGAAAAATTCGAATCTTATGTCTTTTCCATAGGAAATTTCATTATCTACAACTTTGTAAGTTTATGTTTTTCTATATTCCAAACAGAAATTGACCGAAATCCATATACGAACGATTTTACAGGCTATAATTAAATTTCAGTCAAGAAATGGGGTCCACAAACATAAAAAACATGTTTTAAATATTTTTAGTAACAAAATACTCCTCCTCATTTTCTCATATCACACATTAATTGTAAAAATATCACCATTATTATATTATTATAATATAATAATAAATTATTTTATCAGAAAAGATAAAATATCAATTTTCAACAATTGTCACTTTTCTAAAAATTCCTCCATTTATATCCACATAAATAAATATTTTCCTTATCATATAAATCAATAATTAATTATTTACAAATAATATTACAGAATCACAATAATGACAACCAGACCGTTCCCAGGAAAGAGGGGGCTTTCCAATAAGAATTTCTCCTCATCAAGCATAATTAGTGACCAAACCTCTCCTTAGACGTAACTTTCTAGACATTACCAATAATGTTATCTAGTAATATTATTAAAATAATATGAATCATTGATCCGATAATGGGAAATACCGTAGTAGTGACAATTATTAAAATAAATAACAATAATATAAAATATCAACGTAGCAATTATTGAATCAATAAAATAAAATATTGAATAAGAATTATCGTAATAATTATTGAGTAGTGTCTTCACGTAAGAATCAATAATTGGTGAAATACCGCATCTTACTCGTGCAACAACGCCAGACATCGTGTTTTAACCACCGGGTATTCCAACAATGTTAATCTGTGAATAACTACGCCATTATTTATAAAAACTCATACTACTTGTCGCTTTTCATCCAATCGCTTTCATATGGGGCCCACAAAAGGATCATACCATCGAATTTAATATTCCCCGACTGGAATAATATTCTACGACCAAATGAATATTTCATGACAATAATGAATATTTTATAACCACTTGCTTATTTGAAATATTTGCGCATTTTACCCATAACTACCAACATTAATCAATTCAACCCTTACTATTTTAAAATAATAAATAGAGAAATTCAATTTCATTTATAATAAGTTGGGGTCTTACAACCTCCCCTTTTTATGAAATTTCGTCCTCAAAATTGACGTACGTACCTGGTGTTTTGAAAAGGTGAGGATACCTCATTTTCATTTCTGTTTCCAACTCCCAGGTCATTTCCTCAATAGCATGGTTCCTCCACAAAACTTTGACTTGTGGTATGACCTTTGTGCGTAGGACATGCTCCTTTTTATCCAAGATCTTGACAGGTACCTCCTCGTACATTAAATCTTCGGCTATCTCATCTGGTTCTAACTCAATAATGTGGTTCGGGTCCTTCACATATTTACGAAGCACAAATATATGAAAAACGTTATGAACACGAGACATGCTTGGAGGTAACACGAGTCCATAGGCCACATTTCCTACTCGATCAAGAATCTGAAATGAACCAATAAATCGTGGTTTGAGCTTTCCTCTCTTCCCGAATCTTGTAAATCCCTTCCATGGAGCAATACGTAACAATACATTATCCCCGATGTCAAATTCCACGTCTTTTCGATGAAGATCCGCATAACTCTTTTGTCGATCCTGTGCCGTTTGTATACGTTGTCGAATCGTTTGGATCTTCTTTGTAGTCATTCGTACCAACTCTGGTCCCAACAACGTTGCTTCTCCCACCTCATCCCAACATACTGGAGAGCGACACTTTCGTCCATATAATGCCTCGAATGGAGCCACACCTATACTTGCTTGATAACTGTTGTTGTAGAAGAATTCCACCAATGGTAGGTACTTATCCCAACTCCCTTTGAAATCTAGGACACAAAGTCTTAATAGATCTTCAAGAGTTTGAATAGTCCTCTGTGATTATCCGTCCGTTGGAGGATGGTATACCGAACTGAATCGTAAATCTGTGCCCATAGCTTTCTGCAAGCTAACCCAAAATCGTGAAGTGAATCTTTGGTCACGATCCGAAACTATGGATACTGGCATGCCATGAAGTCTCACAATCTCATTTACGTACATACTAGCAAGACGTTCAAGGGAATAAGTCTCCCGTATAGGCAAGAAATGAGCAGACTTGGTTAATCTATCAACAATAACCCAAATCGCATATATGCCTTGAGAAACCTTGGGAAGACCTGTAACGAAATCCATAGTAATGCGTTCCCACTTCCATTTTGGAATCTCAAGTGGTTGTAATGGACCCTTTAGCACTTGATTCTCCACCTTTACACGTTGACAAGTTAAACACCTCGAGATAAACTTTGCGATCTCTCTCTTCATATTGTTCCACAAAAATGTATGTCGAAGATCATGATACATTTTGGTACTCCTAGGATGGATTGCAAATAGTGTGTTGTGTGCCTCCATCATGATTCTATGCTTCAAGTCAGAATCGTTAGGAACACAAAGTCTGGAGTTGACTCGAAGTATTTCTTCTTCATCAATTCTTGCTTCCAGAATAGCACCTTCTTGCACTTTCTTCTTCATACGCATCAACTCCATGTCCGTAGCTTGAGCAACTTTACCTTTATCGATTAAAGTTTGTTCTACCCGTATGCTTGATATCATCACGTGGGTACTTGGAGCCTTTATCTCTATCTCTATCCTTTGCAAGTCATACAAAATGGGCCTTTGTGTTAACAACATTGCACTTGTACCCGCATATGATCTTCTACTCAATGCGTTAGCTACCACGTTTGCTTTTCCAAGATGGTATTGGATGGTATAGTCATAATCTTTCAATAACTCGAGCCAACGTCATTGCCGCATGTTGAGTTCCTTTTGGGTGAAGAAATATTTGAGGCTTTTATGATCTGTATAGATCTCCACTTTCTTCGCATAGAAGTAGTGTCTCCAGATCTTCAATGCGAAAATGACTGCTGCCAACTCTAGATCATGAGTAGGATAATTCCTCTCATATTCTTTGAGTTGTCGCGAGGCATATGTTATGACTTTCCCATGTTGCATGAGAACACATCCTAACCCTTTGCACGAAGCATCGCTAGTATAAACAAATCCATCCAAACCGATTTGTATTGTCGTAACAGTGTGCTTGAAATGAGTCTCCTCTTGAGTTCTTGGAAACTCTTCTCGCATTCCTCGCTCCATACTGAAATTTTGTATCTTTACGAGTCACCGAGTTAATCTGAGTAGCGATTCGAGAAAATCCTTCCACGAATCTTCGAAAATAATCAACTAAGCCCGTAGTTACGTGCGTTCTCATCACCGACTTTGGTTGCTCCCAACTTTGTATTTGCTTCAATCTTCGCCGTCAATGACACTCCATGTTTTGACACCATGTGCCCAAGGAATGCTACTTCCTCAAGCCGTAACTCGTATTTCTTCAACTTGGCATATAAGCTTGTTATCACGAAGCCTTTGCAAAGACTCATTTCAAAATGGCGCCATGATCTTCACGGCTTTTGGAATAGATGAGGATGTCATCAATAAAGACAACAACGAACCGATCCAAATATTCCTCAATACTCGATTCATCATATCCATGAAAGCAAAGCAGGAGCATTAGTCAATCCAAAAGACATGACTAATAATTCATAATGCCCGCATCGAGTTTCAAGGCGCCTTTGAATATCCTCGCTTTTAACCTTCACCGATGATATCCGAATCGAAGATCGATTTTTTGAAAAGAATTGTGCTCCTTGCAACTGGTCAAACAGGTCATCAATGCGACGTAGCGGATACCTATTCTTGATGGTGACACGGTTCAATTCTCGATAGTCAATACAAAGTCGCATACTCCCGTCTTTCTTCTTTATAAATAAAATAGGAGAACCCCAAGGAGATGTACTAGGACGAATGAAACCGATGTCCAACAACTCCTGTAGTTGGACCTTTAACTCCTGAAGTTCAATAGGAGCCATTCGATATGGGGTTTTAGAAATGGGCTTTGTACCAGGTTCAAGGTCAATAAAGAATTCAACTTCACGTTCTGGGGGTAGACCAGGAAGTTATTCAGGAAATATGTCAGGAAATTCACTAACAATAGATATATTATTCACATCTGACGTGTTTTTGTTCCAGTCTGTGACATGGGCTAAGAAAGCTTGGCATCCATTTTTCAATAAACGAATAGCTTTATGGCTTGATATGGTAGTGATTGACTTTAGTGGTTTGGTTGTTTGGATTCGTATAACAGGTTGGTTAAGAATATGAAAACTAACAACCTTATAAAAATAATCAATTTTAGCATGATGAGTGGTTAACCAATCAATCCCTAAAATCACATCAAATGCAAGTATTTTCAAAGAAATAAGATCAACAGGTAATGTGATGGTACCAACTTGGATCAAACAAGATTTATAAATAGTGGATGCAATAAAAGTTTCTCCTAATAGAGTCTCCATAGATAAGTCAAAGTCTAATTTCTCCGGAGTCAAGTTTAAACGTTTAGCACAAGCAGGAGAGATAAATGAATGGGTAGCACCCCATTCTAGTAAGGTATAAACTTCACAAGAATTTATGATTAGCTTACCCGTGATCACCTCGCTTTGGTTCCTCGTATTTTGACCACCACGACAAACGCTCTTCCAGAACCGCCTGACTTCGACTTTTTTTTGGGGACGTAATCTTTTGAGTCACCATCCCCATTGGACTTGGTTTCGCTTACAAGATAATCTCTCGAGCGATATGTCCTTCCTTTCCACAATTATAGCATACCTTGAACTATTGTGGATAGTTTGGGTGATGTGTCCCTCTTTTCCACATTTATAACATACGACCTAAGTGGTCGCTTCTCCTCCCTTAGAAACCATTTTGATGTCTTTGGTGACGACGTCTTCACATTGTCATTGTTGAATCTCCTCTTTTAAAATCTCCCCGACTCGCTTCTTCTATTATCATGGCCACGATTACCACCGAGTGGTTACCGCTTTTGTTCAATATTTTTCCTCCCACCGGTTTTCATTGCTCGATGATCGCGCGCCACCGTATGACCCTACTTGTGGTCCCTCATTGAACATACTCATTATCTCGCTCTAATAATTGAGCCCTCATTTTACAACATCCTAATATAAAGAAAATTTATGAGAGATAAGATATTGTCAAATCTCGGTTTTAAACCTCTCGAAACATCCTCGCTCATTCGCTCCTCATTCTCTACCAAATGAGGTGCAAACTCGATAACTCGCGAACTTCACCTCGTGATTGGGACACCGCATGTTGTTTTGTTCTAGTCTAATAAACTCTACCTCCTTCATATGGCGAATACTTTCGTGAAAAGTACTTGTCGTTGAAAAGTTTCAAAATGTTTCCCAAGACATGCCGAAAAAGCGGCAGGTCAGTACGCTTCACGACTCCCACCAAGAGTCCGCCTCGCCACGGAACATAAAGGTGGCGAATGGAACCTTCTGTTCTCCGCCAAGCATCCCAAGACATCGAATATCTTGGTAATTTGTTTAACCCACGTCTCTGCCTTGATCGGATCCGGCTTTCCAATAAATTCTGGTGGTCCCAACCCTTTGAACTACTTGGCCGTGACAAGCCGCACATTGCTATCATTTCCACCCGTATTTTGTACACGAGTCTCCCTCGACTGGTTTTGCATGAACTGCAAAAAGCTTCTAAACATCCCATCATTCATCATTTGTTCGGTAGTGTTGTTTACATGAGGAATATTGCCTTCCTGTTGCACGTTCCCCTGGGTGGTGATTAAAGGTGTCTCCACGGTCTCATTCCCTCCACTGTTAATATTCTCAGCTGCCATTCTCAAATACTGCCATAAAACAAGGGTTAATTAAAAAAAAATTAATATGCCACATAATATCCTTATATTATGACCGTCCAAACAAATAAGCTTAGGTATGACACAATAGCGAAGGATTACTCATCTCTCCCCTCCTAGTTCTATTCCCCGATCTCTGCCAGAGACCATATCCTTAAGCTCTGATAACAACTGTGACACCCCCAAAATAGGTATACATCACCCATTCTGAGTTGTCAAATACATGGTACAGAAACAACTACAACTTTATTAATACAACTGTCGTGCAAAATACGACAACACTTTAAACTGTGAGTTTAAATACAAATATTGTCATCTAGACAATATCCACACTCAAATAAGTACTCATTACAATTATTGATACACTATTTTACAAAATAGTGAGGACTACTAAAACAACTTCTAGAACCATCATTCCACGCCCCGACTAGTACTCACTACATTCTCGCCTCCTGCGAAGAAAAATGGAACAAAAAGGAAAAGGGTGAGCTCAACTAGCCCAGTAAAGAACATTATGACTAAGATAATAAATAACAAATTATCGTTAGTCCTCAACAGGGAAAAATCTAATAGAATACAATAGACAAGCAGTTTTAAATCAATATTCGCAGCGGAAACAATAATTCGTTAGAAGAGTTAAGTAGAGAATAAAATCTACTATCTTCTATATATGAATTTAAAAGTCCATCGTCAATATTTTATCCCTGTAACATCAATCAATATACATCTAGAATTAAATATCCATCTTTGCACTACAGGCCAAAGATATTCATCAGTTGGTCATGTTCATCTAAACACATGTTCATCTTTGCACTACGGCCAAAGATATTCATTAGAAAATCATTCATCTTTGCAATACATGCCAAAGATATTCAGTTATATCATCATTTACGACTGAGGATGATGAAAAATATTTTAATGAAAACGAATCCAGTTAAATAAAATAACAAATATTAGGGATTCGTATTAAAGTTTATCCAAGATCAATAATACTCCATAATAACCAATTTTGAAGCAATTTTCAAAAATAAAGATCAAAACATGGATACAATCAAAGATAGTAACCATAATAGACATCTTAGACAAAAAGAAAAAAAATCTATCTTTCGGTGAATAGTGCCGTGAATAGTGCTGTATACGTGAATAGTAACCCCGACACAAAAAGTTCCAAATTTGATAAAAAGTTCAGACCAATATTTTGGCATAATGATATCGAAAGAAATAATATCATTTACGAAAAAAATAATATCCCTTACCTCAAAAGAATAGTACTTCTGACTTAATATCGGATATAACGCTGAAAGAAACTTGCACCATAAAGAAACACTCAAAGTATCAAAATACTCACAAGAATATGCTCGATAATATAGAGAGAGAAGATTTCAGTTTCTGGTGTGATTTTCAATTCTAACCTAAGCAACTTATTTATAGGAAAATGCTTAGAACACCAAAGTAGAAAATTTAATAATATATATATATATATATATATATATATATATATATATATATATATATATATATAACTTTCATGCCCACCTTAGACAACTGATCTCAGCTTATTTTGCACATGTTAGTGTAACCCACAAAAAAAAAATGTTTTTCTTAATAAACATAATTAAAACTTCCAAAAATCAATTATTTCAGAACTTCAGAACTTCAATAATTCATAATAAATAGCACTTTTGTCAGAAAAATTTAAATCTTATGTTTTTTCCATAGCAAATTTCATTATCTACAACTTTGTAAGTTTAAGATTTTCCATATTCAAAACAGAAATTGACCAAAATTCACATATGGACGATTTTACAGGCTATAATCAAATTTCAGTCAAGAAATGGGGTCTACAAACTCGAAAAATATGTTTTAAATATTTTTAGTAACAAAAATACTCCTCCTCCTCATTTACTCATATATCACACATTCATTGTAAAAATATCACCATTATTATATTATTATAATATAATAATAAATTATTTTATCAAAAAAGATAAAATATCAATTTTCAACAATTGTCACTTTTCTAAAAATTCCTCCATTTATATCCACATAAATAAATATTTTCCTTATCATATAAATCATTAATTAATTAATTACAAATAATATTACGTAATCACAATAATGACAACTAAGTCCGCTCCCTGAAAGAGGGGCTTTCCAATAAGAATTTCTCCTTATCATGCGCCGCAATTAGGTGACCAAACCTCTCCTTAGATGTAACTTTCTAGACATTGCCAATAATGTTATCTAATAATATTATTAAAATAATATGAATCATTGATCTAATAATGGGAAATACTGTGTAGTGACAATTATTAAAACAACAATAATATAAAATATCAACGTAGCAATTATTGAATCAATAAAATAAAATATCGAATAAGAATTACCGTAATAATTATTGAGTAGTGCCTTCACGTAAGAATCAATAATTGGTGCAATACCGCAGTGCATCTTGTGCAACAACGCCAGTATTATCGTATTTTAACCACCGGGTATTCCAACAATGTTAACGGTAACAACTACGCCGTTATTTATAAAAACTCATACTTGTCGTTTTCTTCATCCAATCGCTTTCACATGGGGGGCCCATAAAAGGTCGCTATCGTGCATTTAATTTAATATTCCCACCAAACAAATATTCCCGAAAGAATATTCCACTGACCAAACAAATATTCCCCGACAATAATGAATATTTTATAACCACTTGCTTATTTGAAATATTTGCACATTTTACCCATAACTAACCACATTAATCAATTCAACCCTTACTATTTCAAAATAATAAATAGAGAAATTCAATTTCATTTATAATAAGTTGGGGTCTTACATTAGCAGTTTTTGGAGATTCCGACTTTGTCATCAATCAGACCACTGGGGCATATCACACCAAAGAATTGCATTTACTGCCCCACCATCGATAGGTCATCAAAATGGCTATAGAGTTCGAAGAAATAACCTTCATCCATATCCCTCGTAACAGAAATAATTTCGTGGATGCATTAGCAATACTGGCTTCCTTGATCCACGTATCAAATAAGAAAAAAATTCATGATATTAAATTTGCAAGCTAGAAGGCACCTGTAATACCTGAGAATTTTCACGAATATTAATGGAAATAATATTTCGTGAATATAATGTTAATGTTTTGTAAGTTATTCAATTGATTCAGATAGATCAATGATATAGAAGTGTGAATTGACAATGAGAATTGTGAAATGCCTTGTGTGGCATAATGTGAAACGAGGAAATTCACTAAGCGAGTTAAAATGGGAATTAGGAAAGATTAATCGTGTATGATCATGTGATTTCATACAAGTAATCAATACGCTCTTAGACTAGTAATATCACTCATGTGGATATTAATTCATGTCGTGTAAAACGAGGTTGGCGATGGAGGTTGATAAACCATTTCTTAGATGCAATTATCCGGCATGAAGACAAATCGCCACAAAAATATTGGAGAAAAATAAATTTTTTTTACTTTAGAAATAAAATGGAACAATTATGTGATATGTGTGACATTAATAAACCATGAAATAAAGTACGTTATGTTTGACGAAGGAATTATTAAGTAAACCATTAATTAATATTAATTGATTGTGTTAGAATATTGAATACTTGATACTTAATTAATAATATGTGATTATTATTGTTTGCAATATGTCTATAAATATAATAAGAATTATATAGATAATTAATGGTTATGGAGATCCATAAATACATTAATCAAGGAAGTGAATAATTTATTTATTTGACATAAATAAGTAAGTTATTAATATAATAAGATTATATTAACTACATGTGCATGTGAGCAATAATACAACTACACTATATAGTGTAGTGTGACATTTAGGTGACTATATATTAAGTCTTATGAAACTATATTGTATGAAGTAATGTGATTAAGCATATTGGAACTATATGTTATAAATACATTATGAAATATCTATGTGATAATGTGTAGGTAGGTATACATTAAAATAAAATGTACATGGATTATATGTATGTTGCATAACATCTACTACCTTGAAATGTTAAATCATATTGTGACAAGAAGTTATAATGTATGGTTGATATGAGTATACAATATATCATAAGAATAAGAGTTGTGTATAAGTATATGGTCTAATGTTATAAGAAGGCTGAGTATTTGGAAATTATCCCAAAACTAGTGTCCCATTTGCTCTCATTTCTCCTTCACGTGTAAACCAAAAAGGCTAAGGCCTATTCCTTCTTCCAAGCTTCTCTAGATGATGATTATGGAGGGAGTGGGCATAATGATGATCTCCAACAACCAATTACCAACTCCTTGTTAACCTTCATTCAATCCTTCTGTAATAACCCGATATTTTCTATATAATTAAATAAGAAATTTTGCATATAATTTTTTTTTATTTAAAGGTGGGAATATGTGCAAGGTAATGTGTATATATGTCCGTGATAAATAAAAATCTATTTATTACATTAATAATTACAAATAATTTTATTTTAGAATTATTGACCATTATAAAGTATATTCTTATAATAATTAATTTTGTAGAAAATTATTTTTATTATTTATTTTCCATGAAAATATGATTATTATATTATTTAAACAATAATATATAAATGATTATTAGAATTATTATAATAATTATTTTATTATATGAATTTAGTATGATTAATTAAGTTAATTATTTTAACTTAATAATGGTATATATGAAAGATAAATCAAATATGGAATCCAAACCCTAATTCTGGATTTTGGCTAAGGAATGAGAATAATAATATTATTTTTATTTCAATGCTATAAATATGTACCGTAAGTACGTATTGATAATGGTTTGTCAATTATGTGTATAATGTCAAAAACTTAGCATTAATTGGTTTAAACCTAATTTAAAACTCAAATCGGAGTTTATGATTTGTAAGAAATTGTGTTTTGTGACTCCCCCAAATCCGGGTATCTTCCAACCCGACAGATGGTGATCCACGATACTAGAATCCATAATCATTCCATTGAGAGAACAACAAAATGAGTGTAATTACTATCTTTGTATTACATTGGTAATAAATCCTTTTCCAGGTTCATAAATCGAATACAGTCATTGTTCTTCATAAGTATATTACATACAAATACACTAATCTATTACAGGACGATTAATTGTCCATCTTAGCCTTGTCTTTGTCTCTCTTATAACTCTTAGTTCGTTCGGCTTTAGCTGCAAACATATGGTTCAAGCAAGAATGAGCATGACCAGCTCAGCAAGTCTTAACAAAGAATCATATGAATATCACATTAACAATTACATGCTTTACTTCCATAACTGAACAATTAAATACGAATCACTATGCAACATTTAACTAGTACTTCTCATGTTATAATAACAATTCCAAAGTATATATATAATAGCTTAGGAATTACGAACCGGCATCGATAGACCATGAACATACTCTTTTTTCTTTTAATACTTGAAAAGGACTTCCGCACTAAAGGCCATCCATCCCGCTTTTACTTATAGTATGCGTCTAGGTGATCAAATTTATAGTACCCTATGTTGATCAACACTCTTCCGTTAAACGATTTACGCTTTAAGTTTTGGCAACCTCGCGTGCCCATCGAATAATCGATGAAAATACTTTTCTTTGTTCATGTACAAACTTATCTTTACATCCGTACCAAATACTTGGCATAGGATAACGTTAACAGTTCTATATTGAAAGACTTGTAAATAAATCAATCAATCTTTCAAAATTAGTCTAGCCGAATTAAAACTGGCATCAACCTTCTCCTTAAAATCATTCATGCATTTCATAACATGAATCACAGAAAACTTGACTAACACGGAGGTTAGATGCGATAAGAAAGACTTGCCTTCAGCGTGCCTCACACAAAGATAATAACCTTCCCTTTGAGTCTTTACAGTCTCTACAACATATAACCACATAACATACCACATTAGGTCATGAATGAACATACATGGTTCCTAATGAATCTTACCTTTCTTCTCAATCTAATTTTTTATTAGATTGTTTACTATTGGTTCCGGCTTGCCGTTTACAACTTTCTTGCCAACTTCTTTCTCTTCTATGTTGTAAGTGGATTTACTTCATTACTACCACTCGTTTCGAATTAATCATCCTTCCTCATGGTTTACTAATGTTCTTACGTTATTAATCGAAATTCGATCGTCATTGGTTAAGTATACTTATTGCATACCGTTCACGTTCACGTAATATTCAACAACTTTTAGTTGTAACTCTCAACGTTATTGTCATCATCGAAGATGCTACTTTAAGTTAATTAATTCATCATCAATTAACTATCTTTCATCTTGTATACTTAATCATACTTATCTTATTAATAAAGTCAAATCGACTTTCTATGCTTCGTTACGGCTCATTAACGTTCTTACGTTATTAACCAACCCCCGATCATCATTGGTGAAGTACCAAAGGTGAACATCATTCACAGTTTACTTATTACCCTCTTGCGTTCTTCGTTTAATTCTCATTAAACCTTACTAAATCTTCTAACATTATCACCTTATAAGTGATTTAGGGTCAGCTTGATTATGTACATTAAGAATCTTCCATGTCTTACTTTAGGTCTACATTTAAATGGAACAAAATCCTAACTTAGTCAACATTTTCACACTTTATCAATTGCTGGATGCGACATCATTACATTACATGGCATTCATGGCGTCACTCTGCGGGGTTTTCCCCTCTTCGGTCTTGCGAGCTGAGTCCATGCACTAATTCTCGCATTGCGGTCCGAGTCTCAAGACATTTTTATCTTCTCTTAGCCATACTTAGTGTGACACTGTTAGACCCCAACTTTTATAAATAAAGATAAATTTTCTATAAATATTATTTTTGAATATTATGGAGTAAATTTGATATAATGTTATAGTTGTGGGTAATATTTATAAATTTTGCAAAGTAAGCAACTTGTTATAAAATATTCGTTTCGTCGGGGAATATTCTTTTTGTCGGGGAATATTCGTATGACGACACAATTATTGGTGGACCCCACAATAGAATTATTGTCGGATTGAGAAAACAACAAAAATACTTTATGAAAATAACGGCGGAAGTTTTACCGTTAACTATTGAAACACCCGGTGTTAAAAGTACAGTAATACGCGTGGTTGCATAGTAGCACATGGTATTGATTATTGATGCTTACGTGAGAAGTCACTTAGTTTTGCTTATTTTATGGACCCCCATTTACCCGTTTTTTAAAATAGTCGGTAGAAAGTTATTTATATAATAAAAGGTGGGGGCCCACAAGTGGGACCCATGTGTATGACAAAGTCTTGGGTGGAAGACAAATTATCACATGAATTGATAAGGGGGGAGAATTTAATGGACACGGGATGAGTAATATTATTGGTATTATATATATTTGATATATTGACTTTTGAGGAATGGAGGAGAATTATTTTTAAAGCACCATGTGTTTATATGTATATATATAGTATATTTTGTTTTTACTTGATTTGATTGTTGCGTATAACATCCGTGTCTACTAAAGTTCATCCATGAAATTATCATATGGCACACCCGTGATTAAACAGTATCCTTCCATTCTCCTATAAATAGAAGCTCATTTTTTCATTATTTCTTACGAATTCACAGAAACTCTAGAGAGAGAAAGTTATAGAGAGAAAGAAGAAAAGTATTCTGATACTTAACTACTCTTATATTCAGTTTCTTTTACGGTAAGGGGTATTATTTATTTTGTATTCATGAAGAGAACTTCATTATTCCATTCTTTATTATTCTCACCGAATAACCAAAGATATCTGCGACTACCCTATACTTGGTGACATTCTTCTAATATTCATCTTTTATTATTATACTTTGTTGGAATATCCTCGTGCATGCGCTTTTACACCGAACCTGGTTCCGTCTTTGTTATTAATCTGTTGGAATATCATGTATGCGTTTACGTTTCTGGGACTGATTTCGTCTTTTTATTATTATTCTGTTGAACATCCCGCCGGTCGAATTTACTTTGACACTCGGATTCCGTTTTATTAATCTGTTGGAATAACCTGTCTATGCGAAGTACCGCATGCATGGTGATTTCTTTTGTTATTCCATTCATTATTATACTCAGTTGGTTAAAGTTTTGACTTCTATACTCCATGAAATTAGTGGAATATGCTTGATATTTGCGCTTCATCCAGTATCTTTTCATGGAATCATTCTTCTAAGCATTCTTGAATTTTACTCTACAAAGCAATATCATGTAGACAATTTGGACATTAATAGTTCCTGGATAAATTAATTCTAGAACTTGTTTTATTGAATACTTATATCATTGTCATCATCCTCATGTTTATATTATGTTGAAAGTCATCTGTGGCCTGTAGTGCATAGATGAACTTGGTATGATTATGACCAGGGATTATTCGGTGTAATCATGACCGTAATGTTACGAATGATGTGGAAAAAAAGTCATCATGGGCCTGTAGGGCTTTGATGGACAGTTGTTGGCATGATCATGACCATTAATGAATACGCAAATATTCTTGGCCCAGAAGCATGGATAATTGTGGTCGTGATACTAAAGAATATCCTTGGCCATAGTGCGGGGGGTGATTCGATGATGTGGATTATTTATTAAAATCGAGTCCCAAATGATAAAAATGATGAAAACCTTTTAAATCATAAAAGATAGTAGATTTTATTCTCTACTTGACTCTTTTAATGGATTGCGTGTTTATTTGCGCAGTTAAACTTGATGTTGTTATATTTTATCGGTTTAACATCATGTTGAAGGCTAACGATAATTTATTCTCGCATTATCTTAGTCATAATATTTCTTCTTGGGCTAGTTGAGCTCACCCTTTCTTTCACCGTTCTTCTCTTGAAATGAGAACATAGCGAGGACTAGTCGGGGAGCGGAGTGATTCGTCTAGAGGAATAAAGATTAGTAGTCCTCACTATTCGTGAAATAATGTGTTATTAATTGTAATGAGGACTCCTTTTGAGTTTGTATAATCTCTAGTAGACAATAATTGTATTCAAACTCACAGCTATGTTTTGTCGTATTGTACACGGCGGTTGTATTAATGTCATATTTGAATTTTGTACCATGTATCGGACGACCCAAGATGGGTGATGTATACCCATTTTGGGGGCGTCACGATTAATATCAAAGCTTAGGATATGATCCTTGGCTAAGATGTGAGAATAGAACTAGGAGGGAGAGACGGGGAATTCCTTCGCTAGAATGACCTACCTAAGTTTTTTTTTTTTATTTAATTGGTCGGTCATAATATAGTATGTTACATGTCAATTAACCTTTGTTTTGTGGCAGTATCTGAAAATGACATCCGAGAATGTTGAGAATAGCAATGGAGCACAGGCGACCGTTGATTCACCACATATCAATAATCAGGATAATGTGCATCAGGAAGGCGACAATCCTCATGCAAACAATAACACTGACCAAATGATGAATGATGGATTGTTCAGAGGTTTTATACAATTCATGCAATAGCAGGCGAGAGTGGCTCCTGTCCAAAATATAGGTGGAAACACTGTAAACTCTCGGGCAGTCACCACTAAACAGTTCAAGGAGCTGGGACCACCGGAGTTTAAGGGAGAGCCAAAACCACTTATGGCGGAAGCATGGATAAAGCAGACCACCAAGATATTTGATGTCTTGGGATGCTCCGAGGAGCAAAAGGCTCCCTTTTTCACCTTTATGTTGCGCGGAGAAGCAGATTACTGGTGGGAATCGGTAAAATGTACTCAACCTGCCATACTGAAGATGTCTTAGGAGAAGTTCCAAGAGCTGTTCAACGATAAATACTTTCCCAAAAGTATTCGTCACATGAAGGAGGTGGAGTTTATCAAATTGGAGCAAAATAATATGACCGTGACGCAATACGAGGCAAAATTTGTGGAGTTATCCCAGTTTGCGTCCCACTTGGTGGATAATGAAGAGAGAATGACGCGAATGTTTTTACAAGGTTTGAAACCTGAGTAACGTCAACATCTTATTTCTCATAAACTATGTTTGTATTCAGATGTTGTAAATAGGGCTCAGTTAGTAGAGCGCGATAATGAGTCAACGCAATCAAAAGAGTGCAGCCGACAAAATGATAATACCAGTGAGAACAGTCATCGAAGCGGTGACAACAAGCGTGGAGCGAATCAACAGGCCAGAAATGGTAACCATTTTGGTGGTAATCAGGGTCAAAACAATAAGAATGGACATTTCAAGAAGAGGAGATTAAACAATGATGGAAAGACGTCAGCACCAGCACCCGTTGTTAAGGAAGGAGAACGGCCACCTATCATATGCTTCAAATGCGGAGGGGAGGGACACATCAGTCCAAACTGCGCGATGCCATCCAAAGCATGTTATAATTGTGGAAGAGAATGTCACTTAGCCCGATTTTGTCATTCACCGAAGACAAGTTCAGCTAGGATGGAGGAACCAAAGGTCGTCCTAGAAAAGTCAAAGCCGGTAGTGCAAGGGAGAGCGTTTGTTGTGACCACCCAGAAAGCAAGGAACCCGAATGAGGTCATCACGGGTAAGCTTATCATAAACTCTAGCGAAGTCTATACTTTATTTGATACCGGTTCTACCCATTCTTTTATTCCTCCTACTTGCGCTCAACGATTAAATTTGACTGCGGAGAAATTAGATTTTGACTTATCTGTGGAAACTCCATTGGGAGAAACCTTCATTACATCCACTGTTTATAAGTCTTGTTTGGTTCAAATCGGTACCCTCATATTACCTGTCGATCTTATTTCATTGAAAATACTTGCATTTGATGTGATTCTAGGGATTGATTGGTTAACTACTTATCATGCAAAAATTGATTGTTTTCGTAAGGTTGTTAGCTTTCATATTCCTAATCAACCTATTATGCGAATTTAAGCGACCAAACCATTAAAATCAATCACGGTCATCTCAAGCCATAAAGCTATTCGTTTATTGAAAAACGGATGTCAAGCCTTCTTAGCTCATATCATAGATCTAAACAAAAATACGTCAGCTTTGAATGATATTTCTGTTGTTAATAAATTTTCTGACGTATTCCCCGAAGAACTTCCTGGCCTACCCCGAGAGCGTGAAATTGAATTTTGTATCGACCTTGAACCCAGTACAAAATCCATTTCCAAAGCCCCATATCGAATGGCTCCTATTGAACTTCAGGAGTTAAAGACCCAACTGTAGGAATTGTTAGACATTGGCTTTATTCGTCCTAGTACTTCTCCTTGGGGTGCTCCTGTTCTGTTCGTGAAGAAGAAAGATGGGAGTATGCAACTTTGTATTGATTATCGGGAGTTGAATTATGTCACCATCAAAAATAGATACCCATTGCCACGTATTGATGACCTGTTTGACCAGTTGTGAGGAGCCAAATTCTTTTCAAAGATTGATCTTCGTTCCGAATATCACCAATTAAAGATTAGAACCGATGACATTCCAAAGACGGCTTTCAGAATTCGGTACGGGCATTATGAATTCCTAGTCATGTCCTTTGGATTGACTAATGCTCCTGTTGCCTTTATGGATATGATTGACTAGTCAAGGAATATTTGGATCACTTTGTGGTAATCTTTATTGATGACATCCTCGTTTATTCCAAAAGCCGTGAAGATCATGAGCAACACTTGAGGCTGACACTCCAAAAGCTTCGTGAATATAAGCTTTATACCAAGTTAAAGAAATGCGAGTTCTGGCTTAAGGAAGTAGCATTCCTTGGGCACGTGGTATCAAGTCATGGAATATCTGTTGACCCAACAAAGATTGAAGCTATTCAAAGTCGGGAGCAACCTAAATCGATGGATGAAATCGTAGCTTTCTCGATTTAGCTGGTTATTATCGGAGATTCGTGGAAGGGTTTTCTCGAATCGCTACTCCATTGACTCAGCTCACTCGAAAAGATACAAAGTTCAGTTGGAACAAAGAATGTGAGAAGAGTTTTCAAGAACTCAAGAGGAGACTCATTTCAGCACCTGTTCTGCCAATACCATCTGGCTCGGAGGGATTTGTCATCTACAGTGATGCTTCAGGCAAAGGGTTGGGATGTGTTCTCATGCAATATGGAAAAGTCATAGCCTATGCCTCAAGACAACTCAAGCAATATGAGAGGAATTATCCTACTCATGATCTAGAGTTGGCAGCTATTGTCTTCGCACTAAAGATTTGGAGGCATTACTTGTATGGGGAGAAGGTGGAGATCTTTACGGATCATAAAAGCCTCAAATATTTCTTCACTCAAAAGGAACTCAACATGCGACAATGACGCTGGCTTTAACTGTTGAAATATTATGATCATACCATCCAATACAATCCTGGAAAAGCGAACGTGGTAGCTGACGCATTGAGTAGAAGATCATATGTAAGTGCGAATGCGATATTGTCAACGCAAAGGCCCATTTTGTGTGACTTGCAAAGGATGGAGATAGAGTTAAAGACTTCAGGGACCCATGTGATGATGACGAATATATATGAGTAGAACCGACTTTAATTGATAAAGTTAAAGTTGCTCAAGCTACAGACCTGGAGTTGATGCGTATGAGGAGGAAAGTGTTAGAAGGTGATATGCCAGAAGCAAGAATCGATGAAGAATGAATACTTCGAGTCAACTCCAGACTTTGTGTTCCTAACGACCCTGATTTAAAGTATAAAATCATGATGGAGGCACACAACACACCGTTTGCAATCCATCCTGGGAGTACCAAAATGTATCATGATCTTCGTCATACATTTTGGTGGAGCAATATGAAGAGAGAGATAGCGTTGTTTATCTGAAGGTGTCTAACTTGTCAATGAGTTAAAGCGGAGCATCAAGTACCAAAAGGTTCATTGCAACCACTTGAAATTCCAGAATGGAAGTGGGAGCACATTACCATGGATTTTGTTACCGGTCTTCCAAAGGTTTCTCACAGTATAGATGCGATTTGGGTCATTGTTGATAGATTGACCAAGTCTTCTCATTTCTTACTGATACGAGAAACTTATACACTTGAATGTCTTGCTCGTATGTACATAAAAGAGATTGTAAGACTTCATGGTATGCCAGTAACCATAGTTTCTCATCGAGACCCAAGATTCACTTCACGATTTTGGGTTAGTTTGCAAAAAGCTATGGGCACAGACTTATGATTTAGCTCGGCATATCATCCTCAGACGGACGGACAATCGGAGAGGACTATTCAAACTCTTGAAGATCTATTAAGACTCCGTGTCCTTGATTTCACGGGAAGTTGGGACAAGTTCTTACCATTGGTGGAGTTTTCATACAACAACAGTTATCAAGCAAGTATTGGCATGTCTCCATTCGAAGCGTTGTATGGAAGGAAGTGTCATTCTCCAGTATGCTGGGATGAGGTGGGAGAAGCAACGTTGTTGGGACCGGAGTTGGTACGTATGACTATAGAAAAGATTCAAACGATCCGATAACGTATAAAAACCTCACAAGATCGACAAAAGAGTTATGCCGATCTTCATCGAAATGACGTGGAATTCGATATAGGAGATCATGTGTTATTACGTGTTGCTCCATGGAAAGGAGTTACGAGATTTGGAAAGAGAGACAAACTCAATCCTCGATTCATTGACCCATTTTTAATCCTCGATCGAGTAGGAACTGTAGCCTATAGACTCGCTTTACCGCCAAGTATGTCTCGTGTTCATAACATTTTTCACATATCCATGTTACATAAATATGTGGAAGACCTGAACCACATTATTGAGTTAGAACCAGACGAAATAACGGAAGATTTGACGTATGAAGAGGTTCCTGTTCAAATCTTGGATAAGAAGGAACATATTCTACGCTCCAAGGTTATACCTCAAGTCAAAGTTTTGTGGAGAAACCACGATGTTGAGGAAATGACTTGGGAGTTAGAATCTAAAATGAAATTAAGGTATCCTTACCTCTTCGATATACCAGGTACGTACCCTAATTTCGAGGGCGAAATTTTATAAGAAGGGGGGGTTGTTACACCCCAACTTTTATAAATAAAGATGAATTTTCTATAAATATTATTTTTGAATATTTATGGAGTAAATTTGATATAATGTTATAGTTGTGGGTAATATTTATAAATTTTGCAAAGTTAGCAAGTTGTTATAAAATATTCATTTGGTCGGGGAATATTCTTTTTGTCGAGAAATATTCGTACGACGGCACAATTATTGGTGGACCTCACAACGGAATTATTGTCAGATTGAGAAAATGACAAAAATACTTTATGAAAATAACGGCGGAAGTTTTACCGTTAACTGTCGAAACACCCGGTGTTAAAAGTACAATAATACGCGTGGTTGCATAGTAGCACACGGTATTGATTATTGATGCTTACGTGAGAAGTCACTCAGTTTTGCTTATTTTATGGACCCCCATTTACCCGTTTTTCAAAATAGTCGGTAGAAAGTTATTTATATAATAAAGGGTGGGGGCCCACAAGTGGGACCCATGTGTATGACAAAGTCTTCGGTGGAAGACAAATTGTCACATGAATTGATAGGGAGGGGAGAATTTAATGGACACGGGATGAGTAATATTATTGGTATTATATATATTTGATATATTGACTTTTGAGGAATGGAGGAGTATTATTTTCAAAGCACCATGTGCTTATATGTATATATATATATAGTATATTTTGTTTTTACTTGATTCGATTATTGCGTATAACATCCGTGTCTGCTAAAGTTCATCCATGAAATTATCATATGGCACACCCGTGATTAAACAGTATCCTTCCATTCTCCTATAAATAGAAGCTCATTCCTTCATTATTTCTTACGAATTCACTGAAACTCTAGAAAGAGAAAGAAGAAAAGTATTCTGATACTTAACTACTCTTATATTCAGTTTCTTTTATGGTAAGGGGTATTATTTCTTTTGTATTAATGAAGAGAACTTCTGTTATTCCATTCTTTATTATTCTGCTTGAATAACCAATATACGCGGACTACCCTATACTTGGTGACATTCTTCTAATATTCTGTATTTATTATTATTACATTGGAATTTCTTATGCATGCATTTTACGCCGCACACAGTTACATCTTTATTATTATTACATTGGGAATATCCGTGTGTGTGCGTTTACGTCGGACTGGTTCCGTCTTTATTATGAATCATTGGAATATCACATCAGGCATTTCTGTGGGACCTTGTTCCGCCTTTATTATTATTACTGTTGGAACATCCATCGGTCTTGATTTTACTTTGACACGGTTCCGATACTTATTAATCTGTTGGAATAACTTTTGTCATGCGGGCAATCCGCATGTATGGTGATTTCTTTTGTTATTTCATTCGTTATTATACTCAATTGGTTAAAGTTTTGACTTCTATACTCCTAAGCATTCTTGAATTTTACTGTACAAAGCAGTGTCATTTTGACAATTTGGACGTTAATAGTTCCTGGATTAATTAATTCTTGAACTTGTTTTATTGAATTCTTATATCATTGTCATCATCCTCATGTTTATATTATGTTGAAAGTCATCTGTGGCCTGTAGTGCATATATGAACTTGGTATGATTATGACCAGGGATTATTCAGTGTAATCAATACCGTAATGTTACGAATGATGTGGAAAAAAAGTCCTCATGGGCCTGTAGTGCATTGATGGATAGTTGTTGGCATGATTATGACCATTAATGAATACGCAAATATTCTTGGCCCGTAGTGCATGCATAATTGTGGTCGTGATACTAAAGAATATCCTTGGCCGTAGTGCAGGGGTGATTCGATGATGTGGATTATTTATTAAGCTGAGTCCCAGCGATAAAAGTGATGAAAAACCTTTTAAATCATAAAAGATAGTAGATTTTATTCTCTACTTGACTCTTTTAATGGATTGCGTGTTTCGCTGTAGTTAAACTTGATGTTGATATATTTTATCAATTTAACACTGTTAAAGGATAACGATAATTTATTCTGCATTATCTTAGTCATAATATTTCCTACTGGGCTAGTTGAGCTCACCCTTTCTTTCACTATTCTCTTCAGGAAATGAGAACATAGCAGGGACTAGTCGAGGAACGGAGTGACGGTCCAGAGGAATAGCATTAGTAGTCCTCACTATTTTGTGAAATAGTGTGTTAATAATTGTAACGAGGACTCCTTTTGAGTTTGTATAATCTCTAGTAGACAATAATTGTATTCAAACTCACAGTGTCGTATTGTACACGACAGTTGTATTAGTAAGTTATATTTGAATTTTGTACCATGTATCTGACAACCTAAGATGGGTGATGTATACCTGTTTTTGGGGGCGTCACAGACACCCCCAAATTCGGGTACTTCAATTCCACGGGATTTGGTGTTCACTGTACAAATATCATCTATCTATCTACCCATAATAAATGCAAACCATGCAATAGATAGAAATAAAATATTCCCTTAAGGGTTACAACAACTGAATAATAATACAATCCCAAGTTAAACTAACCTTAAACATCTGTGCAGAAATATAAACAATAAGTCTTAAGTAACATCAATTCTAATTACATCAAATAAATAATCAGTCTTCATTACTTGCTAAGCTTGCCCTTGCCTTTACTAGTGGAAGGTTAAATGCGCTCTTTTCGTTCTTAACCGCAATGTTATTATTACGCAAGAGTGAGCACGATTGCCCACAAGTATAACAATATAATAATGAATAATAACATGCGAGAGAAATAATAACTTCTGAAATAAAAACTCAACTTTTGAATCAAGAATGAATAACAAGAATCAAAAGATTTCTGAGGGTCATAAGACCTTGAACTATGTCCTAGGTTATCAAGGGTTATACTTGAAACCTTTAACAGTCATAAGACTATGAACCTTTCTACTCGTACTTAGGGGGATCAACCCTTAGTACCATATTGTGCATAATATCTTAACGCTAATGCATAAGTAAATCCCTTTGCAGGGTTGTTAATCTCAGTTTGACATTCGAGTCCGCACCAAAGGAAGTTTGGTTTGGATAATTCAATAAGGGTTCTGAAATTTAGAACGTTCATCAACTAAGGACTAATTGAATCAATAAAGTTCACTAGTCTAATAAGGTTCAACAATAATGATATTCGATTTGAATAATAATCTCAAGAAGTATACAATAGGACAATTATTGTATAACTGAATCATGCTTTGAAAAGATAATCAATCTTTAATATAACATTTGAACTTGAATAATAGTAAAGATAATTTACTCGAGGTAACTAATAAACTTGAACAATAATGACAAGTAGGGTTAGGAAACTTGCCTCGTGCGTAGATTACACTTTAACTAAGCACGCTCTTTGAATGTAATCCTACATACCATTCATATTCACAATACCAGTTAATTATAACTTAACTAATCATCATAAACTCACTCTTTTGTCTAATTCGAATATTGACTATACTTAGTCAAATTACCACTTTGTCACATAATTTACACATCATGAATAACAAGCTAATTATGTATTCAATAATTCAATCCACATGTAATTATGTTATTTATATGCTAAGTATATTTTTTAACATCTCATTATAATTATAACATAATTTTATGTTCATTACATTAAGTTAACATTACATTCAAGGACTTAAACACTTTACATTCATGGACTTAAACATTACAAAAGGTTTGAAAGCCATATTTATAAAAACTTAAACAACGTGAAATTTAGAATTTGGGAAGGAGAGATTACCCTGAGAATAAAGTATATATTTGTAGGCTTAGATTCTTTCTTCAATCACTGAGTTTCTCACAAAATTCTCGGAAAATCTCTCTAGCTTTCTCTCTGATTAGTTTTATCAGACTTGGAATAATAATAATAAAAAAGACGATGTCGATAATAAAGGAGAAAATCGGCGTGAAGTTAATTGATTAACCCAATAATGGGTAACTGCTTCCAACTCCCCATAGGGCCTTGTTTGGCTAGCAAAATGGATTTTAAAAAAACCCTTTAATTTAATAAAGCTTTATCATATAGTTTAATTAATGTCCCACTCATTCATAATATAAATCAATATTTTATTTAATTTACTTTAAATAAAATATAATAAATTCTCATAAATTCACATAGTCACATAATTAAATTTCTCATTAATAAATAATGTCAAATTATTAACTCTCTAATTAATAATTAAATTAATTAAAATACATTAGGCTTATTTAATATTTCTTTTAATACAATAAGCTCACATAATTACATATATCGAATAATAAAATTCTCCACATTAATTTAATAAATGTAATATATATAATTAAATTAATCTACCACAATTGCATCAATTAATTATTTAATCTAATAATTAAATCATCGAAAATATTTATTTACTTCAATAAATATTAAAATTAAATTACAAAAATCTCGTTTGTCACATCTTTACCCCCTTAAAAGGATTCTGTCCCTAGAATCACGACTCAATAAATTCGACCCGTTACATTCTCCCCTCCTTATAAAGATTCTGTCCCCAGAATCGCTTACACATAAATTAAGTAAATAAATGAGGGTAATTCTATATCATATTCTCTTCGAGTTCCCACGTAGCTTCTTCAGCGTTGTGGTTCCTCCAAATTACCTTACTAGAAGGTATTAATTTATTTCTGAGAACTTGTTCTTTTTCTGTCGACAATTTGAACAGGAATTTCTTTGTAAGATAAGTCTTTTTTAAAATGTAGGGGTTCGTATTCAATTACATGCTTGTAATCGGGTTTGTAAGGTCGTAAAACAGAAACATGGAAGATGTTATGGACATTCTCGAGTGCTGGAGGTAGGGCTACCTCGTACGCAACTTCTCTGATTCTTCTAAGTACTTCAAATGGTCCAATGAATCTTGGGCTCAATTTCCCTTTCTTTCCAAACCTGATCTTTCCCTTCCAAGGAGAGACCTTTAAGAAAACATAACTACCTGATTCAAATTCGATATTTTTACGATGTGGATCAGCGTATTTCTTCTGTCTATCTTGAGCTGCTACTAGTCGTGCTCGGATCACTTTGACTATTTCTGTTGTCTAATGTACCAATTCTGGCCCTAGCAATTGTCTTTCGCCATCTTCATCCCAGTAAAGCGGAGTTCCGCATTTTCTGCCATATAACGCTTCGTAAGGCGGCATACCAATACTAGCGTGGGAACTGTTGTTGTAACCGAACTCTACGAGCGGTAGATGATCATCCCAATTTCCTTTAAAGTCCATTATACAAGCTCTTAACACATCTTCCAATGTCTGAATTGTTCTTTCACTCTGTCCATCTGTTTGAGGGTGATATGCCGTACTCATTCGCAACTGTGTACCCATACATTCTTATAGACGTTTCCAGAAATTCGATGTGAAGAGCGGATCCCTATCGGAAACAATTGCCACCGGCACTCCGTGTCTCGAAACAACTTCTTTTACATATAACCTTGCCAACTGATCTAAATTGAATCTAATTTTGATCGGAAGGAAGTGTGGTGATTTCGTCAGTCGGTCAACGATAACCCATACTGCGTCGTAGACTTTCTGAGTCGTCGAAAGGCCGACCGCGAAGTCCATTGTAATATGTTCCCATTTCCATTCTGGGATCTCTAACGGTTGTAGCAATCCACTCGGTCTCTGATGTTCTTCCTTTACTTTCTAACAGGTAAGACACTTGACAACACATTCTACAACATCTCGTTTTAAATTCGGCCACCAAAATGTTGTCGAAGATCTTGGTACATTTTGGTACTACCAGGGTGAATCGAATATCGTGAACTATGAGCCTCGCTCAAAATATCTTCCTTAGTCTCCTGTATTGGCGGTACCCAAATTCTACTCTCAAATCTCAGTATTCCTTCCTTCTCCATCTTAAATCTCGGTTCAGTTCCTTCAGATATCTTCTTTGTCACCTTTTTAAATTCTTCGTCCTAAAGCTGAGCCTCCTTTACTTTATCTAGTAGAGTTGTACCAGATTGCATCTGAAATAGCTTCTCATCAATTTCCATAGAATACTTCACTTCCAACTCTAGTTTCTCCATTTCTGAAATTAGCTCCTCCTGAGCAGTTAACATCATCAATTTCTCACGACCCTTTGTACTTAAGGCATCGGCAACCACATTTGCTTTACCCGGATGGTATAAAATCTCACAGTCGTAATCCTTAATTAATTCCAACCATCTTCTTTGACGCATATTCAAATCCTTCTGCGTGAAAATATATTTCAAACTCTTGTGGTCCTTATATATTTCACACTTCTCCCCGCAGAGATAGTGCCTCCAAATTTTCAAAGCAAAAAAAACTGCAGCTAGCTCCAAGTCGTGGGTCGGGTATCCCTTCTCGTAATCCTTCAATTGTCGTGATGCATACGCAATGACTTTGTCGTTTTGCATCAAGACACGCACCAAGTCCTTTATGCGACGCATCACTATAAACAACAAAATTTCTCAGATCATCCTAAGAGATAACACAGGGGTCGTACTCAACCTCTTCTTCAATTCTTGAAAACTTTCCTCACACTTATCCGTCCAAACAAATTTTACAGCTTTTCGTGTTAAATTCGTTAACGAAGTTGCGATCTTGGAAAAGTCTTGTATGAACCTTCTATAATATCCCGCCAATCCAAGAAAACTTCTTACTTCCGACGGCGTTCTCGGCTGATCCCAGTTAATCACGACTTCTACTTTAGATGGATCTACCGAAATTCCGTTTTTATCGATCACGTGACCAAGAAATTGTACTCGTTCAATCCAAAATTCGCATTTTGAAAACTTGGCATACAACTTTTCCCTTCTCAATACTTCTAATGTTAATCTCAAATGCTCTTTATGTTCTTCTTTGGTTTTCGAATATACCAAAATGTCATCATTAAATACCACTACGAATTTGTCCAAAAACGGCTTGAACACACCATTCATTAGTCCCATAAATGATGCAGGAGCATTCGTAAGACCAAATAACATTACTAGAAATTCATAGTGACCATATTGCGTTTTGAATGCTGTCTTCGGTACATCCTCTAGCCTCACCTTCAGTTGATGATAACCGCTTCTCAAGTCTATCTTGGAAAAATATCTCGCTCCCTTTAATTGATCAAACAGGTCATCGATCCTCGGTAATGGATATATGTTCTTAATCATGACCTTATTCAATTATCTGTAGTCAATGCAGAGCCGCATCGATCCGTCCTTCTTTTTCACAAATAACACCGGCGCTCCCCACGGCGATACGCTCGGTTGAATGTACTTCTTATCTAATAATTCTTGTAGTTGTACCATTAATTCTTTCATCTCTACTGGTGCCATTCGGTATGGTGCCTTCGATATTGGAGCGGTTCCGGGTGCCAAATCGATCACGAAATCTACCTCTCTATCTGGTGGAAGTCCTGGCAAATCGTCTGGAAATACGTCGACGAAGTCCCTCACAATCGGTATTTCTTCTACCTTTGGATTCTCTTTTCGATTGTCGACTATGTAAGCTAAGTATCCTACACAAATTTGTCTTAATAACTTCGCTGCATCGCATCATCGTCGAACAACTCAAACTTGTTGTCTAGGCGACTTGCTACCATAAAACACAACCTTTGGCGAATCAGTCATAAGGTTAATACGCTTCTTTGGCAATCAATTACGACCCCGTAATTGAATAACCATCCATTCCCAATATAACGCCAAAATCCCCAAGTCGAATAGGGATAAGGTCTACGTTAATGATATTACCCTTAATATCCACTCTACAGTTCTTATGTATGTACTTAACAGGGATTATTTCTCTATTCGAAATTTCTATGTTCATGGGGTAATCCAATTCATTCTTAGGCAAATCTTAATTCTTGGCAAAATCATCGGATATAAAGGAACAAGTAGTACCCGAATCAAATAAAACATAAGCATTAATTTTATTAATCGGAATGATACCTGACACCACATCACGGGACTGAACTGCATCCTGTATCGTTATATTGAAAGTCTTGGCAGTCGGTCGGTTTGTTGCGGTTGGTCCGGTGATAGTGAAGGCATTTCCACTGTTGTTTCCCTGGTTTCCTCCTGATCCTGACCCTCCCGATCCCTTCTTAGGACAATCTCTTGCCAGATGGTCCTTTGAACCACAAGTAAAGCAAGCACCCTTCTTTGGGTTAGGACAATTAGGTGCTATGTGGCCTTCCTGACCACAATTGTAGCACACTCTTTTTCCTTTCATACAAACTCCCAGATGGGCTTTCCCGCAGGTCGGGCATGCTTCGATTCTTTTCTTCTGACTACCTTGTTGATTCCCCGATGATGAGTTGTCATTCCACCTTTTCTTCTTATTAAAATTTCCACCTCCTGTGCCACTTCCACTAACCTTGTTATTTCCTTCACCTTCACTCTTCTTCTTCTTCTGATATTGATTGTATTTGGTCACCGCATCGCTTCCACCTTCAATGAGGATGGCCTTTTCCAATACTCCGGCAAATGTGTTTATCTGAAACATTGATACTTTACTGTACACCCAAGGTTTTAGTCCTTGTTCAAACCGTCTCGCCTTCCTCTCATCCGTGTGAACTTGATACGGGGCGAACCTCGCTAACTCGTTGAATTTTGCCGCATAATCAGGTACGCTCATATTTCCTTGCTTCAATTCCAGAAATTGAACCTCCATCTGGTTCTGCGAGCTAGTTGGGAAGTACATCTCAAAAAACATTTCTTTAAATCTCTCCTAAGTAATTACACCTTCACCTCCTCCCACTTTGTTTGCTTGCCACCAATAGCTAGCTTCAGACTTCAGCATAAACGTTGCAAAAGTGATCTTCTGGTCTTCTCTAACCCTAGCAACGTCGAAAACCTTCTCCATCTCCATAACCCACGTTAAGCCTCGATAGGGTTCGTGGAACCTTTAAATTATGGCGGTCCCACCGCCTTGAAATCTTTAAACGTAGTATTTGGTGGAGCTTGAGGTTGATTATTCATTGCTCCAGTCAGTAAGTTAACCAATCACGCACGGGATTAGCATTGGCATTATTGTTATTATTTGTTGACTCTTCCCGAAATTGGTTGACGTTGTTGTCTTCTTCTTGGCGGCATATATTCATTAAGAATAATATATGCTTATTAAATCTCTATTAAATTCTCTAAATAGTTAAGACTTAACTCAACAATTTAATATAATCATTTAACACATCATCTCAAACAACTTAATATATTTAATTCAAACTAAAAGTTTTACATCAAACGATAGCATAATCAAGTATTTACATCCACCATCCCGAGATAAAGAATCCACAATTTAAATATTAAAATATTCCTTCGTTCATAAACATATCGGAATTTACATATAAAAACTAATTAAGTATTTCACATAATTAAACAGATTATATCATTGTCTGTCAAGGTGTTGTATAGCCTTGCCACGCTCCTCTTCCATGATACGAGACATCGTCCTACGATCCAGCATGTACGATGGAAGTCCTTCGAACTGGATGGGGTACCTCAAAACTCGATCCTCGGCCTCATCCATTGCGTGATTAAGTGTAGAGTATGTCTCTCCAAGCTTTGCCTTCTTTGCACGACCATCCTTCTTCTTACAAGATCAAGACGACGTGACTCTCTTACCCAAATTTCCCCTCTCTCTGCTATGGCAAGCCTCTCTCGAACTCTCTTTTCAGATCCTTCTTCAACTTTTCTATCTCTCGGTCTTATCTTCTTTGTTTGACCTTTCTCGTGGACCAAATCCCATTCTACATTTCCCAATCGTGAGTGAAGAGTCAAAATCTCTCTCTCCTCTCTTCGAGAGTAATCATCAATAATAGCTAGCTCACCAGATCCTCGCATCATCTCGTAACTCAATGTTACGGTCGTATAATGTGTCGTACATCTCAAAGATCGATGGAATGTTGTGGAAACTCCTCTTCTTCCTTTTCCTCGTCAAATTCCTCCTCGGATCCTCCTCAGGATCTGTCTCAGGTTCATGCTCCTGACCAACAACGGTGATCAATGGAGATGACTCCTCTCTGTACTAACTGCTTCCCCTAACGACATGAATGTCTCTAGGCTCCTCCTCTCAGAGGTACTTAGGTAGGTACTCGGGGTTCCTCCTCCCTTTCGACTAGTTCCTCCAACGTCGACATCCTGACAACAAAATTTTGAGTTTTAGTTACTAAGTCGTACTAGTGAGCACATAATTTAACACATAAGCACATAAAGTCTTTTATTATCTTCAATGAATTACAAAAATTCATTTCCTAGAACTCGATAAGAGTTTTCCATCACTATGTTCTTTCTATAAGGCTACTACCTAAGGTTGTTCCCCCACCTAAGGTTCATAACCTCATCTTTGATACCAACTTGTGACACCCCCAAATCCGGGGGTGCTTCAATTCCACGGGATTTGGTGTTCACTGTACAAATATCATTTATCTATCTACCCATGATAAATGCAAACCATGCAATAGATAGAAATAAAATCTTCCCCTTAAGGGTTACAACATCCAAATAATAATATAATCCCAAGTTAAACTAACCTTAAACATCTCGTATGAAATATAAAACAATAAGTCTTAAGTAACATCAATTCTAATTACATCACATAAATAATCGCCTTCATTACTTTCTAAGCTTGCCCTTGCCTTTTACTAGTGGAAGGTTCGTCATCTTTTCGTTCTTAATCGCAATGTTATTATTACGCAAGAGTGAGCACGATTGCCCACAAGTATAACAATATAACAATGAATAATAACATGCGAGAAGAAATAATAACTTCGAAATAAAAGCTCAACTTTTGAATCAAGAATGAATAACAAGAATCAAAAGATTTACGAGGGTCATAAGACCTTGAACTATGTCCTAGGTTATCAAGGGTTATACTTGAAACCTTTAATACTCATAAGACTATGGACCTTTCTACTGTACTTTGGGGGATCACCCTTAGTACCATCATCAGGCACAATATCTTAATGCTAACGATAAGTAAATCCCTTTGCAGGGTTGTTCATCGCAGTTTGATATTCGAGTCCGTACCAAAGGAAGTTTGGTTTGGATAATTCAATAAGGGTTCTGAAATTTAGAACGTTCATCAACTAAGGACTAGTTTAATCAATAAAGTTCACTAGTCTAATAAGGTTCAACAATAATGATATTCGATTTGAATAATAATCTCAAGAAGTATACAATAGGAGAATTATTGTATAACTGAATTATGCTTTGAAAAGATAATCAATCTTTAATATAACATGTACTTGAATAATAGTAATGATAATTTACTCGAGGTAACTAATAAACTTGAAAAATAATGAGAAGTAGGGTTAGGAAACTTGCCTCGTGCGTAGATTACACTTTAACTAAGCAAGTTCTTTGAATGTAATCCTATATACCATTCACATTCACAGTAACAGTTAATTATAACTTAACTAATCATCATAAATTCACTCTTTTGTCTAATTCGAATATTGACTATACTTAGTCAAATTACCACTTTGTCACATAATTTACACATCATGAATAACAAGCTAATTATGTATTCAATAATTCAATCCATATGTAATTATGTTATTTACTTGCTAAGTATATATTTTAACATCTCATTATACTTATAACATAATTTTATGTTCATTACATTAAGTTAACATCACATTCATGGACTTAAACACTTTAAAATATTTCGTTTCGAACTTTTCGGAGAGTGGCGCATTGCATTTTTACTTTTTTCTGTACTAAGGCTTCATGATGCTGACATTTGCTATTGGAATGCTTTGAGACTGGTATGGCTGCTGAATGGGAAAAAGGCAAAATTAATTTAAATGGCACAGGCGTACAGATTGTAGAAATGGCAGTTCGCGAAAAATCGCAGAACATGCCAATTTCTATCAATTTCTTAATTTCTACACGAATTTAGACATACCCACATGATATAATTCATACATAATCATTACCCATCATTTACATAATGATTTTAACCAATTTAAACACTTAATTACAGAATTAAAATCTATAATTTTCACTATTCTTGATGTTCTTGAAGGTTTTGAACATAAATCATAAAAATTAATACCACGAATTCGTTATAACACCGAATCCGTTCATTTAAGGTTTGGTCTCTTCGTAATAACATGCATAATAATATACAAGTATAAATTTTACAAAATCATTTATGTTTGACACACTAAAATTACGTATAAGGGCCATAAGGCCAAAACCCATACTCTGTAATTTTGTAGCAATCATATACTACGTATTTTCATGAAACTGATGACATGGTTTACATAATATATATAATTAAATACGATTTGATACATATTAATACATACATAACCCATAAACATTACTCCTTTCTCAATTACAGAGGCTTTACAAAAGGTTTGAAAGCCATATTTATAAAAACTTAAACAACGTGAAATTTAGAATTTGGGAAGGAGAGATTACCCTGAGAATAAAGTATATATTTGTGAAGCTTAGATTCTTTCTTCAATCAATCGAAGTTTCTCACAAAATTCTCTCAAATCTCTAAAAATCTCTCTCTTTCTCTGATTAGTTTTATCGGACTTAGTAAAATAAAATAAAAAAAAAAGACGATAATATAAAGGAAAAGAAGCGATGCAAGTGGTGGAGGTCGATTAACCCATCAATGGGTAACTACTTCCAACTCCCCACTAGGGCCTTGTTTGGCTAGCCTTAAAAAATTTCAAAAAACCTTTAATTTAATAAAACTTTTATCATATAGTTTAATTAATGTCACACTTTTTATAATATAAATCAATATTTTATTTAATTTACTTTAAATAAAATATAATAATAAATTCTCATAAATTCACATAAATCACATAATTAAATTTCTCATTAATAAATAATGTCAAATTATTAACTCTCTAATTAATAATTAAATTAATTAAAATAACATTAGGCTTATTTAAATATTTCTTTTAATACAATAAGCTCACATAATTACATATATCTCGAATAATAAAATTCTCCACATTAATTTAATAAATGTAACACATATAATTAAATTAATCTACCACAATTGCATCAATTAATTATTTAATCTAATAATTAAATCATCGAAAATATTTATTTACTTCAATAAATATTAAAATTAAATTACAAAAATCTCAATCACTTTGGACCTTAACCATTTCTACCATTAGGCTTAACCATTCCTATACTTGGCTTGTATAATTCTTAACACATCCTACAAGTCCAATTCATTTGCTTAAAGCTTTATAACGTATAATTTACGTATTAATCTCATATTCTAACTCTTATACTAATTCATATTATACGATATACCATCATTCAGACATACTAGTATAATACTTCATATCATACTCGTATTCATTACATCGTACAATACCTTCGTATTATATGATCATTTCTTTAATTCATTATACGCATTTCATTTCCTTTGCGGAAATCACTTTCCCTAAGCGTTAGGTTTTAAGTTCGCAGGCAAAAAACTGTGTTTGTCATAACTGAAATATTATTGGATATTCCATCTCACCTTGATATTCTATCGTTACGTATTTTTTGGAAGTTCAAAAATAATTCCCGAGCAAAAATACGTGAATAGTGTTTTTAGAAAATTTCTCGAAAAGCTTTTATTTTCGTCTTGGAAATTCAAACACTTTAATTCTATCACGTAACCAAAATACTATGACATTCTGACATATCTAGATCATATAACGACCTTCAATTAACTTACTCCCATAAATAATCAAGTAAATTTATTTAACTCACATAATCAAATAAAAATTTAATTCTCCTAAAAATCCAATTTTCTCGGGCGTTACATTCTTCCCCCTTTATAAGGATTTTGTCCCCAGAATCTCGCCACAATTACACAACTAAATGAGGAAAAATTTTCCCATCATTTTAATCTCGAGTTTCCACAATGCTTCTTTGACATTGTGGTTCCTCACCTTCACCTTCACTAAAGATATTATCTTTTACTAATTCTTTCTTTAACTTGAAATTATATGAAACTCAAATTCCTCCTTCAAACCAAGATTATAATTAATCTTCTCTTCATCCTTCATCACCTTCTTCATTCGCTTACATTCCTTGTTACCTAGTTATACTTCCTTAACTCGTTCCATTTTCGTGGATTGAGTCTTCATTGTAATTACCAATTCTATCTCTTCATTTGTAAATTAACTTATCACTCTGTTCTCGTAATCTTCGTTATTAACTCATTCTGAGTCGCTAACATTGAAAGCTTTTCCCTTACCCTTCCTACTTAATGCGTCGACTACTACATCCACCTTCCCTGAATGATATAACATATGACAGTCGTGATCCTTTATCAATTCTAACCTCTTTCTCTACCTGCTATACAACTCCTTCTGTGTGAAGATATATTTTAGACTCTTAGAGCCCGTGTATATCTCATACTTCTCCCCGTATAAATACTATCTTCAAATTTTAAATCCAAAACTACAGCTGCTAATTATAGATCACAAGTAGGATAGACCTTCTCATAATCCTTTAACTGGCGTGATACATACACAATGACCTTGCCATGCTACATGAGCACGCAATACAGTCAGTCACCTCACTTAACCTTCCTTTTTAGTTCCTAAAAACTATTTTTCTCCCTTCTCATTCCCATGATATCTATCAATAACAAATCTTCATATCTTTTAAGCTAAAATTCACACTTAGTGAATTCCGTATCCAACTCCTCCCTCCGTAGTGATTCCATCACTATCTTCACATGTTCATCATGATCTTCTGACGTCTTAGATAGTCTAAAATATCACCAATGATAATTACGACACACTCATCCAAATATTATTCGAACACTCTGTGACGCTAATGGTACTTTCAGCCATAGCACCTCACAAGAGTACCTATCAGCTTACCACCGACTTGCCCGGCGCCCCTTACGAAAATTCTAACTTCAATGCATTAGTCAACCCAAACGACATACCCAGAAACTCGTGATAACCATAACGAGTTCTGAACGTAGTCTTAGGTACATCCTTCTTCCTTAATTTCAACCGACGATACCTCGTACACAAATCTATCTTGGAAAATACTTTGCCCCTTTCAACTGATCAAATAGATCATCGATCCTGGGCAATGGGTATTTATTCTTACCCACTAACCATTTAGTCATATATTTGACTTACGCATTGGTTTACTTACTTTACTTCTTAGGGTTCACGTTCTTTCAACCTAAGTTTACGCGACCTACTTTCATTACCGACTTACAGCTTCATGACATACGGAGATGTCTTACTTAATACGTTCATCATCTTTGATGATTTACATTCTTATCTTCTTCTTACTACTTCTCTAGGATTCAGCACACATCACTTCTCTACTAGTAGTCCATATGGTACTCTGAGTGGTTTCCCACAAACAACCAATAAACAAGTTCCCGTCTCATCTACACTCCCATCATAGTGAGTTAGATCGGTTGCCAATTTTGTATATACCTTCACTCTCTGAAGGAATTGCTTAGTCCAGTTCCCATATGTCAACCATCAAAGGTTACGATTGTACCACAACCTAAACTTATCTTAACACCCTTCTAGATTGAGTCCTGATTGGACAACAAGAATGTTTCGGTAATTTATTACCGTAACTTACTACCTTGGGTTTCTTAGAAAATTGAAGATTCATACTTTTCCTTAGACCATTTATTAAGGTTCTATGGTTAATCAACCCATTCATACCGAGAATTACTTCAAATTCTCTCAACATTATCAGTTTTTATCTACTAATACTTACTTACTCTTTTATTCATGAAACAATTTCCACGAATATCATCAACGAAAGTTATTTCCTCATTCTCTACCTTAACATTTAAAGGTATTTATAATCCTTTTCGGGAATGAACTTAATCACTTAGCAAATTCACATGCTATAAAAGATCAAGTAACACTCCAATCAAACTGTACATAAGCATTCATTGTATCGACTGGAATGATACATGTTACTACATCTGCTGATGCAACCGCATCTTGGACAATCCTATTAAAACTACAGGCCATAGATCTACCCGACGATGGTAATCCAGTGATGGCTAATTTACCACTACTAACACCCTTACTCTCCTCCGACCCCTTCTTTTGGTGATTTCTTACCATGTGGTCCAATGACCCACATACAAAACAATCGTGGTTTTCTTAAAATTAGGAAAATTGGGTGATATATGACCCTCCTGTCCATAGTGATAACAACCCGATTTCCCTTCAGATAGACTCCTAAAGGAGTCTTTCCACATATCTTACATGCTTCCATCCTATGTTTAGGATCCCCTTGTCCTACTCTAGTATTCCCGGAGTTAAAACTCTTCCTTTTTGGTATATTGCCACTACCACTGGCATTCTCTGCCATAGTTCCTCTCTCTCCCTTGCTCTTATTCTTTCTCTCTTTGTGGTATTGGGTTTATGCCTCACTACAACCTTCTATTATAATTTCTTTCTCCAGAATAGTCCCCTAGGAAGTACTCTGGAATACCGAAATCCTACTATAGAGCCAGGGTTTCAAGCCCTGCTCAAACCTACGAGCCTTCCTCTCCTCAGTGTCCACTTAGTGTGGATCAAACCTTACCAATTCATTACATTTTGTCGCGTATTGGGGAACTGTCATGTCCCCTTGCTTAGTTCTAAGAGCTTAATCTCCATCCTCCCCTACATACTTGTAGGGAAATAATTCTCGAAGACAACCTTCCTGAATTGTTCCCACGTTACCGCATCTATTCTAGCCCCACCCTGGTGAGCCTCCCACCAAAAGCTGGCTCCTCCCTTCTTCATATAGGTCGCAAAAGAAGTCTCTTGCGCCTCAGCTACGTTCCTAATAACAAACGCCTTCTCTATTTCTTTTACCCATGTCTGGGCTTCTAATGGGTCTGTCATTTCTTTGAACTATGCAAGAGTTCATTAATTTATTAACGGTTGCATTTAACAAAATCGGGGGTAGATCACCCATGGGACCTAGGATAGCCAGAACGACTACCCCCTTGGTTATCATTCCACAAAAATAACTTATGCCACATCAAAGCAGATTAAATAAAAACTTCATTATATTAATATGTTTCTTCATAGTTTGAAATTATTTACAATTTGCTTCTATAGCCAATAGCTATTACATTTTTATCCCATAATTGAACTTCACAAAAGGTTAGATTTACAAAAAGACTACCCTTTTTATGCTAAAGAGGGTTTTACGTCACTACACACATATCAATAACTCCAGACTTCTAATAATGCATAACAGCATCCACGAGTTCCTCATTCGGAATCATCATTACACTATCCCGACTAATAGTATGTCTAGTCTATCCCGACTCAATGGAATAACACGCAACTTTTGAAATCCCTATGAGCACTCTCATGAATGTAAGACATCCCTGCTATCTTTTGGTCTTTTTCAACCAGTTTCTTACAAAGCTCATCGACCTCTTCCTTATTGTCCATAGCCTGCTCTGTCATAAAAACATGTTTATCGTGCTCTGACTCAAAATCTGCTTCTGCAGACATCTTAACTTCATGGAGATAATCAATCTCTTCATTACGGTTCGCATAACCGTTTTCGGTTGCATATATCTCCAAAACACCGCCGATATCTGATGCTCTCATTGCATCTGGAGATGTTGACTCTAGTGTAGGTACCATCGTATTAACCGAAAGCTACCTCTATTTCCTCCTCCTCCTCATAGACCATCATATCAAGGTATGATGTCAAATCCATATCTCCCTCAGAGTAGTCCTCCCTAGAAAAGTACTCCTCTGACTCCGACTCCTCTAGAATCACTAATGGTACCTCTGTCACTGGCATAGGTACAGTCTCTACTTTGTTCACAGACTCTTCGCACACCGCGTGTATGTTGCTATACATCAAGCTATCGATTGACATCATTCAATAACACATAACATGTTGATTAGTACATAATACACATTAGTATAAGCACAAATCACATTTAGTTTATTTAAGGTTAACTTCCGTCTTTTAAATCTTTCGGTACTGAGTTTCCTTAGTACCTTATTAACTCATTCGACTTAAGTAAAGCTTGAGTTTACTTCCTTCAGACTTTTCCTTTCTTAATGAGGTTATTAGCCTAAGGTTCTTCCCCCCTTAAGTTTTATAACCTAATGCTTTGATAACAACCTGTGACGCCCCCAAATCCGGGTATCTTCCAACCCGACAGATGGTGCTCCACGATACTACAATCCATACAATCATTCCATTGAGATAACAACAAAATGAGTGTAATTACTATCTTTGTATTACATTGGTAATAAATCCTTTCCCAGGTTCATAAATCGAATACATTCATTGTTCTTCATAAGTATATTACATACAAATACAGTAATCTATTATAGGACGATTAATTGTCCATCTTAGCCTTGCTTTTATCTCTCTTAGAACTCTCAGTTTGTTCAGCTTTAGCTGCAAACATATGGTTCAAGCAAGAATAAGCATGACCAGCTCAACAAGTCTTAACAAAGAATCATATGAATACCACATTAACAATTACATGCTTTACTTCCATAACTGTACAATTAAATACGAAGCACTATGAAACATTTGACTAGTAATTCTCATGTCATAATAACAATTCCAAAGTATATATATAATACCTCAGGAATTCTGAATCGGTCAATAGACCATGAACATACTCTTTTCGTTTTCATACTTGAAAAGGACTTTCGGCACTAAGGCCATCCATCTGGCTTTACTTACGAGTACGTCTAGGGGATCAGCCTATAGTACCCTATTTTGATCAACACTCTTCCGTTAAATGTATTTAGGTTTATGTTTTGGCAACCTCGTGTGCCCATCGAATAATCGATGAAAATACTTTTTATTTGTTCATAGACAAACTTATCTTTACATCCGTACCAAATACTTGGCATAGGATAATGATAACAGTTCTATATTAAAAGACTTGTAAATAAATCAATCAATCTTTCAAAATTAGTCTAGCCGAGTTAAAACTGGCATCAACCCTTTCTTTAAAATCATTCATGCATTTCATAACATGAATCACATAAAACTTGACTAACACGGAGGTTAGACAAGGGATAAGAAAGACTTACCTTCAAGCGTCTGCTACTGTATAATTACCTTCCCTTTGAGTCTTTACAGTCTCTACAACATATAACCACATAACATACCACATTAGGTCATGAATGAACATACATGGTTCCTAATGAATCTTACCCTTCTTCTCAATCTAATTATTTATTAGATTGTTTACTATTGGTTCCGGCTTGCCGTTTACAACTTCCTTACCAACTTCTTTCTCTTCTATGTTATAAGTGGATTTACTTCATTACTACCACTCGTTTCGAATTAATCATCCTTCCTAACAGTTTACTAACGTTCTTACATTATTAATCAAAATTAGATCGTCATTGGTTAAGTATACTTATTGCATATCGTTCGCGTTCACGTAATATTCAACAACTTTTAGTTGTAACTCTCAACGTTATTGTCATCATCGAAGATGCTACTTTAAGTTAATTAATTCATCATCAATTAACTAACTTTCATCTTGTATACTTAATCATACTTATTTCATTAATAAAGTCAAATCGACTTTCTATGCTTCGTTACGGCTCATTAACGTTCTTACGTTATTAACCAACCCCCGATCTGAAAGTAGTATGCACACAAGCCAATCATGTTTGATGATAAAGCATATACTTTGTAACAATCTTATTCATTTATTAATAAAAAGTATTAATTTATTAAAGGCTTTAAATTATCTACATGATGCTATTTTATAATATGTGATAAACCCATAGTTTTAAGCAATGCTTTTAGAATAATGATGATGATCATTCTAATGAGATCTAAATTCTTAGAAAGCTTAAAACTAAAATAGTTCCCAATCATTGGATTACTAAATTGGGGATTAGTGAATCCGGATAGATTGATACATACGTTGCTTGCTCATTAGATGAGGATGATTGATCTCATGATCATTTGTGTGGAGACACTAAAGCAAGTATGTAGGTACTTATTAGAGAATAAGTTCACTGAACGTGGCTCGTTAAGGAATACCTAATAGAGTTTTACTTGCCTGTCAATAAGAATTCCTGTAGTGATAGTAGTACAAGTGATTCTTAGACTTGAGATCATCATAGTATCTTGTGTATGATGAGTTATACTTTGACTTATTCCTTAAGACCCTTAGGGTATATCAAAGGGTATGCTTGGGTATAATAAGTTGTACATGGAGATAATGTATGATCAATAAAGAATCTACCACTTCTAATAAAAGAAGAGAAATGTCCTATGTGATTCGATAAATGACAACCCAGTAGTCCTTGGCCAAGGCAGAATGAAATTAGAAAGGAGTTTCTAATTTGCATTATTTAGAGTTGTGCATTTAAGAGTCGAAATATATATAATTAAATAAAATAAGACTTGACAGTAATTTCATGTCTTATATTTAATTGGGAAATTGTATGGTGGAAGGATTGAATTGTACGGTAACTATTTATTCAAAGGTTCTTTTATGATTAATATTGAAATCTATATTATCTGGAAAGTCGTTGATCGCTAGGAGAGCTTATCCTATTGTAGAATAAATATTATTTATTTAAATAAATAAATATTTTAATTTATTTATTTAAATAAGATTAAATTGTTCTAATTGATTTATTCACAACCAGCTTTAATATGGAGAACCTAAAGGGTCACACCATAAAAGGAAGAATAATTATTTAAGAAGTTAATGACATAATCGTAATAATAAGTTAAGTATATTTAATTTAATCTATGGTGATATAATAAATTAAATAGCTTAATATTTATTATTTAATATTTTGAAAATATTAAATATAAATTAATAAGAGGAGTCTTATTATTATTATTACTATTATTATTATTTAATTCCTAAAGGAGATTGAGAATTAATTAATAAAAGTACTCTCATATATCCTAATTAGATTAGGAGGCTAATTAATTAAAAGAGTTTAATTAATTATCTCTAATAAGATTAGGAAGCTTAATTAATTAAAGGAATTTAATTAATTAAAATAAAACACAACTCCTTAATTGTTAAGGATGGTTTCTTACATCTATAAATAAGAGGAGTCTTATTATGGGTGAAGGTGTTAGAGTTGTTGTTGGCTTTTTGACAACATACGTAATTTCAATAGTTGGGAGAGTACGCTCCTTTTCTATGAGAGATAGAAAAATTATGGTTTTGCCAAATACACATCTTCTTGAATCTTTATTCTTTCTTGGTGGATCACCTCTAGAGGCCAAACACTTGGGTGGCTAACGTTGATCAAAGGAAGAAACCAAACCCGGTGGATTCAAGTTGAACGCGAAAAAGATTTGGAGGTGAACTTGTACCTAAGGAAGCTCGGATCTTCAAGGGTATGATTCTTGTCCTTCATATTTTTGTTTAATTAATAATTGTGTATAAAGGGTGATCCGGGTATATGGTTTGTAAAATTTTAAAACTCTTGTTTATCACGTTTCCGCTTATTTTGTGAAATTTGATTGCGTTCATGAATATTACAAACATAACAGTGGTATCAAAACCAAACCTTTATGCAAATTATTAATTGTTTTAATTTGATATGTGTTTAGAACAAATTTTTAGGCGTAATTTGTTGTATAAAATTTATTTCGGAAATCTTTGGAAATTTCGTGGAATCCTATTAAGGTGATGATCATGATTTATATATATATCATTTCCAGGTTATATATCACCTGGGTATTCGTGCTTTGTTTTTCATGAAAAATATACTGAAATCATGTTAACTATTATGATTACCATATTATATATATATATATATATATATATATATATATAGGAGATTCATTATTTTATAATATGTATGCACTAGTTCTGTAGTTCAGTTGGTTAATAGTATATATATAATAGTTGTATATATATTACTTAACAGGCGGCGAATTTTAAGGAATCTCCCACGTGATTAATATTTTATAAATATATATATCATATTCTTAATAATTTTATAATTAAAATAAAAGGTTTATTTTAATTTTAAAATTGGATTTCATGCTTACTAATTAGAGTTGGAATTGGATTCCATGATAACTAATTGGAGTTGAAAAAGATTCCATGTTTTTTAAATAAAGGAGTTTATTTAGATATGAAATAAGATTTCATATTATTCAAAATAAAGGAATTTATTTGTGAATAGGAAAGAGAATCCGTACTTCCTTAAATAAAGGAGTTTATTTAAATATGGAATAAGATTTCATATTTTTAAAATAAAAGAGTTTATTTGTGAATAAGAAAGAAAATTCGTGTTTCCTTTAATAAAAGAGTTTTTTTTACTTGGAATTGGATTCCATAATTAATTAAAATAAATGAGTTTATTTTGATTAAAGATTTTGAATAAAATAAAATAGTTTATTTTATTCAAAATAGGATAAATTAAAATAAAAGGAGTTTATTTTGATTTAAATTTGGATTAAAATAAAGGAGTTTATTTTGATTCAAAATTAGATTTTATGCTAACTAAATTTGCCCATTAAACGATATCAATATATATATTGAATGTTTATTATTCATGAGATGAATGTTATTTATTGATGCATATGGTGATGTGTATGATAATAAATGAGATTGATTATGGACTATTGACCAATGCGATTGGATTTTATTTTAGTTGGATGCATGAATGCATGGGTTTTATTAAAGGAACAATTACATATTATAGTACATTTATAAAAGTAATTACAAAAATCATACATTCATAAAATATTTACAAAAATATGACACTTCATCATATATATTTACAATAGTAATATAATTAGGAGTCTTTAATTTAAGGGATTAATATTAATGGGCTGGCATGGCAAAAGGGTGTTTTTTTAAACGCGTGATAACCGCCATCTATACAACAATTAGTTTCCATATTCCTGAAAGACTCCCTTCTCGTTCGGTCTCTCTCCTCCCTTACTACTTCTCTCTCTCCCTGCCTTTACTACTTCTCTCTCTTCTCTCGAAGCCAATCGTCGTCTTCCTTCTCCGCTACCGCCGCAACACCACTGTCTCTCAACTTTGACAGAAAATTGACGTTAATCCTCTCAAAGGAACTAGAGATTTCCTTCCAGACGAGATGCGCCTCTGCAGTTGGCTTTTTCACAACTTCAGAGAATTTTCACGAAGATTTGTACCAGATTTTGATTAGTTCTGGTTGTCGTTGTACTGTCCTTTTGAATTGTGTTTCATACTTTGGTTTTTGTTAAATATCCATAACCATTTGACATTGTTTGTTAGTTCGGGTGAGTCTGTAATGTTTATTGGAACTTTTGTAAATGAGATTACATATTTGATTATATTACTAGTGATTTGACATTATTTGTTGGTCTGTATTTGCTACTTCTAAGTTGTGTCTGATACATTGTTTGAAAGGTGCAGTTGGTAACCAAACATGCATAGAATGGTAACCATTGTATTTATTGGTAGTAACCAGATAGTTATAAGATTGTATCAGGACATAATTCAAGTGTTAAATGTACATGTGAGAGTATACATGTGTTGCCTAAACTTGGTTGGATATACAGGTTGTTTCTGTTTTGGTTATCATTATTAAAACATGTTATGGTTACTTTCATATAACTATTTGGTTACTTCTTTATTATGTTTTGGTTACTGTTATCTTATGGTTTGGCTACTATTATTGTGCCCTCAATGTGGGATTTTGGTTACTTTTATTTTTTATTCTGGTTAATATGTAATTGTTTAATATACATGGATTGCCTAAACTGGGTTTAATTACATGATGTTTCTGTTTTGGCTACCATTAAAAACTGTCCTGGTTACTATCATATAATTATGTGGTTACTGTTTTATTATGTTACATTATGATTACTGTTATTAGTAACCAGATAGTTACAAGGTTGTATCAGGACAAACATCAAGTGTTAAATGTACATGTGAGAGTGTCTTATTTATCTAGTTGATGTATACTTATAAATTACATACTCATAAAAATTATCTGGAAATTGTACAGTTGGTATTTAAATCTGCATATAGAGGTAACCATTTTATTTTTTGTGAGTAACCAAATTTACATAAAATTGGTTTAGAACAATACCCATCAATTATTTCAGTTGAAATGTTAAGTTGGTATCAAAACCTACATATATAGTAACCATTTTTGTTTTTGTTAGTAACCAGATAATTATAAATTTGTATCAGGACTGTTATAAAATGTTAAATGTATATGTTTAATTTATACCCTGTCATCATGATAGAATAAGAAACTCCAATTAAGAGTTATCATTTATATATATGATGGTCACTTATAGATTTTATATTAAAATAAAAATAGTTCGAGAGGTGCAGTTGGTATCCAAACCTGCATATAAGGGTAACAATTTTTGTTTTTGTTAGTAACCAAATAATTAAAATTTTATATTAGAACAGTTATCAAGTGCTTAATGTACATGTGAGGGTTCTCATTTATCTAGCTCATGGATACTTTTAAATTATATAGTTATAAAAGTTATTTGGAAATGGTCAAGTTGGTGGTTCAGTTGGTAACTAAATATGAATATAGAGGTAACCATTTTATTTTAGATGGGTAACCAAATTTACATAAAATGTTTGAAGCGATTTACCAATTGTTTAATGTATATGTTTACTTTATATTGACAACTCATGATGGAATCAAAAATCAAAATATTAATCAATAACAATTTTGGTTACTGTACACCATCAAAAACGTTACCAACCATGTGGTTAATGGTTACTAACAGTAAACAATTATATATTTACACACTTTTTGCTTATGTTCCGTTGAAATAAAGCACAACTGGAATCATCTCCATTGTCTGACAACTGAATAAACATTATAAAGTAACCAAATAAATATTAGACAGTAACCAAACTACATAATCTTAGTAACCAGAATATAAACAAAATTTTTATATGCAATTTTGAAGACCTAAATGATGGAATTTGACCAAAAAACCATGAAGTTCATGAGCAAATCTCGTGACTTTTGATCGTTGGCCCGTTTCCAATGAAATTAGGCTCCGAAAACGCCAAAATCTGACACTCCAAACTTGAATGAAATTACCAAATTGCCACTGGATCAAATCTTTCCATAACTGCAAAAAACATCAGTACACGTGTACATTAATATTATTCAAAGAACCAAATAAACATTATCTGATAACCAATTAAATAGTATACAACAACCAATATATATAATCGATTAAAAGAAACAATTATAAAACACAATAACATTATACAGTAACCAAATAAACACCTTACAGTATCTAAATACATATTAGACAGTAATCAACCTTTTAGTATGTTTTTGGTTACTATTAGCTTATGGTCTGTAAAGTAACTAACTCAATGTTAGACAGTAACCAAACTACATAATGTTAGTAACCTGAACATGAACTGGGGTAATATTATGCAGTAACCATTGTAATTTTACAAAGTAACCAAGTCAACATTATATACTAACCAATCCAGATTATATAGTAACCAACAGTTGCTGGAAGCTAGGTAACCAATGTATTTAATAAGTAATCATTAATATAAAAAACACCAGTAGAATAAACTTTAAAATTATAAAACAAGCAAATAAACATTATACAGTAATCAATTTATATGTATTTAGTAACCAGAATATAAAATATATTTTCAAATGCATTTTGCATTGTTAATCATTCAACTGTATAATACACAACAACATTGTCAATCAAATTTCAAATTATAAGTGATATTCCACCGACCGGTATATCAGATGAAGCAACCTTTTAGTATGTTTTTGGTTACTATTAGCTTATGGTCTGTAAAGTAACCAACTCAATGTTAGATTTGTAACAAACTACATAATATTAGTAACTTAACATGAATTGGGGTAATATTATGCAAGTAACCATTGCAATTTTACACAGTAACCAAGTCAACATTATATACTAACCAAATCCAAATTAGACAGTAACCAACAGTGCAAGAAGGTAACCAATGTATTTAATAAGTAATCATTAATAGAAAAAACATCAGTAGAATAAACTTTAAAATTATAAAGAAAACAAATAAACATTATACAGTAACCAAATCAATAATAAACAGTAACTAATTTATATTTACTTAGTAACCAGAATATAAAACATATTTTCAAATGCAGTTTGCATTGAAAACATTCATTATTCTGACTTTATGACCATTTAAAAAGCGAAAAAATTTGAGAAAGGTAACCAATAGATGAATACATAGTAAACACGAGGTAACACTATGCATATAAATTGGAAACTCAAATACCTCAGTCATGGTGATTTGTAACGAATCAACAATCAGTGCAGTATGATCAACAATCAGTTCAGTAAGTTTCTAGTTACAGATCTTGAAGTTGTTGTCGATCTTTTATGTTCTTCTCCGATCTCAGAGTTTCGTCGCGATAAGAGATTTCGTCTTCTCTGGTAGATACGTCGTTAATCAGTTTTTCTGATATCAAAGTTGCATGTTTTGTTCAGTTACTTGAATTTAGGTGCGGTTACTTGGAATTATGAAAGTTGATAACTGATGTGTAGGGAGATAATAATAATGATCCCTAATTGTAGGGAGATAATGATCCCTAATTTTAGCAACGTAATATTGTGTATGTTTTATTTTTGTAATTATGTTGTGTATGTTTTATTTTTGTAAATACTTTCTAATTGTTGTATATTAGTGTAAAGGACCCTTTATTAAATGGGGTCTACGTACCTCATCTTCTCTAATTTTTTGTTGATGTAAATTCTATCTCCTTCCTATGTACTTCCCTTTGACTGCTGATCAAGGTTTCTATTTATTTTAAATAGTTTTTTTTTAATAGGAATAGTTAGAATTAATTTTGAAAAATTAGAGATCAAAGAGAAAGGAGCGCTTGAAGGCCCGTTGGTAATGGATCCCGGGTTAAAATGTAATAGTTATATTTAAATATTAATTCTTGCACCCCTAGGGTTTGACCTTTTGGTTCACTTGGTGGCTCTAGTGAACCAAACTAGAATAAAAGTTCATAATCAATCCAGGTAGAATATAATATTCTATATGTGCATGCTTATACTATATATATTATATATTATGCAAACATGCTTCGCATGTTAATTAATATGACGCATATTTTATATATATATATATATATATATATATATATATATATGCGCTAAACAAGATGAGACAAATTAAAAACAAACCCCTCAAATTTTTTATATTAAGTCCTAAGCGTTCAAAGATATTTGGAATATCGAACGTCGCCTTCTAGCATGATAAAAATTAATACAGTATGAAATATTTAATATGAGTTTGTTGTGTCACCACAAGGCAAGTATTAAGTATTCAAGATGTTAATTTATCACATTTGATGCTTATAAAGAAAATTGAATAATATTGTTTTGTTGTGTCACCACAAGGACAATATATATTTTTTATGAATATATGGAGTGCTAGGTTGGACTTAACTTGGATAATTTTGATTCGGATGTGCCACCACTTGATCAAAATAATCTAAGAGGCAAAATTGAAGGAGTTGTATAGTTGATGTAATTGACAAGAGTTGTCTACCTCTTTATTTATATATAGTTTGTTGTGTCACCACAAGGCTATATACATTTGAAATGGGATCCTTATTCTCACTAGCAAATCTTTAATTAGATTTTGTCGAACTATATAAGTGAGGGTGATATAGTTTAAAAAAAATAGTGGGAGATACCAATTTAAAATAAGACCTAATTTATTTTTGTAATTAATAAAAGAATGTATGCTAAAATGTTGTTAATTACAAATTCATTTACAGAATTTTACAATGTCTGAATTACTATCACTACGAAACATATTAGATGTTATTTAACCGGACCGAATTACTTGGATTGGTTAAGAAAATTGAGAATAGTTCTCACGGCTGAAAAGCTATCTTATGTCCTTAATAAGCCTACCCCTGCAATGATTGCAGATAATGCCTCTAAGGAAGAGATTGTTATTTTAGAAAGTGGCAAGATGATGCACAGTTGGCTCAATGCATCATGCTCGCATCCATGAGTAACGAGCTTTAGCGTCAGCATAAAACTATGGATGCTCCTACTATATTCATGCACATCAAGTAGTTGATGGTGAAGAAAGTAGGACTTATAGATATAAGATATCTAAGGAGCTCTTCCGATCTAGAATGACCGATGACACTACAGTACAGATAAAAGTCCTTAATATTATCAATTTGATTGATCAATTAGGACAATAATTTTTTTATGGATGGGGAGTTGTGCCAAGATTTGATCTTGCACTCACTCCCGGACTCCTTTCACAATTGTTGTGAATTTTTCATATGAAAAAGCTAGATATCAGCCTCACTGATTTGCTTAACATGTTGAAAAATGTTGAGATTCACTTTCCAACCAAGAAAGACCATGTCTTACTGGTAGGGGCCAAAGGATCTTCTGAAAAAAGAACGATTCTGAGAAGGTAAATAGAAAAGGCAAGAAGAAAGGATAATAAGAATAAAACTGATACGGATAGCAAAGGAGTTTGCTTCCACTGCAATAAGCCTGGACACTGGAAAGAAACTGCAAGAAGCATTTTGCAGAGGCTAACCAAAAGAAGCTTAGTGAAGTTTCGGTTACAAATACAATTTTGGTCATGATTTAAAATAATTTTTTTTTAAGTCAAGTTTCTACTTGGGTATTGGATACCGACTTTGGTTATCATAAATATAGATTTATGAAGGGACCAAGGAGAAGTAGAAAGCTAAACAAATATAAGTAATCCTATGTGTGGGAAATGAAGCAAATGTTGCCACATTAGCCATAGAAACTTATAGTTCAGCAATGTCTACAGGCAAATCTATTAAGTCAATAAGTTGTTATTGTATTCCAGTTCTTGTTAGAAATATTATTTCCATTTTATTGTTGGACAATGAAATCTTTGACATTATATTTAAGAACAATTATTGTTCTATTTATAATAATAATGTTTCGTATAGAACTGAAATATTACTTAATAGATTTTGTGTACTGACTTACGTGTAAATATATTTTGCAAATCAAACAAACTAGTATAAGAAAAGGAGATGATCATTCAAAGAGTTGAATATGTGTATTTATTGAAATACATGTATGAATTATTTGAAAGGTTCAAAGAATTCAGAAGTGAAACAAATTGGCAAAGTATTGGGATTATTTTATTAGATCAAGGAATAAATACTTGTGCAATAAGTTTCTAGATCATCTCAAATGGTTTTCTTGTAATGGATGCCTCTTGATACACAATAATTGATTGATGTATCTGAAAGGGAAAATCGTACCTTATTGGACATGGTATGGTCCATAATGATTTTACCGACATTTCAGTATCCTTCTGGGGTCATGTCCTAGAAATGGCTGTATATCTACGAAAAAGGTAACCTCAAAATCCAGCCTCAAGACTCCATAAAAGTTATGGACAGGGAGGATTCATAATCTTAAGTATGTTAAGATAAAAGGTAGTCCAACTTATGTGAAAAGGTTTCAAAGGATAAGCTTGGGACAAAATTTGACAAGTACAGATTTGTGGGAAATCCTAAAGTAAGTTTAGGGTATATGTTCTATAATCCTACTTAGCAAAAGGTGTTTGTTGCGAAACACGATGCCTTTTAAGATAAAGATGTTTATCATTGAAGGAGCTAGTGGGAGGATAATAGATATTGAAGAGTTCAAGAACTATAAATCACTATAAGTTAAATAACAGGAACCTGTAGATGTCTTTTACAACAACCGAATTGTAAATCTAGAATAGTACCAAATATACCTGGGTGGTATGGATTCATTATGGATGATGATGATGAGGTATGTATCATAGAAGATGATGATCCAGTTACATACGATGAGGTAAGAGTTGTAGACACTCAGAGAAATGGATTGAAGCAAGCTTCTCAAAAATGGAACATTCGCTTTGATGAAATAAATCAAAAGAGTTTGATTTTATCACAAATAAGAATGAACCTAGTGTGTACAAAAGGGTCAGTGGGAGCGTCGTGACATTCCTAGTATTATATGTTGATATAGTACGGATAAGGAATGACATACCAATGCTACAATCAGTAAAGATAAAGTTGTCAAAATATTCCTCCATGAATGATTTGGGAAGAGTATCTTAATTGGGGATACAAATCTATATAGATAGATTTAATAGGATGCTCGACTTAACCTAATGAACGTATATTCATTTGATGCTAAAGTCGTTTAGCATGGCAAACTCTATGGGATATCTCATGTTGATGAGCCATGGAGTGTATCTCTCTAAATAGTCCCCAAAGACTCCAAAAGAGAGATCACACGAGAGTAACTATCATGTATGCAATGAAATGTACGGGACACGATGTTGATCGGTCGTATATTCGGAGAAGTTCACTTTGTGAGTCGTTGAAAACATCTTAAAGTACTTAACCAGCACTAATGATGTGATCATATTCATGGTGGGTCTAAATTAAAACTAGAGGGCTTAACAAACTCAAGTTTTTTCCGACAGACCAAGACAATATAAAATCCACTTTAAGGTAAAGCGTTACCTTGAACGGTGGTGGAGTGAATTGGAAAGGTTCCATATAGCAAAGAGTTGTTGGTTTAGTGATAAAGATAAAGTATATAGCTATAAATGAAGCTGCAAGTTGATTATTTGGATGAAAAGTTCATTACAGAACTAGGAATAGTTCCTAAGTCTCATCTTCGATCTAAACATGTGTTGTGGCACTTTCACATGATTATAGGAATCATTGAAAGATGGGAAATCACTATAGAGATAGTGGACTCTCAAGAACAACATTACATATCCATTAACTAAAGCTTATCCAACAGCAAGATAATCGTCACTTAGAGATGAAGGGTATGAGATACCATGGCGATTGACTTTAGTGCAAGTGGGAGATTGAAAGTAGTATGCACACAAGCCAATCATGTTTGATGATAAAGCATATACTTTGTAACAATCTTATTCATTTATTAATAAAATGTATTAATTTATTAAAGGCTTTTAATTATCTACATGATGTTATTTTATAATATGTCATAAACCCATAGTTTTAAGCAATTCTTTTAGAATAATGATGATGATCATTCTAATGAGATCTAAATTCTTAGAAAGTTTAAAACTAAAATAGTTCCCAATCATTGGATTACTAAATTGGGGATTAGTGAATCCAGATAGATTGGTACATACGTTACTTGCTCATTAGATGAGGATGATTGATCTCATGATTATTTGTGTGGAGACACTAAAGCAAGTATGTAGGTGCTTATTAGAGAATAAGTTCACTAAACGAGGCTCGCTAAGGAATACCTAATGGAGTTTTACTTGCCTGTCAATAGGAATTCCTGTAGTGATAGTAGTACAAGTGATCCTTGGACTTGAGATCATCATAGTATCTTGTGTATGATGAGTTATACTTTGACTTATTCCTTAAGACCCTTAGGGTATATCAAAGGGTATGCTTGGGTATAATAAGTTGTACATAGAGATAATGTATGATCAATAAAGAATCTACCGCTTCTATTAAAAGAAGAGAAATGTCCTATGTGATTCGATAAATGACATCCCAGTAGTCCTTGGCCAAGGCAGAATAAAATTAGAAAGGAGTTTCTAATTTGCATTATTTAGAGTTGTCCATGAAAGTAGTATGCACACAAGCCAATCATGTTTGATGATAAAGCATATACTTTGTAACAATCTTATTTTTTTATTAATAAAAAGTATTAATTTATTAAAAGCTTTTAATTATCTACATGATGCTGTTTTATAATATGTGATAAACTCATAGTTTTAAGCAATGATTTTAGAATAATGATGATGATCATTTTAATGAGATCTAAATTCTTTGAAAGCTTAAAACTAAAATAGTTCCCAATCGTTGGATTACTAAATTGGGGATTAGTGAATCCGGATAGATTGGTACATACGTTGCTTTCTCATTGGATGAGGATGATTGATCTCATGATCATTTGTGTGGAGACACTAAAGCAAGTATGTAGGTGCTTATTAGAGAATAAGTTCATCGAACGTTGGCTCGCTAAGGAATACCTAATGGAGTTTTATTTGCTGTCAATAGGAATTCAGTAGTGATAGTAGTACAAGTGATCCTTGGACTTGAGATCATCATAGTATCTTGTGTATGATGAGTTATACTTTGACTTATTCCTTAAGACCCTTAGGGTATATCAAAGGGTATGCTTGGGTATAATAAGTTGTACATGGAGATAATGTATGATCAATAAAGAATCTACCACTTCTAATAAAGAAGAGAAATGTCCTATGTGATTCGATAAATGACAACCAAGTAGTCCTTGGCAATGCGAATGAAATTAGAAAAGAGTTTCTAATTTGCATTATTTGGAGTTGTGCATTTAAGGATCGAAATACATATAATTAAATAAAATAAGACTTGACGGTAATTCCATGTCTTATATTTAATTGGGACATTGTATGGTGGAAGGATTGAATTGTGCGGTAACTATTTACTCAAAGGTTCTTTTATGATTAATGTTGAAATCTATATTATCTCGGAAAGTCGTTGATCGCTAGGGAGGCTTATCCCTATTGTAGAATAAATATTATTTATTTAAATAAATTAATTATTTAATTTATTTATTTAAATAAGATTAGAATTGTTTCTAATTTATTTATTCACAACCTGGTTTAATATGGAGAACCTAAAGGGTCACACCATAAAAGGAAGAATAATTATTTAAGAAGTTAATGGCATAATCGTAATAATATATTATGTATATTTAATTTAATCTATGGTGATAGAATAAATTAAATAGCTTAATATTTATTATTTAATATTTTAGAAATATTAAATATAAATTAATAAGAGGAGTCTTATTAATATTATTACAATTATTATTATTTTAATTTCTAAAAGAGTTTAGGAATTAATTTAATATAAGTACTCTCATTTATTCCTAATTGAATTAGGAAGAAAAATTAGTTAAAGGAGTTTAATTAATTATCCCTAATAAGATTAGGGAGCTTAATTAATTAAAACCCAATTCCTTAATTGTTAAGGTGGGTTGCTCACATCTATAAATAAGAGGAGTCTTATTATGGGTGATGGGGGTTGTTGACTTTTACAACATACGATATAATTCCAATTTGTTGGAGAGTACGTTCTTTTCTATAGAGATAGGAAAAACTAGGGTTTGAGCCAATACCCCTTCTTCTTGAATTCTTATTATTCCTAGGTGGATCACCTCTAGAGGCCAAACATATGGGTGGCTAACGTTGATCAAAGGAAGGAACCAAACCCGGTGGATTCAAGTTGAACGCGAAAGGATTTGGAGGTGAACTTGTACCTGAGGAAGCTCGATCTTCAAGGGTATGATTCTTATTCGTTATCTTTTTCGTTTAATTAATAATTATGCATAAAGGGTGATCCGGGTATATGGTTTGTAAATTTTTTAAACTATGATTTTACACGTTTCCGCTAATTTATGCAATTTGATTGCGTTTTTGAATATTACAAACCTAACAGTGGCATCAGAGCCAAACCTTTATGCAAATTATTAATTGTTTAGATTTGATATGTATATTGATATATGTTTAGAACAATTTAATTGGGCATAATTTATTGTATAAAATTTAAAAAAAAAAAAAAAAACGTGAATATGCCCAGGACTTGAGACCATGTAAATATGCCCAGGAGATTAACAAATACATGCACGGAATTCAAAGTTAGCAGGTCATGCAATTAAATAAAAAAAAAAGGGGTAGATCATGTTAAATTTTTTTTTTAAGGAACTTGCCACGTTTTTTTTTTTGAAAGGAGATTACAGGATTTTTTTTTTGGGCCGAATGAATCTTGTTTTTTTTTAAGGCCATGGTTAGTTTATTATATACGGATATTATATATATATATATATATATATATATATATTTTAATTATTTTATAATTAAAATAAAAGTTTATTTTAATTTTAAAATAAAAGGTTTATTTTAATATTAAAATATAAAGTTTATTTTAATTTTAAAATTAAATTTCATGCTAACTAATTAGAGTTGGAATTGGATTCCATAATAACTAATTAGAGTTGAAATTAGATTATATGTTTCCTTAAATAAAGGAGTTTATTTAGATATGAAATAAGATTTCATATTATTCAAAATAAAGGAGTTTATTTGTGAATAGGAAAGAAAATCAAGTGATTCCTTAAATAAAGGAGTTTATTTAGATATGAAATAAGATTTCATATTATTCAAAATAAAAGAGTTTATTTGTGAATAGGAAAGAGAATCCATGTTTCCTTAAATAAAGGAGTTTATTTAGATATGAAATAAGATTTCATATTATTCAAAATAAAAGAGTTTATTTGTGAATAGGAAAGGATATCCGTGTTTCCTTTAATATTTTTTTTTACATGGAATTGGATTCCATAATTAATTAAAATAAAAGAGTTTATTTTAATTAAAGATTTTTTTACGTGAATTGGATTCCATAATTAATTAAAATAAAGGAGTTTATTTTTATTAAAATTTTGATTAAAATAAAATAGTTTATTTTATTCAAAATTAGATAAATTAAAATAAAATAGTTTTATTTTGATTTAAATTTGGATTAAAATAAAGGAGTTTATTTTGATTCAAAATTAGATTTTATACTAACTAAATTTGCCCATTAAATAATATCAATATATATATTAAATGTTTATTATTCATAAGATGAATGTTGTTATTTATTGATGCATATGGTGATGTGTAGGATAATAAATGGGATTGATTATGGACTATTGACCAATGCAATTGGATTTTATTTTAGTTGGATGCATGAATGTATGGGTTTTATTAAATGGGTCTTACTGCGTACTCGCCTTCTCTAATTTGTTCTTAATGTAAATTCTAACTCCCTCCTATGTACTTCCCTTGACTCTTGATCAAGGTTTCTATTTATTTTAAAATAGTTTTGCAATAGGAATAGTTAGAATTAATTTTGAAGAATTAGAGATCAAGGGACAAGAAGAAGCTTGAAGACCCGTTTGTAATAGAGCAGGGTTTAAATGTAATAGTTATATTTAAATATTATTTCTTGCACCCCTAGGGTTTGACCTTTTGGTTCACTTGGTGGCTCTAGTGAACCAAACTAGAATAAAAGTCTATAATCAATTCGGTAGAATATAGTATTCTATATGTGCATGCTTATACTATATATATTATATATTATGCAAACATGCTTCAGTGTTAATTAATATGACGCGCGTATATATATATATATATATACATACGTGTAAAACAAGATGAGACAAATTAATAACAAACCCCTCAATTTTTATATTAAGTCCTAAGCGTTCAAAGATATTTGGAATATCGAACGTCGCCTTCTAGCATGATAAAATTAATAGAGTATTAAATATTTAATATGAGTTTGTTGTGTCACCACAAAGGCAAGTATTAAGTATTTAAGATGTTAATTTATCACATTTGATGCTTATAAAGAAAATTGAACAATATTGTTTTGTTGTGTCACCACAAGGATGATATTTTTCTTTTTGAATATATGGAGTGCTAGGTTGGACTTAACTTGGATAATTTTGATTCGGATGTGCCACCACTTGATCAAAATAATCTAAGAGGCAAAATACAAGGAGTTACATAGTTGATGTAATTGACAAAAGTTGTCTACCTATTTATTTATATATAGTTTGTTGTGTCACCACAAGGCTATATACATTTGAAATGGGATCCTTATTCTCACTAGCAAATCTTTAATTAGATTTTGCCGAACTATATAAGTGAGGGTAATATAGTTTGAAGAAAATAGTGGGAGATACCAATTTAAAACAAGACCTAATTTATTTTGGTAATTAATAAAAGAATGTATGTTAAAATGTTGTTACTTACAAATTCATTTACAGAATTTTACAATGTCTAAAATTACTATCACTGCGAAGCATATTAGATGATAAATTAATCGAACCGAATTAAACGGATTGGTTAAGGAAATTGAGAATAGTTCTCACGGCTAAAAAGCTATCTTATATCCTTAATATGCCTATCCTACGAATGGTTGCGAGAAAATGCCTCTGAGGAAGACATTGCTACTTTTAGAAAGTGGCAGATGATGCATGCATTGGCTCGATGCATCATGCTCGCATCCATGAGTAACGAGCTTGATGTCGGCATGAAACTATGGATGCTCCTACTATATTCCCGCACATCAAGTAGTTGATGGTGAAGAAAGTGGGGCCGATAGATATCGAGTTATCTAAGGAGCTCTTCCGATCTAGAATGACCAGATGACACTACTGATGCAGATAAAAGTCCTTAACATTATCAATTTGATTGATCAATTAGGACAACTGGTTTTGTCATGGATGGAGAGTTGAGCCAAGATTTGATCTTGCACTCACTCCCGGACTCCTTTCACAATTGTTGTGAATTTTTCATATGAACAAGTTAGATATCAGCCTCGCTGATTTGCTTAACATGTTGAAAAATGTTGAGAGTCACTTTCCAATCAAGAAAGACCAAGTCTTACTGGTAGGGGCCAAAGGATCTTCTAAAAAAAAGAACGATTCTAAGAAGGTAAATATAAAGGCAAAAATAAAGGATAATAAGAACAAAACTGATATGGATGGCAAAGGCGTTTGCTTCCACTACAATAAGCCTGGACACTGGAAAGGAACTGCGAGAAGCATCTTGCAGAGGCTAACCAAAGAAGCTTAGTGAAGTTTCGGTTACAATACAGTTTTTGTTCATGATTGAAATAAATTTTTCTTTAAGTCATGGTTCTACTAGGGTATTGGATACCGACTTTGGTTATCATAAATATAGATTTATGAATGGACCAAGAAGAATTAAAAAGCTAAACAAAGATAAATAATCTTATGTATGGGAAATGAAGCAAAGGTTGCTACATTAGCCATAGAAACTTATAGTTTAGCAATGCCTATGGGCAAGTCTATTAAGTCAATAAGTTGTTATTGTATTCCAGTTCTTGTTAAAAAATATTATTTCCATTTTATTGTTGGACAATAAAATTTTTGGTATTATAATTAAGAACAATTGTTGTTCTATTTATAATAATAATGTTTTGTATAGAACTGGAATATTACTTAATAAATTTTGTATACTTGACTTACATGAAAATAATTTTGCATATTGAACAAATTAGTATAAGAAAAGGAGATGATCATTCAAAGAGTTGAATGTATGTATTTGAAGAAATACAAGTGTGAATTATTTGAAAGGTTCAAAAAAAAAATAAAAAAATAATATTCAGAAGTGAAACAAATTGACAAAGTATTAAGATTCTTTGATTAGATCAAGGAATAAATACTTGTGCAATAAGTTTCTAAATCATCTCAAATGGTTTTCTCATAATGGAAACATCCTGATACGCAATAATTGATTGATGTATCTGAATGGAAAATTCGTACATTGTTGGACATGGTGCGGTCCATAATGATTTTACCGACATTCCAGTATCCTTCTAGGGTTATGTCCTAGAAATGGCTGCATATCTACGGAAAATGGTAACCTCAAAATCATTTAAGACTCCATAAAAGTTATGGATGGGAGGATTCCTAATCTTAAGTATGTTAAGATAAGGGGTTGTCCAACTTATGTGAAAAGGTTTCAAAGGATAAGCTTGGGACAAGATTTGACAAGTACAATTTGTGGGACATCCTAAAGTAAGTTTAGGGTATATGTTCTATAATCCTACTTAGCAAAAGGTGTTTGTTGCGAAACACGCTGCCTTCTAAGATAAATGTGTTTATTATTGAAGGGGCTAGTGGGAGGATAATAGATCTTGAAAAGTTCAAGAACCACAAAACACTATAAGTCAAATAAGCGGAACCTATAGATAGACCTGTTGTACCACAACCGAATCGTAAATCTGGAATAGTAACGAAGATACCTAGGAGGTATGGATTCATCATAGATGATGATGATGAGGTACACATCATAGAAGATGATGATCCAGTTACATACGATGAGGTAAGTGTTGTAGACACTCAGAGAAATGGATTGAAGCAAGTTTCTCAAATATGGAACATTCGTTTTAATGAGGCAATCAAAAGAGTTTGATTTTATCAAAAATAAGAATGAACCTAGTGTGTACAAAAGGGTCAGTGGGAGCATCGTGACATTCTTAGTACTATATGTTGATATACTACGGATGAGGAATAACTTATCAATGCTACAATCAGAAAAGATAAAGTTGTCTAAACATTCCTCCATGAATGGTTTGGAAGAGTATATTAATTGGGGATATAAATCAATATAGATAGATTTAAAAGGATGCTCGACTTAACCCAAGGAACGTATATTCATTTGATGCTAAAGTCGTTTAGCATGGCAAACTCCAAGAGATGTCTCATGTTGATGAGCCGTGGAGTGTATCTCTTTAATAGTCCCCACGGACTCCTCGAAAGAGAGGTCGCATGAGTAACAATCATACGTATGCAATGAAATGTCACGAGACCCGATGTTGATCGGTCATATTATGGAGAAGTTCACTATGAGTCGGTGAAAAACATCTTAAAGTGCTTAACCCAAGCACTAAGGATGTGATCATATTCATGGTGGGTCTTAATTAAAACTAGAGGGCTTAACGCACTCAAGTTTTTCGCATGCACCAAGACGACAAAAAAATCCACTTTAAGGTAAAGGGTTACCTTGAACAGTGGTGCAGTGAATTGGAAAGGTTCCAAACAGCAAATAGTTGCTAGTTTAGTGATAAAGACAAAGTAAATAGCTATAAATGAAGCTGCAAGTTGATTGTTTGGATTAAAAGTTCATTATAGAACTAGGAATAGTTCCTAAGTCTCATCTTAGATCTAACCATGTGTTGTGGCACTTTCATTTGATTATTAGAATCATTGAAAGATGGGAAATCACTATAGAGATAGTGGACTCTCATGAACAACATTACATATCCATTAATTAAAGCTTATCCAAAGAGACAGGATAATCGTCACTTAGAGAAGAAGAAGAGTATGAGTTACCATGACGATTGGCTTTAGTGCAAGTGGGAGATTGAAAGTAGTATGCACACAAGCCAATCATGTTTGATGATAAAGCATATACTTTGTAACAATCTTATTCATTTATTAATAAAAGTATTAATTTATTAAAGGCTTTTAATTATCTACATGATCTTTGTTTTATTATATGTGATAAACCCATAGTTTTAAGCAATGCTTTTAGAATAATGATGATGATCATTTTAATGAAATCTAAATTCTTTGAAAGCTTAAAACTAAAATAGTTCCCAATCGTTGGATTACTAAATTGGGGATTAGTGAATCCGGATAGATTGGTACATCGTTGCTTGCTCATTGGATGAGGATGATTGATCTCATGATCATTTGTGTGGAGACACTAAAGCAAGTATGTAGGTGCTTATTAGAGAATAAGTTCACTTGAACGTGGCTCGCTAAGGAATACCTAATGGAGTTTTATTTGCTGTCAATAGGAATTCTGTAGTGATAGTAGTACAAGTGATCCTTGGACTTGAGATCATCATAGTATCTTGTGTATGATGAGTTATACTTTGACTTATTCCTTAAGACCCTTAGGGTATATCAAAGGGTATGCTTGGGTATAATAAGTTGTACATGGAGATAATGTATGATCAATAAAGAATCTACCACTTCTAATAAAAGAAGAGAAATGTCCTATGTGATTCGATAAATGACAACCCAAAGAGTCCTTGGCGGGCGAGAATGAAATTAGAAAGGAGTTTCTAATTTGCATTATTTGAGTTATGTGCATTTAAGGATCGAAATACATATAATTAAATAAAATAAGACTTGACAGTAATTCCATGTCTTATATTTAATTGGGACATTGTATGGTGGAAGGATTGAATTGTACGGTAACTATTTACTCAAAGGTTCTTTTATGATTAATGTTGAAATCTATATTATTTGGAAAGTCGTTGATTGCTAGGGAGGCTTATCCCTATTGTAGAATAAATATTATTTATTTAAATAAATTAATTATTTAATTTATTTATTTAAATAAGATTAGAATTGTTCTAATTGATTTATTCACAACTGGTTTAATATGGAGAACCTAAAGGGTCACACCATAAAAGGAAGAATAATTATTTAAGAAGTTAATGGCATAATCGTAATAATATGTTATGTATATTTAATTTAATCTATGGTGATAGAATAAATTAAATAGCTTAATATTTATTATTTAATATTTTAGAAATATTAAATATAAATTAATAAGAGGAGTCTTATTAATATTATTACAATTATTATTATTTTAATTTCTAAAAGAGTTTAGGAATTAATTTAATATAAGTACTCTCATTTATTCCTAATTGGATTAGGAAGGAAAATTAGTTAAAGGAGTTTAATTAATTATCCCTAATAAGATTAGGGAGCTTAATTAATTAAAACCCAATTCCTTAATTGTTAAGGTGGGTTGCTCACATCTATAAATAAGAGGAGTCTTATTATGGGTGATGGGGGTTGTTGACTTTTACAACATACGATATAATTCCAATTTGTTGGAGAGTACGTTCTTTTCTATAGAGATAGGAAAAACTAGGGTTTGAGCCAATACCCCTTCTTCTTGAATTCTTATTATTCCTTGGTGGATCACCTCTAGAGGCCAAACATATGGGTGGCTAACGTTGATCAAAGGAAGGAACCAAACCCGGTGGATTCAAGTTGAACGCGAAAGGATTTGGAGGTGAACTTGTACCTGAGGAAGCTCGATCTTCAAGGGTATGATTCTTATTCGTTATCTTTTTCGTTTAATTAATAATTATGCATAAAGGGTGATCCGGGTATATGGTTTGTAAATTTTTTAAACTATGATTTTACACGTTTCCGCTAATTTATGCAATTTGATTGCGTTTTTGAATATTAAAAACCTAACAATCCATTTAAGAGTCGAAATACATATAATTAAATAAAATAAGACTTGACAGTAATTTCATGTCTAATATTTAATTGGGACATTGTATGGTGGAAGGATTGAATTGTACGGTAACTATTTATTCAAAGGTTCTTTTATGATTAATGTTGAAATCTATATTATCTAGAAAGTCGTTGATCGCTAGGGAGGCTTATCCCTATTGTAGAATAAATATTATTAATTTAAATAAATTAATATTTTAATTTATTTATTTAAATAAGATTAGAATTGTTCTAATTGATTTATTCACAACCGGTTTAATTTGGAGAACCTAAAGGGTCACACCATAAAAGGAAAAATAATTATTTAAGAAGTTAATGGTATAATCGTAATAATAAGTTAAGTATATTTAATTTAATCTATGGTGATAGAATAAATTAAATAGCTTAATATTATTATTTAATATTTTGGAAATATTAAATATAAATTAATAAGAGGAGTCTTAATATTATTATTACTATTATTATTATTTAATTCCTAAAGGAGTTTGGGAATTAATTAATAAAAGTACTCTCATATATTCTAATTAGATTAGGAGGCTAATTATTTAAAAGAGTTTAATTAATTTTCTCTAATAATATTAGGGAGTTTAATTAATTAAGAGAATTTAATTAATTAAAATAAAACACAATTCCTTAATTGTTAAGGAGGGTTTCCTATATCTATAAATAAGAGGAGTCTTATTATGGGTGAAGGTGTTAGAGTTGTTATTGGCTTTTTGACAACATACGTAATTCCAATAGTTGGGAGAGTACACTCCTTTTCTATGAGAGATAGAAAATTAGGGTTTTGCCAAATACACATCTTCTTGAATCTTTATTCTTTCTTGGTGGATCACCTCTAGAGGCCAAACACTTGGGTGGCTAATGTTGATCAAAGGAATGAACCAAACCCAATGGATTCAAGTTGAACGCGAAAAAGAGTCAAGGGTATGATTCTTGTCCTTCATATTTTCGTTTAATTAATAATTGTGCATAAAGGGTGATCCGGGTATATGGTTTGTAAAATTTTAAAACTCTTGTTTATCACGTTTCCGCTTATTTTGTGCAATTTGATTGCGTTCATGAATATTACAAACATAACACGATCATCATTGGTGAAGTACCAAAGGTGAACATCATTAACGGTTTAGTTATTACCTTCTTGCGTTCTTCGTTTAATTCTCATTAAACCTTACTAAATCTTCTAACATTATCTCCTTATAAGTGATTTAGGGTCAGCTTGATTATGTACATTAAGTACCTTTCATGTCTTACTTTAGGTCTACATTCAAATGGAACAAAAACCTAACTTAGTCAACATTTTCACACTGTCGGCGCTGCGGCGCGACATCCTTACATTACAATGGCGTTGCGGCGTCATTCTTCAGGGGTTTTACCTGGACTCGGCGCTGCGGCGCGAGTCCATGCACTAATTCTCGCGCAGCAACGCGAGTCTCAAGACTTTTTTATTTTCTCTCAGCCATACTTGGCGCCACGGCGTGACATATTTACATTGGGTTGGCGCTACGGCGCCGCCGCTATGCACCAGTTGGCCAAGACAATTTTCTTTTCTAACGAAACTCTAGGCTTCCTAATTTGTTTGTTTTACCTCCGAATTGACCCATTCGAAAGCCTACAACTCACAAATTACATCCTTTATGTGTTTATATAAGAATTTTACACTTTCAAATCCGTTAACTTGGAATTCACCTTTGAGTTCATTTTTGAGCGTTCGTTTAACGTTTTCGACCGTTCAATACTCATTTTCTTCGTTCTAAGTCGGAATTCGACGATTCTTGCGCCAACGACTCTTAATTACCTTATCTCACGTGTTGACATTGGAAACCAACATTTTCAAGTCGTACGACAACTTTTGACCTTTAATCCAGAATTTCTACGTTTTCGACGTTTAATGTCTATTTTCGCAAAATTCGTTATAACTTCATTACTCATGTTCTATAAGCCAAATCAAATGGAACACTCCATTGATTCATTATCTACATCCTAACCAATCAAGATGCACATACCTTATCTATGATGGTTTTCAGTTTGTCCATCAACAATAATATTAACATTCAATGATTTCTACGGTTTGAACTTACGTAAACATTTACGATTTCCATTCGATCATAACTTATCAATGTTTTCATTATTAATATTCATCCTTATTCATCCTCACTAATCATGCTCCACCAAGCTATGATTCTCTACGAGAAAGAAATCAAAAAAGATGAAGATTAATGATTACGCACTGTTAGTTCCTAGTTGGCACAATAGTTATCTAGAAGGGGGTTGAATAGATATTTAAAAATCTTTTCGTTTTAAACTTGTTCTTTGATAATGATTAAAACTTAGCGGAATAAATGTTTGTTTTAATCTTCTTTACCAAGCAATGGAGTAATGAGGGTGAGGCGAGTTATGGCGATTATAACAGAGATATAGCGATTTATGATATGAATGTAAATGACACGATCATTTTAAGTGGTTCGAGCACTTAAAGCTCCTAGTCCACTCCTCTACTCAACGAGTAGGATATCCACTAAGGATGTCGGTTACAATTTCTGAATCACACAGATTCCTTCTAGACTAGCAGTCTAGGAACTTCTTAGTTCCCTCTTAAACTCTTCAAGTTCAGCAGACTTGACTTTCTTATAGTTCACTACGAACTCTTCAAGTCCAGCAGACTTGGTACTCTTCTTCAGTTGGTTAATAATGTTGTGTTCTTGATGGTTGCTACTCAGTTGTTGTGTAAGCACTTGTTCTAAAGAACTGAGTAGCTGAGCAAGCTTTGCAATATCTCAGATCGTAGAGTTAAGCTTGAGAGAGATGTTCATGTTGTTTGTTCAATGCTTGCTTAGTTCTCTCTCATCTGTCTGATTTGTATATATGTGATCTTGAAAATTATCCGTTGGATCAATTCGTTGAGACATTAAATGCATTTGACTTTTCTGATCTTTGATGGACACATTTATGCACATCTTCTGAAACTGCATTCTGGCCCACTGACACAGCAGACTGCTTTCTCACCAACCACCTTAAAAGGTGTTTTGTCCCTCTTATCCATGGTACTATCCTTAGCTTCTTCAATATGCTTCTTTGTTGTATACTAAGGATATTTCATATACTCTGGGACTGATGAGTACTGCAGCATCTAGAATCCATTCTCCATATGTTGAAATCTACCTTTACACAAATCATGAGGCTCGACGTTTTCTGACATGAGACAGATGATGCTCTACGATTCGGATCATGATACTCTACGATTCAGATCGTAGTGACTTGTTGTCTTGGTGCTTGATCTGATGTTATCAGTTAGAGAGCACTATGATTTCTCTTAAACCCTTGTACACTACGATATTTTCTTGCTCATGTTATTACTCTACGTTTCTGAGAGCACACTATGATTGTTGACTTGTAAACTCCACGTTTCCTTCAGCACACCACGATCGTTGTGTTTGCTCGGCAAACGTTGGGACCACTCTACGATTTTCGAAGAGTCCCTTCAAGCCAGGCACACACTTCAATCTGTTAAGCTCTACGTTTCTGCCTTGACTTCTGCAATGTTGATTAGATGATACACTACGATTTCTTCGAACCCTATCTATTACATCTCAAGATCAACCTAACAGCTTTAATCTTTCTATCTACACATTTTATTACAGAATGATACACGTTAAGATCTTAGATCAACCTAACAAATTTGATCTATCACTAAGTCCTTGTACATATCTTACTTGGAAGGACTTTACAAATAATCATGAGCATATACATTAAAACATCAAATCATAATATGCATTCTCCCAACAATCTCCCCCTATTTGATGTTGACATAACAAAGGAGATTTGATGTCATGATTATTAGTGACTAGATGCATTTGCAGGAAATTTAAACATGACTTAGTATTTCAGTGAGCAGCTAAAATTTCTAGAGAATAAGCATGAATTTATTGATGAACAAGAGATATTACATTTTAGCATTACATCAATAGGAAATTAAAATTTCAACTTATATTTATTTCTTTAACTTCTTTCATGGAGGGTTTAGAAACTCCTCAGCTCTTCTCTTTCTGCAAGCTTCCTCGTTTCTGGCTAACTCTTCCAACTCGCTTGGGCTTAGTCTTGGATTTTCCTCATGCCTGTATATAAATGCATGATCTCCAGTTGGCATTCTTATGTGTACAGTAGACACATCTTGTGAGCTGGGAGTTGACTCCTGACGGCTTAATGGTATAGCCATTACAATTCCCTGTTGATCAGATCGTTGAGTCTGACGGTGGAATTATCTTGCAGGAGGGCTTCATGATGCTTGAGCTTGATATTGTCCTCTTCCCCTTTCTTGATTTCCATGATCTCCTCTGCCTCTGCCTTGATCTCCCTGTCCTCCCTTAACTCCTTTCCCTTTATTCTCCCCCTTTATGTCAGCATCAAGGGTTCAAATATCTGCAGACATGCGAATAACACCTTGGACAAGCTCGTTCAGTTGGCTTTGTGTCTGAGCAATGTCCTCTCTACTTTCCTTGATCTGTTGGTCAGATCTTGCTTCTTTATTTCGGAGGGCTGTTAGAACCATTTCATTCTGTTTTTTTTGATTGACATAAGATTTCTAGAAGTCGTAGACAGAAGCTTTCAAGTTGATGATATTCTCCAGCATAAGCTTATGTTGAGTGTCTTGATGTTTCTGCATTTCAAGAACAACCTCTCTTTGCTTGGCAGCTATCTGGAAGTGAATCTCATCTCTGTCCTTCATACTCTTAAGAATTTCTTGGATAATTTCCCTCAGCTTCTTTATAAGCTTCGGTGTTCATAGTGCGGAAAATTATTTGTTCTTTGTAATCATTTGATTCAAATAGGATATGGATGAGATCGGAGTGAGATTCTAGACTGTCTTCTATATTCTTGACCATGTTCTTGGTTGCTTCCTTGGTGGGTAGGTTTGGGAGAGTATCATTGGTTTGAGGATTGTTGGTTGGCGGGGTTGTTTACTGGGATTGATCTTGCAAGTTGTAAAGAGCAAGATCAAGACTAAAGTAGTCATTTGATGAGGAGGATGGTATATCAGATGGAGGGGCTTGGGTTTAGATGTCTGAGATAGGTGAATCTACGATTTTGATGTGGGACCCTACGATGTGGTTGGAGTCTGGAATCGTAGAGGTGGTGATTTATGGGAGCAAAGTAAAGTTGACTTCATTTGGTTCTTGATTCTGAAATTTTGGGATTACATGGCTGGAAATTGATTGAGTGGGTGAAGAATCACTTCCAACCATCGAGGAAATTCATAGAATTGACTGAATGAAGATGATGGTAGGTGATTAACTTTGAAGAGATCATGGATAGTCAGTACCTCAAGTTTATCCTTGGATGAAGAACGGTTAGTAAGCAGCTTCTTGGCAAAGATGACTTTCCGTGGAAATCCATGAGCCAGAACTGGGATGGCCGGATACTCTTTAAAGCTCCAGAACATGTGATCTCATGAGTTCAGGATTTGAGCTTGATGGTATGCAATCATAGGTAGGTAGGAAAACATTTGAGTGTACAGATAGCTCCTATATCCATCTTTCCCCACACCAGTGATTACAAGCTCATCATCATCATCATCATCATCTTCTTCCTCTTCTTTGTTCTCTTTTGAAGATTCCATTATCTCAATGGTCTTTGGATGGTCTGGCACTGTTTCAACTTTATTTTGGGTAGGGACCTCATCTTCTGTCATGTGGATATCATGAGGCTCCCCCTCAGCATGATCATCTTCTTGTAGGTTCAGAAAATCCCCCTTAGTTGGAACATTTTCTTGAGAGTGCAGAAACTCGCCCTCAGCTGGAACATCTTCTTGAGCTGCAGACTTCTCCCCCTCAGCCGGTGTATTCCCTATCATGAGAATTTCAGGGGTCTCCCCCTCAGCTGGAGCACTGTCCTCTTTATTTGCTTGGGACAGTTCTTCTTCTGCAGCCACACTCATGGCTTCCTTTTTCAGCACCTTTTCATTTTCAAGAATGTACTTCTTGACCAGCTTTCTCCTTGATTTGCTGGATTTAGCCACAACTTCAGAATTCTCTTGAGTCTTAGCTTTGTCTTGTTGAACAACTACTATACTTGAAGCAACTACCTCCTTTTCTGCCACACTTGGTCTTGTCTCAGTGAGCAGCAGAGACTCTACGATAGAGGTGACTGATGGTCTTTTGGACTTATGTCCAACTTTGTTCTTCTTTAGGATCTGTGATATGGTGGCTTTATCCTCATCAGCTTCATCTTGTTGTTGCTTCCTTCTCAGTAATCTCAGACTCTCTATATCAGAGGACTCTATTGGAATATCAATTGTAGATCCTTGAGGCTCTTCTATCTGTCTAGCCCTTAGCTTCCTCTTGCCCTTGCTTTTTCTGGAAAAGGTAGAGGGTTCTCCCTTGTCGAATTCTCCTTCTTCTTAAACTTCCCTGATAATAGACATGTCCCCTAGAAAGACTGTGTCCTTTAGTTCCCCAGTTCTTCCACTGGACTCTTTCATCATTTGCACATGCTCAACAGGGTTTCTCTTCCAGTTTTCAAACAACTGATAGGTCATTCTTCGATTTGGGTTGATGGCTTCTCCCTCTTCATCCCCAATTTTGTTAGCAAGTGCAGATTGCAGAATGATACTTATGAAACGCCCATACAATATCTTTAGAGGGCTTTTTGATTTCTTCAAGTTGACGATCCACTTGAGTAATATAGCTCCATAGTTGAGCTGTATGTCATAAAACATTGCCGTCATAAGCTTAAGTTGAGCTTCATTCACCGAGTCATGACCTGAGCTCTTGCAGCATATGCATTTTCCAATAATGTCAGCCAAGAACTCGTACCTTTGTGGGAACTCCTTCTTTTTGTATCCTTTTACAGAGGGCTTTTTCTTGTGATGCATTTTCCTTAGTCCCTCTTGGAAGTTTATGCTATCTAAGAATGAGTGCCCTTCATTATTGAAACCTAGGGCCAGATTGAAGTCCACTTCCCTTAGTCTCATTTCTACTCCCTTTACTCGTGTAGTGATGGTTTTGTGTTCGAACGCACCATTCTTATAGAACTCCTTCACTAGCTTGGGATAGATAAGTGAATCGGTGCTCAACGCCTCTTCGAGACCTACCTTCTTCAGTAGTGCTAGGGTCTTATAAAATTTTGGTGGAGCAATTTTGAACTCGTCAAAGTAGAGTCTATAACCTGAAACCACATTGGAAGCAGCCATTGATTCTGTAGTTGGAGGTGCGATATGGCTGAGCTTTTTGCTGATTTAGGGTTTTGCTTTGAGAGAGAGAGAGAGAGAGGATGAGAGAGATAATCTTTTGAACTTCAGATTTCAAAAACACGATTTCAATTTGTACTTGTAACTTCCCTCTCTCTATTTCACTTAGTGGGACAAGTGTCTCCTTTTACTTGGTTCTACTATTTTGACTGTGTAGGAATGTACTGATTAGCCCTTTGTGTCTTCAGAGCTGAGGTGTCCTTAGGAGGAATACGATCCTTGAGATAGTCTTATGTTCGTTGAGTCTGTCCTACGATTGTCGAGTCTGTCCTACGATCGTCGAGTCTATCCTACGATCATCGAGTTTGTCCTACGATCGTCGACTCTGATCAGCATTCGTTGAGTCTGTCCTACGATTGTCGAGTCTGTCCGAATCGTTGTGATGAGTTTTTGATAAAGCATTCTTTTAAGGCAGCTCAGGAAGGGCCAACCTCTTGGAGAGATTCAAGGGTTAGGTTTGTTCCTGAGGCGCCTCTTAGAGAGATTGCTATGTTATGAATCTTGTCATCATAGAATACATTTTTGCTTGGTGGATGAGGCTTGTGTCATCGTTAAGTCTGCACTACGATAGTTAAGTCTTTGCTACGATCGTTGAGGTAGTTTTCTTTTCAGCTCTATGATCATGAGATTTCCTTGATCATGTCTACGATTTTGAGTTCAGCCTTTGTATCTGTCATGGTTAGCACAATCTAGAGCATATATTTCATGGTTGTAGATTTAGTATACCTAGCTCACTTATTAACTTATTAAATCTGGATTCATCTAGTGGTTTTTTAAAAACATCAGCAAGTTAATTTTTAGTAGGGATATATTGTAAAGATATAGTTCCATTTTGCACAAGATCCATAATGAAGTGATACCTTATTTCTATATGCTTGGTCCTAGAATGCATAACAGGATTATGTGTTATTGCTATGGCACTTGTGTTATCACAGTGTATGGGTATAGACTTGAAATCAAACCCATAGTCAGCTAGCTGGTTTCTCATCCATAGGATCTGAGCACAGCAGCTGCCAATAGCAATATATTCATCTTCTTCAGTTGAAGTAGACACTGAGTTTTGCTTTTTGCTAAACCAGGACACAAGTCTGTTTCCTAGAAGTTGACAAGTGCCACTGGTACTCTTTCTATCTATTTTGCATCCTACAAAATCAACATCTGTGTATCCTATTAGTTCAAATGAGGATTCCTTGGGGTACCACAGCCCCAAGTAGGGTGTACCCTTGAGATACCTGAAGATCCTCTTTACAGCAGACAAATGTGACTCTTTAGGGTTAGCCTGAAATCTTGCACATATGCATGTTGCAAACATTATGTCAGTCTCTTTGGCGATTAGGTATAAAGAGAGCTATCATACCTCTGTGTTGAGTGATATCAATACTTTTACCTTTCTCATCCTTGTCGAAGCTTGGTTGCGGGAGCAATTGGTGTTTTTTTTTCATGGGAGAGGTGATTCCATGCCATACTTCTTCGGTATGTCTTTGATGTACTTGGCTTGGTTTATGAAAGTTCCTTCTTCAGTCTGTTTTACTTGCAGTCCAAGGAAGAAGTTCAGCTCACCCATCATGCTCATTTCAAACTTGTTCTGCATTAGCTTATAAAATCTCTTATATAACTTTTCGTCAGTAGAACCAAAGATAATGTCATCAACATAGATTTGAACTAGTAAGACTTTGTCTTTATGCTTTCTAAGAAACAGTGTGGTATCTACTCTACCTCTAGTGAACCCATTTTCGATTAAGAAGTTAGTCGGTGTTTCATACCATGCTCTTGGTGCTTGTTTAAGACCATATAAAGCTTTATCTATTCTATAGACATAATTGGAAAGTGATGGATTGATGAAACCTGGATGTTGTTCTACATAGACTTCTTCTTGGAGTTCTCCATTTAGAAATGCACTCTTGACATCCATCTGGAAGACTTTGAACTTCATGTGGGCAGCAAAGGCAAGAAAGATTTTGATGGCTTCTAGTCTGGCAACAGGTGCAAATGTCTCATCGTAGTCGATACCTTCTTCTTGAGAATAGCCCTTTGCCACTAATCTTGCCTTGTTTCTGGTTATGACCCCATCTTCATCCATTTTGTTTCTGAAGACCCACTTAGTTCCTATCACAAGATGACTCTTTGGTCTTGGTACCAATCTCAATACCTTACTTTGTTCAAATTGGTTGAGCTCTTCCTGCATTGCTTCTATCCAGCGGGAGTCTTCCATAGCATGCTCTATCTTCTTTGGCTCTATTTGTGATAGGAAGCTTAGATAAAAACATTCATTCTGAGTAGCAGCTCTTGTTTTGACTCTGGCATTCGAATCTCCAATGATTAGATCCTGAGTGTGAACTCTTGACCATCTGTTACCGATTGGGAGATCTGTCCTGATGCCTTCATGTCTTAAATCTTCATGGTCTATCTCTTCTTCTTGGAGTGGAGTCTCGCTGTCTTGCATAGACCTCTCTACGATCACATTCTCATGCTCTACGATTTCACTATCTAGCACTACGATCGTAGTGTTGAGCTCGACGAATTCATTAGTAGTGTCTGCAATATCGGTCGTAGTGTCTTGAGGCACTGTTTTGTCTAAGTCAGTTTCATCAAAGATGATGTGTATTGAGACTTCAACATTTAGTGTCTTCTTGTTGAACACCTTGTAATCCTTGCTCTCTGTGGCATATCCAAGAAAGATCCTTTAAATGCGACTTGGGCTTTGAATTTTGTCGAATCTTTGCTTTCCATTGTTATGAATGTAGCATGCACAACCAAAGACATGGAAATAGCTGACACTTGGCTTTCTTCCTTTCCATAGCTCGTAGGGCATCTTCTTGATCGTAGAGTTTATGAGTGATCTATTCTGCGTGTAGCATGCAATGTTGATAACCGCCGAAGTATTTAGGCGGATGAAATTGCGACTAGTAGAGTTCTTCCAGCCTCAATCAAGGTTTTGTTCTTCCTTTCAGCTACTCCATTTTGTTGGGGAGTTCGAGGAGCTGAGAAGTTGTGTCTAATCCCATTGTCTGTGCAGAACTGATCCATTTCTGAGAAATCGAATTCTCTGCCATGATCACTCTGTATGGCCTTGATTTTCTCTCCTTTCTCGTTCAACACCAGTCTGAACATCTTGATTAATTCAGAGCTTGTTTCTTCCTTTGAAGTTAGGAAGAATACCCATTTGAATCTGGTGTAGTCGTCGACTATGACTAGAGAGTATCTTTTTCCTCCAAGACTAGTTGTTGGGATTGGCCCAAAGAGATCTAAGTAAAGCAACTGCAGTGGCTTGTCAATAGAGTTGGCAGTCTTGCTCTTGAATGAGCTTCTGGTTTGCTTTCCAAGTTGCCAGGCATTGCATGGCCTTTCCTTCACGAAGTTGAACTTGGGTAGGCCAGCTACTAGGTCTTTTGATGCCAGTTTGGACATGCTTTTGAAGTTTAAGTGAGACAACCGTCTATGCCATAGCCAGCTCATTTCTTCAGATGCTTTTGCCAGAAAACATATTGTCTCATCTGAGCTTAGTTGACCAAGATCCACTGTGTAGACATTTCCTTCTCTTGTCCTGGTTACCTTTACAACAGATGTCTTCAAATCTCTGACTTGACATTGGTTATTGAGGAATGTCACTTGATGACCCTTGTCACAGAGTTGGCTGATACTTAGAAGGTTGTGTTAAAGACCTTCCACATAGGCTACTTTGCTGAAAGATACTGCACCATTGCCAGCAGAGCCATATCCTCTTGTCTTGCCTGAGTCGTTATCTCCAAAGATGACTGAGGGACCCTCCTTTTCTATGTAGTTAGATAATAGAGCTTTGTTCCCTGTCATATGCCTCGAGCATCCACTGTCCAGATACCATGTTGAGGTCGTGGAGTTCTTTTCCTGTCAACACATTTGAACCTTCATTTTGGTACCCATATTTTCGTGGGTCCTTCATTGTTAGTGCCTTTGGGGACCTAAATTTGTCTAATCTTGGGTCTCACATGCATGGAGTTATAATAACATTTTGTAGCCCTATGACCGTATTTATTTCATATGAAACATCTATTATGATGCATACCTGTGCTTGCATGATGATTCATCTTCCACTTGGACTCGTATGGTTCTTTAGTTAACCTTTTGTTAAACTAATTCTCTTTCTTCCACGTGTCCTTAGGTTTCATAAACAATGATGAGTGTGCCTTACCTCTACTGTACCTTCCCAGTTGATTCATAGAGTTGGTCTTGCTTGACTCTACGATTCTTTGAGGTTGGTGAGTAGAGATTGGCTTACTCTTCTCCTTTATGAAGCCTAGGCCAGCGTGAGATCCTTTACTTCTCTGAGTATAACTAGAAACAGTAGAGCAAGGTTGAATTGGCTTTTCCAACTGTGAGGATTTCACAAAGGCAATGCCTCTACCAAAACTTGAGGCATTACTAGTGCTAGTTTCCATTGTCTTTTCCACACAAGGCTCTTAGATGAATTCCCCAAAGCCTAGACCTGTTCTATCGAATGTGCTTCTCTGACTAGAGAACAAGGAGTCCATGGACGATGAGGATTTGTTCCATGCAGAGATAGTCTTCTATAAATCCTCAACTTTAGAGGTTAGAATAGACTCTCTTTGTGCATTGAGTGTGTTTGTCTATTTTAAAGTTTCATTCTCAGCCTCAAGCTTGGAAAGAAGATTAGTACTTAGAAGGGTTGTTTCAAGCTCTTCTTAAACTTTCTTCTTCTCCTCTTGAAGAAGTGAATGATCTTTAGACAAGATTCTGAACCACTTCATGTATTGATGTAGATCAGTGGTTATGCCATGCAATGTAGTTCTTAAGTCATTCATGTCTACATCAGGTGAGTTAAAATCAAATACCTCGTCAAGACTTACATTATGTATGTTGAGGCTTTGTTTGTCCTTTGCATGTTTGGCCATTAAGCACAGATTTGCCATTTGTGGTTCTTCTTCATCTCCGGAGTCAGCATTTGAGTCATTATCTGAATCACTCCACAATCCTCCAGCTACCAAGCCTTTGTCTCTTTTCTGAGGCCTCTTGTTTCCTTTGTATTCCATCTTTGCATGTGTTTTCTTCTTTAGTTCTTCTTTGATAGGTTTGTTGTAGTTGGCGATGAAGTGGCCAGGCTTTTTGCAGTTGTAGCATAGGTCATTCATTTGCTCCTGACTGCTATAATTGCTGACCTTCTTTGGTTTGCTGATTCTGCCTTGTCGCATGAACCTTCTTAGTCTCATTACCAGCATAGCAAAGTCATCATCATCGTTTTCATCATCATCAGAGTCAATCTCAGTGTTGACCTTTGATACACTTTCAGTTGCCTTGAGAGCAACACCCTTATCCATCCTTCTTCCTTCTGATAAGGTTTCAGCACGTTGGGTCAGCTCCAGTTCGTATGTCAGGAGATTGCCATATAGTTGTTGAACTGTCATCTCGTTGAGATTCTTTGACTCTCTTATTGCAGTGGTCTTGGCATCCCACCTACTTGGTAGGGCTCTCATGAACTTTATGGTCAGATCTTTAGTAGGATAGACCTTTCCATATGCTCGTAGAGAGTTGAGCAGGACATTGAATCTTTCATAGGTGGCAGTTACATTTTCTCCTTGCACATGAGCGAACATTTCGTATTGCTGTGTTAGAAGAGACTGTTTGTTCTCTCTAACTTCTTCAGTTCCATCGTGTATGATCAGCAGTGCTTCCCAAACTTCCTTATCTGTTTTGTTGTTTACAACATTTTCAAACAGATCATCCTCTAAGGATTGGAACAGGATGTTCTTAGCCTTCTTATCAAGTTGGACAGCTTTCTTCTCTGTGTCTGTCCATTCTTCTTTAACTTTGAGCCGAACTCTGTTTGGATCGTCATTTGTTGGTGCAAGCTTTGTTGGTATTTAAGGCCTTGAACGGTCTCAAATAGATCTTCATCTATTGAGTCCATGTATGCTTGCATCCTGACTTTCCAGTTAGCAAATTTATCCTTGTTGCACATTGGTGGATTGCTGCCTCCCCCGGTCCTGGATTCTCTTGGTACGAGTACCATTGGATCTACTAAAGCTTGTAAGCTATAAAATAGAACTTTCTCTAATACCAAATGTTAGTTCCTAGTTAGCACAATAGTTATCTAGAAGGAGGGTTGAATAGATATTTAAAAATCTTTTTGTTTTAAACTTGTTCTTTGATAATGACTAAAACTTAACGGAATAAATGTTTGTTTTAATCTTCTTTACCAAGCAATGGAGTAATGAGGGTGAGGCAGTTATGGCAGTTATAACAGATATAGTAGTTATGATATGAATGTAAAGGACACGGTCATTTTTAAGTGGTTCAGAGCACTTAAAGCTCCTAGTCCACTCTTCTACTCAACGAGTAGGATATCCACTAAGGATGTCTATTACAACTTCTGAATCACACGGATTCCTTCTAGACTAGCAGTCTAGGAACTTCTTAGTTCACTCTTGAATTCTTCAAGTCCAGCAGACTTGGCTTTCTTATAGTTCACTACGAACTCTTTAAGTCCAGCAGACTTGGTACTCTTCTTAAGTTGGTTGATAATGTTGTGTTCTTGATGGTTGCTACTCAGTTGCTGTGTAAGAACTTGTTTTAAAGAACTAAGTAGCTGAGCAAGCTTTGCAATATCTCAGATCGTAGAGTTGAGCTTGAGAGAGATGTTCACGTTGTTTGTTCAATGCTTGCTTAGTTCTCTCTCATCTGTCTGATCTGCATATATGTGATTTTGAAAACTATCCATTGGATCAATCCGTTGAGACATTAAATGCATTTGACTTTTTTGATCTTTGATAGAGACATTTCTGCACATCTTCCGAAATCGCATTACGGCACCGACATAGCGTGATCGCTTTTCTCACCAACCACCTGAAAAGGTTTTTTGTCCCTCTTATCCATGGTACTATCCTTAGCTTCTTTAATACGCTTCTTTGTTGCATACTAAGGATATTTTATATACTCTGGGACTGATGAGTACATCAGCATCTAGAATTCATTCCTCATATGTTGAAATCTTCCTTTACACAAATCATGAGGCTCGACATTTTCTGACATGAGACAAATGATGCTCTACGATTCGGATCATGATACCCTACAATTTAAATCGTAGTGACTTGTTGCCATGGTGCTTGATCTGATGCTATCAGTTAGAGAGCACTATGATTTCTCTTAAACCATTGCACACTACGATCTTTTCTTGCTCGTGTTATTACTCTACGCTTCTGAGAGCACACTACGATCGTTGACTTGTAAACTCCACATTTCCTTCAGCACACCACGATCGTTGAGTTTGCTCGGCAAACGTTGGGACCACTCTACGATTTTCGAAGAGTCCCTTCAAGCCAGGAACACACTTCGATCCGTTAAGCTCTACGTTTCTGCCTTGACTTCTGCAATGTTGATCAGATGATACACTACGATTTCTTCGAACCCTATCTATTACATCTCAAGATCAACTTAACAGCTTTGATCTTTCTATCTATACATTTTATTACAGAATGATACACGTTAAGATCTTAGATCAACATAACAAATTTGATCTATCACTAGGTCCTTGTACATATCTTACTTGGAAGGACTTTACAAATAATGACGAGTATATACATTAAAACATCAAATCATAATATGCATTCTTCCAACACGAATTATTACCTTTGTCGTTCTTTGAGTTCTTGACTAAACGTATATGGTTTACTTTGAAGTAGATTGATCACTTGTTTCTAGCTCTTTCTCTCTCTCAATATATGTTGGCTAGTATTTGTAAACTCTCAAATGAATTAACCAAGCTTCTATTTATAGGAATCTCAAAGTGAGGGCATAATGGTCAATAAGCCATTCTGCCTCCTCAATCACCTCCTTACTATTCCAAGCTTAACCATCAAGTATTCTTGGCCTCAACACTTACTTAGCCATCAAGTATACTTGCTAATCACCTAGCTTATCCTTTACTTGCTCATTACTTTAATTACTTGTTAATCACCTAACTTATCTCTTGTTTGCAAATCACATTTACTTAGCCTCCAAGCATAAACACTTTACTTGATCATTAATTAACTTATCCTTTGCTTAGCCACCAAGTACTTTACTTAGCCTTTAAGTCTCTTGCTCACTACACAAATTACTTGGTCATCACACCAAATCCTTGATCACCAAGATTAACTATAATATCAAGGGTTGCTCCATGGGTCACCCTAATCAATTGGATTCTCACTTTGGGCTTTTAGCTTAATTAGCTTATCTCATACTTTGGGCTTTCATTTAACAAACACATGGGCTTGTTCACTAAATCACTTTGGACCTTAACCATTTCTACTGTAAGACCCCAACTTTTTAATGAATAAAATCAAATTTCCTTTATTTATTATTGTGAATAATAAGGTATTAATTTGATATAATACTTTGGTTATGGGTGAAATGTGCAAATTTTCAAAATAAGCAAGTGGTTTATATAATATTCATTGTTGTCGGGGAATATTCGTTTGGTCGTGGAATATTCTTTCTGTCGGGGAATATTCGTACGACGGTGCAGCTATTTGTAGGCCCCATAATGGATAACTGTCGGATGAAGAAAATGACAAGTTTGGGTTGTTATAAATAATGACGTAGTTGTTACTGTTAAGACTGTTGGAATACCCGGTGGTTAAAATACGATGTCTGGCGTGGTTGCATTACAAGATGCACACGCAGTATTGCACAGCGATTGTTTAATTATTGATCCTTACGTAAGAAGGCACTACTCAATAATTGTCACGATGAATTCTTGTTCAATATTTTATTTTATTGATTCAATAATTCTTTGTGTTAATATTTTATATTATTGTTGTTCAATAATTGTCAACGCACGATATCTCCATTATCGGATCAATAATTCATATTTTTGAATAATATTATTAGATATCATTATTGGCATTGTCTAGAAAGTTCTGTCAATGAGAGGTTTGGTCACCTAATTGCGCGCCAGTAAGGAGAAATCCTTATCGGAAAGCCCCCTCTTTCGTGGGAACAGCCTGGTTGTCATAAATGTGATTTTGTAATATTATTTGTGAATAATTATTTATTGATTCATATGATAAGGAAATATTTATTTTATGTGGATATAAATGATGGATTTATTTATGTGGTTATTAATGAAGGAATTAATGCTGAGATGTTTTATCAGTATTTTGTCGGATTGGAAGTATTTAAAAATCATCCGTTGGTGGATTTCTGGTATTTTTCTGTTTGGTATTTGGAAAAACTCAAAGCTACAAAGTTGTAGAGAATTCGATTTAGGTGTGGAATGGACATAAAATTCAGTATTTTTTACGATAAACGGGCTATTTTCTATGAATTACTAAAGTTTTTGATTATTGTTTAAATGATAAAACATTTTGGAAAATTCTAGAATTGGTTGGTGAGAAATGTGCTCAATTGAATTTCAAATGTGGTGGGTGGCAATAGTAGTAGAGTAAAAGCCATCGGTGGCAGTTAGTCTTCTGCATGCGTTCTAAGCATTTTCCTATAAATATGGTGCTTAGTTAGAATTGAAAATCACACCAAAATTCATAAGTTTTCTCTCTTTCTCTCTCTATATTATCAAGCGTATTCTTGTGAGTATTTTGATAATTTGAGTGTTGCTATACGGTGCAAGTTCCTTCAGCACTATATCCAGTATTCCAGCCAGAAGTATTATCTTTTTGAGGTAAGGGGTGTTATATTCTTCTTAAAATGATATTTTCTTCAATATCATTATCTTAGAAATGTTGGTATGAACTTTTTATCAAATTTGGAACTTTTTGTGTCGGGGTTACTATTCACGTATACGGTACTATTCACGTATACGGCACTATTCATGAATACAATACTATTCACCGAAAAATGAAATTTTCTTCTTTTTGTCCAAGTTGTCTATTATGGTTACTACCTTTGATTGTATCCATGTTTTGATCATTATTTTTGAATTTTGCTTCAAAATTGGTTATTTTGAAATATTATTGAACTTGGATAAACTGTAATACGAATCCCTAATATTTGATCTTTTATCTCACTGGATTTGTTTTCGTTAAGATATTTTTCATCATCCTCAGTCCTAAATGATGATATTATTGAATATCTTTGGCCTGTAGTGCAAAGATGAATGATTAACTGATGAATATCTTTGGCTTGTAGTGCAAAGATGAATGATTACCTGATGAATATCTTTGGCCCGAAGTGCAAAGATGAACAGGTGTTGAGATGAACATGACCAACTGGTGATACAAATGAATATCTTTGGCTGTAGTGCAAAGATGAATATTTGATTAAAGATGTATATTGATTGTTGTTACAGGGATAAAATATTGATGATGGACTTTTAAATCTTAGAAGATAGTGGAATTCTTTCTCTACTTGACTCTTCTAATGAATTGATGTTTCCGCTGCTGTTGTTGATCTAAAACTTGTTGTCTATTATATTTATCAGATTATTCCCTGTTGAAGACTAATGATAATTTTTTGTATATTATCTTAGTCATAATATTCTTTACTGAACTAGTTGAGCTCACCCTTTTTCCTTTTTGTTCCATTGTTCTTCTCAGGAGGAGAGAATTTAGCAGGAACTAGCCGGGGTATGGAGTGATGATTCAAGATAGTTGTTTTAGTAGTTCTCAATATTTTGTAAAATAGTGTATCAATAATTGTAATGAGCACTTATTTGAGTGTGAATATTGTCTAGAAGATAATATTTGTATTTAAACTCACAGTATGTGTTGTCGTATTTTGCACGACAATTGTATTATTAAAGTTGTAGTTTGCTTTCTGTACCATGTATTTGGTGACTCAGAATGGGTGTTGTATACCTATTTTGGGGGCGTCACATCTACCATTAGGCTTAACCATTCCTATACTTGGCTTGTATAATTCTTAACACATCCTACAAGTCCAATCCATTTGCTTAAATCCTTATAACGTATAATTTACGTATTAATCTCGTATTCAAACCTGTATACTAATTCATACTATACGTACGACGCCCCCAAAACAGGTATACATCACCCATCTTGAGTCGCCAGATACATGGTACAGAAACAAATATAACTTTAGTAATATAATTGTCGTGCAAAATACGACAACACATATACTATGAGTTTGAATACAAATATTGTATACTAGAGGGTATACAAACTCAAAAGGAGTCCTCATTACAATTATTGATACACTATTTCACAAAAATAGTGAGGACTGCTAAACCACTATCTTGAATCATCACTCCATACCCCGGCTAGTTCCTGCTAAATTCTCTCCTCCTGAGAAGAACAATGGAACAAAAAGGAAAAGGGTGAGCTCAACTAGCCCAGGAAAGAATATTATGACTAAGATAATATACAACAAATTATCATTAGTCTTCAACAGGGAAAATCTGATAAAATATAATAGACAACAAGTTTTAGATCAACAACGCAATGAAAAATAACAATCCATTAGAAGAGTCAAGTAGAGAAACGAAGTTCTACTATCTTCTAAGATTTAAAAGTCCATCATCAATATTTTATCCCCGTAAATAACAATCAATATACATCTTTAATCAAATATTCATCTTTGCACTACAGCCAAAGATATTCATTCAGATCACTAGTCGGTCATGCTCATCTCAACACTGCTCATCTTTGCACTACTAGCCAAAGATATTCATCGCTAATCATTTATCTTTGCACCATACGTGCCAAAGATATTTAGTAATATCATCATTTAGGACCGAGGATGATGAAAAATATTTTAAAGAAAGCGAATCCAAAGGAGATGTATGGACAAATAGTAGGATTCAGATAACGGTTTATCCAAGATCAATAATACTCCATAATAACCAATTTTGAAGCAAAATTCAAGAATAAAGATCAAAACATGGATACAATCAAAGATAGTAACCATAATAGACATCTTGACAAAAAGAAGACAATTTTATTTTTCATGAATAGTGTCGATTCGTGAATAAAGTCGATACGTGAATAAGAACCCCGACACAAAAAGTTCCATATTTGATAAAAGTTCAGATCAATACTTCTAAGATAATGATATTGAAGAAATAATATCATATATGAAGAAAATAACATCCTTACCTCAAAATAATCGTATTTCGATCAATTTCGATATATAGTATTGATAAAAACTTTGTCTTCAAAAATATAAACTCACAAAGTATCTAAATACTCACAAAATACGCCGATAATATAGAGAGAGAAAGAGAGAAAGCTTATGTTTCGGTATGATTTTCAATTCTAACTTAGCCTCTATTTATAGGAAAGTGTTAACACAGCAAGTCGACTTAACTCGCAACCCGATGGCTTTACTCACTACTATTCTCACCCACCACATTTGAATAAAAATCTCAAAGACATTTTTTCAAAGAACCAAAAGTGGGGCCCACCAATTCTAGAATTTTCCACCAAAATCATTTATAACCTAATTTACGAATCACTCACCTCTTAAAATTCATAACAAATCATACGTTTATTTTTAACGGTTCAAAATTTGTGTACATATACTCAACTTATATATGTATAACATATCCGAAAATTACAATGATCCAACGGTCGGATTAAAAATTATAACTCTTGCAATATATCTCAAAAACCACTAGTTTGATTTTTAATACCTCCATTTCGACAAAAATACTGATAAAATGCCTCAACATTAATTCCTTCATTTTTAACCACAATAAATATATCCAACATTTATATCCACATAAAATAAATATTTCCTTATCATATGAATCAATAATTAATTATTCATAAATAATATTACAGAATCACATTTATGACAACTAGGCTGTTCCCAGGAAAGAGGGGGTTTTCCAATAAGAATTTCTCCTTACTGACGCGCAATTAGGTGACCAAACCTCTCCTTGACAGAACTTTCTAGACATTGCCAATAATGCTATCTAATAATATTATTCAAATAATATGAATTATTGATCTGATAATGGGAAATACTGTGCAGTGACAATTATTGAAATAACAATAATATAAAATATCAACGCAGCAATTATTGATTCTATAAAATAAAATATTGAATAAAGAACTCACCGTAATAATTATTGAGTAGTGTCTTCTTACGTAAGGATCAATAATTCATCAATACTGCATCCACGCCAGACATTCAGTATTTTAACCACCGGGTATTCCTACAAAGTGTTAATTCTGTAATAACTACGCCAAGTATTTATAAAAACTCAAACTTGTCGTTTTCTTCATCCGATAGTTATTCTGTTATGGGGCCCACAAATGACTGCGCCGTCATACGAATATTCCCTGACAACAGTGATTATTTTATAACCACTTGCTTATTTTGAAAATTTGCACATTTCACCCATAACCAAAGTATTATATCAAATTAATACCTTATTATTCACAATAGTAAATAAAGGAAATTTGATTTTATTCATTAAAAAGTTGGGGTCTTACAACCTTCCCTACTTATGAAATTTCATCCTCGAAATTGACGTACGTACCTGGTGTTTCGAAAAGGTGAGGATACCTCGCTTTCATTTCTGATTCCAACTCCCAGGTAATCTCTTCAATAGCATGGTTTCTCCATAAAACCTTAACTTGTGGTATAACCTTCGTGCGTAGGACATGCTCTTTCCTATCCAAGATCTTAACAGGTACTTCCTCGTATGTTAAATCTTCAGCTATCTCATCTGGTTCTAACTCAATAATGTGGTTCGGGTCTTTAACATATTTACGAAGCATAGATATGTGAAAAACATTATGAACACGAAACATACTTGGAGGTAATGCGAGTCTATAGGCCACATTTCCTATTCGGTCAAGAATCTCAAATGGACCAACAAATCGTGGATTGAGCTTTCCTCTCTTTCCAAATCTTGTAACTCCCTTCCATGGTGCAACACGTAACAATACATGATCGCCAATATTAAATTCCACGTCATTCTGATGAAGATCCGCATAACTCTTTTGTTGATCCTGTGCCATTTGTATACGTTGTCGAATCATTTAGATCTTCTATGTAGTCATGTGTACCAACTCTTGTCCCAATAATATTGCTTCACCCACCTCGTCCCAGCATACTGGAGAACGACATTTTCTTCCATACAACGCCTCGAATGGAGCCACACCTATGCTCGCCTGATAACTGTTGTTGTAGGAGAATTCCACCAATGGTAGGTACTTATCCCAACTCCCTTTGAAATCTAGGACACAAAGTCTTAATCAATCTTCATGGGTTTAAATAGTGCTATCTGATTGTCCATTCGTTTGAGGATGGTATGCCGAACTGAATCGTAAATCCGTACCCATAGCTTTCTGCAAGTTAACCCAAAATCGTGAAGTGAATCTTGGGTCACGATCCAAAACTATGGATACTGGCATGCCATGCAATCTTATAATCTCGTTCACGTATATACTAGCAAGACGTTCAAGGGAATAAGTCTCCCGTATAGGCAAGAAATGGGCAGACTTGGTTAATCTATCAACAATAACCCAAATTGCATCTATGCCTTGAGGAACTTTGGGAAGACCTGTAACGAAATCCATAGTAATGTGTTCCCACTTCTATTTCGAAATCTCAAGTGGTTGTAATGGACGCTTTGGCACTTGATGCTCCGCCTTTACACGTTAACAAGTTAAACACCTCGAGATAAACTCCACGATCTCTCTTTTCATATTGCTCTACCAAAATGTATGTCGGAGATCATGATACATTTTGGTACTCCCAAGATGGATTGAAAACGGTGTGTTGTGTGCCTCCATCATGATTCTATGCTTCAAGTCAGAATCGTTAGGAACACAAAGTCTGGAGTTGACTCGAAGTATTCCTTCTTCATCGATTCTAGCTTCTGGAATAGCACCTTCTTGCACTTTCTTCTTCATACGAATTAGCTCCATGTCCGTAGCTTGAGCAGCTTTAACTTTATCGATTAAAGTCGGTTCTACTCGTATGTTTGATATCATCACGTGGGTACTTGGAGCCTTCATCTCTATCTCCATCCTTTGCAAGTCATACAAAATGGACCTTTGTGTTAACAACATTGTACTCGTACTCGCATATGATCTTCTACTCAATGCGTCAGCTACTACGTTCGCTTTTCCAGGATGATATTGAATAGTGTGATCGTAATCTTTCAATAGTTCAAGCCAACGTCATTGCCGCATGTTGAGTTCCTTTTGGGTGAAGAAATATTTGAGGCTTTTAGGATCTGTATAGATCTCCACTTTCTCCCCATACAGGTAGTGTCTCCAGATCTTCAATGCAAAAATCTGCTGCCAACTCGAGATCATGAGTAGGATAATTCCTCTCATATTCTTTGATTTGCCGTGAGGCATAGGCTATGACTTTCCCATGTTGCATGAGAACACATCCTAACCCTTTGCCTGAAGCATCGCCGTAGATAACAAATCCATCCGAACCAGATGGTATTGTAAGAACAGGTGCCGAAATGAGTCTTCTCTTGAGTTCTTGAAAACTCTTCTCACAATCCTCGCTCCAATCGAATATTATATCTTTACAAGTCAGCTGAGTTAACGGAGTAGCGATTCGAGAAAATCCTTCCACGAATCTCCGATAATAACCAGCTAAGCCCAAAAATCTACGTACTTCGGTCACCGACTTTGGTTGCTCCCAACTTTGTATGGCTTCAATCTTCGCCGGGTCGACAGATACTCCATGTTTTGACACCATGTGCCCAAGGAATGCTACTTCCTCAAGCCAGAACTCACATTTCTTCAACTTGGCATATAGCTTGTTATCGCGAAGCCTTTGAAGTACCAACTTCAAATGGTGCTCATGATCTTCACGACTTTTGGAATAGATGAGGATGTCATCAATAAAGACAACAACGAACTGATCCAAATATTCTTTGAACACACGGTTCATCATATCCATGAAAGCACCTGGAGCATTAGTCAATACAAAAGACATGACTAAGAATTCATAATGCCCGTACCGAGTTCTGAAGGCAGTCTTTGAAATATCCTCAGTTTTAATCTTCAACTAATGATATTCAGAACGAAGATCGATCTTTGAAAAGAATTGTGCTCCTTGCAACTGGTCAAACAGGTCATCAATGCGAGGTAGCGGATACCTATTCTTGATAGTGACATGGTTCAATTCTCGGTAGTTAATACAAAGTCGCATACTCTCGTCTTTCTTCTTTATAAATAACATAGGAGCACCCCAAGGAGATGTACTAGGATGAATGAAATTGATGTCCAACAACTCCTGTAGTTGAACCTTTAACTCTTGAAGTTTAATAGGAGCCATTCGATATGGGGTTTTAGAAATGGGCTTTATACCAGGTTCAAGGTCAATAAAGAATTCAACTTCTCGTTCTGGGGGTAGACAGGGAAGTTCTTCAGGAAATACGTCAGGAAATTCATTAACAACAGAAATTTTATTCAAATCTGACGTGTTTTTGTCCAAGACCGTGACATGGGCTAAGAAAGCTTGACATCCATTTTTTAATAAACGAATATCTTTATGGCTTGATATGATAATGATTGACTTTAATGGTTTGGTTGTTTGAATTCGCATAATAGGTTGGTTAGGAATATGAAAACTAACAACCTTACGAAAATAATCAATTTTAGCATGATGCGTGGTTAACCAATCAATCCCTAAAATCACATCAAATGCAAGAATTTTCAATGAAATAAGGTCAGCAGGTAATGTCATGGTACCGACTTGAATCAAGCAAGATTTATAGACAGTAGATGTAATAAAAGTTTCTCCTAACGGAGTCTCAACAGATAAATCAAGGTCTAATTTCTCCGGAGTCAAGTTTAAACATTGAGCACAAGCAAGAGAGATAAAAGAATGGGTAGAACCAGTATCTAATAAGGTATAAACTTCGCAAGAGTTTATGATTAGCTTACCCGTGATCACCTCGTTTGGGTTCCTCGCATTTTGTGTAGTCACGACAAACGCCCTTCCAGGAACCACCGATTTTGACTTGTACGGGACAGCCTTTGGAGTCACCATCCCTGTTGAACTTGGTTTCGCAACTAGACAATCTCTAGCCATATGACCTTCCTTTCCACAGTTATAACACACATTGGACTGTTGTGGGCAGTTTGGGCGATGTGTCCCTCCTTCCCAAGATTTGTAACAAACGACCGGGTGCTCGTTCTCCTCCCCTAAAAATGCAGTTGATGTTTGTGATGACGTCTTCACGTTATCATTGTTGTACCTTCTCCTCTTGAAATCTCCTCCCGACTCGCTCATTCTATTATCACGGCCACGATTACCACCAGAGTGGTTACCGCTTCTGTCCGAATGCTTTTCTTCCCTTTGGTTGTCGTTGCTCCGATGACCGCGTCACTGGTATGACCCTGGTTATGGTCCCTTTGTTGTACATAATCATTATCTCGCTCTAATAATTGAGCACTGTTTACAACTTCTGAGTATAAAAAAAATTTGTGAGAGATAAGATATTGTCGAATCTCGGGCTTTAGACCTCTTAGAAACATCCTTGTCATTCGTTCCTCATTTTCGACCAAATGAGGTACAAACCTGGATAACTCTACAAACTTCGCCTCGTACTGGGACACCGTTATGTTGTTTTGTTCCAGTATGATAAACTCTACCTCCTTCATATGACGAATACTTTCAGGAAAGTACTTGTCATTGAATAGTTCTCAAACGCTTCCCAAGACATCTTTGAAAAGGTGGTGGTCAGTACGCTTCACGACTCCCACCAAAGAGTCTCGCCTCACCGCGGAACATAAAGGTGGCGAATGGAACATTTTATTCCTCCGTACATCCCAAGACATCGAATATCTTGGTAATTTGCTTGACCCACGTTTCAGCCATGATCAGATCCGACTTTCCCTTAAATTCTGGTGGTCCCAACTCCTTGAACTGCTTGGCTATGACAATTCGCGCATTGCTAGCATTTCCACCCATATTCTGTGCACGAGTTTCCCTTGTCTGGTTTTGCATCAACTGCAAAAAACTTATGAACATCCCATCATTCATCATTTGTTCAGTAGTGTTGTTTACAGGAGGAATATTGCCTTCCTGTTGCACGTTCCCCTGGGTGGTGATCAAAGGTGTCTACACTGTGACGCCCCCAAAATAGGTATACAACACCCATTCTGAGTCGCCAAATACATGGTACAGAAAGCAAACTACAACTTCAATAATACAATTATCGTGCAAAATACGACAACATATACTGTGAGTTTAAATACAAATATTGTCTTTTAAACAATATCCACACTCAAATAAGTCCTCATTATAATTATTCGAACACTATTTTACAGAAATAGTGAGGACTGCTAAAACATCTTTCTAGAACAATCACTCCGTACCCCAACTAGTTCCTGCTATGTTCTCACCTCCTAAGAAAAATAGAACAAAAAGGAAAATGGTGAGCTCAACTAGCCCAATAAAGAATATTATGACTAAGATAATATACAACAAATTATCATTAGTCTTCAACAGGGAAAAATCTGATAAAATATAATATCCAACAAGTTTTAGATCAACAACTGCAGCGGAAACAGCAATCCATTAGAAGAGTCAAGTAGAGAATGAGTTCTACTATCTTCTAAGATTTAAAAGTCCATCATCAATATTCTATCCCCGTAACAACAATCAATATACATCTTTAATCAAATATTCACCAACCACAAGTGGGACCCACTCAATTCTAGAATTTTCCACCAAAATGCTAAATTCGGATACTTCAACAATTTCTGAACCAGTCACCTCTTAAAATTCATAACAAATCATACGTTCATTTTTAACAGTTCAAAATTTGTGGACATATACTCAACTTATATATGTATAACATATCCAAAAATTACAAAGATCCAACGGTCGGATTAAAAATTATAACTCACACAATATATCTCAAAAACACTGGTTTAATTTTTTTAATACCTTCATTCCGACAAAAATACTGATAAAATACCTCAACATTAACTCTTCATTTTTAACCACAATAAATATATCCAACATTTATATCCACATAAAATAAATATTTCCTTATCATATGAATCAATAATTAATTATTCACAAATAATATTACAAAATCACATTTATGACAACCAGTAGCTCCTCAGAAAGAGGGGCTTTCAATAAGAATTTCTCCTTATTGGTAGCGCAATTAGGTGACCAAACCTCTCCTTGATGAACTTTCAAGACATTGCCAATAATGCTATCTAATAATATTATTCAAATAATATGAATTATTGATCCGATAATGGGAAATCTCATGCGAAGATAATTATTGAAACAACAATAATATAAAATATCAACGCAAACAATTATTGAATCAATAAAATAAAATATTAAACAATAACTACTATAACAATTATTGAGTAGTGCCTTCTTACGTGAGGATCAATAATTCATCAATACTGTGCATCCATGTGTATTACTGTATTTTAACCACCGGGTATTCCAACAAGTGTTAATTAGTAATAACTACGCCAGTTATTTATAAAAACTCAAACTTGTCGCTTTCTTCATCCGACAATTATTACATTATGGGCCCATAAATGATCTAGCTACCAGTCAGCACGAATATTCCCCGACAACAAGAATATTCTACGACCAAATGAATATTCCTCGACAAAAATGATTATTTTATAACCACTCGCATATTTTGCAAAATTTGCATATTTCACCCATAACTAGAGAATTATATCAAATTAATACCTTATTATTCACAATAATAATTAGAGGAAATTCGATTTTATTTATAATAAGTTGGGGTTTTACATACACGGTCTGATTTACTCCATTATTAACGTTCTTAGCTGCCATTCTTAAATACTGCCATAAAACAAGGGTTAATAGTCATGTCATATATTATCCCTATACTCGACCGACCAAATAAACTTAGTCAAGGTTATACTAGCGAAGGAATTCCCGCCTCTCCCCTCTAGTTCTTGTCTCACATCTCATTAGGGATCATATCCTAAGCTTTGATACTAACCGTGGCGCCCCAAAAAAGTATACATCACCCATCTTGAGTCGCCGATACATGAGTACATAAACAAATACAACTTCAAGAATATAATTGCCGTGCAAAATACGACAACACATATACTGTGAGTTTGAATACAAATATTGTATACTAGAGGGTATACAAACTCAAAAGGAGTCCTCATTACAATTATTGATACACTATTTTACAAAAATAGTGAGGACTGCTAAACAACTATCTTAAATCATCACTCCATACCCCGGCTAGTTCCTGCTAAATTCTCTCCTCCTGAGAAGAACAATGGAACAAAAAGGAAAAGGGTGAGCTCAACTAGCCCAGTAAAGAATATTATAAATAAGATAATATGTGACGCCCCCAAAATTAGGTATACATCACCCATCTTGGGTAGTCAGATACATGGTACAGAATTTAAATACAACTTACTAATATAACTGTCGTGTACAATACGACATAAAATGTGAGTTTGAATACAAATATTGTCTACAAGAGATCATACAAACTCAAAAGGAGTCCTCATTACAATTATAATCACACTATTTCACAGAATTGTGAGGACTACTAATGCTATCCTCTGGACCATTACTCCGTTCCCCGACTCATCCCAGCTATATTCTCATTTCCTGAAGAGAACAGTGAAAGAAAGGGTGAGCTCAACTAGCTTATTAAGAAATATTATGACTAAGATAATGCAGAATAAATTATCATTAGCCTACAACAGTGTTAATCTGATAAAATATAATGAACATCAAGTTTAACTACAATGAACCCGAAGAATCCATTAAAAGAGTCAAGTAGAAAATAAAATCTACTATCTTTTATGATTTAAAAGGTTTTTCATCATTTATTATAAATGAGACTCGAATTTTAATAAATATTCCACATCATCGAATCACCCCTCACACTACTTCTAACGAGGATATTCTTTAGTATCACGACCACAATTATTCATGCACTACGGGCCAAGAATATTTGTGCATTCATTAATGGTCATGATCAAGCCAACAACTGTTCATCAATGCACTACGGGCCACTGAGGATTTTTACCACATCATTTGTAACATTACGGTCATGATTACACCGAATAGTCTCGGTCATAAATCATACCAAGTCCATCTATGCACTCACAGACCCACAAATGACTTTCAACATAATATAAACATGAGGATGATGACAATGATATAAGAATTTAATAAAACAAGTTCAAGAATTAATTTATCTAGGAACCATAACATCCAAATCATCAACATGATCTTTGCTTTAAAAGAGTAAAATTCAAGAATCTTTGAGAAGAATATTTCCATGAAAGGATCTTTGGATGAAGCACAAATATCAAGGATATTCCACTAATTTCATGGAGTATAGAAGTCAAAGTTTTAACTAACTGGGTATAATAAAGAATGGAATAACAAAAGAAATCACCATGCAAGCGATAGATCGCACAGGCAGGTTATTCCAACAGAATAATAAATAACGGAACCAAATCCCGCGTAAAACGTACAAACAAGATATTCCAACAGAATAATACAGAATGGAACCGTGTCCATGTAAACGCATGCATGTGGGATGTTCAATAGAATAATAATAAAAATTTTAACCGGTCCGGTGTAAAACACATGCATAGCAGGGATGTTCCAATGTAATAATAGAAGAATGTCACCAAGTATAGGGTAAACCACGTATATAGGTTATTCCAATGGAATAATAAGCAATGAAATAACAACAGTTCTCTTCATGAATAAGAAATAATAACACCCTTACTTTTGGTAGGAGATTGAATCTGCGGATAGTGTAGTAACAAAATACTCTTCTTCTTTCTCTCTTATTCTCTATATACTTTCTCTCTCTATAAGCTTGAATGAATTAAGTGAAAATAATGAAGCACTAGGCCTCTATTTATAGAAGATTTCTAGCTTAGCACATGCCATGTGAAAAGGCAAGTGGCTTGACGACTGGTGATGTGAAAAGAAAAGTGGCTTGACGCCTGTAATGTGAAACGATAAGTGGTTCGACGCCTGTAATATGAAACGGCAAGTGGTTTGACGTCTGGTAAAGGTAACTACTATTGACAAAGGTAATTACTATTCACAAAGGTAATTACTATTGACGAAGAGACTCTTAGATGATGACATATGGGCCCCCCATAAAATAATCAAACTTACCACAAACGTCTCATAACAGACTCTTTATATACATCAAGGATTGAATAAATATTACCACAAATCATTTTATTTTTAATCAACACATATTTAATCTTTCAACAATTATTAATCATTTATAACTTGTCATCTCAATTATTGATTTAATACTATAACATATTATACAGATGATACTGTGACAATAATTGAATCAATAATATAAGAGATATGATGCAGCAATTACTGTAGCAATAATTGAGCATAGCTGAGTGACTTCTCACGTAAGCATCAATAATCAATATCGTGTGCTACTATACAACTACGCGTATTACTGTACTTTTACTACGGGTAGTTCAACAGTTTTAACGGTAACACCTCTACCGTTATTTTTATAGAAAGATAATTTTGTTGTTTTCTAACTACGACAATACTTCCGTTGTGGGGTCCACCAATGATTGAGCCGTCGTACGAATATTCCCCGACAAAAAGAATATTCCCCGACCAAACGAATATTTTATAACAACTTGCCTACTTTGCAAAATTTATAAATATTACCCACAACTATAACATTATATCAAATTTATTCCATAATATTCAAAAATAATATTTATAGAAAATTCATCTTTATTTATAAAAGTTGGGGTCTTACAACTTCCCCTTCTTATGAAATTTCGCCCTCGAAATTAGGGTACGTACCTGGTATGTCGAAGAGGTAAGGATACCTTGATTTCATTTAAGATTCTAACTCCCAAGTCATTTCCTCAACATCCTGGTTCCTCCACAAAACTTTGACTTGAGGTATAACCTTGGAGCGTAGAATATGTTCCTTTTTATCCAAGATTTGAACAGGAACCTCTTCATACGTCAAATCTTCCGCTATTTCATCCGGTTCTAACTCAATAATGTGTTTCGGGTCTTTCACATATTTACGTAACATGGATATGTGAAAACGTTATGAACACGAGACATACTTACAGCGAAAAGCGAGTCTATAGGCCACAGTTCCTACTCGATCAAGGATTAAAAATGGACCGATGAATCGAGGATTGAGTTTTCCTCTCTTTCCAAATCTTGTAACTCCTTTCCCTGGAGCAATTCTTAACAACACATGATCTCCTATATTGAATTCCACGTCCTTTCGATGAAGATCAGCATAACTCTTTTGTCGATTTTGTGAGGTTTTTATACGTTGTCGGATCGTTTGAATCTTTTCCGTAGTCATATACGTGCGACTAACTCGGTCCCAAACAACGTTGCTTCACCCACCTCATCCCAAAGATACCGGAGAACGACACTTTCTTCCATACAACGCTTGAATGGAGCCATGCCAATACTTGCTTGATAACCTTTGTTGTTGTAGGAAAACTCCATCAATGGTAAGAACTTGTCCCAACTTCCTTGAAATCAAGGACACAGAGTCTTAATAGATCTTCAAGAGTTTGAATAGTCCTCTCCATTCGTCCGTCGTCCCGAGGATGATATGCCGAGCTAAATCGTAAGTCTGTGCCCATAGCTTTTTGCAAACTAACCCAAAATTGTGAAGTGAATCTTGGGTCTCGATCGGAAAACTATGGATACTGCAAGCATACCATGCGATCTTACAATCTCGTTTATGTACATACTGAGCAAGACGTTCAAGTGTATAAGTTTCTCGATATCGGTAAGAAATGAGCGGACTTGGTCAATCTATCAACAATGACCCAAATCGCATCTATGCCTTGAGAAACCTTAGGAAGGCCGTGCTATCGAAATCCATAGTAATGTGCTCCCACTTCCATTCTGGAATTTCAAGTGGTTGCAATGGACCTTTTGGTACTTGATGCTCCGCTTAACTTCGTTGACAAGTTAGACACCTTGAGATAAACAAATATATCTCTCTCTTCATATTGTCGCCACCAAAATGTATAGCGAATATCATGATACATTTTGGTACTCCCGAGATGGATTGCAAATGGTGTGTTATGCGCCTCCATCATGATATTATACTTTAAATCGTGGTCGTTAGGAACACAAAGTCCGAGTTGACTCAAGTATTCCTTCTTCATCGATTCTTGCTTCAGCATAGCACCTTCTTGCACTTTCTTCCTCATACGCATCGGCTCCAGTGTCCAGAGCTTGAGCATCTTTAATTTTATCGATTAAAGTCGGTTCTACTCAGTATACTCGCTATCATCACATGCGTCCACAGAGTCTTTAACTCTATCTCCATCCTTTGCAAGTCACACAAAAATGGGCTCAGGTTGTTGACAATATCGCACTCGTATTGTGCATATGATTTTCTACTCAATACGCCGCCTACCACGTTCGCTTTTCCAGGATGGTATTGGATGGTATGATCATAATCTTTCAACAGTTCAAGCCAACGTCGTTGTCGCATGTTGAGTTCCTTTTTGAGTGAAGAAATATTTGAGGCTTTTATGATCCGTAAAGATCTCCACTTTCTCCCTATACAAGTAATGCCTCAAAATTTTAAGTTCAAAGATAATAGTACTTAACTCTAGATCATGAGTAGGATAATTCCTCTCATATTCTTTGAGTTGTCATGAGGCATAAACTATAACTTTTCCATGTTGCATGAGAACACATCCCAACCCTTTGCTAGAAGCATCATCAGAGATGACAAATCCTCCGAGCGGATGGTATTGTCGTAAGCAGTCTTTGAAATAAGTCTCCTCTTGAGTTCTTGAAAACTCTTCTCACATTCTTCGCTCCAATAGAACTTTGTATCTTTCCAGTCACCGAATTTGAGTCGATGGAGTAGCGATTCGAGAAAATCCTTCCACGAATCTCCGATAATAACCAACTAAACCGAGAAAGCTACGTTTCTTGATGGCGATTTAGGTTGTTCCCAACTTTGAATAGCTTCAATCTTTCTTTGGGTCAATGATATTCCATGACTTGATACCACGTGCCCAAGGAATGCTACTTCTTCAAGCCGAACTCGCATTTCTTCAACTTGGCATAAAGCTTATATTCACGAAGCTTTTGGAGTGTCGACCTCAAGTGTTGCTCATGATCTTCACGGCTTTTGGAATAAATAAGGATGTCATCAATAAAGACGACCACAAAGTGATCCAAATATTCCTTGAATACTCGGTTCATCATATCCATGAAGGCAGCAGGAGCATTAGTCAATCCAAAGGACATGACTAGGAATTCATAATGCCCGTCTTAGAGTTCTGAAAGCCATCTTTGGAATGTCGTGATTTCTAATCTTCAATTGGTTATATCTGGAACGAAGATCAATCTTTGAAAAGAATTTGGCTCCTTACAATGGGTCAAACAGTCATCAATACGTGGCAATGGATACCTTTTTTGATGGTGACATGATTCAACTCCCGATAATCAATATAAAGTCGATACTCCCATCTTTCTTCTTCACGAATAGAGCAGAGCACCCCGAGGAGAAGTACTAGGGCGAATAAAGCCAATGTCTAACAATTCCTGCGGTTGGGTCTTTAACTCCACGAAGTTCAATAGGAGCCATTCGATATGGGGCTTTGGAAATAGGTTTTGTCTGCAGGGTTCAAGGTCGATACAAAATTCAATTTCACGATCCGGGGTAGGCCGGGAAGTTCTTCGGGAATACGTCGGAAATTTATTAACAATAGAAATATCGTTCAAAAAGCGGCGTATTTTTGTTTAAATCGTGACATGAGCTAAGAAAGCTTGACATCCGTTTTTCAATAAACGAATAGCTTTATGGCTTGAGATGATCGTGATTGATTTTAATGGTTTGGTCGCTTGAATTCGCATAATAGGTTGGTTAGGAATATGAAAGCTAACAACCTTACGAAAATAATCAATTTTTGCATGATAAGTAGTTAACCAATCAATCCCTAGAATCACGTCAAATGCAAGTATTTTTAATGAAATAAGATTGATGACAAGTATTTTTAATGAAATAAGATCGACCAGTAATGTGAGGTCTTGATTCAAACCAAACAAGGCTTATAAGCAATGGATGTAATGAAGGTTTCTCCCAACGGAGTTTCCACAGATAAGTCAAAGTCTAATTTCTCCGGAGTCAAATTTAATCGATGAGCGCAAGTAGGAGAAATAAAAGAATGGGTAGAACCGGTATCAAATAAAGTATAGACTTCATTAGAGTTTATGATAAGCTTACCCGTGATGACCTCATTCAGGTTCCTTGCTCTCTGGGAGGTCACAACAAACGCTCTCCTTGCAGACTACTGGGTTTTGACTTTTCTAGGGGCTGACTTTGGTGCATCCATCCTAGCTTGAATTTGTCTTGATGATGGCACGACAAAATCGAGATAAGTGACCTTCTCTTCCACAATTATAACATGCTTTGGATGGCATAAGCGCAGTTTGATCGATGTGTCCCTCTCCTCGCATTTGAAGCATATGATAGGTGGTCTTTCTCCTTCCTTAACAACGGTCTTTGGTCTTGACGTCTTTCCATCATTGTTGAATCTCCTTTTCTTGAAATGTCCATTCTTATTATTTTGGCCCCGATTATCACCGGTGGTTACCATATCGCCTTTGTTGATTCCCTCCACGCTTGTTGTCACCGCTTGATGACTACTACTCACATTGGTATTATAATTTTGCTTACGCTCTCTTTTTAGTTGCGTTGACTCGTTATCGCGCTCCACTAATCGAGCCCTATTTACAACATCCGAATACAAACACGGTTTATGAGAAATAAGATGTTGGCGTATCTCGACTTCAAACCTCTTAAAACATTCGTGCCATTCTTTCTTCATTATCCACCAGTGGGGCGCAAAACCGTGATAACTCCAAAAATTTTGCCTCATATTGCGACACGGTCATATTGTTTTGTTCCAACTTGATAAACTCCACCTCCTTCATGTGGCGAATACTTTCGGGAAAGTATTTATCGTTGAACAACTCCCGGAACTTCTCCCAAGATATCTTGATCAGTTTATTTGAGTACGTTTCTTGATTCCCACCAATGTCGACTCTCCACGCAACATAAAAGCGTGAAAGGAACCTTTGCTCCTCGAAGCATCCCAAGACATCAAATATCTTGGTAATCTGCTTTATCCATGCTTCCGCCGAAGTGGTTTTGGCTCTCCTTAAACTCCGGTGGTCCCAACTCCTTGAAATGTTTAGCGGTGACCGCCCGAGAGTTTTCCGTGTTTCCACCTACGTTTTGGGACGAGTCGCCTCGCTTTCTTTGTGCATGAATTGCATAAAGCCCCTGAACATTTGATCATTCATCATTCGGTCAGTGTTGTTGTTTGCATAAGGATTGTCGCCTTCCTAATGCACATTATCCTGATTATTGATATGTGGTGAATCAACGATCGCCTGTGCTCCATTGCTATTCTCAACATTCTCGGATGTCATTTTCGACATCTTGCCACAAAACAAAAGGTTAATTGACATGTAACATATTATCCCTATATTACGTGAGCCACCAAAAAATAGCACATAAACTTAGGTAGGTCATACTAGCGAAGGTATTCCCCGTCTCTCCCCTCTAGTACTATTCTCACATCTTAGCCATGGATCATATCCTAAGCTCGATACCAACCGCGACGCCCCAAAATTAGGTATACATCACCCATCTTGGGTAGTCAGATACATGGTACAGAATTTAAATACAACTTACTAATATAACTGTTGTGTACAATATCTGACATAAACTGTGAGTTTGAATACAAATATTGTCTACTAGAGATCATACAAACTCAAAAGGAGTCCTCATTACAATTATTATCACACTATTTCACAGAATAGTGAGGACTACTAATGCTATCCTCTGGACCATTACTCCGTTCCCCAGGCTAAATCCTAGCTATATTCTCATTTCACAAGAGAATAGTGAAAGAAAGGGTGAGCTCAACTAGCTCAAGAAGAAATATTATGACTAAGATAATGCAGAATAAATTATCATTAGCTTTCTGACAATGTTAAAACCGATAAAATATAATGAACATCAAGTTTAACTACGGTGAATGAACCAAAGAATCCATTAAAAGAGTCAAGTAGAAAATAAAATCTACTATCTTTTATGATTTAAAAGGTTTTCATCATTTATTATAGCTTAGACTCGACTTTTAATAAATATTCCACATCATCGAATCACCCTACACTTTTCTGACCAGGATATTCTTTAGTATCACGACCACAATTATTCATGCACTACGGGCCAAGAATATTTGTGTATTCATTAATGGTCATGATCGAGCCAACAACCGTCCATCAATGCACTACTGAGGCCACCGAGGATTTTACCACATCATTTGTAACATTACGATCGTGATTACATCGAATAGTCTCTCGGTCATACTCATACCAAGTCCATCTATGCACTACAAAATACGTATGACTTTCAACATAATATAAACATGAGGATGGTGACAATGATATAAGAATTCAATAAAACAATTTCAAGAATTAATTTATCTAGGAACCAATAACATCCAAACTGTCAACATGATACTGCTTTGAAGAGTAAAATTCAAGAAAACTGAGAAGAATATTTTCATGAAAGGATACTGGATGAAGCTCAAATATCAAGGATATTCCACTAATTTCATGGAGTATAGAAGTCAAAGTTTTAACCAACTGGATACAGGTTATTCCACAAGAATAATAAATAGCGGAACCAGGTCCGGCGTAAAACGTCTGAGCAGGATATTCCAACGAGATAATAAAGAATGGAACCCGAATGCAGGCGTAAAAGCGCATGAATGTGGATGTTCCAATAGAATAATAATAAAGAGCGGAACCGTGTCGGTGTAAAACACACAGGCGGGATGTTCCAATGAATAATAGAAGAATGTCACCAAGTATAGGGTAAACCACGTATACAAAGTTATTCCAACGAGAATAATAAGCAATGGAATAACAACAGTTCTCTTCATGAATAAGAAAGAATAACACCCTTACTTTTGGTAGGAGATTGAATCTTTGCGGTAGTGTAGTAACAAAATACTCTTCTTCTTTCTCTCTTATTCTCTCTATACTTTCTCTCTATAAGCTTGAATGAATTTACGAAAATAATGAAGCACTAGGCCTCTATTTATAGAAGATTTCTAACTTAGCACCGCCATGTGAAAGGCAAGTGGCTTGAATGGTGTGATGTGAAAAGAAAAGTGGTTTGACACACAGAATGTGAAACGACAAGTGGTTCGACGCCTGTAATATGAAACGGCAAGTGGTTTAACGTCTGGTAAAGGTAACTACTATTGACGAAGGTAATTACTATTCACAAAGGTAATTACTATTGACGAAGGTAATTACTATTGACGAAGACACTCATAGATGATGACATATGGGCCCCCCATAAAATAATCAAACTTACCACAAACGTCTCATAACAAACTCTTTATATACATCAAGGATTGAATAAATATTACCACAAATCATTTTATTTTTAATCAACACATATTTAATCTTTCAACAATTATTAATCATTTATAACTTGTCGTCTCAATTATTGATTTAATACTATAACATATTATACAGATGATACTGTGACAATAATTGAATCAATAATATAAGTGATATGATCGCAAGAATTCTTTGTAGCAATAATTGAGTATAGGTGAGTGACTTCTCACGTAAGCATCAATAATCAATATCGTGTGCTACTATACAACTCACGCCAGTACATCGTACTTTTTACTACTACCGGGTAGTTCAACGCTTTTCTGTAAACACCTCTCTACCGTTATTTTTATAGAAAGATAATTTTGTCGTTTTCTAACTACGACAATACTTCCGTTGTGGGGTCCACCAATGATTGAGCCGTTGTACGAATATTCCCCGACAAAAAGAATATTCCCCGACCAAACGAATATTTTATAACAACTTGCTTACTTTGCAAAATTTATAAATATTACCCACAACTATAACATTATATCAAATTTATTCCATAATATTCAAAAATAATATTTATAGAAAATTCATCTTTATTTATAAAAGTTGGGGTCTTACATAATATACAACAAATTATCATTTGTCTTCAACAGGGAAAATCTGATAAAATATAATAGACAACACGTTTTAGATCAACAACTGCATCGGAAACAACAATCCATTAGAAGAGTCAAGTAGAGAATGAGTTCTACTATCTTCTAAGATTTAAAAGTCCATCATTAATATTTTATCCATGTAACAACAATCAATATACATCTTTAATCAAATACCCAGCTTTGCACTACAGGCCAAAGATATTCATTTGTATCACCAGTTGGTCATGTTCATCTTAACACCTGTTCATCTTTGCACTACGGGCCAAAGGTATTCATCAGTTAATCATTTATCTTTGCAATACAGGCCAAAGATATTTAGTAATATCATCATTTAGGACTGAGGATGATGAAAAATATTTTAAAGAAAACGAATCTAGTGAGACAGAAGGACAAATTGTAGGGATTCGTATAACAGTTTATCCAAGATCAATAATACACCATAATAACCAATTTTGAAGTAAAATTCAAGAATAAAGATCAAAACATGGATACAATCAAAGATAGTAACCATAATAGACATCTTGGACAAAAAGAAGAAAATTTCATTTTTCGGTGAATAGTGCCGTATACGTGAATAGTGCCATATACGTGAATAGTAACCCCGACACAAAAAGTTCCAAATTTGATAAAAAGTTCAGATCAATACTTCGGCAGAATGATATTGAAGAAATAATATCATATACGAAGAAAATAACATCCCTTACCTCAAAATAACTGTACTTCTGACTGAATTTCGGATATAGTGCTGACAGAATCTTGCACTGAAAAATATAAACTCACAAAGTATCTAATTACTCACAAAATACGCTCGATAATATAGAGAGAGAAATAGAGAAAGCTTATGTTTCTGGTGTGATTTTCAATTCTAACTTAGCTCTCTATTTATAGGAAAGTGTTAGCATGTCGAAGCAGACTTAACCTGCAACCTGATGGCTTTACCTACTACTATTCTCACCCACCACATTCTAATAAAAATCTCAGCACATTTCTTCAGCAACCAAATGTGGGGCCCACCAATTCTAGAATTTTCCACCAAAATCATTTATAACCCAATTTCCGAATCAATCACCTCTTAAAATTCATAACAAATCATACGTTCATTTTTAACTGTTCAAAATTTGTGGACATATACTCAACTTATATATGTATAACATATCCAAAATTACAATGATCTAACTATTCGGATTAAAATTATAACTCCTGCAATATATCTCAAAAACCACCGGTTTGATTTTTAATACCTCCATTCAAACAAAAAAATACCGATAAAACGCCTCAACATTAATTCCTTCATTTTAACCACAATAAATATATCCAACATTTATATCCACATAAAATAAATATTTCCTTATCATATAAATCAATAATTAATTATTCACAAATAATATTACAGAATCACATTTATGACAACTAGGTCGTTCTCAGGAAAGAGGGGGCTTTCCAATAAGAATTTCTCCTTACTGGCGCGCAATTAGGTGACCAAACCTCTCCTTGACAGAACTTTCTAGACATTGCCAATAATGCTATCTAATAATATTATTTAAATAATATAAATTATTGATCTGATAATGGGAAATACTGTGCAGTGATAATTATTGAAATAACAATAATATAAAATATCAACGCAATAATTATTGAATCAATAAAATAAAATATTGAACAGTAACTACTGTAATAATTATTGAGTAGTGCCTTTTTACGTAAGGATCAATAATTCATCAATATTGTGAATCCACGCGTATTACTGTATTTTAACCACCGGGTATTCCAACAGTGTTAATGGTAACAACTACGATGTTATTTATAAAAACTCAAAATTGTCATTTTCTTCATCCGAGCGCTTATTACGTTATAGGGCCCATAAATGACTCATACTGTCATCGCATTTAATATTTCCCTCACAACAAGAATATTCCACGACCAAACGAATATTCCCCGATAACAATGATTATTTTATAACCACTTGCTTATTTTGAAAATTTGCACATTTCACCCATAACCAAAGTATTATATCAAATTAATACCTTATTATTCACAATAATAAATAAAGGAAATTTGATTTTATTCACTAAAAAGTTGGGGTCTGACAACACGATATACCATCATTCATACATACTCGTATAATACTTCGTATCATACTCGTATTCATTACATCGTACAATACCTTCATATTATACGATCATTGCTTTAATTCATTATACGCATTTCATTTCCTTTTTGGAAATCACTTTCCCTAACCGTTAGGTTTAAGTCCGCAGGCAAAAAATTGTGTTTCCATAACTGAAATATTTTTGGATATTCAATCTCACCTTGATATTCTATCGTTACGTATTTTTCGGAAGTTCAAAAATAATTCCTGAGCAAAAATACGTGAATAATGTTTTTTAGAAAATTTCTCGGAAAGCTTTTATTTTCGTCTTGGAAATTCAAACACTTTAATTATATCACGTAGCCAAAATACTACGACATCCTGACATATCTACGTCATATAACGACCTTCAATTAACTTACTCCCATAAATAATCAAGTAAATTTATTTAACTCACATAATCAAATAAAAATTTAATTCTCCTAAAAATCCAATTTTCGCGGGCGTTACATGTTATGTGATTAATGTTAATATAGATATTAATTTTAATTAGGGAAACCCTAATTATTAATATTTATAAACCCTAATTTCTATATTTGAAACCTTAATTTTCAAATGGAAAACCCTAATTGCTAAATGGGAAAGCTAATTGCTAATTTAGTCATCTTAATGCTAATTAGTAAGTCTTTAAACCTAATATGTAAGTTTAGGTAATTAGGAAACCTAAACTAATTAAGAAACCCTAATTTGTAATTTAGGAAACGTAATTTTCCATTTTAGCCCTAATTAAGAACCCTAGAAAATTAATGTGCAAGAACCTTAGGGTTAAACCCTAAGGGTTTGCCAAGTTTACCAATATGCCATTAAAATCATGATCAAAAAGACCAAACTACCCTTTTAGCATTTTTTTTATAAGTTACTTGCAAATCCTTCCATACTTGTAGTTGGTGAACTACTCAAAGACTTTCATGTGCCTTATAATTCCAACAATCACTCACAACATCAACCAAGTTCATTGTACCTTGTGTTATATATAGATTCAAGAGAGAGAAAAGTCACATTTTAGCCCTTTTATTCACCAAATACTTAACCAAACTATTCTCTCACCCAACCTCCGAAATTATCTAGCATATCAGTCCCAAATTCAGTCCCTACTTCATTCACTAATAAATCAGAAGACTTAGATTCATGTTTTGCTCAAGAAAGGTATAAAACCTAATTTATAATTTGATCTTGGTTGCTATGTTAGATGTTAGTTTTTTGTGTGTTAAACATGTTATATGTAGTGTATATAAATTATCTCGGTTGTTAGATGTTAGATCCATAACATCTATAGGCTCGTATTTGATGATTTACAAAATCTGGAAAAAGTTTAAAACTGTGGTCAGACATCGAATGTTAGCGGCTCTATATTCTTGCATGATCATGATTTTTGTTGTTTTATGTTTTAGATATATAGTTTGATATGTGGTCTGTGATCTGGAAGTGTAATAACATCCATTAAATGTCTAGGTTTCGTGTTATTCTTGGTCAAAACCCGTTGACCGAGCATGACCGGATGATTTCAGGGTAACCTAGAAATCATTTTCAGCGTCTGACAAGATCTTCTAAGGCTAATATCTGTCAGGTGTTATGTGATTTGATGCTATGTTTGTATCCAGTTTGTAGCCTGTAATATGTACTCTTGATCCATGCCTTTAGATCCTTTAAATAAGCAACAGATCGAATGGAGTGGCTGGTCAAAGTAGCCTACTTGATCATGTTTTCTGTTTTCTGGAATTTCCAGAAAACGTATGAACTAGTTTTCTGACAGCCTTTGACCGGATCATAAATTGTGATTCTGTTATTTTTGAATTGGAAAGTGGCTCTATAAAACTGCATGTGTGACGCCCCCAAATTCGGACCTCCACTTGGTCACTCGAATTCCGTTCATCTTGTGCTCATGGCATACAAAATAACTAAAATATCACGTTCACAACAGAAGAATTAATTTAGAATAATATACAATGATTTTTATAATTATTCCCCCAAGTTTTGCAACCTATAGTACTTAATAGATTACATAATAATATCGAATAAAGACTTGATACATAATCCTACTTAAGTTTAAACATAGTCTGAAAATAGTCTTAATACAACATAATAGATTTAAACATAAAAGGACAAGCTAGTCGGTAACCTTGCCCTTGTCTTTCCTAAAGACACCTCCCTGTTCCGCCTAAACTAAAAGGTTTTAAATAAGCAAGAATGCGTACAAATTGCCCAGCAAGTAATATACAACAAGGATAAGGAGTGTTATAACACAAGTTTGAAATTTCGAAGTATCATCTCTAAGATAGTTCAGAGTTTCAGAATAATATCATGAATAATGAATATCAACAATTCTTGGAATAAGAACAATAATTCAATATAAATCAACAGATATATATGCATTCAAAGACTATCAAGGTATCCGACTGGATAACAATTTATACTGAGCAATCACTAAGGACTATTGAACATCTACTAGAATTACCAATATTAAACTGATAACCCAAAAGAATCAAGTACTATAGATGATCAGTCTAAAATACTTTAAGTTATGCATAACACCACAGTAATAATATACTCATGTGTCGGGGTTTCCAACAACATACATTCCCCTTATCTTAAGGATTGTCCAACTCAGTTTTCAAGATTTCCGCACCAATCAATTGGTTTAGACAGTTTTGTAAACATGCATATAATCTAGCTGAATCAAATGGCATAGATACTTTAACAATATTCAAGAACAATACTAAGTTCACATGAATAATAGTTTTCCTCAAGAGTTTAGCATACTAGCCCATTCAATTAGATAAGCTTACGATATTCGTCGAATAAAGTAATGCAAGAGTTACAATACTTGCACAATGTAAAGTAGGGTTCGGATACTTGCCTCAAGCGTAGATTATCCTCGTTAAGAAATCAATAATTTCGAATCCCATTTATAGTGTATTATAAGTATAGGATGCCCACTAGTTAAATGTGCTCATGCTTGATATGTAAGTTTAAATGCATACTTAAACATTTAACTTAGTTGTATAATCTTCACATACTTCATTCCACACCTTGCGTACTTATAACACAAAATCAATTTATAACTCACAATGAAATCAAATAACATAGTCTTTAATCGTTGCTTTATAGTTTGCAAATACTTTTTGGACTTATCACTTGAAAGTCTATAATCACATCATTAAACATTCACTCCTTTCATCTAGCATGCTTCTTAACACATTGTACATCTACTGGTCATATAATACTTGCTAGAGTAATAATACAAGTATGCAACTCCAACAAATTAATAGCGAGAAAGCTCCATCCTATCACAGATCGGCGCAATTGCGGTGCTTTTGATTGTACTAAGGAGACACGCAACTGCCATGGCTCTCGATTCAAACCGAGTTGGTCGCTCTGCGAAGGCCGGTCATACTCTACTTGTACATACATAAATAATCATGCAATACACACATGTTAGTAGGTGGATAACCAAGTTTGACCCCATCTCATAGCATTATCATAGGTCACCATATATTCTCATTTAATCAAGACTTTAAAGGCTCAATTCATAGTTTTCTTATGTTTAATCGTTGAACACATACTATATGATTCATAGGTCCCAACAACTCATGTTTGCATTAGATTAGTCATGTATTACAAGTTATGACGTCCTAGTTCATTCATGCTTGTTCTAAACCACATTAAACTAGTTTTACTATGCATAAGACTCACTAGGCATTCATATTAATCATATCTATATGCATAACACACCTAATCGTGATATCTCATATGCACAAATTAAACCGCATAAGCATGCTCACAATTTTAACTCAATGTACATAGTTTATCAAGTTTATATTTGAAAGTATAAGTCTCTTTAGTAAACTTATGGAAGTATGCAAGATAATCACACACTGTCTAAATCCTACTTTCGTACGCATTTGTGCATATACTCAAGTTATTTACATAAGCTAAAAATATCAAAATTTGAAATATAATGTTCATCATACTTTGTTTTGCAAAACTTCAAGTTTTCCTTTAGAAATCCTTTAAAACCAAGCTAGAAAACTCTATTATACACCAAACCAGTTCATGCTTTATGTTATACTCATTTACGTGCATACCTAGGTTATTTACATATGCTCACAAAATCAGAATATACATTAATCCACGTTTACCATTTCTAGTTTTCCAAATGTTGAAGTTTTCTTAAAAACTCAACTTACATGAAGCTAAAATAACGTACTATGTTCAAAACAATACCTAACCACATGCTAGGGTCATTTATATGTATATTCTAACCAAGGTAACATGCTCAGAATGATACAAGACCACAAAAGCAAAGGCACATGATCAAGCCAGAAGCGCTATCATTGATGCATATACTATAGAAGTGGCGCGGTGGCGCCACTTCGAGAAGAACGCAGAAATGAAGGCTCTGCTTCTGCAGAGCTTCATTCCAACCCATGCCAAACTTGTAACCAGACAACTATAAGACTCCTAAACATGTATACAAGCTCAAATAACATAATGACATGCTAATCCATACCAATTACATAGAATTCAAGTGATTGCAAGAATTTGACAAAACTTAAACTCAAGAACACAAAAATAGAATTTTACCTCTTGAAGCATAAATGAATTCTCAGCTACTCACCCTCTTTATGTATACTTATCAGACAATCTTAGCAACCAAGAATGAGAAGAGGAGTGTTCAATTTATAGAAAACCTATTACACAGATTTTGAAAATTCCCATTGAATCAAACCCATGGATTGAAGGATTACATCACGATTAATAAGGAGTTGGTAAATGGTTGTTGATTTTCATCATTATGCCCACTCCCTCCATAATCATCATCTAGGAAGGCTTGGAAGAAGGAATATGCCTTAGCCTTTTTGGTTTACACGTGAAGGAGAAACGAGAGTAAATGGGACACTCATTTTGGGACAAGGATTAAATCTCAGCATTTGATAGCCAACTAATACCACACACCATATGTTTAATACACATATTTGTATACTTAGGTTTTAAATCCAATTGGGTGGATATATGGGTTTAAATGATATGGCAATATTATGTTAGCAATTTAGGGTATTAAATATAATCTATGTACATTTTGATAATGCAAATTTATGATTTAATTGAGTAGTGACACACTACATTATCATAACCCTTATTATATTATTTATTCACATAGTCATAAAATATGGATTAATGCACTACTCACATTACATGGTTACATAGACATCATTTGTATAACTTACACATTTCATTAATCTTATTATATAGTTTTCATGTTATATAATATAGTTACCACAAGGTGTCACACTACACATTCTTTTTAATGCGCTTACTAAACATTACTACATATATTACTTTATCAATTAAATAGATAATACATACTCTAATTATGTAATTTACTTTACTCACAATAACAATTAATAATCATATTAGTTAATCCCCATTAATAATTAATTAATATTCTACAATATCAATTAATATTTAATATTAATTAACTGTTCACTTGATAATTCTTTGGTTGATTAATATTATAATTAATAGTTTTCATCACCGTGCCACACAAGGCTTTCAACGAGTTCACCAAAATTTCCATATATTCTCAATTATTCAATTATTCAATATAATTGAGTTAACTCATCATATAACACAAAAATTATTTTAATTCAAATAAATATTCCTTTTTCATTAATATATTCATTTAATAAGACGCGAAAATTCTCGGGTATTACAGCCTGGGTTTCTGGGTTACCCAGAAAACCCAGGGAATGTCTGTCAGGAACTTTGAGAACCCAGATCTCTTTGTGGTGATGTTGTTTGACCGAGATGAGGATTGATAACTGTAGTTGTAACGTCCCGAAATCCGATCTATTTTCACATCCGGATTCCATACGTCACGATCCCATCTTCTTCCAAACATACATCATTATATAGCTAAATATAACGACATACATTCTCAAATCCCAAGTTCTATAACCATAAAACCTCTTTCATTACAAATAATGATAATTACATTATTCTTTTCATCTTGTACAAGTAACTTTTATCAGCAACCAAGGATACATAATCGTTCATTAAACTAGTCTATAGTTTAATTCTATCATTCTATATTACAAGTCTTCACTTGCTCTTCACGCACATTCATATACTGAATGGCACTTCGTCTGGATACCGATCAGCTTGATCTTTACGGGATCCTTAAGTTCTTTCTAACATCGTTCGCTGAAAATATTTTTATTTAAAGCAAGTGTGAGCATTCAATTGCCCAGCAAGTCATACAGTTGAACAAACAACTTTAAGGATTCAACCATTCTTTTAAGACCTCAATAACCAAACAAAGGTTATGAAGCAGCTTGAATAATAGGAATAGTCTTGATTCTTATCATCTTAAAACAATCATGACATACGCTTTACACTACTTTCATTCTTCTACCTTTTTCCATACATATCCTGTCTGGCTAGAATCATTAGCACAGACTTAACAATAACGGTTCATGTATAATCCTAGCATACTTGTATTCAACAGCTCAATCATAGAACAATTCATCTCAAAGAAACACCGAAGTGTTCAAATTGTGGCACAAGGCCTCATACATTCTACCACCTTGTACAAATATTACACATTCGCACATAAACATAACTTCTCAAGTCCAACATCTGAGAAGTTTAAGAAACTAGCATTCATATGGCATGAATGAAGTTAGAAAACTTGCCTTACGCATAGCTACAACTTATAGTTTACGCTGAACTGCTCATTCGAATTCCTATGCAGCACATAAGGAAATAACACGTACACCAATTAGTCATATACTTGACTTACGCATTGGTTTACTTAACTTTACTTCTCAGGGTTCGCGTTCTTATAATCTAAGTTTACGCGGCCAACTTCCTTTACCGGTTAACGGCTTCTTGACATACGGAGATGTCTTACTCATTACGTTCATCATCTTTTATTATTTACATTCTTATCTTCTTCTTATAACTCTCCTAGGACTCAGCACACATCGTGTCTCTGCTAGTAGTCCATATGGTACTCTGAGTGGTTTCCCACAAACAACCAACAAACAAGTTCCCGTCTCATCTACACTGCCCACACAGTGAGTTAGATCGGTTTCCAGTTTTGTATATACCTTCACTCTCTAAAGGAATTGTTTAGCCCAGCTCCCATATGTCAACCATCAAAGGTTACGATTGTACTAAACCTAACTTATCTTAACTTATCCGAACTATTAAACTATAATGTTCGTTAAGTCAAATTCATATTCCTTATGGCTTTCTGGCAACTAAATGCCATACCTTAGGATTTATTTATCATCGTCTAAGTCATACAGTCTATTGTATACTTATAACAATTATTCCATATGCATTCTACGCATTTATAGCGTTAAGCATTTTACGTTACCTTATTCTTATCTTACAACGTCCGGTTCATTCGACTCGGAGCGTCATCCAAGTTATAAACATTAACTCGGCTTCTTTTACGTTATACATACCTCTTTAATTCAGCTTCTTTACTGCTCACAGCTTTAATCAATGGTCTTTGTTATTCTACGGTCAAACCATACACGGGGTGTAGGTTCTACCCGTTTAATAGTCGCGTAAACTCAACCTTTACATCGGTTAAAGTGTTCAACGCTTACATTTGATTCTAACATTCTCATCCGACTCACTATCGGCTTTCATTAATCTTTTTACCGTTCGCTACGACTTTCTTGATAATTCATATCTTACTTACTACCGTCATCAACGTCTAAGTCATACAACTAGGGTATACTTAGAACGTTCGTTGAACGCGAATACGATTCACAAGGATTATTTATGTATTCAACGTTCACGTTGTTCGTCTCTTAATCCTCATTCAACCTTTATTCAAGATTTTAATTGCTTTCGATCGTTATCCATCCCATGAACCCCATGTTCATTATTCTTTCTTAATGTCAAAGCCATACGGTCCGTGGTATGCTAAGACCGATCGTTCATCGCAACAACGTTGCGTTCATAGCGTCTATACGCTTTACACTTATCATTCATTACCATGACATAACATCGGAATGTTATTCATTACCTTTGTCACTCAACATCTAAGGAATCACAATCACAGTAATCCCTCACATTCATTCATCGCGACTACGATCCTCGGATATCGGTTTCGTAATCTAGCGTTTATATTCTCTATCTTTTAATCTCGCTAAATCTTTTCGTTCAACCTTTATTAAAGGTTTAAAACACTTGACTAAGTATTACATTAGTTGAACATTATGTTCATACTTCTTTCTTGCATATCCCCCAAGAAATTGAGCAATTAAAATCTCATTTCTGGGTATTGTCTCTCATTTGGCGTTTGGCATGCACTGACCTACTTCTCTCTCTCTCTTCTCGGTTTGTGCCATGCGCCAAGTCCTTTGTTATCTCTCGCACTGCGGCGCCACTCTCCAGAAGTTTATGGCTGAGCTCGCGCTACGGCTCCACTTCTCAAAGTCTATCTAGCGCTGCGGCGCCGAGACAAAACCCTAGAAAATTTTTCTAAGTCTTTCATCAAGTTTGAGAAGCGTACATTACGATCTCATAACTTCTTCATTATAACTCGGAATGAGGTTGTTCCAAAGCCATTCTCTTCCCTATCTTACGTACTTCAATACCCCTCGGACAGAACTTTGTTCTGAATCTGTTAACGTGTCAGTCAATTGGCTTAATATCCATTCTTTGTTTATTTTTAAGCTTTTAACGTTCTTTGTTCGTTCGTCCGTAATTCGGTCATCCGAACTCAGAATTCGTTAGTTCTTGAGTCCACGACTCACGTTTTCCACATTCTCTTACATTTTTATGAAACACTACACGTTCGGGTTCATTTACTAACTTTCTAATTCTCGCTCATCTTTTACGAAAATTTCGCCATAACTTCGTTATAGCTCAATTTTAATCCGTTCTTCATGAATGTTTCTAACGTTCCTAACCAAGCAATAAGCAACTAACTTATACGCGATGGTTTTAAACTTGTCCATCAACAACAATTACACTACGATGGTTTTAAATTTCTCCATCAACAACATTCTTCGTGTTCTTCGCGTGTTCTTCGCGTTCTTCATTCGTTCTTCATTTTAATCGATATTTTGGATTACGATTCTACTTTTTCTTGGAATTTGATGTTATAGAACATCATTACTTACTTAATTCACCTACTCGTTCATAATATTCATTCGGATAGCTAAAAATCCTCACGAATCTTATACTTGCTTAAGAAATTTATAAACTAAATTTCTAACTCTTATTTCTTCGTTTTGTCATGATTTCAACCATATGAAATCATTACTAATCTCTTTTACTTCTTATTCTCATTAAGCTATGTTATTAACATAGAAAACTTAAAGAAAATATTAGAAGAAACTAGGGTTCGGATTAGCGTTCTTGTTTAATCCTCTTCCGTTATACTAAGCCGACGATTCGCTAGCTTTTCTATTTCACGATCACTTTTGATCCGAGCATTCATGCTCACTCTTTTCCTCTTCCTCTCCCAACCGAGCTCTCTCTCTCTGTCTCTCTCAAGTGTAGGATTTTCAAAATCCTAGAAAATGAAAATCTAGCTTTCTATTTATAGAACACCAAAGCTAGGGCAATTTGGTCATTTCGCCCCTAACCTCCTTCCTATTCCAAACTTAGCAACCAAGTTTACTTGGCCACCACCCTTACTTGGTGGCCAAGTGGCCGCCCCTTTTGCCCATGGGTTACCCCATGGGTTGCCCCATTGGTTTTACCCATCCGTTTACCCAACGGTTCGATCCGCGGTTTCTTTTCTTGGTTTGGGCCTTAACCCTAATTCTTATTGGGCCTAACTTGGGCATGATTTCACAAATCATTGGGCTGGACATAATCCAAGTCCAATTGGATTCTACAAAGTCCATGAACACAAAGTCCATTTAGACTCATCGTATTCTACGCATTTCATTATCGTATTCTCGTATTCTCTTCGTACTTCGTTCATACGATATTCGTATTATACATCGTACTAATCTTCGTACTATACTTGTATAATAACTCGTATCATACTCGTATTTCTCACGCATAATAACCCTAATTATTATAAGTACTCATTACATTCTCGGAACTCACTTTTCCTAACCCTTAGGTTTTGAGTCCGCAGGCCAAAACTTCGTTTTTGCCATAACTGAAACATTATTGAATATTCCATCACGTCTCAAGATTTTACGTAATCAATAACTTCTCGGAATTTCAAAATAAATCTCCGAGCAGAAACGGATGAATAGTGCCTATTTGGTCTTTTTCCCCGAAAAATATTTTATTCCCGAAAAACTTTTATTTTCATCTAGAAAATTCTTACTCGTTCAGTCTAGCTCGTAGCCAGAATCCTCCTGATTAATAATCATTCTAGGTTATAGAACGATTAATAAACACACAACACATAATAGTATTAATAAAAATTCATTTTATTAATAACTAATTCTTTAAACCTAAATTCTGGAAAAAATCCAAAATTCCGGGTTGTTATAGTAGTACTACATACTACAATATCAATGAACATGTTTAATCTAAGATTTAAGCGTGGTCAAACCTAGCATGTTGCTAACTGCTTGTCACTGTTCTTTGTAAGGCCCCAAATTATTAATAAATGAAATTTATTTTCCTCTATTTATTATTTTGAAATAGTAAGGGTTGATTTGATTAATGTGGTTAGTTATGGGTAAAATGCGTAAATATTTTAAATACGCAGGTGGTTATAAAATATTCATTGTTGTTGGGGAATATTCGTTTGGTCGTGGAATATTCTTGCTGTCGGGGAATATTCATACGACGGCACAGTCTTTTGTGGGCCCCAAAATGGAAAGCGATTGGATGAAGAAAACGACAAGTATAAGTTGTTTATAAATAACGGCGTAGTTGTTACCGTTAACACTGTTGGAATACCCGGTGGTTAACACACGAATCTGCGTTGTTGCACAAAGATAGCACCAGTATTGCACCAATTATTGATTCTTACGTAAGAAGGCACTACTCAATAATTGTTATAGTAGAATCTTATCGCTCAAAGATTTTATTTTATTGATTCAATAATTGTTTGCGTTGATATTTTATATTACCGTTGTTTCAATAATTGTCACTACACAAGATTTTCCATTATCGAAGCAATAATTCATATTATCCTCAATAATATTATTAGAAAACATTATTGGCAATGTCTAGAAAGTTCTGTCTAAGGAGAGGTTTGGTCACCTAATCATGCGCCAAGAAGAAGAGAAATTCTTATTGAAAGCCTCCTCTTTCCTAGAACTACCACGGTTGCCGATCTTGATTCTCAGAATATTATTTGTGAATAATTAATTATTAATTTATATAATGAGAAAAATATTGATTTTATGTGGATATAGATGGAAAAATTTTTAAAGTGACAATTGTTGAAAATCGATATTTTATCTTTTCTCGATAAAATAATATTTTATTATATTATTATAATATAATAATGATGATATTTTTACAATGAATGTGGGATATATGAGTATATGAGGAGGAAGAGTTTTTTTGTTGCAAAAGTTGTTTAACACATGTTTTGTGTGTCGGTGGACCCCATTTCTTGACCGAAATTTGATTATAACTTGTAAAATCACCCGCTTGTGATTTTTTGGTCAATTCTGCTTGGAATTTGGAAAAACTTTCTTCAAGCAAAGTTGTAGAGAATTGAATTTCCTACAAAGAGTTGCAAGATTCAAATTTTCTGATAAAAGGGCTATTTATTGTGAATTATTGAAGTTCTGAAGTTCCGAAATAATTGATTTTTGGAAGTTTTAATTATTTTAAATAATAAAAACGTTTTTTATACTTGGTTGACATCATTAGCATGTGCAAGGTGGCTGAGTTCAGATCTTAAAATGTGTGTGTAGGAATTTATATATAATATATTAATATTATATTAAATTTTCTGCTTTGGTGTTATAAGCATTTTCCTATAAATAGGGTGCTTAGGTTAGAATTGAAAATCACACCAGAAACTACAGATTTCTCTCTCTTTCTCTCTCTATATATTGAGTGTATTCTTGTGAGTATTTTAATACTTTGAGTGTTGCTATACGGTGTAAGTTCAAGTCATAGCTTATATCCAAAGTTTTCAACTAAAGTACTCATCTTTTTAAGGTAAGGATGTTATTTTCTTCTCAAATGATATTATTTCTTCAATATCATTATCTTTGAAATATTGGTTGGAACTTTTTATCAAATTTGGAATTTTTTCATGTCGAGGTTACTATTCATGAGTTACTATTCACGAGTTACTATTCATTAGTTACTATTCACGAGTTACTATTCACGAGTACTATTCACGAAGCATGATGATGTTTTTTTTGTGAAATTTCTATCTTTTGGTGTCAGAGTTACTTTTCACGTATACGGCACAATTCACGAATACGACACTATTCACAGAAAAAGTAAATTTTCGTTTTTCGTCCAAGATATCTATTATGGATACTAGTTTTGATTATATCCATGTTTTGATCATTCTTGAATTTTACCCCACTCTGGTTATTTATGAAGTATTTTTGAATGGGGATTGTTTAAAGTATGAATCCTTAATATTTATTCTTTTATTTTACTGGATTCGTTTTCTTTAAAATATTTTTCATCATCCTCAGTCCTAAATGATGATATAATTGAATATCTTTGGCCTGTAGTGCAAAGATGAATGATTTCTGATGAATATCTTTGGCCCGTAGTGCAAAGATGAACATGTGTTTAGATGAACATGACCAACTGATGAATATCTTTGGCCTGTAGTGCAAAGATGAATATTTGATTCCTCATATATATTGATTGATGTTACAGGGATAAAAGATAGACGATGAACTTTTAAATTCATATATAGAAGATAGTAGTTTACATTCTCTACTTAACTCTTCTAATGAATTATTATTTCCGCTGCAAATATTGATTTAAAACTTGTTGTCTATTGTATTCTATTAGATTTTTCCCTATTGAAGACTAATGATAATTTGGTTTATATCATCTTAGTCATAATGTTCTTTACTGGGCTAGTTGAGCTCACCCTTTTCCTTGTTCCATTTTTCTTCTCAGGAGGCGAGAATGTAGCGAGTACTAGTCAAGGTGTGGAATGATGGTTCTAGAAGTCGTTTTAGTAGTCCTCACCATTTTTGTAAAATAATGTATCAATAATTGAAATGAGGACTTATTTGAGTGTGGATATTGTCTAGATGACAATATTTGTATTTAAACTCACTGTTTTTATGTTGTATTAATAAAGTTGTAGTTGTTTATGTACCATGTATTTTGACGACTCAGAATGGGTGTTGTATACCTGTTTTGGGGGCGTCACAGTTGGTATCAGAGCTTAGGGATATGGTCTCTGGCGGAGATCGGGAATAGTACTAGGAGGGGAGAGACGAGTAATCCTTCGCTAGTGTGTCATACCTAAGCTTATTTGTTGGTCAGTTGAAGTATATGGTTAATATGTGATATGTTAATTTGTTTAATTAACCCTTGTTTTATGGCAGTATTTAAGAATGGCAGCTGAGAATATTAACGGTGGAGTTAATAAAACCGTGGAAACACCTTTAATCACCACCCAGGGGAACGTGCAATAGGAAGGCAATATTCCTCCTGTAAACAACACCACTGAGCAGACGATGAATGACGGGATGTTTAGGAGCTTTTTGCAGTTCATGCAAAACCAGACAAGGGAGACTTGTGTACAGAATACGGGTGGAAATGTTAGCAACGCGCAGCTTGTCACAGCCAAGCAGTTTAAAGAATTAGGACCACCAGAATTTAAGGGAAAGCCGGATCCGATCATGGCGGAAACGTGGGTCAAGAAAATTACCAAGATATTCGATGTCTTGGGATGCACGGAGGAACATAAGGTTCCATTCGCCACCTTTATGTTTCGTGGTGAGCAGCAGACATCGGTGAGTCTCGTGAAACGCATACCCGACTGCCAGACTCGCATGTCTTGGGAAACGCGTTTGAAACTTTTTCAACGAAAAATACTTTCCTGAAAGTATTCGCCATATGAAGGAGGTAGAGTTTATTAGACTAGAACCAAACAAAATGACGGTGTCCCAATACGAGGTGAAGTTCGAAGAGTTATCCAGGTTTGCACCTCATTTGGTAGAGAATGAGGAACGAATGACGAGGATGTTTCTGAGAGGTTTAAAACCCGAGATTCGGCAATATCTTATCTCTCATAAATTTTCTTTATATTTAGATGTTGTCAATCGGGCTCAATTATTAGAGCGAGATAATGAGTATACGTCAACCAAGGGACCGCAACTGTGGTCATAATACCAAGGCGGCAAATCATCGGAGCAATGAAAACCAGCGGGGAGGAAAACATTCAGACAAAAGCGGTAACCACTCTGGTGGTAATCGTGGCCATGAAAATAGAAGAAGCGAGTCGGGGGGAGATTTTAAAAAGAGGAGATTCAACAATGACACTGTGAATACGTCAGCACCAGCAGCAACTGGTTTTAAGGGAGGAGAACGACCACCGGTCATATACTATAAGTACGGAAAAGAAGGACATATCAGCCCAAACTGCCCACAACAGTTTAAGGTATGTTATAACTGTGGAAAGGAAGGACATATCGCTCGAGATTGTACTGTAGCAAAACCAAGTCCAACGGGGATGGTGACTCAAAAGGCTGTCCCAGAAAAGTCAAAGTCAACGGTTCGTGGAAGAGCGTTTGTCGTGACTAGTCAACATGCGAGGAACCCAAACCAGGTGATCACGGGTAAGCTAATCATAAATTCATGTGAAGTTTATACATTACTAGATACCGGTGCTACCCATTCATTTATCTCTCCTGCTTGTGCTCAACGTTTAAACTTGACTCCAGAGAAATTAGACTTTGACCTATCTGTGGAAACTCCGTTAGGAGAAACTTTCATCACATCCACTGTTTATAAATCTTGTTTGATCCAAGTTGGCACCATCACATTACCCGTTGACCTTATCTCTTTAAAGATACTTGCTTTTGATGTGATTTTAGGGATTGATTGGTTAACTACTCATCATGCCAAAATTGATTGTTTTCGTAAGGTTGTTAGTTTTCATATTCCTAAACAACCTGTTGTTCGAATTCAAGCAACTAAACCATTAAAATCAATCACTGTCATATCAAGTCATAAAGATATTCGCTTTATTGAAAACGGATGTCAAGCTTTCTTAGCCCATGTTATGGATTTGAATAAAGACACGCCGACTTTGAATAATATTCCCGTTGTTAATGACTTTTCCGATGTATTTCAAGAACTTTCCGGTCTACCCCGTAACGTGAAGTTGAATTCTTTATTGACCTTGAACTCCGTATAAAGCCCATTTTAAAACCCCATATCGAATGGCTCCTATTGAACTTCGTGAGTTAAAGGTCCAACTACGGAGTTATTGACATCGGTTTCATTCGACCTAGTACATCTCCTTGGGTGCTCTGCTTTATTTGTAAAGAAGAAAGACGGGAGTATGCGACTTTGTATTGACTATCGGGAATTGAACCATGTCACTATCAAGAATAGATATCCGCTACCTCGTATTGATGACCTGTTTGACCAGTTGCAAGGAGCACAATTCTTTTCAAAAAATCTATCTTCGCTTACGGATATCATCACCAAGGTTAAAAGCGAGGATATTCCAAGACTACCTTCGTAACTCCGATGCGGGCATTATGAATTCCTAGTCATATCTTTTGGATTGACTAATGCTCCTGCTGCTTTCATGGATATGATGAACCGAATATTCAAGGAATATTTGGATCAGTTCGTTGTTGTCTTTATTGATGACATCCTCATCTATTCCAAAAGCCATGAAGATCATGAGCGCCATTTGAAGCTGGTACTGCAAAGGCTTCGTGATAACAAGCTATATGCCAAGCTGAAGAAATGCGAGTTCTGGCTTGAGGAAGTAGCATTCCTTGGGCACATGGTATCAAAACATGGAGTGTCTGTTGACCCGGTGAATATTGAAGCAATACAAAGTTGGGAGCAACCAAAGACGGTGACCGAAGTACGTAGCTTTCTGGGTTTAGCTGGTTATTATCAGAGACTCATGGAAGGGTTTTCTCGAATCGCTACCCCGTTAACTCAGCTGACTCGTAAAGATACAAAATTCGTATGGAGCAAGGAATGCGAGAAGAGTTTCCAAGATCTCAAGAGGAAACTCATTTCGGCACCTGTTTTAACAATACCATCTGTTCTTGATGGATTTGTTATCTACAAATGATGCTTGAGCAAAGGGTTAGGGTGTGTTCTCATGCAACGTGGGAAAGTCATAGCCTATGCCTCGCGATAACTTAAAGAATATGAGAGGAATTATCCTACTCATGATTTAGAGTTCAAAGCAATGCTTTTTACTAAAGATCCGGAGGCACTATCTATATGGGAGAAAGTGGAGATATATTCGCACCATAAAAGCCTCAAATATTTCTTCACTCAAAAAGAACTCAACATGCGGCAACGACGCTGGGCTCGAGCTATTGAAAGATTACGACCACACTATTCAATACCATCCTCGAAAAGCAAACGTGGTAGCGACACGCTGAGTAGAAGATCATATGCAGAACGAACGAAAAGCGATGATGTCAAATATACGCATAGAACCGACTTTAATCGAAAAAGTTAAAGTTGCTCAAACCACAGGCCCGGAGCTGATGCGTATGAAGAAAAAAGTTCAAGAAGGTGCTATTCCAGAAGCAAGAATCGATGAAGAAGGAATACTTCGAGTCCACTCCAGACTTTTTATTCCTAACGATTCTGATTTGAAGTACAAGATCATGATGGAGGCACACAATACACCATTTGCAATCCACCCTGGAAGTACCAAAATGTATCGTGATCTTCGACATACATTTTGGTGGAACAATATGACGAGAGAGATTGCAAAGTTTATCTCGAGGTGTTTAACTTGTCAACGTGTAAAGGCGGAGCATCAAGTGCCAAAAGGTCCATTGCAACCACTTGAGATTCTGAAATGGAAGTGGGAACACAATACCATGGATTTCGTTACGGGTCTTCCCACGGTTTCTCAAGGCATAAATGCTATTTGGGTTATTATTTATAGATTAACCAAGTGTGCTCATTTCTTGCCAATACGGAAGACTTATTCCCTTGAACGTCTTGCTCGTATGTACGTAGATGAGATTGTGAGGTTGCATGCCATGCCAGTATTCATAGTTTGGGATCGTGACCCAAGATTCACTTCAAGATTTTGGGTTAGCAGGCAAAAAGCTATGGGGACGGATTTACGATTTAGTTCGGCATACCATCCTCAAACGGATGGACAATCAGAGAGGACTATTCAAACTCTTGAAGATCTATTAAGACTCTGAGTCCTAGACTTCAAAGGCAGTTGGGATAAGTATTTACCATTGGTGGAATTCTCCTACAACAACAGTTATCAGGCAAGTATAGGTGTGGCTCCATTCGAAGCATTGTATGGACGAAAGTGTCGCTCTCCAATATGTTGGGATGAGGTAGGTGAAGCAACATTGTTGGGACCCGAGTTGGTACATATGACTATAGAAAAGATCCAAACGATTCGACAATGTATACAAACAACACAGGATCGGCAAAAGAGTTATGCGGATCTTCATCGAAAAGACGTGGAATTTAGTATTGGGGATCACGTATTATTGTGTGTTGCTCCATGGAAAGGAGTTACAAGATTTGGGAAGAGATGAAAGCTCAATCCACGATTTATTGGTTCATTTCAGATTCTTGACCGAGTAGGAAATGTGGCCTATAGACTCGCGTTACCTCCAAGTATGTCTCGTGTTCATAATATTTTTCACGTATCCGTGCTTCGTAAATATGTGAAAGACCTGAACCATGTTATTGAGCTAGAACTGGATGAAATAGCCGAAGACTTAACGTATGAAGAGGTACTTGTCAAGATCTTGGATAGGAAAGAGCATGTCCTACGCACGAAGGTCATACCACAAGTTAAAGTTTTGTGGAGAAACCATGCTATTGAAGAAATGACCTGGGAGTTGGAAACGGAAATGAAAGCGAGGTATCCTCATCTTTTCGAAACACCAGGTACGTACGTCAATTTCGAGGATGAAATTTCATAAGGAGGGGAGGTTGTAAGACCTCAAATTATTAATAAATGAAATTTATTTTCCTATATTTATTATTTTGAAATAGTAAGGGTTGATTTGATTAATGTGGTTAGTTATGGGTAAAATGCGTAAATATTTTAAATAAGCAGGTGGTTATAAAATATTCATTGTTGTCGGGGAATATTCGTTTGGTCGTGGAATATTCTTTACGTCAGGGAATATTCGTATGCGACAAGACAACGATCTTTTGTGGGCCCCATAATGGAAAGCGATTGGATGAAGAAAACGACAAGTATAAGTTGTTTATAAATAATCAGGCGTAGTTATTCACTCTAAGTAACACCGTTGGAATACCCTATTAAAACACGATGTCTGGCGTTGTTGCACAAGAAGACACCTGTATTGCACCAATTATTGATTCTTACGTAAGAAGGCACTACTCAATAATTGTTATAGTAGTTATCGTTCAAAGATTTTATTTTATCGATTCAATAATTGCTTTGCGTTGATATTTTATATTACTTGTTGTTTCAATAATTGTCACTACACAAGATTTTCCATTATCGAAGCAATAATTCATATTATCCTAATAATATTATTAGAAAATATTATTGGCAATGTCTAGAAAGTTCGCATAAGGAGAGGTTTGTTCACCTAATCATGCGTGCGAAGAGAGAAATTCTTATTGAAAGCCCCTCTTTCCTAGAACTACCGGTTGCCGATCTTGTGATTCTGTAATATTATTTGTGAATAATTAATTATTGATTTATATGATGAGAAAAATATTGATTTTATGTGGATATAGATGGAGAAAATTTTTAAAGTGACATTGTTGAAAATCGATATTTTATCTTTTCTGATAAAATAATATTTTATTATATTATTATAATATAATAATGATGATATTTTTACAATGAATGTGGGATATATGAGTATATGAGGAGGAAGAGTTTTTTTGTTGCAAAAGTTGTTTAACACATGTTTTGTGTGTCGGTGGACCCCATTTCTTGACTGAAATTTGATTATAGCTTGTAAAATCACCCGTTTGTGGTTTTCGGTCAATTTCTGTTTGGAATTTGGAAAAACTTTCTTCTGCAAAGTTGTAGAGAATTGAATTTCCTACAAAGAGTTGCAAGATTCAAATTTTCTGATAAAAGGGCTATTTATTGTGAATTATTGAAGTTCAAAAGTTCCGAAATAATTGATTTTTGGAAGTTTTAATTATTTTAAATAATAAAAACGTTTTTTATACTTGGTTGACATCATTAGCATGTGCAAGGTGGCTGAGTTCAGATCTTAAAATGTGTGCGTAGGAATTTATATATAATATATTAATATTATATTAAATTTTCTGCTTTGGTGTTCTAAGCATTTTCCTATAAATAGGGTGCTTAGGTTAGAATTGAAAATCACACCAGAAACTACAGATTTCTCTCTCTTTCTCTCTCTATATATCGAGCGTATTCTTGTGAGTATTTTAATACTTTGAGTGTTGCTATACGGTGTAAGTTCAAGCCATAGCTTATATCCGGTGTTTCAACTAGAAGTACTGTCTTTACAAGGTAAGGGATGTTATTTTCTTCTCAAATGATATTATTTCTTCAATATCATTATGCTGAAATATTGGTTGGAACTTTTTATCAAATTTGGAACTTTTTCATGTCGGGGTTACTATTTACGAGTTACTATTCATGAGTTACTATTTACGAGTTACTATTCATGAGTTACTATTCACGAGTACTATTCACAAAGCATGATGATATTTTTTTTTGTGAAATTTCTATCTTTTGGTGTCAGAGTTACTATTCACGTATACGGCACTATTCACAAATACGACACTATTCACAGAAAAATTAAATTTTCGTTTTTCGTCCAAGATATCTATTATGGATACTAGTTTTGATTGTATCCATATTTTGATCATTCTTGAATTTTACCCCACTCTGGTTATTTATGAAGTATTTTTGAATGGGAATTGTTTAAAGTACGAATCCTTAATATTTATTCTTTTGTTTCACTGGATTCGTTTTCTTTAAAATATTTTTCATCATCCTCATTCCTAAATGATGATATAATTGAATATCTTTGGCCTGTAGTGCAAAGATTAATGATTTCTGATGAATATCTTTGGCCCGTAGTGTAAAGATGAACATGTGTTTAGATAAACATGACCAACTGATGAATATCTTTGGCCTGTAGTGCAAAGATGAATATTTGATTCCTGATATATATTGATTGATATTACAAGGATAAAAGATAGATGATGAACTTTTAAATTCATATATAGAAGATAGTAGTTTGCATTCTCTACTTAACTCTTCTAATGAATTATTATTTCCGCTGCGAATATTAATTTAAAACTTGTTCTCTATTGTATTCTATTAGATTTTTCCCTATTGAACACTAACGATAATTTGGTTTATATCATCTTAGTCATAATGTTCTTTACTGGGCTAGTTGAGCTCACCCTTTTCCTTGTTCCATTTTTCTTCTCAGGAGACGAGAATGTAGCGAGTACTAGTCGGGGTGTGGAATGTTCGTTCTAGAAGTCGTTTTAGTAGTCCTCACCATTTTTGTAAAATAATGTATCAATAATTGAAATGAGGACTTATTTGAGTGTGGATATTGTCTATATGACAATATTTGTATTTAAACTCACTGTTTTTATGTTGTATTAATAAAGTTGTAGTTGTTTCTGTACCATGTATTTTGACGACTCAGAATGGGTGTTGTATACCTGTTTTGGGGGCGTCACATTCTTCATCCTCAAGAACACCAACATCGACGCTTAGTGTCGGAACAGGCTATAGCGACGGTTTTTAATAATTTATTTTTTTAATTTTTGAAAAATGATTAAAAATAGAAATAAATTCTAAAAATCATTTAAAAATAGAAATTAATTTTTAAAAATTACAAAAATTATTTTAAAAATTATTTGAAGTTATAAAAATTAACTTTTAATAATTTTACATATTTTTCATAAATATTAGTATTTATTTGAATATTATTGATATTCAATTTATTTATTAAATGCATTAAATAAATTAATTAAAAATCATTTTAAATGATAATAAGGTATTTAATAATATTTTAAGTTATAAAACATAATTTTTAATATTTTAAGGCAAATTTCCTTAATTATTTTATATTAAAGATATTAGATTTATTGAATACTTATATTAAATAAATTAGTTTAAAAATGATTTTAATATTAGAAAAATCATTTTAAATGTAAATAAAGAGTTTAATAATATTTTTAGTTATAAAATATAACTTTTAATATTTAAAGTTAAATTTCATTGATAATTTGATATTAAATTTATTTAATAATTATATTAAATAAATAGTTTAAAAATGGTTTTATTAATTTAAAAATCATTTAAAAGGATAATAATGGTTTAAAAATATTTAAAGTTATAATTAATGACTTTTAATATTTTGATAAATAGTACATTAATATTCAAATATTAATGATAATTATTTAAAATAATTTTAAATGTTTACAAAATCATTTAAGGGTAATAAAATGTTTTAAACATATTTTGAGTTATTATAAATAACTTTGATATTTTGGCAATGGTTTCATTAATAATTTAATGTTAATTAAATATTAATGATAATAGAATTATTTAATATTTAAATCATTTAATAATGATTTTAGTGTTTAAAAAATCATGATAAATTATAATAATTATTTAAAAATTATTATAAGGCTATGAAAAATAATACGACTGATATTTAAAATATCCAGAATAATATTGAACTACACGATAGACTTTTAGATTCGATAATTACCCGATAAAGCCGTCGGTATACCAAATTGACTTCGAAACTGATCCAGACCTAGATAGTTTGACTTGATAAATGTTTGTTTATGATCCAATGACTGATGTAACTATGTGACAATGTGATTAGGTTATGTGCTGACTGCAAATAGTAGTACTATGTGTTATTATATGTATTTTTAATCGATAGAATGATCTTATTAATGATAGGTCTCGACATAAAAGATAAAACTAAGTTGCGTAACTGTAAGCAGCAAACCAGGCAAGTATCTAACCTTTGCATTTACTTTATGCAATGGAAATGTGTAAGCCAATTTCAGAACTTTATTGTTATTGTTATTGTTATTGCTCATGTATCTATACTTTTGTCGATATGCCAGTTCTTGAATTCTATCCAATCATTGGTTATCAATTCAGTATTATCGTATAATTCAGATATTTATTCTGTTCTTTAATTTCTAAATATTGTTATACAAGTGTCCTCACTTGGATAATTGTTGTACCTGTTGATACATACTTATTAAATTCCGGTATGTATACATTGATTAAAAGTTGTTTATGCTATTTGACTCGGCTAGACATAGATTTAAAGATAGCGTTGAGATATGTCTTAGCTAATTATTATGGCTACACGAATTTTTGTTAGAACTTGATAGGTTCGAGTATAGAACTCAATTATTATTGACAGATCGATGCCAATTATTTCGGCTAGATCAAAAAAAATGATTAGATATTGAAATCATAGTAGTTCTTTGTTATAATTCTAATTCTGATTGTAAAATTGAGAAGAACAACCTTTAATAAAAAAAAGGGAAAAACTATTGGTCGTATATTCGGCCAATACGCTTTTAAGTATTATGCATAATATAGGGTATAATAAAGCTGATCATTTCTTATACTTGCAGAGGGGTATGACTTAATCTTTATGGTTATCTGATACACCTGGGTATATCAAAGTAAATCTTTGAAAGTTACTCGAGAATTAAGTTCAAGATCCTTAGGGATCACTCAACATAAACTCTGGAAACTATTCCACTTTGTTATTGTGTAGAATAAATTCTTGTTATTTAATTGAATATCGAAAAATCGAAAGCAAAGTTCATAATCGGTTGACTGCTCTCCATGTATAGTCAGTACGTAGTTTCAAAAATTTTGAGATAGATTTCATATGTTGTTATTATTGGTTCAACTTACTTCACAACTGTTGATTCGTTGTAGAAGTGTCATTCACAGAAAACAATTACTTCTTTCTGCTAACGTTTATTGTTTACTATTACTTGATGGGCACCCAAATGCTCATTCTTGCATTAAATATAAATGTTTTCAGCTAAGCGTAATCAACCTGAAGGTTTACACAAAGGCAAAGGAAAGGGAAAGCTATCAGAATAAACTTTATGGTATTTTATGTAATAGTTAGTCTATATTAAGATGATAATATTTATTATATATCATATAATGTAATGCAGTAAAGGTTGAGAAATTGGGATTAGACTCTGATATATGTAAATTAAGTTTGGTATTTATATTATTGTTATTATTATTAGTATTATTTCGCTCATAGAAATGGTATCGTGAAGCACTGAGTTCGGGTTTCAAGTACCTAAATTTGGGGGCGTCACACCTTCAATCCATGGGTTTGATTCAATGGAAAATTTCAAAATCTGTGTATTGGATTTTCTATAAATATGAACTCTCCTTCCCTTTTTTTTCATTGCTGAGAATTCTATTGAGGGTGAGGTTGAGAGCATACAAGTATTCTAGGACATTAGGAGTTCATTAGGAGCAAGTTCCTTCATATTGAAGAGGTATAACCCCATTCATTATTTTCCAATTTCATTCGCTGTCGAAATAGAGATCTTGAGTCTTGAATTTCAATTTCTTGATTTTATGGAATTGAATGATAATGAGGTTGGGTAATGTTCATATAGTTGTTATATGATCATATAAGCATGTTTAAACTAATTTATGATTGTTTAGAATAAAATTCATGAGTAATTTCTATGGTTGGGCTAGCTTTCTGCCGAAGAAAATTGCTACTGGCTTGAACTAGACACTACAAGAATCAAGGCGGATTAACCTTGAGGCGCAGCAGCCATTGCTGCTACCAACCCCTCGAGCTCGATTGGAGCTTCTGTGTTTAAAATCTGCTAAATGTTGGTCAACTAATATGGCTTAAACTAGCATGCAAGCATGAGTAATGGGTATATATAGATATATTAACCTAATGTGAGCATGTTTAGACTAGCATATATGATTAACGAATGTCTATATTTTAAAATGGATTTATGACTTTAGAAAGGGACTTGATATGTATGTATGCCATGTATGTATACTGACATTGCAAGCATATTGATATGACTTAGAAATGCATGAATAAACCATTAGCTTGTGTTTATGAGATTAGTAAGCAATCATCAACATGTGGAACTAATTAGTAAGCTTTACAAATGAAAATACGAATTTTGAACGTGAATCTTGACAAGCTACCTTGATGGTTAGAATCTGACATTGTGATCATGTTGATGTTACTCTTAGACTCACTCATGTAGCATAAACATATATATACCATACTTGTGTATCATATTTCAAGTAAAGCATAAACGAAGCATATTTTCAACCTAAGTGGTGCTAATTTCACATATGTGTTATGAATACTCACAAGCATGCCTAATATGAGTTTTATAACTACCTTGTATATTTAGAGAGCAAGCATGATAGACTTTGTGGTTTCATGACCTTAAATGGCCTTAAATTGTTGGAATGATCAATTTAGAATTTTATTATGAAAGAAGGAACCTAGATTGACTAGAGAAACATGAAAAGACATTTAACATGACAAAATATATTATGTATGATTGTTATGTTCAAGCCTGACAGAAACCACAAGGTAGCAGCTGAGTCTTAGCTTAGCCAGAGGACGGTGCAGCTGCGCCGGTCCTAGGCTTTGCCATGGCGCAGCTACGCCAGTCTGGAATCTAAGATTCTGCAATTCTGATTTTGGACAGCTAACTTGTGTGATGCCTATATTACTAAAAGTAGTTTAAAACCTATTGATACATGTATATAAGTGATGCTTAGATGATATGATGGTGTTTGTCTTGTAAAAGGAAAGTCCATGGGTAAAAAGGACTTAACCTTGAGCATGTTTAATTTACTTATGAAATAACTAGGTATTTGATTCATGACGAATCTATAAACTAATTTTGTACCATATGTGCATACTTGAATCATGTCAAGCTTGATTAAAGACTGTGTTAACTAATGAACATCTTGAACATATAATATGCTATAAATAGGATTCGAAAGTGTTGATTTCTTAAGGTGGATAAACTACGCTTAAGGCATGTATATGAACTATCATTTACATTGTGCAAGTATCTGAACTATCCTTTACATTGTGTAAGTATCCTAACTCTTGCATTACTTTATTCAACGGATATCGTAAGCAAACCTTATGTTATACTCCCTCTGTCCCAGGATAAAAGTCCTGGTGGACTTTTCACGCATATTAATAAGGGGAATAAAATGACAAAATTGCCCTTCTTAATAATTATTAAATGATTATATGCTCAGTAAATTTTATGGTGTTTCTCTACAAAGTTGCCATAATCAATTAAACTCCACATTCAATTCTATATTCACTACTTCTAATAATCTGTGCATGAATATGCCAACTAAAATTACTGATATTTGGCGCAAACTACTTCGTATAATCTCCCCACTCAATGTAATCATATTTCCCAAAAAGTTTGCATGGATTATGGCAACTAAAATTTGGCATAAAAAAATTAAATTAAAGCATGAGAAAAAATTTGCAAAATTCAAATTTTATAGTGTTCGCCAAATGAAAATTTTAAATGGGGATTTCATGCTATATAAAACATACAATTATACTCATAATCATCTAACTAGAGTATATCGTAATAGCAATATCATGAAAAATCTTTCTAACGATTAAAGGCAAGTCATCTATGAAATATTGTTGAAGCACAACCAAAATGGAAAATTAAAGAAGGGTTCAATTGCATCTACAACTTCCCAATTTTCAATAACTACCAAGACAATTAGTCGTATATGGAAGCGAGGAAAAAACTCAAGCGTAACCGATACCATCGATGTTAGTTCAAGATGTATAGGAAGGGTTGGTGGAAAACGAGTTCAAATTGATTTCAATCAAGCTTCGAATATTCCACTTTGTCGAAGAACAAACATAAGATCACTTGCAAGTGCTATGAGTTTATCAAAGTCCACTCTTCACCGAAGAATTAAAGAATGTAGTTTAAGAGCACATTCAAATGCTATAAAACCTACATTGACGCATGAAAACAAGAAAATAAGACTCAAATTTTGTTTATCAATGGTTGAACAAGGTACTCCTTCTGAAAGTCCTATTTTTAATGGTATGTATGATTGTGTTCACAACGATGAAAAGTGGTTTTATATGACAAAAATTATCAAACAATATTATCTTCTTCCGGATGAAAGTGAGCCTTTACAAACTTGCAAAAGCAAAAATTTTATAACCAAAGTAATGTTTTTAGCTGAAGTTGCTCGTCCACAATTTGATGAAAATGGTAATGTAATTTTTTTTGGAAAAATTGGTATTTTTCCATTCATTTGCAAGGAACTTGCTAAGAGGAAAAGTAAGAATCGAGATGTCGGTACCGTTGAGACAAAATCGATTTATCCAATAACACAAAAGGTTTTTAGATCTTACTTGATCGAAAAAGTGTTGCCCTCAATTAGAGAAAAATGGCCTTCTTCAAGTGTCAGAACTCCTATTTTTATCCAATAAGATAATGCCAAACCACATTTGCGTATTGATGATGCTGAATTTGTGGAACATACGACAAGAGATGGATTTAATATTCGTTTACGGTGTCAACCCCCCAACAGTCCGGATATGAATGTTCTTGACCTTGGTTTTTTTAGAGCCATTCAAACTCTTCAGCACCAAGAAGCTCCTACAACTATTGACGAATTGGTAGCTGCCGTAGAGAAGTCATTTGATCAATTCTCATCAAAACGTCTCAATTATGTGTTCTTAACTTTACAAACATGCATGGTTGAAGTAATGAAGGTGTTTGGTGGGTTTGATTACAAAGTGCCGCATATGAACAAGAGCGGGCTAGAAACAGATGACAATCTCCCAACTTGGATCCAATTTGAACGAAGTGTGATGGATGAAGTTATTTTACATCTCCAAGAACCATGATTTGAATCTTATTCTAAAATTGTTTTCCCTTTCTTTTTCCCATGGTATTTGGTTTGTCTTTTTGCTTTGTTTTGTTCTTCAACCTATTCACTGATTGTCAAGTGTAGTGTACGTAGTGCATTTGAAATGTATTGGTCACAACCTCTTCTGCTGTGAATTTGAGACGTTCATCTTATAATGTAATTTTTGACATAGTGAAATGTAATAATGAACCGGAGTAGTAAAGATTGCCTTGTAGACATAAAATCAAAGATTCAACAAAAAAACTCATGTAATTACTCCAAAAATACAGAACACTTGCCCAAATTTCAATAATCATCTCATTTAAAGGATGGACAATTTCCAAAATTGCATAACCAACAATTATTTTGATTCTCATAGTGTGATTGGCGGATTTCCATCATTTCGATATTTTTTTCATATTTTCAACTTGTTGTTCTAAAAGTTCAATTTTTTCTTGCATATATGTCATTTTTTTTTGTATAGTTCAACCATTTATTGATCATCATTTGTTTTCTCATCTTCATCTTCATTTTCTAGAATACCAAGGAGAGCTCGTGCTCGTTTCATCGACTTCTTTGATGGCATTTGAATACTTTTGTCCATCTCATTTTCAATTTTTTTTACAGTCTTTTTCATTCATTGCTGCAATAGCAAATAACAAAGGCATTAGAAGAAAGAGGACATTAGAAGAAGTTTTATAAGAAAAATAAAAAAAAAAAAAAGTAAACTATCTTACTTTGGCCAAAAATTCTCAGCGAAACTTGTTCTTCAAATTGGTACTATTCCTGCATGCAAATCCCATCCAAGCATGCAAAACATACTTACTTTTGTTTTATTCCATATATGCATGTAGCTATAGTTTTATAGGAGAACAAAAGAGTTTCAAATGTGGTAGGAATAAAAAAATCAATAAACAAATTAAGTGCATGTGAGATTTTTAAGGTAGATAGATAGTGTCTTTTTAGTTTTTCAATCCACAATATTTTCAGCACATAATTAATTATACTTATTGAATATGGAGAGAGAATAAGAATAAGAAAAATATGAAATATTTAATGCGAAGGGTATAATAGGAAAAATTATGTAAAAGGTTGGTTATTAAAAGAAAGTAGACATTTAACCTGGGACAACCCAAAATAGTAATAAGGACTTTTATCCTGGGACGGAGGGAGTATTACTTTCTCTCCAAATGAGCCAGTATGTAAACTCTTGAGGAAACTATTATTCATGTTAAACTTGGTATTGCTCTTGAATATTGTGAAAGGGTCTATGTCATTGATTCGGCTAGACCATATGCATGTTTATAAAACTGTCCAAACCAATTTATTGGTGAGGAAATCTTGAAAACTGAGTTGAACAACCCTTATGGTAAGGGGAATGTATGTTGTTGGAAACCCCAACACATGAATAGATTATTACTGTGGTGTTATACATAACTTAGAGTATTGTAGACTGATCATCTATAGTAATTGATTCTTTGGGGTTATCAGTTTAATATTGATGATTCTAGTAGATGTTCAATAGTCCTTAGCGACTGCTCAGTATAAATTATTTATCCAGTTAGATACATTAATAGTCCTTGAATTCATATATATATGTTGATTTATATTGAATTATCGTTCTTATTTCTAAGGATTTGATTCAAGAATTGTAGATGTTCATTATTCATGATATTATTCTAAAACTCTGAACTATCTTAGAGATGATACTTCGATATTTCAAACTCGTGTTATAAAACTCTTTACCCTTGTTATAAATTACTTGCTGGGAAATTTGTGATCATCCTTGATTATTTAAAACCTTTCAGTTAAGGTGGAACAGGGAAGTGTCTTTGGGAAAGACAAGGGCAATGGCAAGGCTACCGACTAGCTTGTCCCTTTATGTTTAAGTCTATTATGTTGTATTAAGACTGTTTTTAGACTATGTTAAGCTTAAGTAGGATTATGTAATAAGTCTTTATTCGATATTATTATGTAATCTATTAAGTACTTTAGGTTGCGAGACTTGGGGAAATAATTATAAAAAATCATTGTATATTATTCTAAATTAGATTTTTCGTTGTGAATGTGTTATATTTAGTTATTATGGTAATACTTTGAGCACGTGACGAACAAAATTTGAGTGACCAAGTGGCGGTCCTAATTTGGGGGCGTCACAGCACCAACATATGGGAATTACATTGGAGACGTATCAGATGAATTGATTCCCATAAAAAAGCCTTGATATTAGGATATAAAAGAATATCTCTGAGATAGATCTACGTCCGCTAGGGCAAGTCAAGCTGAAAGAAAGTGAATCCATAAAATGGCTATGAAATTCTATCTATACGGGGATGCACTCTACAAAAAAGATGCTGGAATAGGCTTGTTGAGAGGCCTAGTCAAAGATCAAGCCAAAAGACTTATAGATGAAGTCCATGGTGGAGTTTGTGGTCCACACATGAGTGGTCCTTCACTTGCCAAGAAAAGATTAAGAACAGGGCATTAATGGATATCTCTCAAAGCCGACTATAACGATCACGTCATGAGATGTTATCTGTAACAACCCGGAGAATCCGGATTATTTAGAATTTAAGTTTAAAGAATTAGTTATTAATAAAATGAATTTTTATTAATATTATTCTGTGCTATGTGTTTATTAATAGTTCTATAACCTAGGATGATTATACATCGGGAGGATTCTGGCTACGAGCTAGACTGAATGAATAAGAATTTTCATGACAAAAATAAAAGTTTTTCGGGAACAAAAATATTTTTGGGGGAAAAGACGAAAGAGACATTATTCACCCGACGAAACCCTAAGGGTTAGGGTTTTAATAACCTAAGCCTTTCCGAGAGTTCGGTATATCGAAATGACATTCCGTCGAAAGATTTGACGATAATATATCATGAAAAGTTAATTAAGTCGATAAAAGTTTTTCTTGAAAAACGTGTAGAAATCAGGCGAAATAAAAATGATGAAAAGTACTGCTATGTACTTTTCACTCATTTAACTACGTTAGGGGAAAACGTGAAGGAAAACGCTTAAAGCTAAAAAGTGTTTTTCAGTTTTTCAGAAATCCGAAGAATACGTAAAATTTAATCGGTAAAGGAAAGACGAAATATCCAAAAATATTTGGATTCCGAGAATCGCAATTTTTAAAACTGTCGGACGAAACCCGAAAGATAGAACCACGAAGCTTCCAAGGGAAGCTACGGGAATAGTAAGGAGGTGGGAATAGTAAGAAGGTGTGAATAGTAAGGAGGTTGGAGCGAAATGACTAAAACGCCCCTAACCTTGGTTTTCTATAAATAGGAAGCTTATTTCATTGTTTTGGGATTTTGAAAATCCTACACTTTGAGAGAGAGAGAGAGAGAGAGAGAGAGAGTTCGGATGGGAGAAAGAAGAGGAAGAGGAAAAGCTTGCTCAGGAGCAACCTTTGTCCGACAGAAAGAGAATAAAAGAGAAAGGTAATCCAAAACCTTATCCCATATAGTTTTTCTAAAGTTTTTATGTTTAAAAACACAGCTTAATGAGAATAAGGAATAAAAAAAACGTTAGGAATGATTTCATATGGTTGAAATCATGAGGAAATGAAGAAATAGGAATTAGAAGTTTATTTTATAAATTTCTTAAGGAAGTATAAGATTCGTAATGAATTTGAACGATCTGAGTGGATTAAATGAATGAGTAGGTGAAATAAGTAAGGAATGGGGTTCTATAACATCAAATTCCAAGAAAAGCTGAAATCGTAATCCAAAATATCGGTTAAAAATGAAGAACGAATGAAGAACACGCGAAGAACGTTATTGATGGACAAATTTAAAACTATCGTAGGATAATTGTTGTTGATGGAAAAGTTTAAAACCATCGCGTATAAGTTAGATGTGTATTTCTTGGTTAGGAACGGTAGAAACTGTAAGACCCCGAAATTTTTAAATAAAAAGGAATTTCCTTTATTTTGAAATAGTAAGGGTTGATTTGATTAATGTGGATAGTTAAGGGTTAAATACGCAAATATTTCAAAATAAGCAAGTGGTTATAAAATATTCATTGTTGTCGGGAATATTCGTTTGGTCGTGGAATATTCGTATCTTGTCGGGAATATTCGTATTTATGACGGCAAATGCGACCATGTATTGGGCCCCATAACTAAAAAGCGATTGGATGAAAAAACGACAAATATAAGTTGTTTTTAAATAACGGCATAGTTATTGCTGCTTATCATTGTTGGAATACCCGGTGGTTAAAACACACTAATACGCCGTTGTTGAGCAAGAAGCACACGGATATTGCACCAATTATTGATTCTTACGTAAGAAGGCACTACTCAATAATGGTTACGATAATTACTTTATTCAAAGATTTTATTGAGTTAATAATTGTCAGGTTGATATTTTATATCATTGTTGTTTCAATAATTGTCATTACACAAAGATCTTTCATTATCGAAGCAATAATTCATATTATCCTAATAATATTATTAGATAACATTATTGGCAATGTCTAGAAAGTTCTGGCCTAAGGAGAGGTTTGGTCATCTAATTGCTACGCCCGAAGAAGAAATTCTTATTGAAAGCCCCTCTTCCCGGGAGCCGCCTCGTTGTCAATATTGTGATTCTGTAATATTATTTGTGAATAATTAATTATTGATTTATATGATGAGGAAAATATTGATTTTATGTGGATATAGATGGAGAAAATTTTAAAATGACAATTGTTGAAAATTAATATTTTATCTTTTTCGATAAAATAATTCATTTAAATATATTATTTTAATAATATATTAATCTATGATATTTTTACAATGAATGTGGGATATATGAGTATATGAGGAGGAAGAGTATTTTTGTGGCATTAAATGTTTAACACATGTTTTGTGTGTTGGTGACACACAATTATTATTCAAATTTGATTATAAATTTTAAAATCGCCTGCTTTGTGGATTTCGGTTGATTTTTGTTTGGAATTTGGAAAAACTTTCTTCTGCAAAGTTGTAGAGAATTGAATTTCCTATAAAAACTCGCGAGATTCTAATTTTCTGATGAAAGGGCTATTTATTATGAATTATTGAAGTTCCGAAGCTCCGAAATAATTGATTTTTGGGAGTTTAAATTATTTTTGTTAAGAAAAACGTTTTTTGTATTTTTTTTTTGGACATCATTAACATGTGTGGCTGGTGTTTTGACCAAAAGGTGGGCTAAGGAAAATTTGTATAATTATATTAATATTATATTAAATTTTCTGCTTTGGTGTTCTAAGCATTTTCCTATAAATAGGGTGCTTAGGTTAGAATTGAAAATCACAAAGTTATAAACTCAAGTTTTCTCTATTTCTCTCTCGATATTTTGAGCGTATTCTTGTGAGTATTTTGAGTATACTTTGAGTATTGCTAGATTATGCAAGTTCCTTCAAAGACTATACCCTAGATTCTAGCTAAGTAATCGATCTTTCGAGGTAAGGGATATTATTTTTTTGTGATGATATTATTTCTTCAATATCATTATCTTTGAAATGTTGATCTGAAGTTTTATCAAATTTGGAACTTTTTCATGTCTCTGGGTTACTATTCATGGGTTACTATTCATGAGTTACTATTCACGAAGTTACTATTCATGAGTTACTATTCACGAAGTTACTATTCACGAGTACTATTCATGAAGCGTGAAGATGTTTTTTGTGGAATTTCTATCTTTTGGTGTCTGAGTTACTATTCACGATAATGACACTATTCACGTGATACTGACAATATTCATGTATATGGCACTATTCAATTTAAAAATAAAATTTCTTCTTTTTGTCCAAAATATCTATTCGGATACTAGCTCGATTGTATCCATGTTTTGATCATTCTTGAATTTTACACCACTATGATTATTTTTGAGGTATTTTTGGGCTGGATAAAACCAAGTACGAATCTAATCCTTAATCCTTGTCATTTTGTTTCACCGGATTCGCTTCTTAAAAAAATATTTTCATCATCCTCGGTCTTAAATGATGATATTATTGAATATCTTTGGCTGTAGTGCAAAGATGAATGATTTCTGAAGAATATCTTTGGCACAGAGTGCAAAGATGAACAGTGTTGAGATGAACATGACCGATTGATTAATATCTTTGGCTCAGAGTGCAAAGATGAACAGTGTTTAAATGAACATGACCAATCGATGAATATCTTTTGGCTCAGAGAGTGCAAAGATGAATATTTGATTCCGGATGTATATTGATTGATGTTACAGGATAAAATATTGATGATGGATCGTTAAATTCATAGATTATAGTAGATTTCATTCTCTACGTAACTCTTCTATGAATTATTATTTCACCATGAATATTGATCCAAAACTTGTTGTACATTGTATTCTATCGATTTTTTCCTGTTGAAGACTAACGATAATTTGTTGTATATTATCTTAGTCATAATATTCTTTACTTGGGCTAGTTGAGCTCACCCTTTTCCTTGTTGTTCCATTTTTCTTCTCGGGAGGCAAGAATATATGCGAGTATGAGTCTGGGTATGGAATGAAGGTTTTAGAAAGGATTGTTTAGTAGTCCTCACCATTTTTGCAAAATGATGTATCAATAAATGTGATGAGGATTTATTTGAGTATAGATATTATCTAGAAGATAATATTTGTATTCAAACTCACAGCTTCTTGTTGTAATAATAAAGTTGTAGTCGCTTTACGTACCATGTATTTGGCGACTCGTAATGGGTGTTGTGTATACCTATTTTGGGGCGCGCCACGGTTGGTATCGAGCTTAGGATATGATCTCTGGAGATCGGGAATAGAACTAGGAGGGAGAGAGATTTGTAAATCCTTCACTAGTGTGTCCTACCTAAGCTTATTTGTTAGTTGGTCAAGATATAGGGGATATTATGTGATATATTGATTTCCTTAATTAACCCTTGTTTTATGACAATGTTTGAGAATGTCGATCGAGAATATTAACAATGGAGTAAATGAGACCGTGGAGATGCTCAGACTTACCAACGAGGAGAACGTGCAACAGTCGGCAATGTTCCTCCCGTGAACAACACCACCGAAAGCGAGATGATGAACGAGGGGATGTTTAGAAGCTTTTTGCGATTCATGCAAAATCGCATTTAGGAGACTCGTGTTCAAAATACTGAGGAGGAAATGATAGCAATTCACGGGTGGTCACAACCAAGCGAGTTCAAAGAGTGGGACCACCGAGTGCGGGGAAAGCCGGATCCGATTAAAGGCGAGACGTGGGTCAAACAAATTACCAAGATATTCGATGTCTTGGGATGCACGGAGGAACAGAAGTTCCATTCGCCACCTTTATGTTCCGTGGCGAAGGCGAGATTCTTGGTGGGAATCATGAAGCGTACCCATCCAAATTGCTTTCAAATGTCATGGGAGACGTTTGAAAGCAGTTCAATGACAAGTACTTCCCGAAAAGTATTCGTCATATGAAGGAAGTGGAGTTTATTAGACTAGAGCGAATAACATGACGGTGTCCCAAAGACGAGGCGAAGTTCGCGAGAGTTATCCAGTTTGCACCTCATTTGGTGGAGAATGAGGAACGATGACGCGGATGTTTCGAGAGGTTTGAAACCCCACATACGTCAAGATCTCATTTCTCATAAATTTTCTCTCTATTCGGATGTTGTCAACGAGGCTCAACTTGTTAGAGCGAGATAACGAGTACGTTCAACCAAGGGACCATAACCGAGGATCATACCAAGATAGCGATCATCGTAATAACGATAACCAACGGAGAAAGAAGAATACGGACAAAGCGGTAACCACTCGTGGTAATCGTGGCCATGAAAATAGAAGAAGCGAGTCGGAAGAGATTTTAAAAAGAGGAGATTCAACAACGACCATGTGAAGACGTCGGCCAAGAGTAGCAACTAGTTTTAAGGGAGGAGAACGACCACCGGTCATATGCTACAAATGCGGAAAAGAGGGACATATCAGTCCAAACTGCCCACAACAGTTCAAGGTATGCTATAATTGTGGAAAGGAAGGACATATCGCTCGAGATTATGACAATAGCAAAACCTAGTTCAATGGGGACGGTGACTCAAAAAGATCGTCCCGAGAAAAGTCAAAGTCAACGATTCCGGAAGAGCGTTTGTTGTGGTCGGTCAAAATCTGAAGAACCCGAACGGTTAGCACGGTTAGTTAATTATAAATTCTTACGAAGTATATACCTTACTAGATATTGGTTCTACCCATTCTTTTATCTCTCTTACTTGCGCTCAACGTTTGAACTTGACTACGGAGAAATTAAACTTTGACCTATCTGTGGAGACTCCATTAGAGAAACTTTCATTACATCCGTTGTTTAAAAATCTTGCTTGATTCAAGTTGGCACTATCACATTACCTGTTAACCTTATTTCTATAGAGATATTTGCTTTTGATGAGATTTTAAGGTTAACTACTCATCATGCCAAATTGATTGCTTTAGTAAGGTTGTTAGTTTTCATATTCCTAAGCAACCTGTTATTCGAATTCAAGCAATCAAACCATTGTAGTCAAACATTTTCATATCAAGCCATGAAGTCATTCGTTTATTACGGATGTCAAGTTTTCTTAGTCCATGTTATGGATTTGAATAAAGACACGTCAGATTTGAATAATATTCCTGTTGTTATTGATTTTTCCTGACGTATTTCCTGAAGAATTTCTTGGCTTACTCCCAAAGCCTGATATTAAATTTTGTATCGACTTTGAACCCGGTACAAAACTCATTTCTAAAATCTCATATCGAATGGCTCTATTGAACTTGAGTTTAAAATTCAACTATAGAATTTGGTACCGAGCCTTTATCTTGTGACTTCCTTTGTGGAATTCACCTAAGCCGGACTCTCTCATAGGGGACGCTATATTCGTGTGATAGTAAATCGATAGGTGTCATTGTGACGTGCTATCCAAGATTGGGATATGAGTCACGATTGAGAGCAACCTAAGTCGATTATCGAAAGACGTAGCTTTCTGAAGCTTAGTTGGTTATTATCGGAGATTCGTTGAAGGATATTCTCGAATCGCTATTCCATTAACGCAAATGACTCGTAGAGATACAAAATTCGAATGGAGCAAGGAATGTGGGAAGAGCTTGAAGAACTCAAGAGGAGACTCATTTCAAAGACATGTTACGACTCATGCCATCCTGGAAAAGCGAACGTGGTAGGCGACGCGATGAGTAGAAGATTATATGCGGAACGAAGGTGCGATGATGTCAAGTATACGCATAGAGCCAACTTTAATAGAAAAAGTTAAGATTGCTCAAGCCACCGACTGGGGGCTGATGCGTATGAAGAAGAAAGTACAAGAAGGAGCTATTCCGGAAGCGAGAATTGATGAAGAAGGAATACTTCGAGTCCACTCTAGACTTTGTGTTCCTAACGACTCTGATTTGAAGTATAAGATTATGATGGAGGCACACAATACGCCATTTGCAATCCATCCTGGAAGTACTAAAATGTATCGTGATCTTCGACATACATTTTGGTGGAACAATATGAAGAGAGAGATTGCAAAGTTTATCTCGATGTGTTTAACTTGCTAACGTGTAAAGGCGAGCATCTAGTACCTAAGGGTCCGTTGCAACGACTTGAGATTCCTAATGGAAGTGGGAACACATTACTATGGATTTCGTTCTGGGTCTTCCTGCGGTTTCTCAAGACATCAATGCTATTTGGGTTATTGTTGATAGATTAACCAAGTCCGCTCATTTCTTCACCGATCGAGAGACTTATTCCTTGAACGTCTTTCTCGTATGTACGTAAATGAGATTGTGAGATTGCATGGCATGCCAGTATCCATAGTTTTGGGTTAGTTTGTAGAAAGCTATGGGCACGAATTTACGATTCAGTTTGGCATACCATCCTCAAACGGATGGGCAATCAGAAAGGACTACTCAAACTCTTGAAGATATATTAAAACTCTGTGTCCTAGATTTCAAAGGAAGTTGGGATAAGTACTTGCCATTGGTGGAATTCTCATACAACAATAGTTATTAAACAAATATAGGCATGGTTTCATTCGAAGCATTATATGGACAAAAATGTCGTTCTCCAATATGTTGGGATGAGGTGGGGGAAGCAACATTGTTGGGACCCGAGTTAGTGCGTATGACTAATGATTCGACAACGATACAAACTAAGCACAAGATCGACAAAAGAGTTATGCGAATCTTCATCGAAAGGACGTGGAATTTAGTGTAGGGGATCATGTATTGTTGCGAGTTGCTCCATGGAAGGAGTTAGAAGATTTGGGAAGAGAGGAAAGCTCAATCCACGATTTATCGGTCCATTTCAAATTCTTGACCGAGTAGGAAATGTAGCCTATAGCCTTATGCGTTACCTCAAGTATGTCTCGTGTTCATAATGTGTTTCACATATCTGTATTTCAGTAAATATGTGAAAGACCCGACCACGTTATTGAGTTAGAACCAGGACGAGATAGCCAAGACTTAACGTATGAGGAGGTACTGTCAAGATTTTGGATAGGAAGGAGCATGTCCCACGCCAAGAAAAAATTAAATACCACAAGTTAAAGTTTTGTGGAGGAATCATGCTATAGAGGAAATGACACGGGAATTGAAAACGAAAATGAAAGCGAGGTATCCTCACCTTTTCAAAACATCAGTACGTCACGTTAATTTCGAGGACGAAATTTCATAAGGAGGGAGGTTGTAAGACCAAAATTTTTAAATAAAAGGAATTTCCTTTATTTTGAAATAGTAAGGGTTGATTTGATTAATGTGGATAGTTAAGGGTTAAATACGCAAATATTTCAAAATAAGCAAGTGGTTATAAAATATTCATTGTTGTTTGGGAATATTCGTTTGGTCGTGGAATATTCGTGATGTCGGGAATATTAAATGCGACGGTAAGCGACCCATGTGTGGGCCCCATAACGGAAAGCGATTGGATGAAAAAAAACGATAAATATAAGTTGTTTTTAAATAACGGCGTAGTTGTTGCCAAGTATCTACTTGTTGGAATACCCGTGGTTAAAACACACTAATACTGCGTTGAACAAGAAAGCTACCAGTATTGCACCAATTATTGATTCTTACGTAAGAAGGCACTTACTCAATAATGGTTACGATAATTACTGCTTCGATATTTTATTGAGTTAATAATTGTTGTGTTGATATTTTATATTCTTGTTGTTTCAATAATTGTCATTACACAAGATCTTTCATTATCGAAGCAATAATTCATATTATCTGAATAATATTATTAGATAACATTATTGGCAATGTCTAGAAAGTTACGCTCTAAGGAGAGGTTTGGTCATCTAATCATGCGCGCCAAGAAGAAGAAATTCTTATTGAAAGCCCCTCTTTCCCTGAACCTATGCGTTGTTGTCAATATTGTGATTCTGTAATATTATTTGTGAATAATTAATTATTGATTTATATGATGAGGAAAATATTGATTTTATGTGGATATAGATGGAGAAAATTTTAAAATGACAATTGTTGAAAATTAATATTTTATGTTTTTCTCGATAAAATAATTCATTTAAATATATTATTTTAATAATATATTAACGTGATATTTTTACAATGAATGTGGGATATATGAGTATATGAGGAGGAAGAGTATTTTGTGGCATTAAATGTTTAACACATGTTTTGTGTGTTGGTGGACACAATTATTAATCCGAAATTTGATTATAACACAATAAAATCGCCTGTTTGTCGATTTCGGTTGATTTTTGTTTGGAATTTGGAAAACTTTCTTCTGCAAAGTTGTAGAGAATTGAATTTCCTATAAAAACTCATGAGATTCGAATTTTCTGATGAAAGAGCTATTTATTATGAATTATTGAAGTTCAAGCTCAAAATAATTGATTTTGGGAGTTTAAATTATTTTTGTTAAGAAAAACGTTTTTGTATTTTTTTTTGGACATCATTAACATGTGTGGCTGGTGTTTTGACCAAAAGGTGGGCTAAGGAAAATTTGTATAATTATATTAATATTATATTAAATTTTACGCTTTGGTGTTCTAAGCATTTTCCTATAAATAGGGTGCTTAGGTTAGAATTGAAAATCACAATGAAACCAAGTTTTCTCTCTATTTCTCTCTCGATATTTTGAGCGTATTCTTGTGAGTATTTTGAGTATACTTTGAGTATTGCTAGATGGTGCAAGTTCCTTCAAAGACTATACCGGTATTCTAGCTAAAAGTCTTGATCTTTTCGAGGTAAGGGATATTATTTTTTTTGTGATGATATTATTTCTTCAATATCATTATCTTTGAAATGTTGATCTGAAGTTTTTATCAAATTTGGAACTTTTTCATGCTCTGGGTTACTATTCATGGGTTACTATTCATGAGTTACTATTCACGAGTTACTATTCATGAGAGTTACTTATTCACGAGTTACTATTCACGAGTACTATTCATGAAGCGTGAAGATGTTTTTGTGGAATTTCTATCTTTTGGTGTCTTGAGTTACTATTCACGTATATGACACTTATTCACGATATCTGCACTATTCATGTATACTGGCACTATTCAATCAAAAAATAAAATTTCTTCTTTTTGTCCAAAATATCTATTCTGGATACTAACTCTGATTGTATCCATGTTTTGATCATTCTTGAATTTTACACCACTATGATTATTTTTGAGGTATTTTTGGGCGTGGATAAAACCAAGTACGAATCCTTAATCCTTAATCCTTGTCATTTTGTTTCACTGGATTCGTTTCTTAAAAAAATATTTTTCATCATCCTCAGTCTTAAATGATGATATTATTGAATATCTTTGGCCTGTAGTGCAAAGATGAATGATTTCTGAAGAATATCTTTGGCCTGTAGTGCAAAGATGAGCAGTGTTGAGATGAACATGATCGATTGATTAATATCTTTGGCCTCAGAGTGCAAAGATGAACAGTGTTTAAATGAACATGACCAATGATGAATATCTTTGGCACATAGTGCAAAAGATGAATATTTGATTCGGATGTATATTGATTGATGTTACAGGATAAAATATTGATGATGGACCGTTAAATTCATAGATTATAGTAGATTTCATTCTCTACGTAACTCTTCTATGAATTATTATTTCATTGCGAATATTGATCCGAAACTTGTTGTCTATTGTATTCTATCGATTTTTTCCCTCGTTGAAGACTAACGATAATTTGTTGTATATTATCTTAGTCATAATATTCTTTACTTGGGCTAGTTGAGCTCACCCTTTTCCTTGTTGTTCCATTTTTCTTCTCGGGAGGCGAGAATATAGCGAGTGCGAGCCTGGGGTATGGAATGAAGGTTTTAGAAAGGATTGTTTAGTAGTCCTCACCATTTTTGCAAAATGATGTATCAATAAATGTGATGAGGATTTATTTGAGTATAGATATTATCTAGAAGATAATATTTGTATTCAAACTCACAGTTTTACTGTTGTAATAATAAAGTTGTAGTCGTTTCTGTACCATGTATTTGGCGACTCAGAATGGGTGTTGTGTATACCTATTTTGGGGGCGTCACAGAAACGTTCAAAAAGAACGGATTAAAACTGAGCTATAACGGAGTTATGGCAAACATTTCGTAAAAGACGAACGAGAATTAGAAAGACTGTAACTGAACCTGAAGGTTTGGGGTTTCATAAGAAAGTAAGGGAATGTAGAAAACATGAGTCGTGGACTCAAGAACATTTGAGTTCCGAGTTCGGATGACCGAATTACAGATGAACGAACGAAGAACGTTAAAATGAACAAATGGTGAAGATCGAGCCAATCGAATGGCATATTAATAGATTTAGAATGAAGTTCTGTCTGAGGGGTATTGAAGTACGTAAAATAAGGAAGAGAATGGCTTTGGAACGACCTCGTTCTGAGTTATAATGAAGGAGTTATGAGATCTGGAAGTCAGCATCTCAAATTGGATTTAACAGTTAGAGAAATTTTCTAGGGTTAGGGCTTGCGTAGCGTCGCCATCCATGCCTTGTCTAGCACCGTGGAGCGAGAGATAAAGAAGAGAGTGGAGCCACAGTGCCGGTGCAGGGAAAAAGCTCGGTAATGAGCTTTTAATTGCTCAAAACCTGGGGGAAGTGTAACAAAAGCTAATGAACATATAGTTCCTCAAATGTAACCCTTAATAAGGTAAGTTAAACCTTTGGTAAAGGTTGAATACAAAGATTTAACGAGATTAAACGACAAAGAATTTAGACGCGGGATACGAAACTGATATCCGGGGACCGTAGTCGCGATAGAACGAACGTGAGGGATTGTTATGATTGTGATTCCTAAGACGTTGAGTGATGATGGTAATGAATAACATTTTGATGTTATGATATATTAATAAAAGGTAATCATTAAACACTTTAATCGACATGAGGGTTGAGTGTACGTGAATATTAAACGGGCAGAGCCTACACCCCGTGTATGATTTGACTGTATGATAATGAAGACCAATGAGTAACCATGAATGGTAAAGAACTGAATTAAAGACAATGACATTAACGTATCGAATCTGAGTTAATGATTAACTTGAATGATCAATCTGAATATACAAAACACTGTATGACTTAGACGATAAAGAATGAATCCTAAGGTATGGCAATTTCTTGCCAGAAAGACATAAGGAATAAGAAGTTGACTTAATGAACATTATAGGGTAATAGTTCGAATAAGTTAAGATAAGTTTAGGTTGTGGTACAATCGTAACCTTTGATTGTTGACATATGGGAGCTGGGCTAAACAATTTCTTCAGAGAGCGAAGGTATATACGAAACTGGCAACCGGTCTAACTCGCTGTGAAAGATAGTGTAGATGAGACGGGAACTTGTTTGTTTGGTTATTTACGGGAAACCAATTAGAGTACCATATGGACTACTAGCAGAGAAGCGATGTGTACTGAGTCCTAGAAGAGTTATAAGAAGAAGATAAGATTGTAAATCATCAAAGATAATGAACGTATTGAGTAAGACATCTCCGTATGTCATGAAGTCGTAAACCAGTACTGAAAGTTAGTCGAGTAAATTTATATTGCAAGAACGTGAACCCTAAGAAGTAAAGTTAAGTAAACCAATGCATAAGTCAAATATACATGACTAATTGGTGTATGTGTTGTTTTCCTGATGTGCTGCATAAGAATTGGAATGAGCAGTTCGGCGTAAGCTGTAGCTGTACGTAAGGCATGTTTCCTAACTTCATTCATATTCTAAATGAATGCTAGTTTCTTAAACTTCTTAGATGTTGAACTTGAGAAATTCTATTTATGTGCGAATGTGCGATATTTGTACATGGTGGTAGAACGTATGAGGCCTTGTGCCACAATGTGAACACTTCGTAGTTTCTATGATATGAATTGTTCTGTGATTGAACTATTCAATATAAAAATGTTATGTCCATACATGAACTGTCATTGTTAAGTCTGTGCTAATGATTCTAGTCAGATAGAATGTTTATGAAAAAGGTAGAAGAATGAAAGTATTTCAAAGTGATAGTGAATATTATTTTAAAATGATAGGAATCGAGATTATTCTTATTATTTAAGCTGCTTCATAACCTTTGTTCAGTTATCGAAGTTCTAAAGGAATGTTTGCATTCTGAAGTTGTTTGTTCAACTGTTATGACTTGCTGGGCAATTGAATGCTCACACTTGCTTTAAATGAAAAACATTTTCAGCAAACGATGTTAGAAGAACTTAAGGATCCCGTAAAGATCAAGTTGACGGTATCCAGATGAAGTTCCATTCAGAATGTGAATGAGCGGGAAGATTAATTGAAGACTTGTAATGTAGAAAGATGAAATTGAACTATAGACTAGTTTAATAAACTATTATGTATCCTTGGTGGCGGATAAAAGTCACTCTTATAAGATGAAATGAATAATGTATTTATCATTATTTGTTATGAAAAAGGTTATATGGTTTTTAGAAATTGGGATTTGAGAATGTATGTTATTATATTTCAGTATATAATGATGTATGTTGGATGAATGATGTACTCATGACGTACGAAATCCGGGTGTGAAGATAGACTGGATTTCGGGGTGTTACAAGTTGGTATCAAAGCTGATAGGTTATAAACCTTAGGTAGCAGTACCTAAGACTATAATCGTAGAGAGAAGGATAAGAAGATCACCACGTGATCATAGTAAATCATAGTAACAGATGAGCTGTTAAACGATGAATGGTTTATAGCTAATGCTATGAATGAAGGGTACTACGAAATAGTATGGGCAAAAGAACTTAGATTGAGTTGTGAAGGATAGTATACGAATTAAAGAAAATTCGTATTAAGTAGAGAGAAATTTAGAAGTTGTAAAATTTCAATTGAGGACTCATGTGATAGCTGAGTTGTATGAACCTTTGTGTGGGCAGGGGTTTGTGCTTTGGTGTAACAACTGCTCAGTTTATTACTGTGATATTCATTGGAATTGGTTTAGCTATCAATATGTATATGACGAGAAGGTGAATCTTTTCTCATGTATATGTGTGATAGGTAGAGAATGATAAGTTAGGTGCGAGTTCTTGAAACTCATACTTAAGAAAAGTTTGTGACTCATAGTTATATGCTATATTTCTAAGCCCCGAGTATATGGATAGTCCTTAATTTGTTCTTGGATTACATATTGTGAAGATAAGTTCTTAAACACATATGGTTGTGGAAAGTTCCTAAACACATAAAGTGTGCTATGTGGATGGACTATACTAAGGTATAGGAATGTTTAGACTGAAAGTAATTATTTTCAATAAACTTAGCATTGAAGGTGCTAGAGAAGATTAAGTATTGTTGCAAGTAAGACAATGAAGGAAGATGGAGAATAGGATATTCCAAGTCATCTAGCTATGCTAGATTTCAAAGTTTATTGAAATCGTGCTTATATGTGCGTTTGAAAAATGAAAGAATTGGTTCAACTTTTGGAACCAATAGATTTTTAAAAGAACTATTCTTGGTATGTCTATGCTAATTGTTTCGGCTAGACATAAATTGATTTGAAATATCAAAATGAATTTTATATCATTCGTGCATTCGATGCAAGGATGGTAAAAGGATGGAGTTATTAATGCAATTGAACCTAGCGTTGGATGTGATCTTAGGATCAACAACCCACTATGGTATGATGTATAATGATGAAGTCACATACTGACGAAGTCCTCAACGTATTGTGAAAGGTACAATATCATTACGTTATAAAACGTTTTGATGTATTACGAAAAGAATTTAAAGGAGTAGTCGATGTCAATTGATTTGACTAAGACGAATGTTTCAAGTTGATATCCAATTTATTGGTATGGTCTAAGCTACTTTATTTGGCTAGACAAATGATATATCATGTTTAAAAGAAAATCGAGCTTTCTGTGAAGAGTTGTGCCAAACCAAATTATTTTGGTGCAGAATCCAATAATTGAGTCTGAGGTGAACACACCCCGAAATGGGGTTATACAATGGGTTGATCGCCTAAGTATGAAAGAGGTAGTTTACCTTCTTAGTGATTGTAAACTGACCGTGATAGAAAGGTTTACGGTGAATTACTATTAAACCTAGTAAGTGTTCATGGTCAATTTGACCCCTCAGCAAAATTATGAAATGTTTTAAAGGAATTCTTATGTTCCTAGTTGTTCATTCTACTTCATAATTCTTGATAAGTTATGAAGGTAAGGGAATGTTGCAAAGATAAGAACTTCTTTGAAGAGAAATTGAGAAGTAAGGTAAGTTAAAAATTTCGAGGACGAGATTCTATGAAGGGGTGGATGTGATGACCCGGGTAAGGGTGTGGTTTTAAGAAATTCCGAGGATGGAATTTTTATAAGGGGGGAAGTTTAAAAACCCAGAGAATCCGGATTGTTCAGAATTTAAGTTTAAAGAATTAGTTATTAATAAAATAAATTTTTATTAATACTATTATGTGTTATGTGTTTATTAATCATTCTATAACCAAGGATGATTATAAATCGGGAGGATTCTGGCTACGAGCTAGACTGAATGAATAAGAATTTTCAAGTCGAAAATAAAAGTTTTCTGAGAACAAAAAGATTTTTGGGAAAAAAGACGAAATAGGCGTTATTCACCCGACAAAACCATAAGGGTTAGGGTTTGAATAACCTAAGCTTTTATGAGAGTTCGGTATGTTGAAATGACATTCCATCGAAAGATTTGACGATAATATATCATGAAAAGTTAATTAAGCCGATAAAAGTTTTTCTTGAAAAACGTGCAGAAATCGGACGAAATAAATATGACAAAAAGTATTGCTATGTACTTTTCACTCGTTTAACTACTTTAGGGGAAAGCGTGAAGGAAAACCTTGACGTTAAAATGTGTTTTCAGTTTTTTGGAAATCCGAAAAATACTTAAAAGTTAATAGGTAAAGGAAAGACAAAATATCCAAAAATATTTGGATTTTGAGAATCGCAGTTTGTAAAATTGTCAAACAAAACTCGAAAGATGGAACCACAAAGCTTCCAAGAGAAGCTATGGGAATAGTAAGGAGGTGGGAATAGTAAGGGGGTGTGAATAGTAAGGAGTTTGGGGCGAAATAACTAAAACGCCCCTAACCTTGGTTTTTTATAAATAGAAAGCTTATTTCATTGTTTTGAGATTTTGAAAATCCTACACTTTGAGAGAGAGAGAAAGATAGTTCGGATGGGAGAAAGAAGAGGAAGAGGAAAATCTTGCTCAGGAGCAACCTTTGTCCGACGGAAAGAGATTAAAGGAGAAAGGTAATCCGAAACCTTATCCCGTATAATTTTTCTGAAGTTTTTATGTTTAAAAACATAGCTTAATGGGAATAAAGAGTAAACAAAATGTTAGGAATGATTTCATATGGTTGAAATCATGAGGAAATGAAGAAATAGGAATTAGAAGTTTATTTTATAAATTTCTTAAGGAAGTATAAGATTCGTAATGAATTTGAACGATCCGAGTGGATTAAATGAATGAGTAGGTGAAATAAGTAAGGAATGGTATTCTATAACATCAAATTCCAAGAAAAAGTGAAATCGTAATCTAAAATATCGTTTAAAAATGAAGAACGAACGAAGAACACGCGAAGAACGTTATTGATGGACAAATTTAAAACCATCGTAGGATAATTGTTATTGATGGACAAGTTTAAAACCATCGTGCATAAGTTGCATGCGTATTTCTTGGTTAGAAACGGTAGAAACGTTCACGAAGAATGGATTAAACTGAGCTATAACGGAGTTATGGCGAAAATTTCGTAAAAGATGAACGAGAATTAGAAAGTGTGTAAATGAACCCAAAGGTGTAGGGTTTCATAAGACAGTAAGGAAATGTAGAAAACGTGAGTTGTGGACTCAAGAACGAACGAGTTTCGAGTTCGGATGACCGAATTACGGATGAACGAACGAAGAACATTAAAAACGTAAAAATAAACAAAGGGTGAAGATCAAGCCAATCGAATGGCATGTTAACGGATTCAGAATGACGTTTTGTCTGAGGGGTATTGAAGTACGTAAGATAAGGAGGAGAATCACTTTGGAATGACCTCGTTCTGAGTTATAATGAAGGAGTTATGATATCGAAAAGTAAACATCTCAAATTGGATTTAACACTTAGAGAAATTTTCTAGGGTTAGGGCTTGGCACCGCGATGCCATCCATGCCTTGTAGAGTGGCAGCAGACATGCATCGGAATCGGAGTCAGTCATCAAGTCTCGTGCTTGAAAGCATAAGAGATAAATAAGAGAGTGGCATCACAGCGCCGGTGCAGGGAAAAAGCCCAGTAATGAGCTTTTAACTGCTCAAAACCTGGGGGAAGTGTAACGAAAGCTAATGAACATATAGTTCCTCAAATGTAACACTTAATAAAGTGAGTTAAACCTTTGGTAAAGGTTGAATGGAAAGATTTAGCAAGATTAAATGACAAAGAATGTAGACGCGGGTTACGGAACTGATATCTGGAGACTGTAGTCGCGATAGAACGAACGTGGGGAATTGCTATAATTGTGATTCCTTAGACGTTGAGTGACGAGGGTAACGAATAACATTTCGATGTTATGATATAGTAATGAAACGTAATCGTTAAACACTTTAACCGACGTGAGGGTTGAGTGTACGTGAATATTAAACAGGTAGAGCCTACACCCCGTGTATGGTTTGACTGTATAATAATGAAGACCAATGAGTAAACCATGAATGGTAAAGAACTAAATTAAAGACAATGACATTAACGTATCGAATTTGAGTTAATGATTAACTTGAATGATCACTCTGAATATACAAAAGACTGTATGACTTAGACGATAAAGAATGAATCCTGAGGTATGGCAATTTCTTGCCAGAAAGCCATAAGGAATAAGAAGTTGACTTAACGAACATTATAGGGTAATAGTTCGTATAAGTTAAGATAAGTTTAGGTTATGGTACAATCGTAACCTTTGTTGGTTGACATATGGGAGCTGCGCTAAACAATTCCTTCAGAGAGCGAAGGTATATACGAAACTGGCAACCGATCTAACTCACTGTGAAAGATAGTGTAGATGAGACGGGAACTTGTTTGTTTGGTTATTTATAGGAAACCAATCAGAGTACCATATGGACTACTAGAAGAGAAGCGATGTGTACTGAGTCCTAGAAGAGTTATAAGAAGAAGATAAGATTGTAAATCATCAAAGATGATGAACGTATTGAGTAAGACATCTCCGTATGTCATGAAGTCGTAAACCAGTAATGAAAGTTAGTCGCATAAATTTATATTGCAAGAACGCGAACCCTAAGAAGTAAAGTTAAGTAAACCAATGCATAAGTCAAATATACATGACTAATTGGTGTATGTGTTGTTTTCCTGATGTGCTGCATAAGAATTGGAATGAGCAGTTCGGCGTAAGCTGTAGCTGTGCGTAAGGCATGTTTCCTAACTTCATTCATATTCTAAATGAATGCTAGTTTCTTAAACTTCTCAGATGTTGAACTTGAGAAGTTCTATTTATGTGCGAATGTGCGATATTTGTACATGGTGGTAGAACGTATGAGGCCTTGTGCCACAATGTGAACACTTCGTAGTTTCTATGATATGAATTGTTCTGTGATTGAACTGTTCAATATGAAAATGTTATGTTTATACATGAACTGTAATTGTTAAGTCTGTGCTAATGATTCTAGCCAGACATAATGTGTATGAAAAAGGTAGAAGAATGAAATTATTTCAAAGTGAAAGTGAATATTATTTTAAAATGATAGGAATCGAGATTATTCTTATTATTTAAGCTACTTCATAACCTTTGTTCAGTTATCAAAGTTCTAAAGGAATGTTTGAATTCTGAAGTTGTTTTTTCAATTGTTATGACTTGCTGGGAAATTGAATGCTCACACTTGCTTTAAATGAAAAACATTTTCAGCAAACGATGTTAGAAAAACTTAAGGATCCCGTAAAGATCAAGCTGACGGTATCCAGATGAAGTGCTATTCAGAATGTGAATGAGCGAGAAGATCAAGTGAAGACTTGTAATGTAGAAAGATGAAATTGAACTATAAACTAGTTTAATAAACTATTATGTATCCTTGGTGGCGGATAAAAGTCACTCTTGTAAGATGAAATGAATAATGTATTTATCATTATTTGTAATGAAAGAGGTTATAAGGTTTTTAGAAATTGGGATTTGAGAATGTATGTTATTATATTTCAGTATATAATGATGTATGTTGGATGAATGATGTACTTGTGACGTACGGAATTCGGGTGTGAAGATAGAACGGATTTCGGGCTGTTACAAGTTGGTATCAAAGTTGATAGGTAATAAACCATAGGTAGCAGTACCTAAGACTATAATCGTTGAGAGAAGGATAAAAAGATCACCACGTGATCATAGTAAATCATAGTAACAGATGAGCTGTTAAACGATGATTGACTTATAGCTAATGCTATGAATGAAGGGTACTACAACGTAGTACGGGCAGAAGAACTCAGATTGAGATGTGAAGGATAGTATACGAATTAAAGAAAATTCGTATTAAGTAAAGAGAAATTTAGATGTTGTAAAATTTAAATTGAGGACTCATGTGATAGCTAAGTTGTATGAACCTTTGTGTGGGCAGGGGTTTGTGCTTTGGTGTAATAGCTTCTCAGTTTATTACTGTGATAATCATTGGAATTGGTCGCACTATCAATATGTATATGACGAGAAGGTGAATCTTTTCTCATGTATATGTATGATAGGTAGAGAATGATAAGTTAGGTGCGAGTTCTTGAAACTCATACTTATGAAAAGTTTGTGACTCATAGTTATATGCTATATTTCTAAGCCCCGAGTATATGGATAGTCCTTAATTTGTTCTTGGATTACATATTGTGAAGCTAAGTTCTTAAACACATATGGTTGTGGAAAGTTCCTAAACACATAAAGTGTGCTATGTGGATGGACTATACTAAGGTATAAGAATGTTTAGACTGAAAGTAAGTATTTTCAATAAACTTAGCATTGAAGGTGCTAGAGAAATTAAGTATTGTCCCAAGTAAGACAATGAAGGACGATGGAGAATATGATATTCCAAGTCATCTAGCTATGCTAGATTTCGATGTTTATTGAAATCGTGCTTATGTGTGCGTTTGAAAAATGAAAGAATTGGTTCAACTTTTGGAACCAATAGATTTTTAAAAGAACTATTCTTGGTATGTCTATGCTAATTGTTTCGGCTAGACAGAAATTGATTTGAAATATAAAAATGAATTTTATATCATCCGTGCATTCGATGCAAGGATGGTAAAAGGTTGGAGTTATTAATGCAATTGAACCTAGCGTTGGATGTGATCTTAGGATCAACAACCCACTATGGTATGATGTATAATGATGAAGTCACATATTGACGAAGTCCTCAACGTACTATGAAAGGTACGGTATCATTACGTCATAAAACGTTTTGATGTATTACGAAAAGAATTTAACGGAGTAGTCGATGTCAATTGATTTGACTAAGACTAATGTTTCAAGTTGGTATCCAATTTATTGGTATGGTCTAAGCTACTTGATTTGGCTAGACAAATTATATATCATGTTTAAAAGAAAATCGAGCTTTCTTTGAAGAGTTATGCCAAACCAAATTGTTTTGGTGCGGAATCCAATGATTGAGTCTGAGGTGAACACACCCCAAAATGGGGTTATACAATGGGTTGATCACCTAAGTATGAAACCTTAGGTTGTGAACCTTAGGTGGGGAAAACCTTAGGAAATAGCTTTAAGAAGTCAGAAAACATAGAAGTGATTAAATCTTATCCGATTTTAAGAAATGGATTAAGGCATCCATTGAAACTAAACAATAAATGACATTACGTGCTATGTGTTAATAATTGATGTGCTCGCGAGTATCGATAATGTTAAGTAAAACTTAAAATATTTTGTTGACGGGATGTCTAACGAAGGAGGGTCCAGTCCAGCTAGGGAGGTAACACCTCAGGTATCTAGAGATGACGAACCCCGGGATATTCACGTAGTGCGGGAACAGTTGATCCAGGAGGATGAGCCTATGACCGATCCCGAGGAGGATAGTCCTGAGGAGATAGAGGAGGATGATGATGTGGAGGATCCTGAGGAGTTTCCACCAAACTCCGTATCAGCTGAGATGTATGACGCTCTGTATGACCGTAACATAGAGTTATAGAATAATGTTGAGGAGCTGAAGGAGATGGTTGAGATGCATCATGTTGCATTGGAGCAGAAGGATGTAGAGATTCAGGAACTTGATTCAAAACTTGGAAACACAGAATGGGATCTAGTTCATACCAAGGGTCAGCATGAAGACTTGTTAGCAGTGAACGAGAAGTTGAAAACTGACATAGAGAAGCTGAAAGATGATTTGAAAGAGGAATCATATATTTTAACAGAAAATGCCTCCTAGAAGAAGACAACCACGTCATCAAGTACCTCTTGAGGGGTCTACTAATAATAACAACGAGACCAACGCTAATCCGGTTCAACAGTTGGTAGCTCTATTGACGGGTGCACTTACGAATCATCCGCAAGCTCAGGTCACGACTTTCATGGAATTCAAAGCGGTTGGACAGCCAGAATTTCAAGGGTCTATGAATCCAAAATTCCAAGAATTTCAAGGGTCTATTTCAAGGGTCATGACTTTCATGGAATTCAAAGCGGTTCGACGTTGCTAGAGTTAGTGAAGATCAGAAGACTGCGTTTGCAATATTTATGCTGAAGTCCGAAGCTAGCTACTGGTGGCAAGCAAATAAGATTCGTGGAGGACAAGGAGTGATAGCGTGGGAGAGATTTAAGGAGATGTTCTTTGAAATATACTTTCTAGCGAGTTCTCGGAATCAGTTGGAAGTGCAATTTCTGGAGTTGAAGCAAGGGACTATGACGGTTCTAGAATATGCTGCGAAGTTTAACGAGTTGGCAAGGTTTGCCACTTATCAAGTCAATACTGATGAGCATTAGGCGAGAAGGTTCGAACAAGGATTGTAACCCTGGTTGTATAGCAAGGTTTTAATGTTCAAGTTGAATACATTTACGGCTGTACTGGAAAAGGCAATCATCGCAGAAGGTGGAAGCGATGCCTTGACCAAGTACATGTTAGGTTTGTAATATTCAAGAACGCAATAAAATTGCAAAAATAAGCGGAAGCGTGTAAAAATCAGAGTTTAAAATTTTACAAACCATATACCCGGATCACCCTTTATGCAAAATTATTAATTAAACGAAAAAGATAACGAATAAGAATCATACCCTTGAAGATCGAGCTTCCTCAGGTACAAGTTCACCTCCAATCCTTTTCGCGTTCAACTTGAATTCATCGGGTTTGGTTCCTTCCTTTGATCAACGTTAGCCACCCAAGTGTTTGGCCTCTAGAGGTGATCCACCAAGGAAAAAAAAATTTCAAGAAGAAGGGGTATTGGCTCAAACCCTAGTTTTTCCTATCTGTATAGAAAAGAACGTACTCTCCCAACCATTGAAAATATCACGTAGTCTTGATATCTGATACAAGACTCATCTTATAAAGATATCAAGTAACCCTATTAAAATAAGGTATTATTTAATTAAACCCTTTTAATTAAATGGGCTCCCTAATCTTATTAGGGATAATTAATTAAACTCCTTTAATTAATTTTCCCTCCTAATCCTATTCGGAATAAATGAGAGTACTTATATTAAATTAATTCCTAAACTCTTTTAGAAATTAAAATAATAATAATTGTAATAATATTAATAAGACTCCTCTTATTAATTTATATTTAATATTTCTAAAATATTAAATAATAAATATTAAGCTATTTAATTTATTCTATCACCATAGATTAAATTAAATATACTTAACATATATATTACGATTATGCCATTAACTTTTAAATAATTATTCTTCCTTTTATGGTGTGACCCTTTAGGTTCTCCATATTAAACCGGTTGTGAATAAATCAATTAGAACAATTCTAATCTTATTTAAATATATAAATTAAACAATTAATTTATTTAAATAAATAATATTTATTCTACAATAGGGATAAGCCTCCCTAGCGATCAACGACTTTCCAGATAATATAGATTTCAACATTATTCATAAAAGAACCTTTGAGTAAATAGTTACCGTACAATTCAAATCCTTCCACCATACAATGTCCCAATTAAATATAAGACATGGAATTACTGTCAAGTCTTATTTTATTTAATTATATGTATTTTGATCCTTAAATGCACAACACCAAATAATGCAAATTAGAAACTTCTTTCTAATTTCATTCTGCCTTGGTCAAGGACTACCGGGTTGTCATTTATCGAATCACATAGGACATTTCTCTTCTTTTAATAGAAGTGGTAGATTCTTTATTGATCATACATTATCTCCATGTACAACTTATTATACCCAAGCATACCCTTTGATATACCCTAAGGGTCTTAAGGAATAAGTCAAAGTATAACTCATCATACACAAGATACTATGATGATCTCAAGTCCAAGGATCACTTGTATTACTATCACTACAGGAATTCTTATTGACAGACAAGTAAAACTCCATTAGGTATTCCTTAGCGAGCCACGTTTAGTGAACTTATTCTCTAATAAGCACCTACATACTTGCTTTAGTGTCTCCACACAAATGATCATGAGATTAATCATCCTCATCCAATGAGCAAGCAACGTATGTACCAATCTATCCGGATTCACTAATCCCCAATTTAGTAATCCAATGATTGGGAACTATTTTAGTTTTAAACTTTCTAAGAATTTAGATCTCATTAGAATGATCATCATCATTATTCTTAAAGCATTGCTTAAAACTATGAGTTTATCACATATTATAAAACAGCATCATGTAGATAATTAAAAGCATTTAATAAATTAATACTTTTTATTAATAAATGAATAAGATTGTTACAAAGTATATGCTTTATCATCAAACATGATTGGCTTGTGTGCATATTACTTTCAATCTCCCACTTGCACTAAAGCCAATCGCCATTGTATCTTATACTCTTCTTCTCTAAGTGACGATTATCCTGCCATTTGGATAAGCTTTAGTTAATGGATATGTAATGTTGTTCTTGAGAGTCCACCATCTCTATAGTGATTTCCCATCTTTCAATGATTCTTATAATCAAATGAAAGTGCCACAACACATGTTTAGATCCAAGATGAGACTTAGGAACTATTCCTAGTTCTGTAATGAACTTTTAATCCAAACAATCAACTTGCAGCTTCATTTATAGCTATATACTTTGTCTTTATCACTAAACCAGCAACTCTTTGTTGTTTGGAACCTTTCCAATTCACTGCACCACTGATCATGGTAACACTTTACCTTAAAGTGGATTTTCTATCATCTTGGTCTGTTTGAAAAACTTGAGTCTGTTAAGCCCTCTAGTTTTAATTTAGACCCACCATAAATATGATCACATCCTTAGTGCCGGTTAAGCACTTTAAGATGTTTTTCACTGACTCATAGTGAACTTCTCCATAATATGACTAATCAACATCAGGTCTCGTACATTTCATTGCATACATGATTGTCACTCATGTGACCTCTCTTTTCAGGAGTCTGTGGGGACTATTAAGAGAGATACACTCCATAGCTCATCGACATTAGACATCTCTTGGAGTTTGCCATGCTAAACGACTTTAGCATCAAATGAATATACATTCCTTGGGTTAAGTTGAGCATCCTTTTAAATCTATCTATATAGATTTATATCCCCAATTAAGATACTCTTCCAAATTATTCATGGAGGAATGTTTAGACAACTTTATCTTTACTGATTGTAGCATTGGTATATCATTCCTTATCCGTAGTATATCAACATATAGTACTAGGAATGTCACGACGCTCCCACTGACCCTTTTGTACACACTAGAACTCTTACCTCATCGTATGTAACTCGGATCATCATCTTCTATGATCGTACCTCATCATCATCATCCATGATGAATCCATACCTCCTAGGTATCTTCTTGTACTATTCCGGTTTATGATTCGGTTGTGTGGTACAATAGGACTATCTACAAAGTTCCTCTTATTTGACTTATAGTGTTTTGTGGTTCTTGAACTCTTCAAGATCTATTATCCTCCCACTAGCCCCTTTTAATGATAAACACCTTTATCTTAGAAAGCGCGTGTTTCAGAAACAAACACCTTTTGCTAAGTAGAACTATAGAACATATAACCTAAACTTACTTTTAGGATGTCCCACAAATCAGTACATGTCAAATTTTGTCCCAAGCTTATCCTTTGAAACCTTTTCACATAAGTTGGACAACCCTTATCTTAACATACTTAAGATTAGGAATCCTCCCATCCATAACTTTTATAGAGTCTTGGGGCGAATTACGAGGTTACCATTTTCGTAGAATATCAGACCATTTCTAGGACATTACCCAGAGGGATACTTTGATCGTCGATAAAATCATTATGGACCGCACCATGTCCAACAAGGTGCACGATTTTTCCTTTCGGATACATCAATCAATTATTGCGTATCTGGGAGGCGTCCATTAAGTGAGAAAACCATTTGAGATGATCTAGAAACTTATTGCACAAGTATTCCTTCCTTGATCCTATCAAAGAATCCTAATACTTTGCCAATTTGTTTCACTTTTGAATTCTTTGAACCTTTCAAATAATTCACACTTGTATTTCAAAGAAATACACACATTCAACTCTTTGAATGATCATCTCCTTTTCTTATACTAGTTTGTTCAATATGCAAAATTATTTTCATGTAAGTCAAGTATACAAAATTTATTAAGTAATATTCCAGTTCTATACAAAACATTATTATTATAAATAGAACAACAATTGTTCTTAATTATAATACCAAAGATTTTATTGTCCAACAATAAAATGGAAATAATGTTTCTAACAAGAATTGGAATACAATAACAACTTATTGACTTAATAGATTTGCCCGTAGGCAATGCTAAACTATAAGTTTCTATAGCTAATGCAGCAACCTTTGCTTCATTTCCCGCACATAGGATTACTTATATTTGTTTAGCTTTCTACTTCTGCTTGGTCCCTTCATAAATCTATATTTATGATAACCAAAGTCGGTATCCAATACCCAAGTAGAACCTTGACTTAAAGAAAAATTTATTTCAATCATGAACAAAACTGTATTGTAACCGAAACTTCACTAAGCTTCTTTGGTTAGCCTCTGCAAGATGCTTCTCGCATTTTCTTTCCAATGTCCTGGCTTATTGCAGTGGAAGCAAGATCCTTTACTATCCGTATCAGTTTTGTTCTTATTATCCTTTATTTTTCCTTTCTATTTACCTTCTTTGAATCTTTCTTCTTTTCAGAAGATCCTTTGGCCCCTACCAGTAAGACTTGGTCTTTCTTGGTTGGAAAGTGACTCTCAACATTTTTCAACATGTTAAGCAAATCAGCGAGGCTGATATCTAGCTTGTTCATATGAAAAATTTACAACAATTGTGAAAGGAGTCCGGGAGTGAGTGCAAGATCAAATCTTGGCTCAACTCTCCATCCATGACAAAACTTGTTGTCCTAATTGATCAATCAAATTAATTATGTTAAGAACTTTTTATGCATTTATAGTGCCATTGGCCATTCTAGATCGGAAGAGCTCCTTAGATATCTCGATATCTATCGGTCCCCATTTCCTCACCATCAACTACTTGATGTGCGAGGAATATAGTAGGAGCATCCATAGTTTCATCTTGTGGCTGAAGCTCGTTACTCATGGATGCGAGCATGATGCATTGAGCCAATCATGCATCATCTTGCCACTTTCTAAAAGTAGCAATCTCTTCCTCGGAGGCATTATGCGCAACCATTGCGAGGATAGGCGACATTAAGGACATAAGATAGCTTTTCACTATGAGAACTATTCTCAAATTCCTTAACCAATCCGTTTAATTGATTACAGTTAATTTAGCATCTAATATGCTTATGAGTTGATAGTAATTTTAGACATTGTAAAATTCTGTAAATGAATTTGTAATTAACAACATTTTAACATACATTCTTTTATTAATTACCAAAATAAATTAGGTCTTGTTTTAAATTGGTATCTCCCACTATTTTCTTCAAACTATATTACCCTCACTTATATAGTTCGGCAAAATCTAATTAAAGATTTGCTAGTGAGAATAAGGATCCCATTTCAAATGTATATAGCCTTGTGGTGACACAACAAACTATATATAAATAAATAGGTAGACAACTCTTGTCAATTACATCAACTATGCAACTCCTTGTATTTTGCCTCTTAGATTATTTTGATCAAGTGGTGGCACATCCGAATCAAAATTATCCAAGTTAAGTCCAACCTAGCACTCCATATATTCAAAAAAGAAAAATATCATCCTTGTGGTGACACAACAAAACAATATTGTTCAATTTTCTTTATAAGCATCAAATGTGATAAATTAACATCTTAAATACTTAATACTTGCCTTGTGGTGACACAACAAACTCATATTAAATATTTAATACTCTATTAATTTTATCATGCTAGAAGGCGACATTCGATATTCCAAATACCTTTGAACGCTTAGGACTTAATATAAAAATTGAGGGGTTTGTTATTAATTTGTCTCATCTTATTTAGCGCGCATGCACATATATATATAAAATACGCGTCATATTAATGAACATGCGAATCATGTTTGCATAATATATAATATATATAGTATAAGCATGCACATATAAAATACTATATTCTACCTGAATTGATTATGGACTTTTATTCTAGTTTGGTTCACTAGAGCCACCAAGTGAACCAAAAGGTCAAACCCTAGGGGTGCAAGAAATAATATTTAAATATAACTATTACATTTAAACCCGGGCTCCATTACAAACGGGTCTTCAAGCGCTCCTTGCTCCTTGCCCCTTGATCTCTAATTCTTCAAAATTAATTCTAACTATTCCTATTACAAAAGTATTTAAAATAAATAGAAACCTTGATCGTGATCGAGGGAAAGTACATAGGAGGGAGATAGAATTTATATTAAGAAAAATTAGAGAAGACGAGGTATGCTGACCCCATTTAATAAAACCCATACATTCATGCATCCAACTAAAATAAAATCCAATCATATTGGTCAATAGTCCATAATCAATCCCATTTATTATCATACACATCATCATATGCATCAATAAATAACATTCATCTTATGAATAATAAACATTTAATATATATATTGATATCATTTAATGGGCAAATTTAGTTAGTATAAAAACTATTTTTGAATAAAAATAAACTCCTTTATTTTAATCCAAGTTTAAATCAAAATAAAACTATTTTATTTTAATTTATCCAATTTTGAATAAAATAAACTATTTTATTTTAATCAAAATCTTTAATCAAAATAAACTCCTTTATTTTAATTAATTATGGAATCCAATTCCAAGTAAAAAAAATTAAAGGAAACACGAATTCTTTTCCTATTCACAAATAAACTCCTTTATTTTGAATAATATGAAATCTTATTTCATATCTAAATAAACTCCTTTATTTAAGGAAACACGAATTTTCTTTCTATTACAAATAAACTCCTTTATTTCAATAATAAGAAATCTTATTTCATATCTAAATAAACTCCTTTATTTAAGGAAAGATCAATTTCAACTCCAATTAGTTATCATGGAATCCAATTCCAACTCTAATTAGTTAGCATGAAATTCAATTTTAAAAATTAAAATAAATCTTTTTATTTTAAAATTAAAATAAACATTTTATTTTAATTATAAAATAATTAAGAATAATATATATATATATATATATATATATTTAACTATTATATATATATAATATAATAACCAATATATATATATATATATATATATATATATATATATATATATAAAAAACCTGTGCATCCATTATTTGTGTGTGAGGCCACGTGATTCCCAAACCAAAATTGCATGCTCCACGTAAATCAATTGCATCACATGAAATCCGTGAATGACAAAATCATAGTACCTTTATTTCCGTGCGGTTAGAAGTAATTCACGGTTTTAGAATAAAAAGATTTTGGCACTTTTTTTATATATATTATAAATTTTATACAATAAAATTATGCCCATTTAAATTGTTCTAAACACATATCAATATAGATATTAAATTAAAACAATTAATAATTCGCATAAAAGTTTGGCTCTGATGCAATTCTCGGAGTCAAAGCGAGGACTATAGCGGTTCTAGAATATCTTTGCGAAGTTTAACGAGTTGGCAAGGTTTGCCACTTATCAAGTCAATAATTGATGAGCATTAAAGCGAGAAGGTTCGAACAAGGATTGTAACCACGGTTTGTATAGCAAGGTTTTAATGTTCAAGTTGAATACATTTACTATTTGATTGAAAAGGCAATCATCGCGAGAAGGTGGAAGCGATGCCTTGACCAAGTACATGTTAGGTTTAGAATATTCAAGAACGCAATAAAATTGCAAAAATAAGCGGAAGCGTGTAAAAATCAGAGTTTAATATTTTACAAACCATATACCCGGAACACCCTTTATGCAAAATTATTAATTAAACGAAAAAGATAACGAATAAGAATCATACCCTTGAAGATCGAGCTTCCTCAGGTACAAGTTCACCTCCAATCCTTTTCGCGTTCAACTTGAATTCACCGGGTTTGGTTCCTTCCTTTGATCAACGTTAGCCACCCAAGTGTTTGGCCTCTAGAGGTGATCCACCAAGGAAAAAGAATTTTCAAGAAGAAGGGATATTGGCTCAAACCCTAGTTTTTCCTATCTGTATAGAAAAGAACGTACTCTCCCAACCATTGGAAATATCACGTAGTCTTGATATCTGATACAAGACTCATCTTATAAAGATATCAAGTAACCCTATTAAAATAAGGTATTATTTAATTAAACCCTTTTAATTAAATGGGCTCCCTAATCTTATTAGGGATAATTAATTAAACCCCTTTAATTAATTTTCCCTCCTAATCTATTCTAATAAATGAGAGTACTTATATTAAATTAATTCCTAAACTCTTTTAGAAATTAAAATAATAATAATTGTAATAATATTAATAAGACTCCTCTTATTAATTTATATTTAATATTTCTAAAATATTAAATAATAAATATTAAGCTTTTAATTTATTCTATCACCATAGATTAAATTAAATATACATAACATATTATTACGATTATGCCATTAACTTCTTAAATAATTATTCTTCCGTTTATGGTGTGACCCTTTAGGTTCTCCATATTAAACCGGTTGTGAATAAATCAATTAGAACAATTCTAATCTTATTTAAATAAATAAATTAAACAATTAATTTATTTAAATAAATAATATTTATTCTACAATAGGGATAAGCCTCCCTAGCGATCAACGACTTTCCAGATAATATAGATTTCAACATTAATCATAAAAGAACCTTTGAGTAAATAGTTACTGTACAATTCAATCCTTCCACCATACAATGTCCCAATTAAATATAAGACATGGAATTACTGTCAAGTCTTATTTTATTTAATTATATGTATTTTGATCCTTAAATGCACAACACCAAATAATGCAAATTAGAAACTCCTTTCTAATTTCATTCTGCCTTGGCCAAGGACTACTGGGTTGTCATTTATCGAATCACATAGGACATTTCTCTTCTTTTAATAGAAGTGGTAGATTCTTTATTGATCATACATTATCTCCATGTACAACTTATTATACCCAAGCATACCCTTTGATATACCCTAAGGGTCTTAAGGAATAAGTCAAAGTATAACTCATCATACACAAGATACTATGATGATCTCTGAGTCCAAGGATCACTTGTCTTACTATCACTACTGAGAATTCCTATTGACAGCAAGTAAAACTCCATTAGGTATTCCTTAGCGAGCCACGTTCGGTGAACTTATTCTCTAATAAGCACCTACATACTTGCTTTAGTGTCTCCACAAAATGATCATGAGATCAATCATCCTCATCCAATGAGCAAGTTAACGATGTACCAATCTATCCGGATTCACTAATCCCCAATTTAGTAATCCAATGATTGGGAACTATTTTAGTTTTAAGCTTTCTTAGAATTTAGATCTCATTAGAATGATCATCATCATTATTCTAAAATCATTTCTTAAAACTATGGGTTTATCACATATTATAAAACAACATCATGTAGATAATTAAAAGCCTTTAATAAATTAATACTTTTTATTAATAAATGAATAAGATTGTTACAAAGTATATGCTTTATCATCAAACATGATTAGCTTGTGTGCATATTACTTTCAGTACAATCAAGAACAGAAGAATAGGAAGAATGATAACGAGAATAAGGCTGGTGGGAGTAAAGTTGGAAGTAACAACCAAAAGTGGAAGTGGAACGAGAATTCGACTATGGAATGACAGCAGGGAAGTCGTCAGAAGAAAAGTTTGAAGCTTGTGCTACTTGTGGGAAAAACTATACAGGGGTATGTTTGAAGGGAAAGCGACTGTGTTTCAACTGTGGTCAGGAGGGGCACATTGCACCGCACTATTTTAGTCCGAAGGAAGGAGCATATTTTACCTGCGGTTCGAAAGATCACATGGCTTGTGATTGTCCCAAGAAGCCAGCAGGAAGTGCAAAGTGGAAAAGGAAACAACAATGGTGGTGGTGCATTGACTATCACTGGACTAGCTCAGTCAAGTCGACCTACTGCAAGAACTTTCAATATGACTGTGCAGGATGCGGTTCAGTCTAAGGATGTGGTGTCAGGTATCATTCGGATTAATGGTATTAATGCTTATGTACTATTTGATTCAGGTGCTACTTGTTCATTTATATCAGATGAATTTGCTCAAAACTTAGATTTTCCTCAGGAAGAATTAGAATTTCCCTTAAGCATAGAGATTGCAAATAAGAAAGTGATTCCTATTAGATTCGTATATAAGAATTGTAAAGTGGTTATAAAGGGTCAAGAGATGAGGGTAGACTTAATACCAATTAGACTTGGGGAGTTTGATGTTATATTGGGAATGGATTGGTTATACAATCACAGAGCAGTGATTGATTGCCAAAGAAAGTGTGTTAACCTTATGACTCCGTCAAAGGTTGTGTTCCATGATAGCAAATCACCTCGACAAGCAAGTTGTCTGACGATGATGCAAGCCAAGAAGTTGTTAAGACAAGGATGTGTAGGATACTTTGCCTACATAGTTGATACACAGAAGAAAAGTGCGAAGTTAGAAGAGATACCGATCATAAGAGATTTTACAGAAGTATTTCCAGACAATTTGCCGGGTCTTCCGCCAAATCGACAAATCGAGTTCATGATTGATTTAGTAACAGGAATAGGTCTGATATCTAAAGCACCATACATAATAGCCCAGGTAGAGTTGAAAGAATTGATGGTGCAACTATAAGAATTGCTCGACAAGAAGTATATCCAGCCGAGCGTATCGCCATGGGGAGCGCCGGTGTTATTTGTTAAGAAGAAAGATGAATCGATGCGGCTCTGCATTGATTACAAAGAATTGAATAAGGTTACGATTAAAAATAATTATCCGTTACCAAGAATCGACGACCTGTTTGATCAACTGAAGGGGGTGAAATATTTTTCAAAGATAGACTTGAGGAGTGGTTATCATCAACTAAAAGTGAGGCCAGAAGAAGTACCGAAGATGACATTCAGAACTCGGTATGGTCATTATGAGTTTCTAGTTATTTCATTTGGTGAAGATTTGGAGACATTATCTTTACGAAGAGAGGTATGAGATATATACTGACCATAAAAGTCTGAAGTATATCTTTACACAAAAAGACTTAAATATGCGACAAAGAAGATGGTTGGAACTAATCAAAGATTATGATTGTGAGATTTTATATCATCCTGGAAAGGCGAATGTTGTTGCTGATGCTTTAAGCAGGAAGGGACGAGAGACTTTAATGTTGTTGACAGCCCAGGAGAAGCTAGTGTCAGAAATGGCTAAGATGGAGTTAGAAATTAGATATCCGGCAGAAACTGATGAAAAGTTGTTCTATGTGGGAAACAGTTCAACGTTGGTAGATAAGGTGAAGAATGCACAAATTCAGGATGAAGACTGCGACAAGATAAAATAAAAAATAGCTAAAGGTGAGAAAAACAAATTCAAAATCGATTCGGAAGGGTTACTTCGATTCGAAGGGAGAATTTGGTTTCCGCCAGTACCAAAAGTTAAACAGGAAGTTCTGAGTGAAGCTCATAACTCAAGATATTCGATTCACCCTGGAATTACAAAAATGTACCAGGATCTTAGTCATCATTTTTGGTGGCAGAATATGAAGAGGGATGTGGCTGAGTGTGTGGCAAAATGTTTAACGTGTCAGAAAGTCAAAGCTGAACATCAAAGGCCAAGCGGATTATTGCAGCCGTTGGAGATACCCGAATGGAAATGGGAGCATATCACAATGGATTTTGTGGTAGGTCTTCCAACGACCCAACAAGGTTACGATGCTATTTGGGTGATTGTCGATCGATTGACTAAGTCGACACACTTTTTACCAATCAAGAGTAGATTTACCCTAGATTTACCCTAGATCGGTTACCAATCATTTTCAAGATACGGTGTACCTGTGTCCATTGTATCAGACAGAGATCCATGTTTCACATCTAATTTCTAGAAGCGTTTACAAGAATGTTTAGGAACACAGCTGAGAATGAGCACAGCGTACCATCCTCAAACCGATGGACAAAGTGAGAGAACCATCCAAACACTAGAAGATATGCTCAGAGCGTGTAGCATGGATTTTAAGGGAAATTGGGATGATCATCTACGACTGGTGGAATTTTCTTATAATAATAGTTATCACGCGAGTATTGGCATGCCGCCTTACGAAGCGTTATATGGAAGAAAATGCAGAACTTAGTTATGTTGGGATGAGGTAGGTGAATGTCAGCTATTGGGTCCAGAATTGGTATAGAAGACTGTCATGATCATCATAGTGATTCGAGCAAGAATGAACGCATCACAAGATAGACAGAAAAAATATGCCGATCAACATCGAGAAAATCGGGAATTCGATGTTGGAAGTTATGTCTTCTTGAAAATGTCTCCCTGGTAGGGAAAAAATTGATTTGGCAAGAAAGGGAAATTGAGCCCTAGGTTTATAGGACCTTTCGAAGTGCTTCGACGAGTTGGTGAAGTAGCGTACGAGGTAGCTTTACCTCTAGAATTGGTCCATATCCATAATATTTTTCTTATCTCGGTATTGAGATCGTATAAACCTGATTACAAACATGTTATAGAATATGAGCCGTTGCAGTTTGAGAAAGATTTGTCATATGAAGAAGTCCCTGTTCAAATTATTGACAGAAAAGAACAAGTACCGAGGAATAAAGTGATACCTTCTGTTAAGGTAATCTGGAGGAACCACAATGCTGAGGAAGTTACGTGGGAACTTGAAAGCATTATGATGAAGAATTATCCTCAATTGTTTGCTTAATTCTGTATAGAGATTCTGGGGACAAAATCTTGTTAAGGAGGGAAGAATGTAACAAATAATTTTTTCGAGTTGTGATTCTGGGGACATAATCCTTTTAAGGAGGGAAGGATGTAACGATCGAGAATTTTGTAATTTAATTTAAATATTTATTGAATTAAATAAATATTTTAAGTAATTTATTTATTAAGAAAAATAAATATTTGATGAATTGTGGTGAATCAATTTAGTAATTAAATTGATTAGTGTAAATTAAATTGAGTAATGATAATTTTATTTGATGGATTTAATTTAAGAAAATAATTAAATTAAATTAATTGCTTAATATTTAAGAAAATAATTAAATTAAATGAATTGTTTAATTTAATAGAAATAAATAAATTAAATAAAGTGATGGTTCTATTTTATTAATTAAATTAGATATATGATTATTTATTTAGAAGTATAATGATAATAAGATTTTTATTATTATTACTATTATAAGTTATCTAAATTAACTAAATTAAGGTGTGACATATGAAACTATATAATAAAGTATTATAAAAATAATCTACTATGGAAATTCTAAGTAACCAAACAATGCCTTGTGGCTTTTGGTTAATGTAACTGCCAAAGACACTTAGCTTAATAAACTGATAATCACGATTATCAGTGTTTAAGCGCTCAGTTTTCTTATTTCATGTATTGTCTTTCTAAGGCTTGATAGATACAGAGAACTTGAGAGAAGATATGCAGAAATTTGGAGAGAAAACCTAAGGATTTCAAGGCAATTTCAGTTGGTTTAGCCAAAATTATCAAGCAAATTGAAGGTATTTTAGTTAACCTTGATATTATATATATATATATATATATATATATATGTGTGTGTGTGTGTGTGTGTGTGTGTGTATGTATGTATGAGTTTTACGGCATGAAGCTTCAACGCTGTGAATTCTAGTTTTCTGTAAATTGTTGTTATATAGCATGTGTATGGTGATTATATATGGGTATGATGTTAGAGGTTGTAGTCATACATGAATTATGTGAATTACAGTTTAAAAAGGAAGAAAAGTATTACAGTGCATATTTTTCCATATGGCTTGTGAAAAGTACAAATTCTAGTGGCCAATTCGTATGCTAAACCGTGAAGTGAGTCTTGTTTATGCTAGCTTATTAAGAAACGAGCATAACGTAATTAGAATTAAGTGTTTTGTCCAAGTTTTGAGATGTCAGTGATGATTTTTGTGAAAGAAGTTCAAAAATGGAGTTTTATATGAAAATATGGAATTTTGAGAAATTAAACTAGTTTTAGTTGATGTTAAATTGTGTTAATTGGTTGTAAATGTTAACAAACATGTTTGTAATAGTTTGTACCAATTATAGATGTTAATTTCACTATTTTATTGGTGACACTACAAGAAAAGGGTCTATCAATGATCACAGACATCGGTATCATCATTGTTGAGTCATGATAGCTATTAGCTTAATCGATCAATGCGCCGCTAATAGTCGTCACACAAAATCTAGTCACTGGGACGCACATCAGCTGTAACGACCAAGAAATTTGGATCTTATTGTAAAATGATTTTATTAAATTAAATAATAATAAAATCATATTCCATGTGTTATCAAGATGGTTGTCATTGTATAACCTATTGATGTTAGAATATCGTAGTATTTGAGCTACGTGGATGAATTAAAGTGTTTGAATTTCCAAGAAGAAAATAAAAGTTTTCCGAGAAATTTTTTAAAAAACACTATTCATCGGTATTTGCTCGGGATATAATTTTGAGTTTCCGAGAAATTCGTAATGATGGAATAACAAGGTAAGATGGATTATGTAATAAAAATCTAGTTATGGAAAATGTAATAATTAAACCATGGACTTAATTTATAAACGTTAAGTAAAGAGAAGTGTTAAGGAATAAGTAATAATTGTATGATACTTGGTATTGTACAAGAGTAATGAAAACAAGTATAATAATGTAAGTATTATACGAGTTTAGATGAAGGATGAAATACCGATATATAAATTCTATATGAATTAGAATATGAAAATAATAGATCAACAATATGTATTAAGAAATGTTAATGGACTTGGATGATTGGTTAACAATTATATACAAGTCCAAGTGAATTAAAGAGAGAAGCCCAACTATTAATTAATGAACCAACTAGTGGTTATTAATACAAAGCCCAAAGAGTGAATTAATGCAAGCCCAAGCTAGAATCCATGGGTGGTATGACCCATGGGGCAAACCATATTGATATGGTTATTGTGGTGACCAAGTAATGTGGTGATCAAGTAAGTGTGATGACCAAGTCTTAGGAGTAATGACCAAGACTTTGAAGTAATGGCCAAGTATAAGATAAGAGAGTGGTTAGCAAGTAATGAATAGTAAGGAGGTGGCTTAAGGAGGTGGGATGATTTAATGACCAATCTACCCTAACCTTGGAAAGTCTATAAATAGAAGAGCTTTGCTAGCCATTTAACAATTGTTCAAGAAATTAATCCAACACTTCTAAAGTACTTAAGTGTTAGAGAGAATAAGCTAGCAATAAGTCACTTCCATAAGCCAAGAAGAAGAAGAAGCTATTTATCAATGACTTCAAGAGTAAGACCTCTTCTCCAATTATCTTCTATCTCTATTATGATAGGTTGATAAGAAAAGTTTGGATTGAGGAATATGAATGATAAAAAGTAAGAAGAATGTGTAAGTAATGAACTTAAGCCATATAAGTTGGCAATAAGTCATTTGAACTTATAAAAGTTATAAACTTATTATAAGCTAACATGAATGTTAAGTATGAAAATATGAACTTGTGATGAGTTTAGTAAGAAAAGTGAATTAAAGAACTTATATGATTATATGTATCATGTATACCTAAATAAAGTTATATGTGAAGAACATGTAAAGTATGATGATTAAGAAACCTTAATTGTCATAAGTCATGAATAATCAAATCTTAAGTAGTTTACAAATTGACAAGTTATAAGCTCTTGAAGAATAAGTCCAAAAATCCAACAATGAATATAAGTTGTTGTATTAAGTATGTTAAGATGTTCACATGATGAATGAAGTTCATTTGTAATGTTGAATAAATCATAAGAAGGAAGAATTATTTAAATTTGCAGGTTGATTTATAATCGTCGAATTCATAAAATTCTCGGAATGGAAGTCAAATTTTGTGTTTGAACTCGGAACCATTGTTTTCCAATAGAGACAAGTCATAATTGGCATTTAAGAGTTGCAGACTCGAAAATGATCGGATTCCGACTTAGAACGAAGAAACGAGCGTTGAACGTTCACGAACGTTTATCGTTTTCGTTAAAAATGAACCAATAGGTGAATTTTTAGCAAACGAAGTCAAATAGATAAAATTCTTTAATGATCATGTAGATTACATTATTTGTGAACCGTAAGCTTTAGAACGAGCCAATTCGGGCTTATAACGAAGAAGTTATGTGTCTGGGAAATTCACAAACTTCACAAACTAAATTTGGTATCTGGTGCATAGAGTTGGCCCACAAGCGCAACCCTAGGCAAAAACTCAGCCATGCAATGCTGAACGATAACAAAGCACACTTTAAAGAGTTCGTCACAACAAGAAACTATAGTATATATTGTGGCGCAAAGACCACATGAAAACGATACTAAAAACCTCGGAGAGTGGCAAAGCAATATTGCCCATTAAGTAAGGACTCGCGCCGCAATGCCAATTCCGGGACAATAACATTAAGAGCTCTCGCACAGATCGCGAGATGTAGAGTATAAAGTCGGCTGGCATGATACCAGATCTCGTAACAAAAATAGTGATGAATGTTTCTAAGTATAAATAAAAGAAAAGGAAATAAAACACAACTTAAGGAATGTAATGTATCATTGTTAAACCTTAAGGATGATGTATAAAGGTTGAAATAACCTAGTCAAATATAATGCAAACATAATGATAAACCGGAACGAATAGTAAATGAATCTAATACAAAATTAGATTGAAATAAAGGGTATGATATAGTCATATACATACTTGATTATATGTGACCTAATGTAAGGCATTATGTGATCATGTATTGTAGAGACTTGAACTAAAAGTTAAAATACCATAGCAGACGCTAAAGGCAAGTATTCTAACTCTTGTCTCAGTTCAATCTGAACAAGTTTTTGAGATTCATGTATTCTTTCGCATGAATTGAAGTATATTGAAGTTGAAGCCAATTCCTTTGGCTGACTTGATGTATTGATAATCTATTCATGTATTATCAAATGTTGCTATCTTTTGTCAACTACTTGTTATGGTTTTCAAAAGAAGACTGACATGTTAAACAAATGTTTTATCGGTAAAACGACAGGCACGTGAGGTTGCCAAATGCTTAAACGCGTATATCGTTTAATGGATGTAGTGTTGATCAACATAGAGTACAATAAAGTCGATCACCTAGAAGTGCTCGTAAGTAATATCGAACTTACTGGACTTGCTTCCTAGGGTTGTCCTTTTCCAATAAAGAATGAATACTGAGGTCTCTCGATCGGAGTGAATGTTTTACTAAATCTCGCTGTTATTGTGTAAACATTTTGAAAGAAAAAGATGATGTGCTATTTTGAGTTATCCATAGTACTTCATAACTATTGTTCAGTTATCGAAGATATACGATTTGTATGTGTCAAGCATGTTGTTATTAAATTATTATACTTGCTGAGCTAGTTATGCTCACTCTTGCTTGAACCAAATGAATGCAGCTAAGACTGAACGTCCCGAAGGATCGAAAAAGGATAAGGGAAAAGCTAAGGCAGATTACTAAGTTGTCTTGTAATAGTATAGGTCTATTGTTGTAATTTAACTGATATTTTAACAAAGAACCTTTGTAACGGGTATAGAACTTAGGAAATGTAAATATTACTTTAAATATATAGAAGTTATGTTCATTCTTGAGACTTTTCAATTGAATGAATATATGAAAGTTGTACAGTATAGCACCATCTGTCGGGTTGGAAGATACCCGGATTTGGGGGCGCTACAAGTTGGTATCAAAGCCTAGGTTATAAAACTTAAGGGGGAAAGTAGAACCTTAAGTCATAACCTTACGAAAGAATAAAGAAGTAAAAGATGGAAAGTAACCTTTTAAAAATGCATTATATTATGTTATATATTTTTATTATTTTACTGACGTGTACTAATCAAACTATATTGTTTTATTGTAGATGTCAGGAGAAAATGATATGTAAAGAGATATACATGTAGTGAGTTAGGATTCAGTTAATCGGGTAGAGATACTACCAAATCCCGTAGCCGTAGAACCAGAGTTGGTGACCATCGAGTCGGGAGACTCAGACGATTTAGACTACATGTCTATATTTAATGGCATGCTAGAGGAGGAGGTGGATGTGATGTCCTTTGATCAGGTTCCACCTACAGAGGAAATGTCTACGGGGGAATCAATGAAAGCACTATTTATGTCGGTATTGGATAGGAATGTCCATTACTACCAAGAAGTTAAGGAGTTGAAATAGGAACTCCAAGCTGTCCGTGAGGACAAGGCTAGTATGGAAGGAATGTGGGAAGAGGAGCATGTTGATAGAGTTTTAGCTAAGGACAAGGTCCGAGAGCTAAAATGTGAAGTCTTTGAGCTCAAGCAGGAGCTAAAGACTAAAAAGAGGAAGTTGGAGAGGATGTCCTATATTAATAGGAGTTCTCACATAGATTTCAATGACAGATGTAGTCGATATCGAGATAGAAGCGGCAGACCAAACACACTATCAAGAGATGTAATTGCTTGGTCCGCCGCGTGAGGATTTCGAGAATGCCCTACGACAGATGTAGTCTAGCAATAGCTAGAGTAGAATAGATATGTAAATATTATGTATCTAGTAGTGATGTAAAACCCTCTTTTGTATAACAAAGGGTAGTCTTTTGTAAATCCCAATTTTTGGAAAGTAATTGCGGGATGGTAATGTAATCAGCTAAGGCTGAGTAATGTAAACAATGTAGTATTATACTACAAGTTATGAATCAATATAAATCTTTTAATGGAATATGTTGAGTAATGAGTATGAGTTGTTGTTTTATTACAAATAATAACAAACCAACAAGAATAAAGTAATAATGATGTGTTGTTTTCTTAACAAAGAAAATGCCGCCAGAAGGAGACAACGAAATCGAGTGCTAATGTTAACCAACCGAGGGTGGTCCTATTAATCCAATGCAGGGAGTTCATTAATGCAATTAGCAGTGCATTTAATAGAACGAGGGCTAATGTACCTGTGATTCCCGGAGTAATCTGAGATACTACTTTTAAGGATTTCAAAAGTGTAGGTCCGCCGGAGTTCAAGGGAACTACAGACTCTATAGAAGCCCAGACTTGGGTAAAAGAAATCGAGAAAGCATTTGTAATAGCAAATGTTGAGGAGGGTCAAAAGGTTGCCTTTGCAACCTATTTGATGAAAGGAGAGGCCAACTTCTGGTGGGAGGCAAACCAAGCTAGGGCTGATATAGGAAACCTAACGTGGGAGAGGTTCAAGGAGATTTTCTTTGAGAACTATTTTCCCATGAATATGCAAGGGAGGATGGAGATGAGGTTCCTGGAATTGAGACAAGGGATATGACAGTTCCCCAGTATGTTGCCAAGTTTAATGAACTGGCACGATTTGCTCCACATCAAGTGGACACTGAAGTGAGAAAGGCTAGAAGGTTCGAGCGGGGCTTGAAACCCTGGCTCTATAGCCGAATCTCTGTGTTCCAAAGTACTTCCTTTGAAACCATACTAGAAAAGGCAATAATTGCAGAAGGTGGGAATGAGGCTCTTAGCCAGTACCACAAAGATAAGAAGACCAAAGGCAGGGTTGATGGAGGAACCAAGACCGAGGAAGCTAGTGGGAGTGGCGACGGTCAGAAGAGAAAGGGCTTTAACTCTGGGAATACCAGAGTAAAACAAGGGGACTCTAAGAGGAGGATGGAGGCCTGTAAAACCTGCGGGAAGACTCACTTAGGAGTCTATCTCAAAGGTAAGGCGGTATGTTATAATTGTGGATAGGAAGGGCACATTTTGCCTAACTGTCCCAATCCGAAGAAGAATCACGGATGCTTTGTATGTGGATCAACTGACCACATAGCAAAGAACTGCCCGAAGAAGGGGATAGATGGAAATAAGGGAACTAATAGCGGGAAGTTAACTATTAGTGGTCCAGCTCAGCCGGGGAAATCAATGTCCCGCACTTTTAATATGACGGTCCAAGATGCAGTGGCATCGGGGGATGTAGTTGCAGGTATTATTCCGATCAACAATATAAATGCATACGTGCTATTTGATTCGGGTGCTACTTGTTCGTTTATAGCATGTGATTTTGCTAGACGACTAGAATTATTTCCCGAAAAATTGTCTATACCTTTGAACATTAAGGTAGCAAACGAAGAGATAATTCCTGTTGAAGATATTCATAGGAGTTGTTGCGTAGATGTACGTGGTCGTAAACTATCGGTAGATTTGATCCCGATAAAGTTAGGAGAATTCGATGTAATTCTCGGGATGGATTGGTTAATTAAGCATGGAGCAATTATAGATTGCCAAAAGAAATATGTGAGCATCAGGACGTTGAAGCAACCTCCTGTAGTATTTTACGGTAGTAAATTGTCGGGACGTCCGTGTTGCCTTACGATGACACAAACTAGAAAACTTTTAAGAAAGGGTTGTGTATGTAAGACCCCAACTTATTATAAATAAAATCAAATTTCCTCTAATTATTATTGTGAATAATAAGGTATTAATTTGATATAATTCTCTGGTTATGGGTGAAATATGCAAATTTTACATAATATGCAAGTGGTTATAAAATAATCATTGTTGTCGGGGAATATTCGTTTGGTCGTGGAATATTCTTGTTGTCGGGGAATATTAAATGCAATGACACGATCATTTAATGGGCCCCATAATGAATAATTGTCGGATAAAGAAAACGACAAGTTTGAGTTTTTATAAATAACGACGTAGTTATTACCAATTAACACTTGTTGGAATACTCTTGTGGATAAAATACGATGTCTACGCATGGATGCACGTATTGATGAATTATTGATCCTTACGTAAGAAGGCAATACTCAATAATTGTTTCACGATGAGTTCTTTATTCAATATTTTATTTTATTGATTCAATAATTGCTGCGTTGATATTTTATATTATTGATGTTTCAATAATTGTCACCGCACGATGATTTCACATTATCGGATCAATAATTCATATTATTTGAATTATATTATTAGATAGCATTATTGGCAATGTCTAGAAAGTTACATCGAGGAGAGGTTTGGTCACCTAATTTTACGCCAAGATGAGATAAATTCTTATTGGAAAGCCCCTCTTTCACAGGAGCAACTACCGTTGTATAAATGTGATTACGTAATATTATTTGTGAATAATTAATTATTGATTCATATGATAAGGAAATATTTATTTTATGTGGATATAAATGTTGGATATATTTATTGTGGTTAAAAATGAAAGAGTTAATGTTGAGGTGTTTTATTAGTATTTTTGTTTGGAATGAAGGTATTAAAATTAAACCGGTGTTTTTGAGATATATTAAGTGAGTTATAATTTTTAATCCGACCGTTGGATCGTTGTAATTTTTGGATATGTTATACATATATAAGTTGAGTACATGTCCACAAATTTTGAACCGTTAAAAAAGAACTTATGATTTGTTATGAATTTTAAGAGGTGTCTGGTTCAGAAATTGTTGAAGTATCCGAATTTAGCATTTTGGTGGAAAATTCTAGAATTGGTGGGCCCCACTTGTGGTTGGTGAAGAAATATGCTGAATTTTATTTCAAATGTGGTGGGTGGGAATATTAGCAGGTAAAGCCATCAGGTTGCAGGTCAAGTTTGCTAGCATTTTCCTATAAATAGAGGGCTGAGTTAGAATTGTAAATCACACCAGAAACATAAGCTTTCTTTTTTTCTCTCTAGATTATTGAGTGTATTTTGTGAGTATTTAGATACTTTGTGAGTTTCTATTCATCAGTGCAAGTTTCCTTCAGCCTTATACCGATATTCCGATCAGAAGTACTGATATTTTGAGGTAAGGGGTGTTATATTCTTCTTGAAATGATATTTTTTCAATATCATTCTACCGAAGTATTGATCTGAATTTTTTTATCAAATTTGGAATTTTTTGTGTCGGAATTACTATTCACGTATATGACACTATTCACGAATACGACACTATTCACCAAAAAATAAAATTTTCTTCTTTTTGTCCAAGATGTCTATTATGGTTACTATCTTTGATTGTATCCATGTCTTGATCTCTATTCTTGAATTTTGCTTCAAAATTGGTTATTATGGAGTATTATTGATCTTGGATAAACTGTTATACGAATCTCTACTATTTGTCCTTCTGTCTCACTGGGTTCGTTTTCTTTAAAATATTTTTCATCATCCTCAGTCCTAATTGATGATATTACTAAATATCTTTGGCCTGTAGTGCAAAGATAAATGATTAACTGATAAATATCTTTGCCCTGTAGTGCAAAGATGAACAGGTGTTGAGATGAACATGACCAACTGGTGATACAAATGAATATCTTTAGCCTGTAGTGCAAAGATTAATATTGATTAAAGATGTATATTGATTGTTGTTACAGGGATAAAATTGATGATGGACTTTTAAATCTTAGAAGACAGTAGAACTCATTCTCTACTTGAGTCTTCTAATGGATTGTTGTTACTACTGCAGTTGTTGATCTAAAACTTGTTGTCTATTATAGTTTATCAGATTTTTCCCTGTTGAAAACTAATGATAATTTGTTGTATATTATCTTAGTCATAATATTCTTTACTGGGCTAGTTGAGCTCACCCTTTTCCTTTTTGTTCCATTTTTCTTCTCAGGAGGTGAGAACATATCAGGATCTAGTCGGGGTATGGAGTGATGGTTCTAGAAAGATGTTTTAGCAATCCTCACTATTTCTGTAAAATAGTGTTTGAATTATTGTAATGAGGACTTATTTGAGTGTGGATATTGTCTAGAAGACAATATTTGTATTTAAACTCACAGTATGTGTTGTATCGTATTTTTTACTGCGACAATTGTATTATTGAAGTTGTAGTTTTCTTTATGTACCATGTATTTGGTGACTCAGAATGGGTGTTGTATACCTATTTTGGGGGCGTCACAGTTGGTATTAAAGCTTAGGGATATGGTCTCTGGCAGAGATCGGGGAATAGAACTAGGAGGGGAGATATGAGTAAATCCATCGCTAGTGTGTCCTATCTAAGCTTATTTGTTGGTCAGTCATAATATAAGGATATTATGTGATATGTTAATTTGTTTAATTAACCCTTGTTTTATGGCAGTATTTAAGAATGGATGTTGAGAACGTTAACAATGGAGTGTATGAGACTGTGGAACAACCTTTAGTCACAAACTAGGAGAACATACAACAGAAGAAGACAATATTCCTCCACATAAACAACACTACTTGAAAGCAGACGATGAATGATGGAATGTTGAGAAGCTTTTTGCGGTTCATGCAAAACCGGGAGGAGACTTCGTCCACGAATCATCTGGTGGAAATGCTAGCAATGCGCGGCTTGTCACAGCCAAGCAGTTCAAAGAGTTAGGACCATCAAAATTTAAGGGAAAGCCGGATCCGATCATGGCAAAAACGTGGGTTAAACAAATTACCAAGATATTCGATGTCTTGGGATGCACGGAGGAACAGAAGGTTCCATTCGCCACCTTTATGTTCCGCGGTGAGGCAGACTACTGGTGGGAGTCTTTGAAGCGTACCCAGCCAGCCGCACTCAGCATGTCTTGGGAAACATTTCAGAAACTATTCAATGACAAGTAATTTCCTGAAAGTATTCGTCATATGAAGGAGATGGAGTTTATCAGACTAGAACAAAATAACATGACGGTGTCCCAGTACGAGGCGAAGTTTGCAGAGTTATCCAGATTTGTACCTCATTTGGTCGAAAATGAGGAACGAAAGACAAGGATGTTTCTAAGAGGTCTAAAGCCCAAGATTCGGCAATATCTTATATCTCATAAATTTTCCTTATATTCAGATGTTGTAAACAGGGCTCAATTATTAGAGTGAGATAATGAGTATGTGCAACCGAGGGACCACAACCAGGGTCATACCGGTGACAGCATTCATCAAAGTGATGATAACCAACGAGGAGGGAAAAATAGGAACAAAGGCGGTAACCACTCAGGTGGTCATTGTGGCCATGATAATAGGAGAGGTGAGTCAAGTGGAAATTTCAGAAAGAGGAGATTCAACAATGATGGGAAGACATCAGCAGCAGCACCAGAACCAACAACAAATTATAGGGGAGGAGAACGACCGCCAGTTAGATGTTACAAATGCGGGAAAGAGGGACATATCAACCTAAACTGCCCAAAACAATCCAAGGTGTGTTATAACTGTGGAAAGGAAGGCCACATAGCTCGGGATTGTTCTGTAGAAAAACCAAGTTCAACGAGGATGGTGACTCCAAGGGTTGTCCCGGATAAGTCGAAATCAGCGGTTCCTGAAAGAGAGTTTGTCGTGACTAGCCAAAACGCGAGGAACCCGAATGAGGTGATTACGGGTAAGCTAATCTTGAACTCTTGCGAAGTTTATACCTTACTAGATACCGGTTCTTCCCATTCTCTTATCTCTCCTGCTTGTGCTCAACGTTTAAACTTGACTCCGGAGAAATTAGACTTTGATTTATCAGTGGAAACTCCGTTGGGTGAAACTTTCGTTACATCCACTGTTTATAAATCTTAATTAATCCAAGTTGGAACTATCACATTACCTGTTGATCTTATCTCTTTAAAGATACTTGCTTTTGATTTAATTTTAGGAATTGATTGGTTAACCACTCATCATGCCAAAATTGATTGTTTTCGTAAGGATGTTAGTTTTCATATTCCTAAGCAACCTATCATATGAATTCAAACAACTAAACCACCAAAATCAGTCACTATCATATCAAGCCATAAAGCTATTCGTTTATTGAAAAACAGATGTCAAGCTTTCTTAGCCCATGTTATGGATTTGAACAAAGACAAGTCAGATTTGAATAATATTTCTGTTGTTAGAGAATTTCCTGATGTATTTCCTGAAGAACTTCCTGGTCTACCCCCAGAATGTGATGTTGAATTCTTTATTGACCTTGAGCCGGGTACAAAACCCATTTCTAAAACCCCATATCGAATGGCTCCTATTGAACTTCAGGAGTTAAAAGTCCAACTATAGGAGTTATTAGACATAGGTTTCATTCGTCCTAGTACATCTCCTTGGGGTGCTCTTGTTTTATTAGTAAAGAAGAAAAACGAGAGTATGCGACTTTGTATTGACTACCGATAATTAAATCATGTAACCATCAAGAATAGGTATCTGGTACCTCGCATTGATGACTTGTTCGACCAGTTGCAAGGAGCACAATTCTTTTCAAAGATCGATCTTAGATTACGGATATCATCAATTGAAGATTAAAACGAGGATATTCCAAAGACCGCCTTGAAACTTCGATGCAGGGCATTATGAATTCTTAGTCATGTCTTTTGGATTGACTAATGCTCCTGCTGCTTTCATGGATATGATGAACCGAGTATTCAAGGATTATTTGGATCAGTTCGTTGTTGTCTTTATTGATGACATCCTCATCTATTCCAAAAGTCGTGAAGATCATGAGCACCATTTGAAGCTGATACTTGAAAGGCTTCGTGAAAACAAGCTTTATGCCAAGCTGAAGAAATGTGAGTTCTGGCTTGAGGAAGTAGCATTCCTTGAGCACGTGGTGTCAAAATATGGAGTATCTGTTAACCCGAAAAGATTTAAGCGATCTGAAAGTTGGGAGCAACCAAAAGTCGGTGACCAAAACGTAGCTTTACGGGCTTAGTTGGTTATTATCGGAGATTCGTGGAAGGATTTTCTCGAATCACTACTCAGATTAACTCAATGACTTGGAAAGATACAAAATTCGTATGGAGCGAGGAATGCGAGAAGAGTTTCCAAGAGCTCAAGAGGAGACTCATTTCGGAAACTGTTCCGGCAATACCATCTGGTACGGATGAATTTGTTATATACAACAATGCTTCAGGCAAAGGGTTAGGATGTGTTCTCATACAATATGGGAAAGTCATAGCCTATGCCTCACGACAGCTCAAAGAATATGAGAGGAATTATCCTACTCATGATCTAGAGTTGGCAGCAGTCGTATTCGCGTTGAAAATGTGGAGACACTACTTGTATGGGGAGAAAGTGGAGATTTATACAGACCATAAAAGCCTCAAATATTTCTTCACCCAAAAAAAACTCAACATGCGGCAACGACGTTGGCTTGAACTATTGAAAGATTACGATCACACTATTCAATATCATCTTGGAAAAACGAACGTAGTAGGTAGTAGCGTTGAGTAGAAGATCATATGCGAGTACGAGTGCGATATTGTCAATGCAAAGGCCCATTCTGTATGACTTGCAAAGGATGGAGGTAGAATTAAAGACTCCAGGGACCCACATGATGATGGAGAATATACGAGTAGAACTGACTTTAATCAATAAAGTTAAAGCTGCTCAAGCTACGGACATGGAGCTGATGCGTATGAAGAAGAAAGTGAAAGAAGTTGCTATTCCAGAAGCAAGAATCGATGAATAAGGAATACTTCGAGTCAACTCCAGACTTTGTGTTCCTAACAATTCTGACTTGAAGCATAGAATCTTGATGGAGGCACACAACACACCGTTTGCAATCCATCTTGGGAGTACCAAAATGTATCATGATATTCGACATACATTTTGGTGGAAAAATATGAAGAGATAGATCATGGAGTTTATCTCGAGGTGTTTAACTTGTCAACGTGTAAAGGCGGAGCATCAAGTGCCAAAGGGTCCATTACAACCACTTGAGATTCCGAAATAGAAGTGGGAACACATTACTATGGATTTCGTTACAGGTCTTCCCAAAGTTTCTCAAGGCATAGATGCGATTTTGGTTATTGTTGATAGATTAACCAAGTCTGCCCATTTCTTACCGATACGTGAGACTTATTCACTTGAACGTCTTGCTCCCATGTACGTGAATGAGATTGTGAGATTGCATGGCATGCCAGTATCCATAGTTTCAGATCGTGACCCAAGATTCACTTCACAATTTTGGGTTAGCTTACAGAATGCTATGGGCACGAATTTACGATTCAGTTCGGCATACCATCCTCAAACAAACGGACAATCAGAGAGGACTATTCAAACTCTTGAAGATCTATTAAGACTTTGTGTCCTAGATTTCAAAGGAAGTTGGGATAAGTACTTGCCATTGGTAGAATTCTCCTACAACAACAGTTATCAAGCAAGTATAGGCATGGCTCCATTTGAAGTGTTGTATAGACGAAAAGTGTCGCTTCTCCAAATCTTTGGGACGAGGTGGGAGAAGAAATAACGTTGTTGGGACCGAATTATTAATGCATATAACTACGAAAAAGATCCAAATGATTCGACAACGTATTCAAACCTCACAAGATCGACAAAAGAGTTATGCTGATCTTCATAGAAAGGACATGGAGTTTAATATTGGAGATCATGTATTGTTACGTGTTGCTCCATGGAAGGGAGTTACAAGATTTGGAAAGAGAGGAAAGCTCAATCCACGATTTGTTGGTCCATTTGAGATTCTTGACCGAATAGGAAATGTGGCCTATAGACTCGCATTACCTCCAAGTATGTCTCGTGTTCATAATGTTTTTCACATATCTATGCTTCGTAAATATGTTAAAGACCCGAACAACATTATTGAGTTAGAACCAGACGAGATAGCTGAAGATTTAACGTCATTTGAGGTACCTGTTAAGATCTTGGATATGAAAGAGCATGTCCTACGCACGAAGGTTATACCATAAGTTAAGGTTTTGTGGAGAAACCATGCTATTGAAGAGATGACCTGGGAGTTGGAATCAGAAATGAAAGTGAGTATCCTAACCTTTTCGAAACACCAGGTACGTATGTGAATTTTGAGGACGAAATTTCATAAGGAGGGGAGGATGTAAGACCCCAACTTATTATAAATAAAATCGAATTTCCTCTAATTATTATTGTGAATAATAAGGTATTAATTTAATATAATTCTCTGATTATGGGTGAAATGTACAAATTTTGCAAAATATGCAAATGGTTATAAAATAATCATTGTTGTCGGGGAATATTCGTTTGGTCGTGGAATATTCTTGTTATCGGGGAATATTGGTACGACGGCGAAGTCATTTATGGGCCCCATAACAGAATAATTGTCAGATGAAGAAAATGACAAGTTTGAGTTTTTATAAATAACGGCGTAGTTATTCTGAATTAACATCTGTTGGAATACCCGTGGTTAAAATACGATGTCTGGCGTGGATGCACGATATTGATGAATTATTGATCCTTACGTAAAAAGGCACTACTCAATAATTGTTTCACGGTGAATTCTTGTTCAATATTTTATTTTATTGATACAATAATTGCTGCGTTGATATTTTATATTTTCGTTGTTTCAATAATTGTCACTTTGACGATTTTAGCATTATCATATCAATAATTCATATTATTTGAATAATATTATTAGATAGGATTATTGGCAATGTCTAGAAAGTTACATCGAGGAGAGGTTTGGTCACCTAATTACGTGCCAAGATGAGGAGAAATTCTTATTGGAAAGCCCCCTCTTTTCTGGGAAAGGCCTGGTTGTCATAAATGTGATTCTATAATATTATTTGTGAATAATTAATTATTGATTCTGTTAGTTCCTAGTAGGCACAAGTTATCTAGAAGGGGGGGGGGGTGAATAGATATTTGAAAATCTTTTCGTTTTAACTTGTTCTTAGATAATGATTAAAACTTTACGTTATTAGTATTTGTTTTAATCTTCTTTACCAAGCAATGGAGTTATGAGCGAGTAAGGCAGTTATAGCAGATATAGAAGTTATAGCAATTATAGCATGAATGTAAATGACACAGTTGTTTTTAAGTGGTTCAGAGCACTCAAAGCTCCTAGTCCACTCTTCTACTCAACGAGTAGGATATCCACTAAGGATGTCTTTTACAATCTTCTGAATCACACAGATTCCTTCTAGACCAGCAGTCTAGGAACTTCTCTAGTTCACTCTTGAACTCTTCAAGTCCAGCAGACTAGGCTTTCTTACAGTTCACTATGAACTCTTCAAATCCAGCAGACTTGGTATTCTTCTTCAGTTGATTGATAGTTGTTGAGTTCTTGATGGTTGCTACTCAGGTGCTGTGTAAGCACTGGTTCATTAAGAACTGAGTAGCAGAGCAAGCTATGCAATATCTCAAATCGTAGAGTTGAGCTTGAGAGAGATGTTCACATTGTTTGATTAATGCTTTCCTTTTCTTCTTTCATCTGTCTGATCTGTATATATGTGATGTTGAAAACTATCCGTTGGATCCATCCGTTGTGGCATTAAATGCATCTAAACTTTCTGTACTATGATGGAGACATTTCTGCACATCTTCTGAATTCTGCATTCTGGCCCACTGACACTGCAGGCTACTTTCTCACCTACCACCTGAAAAGGTGTTTTGTCCCTCTTACGCATAGTACTATCCTTAGCTTCTTCAAAACGCTTCTTTGTTGCACACTAAGGATATTTTATACAATCTGGGACTGATGAGTACTGCAGCATCTGGGATCCATTTCTCACTTAATGAAAACACAGATTATGAGGCTCGACGTTTTCTGACATGAGACAGATAATGCTCTACGATTTGGATCGTGGTGTTCTATGATTTAGATCGTAGTGTCTTTTACATCCTTGCACACTACGATGCTATTAGTTGAGAGCACTATGATTTCCCTTTATCCTTCGTACACTACGATCTTCTCTTGCTCGTGTTGTTGACTCTACGTTCCCGAGAGCTCACTAAGATCGTTGACTTGTAAACTTCATGTTTCCTTCAGCACACTACGATCGTGGAGTTAGCTCAGCAATCGTTGGGACCACTCTACAAAATCCGAAGAGTCTCCTTCAAGGCAGGCACACTACGATCTTCAGGCTCTACATTTTCTGCATTGACTTCTGCAATGTTGATCAAATTGATGCACTATGATTTCTTCAAGACTAATCTATTACATCTTAAGATCAACCAAACAGTTTTGATCTTTTTATCTATATATTCTTTAACAGAATTATACACGTTAAAAACTTAGATCAACCTAATAGTTTTGATCTATCACTAAGTCCTTGTACACATATTCATTTAAGGACTTTACAAATAATCATGAAGACATAAATTAAAACATCAAATCATAATATGCATTCTCCCAACAATCTCCCCCTATTTGATGTTGACATAACCAAGGAGATTTGTTGTCATGACTAGATGCATTTGCAGGAAATTTAAACACGACATAGTATTTCAGTGAGCAGCTAAAATTTCTAGAGAATAAGTATGAATTTATTGATGATCAGAAGATATTATAATATAGCATTACATCAATAAAACATTAAACTCTCAACTTATCTCTGTTTTATTGGTCTCTTCTGTGGAGGAGGATTGGCATACTCTTCAGCCCTTCTTTTCCTTTGAGCTTCCTCATTCCTTGCTAAATCTTCCAGTTTGCTTAGACTTAGAACTGGATTCTCTTCATGTCTGCGCATGAATGCAAGATCTACAATTGGCATTCTTATGCGTACCGTAGACACGTCTTGTGAGCTAGGAGTTGGCTCCTTATGACTTATAGGAATAGCCGTTATAATTTTCTGCTGACCAGATCGTTGAGTCTGATGATGTCTTGCAGGAGGGCTTCGTGATGTCTGAGCATGAAATTGACTTCTCCCCCTTTCTTGAGTTTCATGACCTCTTCCTCTGCCTTGGCCTCCTTAGCCTCCTTTTCCTTTATTATTCTCCCCCTTTATGTCAGCATCGAGGGTTCGAATATCGGCAGACAACCGATTAAATCCTTGAACAAGCTCATTCATTTGGCTTTGGATTTGAGCAATGTCCTCTCTATTCTCCTTGATCTGTTTTTCAGCTCTAGCTTCTTTATTTTGGAGTACTGTCAGAATCATATCATTATGCTGCTCCTAGTTGGCATAAGATTTCTGGAAGTCATAGACAGAAGCTTTCAAGTTGAGAATATTGTCCAACATAATTTGATGTTGACGATTTTGGTTTTTCTGCATTTCAAGCACAACCTCTCTTTGTTTGGCAGCAACCTGTAAATGGATCTCATCTCTGTCTGATATACTCTTCAAAATCTCTTTGATAATTTCCCTTAGCCTCGTTGTGAGCTCAGTATTCATTATACTAGGGAATTGGTTAGCAGCTTTTATCATTTGATTCAGGCGGATGTTGAGGAGATCAGAGTGGGATTCTAGACTTGCTTCGATAGACTTGATCATCTGCTCAGAGGTTTCTTTTAAGTCATCCTTGGTAAAGTGTGCTTGGGAGAGCATTATTTGATTGGGGATTGTCCATTTGAGGGGTTCTTGGAGGAGATTGATCTTGCAAATTGTACAATGCAAGATCAAGACTGAAATAGTCATGTGATGAGGTGGATGGTATATCAGCTGGAGGGGTTTGGGTTTGGATATCTGGGATAGGTGACTCTACGATTTCAATGTTTGAATCTATAATGTGGCTTGAGTCTGGAATCGTAGAGTTGGTGATTTAAGGGAGCAGGGTAAGGTTGACTTCTTCTAGTTCTTCAGTTACAGAATTTTGGGATTCTACAACTGGAAACTGATTTACTGGGTTGAGAATAACTTCCAGCCATTTAGGAAATTCATAGAAATAGCTAAATGAAGATGATGGTAGGTGATTAACTATAAAACTGGTAGGGATAGTCAATACCTCAGGTTTGTCTTTTGATGAGGAATGGTTGGTAAACAGCTTTTTGGCGAAGATGACTTTCCCTGGAAATCCATGAGCCAGAACTGAGATTGCTGGACATTCCTTGAAGCTCCAGAACATCTGATCCCATGATTTCAGGATTTGAGCTTGATGGTATGCCATCATGGGTAGGTAAGAAAACATTTGGTTGTACAGATAGCTTCTGTATCCATCTTTCCCTACACCAATAATTTCAAGCTCTTCATCATCATCATCATCATTTTCTTCCTCTTCTTTGGTTTCTTCTGAAGAATCCATTATCTCAATGGCCTCTGGATGGTTTGGCATTGGTTCATCTCCATCTTGAGCAAGGACCTCTTCTTCAGCCATTGGGATATTATGAGGCTTCCCCTCACTATGAACATCTTCTTGGAGGTTTAGAAACTCCCCCTCAGCTGGTAAATCTTCTTCTAAGTTCAGAAAGTCCCTTCCAGCAGGAACCTTTTCTTGAGCAGTAGGCTTCTCCCCTTTAGCCGATGTATACTTGATCATGAAAATGTCAGGAATCTCCCCCTCAGCTGGAGCATCTTCTTCTAAGTTTACTTGGGATAGTTCTACTTTTGCAGCCACACTCTTGGCTTCCTTCTTCAGTATTTTTTCATTCTCAAGAATATATTTCTTGACCAGCTTTCTCCTTGCTTTGCTGGTTTTAGTCACCACTTCTAGACTCTTTTGAGTCTTTGTTTTGCCACGTTGATCAGCCACTCTTCTTGGAGTAGCTTCTTCCATTTCTGCCACACTTGGCCTGGTCTTAGAGAACAGCAGAGACTCTACGATCGAAGACACTGTTGGTCTTTTGGACTTATGACCAGTCTTGCTCTTCTTTAAGATCTGTGAAATAGTGGCTTGATCCTCTTCAGCTTCCTCTTTTTGTTGCATGTTCCTTAGCCTCCTTAGAGTCTCTATGTCAGAGGACTCTACATGAATGTTAGTTGTAGATCCTTGAGGCTCTTCGACTTGTTTTGCCCTTAGCTTTCTCTTGCCCTTGCTTTTTCTGGCAAGAGCAGAGGTTTCTCCCTTGTCTGTTTCTTCTTCTTCTTCAACTTCTTTGACAACAGACATTCCTCCTGGAAAGCCTGCTTCCTTTTGCTCCCCAGTTCTCCCACTGGACTCTGTCATCATTCTTACGTACTCAGCAGGGTTCCTTTCCCAGTTTTTAAACAACTGTTGTGTCATTCTTCGGTTTGGGTTGATGGCTTCTCCTTCATTATCCCCAATTTTGTCACCCAATGCAGATTGCAGAATGATGCTAATGAATCTTCCATACAGCATCTTCGGAGTACTCTTTGATTTCTTCGAGCTGACGATCCACTTGCCAATCCACTCGAGCAACACAGCCCCATAGTTGAGTTGTGTGCCATGAACCAAAGCAGACATGAGCTTAAGCTGAGCCTCAGTTATCGAGTCATGACCTGAGCTCTTGCAGCAGATGCGTTTCCCAATAATGTCAACTAGAAATTCATACCTTTGAGGGAACTCCTTCTTTTTGTAACCTTTCACAGAGGGGTTCTTCTTGTGATGCATTTTCTTCAGTCCCTCTTGAAATCTTATGCTTTCTAGAAATGGGTGCCCTTCATTCTTGAAACCTAGGGCCAGATTGACGTCTTCTTCCCTTAGTTTTATTTTAACTCCTATAACTCGTGTAGTGATGGTGTTGTGTTCGTACACACCATTTTTGTAGAACTCCTTCACTAGCTTAGGATAGATGAGAGTATCAGTGCTGAGTGCTTCTCCGAGACCTGCCTTCTTCAATAAGGCTAAGATCTTGTGAAACTTAGGTGGAGTGGTTTTGAACTCGTCAAAACAGAGTCTGTAGCTGGAAATCACATTAGAAACAGCCATTGATTCGTTAGTTGAGAAGAGAGATACAACTGAGCTTTCTTCTGATTTAGGGTTTTGCTTTCACAAAGAGAGCGAGAGAGAGAGAGAGAGCGATAATCTTTTGAACTTTAGATTTCAGAAACACGGTTAAAATTTGTACTTGTAGCTTCCCTCTCTCTTTTTGACTTAGTGGGTCAGGTGTCGCCTTTTGCTTGGCTCTACGATTTTGACTGTGCATGAATGTACTGCTTTGAGTCTTCAGTGTTGAGATGTCCATAGGATGACTACGATCGTAGAGGTAGTCTTCTGGTAGTTAAGTCGGTTCACCATTCGTAGAGTCTGTCCTATAATTGTCGAGTCTGTCCGGTAGTCATTGAGTCTGATCACCATTCGTAGAGTCTGTCCTACGATCGTCGAGTCTGTCCAGATCCTTGTGATGAGTTTTTGACTAAGCATTCTTTTTAAGATAACTAAGGAAGGGCCAACCTCTTGGTGATTCAAGGGTTAGGTTTGTCCATGAGGCACTTCTTAGAGAGATTGCATTGTTATGAAGCATATCATCACAGGATTCACTTTGCTTGTTGGAAGGGCTTTTGGTCATCGTCGAGTCTGCACTATGATAGTTGAGTTTTTCCTACGATCGTTGAGGTAGTTGTATGTTCGGCTCTACGATCGTGAACTTCCCTTGATCATGTCTACGATTTTGAGCACAACCTTTATATTTGTCATGGTTAGCACAATCTAGAGCATATATTTCATGGTTGAAGATTTAGCATGCCTAGTTCACTTATTAACTTGTTAAATCTGGATTCATCTAGTGGTTTTGTAAATATGTCAGCAAGTTGATTTTCAGTAGGGATATATTGTAAAGAAATAGTTCCATTTTGCACATGATCCCTAATGAAGTGATACCTTATTTCTATATGCTTGGTCCTAGAATGCATGACAGGATTATAAGTTATTGCTATGGCACTTGTGTTATCACAGTGTATGGGAATAGATTTGAAATCAAACCCATAGTCAGCTAGCTAATTTCTCATCCATAGGATCTGAAAGCACGGCGATTGCCAAAGACAGATATATTCAAACTTCTACGGTTGAAGTAGACACTTTGTTTTTTGCTTTTTGCTAAACCAGACACAAAGTCTGTTCAAGAAGTTGACAGTGCCACTTTACTACTTTTTTCTCGTCTATTTTCGCATCCTGCAAAATCAGCATCTGTGTATCCTATCAGTTCAAATGAGGATTCCTTGGGATACCATAGCCCCAAGTAGGGTGTACCCTTGAGATACTTGAAGATCCTCTTTACAACAGACAAATGTGACTCTTTAGGGTTAGCCTGAAATCTAGCTCATAAGAATGTGGCAAACATTATATATGGTCTACTGGCAGTTAGGTATAGAAGAGAACCTATCATACCTCTATATTGAGTTATATTAATACATTTACCATTCTCATCCTTGTCAAGCTTGGTTGCAGGAGCAATTGGTGTTTTCATGGGAGAGGCTGATTCCATGCCATACTTCTTTAGTAGGTCTTTGATGTATTTGGCTTGGTTAATGAATATTCCTTCATCAGTCTGCTTCACTTGCGATCGAGGAAGAAATTCACTCACCCATCATGCTCATTTCAAACTTGCTCTTGCATTAGCTTAGAGAATCTCTTACATAACTTTTCGTCAGTAGAACCAAAAATGATATCATCAACATATATTTGAACTAGTAAGACTTTGTCTTTATGCTTTCTAAGAAATAGTGTGGTATCTACTCTACCTCTAGTGAACCCATTTTCTATTAAGAATTTAGTCAGTGTTTCATACCATGCTCTAGGTGCTTGTTTAAGACCATATAAAGCTTTGTCTAATCTATAGACTTAATTGGAAAGAGATGGATTGATGAAACCTGGAGGTTGTTCTACGTAGACTTCTTCTTGAAGCTCTCCATTTAGAAATGCACTCTTGACATCCATCTGGAAGACTTTGAACTTCATGTGGGCAGCAAAGGCAAGAAAGATTCTGATGGCTTCTAGTCTGGAAATAGGTGCAAATGTCTCATCATAGTAAATGCCTTCTTCTTGAGAATAGCCCTTTGCCACTAATCTTGCCTTGTTTCTGGTGATGACCCCATCTTCATTCATTTTGTTCCTGAAGACCTACTTGGTTCTTATAACAGGATGACTCTTTGGTCTTGGTACCAATCTCCACACTTTTCTTTGTTCAAATTGGTTGAGTTCTTCCTGCATGGCTTCTATCCAACCGGAGTCTTCCATAGCATCCTCTATCTTCTTTGGCTCTATCTGTGACAGGAAGCTTAGATAGAAGCATTCATTCTGAGTAGCAGCTCTTTTTTTAACTCTTGCACTTGGATCTCCAATGATTAGATCCTGAGTATGATCCCTTGCCCATCTGTTCCCTGTTGGGACATCTGTCCTGATCCCTTCTTGTCTTAGGTCTTTATGGTCTATCTCTTCTTCTTGAAGTGGAGGCTCACTGTCTTGGATGGACCTCTCTACGATTTCATTATCATGCTCTATGATTTCACTGTCTGGTACTACGATCGTAGTGTTGATCTCGATGATTGAATTCGTAGTGTCTGCAATATTGGTCGTAGTGTCTAGAGGCACTGCTTTGTCTGTGTCAGTTTCATCGAAGATGATGTGTATTGAGACTTCGACATTCAGTGTTTTCTTGTTGAACACCTTGTAAGCTTTGATGTCTGTGGCATATCCAAGAAAGATCCATTCGTCTGACTTGGGCTGGAATTTTGTCAGATACTGCTTTCCATTGTTGAGAATATATCATGCATAGCCAAAGACATGGAAATAGCTGACACTTGGTTGCCTTCCTTTCCATAGTTCGTAGGGTGTCCTCTTGATCGTAGAGTGAATTAATGATCTCATTACGTGTGTAGCGCATGCGGTGTTGATAGCTTTTTTTAAGAAGTACTCAAGCGCATTTAGCTGCTTGCTAGTAGGGTCCTTCCACCTCTATCGAGTTCTCGTTACGTCTTTCAAAGAACTCCATTTTGTTGAGGAGTTCGTGGAGTCGAGAACTTATGGTGATGCCATTGTGCGAAAGCGAACTTGTCTATTTTTGAGAAATCGAATTCTCTTCCATGATCACTCCTTATTGCCTTGATTTTCTCTCCTTTTTCATTCATCACCAGTCTGAACTTCTTGATTAATTCGAAGCTAGTTTCATCCTTTGAAGTTAGGAAGAATACCCATGTGAATCTGGTGAAGTCGCACTTCTGACTAGAATCTTTTGCCTCCAGTATCTTTGGGATTGGTCCAAAAGACCATCTGTTGGGATTGGTCCAAAAGATCCATTTGGAGCTCTTGAATGAGCTTCTCGGGGTTTTTCCTCAATGGAGTTGACATGGCCTTTCCATCACAAAGTTTAACTTGGGTAGGACAACTACGAGATCTTTTGATGCCAGTTTGGACATGTTTTTGAAGTTTAAGTGATATAGCCTTCTATGCCATAGCCAGCTCATTTCCTCAAATTCTTTTGCCAGAAAACATATTGTCTCATCAGAGCTTAGTTGACCAAGATCTACTGTATAGACATTTCCTTTTCTTGTTCTGGTCAGCTTTATGGCAGATGTCTTCAAATCTTTAACTAGACATTGGTTGTTGAGAAATGTTACTTGGTGACCCTTATCGCAGAGTTGGCTGATACTTATAAGGTTGTGTTGGAGTCCTTCCACATATGCTACTTTGTTGAAAGATACTGCACCATTGCCAGCAGAGCCATATCCTCTTGTCTTGCCCGAGCCGTTATCTCCGAAGATGACCAAGGGACCCTCCTTTTTTATATAGTTAGATAGTAGAGCTTTGTTCCCTGTCATATGCCTCGAGGAACCACTATCCAGATACCATGTTGAGGTCGTGGAGCTCTTTTCCTGTCAAAACATTTGAACCTTCATTTTGGTACCCATATTTGCATGGGTCCTTCTTTGTTAGTGCCTTTGGGGACCCAAATTTGTCTAATCTTGGGTCTCACATGCATGGAATTATAATAACACTTTGTAGCCCTATGACCTTTTTATTGCATATGAAGCATCTATTATAATGCATGCGTATGTGTGTGGTGATTCATCTTCCACTTGGACTTGTGTGGTTCCTTAGTTAACCTTCTGTTAAACTGATTCTCTTTCTTCCACGTGTCCTTAGGTTTCATAAATAGTGATGAGTGTGCCTTACCTCTACTGTACCTTCCCAGTTGATTAGTAGAGTTGATTTTGTTTGACTCTACGATTCTTCGAGGTTGGTAAGTAGAGGTTGGGTTACTCTTTTCCTTGATGAAACCCAGACCAGCTTGAGTTCCTTTACTTCTCTGAGTATAACTAGAGACAATAGAACAAGGTTGAACTGGTTCTTCCAACTGTGAGGATTTCACAAAAGCAATGCCTCTACCAAAACTTGAGACATTACTAGTGCTAGTTTCCATTATCTTTTACACACTTAGCTCTGAGATGGATTCCCCAAAGCCTAAGCCTATTCTGTCGAATGTGCTTCTCTAACTAGAGAGCAGGCAGTCCATGGATGATAAGGATCTGTTCTATGCAGAGATAGTCTTCTCTAGATCCTCAATTTTAGAGGTTAGCTTAGACACTCTTTGTGCATGATGTGTGTTTGTCTGTTTTAAAGTTTCATTCTCAGCTTCAAGCTTGGAGAGAAGATTAGTACTTAGAAGAGCTGTTTCAAGCTCTTCTTGAACTTTCTTCTTCTCCTCTTGAAGAAGTGAATGATCTTTAGACAAGACTCTGAACCACTTCATATATTGATGTAGGTCAGTGGTTATGCCATGCAAAGTAGTTCTCAAGTCACTTATATTTACATCAGGAGAATTAAAATCAAATACCTCATCGATACTGACATCATGTATGTTTAGGCTTTGTTTGTCCTTTGCAAGTTTGGCCATTAACCACAGATTGGCCATATGTGGTTCTTCCTCATCTCCGGAGTCTGCATTTGAGTCATTATCCAGAATCACTCCACGATCCTCCCAAGAACCGTGCCTTTGTCTCTTTTCTGAGGCCTCTTGGTTCCTTTGTATTCTTTCTTTGCCTGAGATTTCTTCTTTAGCTATTCTTTGACAGGCTTGTTGCATTTGGCAATGAAATGACCAGGTTTCTTTCAGTTGTAGCATAAATAATTCATTTGTTCCTGGCTAACGTAGTTGCTGACTTTCTTTGGCTTGCCGGTTCTGCCTTGTGGCATGAACCTTCTTAGTCTCTTTACCAGCATAGCAAAATCATCGTCATCGTCTTCATCATCATCAGAGTCAATCTCGGTTATGACTTTCGATGCACTTTCATTTTCCTTGAGAGCAACACCCTTATCCTTTCTTCTTCCTTCTGATAAGGTTTCGGCGCGTTGGGTCACTCCGGTTAAATGACGTCAGAGATTTCCATACGATTGTTGAATCATCATCACATTAAGATACTTTGATTCTCTTATTGTTGTGGTCTTTACATCCCACACCTTTCGGTGAGGGCTCTCATGAACTTTATGGTTAGATCTTTGTTAGGATAGATCTTCCCATACGCTCGTAGAGAGTTGAAAGAAACGTTAAATCTTTCATAAGTTGCGATCACGTTTTCTCCACGCATACGCGAACATTTACATTTCATATCACGTGTCGGGGAGAGAGACCTCTCGACTTCTTGATTTCCTTCATGCATAATCAGCGATGCTTCCCAAACTTCCTTAGCTGTTTTGCTGTTTACAACATTTTCAAACAGATCGTCCTCTAAGGATTGGAACAGGATGTTCTTTGCCTTTTTATGAAGTTGGACAGCTCTCTTCTCTATGTCTGTCCATTCTTCTTTCACTTTTATTTGTACTCTGTTTGGATCGTAAATGGTTGGTGTAAGCTTTGTTGGTATATAGGGCCCATTAAGAACAATCTCAAATAGATCTTCATCTATTGAGTCCATGTAAGCTTGCATCCTGACTTTCCAGTTAGAAAATTTATCTTTGTTGCACATTGGTGGCTTCTTTGCCTTCCCTATCTGGATTAAGCTTGATACGAAAAGTGCCATTTGGATCTACTAAAGCGTGTAAGTCAGAAAATAGAACTCGCTCGATACCAATTAATTGTTAGTTCCTAGTAGGCACAAGTTATCTAGAAGGGGGGTTTAATAGATATTTGAAAATCTTTTCATTTTAACTTGTTCTTAGATTATGATTAAAACTTTGCGGAATTAGTATTTGATTTAATCTTCTTTACCAAGCAATGGAGTTATGAGCGAGTAAGGCAGTTATAGCAGATATAGCAGTTATAGCATGAATGTAAATCGACACGATTGTTTTAAGTGTTTGAGCACTCAAAGCTCCTAGTCCACTCTTCTACTCAACGAGTAGGATATCCACTAAGGATGTCTTTTACAATCTTCTGAATCACACAGATTCCTTCTAGACCAGCAGTCTAAGAACTTCCCTAGTTCACTCTTGAACTCTTTAAGTCCAGCAGACTTGGCTTTTTTACAGTTCACTACGAACTCTTCAAGTCTTGCAGACTTGGTATTCTTCTTCAGTTGATTGATAGTTGTTGAGTTCTTGATGGTTGCTACTCAGTTGATGTGTAAGCACTGGTTCGTTAAGAACTGAGTAGCTGAGTAAGCTTTGCAATATCTCAGATCGTAGAGTTGAGCTTGAGAGAGATGTTCACGTTGTTTGATTAATGCTTTCCTTTTCTTCTTTCATCTGTCTGATCTGTATATATGTGATGTTGAAAATTATCCGTTGGATCCATCCATTGTGGCATTAAATGCATCCTCGACTTTTCTACGTAATGTGATGGAGACATTTACGCATCTTCTGAATTCGCATTACGCCCATTGACACTGCAGTCGCTTTCTCACTACCACCACGAAAAAAGGTGTTTTGTCCCTCTTACCCATAGTACTATCATTGGCTTCTTCAACTTCTTTGTTGCATACTAAGGATATTTCATACAACTGGGGCCGATGAGTACTGCAAAGAATCGGATCCATTTCTCACTTGTTGAAAACACAGATTATGAGGCTCGACGTTTCCTCGACATGAGACGGCGGATGATGCTCTACGATTTGGATCGTGGTGTTCTACGATTTAGATCATAGTGTCTTTTACATCCTTGCACACTACTATGCTATTAGTTGAGAGCACTACAACATCTTTTTATATAAAATAGAATACTTTATTAAAGTTATTCTATAAATAGAATATATTATATTTTATTATGCATAGTGTTGCATAGTGTTTTGCATAGTGTTTCATAGTGTTTGCATAGTAAAATGTTTTTATATAAATAGAATATATTATATTTTATTTAAAAGATTTTGGCTTTAAATATGGACCGTCAGATTAAAGTAAATCAATCTGGACCATTCATGGATTAATTACTATGCATTCTATTTTCCTATAAATAGAAGCTCATTCCTTCATTATTTTCTTACGAATTCACTGAAACTCTAGAGAGAGAAATTATAGAGAGAAGCTATAGAGAGAAAATCTATAGAGAGAAAGAAGAAGAGTATTCTTGTACTTCGCTACTTTGATATCCAGTGTGTTTTACTTGCAGTGAGGGATATTATTTGTTGTACCGTAAGGGTGTTATTCTTCTTATTCACGAAGAGAACTTCATTATTCCATTCTTTATTATTCTATTGGAATAACTTTTGTATACGCTGTGACATACCCTATACTTGGTGAAATCCTTATGTTATTCAATTCTTATTTATTACATTTGGAATAACTTTTGTATCTGTTGACTCCCTATACTTGGTGAAATCCTTATATTATTCTCGTCTTTATTATTACATTTGGAACATCCTTCTCATGCAGGTTTTTTACAGGACTGGTTCCGCTCTTTATTATTATTCTCGTGAATATCACGTGCATGTGTTTTACACCGAACACGGTTCCATTATTTATTATTCCGCACTTATTATTCTCGGGAACATCATGCTTCGGTGTGAATTTCACTGACGACCGGTTCCGTTATTATTATTCTATTGGAATAACTCATGCCTCATCGCAATCCGCATGCATGGTGATTTCTTTTGTTATTCCATTCTTTATTATACCCAGTTGGTTAAAACTTTAACTTCTATACTCCATGAAATTAGTGGAATATACTTGATATTTGCACTTCATCCAGTATCCTTTCATGGAAATATTCTTCTCAGTATTCTTGAATCTTACTCTACAAAGCAGTATCATGTTGACAGTTTGGACGTTATTAGTTCCTGAATAAATTAATTCGTGAACTTGTTTTATTGAATTATTATGTCATTGTCATCATCCTCATGTTATATTATGTTATCTTTGGCTTACGTGTATAGATGGACTTAGTATGATTATGACTAGGGATCATTCGGTATAATCATGACCTGTTATAAATGATGTGATAAAAGTCCTCAGTGGCCTGTAATGTATTGATGAATAGTTTTTGGTATGATTATGACCATGGTTTATTCGGTATAGTCATGACCATTGATGATTTAATGAAAATCCTTGACCGTGGTATAGGGATGATTAGATGTGGTGGTTTATATATTAAGCTGAGTCTCAGTGATAAAAATAGATGAAAACATTTTAAAACCTAAAAGATAGTAGACTTTATTCTCTACTTGACTCTTTTAATGGATTACATATTCCGCTGCAGTTAAACTGGTTGTCTATTGTATTTTATCAGTTTAACATTGTTGAAGGCTAATGATAATTTATTCTGCATTATCTTAGTCATAATATTTCTTCTTTGGGCTAGTTGAGCTCACCCTTTCTTTCCTTTGTTCTCTTCGAAATGAGAATATAAATTTGGGACGAGTTGGGGAAACGAGTGATGGTCCTGAAGATAGCATTAGTAGTCCTCACTAATCTGTGAAATAGTGTGATAATAATTGTAATGAGGACTCCTTTTGAGTTTGTATAATATCTAGTAGACGATATTTGTATTCAAACTCACAGTTTATGTCGTATTGTACACGACAGTTATGTTAGTAAGTTGTATTTAAATTTATGTACCATGTAAGTGGCGACCCAAGATGGGTGACGTATACCTAATTTTGGGGGCGTCACAAGAAACATTTTCCTAACCATGTTTTTACAGCCTGTAAGGAAGGAATGTCATTCCCAATAATTAATATGTCATCAACATATAATACTAGGAATACAATGTGACTCCCACTAACCTTCTTATATACACAAGGTTCATCTTCATTTTTAATAAAGCCAAATTCTTTGACTACTTCATCAAATCGAAGATTCCAACTACGAGAGGCTTGCTTCAATCCATAAATGGATCGCTTCAGCTTACATACCTTTCCAGCATCCTTTCGAGTGACAAAACCCTCAGGTTGTGTCATATACACATCCTCAAGGAGATTTCCGTTAAGGAAAGCAGTTTTGACATCATAGTCAACATAAAAAGCTGCAATAGCAAGTAAGATCCTGATGGATTTAACCATTGCCACTGGAGAGAAGGTTTCATCATAGTCAACACCTTGAATTTGTTTGAAACCTTTTGCTACCAGTCGGCCTTTATAGGTTTGTACATTACCATCCATGTCAGTTTTCTTCTTGAAAACCCACTTGCACCCGATTGGTTTTACCCCTTCGGGTGATCAACCAGAGTCCATACTTGGTTAGTATACATGGAGTCCATCTCAGATTTCATGGCTTCAAGCTATTTCTCAGAATCTGGTCCATTCATAGCTTCTTGGTAGGAAGCAGGCTCATCTTGATCTATGAGCATCACATCGCCGCTTTTGAGTCACAAGATATCCATAATATCTCTCGTGCTCTAGGCGTGTCCTACCGTCTCTGAATGACTTGTGTAATTTGAAGCAGTTTCACTTTCCACAATTTCTTGTGGTTTCTGCTCACGTTCAACTTCGAGTTCAATGATATTTTGTGGTTCTCGAATTTCTTGAGTTCTACTTTCCTCCCACTGCTTCCTTTAGAGACAAATTCTCTTTCTAGAAAAATACCAGTTCGAGTAACAACCACTTTATTCTCAGAAGGTTTGTAGAAATAATACCCTTTTGTTTCTTTTGGGTATCCCACAAAATTACATTTGTCAGATTTGGGTCCGAGCTTGTCAGAATCCAGACATTTTACGAACGCCTCGCAACCCCACATCTTCATGAACGACATACTAGTACGTTTCCCAGTCCACATCTCAAATGGTGTCTTCTGAACCGTCTTTGTAGGAACACGGTTAAGTGTGAATGCAGCTGTCTCTAGGGCATGACCCCAGAAGCTTATTGGAAGATCTGCATGACTCATCATTGATCGTACCATGTCCAACAAGGTTCGATTCCTCCTCTCAGATACACCATTCCATTGCGGTGTTCCAGGTGGAGTGAGCTGTGATATAATACCACACTCCTTTAGAAGGTCATCAAAGTCTTGGCTTAAGTATTCACCTCCTCGATCGGATCGAAGGGCTTTTATGCTTTTGCCAAATTGGTTTTGAACTTCATTCTTGAATTCCTTCAACTTTTCAAAGGATTCAGATTTGTGTCTCATAAGATACACATATCCATATCTACTAAAGTCGTCAGTAAATGTAATGAAGTAATAAAACCTACCTCTTGCTAACGAACTCATGGGTCCACATACATCACTATATATAAGTCCCAATACATCGCTAGCCCGTTCACTGCGTCCAGTGAAAGGGGCTTTAGTCATCTTGCCTAATAAACAAGTCTCGCATTTCTCATATGATTCAAAATCAAATGAATCCAAGAACCCATCTTTATGGAGTTTGGATATGCGTTTCTCATTTATATGGCCTAAACGACGATTGCCGGAGATGTCGGTTTGAATCATTTGATTTAAATCGTTTTGTATTTATGTTATAGATAGGCATTTCTAAATCAACAATATAGAGACCAGTTAAACAATTGTGCAACACCATAACAAATATCATTTAAGTAAAACAAACAACGATTGTTCTTTATTATAAATGAAAACCTTTCTTGTCCAAACAAGAAATGTAATAATGTTTTTTGCTTATAGCGGTAGCACAAAATAACAATCTTCTAATTCTAAAACTAGCTCGGTGGGCAAAGATAAATGATAAGTTCCTACGGCCGGTCTGAAGAACTTTTGCTCCATTCCCAACTCGTATGTCAACCTCTCCTTTCGCCAAAGTCCTACTCCTTCGGAGTCCCTGCACATTAACAAAAATGTGAGAACCACATCCAGTATCCAATACCCATGATATAGAAGTAGACAAGTTGACTTCTATAACATATATACCTGAATCAGAAGTCGTACTTCCTTTCCTTTTCTTCACTTCTTCCAGATAAGCATGATAGTTCCTTTTCTAGTGTCCAGGTTTTCCACAGAAGTGACATTCACCTTCTTTAGCCACCCCACCTTTAGGTTTTAAAGCCTGTTTGGTTTTGGAATTGGGTTTGGCAAAAGATTTGGATCCTATCTTCTTCTTGCCTTTCCAATTTCCCTTAGCATTCCCCTTTTGCACCATCATTATGGGAGCGGGTCCTGCCTTTTTCATGTTGTTCTCGGCAGTTCTCAACATGCTCAACAACTCAGTAAGGGGTTTCTCAATTTCATTCATAAGATAGTTCATAACAAATTGAGATTATTTGTTGTTCAAAGATTGCAAAACAAGGTCAGTTTGGGCTTCCAGAGTGATTGGAATACCCAACCTATCAAGGTACTCAATATACCCAATCATTTTTAGCACATATGGACCAACTGGATCACGTTCACCCATTTTGCAGTGATACAACACCTTGCTTGTATCATACCTCTCCTGTCGAGCATGCTTTTCGAACAATTTCTTGAGATGCTCAATTATCTCATAAGCATCCATCAACTCATGTTTCTTCTGAAGCTCAGCGTTCATGCTTGCTAGGATGACACAACTCACGTCCAGAGCATCATCTTGATGCTTCTTGTAAGCATTATGCTCGCGATGAGGTGCGATGAGTGATTGGTCTTTGCCGCAGAATGGGCCCATCAAGGACATATAGCTTGCGCTCTTGTTTGAGGAAAATCCTCAAGTTCCTATGCCATTCAAGGAAATTAATTCCACTCAACTTGTCCTTTTCAAGGACTGATCGTAATGAAAGACTATTTGTGTTGTTGTTGTTTGCCATTTGATATCTACAATTTATAAGTGCAAAAATAATAAGTCAAATTGCAGAGTTGATATTATATAATTGATAATAGTACATTCAAAATATACCTCCCGCTATTTTATTCAAATTAATAGCCCTCACTATTAATTCAGAAAGCATTTTCTATTAAATGTTTCTAGTGAGCCAAGATCCATATTTCATTATGCCTTAAGTTAGCTTTGGCTAATCTCTTAAAACACAATTATTTAGGTAGACAACCCTTTGTCAATTATATCATAAATAACTCCTGGATAGTTTGGTAAACAACAAATGTTTCTAGTCCATCTAATGGTACCTACCAAACTCTATGCCTCTAAGTCCACAATCCTATTGAGATAACTTAGTTAAGTCGGGTCTAATGATTTTAACAGTTTGGATATCACAATTATCCTATCGCATCTTACCTAGATAAATAGGGTACTTTGCTTTGGCAAACCTACATCTATTGATCAAGGTCTTGATGAGTGTTATTCATTGGAAGGCATCTGATTTAGACTTAATAATTTAATGAGGAATTTTATTAATTAATTTAGATCTCACCAATTTTAATCTTATTAAGCATGCACATTATTTATCATATAATATCGCATACAAGCATAAATAAAGTGCAAAATTAAATGTGTCATAGTTATGGCCCAATCCACTGTCAATCTTTTCAAGCTAATGAAAGATTGAAGGTCAATCTAAGGTGGTAAAAGATCTTAAGATAAATAGCTTCCTTGGATCTTCCTCAAGCATGTGCCTCCTCTCCATCATCATCTTTCCATTGTGTTCTCCATCTTGACATCTCATCAATTACAGATTATTACATGACATAAAGAAACCTCAAGTTACATTCGAGGGGATTTAGATGAGAAGAGAATATTACATTAGAATTTATAGAAAGGCACGGCATGCAAGCCGTATTTCAAAACCAAAACCACTAACCTATGGGTCAAAAGGCCATAACTGTGCACCAATCATATCACAATAAGCACATAAAAATTTATATATAATTAAAGAAAACTATATATAACATATAGGGGACACATCCATTATCTTATTACTGACGGGGTCCAGGGGTCTCCCTTGGTTTTCGAACTTCTGATCATTATTGCGAAATTTTTCCATAAGAATCTAAAACAGTTTGAATCATACATTTTAATCCACCAAAACACCCATAATAACAAATCATATATGTCGGTTTGATTTAATCATATTAAAACGAATAACATTACACCCAAAATTTATCATATATGTCAAGTTTCGATTAATCATATTAAAACGATTCTCCATGCTTCTAATCCGATTAGAACAGTTATATTGTTATTCCACCGATTAAAGATACGATTAACAAACGATGTCATCATATATATTACCGAATACATACACATACTACAACGGAATATCATATATTCAATTTCATATCGGTAAACATGCATCATCATATATCATATATATCGAATACAATTAAAACAAGTAATCTGAATTAATATTTTCGCAAGTAGCTCTGATACCACTATTGGGGTTTCGGCACAGAAACGCACAGCGGAAATAAAATTTTTAAAGCAATTTCTGAAACCCTAAAACAAGATCCATGCGAAAAATTCAATTAATTCAGAGGTTAGAAATTATACCGATTAAGAAACTAAAATTGATACGATCGAATCTCCAACGCAATCCACGAATTAAGAAACTGGAATTGATACGAACGAATCTCCAACGCAATCCAAACGAGCTGCGTCTCTACGGTATCCACACGAACGCTCGGTGAATCGTCCTACGATCTGCAGAAGAAGGAACCGCGGTACTAGCCACCAAGGATGAGGATTTTCGAAGTTGTTTTCTCTAGTCTCTCTCTAAGAGCGGCTAGGGTTTTGTATTTTGACGTAAAACCTAAAGTGACTGATATATATCATATATATAGCAGTTAGGAGGAATTAATCAAAACCTAATATTATTAAAATCCGAATTTATATATATCTTAATTAAGTCTTACTTAATTAATATACCTATATATAAATTATCCTATTAATTTAAATTCGTAATTTAAAATTCTATCAATCATATTGACATATTTAAATCTTTACAATTAAAATTAATTTCCTTTTAATTACGTTCTTTGTGTGTGAACCTATAGGTTATTATTACGTTGGCAATAATTTTAAAATCATATTATAAAATTATAAACAGTGAACGTCATCTAGTAATGCATCACTGCTACCCAAGTAATAATAAGATCGATGATTCGATGCCACTTTTTCGTGACCAATGTTTCAATGTAATTTAATCCTTTTAACCTTAATATCCTAGATTAAACTCGAGTCATGGAATGTGTCATACTCATCATAATTTAATCTGAGTTTTCTTGATCAATGAGTAGACTATATGAAACAAATCACTATTTGAGCATGGCTATGCATTTCATAGTCCTACTCAATCAAGAGGCCTATGGATATCACCCATAATATATAGGATGGTTAAATTCCATCTAGATCACTCATATTTCTCACACGATTCATGATGAACCCAATAATCACCTTTATAGTCCACCCTATTAAAGGTGACATTTGATGATATCAAAGTACATAAATTCTCATGTAGTAATATAGCGATTTCAGGTCAGAGGACCATTACATCATTGTCACTATGAGAATTGCTAATGACACTTCGCATAATGCTCCATATAGAATTCTCATGGTGGAGTCATCCGTTACATCGTTTTCTAACATGTACCTATGCATTGACTTAATATCTCATATATTTATGACCAATGAGATTTGGTCATCAGTCAATCAACATACTAGTCTCAATGCATCATTATTGTCCCATCAACAATGATACTCGACTAGGGACATTTAAGAACAATGATACTAATAGTAATTATAGAATCTCATGTTCAAGTCACATACTTGAAACTATATAATTTGTATCACTATTCTAAGGAATTTTATTATGTTAACAATTATATTACGCAGTAAATAAAACCATAATAAAATCATATATTTATTCAATCAAATATAATATCAAAACGTTAAGCAATTATATCAAATAATTAGCCTCTAGGGCATAAACTCTAACATCCCGAAGGATCGAAAAAGGATAAGGGAAAAGCTAAGGCAGATTACTAAGCTGTCTTGTAATAGTATAGGTCTATTGTTGTAATTTAACTGATATTATGACAAAGAACCTTTGTAACGGGTATAGAACTTAGGAAATGTAAATATTACTTTAAATATATAGAAGTTATGTTCGTTCATTGAGACTTTTCAATTGAATGAATGTATGAATGTTGTACAGTATAGCACCATATGTCGGGTTGGAAGATACCCGGATTTGGGGGTGCTACATCAGCGACCACTACTAGCGACCGACTTATCCGCGACCGATATGAGTGACGGCTGATAGTTCAGCCGTCACTAATAACTATCAGTGATCGCAAGCGGTCGTTGATATGCAAAAAATGCAAAAATAGCTTTTTGCTGTTTTGCAGAATTCCCAAAAACCTGTACATGTTTTGTACCTGCTTTATCCCAACACACAATCACAACAATATAAACAGCATGCACAACAATATAAACATCAATCGTCCATCGACGCATAAACCAAACTAGTATTTAAACCTTTAAAAACCAATATGAATTTAATAAATATAAACAAATCTAATATTGTTTAAGTAACATACATCACTATTTTGCAGAATTAATATACAAGTACAAGCTTATCAAATAACTACAAAACAACACTAAAGCAGGTACGTCAAGCATTATCGCCTCCTTGATCACCCTTTAATTAAAAAAATAATAAAACAAGTTACAAATATAGTAACTATGTTGATACTGGTATATATTACGACAATATATACAACAAATTGATTTTATACCTCGTCGTCATCCCCATGTTGTCATGCTGCTACCGCCGCTACTGCTTCAGCTAACTCATCAGGACTCAGAGCCCCCAGATGCTCCCCCGGTATCTTCAGAAGATCTCTATCTCGACATATAGCTCTCACACAGCCAGCCGGAGTATGAACAGCTGGATGACTCGATGACTGTGAAGACTAGGTAGAAGAGCCGCCTAAGCCACTGAAGGATCGTCGTCGTCGTTGTCCTTGAACTTTAATGTAGTTCTTCTTCACAACAGACGCCCTCTCCCACAACCATTGATCAATAGGCAGACGTGGAGTGCCTTCAGGATAACGCTCATTCATAAACGCTTATAAGTATCTTGTCATCACGTTAATAATTAAATAGTTAAAAATAAATTTTGTAAGCATTGATAAACAAGATCAAGTTGTTAAAACTTATTACCGCTATCTGGATAGCATCAGGCAGACCATCACCGGTGGCCACGTACACATCCAGCTAATGGATAGGCTGACCTTGAGACTGAGACTCCTATACAAAAAATAGCACAATATTACTAAGTAAAAATGTAATATATTTTCTATAAATTCATGATTATAAACATATTAAAACTTGTAAATCGTTACCTAGCGGTTATATCTGTCATAACCGTGAAAATCTTGCCTCCCTTGTATTTCCTTTAGCCCTTTTCGCCATCGAAGTACACAGAGGATCTGCTGGTGTAACAGTCTTTCGTCTTTTCACCCAGCTCTCAGCTCTCCATTGGTCGCACATCTCAGCCCATATGGACTGGGTGCACCACTAGGGGCTATGCTCGTACATATAATCCTCTCCTTACCCTAGATGGTCGATCTCAGCATTGTGAAGGGCTTTTTGTCGTTCTTTGTTCAAATTATCCTTGAGTGCGACACGGTAGCATTACGCTTGAATAATGTCTCGAATCAACTTTGAAGCTGCAAGCGTCCTCCCATCTATACTTTTTCTGTAAATAAAACAACAATAATAACATTACTAAACAATTATCCTTAATTAGAATATTATATTATCTGTCATTATTAAAAAAACATACTTGAAATTCAGCCCAAACAACATCCTTGTGGGCGATAGGTGTGCTCGCCCACGTAATCACAGGTGTAGGCCAATTTTGTAAACACAGCTGTGATATGCACTTGACGATCTTATTATCTGAAAAATCACTATAGAATACAACAATTTACATCAACGATAAGTAGATATATTAAAGCAATTTACATCTAAGTTCTATATATCTTGTATAAATGGTACGAGACGTACGTGCTATTCGGAGGAGGGCGAATCTGAATAAGAATCCGATCATCCGGATTAGTAGGGGCCTTGGGCACATGATTAGGTCCCCTACCCAACCCGCGCTTTTTCTGCGCTGCTTCAGAAGCCATCTGTATATTACAAATTTCAAGATGTATATATGAGTTACATTTGATTACATGTATATATGAATATCTAAAATGACAACAAAATTGACAGTGATATAAACATGTATATATGAATATATAAAATGACAATAAACATGACAGTGATATAACCATGTATATATGAATATATAAAATGACAATAAACAAAAATTGCATTTAAATAGTTAAGTACATAAACATGGCAATGATATAAAAAACATATAATGCTAAACATACATTTAATTTGTTCACGTGTCTGATTCAGAATCATCTTATATACGTGTTGCAGATTCATAGCCATCATCTGCTTCGGATTCAGTGCTAGATTCAGTCAATAACTCTTCTTCCTCAGTATCAATGTCATCTGACAAAACTCTTGACTCGGGATCTAATTCATTTGGTTCATCTCCACCATCTAACTGGATTACTTCATTAATGTCGTCCTCCACATTTATTATAGTGTGACTATGAAGCATCTGCTCTTGGTAAATCTCCCCATCAACTACTTCTACATGACTACGCGCGGGAGTATGAATTACAACTTGTCAATCTGTAGGCGGTCTATCCCTTTTCCTAATAGGACTAGGAGTATAGTATACTTATACTGTTTGAGTTGGTAAAACAAACGGTTCGTTGGAGTACGCGGACCAATGGAGATCAATATCGACGATTTCATGTCAGTCAACATGTATCCCTTTTTCTGAATCAAACCAATGGCACTTGAACAATTGAATATGACTCCCGTACGTGCCCTTATACGAAAACTCTACGATTTTCTCCAATTCCCCATAAAAGGCACGACCAAGCTCATTAAAACAATCTCCTTGGACACACACTCCAGAGTTCATTGTTCTTTTACCACGCCCATATGCCTTTGTATGAAATTCACAACCATTTATTTTGTAACTATTTCGGCTGACTTGGTCCCTGTCTGGTCCCATAGCTAGGACCTGTACATTAGCCGGAATCATTGATCCCTCAGTCAAAGCCTACAAAACTCCATCTTATTCAATGAAGTCATAGTAAATTTGGAGTATATATATATGTCGTGCTTAAGAAATTGAACTTACTTTGTCCTTTAGCCAAAGTACAAATTGTTTATCACGATTGATTTGAATATCTTTATCAGTTATGCCGGGATGCTTCACTTTTAACTCATCATCGTACAATCTATACCATGTTAAAAACATTAACATATTGGAATAAATTTTCAACTAAAAAGATAAATTATTAAGTTTACATGTGTACCTCACAAATTCGTCAATCTCCTCGCAATTGAGAAGAATGTAAGTATGTGCAGCATGTAATTCTTGCTCAGATAGGAATATGCACTTCCCTTTTCCATAAGCGCGGCCCGATAGACCAAATACAGAGAACCGACCATTTAGTTTAGCATTTCCCCCATCATCATGTCTCGATACTCGATTGGCCTTTGTCAAGACTTCGTCCAGAAAATAGTTTGAGACATACGTGGATAACTCATCTAAACTGTATGCCTCACATATCGACCCCTCGACATAAGCTCTATTCTTCACCTTCCTCTTAAGGTTTCCCATCACCCTCTCGAAAGGGTACATCCATCTATATTGAACTGGACCCCCAACACGAGCTTCATAGGGAAGATGGATTTGTAAATGCTCCATGGAGTCAAAAAAACCAGGTGGGAATATTTTTTCCAGTTTACACGTGACCTATATGATGTTCTCCTCAAGTACAGACATGTCCTTCTCATTTAATGATTTTGAACATAAGTCTTTGAAGAAACGACTAAGATCCGTCAAGGCATCCCATATTGGTTTATCAAGCAGATCCCAAAATGCTATAGGCATGAGTCTCTCCATGAATACATGATAGTCATGACTCTTCATCCCTTGTAATTTCCCACCCATAACACACCTTGCAATGTTTAACACATATCCATCTGGTAGTTTCAGAGACTTAACCCATGTGCACACATCTTCAACTTGCTTTTTGGATAATGTGTACCTTGCATGCGGTTTGACAATTTCTCATTTAATGATTTTGAACATAAGTCATTCAAGAAATGACTAAGATCCGTCAAAGCATCCCATATTGGTTTATCAACCAGATCCCGAAATGTTATAGGCACGAGTCTCTCCATGAATACATGACAGTCATGACTCTTCATCCCTTACAATTTCCCACCCGTAACACACCTTACAATGTTTGACGCATGTCCATCTGTTAGTTTCAGAGACTTAACCCATATGCACACATCTTCAACTTGTTTTTTGGACAATGTGTACCTTACATGCGGTTTGACAATCTTACCATTAGGAGATTCATAAAGTTCTAATACAAGACGCTTACAAATATCTTTCATGTCCAAACGCGTGCCTTATCATTATCTTTTGTCTTCCCCAGTAACATTCATCACTTGTTAAAACACATTGTCAAACACATTCTTCTCAATATGCATCACATCTAGATTATGACGAATCAAATTTGTAGACTAATAAGGCAGTTCCCAAAAGATGCTTCTCCGAACCTAGTTATAAGATTCGCCAAACCCATTGATTATGTTTGTGGCATCAATCCAACCAAATGGGATAACCGGCAATCTCATCACACGATCTCCTATCTCTGTTCCCGACAATCGTGGTGCAGGCATATCATTATCTACTTTCCCTTTCCTGAAGTGTTCTCTATTTCTTCGAAACGGGTGATCTACTGGTAAGAACCGACGATGACAGTTAAACCAGCAAGGCTTTCGACCTTTCGATAGATTAAACGACTTTGTATGCTCCATACAATACGGACAAGCCAACTTCCCATGTGTACTCCATCCAGCTAACATACCATAAGCTAGGAAGTCACTTATAGTCCACATAACCGCTGCCCTAAGGTTGAAATTTGTTTTTGTTGCAACATCCCAAGTCTATACTCCATCCTCCCACAATACCTTCAACTCATCTATAAGAGGTCTCAAGTAAACATCTAAGTTCTTTCCAGGACTCTTAGGACCAGGAACCACGAGTGAAAGAAACAAGTATAGTTGTTTCATACACATCCAAGGAGGCAAGTTGTACGGAGTAACAATCACAGGCTAACATGAGTACGGAACAGCTGAGTGGCCAAACGGATTGAAACCATCGGTGGACAATCCAAGCTTCACATTTCTAGGTTCCAATGCAAACCCAGGATGTGCTAAGTTGAAATCTTTCCAAGCCATCTATTGCCTCTTTTTTACGACTAACAAAAGAGCTCTAACTTATGCAAGCATACATGCGTCAACAAGTAATACAGAGGAAGTAAAGTATCGATCCCACAGAGAAAGTTGTTTAACTTAAACTACTATTCATTAATTAAATCACTATATTTACATGCTCAAACTATTGATTAAACTTGGTTTGTTCTCGAATTGCAAATAACAACTAAAATAATAATAACGATAGAATAAATGATATTGGAACTAATGGGATTCTAATTTCATTTAATACTTCATTCAATCGCCACTATCATACATGACTTGCTCACATATCACAGGAAAGTAGCCAAGAGCACTAAAAGAGTATTAGCCATTTTTCAATGCACTAAGACCTACTTACATAGCATCCATAGATGATAGACTCTATGTAATCATTAATACAACCAACATCACTATATTTCTATGTGAAATTCCAATTATATTGATTTTAAGTTCAAGCCCTTATTCTGACTTATACGGTGAAACATTATATGTCTATCTGGTTCACGAAATACATAAGCCATATAACACAGCCCTATATACGTATACTATCATGATTATAGTCCATATTTACATGTTCATTGTCAATTCCATACAAATACTGAAACGAATGGTGATCAAGCATTCATACATGCAAAACAATCATGATAGACATCCCATATGATATGCAAAAAATTCCAGCATTTAAACATGCAATCAAACTACATATTAAAATTCGTTAGAATCCCATAATGGAGTTTAGTTCATGACTGAACCAAAAGCCATTATGGGATCAAATCTAAACATGATCAATAAATGACAATTGAAAGATGAAAGATGAAACTATCAAACCCAATTGCTGAATACGAATCAAAATTCAAATCCGCATATGATTCCAGCAAAAACTAATAATAATAATCCCACTCTGGTAGAAAATCCCAAGAAGGAACAGAAAGATAGAGTTGTAGCCTCCTTCTACGTTGGAATTTCCCCCAGAGAGTAAAACCCTAATTAAGATGTAAAGATACGTGAAAAACTTAGTAAAATGTCAAGTGATACCCCTAAAACCAGTCAGGAATCATTTTAAATCAATTACAACCTTTAAAATTTGGAAATAAAATAAAACAAATCGGCAGACTTGGGGCCTCGGCGCTAATCCAAAAATGATATTCTCGTGGTAGCGAGACTTGCGATAGAGTTTATATGTTTGTTTGGTGGGTCTCATGGCCGCGCACGCTCCCTAGGCTTGTCCTTCTCGCGGCCGTGCAACTTGCAGTAGGTTCCAAGATCTGGCTGAGTAATCACACGGGCGCGCGCTCTCAAGGCTATTCTGTCGCGCGGCCGGGCGGCTTGCAATCTGTAGATCCTGACTTTTGTTATGCTATTGTTGCTGTTACTTGTGCATTCATGCTTTATCTCCTTGCTCCGTTGCACCTTCATGCCATGCATATCCCATCTTTTACCTCGTCTCAAGCATCCATTCACCGTGTGCTCAATAACACCACCAAAATAGGCCGATTCCTGCACTTATTCACCAAAAGGAGTTTTAAGTATGCGAAATGCAATTTATCATGAAATGCAGCTAAAACCTACTAAAATGTACTTGAGATGGGCATAGTTCGTATGAATTGGTACTCTATAAGTAGGTATAAATCCTACTTATCAAATACCCCCAAACTTGAACCATTGCTTGCCCTCAAGCAATGCATACTAATGATCAATAAATATGCAACTAATTCTCACATTGCCCCGACCATCTTAAAAATTCAGTCCAATTTGCCTCAGCGATGTTTTTCTAGATTTGAGAATACATATTCAAATCAAACTGCAGGCATAATGTCATATACTTATATAATTCAAAAATGCTATATAGATGCTGTGTGTGTGTCATGTTCGCCCAATACTTGATTTAGGTGTAGAATGCTCATGCTATCTTGCTCAAATAAGAAAAATTATAGCTTAAATCAAGACTTATGTATATATATGCGACTCAGACTATTTCAACATCTTAAAATAAACTAAGGTTCAACAATGGGCTTAACTATTGTCTTCTACTCACGAGGGCGAATTTCACACTTTCTCGCGGTAAACATTGCTATTTTTCTTTTCTTTTCTTTTCTTTCTTTTTCTTCATGACTGTGCAATGTCTTACTCCATTAGGCACACTGCTACCCCTTAGCGAGCTTTCAACCAATGACTCCCAGACCATGAAAGACCTTAGGGCGCTAGGTGTAGAGACAATCCCGTCGGGCGTACTTACTCAAGTAGCCAGGACCCCGAAATAAGACTAGCCATGTTATTTCTACTTTTCTTTCTTTTTTCTTTTTTTTTTATACACAGATACCCATGTTTTCCCAAAGTTTAAAAATTAATGTTTTATACAGTCAAAAAGTCACTTTTCACATATTTCTCTTTTTAAGACTACGTTTTTCTATCACGCAAGGCACAACGTACTTCTTATACCTACAAGTGCTTATGAACACATTTGTGCAAACCGAAAGCATTTAAATAGCATTATGAATTTCATTGTATAAAATGTTACATCTCAGCTCATGTTATCCAAAATATTCAAAAATCATTTAAAAACTTCACTCTCATCATTGGCTAGACAAATTTTTTCTAAATGGTAAGAACTGTGAGGTATGCAATTATAACATGCAACTATATGCTACAATGTAATATAAACATGCACATAAAAATTAAACTAATCATGCAAAACTATATGAATCATACAAAACTAAAAATACTACCCAGTACCCCCAAACTTAAAATATTCAATGTCCCAATTGAATGAAGGTAAAGGGTAAGAAAACTCCCCTAATTATCAGTGGTGCCACCCTCCTCAGGTGGTGAATCCAGTGGTGGATATGGTGTTGTTGTTCCAAACTGAGGCCATTCTTGTGTTGTTCCTTGACGCGCAAACGCTTCGGCTAAAGCCCTTGTGAGTCCCGTCGCAAATGTGCCCAAATATCATATATGGCATCGACCTTGCGCTCCAACCTTCAGAGCTGGCGATCGCCATGGGTGGCACACGCGTGCGTAGACGGGCCCGCCTCGTCTGTTTGCGGGGGTTGTTGTGGTGGTTCTGGAAAAATAGGCTAAAGGATGAATCCTAGTCCGCGTGGGTGCGGTACACCACCTGTCCACTCCTTGAAATTTGCGATAGCAGCATGAGTGATTGCATGGTTTGGGTACTACAGCTGCTCATTATGCCATTAGACTCCTTGTTGAGTACAGAGCATGGCTACCATCGATGCATGCGGAATAGTCCCATTTCTATTCCCACGCATATAACTCAGCATGTTTCTATGGAATAAAAGGCCGACATCAATGTACTTTCCTTTGATGATTCCCCGCAAAATAATTGCACGCTCAGTTGTTATGGCATTGTAATAAGCTGACGGAACTAGCTTTGCGCAAATAAAAAGGTTCCAGGCCTGGGCATATCGATTCAATGCTGACGATGGAAACGATTTTGGTTCAGTTGTTCCTGTCTTATACTTTCATTTGGTGCCCAGAATACACAAATCAGTAATCACAACTGCGAGATCTGTCTCCAAATAGTCGCCTTCTAACCAATTGTCAGACTCGGTGGGTGGTGCATCAAACATGTTGAATACTTCTCTGATCGCGGAAGAGCGATAATTCACCTGTTTTGCTCAAACTATCGTTATGACTCTTGTTATGAACTCTATAGCATTAGCATAAAATTCTCTAACAATCCCTATGGGGATAGGCATAGGAGATGCAAATAAGCCAACCGAGTCTCGTTCGCGTATCATATGCCATAGTTGGCCATCCTGTTTGGCAGGTAGAAGGCCCTGTTCCTTCACAAAATATTTGGCCACACTCCGATAATAGTCTTGCTGGGCTTCCAAACTGACAAATCTACTCTCGTCCAAGACCTCTTCTTCGTGGTGATCAGAAGAAAATTCGGATGAAGAGGAGAGTGATATTGCACGTGCTCATTTTGGGCCCATGTGGGAAAGATAGAGAGAATGTAGAGAGATTGTTGATGATTGTTCCCCCAAACTTATGGCTACATAGCCCAAGTAGAACCCTAACTTATTCCAGGAAAGGGATGTGTGGGTATGAACTTTGATGAGGGTTGATTAACCTTATGAACATAGGAGGCAGAATAATACGCTTCTGTTATATTAGAGGAAAGACCCAATCAGACCGCAACTAGGATTTTGGACATATTAAAATTTTTCCACGTCTGCGAGCAGCGCGATCGATCGCGCTTCAGTATAATGGATTTATAGGCGGCGGTAGCGCGGTAGCTATATTAGTCGATATGTATGTGTGGCAAGGTACACATCGGCGCGATCCTCGATCTGCGATCTCTGCACTGTTGTATTCAATTGTATGTGCGGCAAGATAGAAATGTGTGCTCTCCATTGCACCTGCAATTCATCAATAGACATTATCAAAATAGGGTTGACTACATAAACATGAATGTCTATTGTATATCCTCATTTTATACATTGCATATACACGTTCCCCTATACTATCAACTATTTTGTTAATGCGTTAACTTTGGTTGAAGTAACTTAAAGAAATAAACAAAAAAAATGAAAGATAGATTTTAGAGAAGAAAAATAATGGGTTGCCTCCCATCCAGCGCTAAGTTATAGTCAATTAGCTTGATTGTCTCTGATGTTCATGTTGAAGAAAGAATTGCGACGACTTTCTATCTGTCTACTTCACCACCAAAGTAATGTTTTAAGCGCTGTCCATTCACCTTAAAAGGCTTGTCGGGCGACGTAGCAAATATTTCGATCGCACCATGCGGAGAAACAGTTTTCACTGTGAATGGTCCTGACCACCTCGATTTCAGCTTTCCAAGGAAAAGTTTAAGTCTGGAGTTATAAAGTAAAACACTTTGTCCTAGTTTAAATGCTCTCTCAATGATTTTTTGATCATGTCATTTCTTCAATTTCTCCTTATAAAGCTTCGAATTCTCGTATGCCTGCAGTCTAAATTCATCCAACTCATTGAGTTGGTATAGGCATTTATCCCCAACAGTTGTCACATCAAAATTTAGCCTGTGAATGGCCCAATATGCTTTATGCTCTAGTTCCATGGGAAGGTGGCATGCTTTTCCATATACATGGTGAAACAGTGACATACCTAACGGCGTTTTATACGCTGTCCTATAAGCCCATACTGCATCATCTAACTTCAAGGACCAGTCCTTCCTTGTTGGATTCATAACTTTGTCCAGAATTCTCTTGACTTCTTGATTTGACACTTCAGCTTGGCCATTCATTTGTGGGTGATATGCTGTAGCAATGCGATGATTCATCCCATATTTAGCCAACAAAGTTGTAAACTGCCTGTTGCAAAAGTGACTGCCTTCGTCACTGATGATAGCCCTTGGAGTCCCAAAGCTCGTGAAGATACTGCTATGTAAAAATCTGAGGACAACCTCGACATCATTTATCGGAAAAGCTGCCACTTCTACCCATTTCGAGACATAGTCGACAGCAAGCAGAATGTAGAGATTTTTGCAAGAAGAAATGAAAGGCCCCATGAAATCAATTCCCCATACATCAAAAATTTTGACTTCCAATATTGTATTCAATGGAATTTCATTCCTTTTAGAGATGTTCCCCACTCGCTGACATCTATCACACCGCTGGATAAAATTATACGCATCCTTGAAAATTGTTTGCCAGTAGAATCCTACTTGTAATATTCTCGCCGCTGTTCTTTAACCACCATAGTGTCCACCATACACAGTAGAGTGACAATCTTCCAAAATCCCCTCGGTCTCGCTATATGGAACACACCTTCGTATAACTTGATCAGAGCATTGTTTGAACAAATAAGGCTCATCCCATATATACCATTTGACATCATGTAGAAATTTCTTCTTTTGATAACCCACTAAATCGGAAGGTAACATCTTACTTACAAAATAGTTTGCATAATCTGCAAACCATGGCACTTCCCCTTTCACCACAAACAACTATTCATCTGGAAAAGATTCATTGATTAAAACCTTGTCATCTGTTTCCCTTTCCAGATTCTCAAGTCGAGATAAGTGGTCCGCCACTTGGTTTTCAGTGCCCTGCCTGTCCTTGATTTCCAAATCAAATTCCTACAGTAATAAAATCCATCTGATCAACCAAGGCTTTGCATCCTTTTTCGCCACTAAATGTCGAATAGCAGCGTGGTCCATATACACTATCACCTTTGTGCCGATCAAATAAGCTCGAAATTTATCAAAGGCGTACACTACTGCTAATAATTCTTTCTCCGTTGTGGTGTATTAACTATGCGTCTGTAAGGGTCTTGCTAGCATAGTAAATAACATGGAACATCTTCTCTTTCCTTTGTCCCAAAGCAGCCTCTATGGCGTAATCACTGGCATCACACATCAATTCAAATGCTAATTCCCAATCTGGAGGAGTAATAATTGGTGCTGATGTGAATTTTCCTTTCAGATGCTCAAATGCCGACACGCAAGCCTCATCGAAGATAAAATGTGCATCCTTCTCCAATAAACTGCATAATGGTTTAGTTATCTTGGAGAAGTCTTTGATAAATCTGCGGTAGAAACCTGCATGGCCCAGAAAGCTGCGAACACCTTTTACCGAAGTAGGTGGTGGTAATTTATCTATAGTTTCCAACTTTGCCCTATCTACCTCGAGTCCCTTCTTCGATACTTTGTGTCTAAGTATGATTCCTTCCTGTACCATAAAATGGCATTTTTCCCAGTTTAGTACTAGATTTGTTTCAACACATCGCTCCAAAACCATCACCAAATTCTTGAGGCATAGATCAAACGAGTCTCCAAAAATTGAGAAGTCATTCATAAATACTTCCACATTTTGCTCTACCATATCTGAAAATATAGCCATCATGCATCTCTGAAATGTGGCTGGAGCATTGCACAACCCAAAAGACATCCTTCTGAAGGCAAATGTGCCATATAGACATGTGAAAGTTGTCTTTTCTTGGTCTTCTGGAGCTATCATTATTTGATTATAGCCCGAATATCCGTCCAGTAGGCAATATTATTCATGACCTGCTAATCTGTCCAACATCTGATCAATGAATTGTAGTGGAAAATGATCTTTTCTTGTAGCTTTATTAAGCCTGGGGTAGTCCATGCAAACTCTCCATCATGTCACTGTTCGTGTTGGAATCAACTTGTTGTTCTCATTAGTCACTACTGTCATGCCACCCTTTTTTGGTACACACTACACTGGGTTCACCCATGAGCTATCTGAGATTGGATAGATTATTCCCGCATCCAACAATTTTAGCACCTCTTTCTTAACTACTTCTTTCATTATTGGATTAAGTCTCCTTTGTTGCTCAACCGATGGTTTACTTTCATCTTCCATCAGGATTTTATGCATACAAAATGAAGGGCTGATCCCTTTGATATCCGCTATGGTCCATCCAATCGCTGATTTGAACTCTCGAAGCACTCGTAGCAGTTTTTCTTCCTGAAAGGATGTTAATGTAGAAGAAATAATCACAGGTAGCTTTGAATCTGTATTTAAAAATGTGTACCTGAGATGGTCTGAAGTGGTTTCAATTCAAGTTCTGGAGGTGTCTCCAGAGATGGTTTTAATTTTACGGAGGTTTCTCCTGCTTTTGTCAATGGCTCAATAGGTATCCTGAATTTCCTTACTTGTGGAGTGGTATCCAGATATTGCACAAGTTCATCAAATTCCTCGTCCTCGAAATCTGAATTTTCAGCAATTATACTCCTCAAAGGTTTGTCAGCCACCCAAATTTGCACTTCATCATTTATGACCTGTTCCACCAAATCAACCAAGAAACATTCCTCTTCATCTGCTGGAAACTTCATAGCTTTGAAGACATTAAAGGTGACCTCTTGATCATGAACACGCATAGTGAGTTCCCCCTTCTGCACATCTATCAGAGTTTTTCCTATGGCTAAGAATGGTCTCCCAATATGATTGGTATATTTTTGTCTTCCTCGTAGTCTAGGATAATGAAGTCAGCTGGGAAAATAAATTTGTCCACCTTAACCAACACATCTTCAACAATTCCGCATGGATACGTGATCGATCTATCAGCTAGCTGTAATGATACGTTTGTCGGCTTTGGATCCGGCAATCCCAACTGGTTAAACACTGACAAGGGCATCAAATTTATGCTTGCCCCAAGATCACATAAACACTTGCTAAAGTTCATCTTTCCAATTGTGCATGGAATTGTGAAACTGCCTGGATCTTTCAGCTTTGGAGGTAGTTTCTGTTGAAGCACTGCACTTCATTCCTCTGTCAAGGATACTGTCTCAAATTCATCTAATCTCCTCTTCCTTAACAATACCCCCTTCATAAATTTTGCGTAGCTTAGCATTTGTTCCAATGCCTCGGCGAATGGTATGTTAATCTGCAGCTTTTTGAATACCTCCAAGAATTTGTTGAACTATTTATCTTCCCTTTTCTTATTTAATCTATGCGGATTTGGAACTTGAATGTGAATTGGTGGTACTTGACTCTTAATCGTCCCCTCTGAACCTGCTTTATATTTCTCTTCCTGCCGATCCTCAGATTTCTCCAAATTTTCACCTTTCGATGGCTTAGCTCCTCTTGCCTCCATGGCCGCTCGTCCTCCTCGGTATGCATTCACGCGTGGTATGCGACTTGCGATATTGATGAGATCTTTCCCAGATCTTAATGTGATCGCTTGAAACTGTTCCTTCCCTTCTCTTCTTGGATTTGTCTCCGTATTACTTGGCAATGAACCCTGGGGCCTATTAGTAAGCATGTTCGCCATCTGCCCCATTTGAGTTTCCAGATTCTTTATAGCCATGCTTGGCTCTTGATCATAACTTCTGTGTTTGTCATATATTTCATCATCATCTCCTACACTTCTGATTTCTTTTCTTGCTGAGGTGCAGCTGGAGTGTGATGTTGCTGTTGTTGTTGAGAAAATCCTGGCAGAAAGGGTGGTCTAGGATTAAACTGCGGCTGTGCTGGCTACGCCTGAAATTGATTATTTGGTTGAAACTGAGTCTGTTGATTCCCTTGATTATTCGACCAACTAAAATTTGGATGATTTATGTTGTTGGGGTGGTATGTGTTCTGAAATTTACCTTGGTATTTTCTATTGTTGCTCACATACTGCACTGATTCTGAGTTGATATCACATTGATCCGTCGAGTGTGACCCTTTAAATCTCACATCGTGTAGCAACCGCTTTACTTTTCCTTCTGCCAAAGTATCTATCTTCTTTGCCATGGCTTCCATCTGTGCTGACAACTTAGTAATAGCATCAACCTCCAATACACCTGCAACTTTGGTTTGTGGCATTCGGGATGTAGGATTCTGAAAATCATTCGATGTCATTGTCTCGATAAGGTCATAGGCTTCTTCATAGCTCTTTGCCCATAATGCCCCTCCTGCAGCTGCATCTACAATCGGTCTCGACTGCCATCCCAATCCATTATAAAACGTATTGATTACCATCCAATCTGGCATACAGTGATGTGGACACTTTCTCAGCATTTCTTTGTATCTCTCCAATGCTTCATATAACGACTCGCCATGTTGTTGCTCAAACTGAGAGATAGCTATCCTCATCTTGGCAGTCTTAGCCATTGGGAAGAACTTAGCTAAGAATTTCTATGCTAAATCCTCCCATGTAGTTATAGATCCTGCTGGCAGAGAATGAAGCTAACTTTTTTCTTTATCCCTTAATGAAAATGGGAACAACCTTAGTCTAATAGCATCCTCCGTCACACCGTTGTATCTGAATGTATCACAAATTTTGATGAAACTCAACAGATGTTCATTCGGATCATATGTAGCAGCACCCCAAAACTGAACTGTATTCTGCACCATTTGAATAGTGCCAGTTTTTATCTCTAATGTATTTGTTGCTATCGATGGTCTGACTATGCTAGACTGTAGTCCATTAATATTGGGCATGGAATACTCTTTCAGAGCCTTATGCTCCTCTCTTTGATCTTCTCCTTGTGCCTCGGCTGCCATGTTAGCTGTCGTGTTTTCTAACTGTTCTTGTAAATTTCTACGAGCACCCACTTTCCAACCTCTCCCGTTTATATTATCCTGAACAGGTGTTAAATCGGGGTTGGTTGACCATGTGCGCATAAAAATTTATCCAAATTCCTGAAACAAAAACAAAAAAAAAACTGAAATGAGATAAGACTAGAATACTAAATTAAACGCCTTTCCCCGGTAACGACGCCAAAAACTTGTTGCCTCTTTTTTACGACTAACAAAAGAGCTCTAACTCATGCAAGCATACATGCGTCAACAAGTAATACAGAGCAAGTAAAGTATCGATCCCACAGAGAAAGTTATTTAACTTAAACTACAATTCATTAATTAAATCACTATATTTATATGCTCAAACTATTGATTAAACTTGGTTTGTTCTTGAATTGCAAATAACAACTAAAACAATAATAACGATAGAATAAATGATATTTGAACTAATTGGATTCTAACTTCATTTAATACTTCATTCAATCGCCACTATCATGCATGACTTGCTCACATATCACAGGAAAGTAGCCAAGAGCACTAAAAGAGTATTAGCCATTTTTCAATGCACTAAGACCTTCTTACAAAGCATCCACATATGATAGACTCTATGTAATCATCAATACAACCAACATCACTATATGTCTATGTGAAATTGCAATTATATTGATTTTAAGTTCAAGCCCTTATTTTGACTTATACGGCGAAACAGTATATGTCTATCTGGTTCACGAAATACATAAGCCATATAACACAGCCCTATATACGTATACTATCATGATTACAGTCCATATTTGCATGTTCATTGTCAATTCCATACAAATACTGTTACGAATGGTGATCAAGCATTCATACATGCAAAACAATCATGATAGACATCCCATATGATATGCAAAACAATCCAGCATTTAAACATGCAATCAAACTACATATTAAAATCCGTTAGAATCCCATAATGGAGTTTAGTTCATGACTGAACCAAAAGCCATTACGGGATCAAATCTAAACATGATCAATAAATGACAATTGAAAGATGAAAGATGAAACTATCAAACCCAATTGCTGAATACGAATCAAAATTCAAATCCTCATACGATTCCAGCAAAAACTAATAATAATAATCCCACTCTGGTAGAAAATCCCAAGAAGGAACAGAAAGATAGAGTTGTAGCCTCCTTCTACGTTGGAATTTCCCCCAGAGAGTAAAACCCTAATTAAGATGTAAAGATACGTGAAAAACTTAGTAAAATGTCAAGTGATACCCCTAAAACCAGTCAGGAATCATTTTAAATCAATTACAACCTTTAAAATTTGGAAATAAAATAAAACAAGTCAAGGCTGACTTGAGGCCTCACGCTTCCTCCAATGATATTCTAAATGGTAGCGAGACTTGCGATGGGTTTATATGTATGGCTTGGCCTCGCATGCGCAAGCATGCGCTCTGTAGGCTTGTCCTTCTCATGGCGGCAAGAACTTGCGATGAGTTCCAAGATCTGGTGAGTAATCGCTTCGGTAGCCGCACTCTCAAGGCTATTCATCGTGCATGGCCGGCTGAGCTTTGCAAATCTGTAGATCCTGACTTTTATTATAGGGCCCACAAATGGTTGCGCCATCGTATGAATATTCCCTGTCAGCAAGAATATTCCACGACCAAACGAATATTCCCCAACAATAATGAATATTTTATAACCACTTGCTTATTTTGAAAATTTTATATATATCACCCTTAACTTTAAACTTTTATCAATTTAACTATTTACTAAATAAAAAAATTGAATACTTTTATTTCATAAAATCAGGGGTCTTTCAAAATGAATATTTTATGACCACTTGCTTACTTTGCAAAATTTGCACATATCACCCATAACTATAGCATTATATCAAATCAACATCTTACTATTCAAAATAATATTTAGAGAAAATTAAATCTTTATTCATAAAAGTTGGGGTCTTACAACCTCCCTTCATTAAATTGCATCCTCAAAATTAATGTACATATCTAGTATGTCGAAGAGGAGAGGATACCTTATTTTCATTTCAAATTCTAACTCCCAGGTCATTTCCTCAGTATCATGGTTTCTCCATAAAACGTTGACTTGAGGTATAACATTTGAGCGTAGAATATGCTTCTTCTTATCCAAGATCTTGACAGTTACCACCTTATACGTTAATCTTTGGCTATCTCGTCTGGTTCTAATTCAATAATGTGGTTTGGGTTTTCCACATATTTACGTAACATAGATATGTGAAAAATGTTATGAACACGAGTCATACTTGGTGGTAAGGTGAGTCTATAGGTCATAGTTCATACTCGGTCGAGGATTTCAAATGGACAAATAAATCGAGGGTTGAGATTTCCTCTCTTCGTCGATTCTTGCTTCTAGAATAACACCTTCTTGCATCTTCTTCTTCATATTCATCAGCCCTTGGTCTGTAACTTTAGCAACTTTACCTTTATAAATTAAAGCTGGTTCTACGCGTATATTTACCATCTTCACGTGGTTTCCTGGAGTCTTTAACTCTATCTCTATCCTTTGTAAGTTATACAATATGGGGCTTTATTACAATATCACACTTGTACCCGCATACGATCTTTTATTCAACGCGTCAGCTACCACATTCGCTTTTCTAGGATGGTATTAAATGGTACAGTCGTAATCTTTCAACAGCACGAGCCAACGTCATTGTCGCATGTTGAGTTCCTTTTGGGTGAAGAAATATTTTAGGTTCTTATGGTCTGTGTAGATCTCCACTTTCTCCCTAGACAGGTAGTGTCTCCAAATCTTTAGCGCAAAAACGACTGCTGCCAACTCTAGATCATGAGTAGGATAATTCCTCTCATGTTCTTTGAGTTTTCGTGAGGCATAAGCTATGACTTTTCTATGTTACCTGGGAATGAAAGTGTATGCACACAAGCCAATCATGTTTGATGATAAAGCATATACTTTGTAACAATCTTATTCATTTATTAATAAAAAGTATTAATTATTAAAGGCTTTTAATTATCTACATGATGCTGTTTTATAATATGTGATAAACCCATAGTTTTAAGCAATGCTTTTAGAATAATGATGATGATCATTCTAATGAGATCTAAATTATTAGAAAGCTTAAAACTAAAATAGTTCCCAATCATTGGATTACTAAATTGGGGATTAGTGAATCTGGATAGATTGGTACATACGTTGCTTGCTCATTGGATGAGGATGATTGATCTCATGATCATTTGTGTGGAGACACTAAAACAAGTATGTAGGTTCTTATTAGAGAATAAATTCACCGAACATTGGCTCGCTAAGGAATACCTAATGGAGTTTTATTTGCTGTCACAATAGGAATTCCTCAGAGTGATAGTAGTACAAGTGATCCTTGGACTTGAGATCATCATAGTATCTTGTGTATGATGAGTTATACTTTGACTTATTCCTTAAGACCCTTAGGGTATATCAAAGGGTATGCTTGGGTATAATAAGTTGTACATGGAGATAATGTATGATCAATAAAGAATCTACCACTTCTATTAAAAGAAGAGAAATGTCCTATGTGATTCGATAAATGACAACCCAGTGAGTCCTTGGTTGGCAAGTAAATGAAATTAGAAAGGAGTTTCTAATTTGCATTATTTGAGTTGTGCATTTAAGAGTCGAAATACATATAATTAAATAAAATAAGACTTGACGATAATTCTATGTCTTATATTTAATTGGGACATTGTATGGTGGAAGGATTGAATTGTCTTTGTAACTATTTACTCAAAGGTTCTTTTATGATTAATGTTGAAATCTATATTATCCGGAAAGTCGTTGATCGCTAGGGAGGCTTATCCCTATTGTAGAATAAATATTATTTATTTAAATAAATTAATTGTTTAATTTATTTATTTAAATAAGATTAGAATTGTTCTAATTGATTTATTCACATCCTGGTTTAATATGGAGAACCTAAAGGGTCACACCATAAAAGGAAGAATAATTATTTAAGAAGTTAATGGCATAATCGTAATAATATGTTATGTATATTTAATTTAATCTATGGTGATAGAATAGATAAAATAGCTTAATATTTATTATTTATTATTTTAGAAATATTAAATATAAATTAATAAGAGGAGTCTTATTAATATTATTACAATTATTATTATTATTTTAATTTCTAAAAGAGTTTAGGAATTAATTTAATATAAGTACTCTCATTTATTCCTAATTGGATTATGAAGGAAAATTAGTTAAAGTAGTTTAATTAATTATCCCTAATAAGATTAGGGAGCCCCTTTAATTAAAAGGGTTTAATTAAATAATACCTTATTTTAATAGGGTTACTTGATATCTATATAAGAGGAGTCTTATATCAGATATCAAGACTACGATATAATTCCAATGGTTGGAGAGTACGCTCCTTTTCTATAGAGATAGAAAAACTAGGGTTTAGCCAACCACCCATCTTCTTGAATTCTTCTTCTTCCTTGGTGGATCACCTCTAGAGGCCAAACACTTGGGTGGCTAACGTTGATCAAAGGAAGGAACCAAACTCGGTGGATTCAAGTTGAGCGAAAAGGATTGGAGGTGAACTTGTACTGTGGAAGCTTCGGATCTTCAAGGGTATGTTTCTTATTCATCTTTTTCGTTTAATTAATAATTGTGCATAAAGGGTGATCCGGGTATATGGTTTGTAAAAATTTTAAACTCTGATTTTTACACGTTTTCGCTTATTTATGCAATTTGATTGCGTTCTTGAATATTACAAACCTAACAGTGGCATCAGAGCCAAACCTTTATGCGAATTATTAATTATTTTAATTTGATATGTATATTGATATGTGTTTAGAACAATTTAATTGGGCATAATTTTGTTGTATATAATTTATTTTAAAATAAATAAATAAATAAATAAATTCGGTAATCCTTGTTTTTTTTTTTTTTTGATTTCGCTGGTACAGAATGTATATTTTATATATGATTACCACGTGAATTCTATGATAGAAGCATACTGCTATTTTAAGTTCCTGAAACTTATTACTTTATATCATATATATATATATATATATATATATATATATATATTATCTTTCACGGAAATCAAAGAAGAAAAACAGGATTCATTGAAGCAAAGATTGGTTCGGTTACTTCGGTAATATGAATATGTATTGAATATATATAATATATTACCGAAATATATATTATGTATATGTAATATATATATTTTAATAATTTTATAATTAAAATAAAAGTTTATTTTAATCTTAAAATAAAGGTTTATTTTAATATTAAAATAAAAGGTTTATTTTAATTTTAAAATTAAATTTCATGCTAACTAATTAGAGTTGGAATTGGATTCCATGATAACTAATTGGAGTTAAAATTAGATTATATGTTTCCTTAAATAAAGGAGTTTATTTAGATATGAAATAAGATTTCATATTATTCAAAATAAAGGAGTTTATTTGTGAATAGGAAAAAGAATCAGTCTTTCCTTAAATAAAGGAGTTTATTTAGATATGAAATAAGATTTCATATTATTATTCAAAATAAAGGAGTTTATTTGTGAATATGAAAGAGAATCAAGTGTTTCCTATAATAAAGGGGTTTTATTTTTTACATGGAATTGGATTCCATAATAATTAAAATAAAGGAGTTTATTTTGATTAAAGATTTTGATTAAAATAAAATAGTTTATTTTATTCAAAATTGGATAAATTAAAATAAAATAGTTTTATTTTGATTTAAATTTGGATTAAAATAAAGGAGTTTATTTTGATTCAAAAATAGATTTTATACTAACTAAATTTGCCCATTAAATGATATCAATATATATATTGAATGTTTATTATTCATCAGATGAATGTTATTTATTGATGCATATGGTGATGTGTATGATAATAAATGGGATTGATTATGGACTATTGACCAATGTGATTGGATTTTATTTTAGTTGGATGCATGAATGTATGGGTTTTATTAAATGGGGTCACAGCGTACCTCGCCTTCTCTAATTTTTTCTTAATATAAATTCTATCTCCTCCTATGTACTTCCCTTGATCATTTGATCAAGGTTTCTATTTATTTTAAATAGTTTTGTAATAGGAATAGTTAGAATTAATTTTGAAGAATTAGAGATCAAAGAGCAAGGAGAGCTTGAAGACCCGTTTGTAATGGAGCCCTAAGTTTAAATGTAATAGTTATATTTAAATATTATTTCTTGCACCCCTAGGGTTTGACCTTTTGGTTCACTTGGTGGCTCTAGTGAACCAAACTAGAATAAAAGTCCATAATCAATCCGGGTAGAATATAGTATTCTATATCTGCATGCTTTTACTATATATATATATATATATATATATATATATATATATATATATATATATTATGCAAACATGCTTCGCATTTCATTAATATGACGCGTATTTTATATATATATATATATATATATATATATATGTGTGTGTGTGTGTGTGTGCATGCGCACTAAACAAGATGAGACAAATTAATAACAAACCCCTCAATTTTTTATATTAAGTCCTAAGCGTTCAAAGATATTTGGAATATCGAACGTCGCCTTCTAGCATGATAAAATTAATAGAGTATTAAATATTTAATATGAGTTTATTGTGTCACCACAAGGCAAGTATTAAGTATTTAAGATGTTAATTTATCACATTTGATGCTTATAAAGAAAATTGAACAATATTATTTTGTTGTGTCACCACAAGGATGATATTTTCTTTTTTGAATATATGGAGTGCTAGGTCGGACTTAACTTGGATAATTTTGATTCGGATGTGCCACCACTGATCAAAAATAATCTAAGAGGCAAAAGAAAAGGAGTTGCATAGTTGATGTAATTGACAAAAGTTGTCTACATATTTATTTATATATAGTTTGTTGTGTCACCACAAGACTATATATACATTTGAAATGAGATCTTTATTCTCACTAGCAAATCTTTAATTAGATTTTGCCGAACTATATAAGTGAGGTAATATAGTTTGAAGAAAATAGTGGGAGATACCAATTTAAAACAAGACCTAATTTATTTTGGTAATTAATAAAAGAATGTATGTTAAAATGTTGTTAATTACAAATTTATTTACGAAATTTTACAATGTCTAAAATTACTATCAACTGCGAAGCATATTAGATGCTAAATTAATCGGGCCAAAATTAAACGGATTGGTTAAGGAATTTGAGAATAGTTCTCATAGTCGAAAAGCTATCTTATGTCCTTAATACGCCTATCCTGTAATGGTTGCGATAATGCCTCGAGGAAGAGATTGCTACTTTTAGAAAGTGGCAAGATTATGCACGATTGGCTCAATGCATCATGCTCGCATCCATAAGTAACGAGCTTGGTAATCGGCGTGAAACTATGGATGCTTTCTTACTATATTCACGCACATCAAGTAGTTGATGGCGAGGAAAGTAGGACTGATAGATATCAGATATCTAAGGAGCTCTTCCGATCTAGAATGATCGAAGGCACTACAGTACAGACACATGTCCTAATGATAATCAATTTGATTGATCAATTAGGACAACAGATTTTGTCATGGATGGAGAGTTGAGCCAAGATTTGATCTTGCACTCACTCCCGGACTCCTTTCACAATTGTTGTGAATTTTTCATATGAACAAGCTAGATATCAGCCTCGCTGATTTGCTTAACATATTGAAAAATGTTGAGAGTCACTTTCCAACCAAGAAAGATCAAGTCTTACTAGTAGGGGCCAAAAGATCTTCTGAAAAGAAGAACGATTCAAAGAAGGTAAATAGAAAGGCATAAATAAAGGATAATAAGAACAAAACTGATACGGATAGCAAAGGAGCTTGCTTCCACTACAATAAGCCTGGACACTGGAAAGAAACTGCAAGAAGCATCTTGCAAAGGCTAACCAAAGAAGCTTAGTGAAGTTTTGGTTACAAATACAAATTTGTTCATGATTTAAAATAATTTTTTTTAAGTCAAGGTTCTACTTGGGTATTGGATACCGACTTTGGTTATCATAAATATAGATTTATGAAGGGACCAAACAGAAGTAGAAAGTTAGACAAAGATAAGTAATCCTATATGTGGAAAATGAAGCAAAGGTTGTTGCATTAGCTATAGAAACTTATAGTTTAGCACTGCCTACGGGCAAATCTATTAAGTCAATAAGTTGTTATTGTATTCCAATTCTTGTTAGAAACATTATTTCCATTTTATTGTTGGACAATGAAATCTTTGGTATTATAATTAAGAACAATTGTTGTTCTATTTATAATAATAATATTTTGTATAGAACTGGAATATTACTTAATAAATTTTGTAAACTTGACTTACATGAAAATAATTTTGCATATTGAATAAATTAGTATAAGAAAAGGAGATGATCATTTGAAGAGTTGAATGTGTGTATTTGCTGAAATATAAGTATGAATTATTTGAAAGGTTCAAAGAATTCAGAAGTGAAACAAATTGACAATGTATTAAGATTCTTTGATTAGATCAAGGAATAAATACTTGTGAAATAAGTTTCTAGATCATCTTAAATGGTTTTCTCATAATGGACGCCTCCTGATACGCAATAATTGATTGATGTATTTGAATGGAAAAATCGTACCTTGTTGGACATGGTGCGGTCCATAATAATTTTACCGACATTTCAGTATCCCTCTAGGGTCATGTCCTAGAAATGGCTACATATCTACAAAAGGTAACCTCAAAATCCAGCCCCAAGACTCCATAAAAGTTATGGACATGGAGGATTCCTAATCTTAAGTATGTTAAGATAAGTGGTTGTCCAACTTATGTGAAAAGGTTTCAAAGGATAAGCTTGGGACAAGATTTGACAAGTGTCGATTTGTGGGACATCCTAAAGTAAGTTTAGCGTATATGTTCTATAATCCTGCTTAGCAAAAGGTATTTATTGCGAAACACGCTGCCTTCTAAGACAAATGTGTTTATCATTGAAGGGGCTAGTGGGAGGATAATAGATCTTGAAGAGTTCAAGAACCACAAAATACTATAAGTCAAATAAGAGGAACCTGTAGATAGATCTATTGTACCACAATCGAATCATAAATCTGGAATAGTACCGAAGATACCTAGGAGGTATGGATTCATCATGGATGATGATGATGAGGTACACATCATGGAATATGATGATCCAATTATATACGACGAGGTTAGAATGAACCTCTGCGTGTATAAAAGGGGTCGATGGGGCGTCGTGAAATTTCTAGTATTATATGTTGATATACTACGGATGAGGAATAACATACCAATGCTACAATCAGTAAATATAAAGTTGTCTAAACATTCCTCCATGAATGATTTGGAAGAGTATCTTAATTGGGGATATAAATCTATATAGATAGATTTAAGAGGATGCTCGACTTAACCCAAGGAACGTATATTCATTTGATGCTAAAGTCGTTTAGCATAGCAAACTCCAAGAAATGTCTCATGTCGATGAGCTATGGAGTGTATCTCTCTTAATAGTCCCCACACACTCCTGAAAAGAGAGGTCGCATGAGTGACAATCATGTATGCAATGAAATGTACGACACCTGATGTTGATCAGTCATATTATGGAGAAGTTCACTATGAGTCAGTGAAAAACATCTTAAAGTGCTTAACCGGCACTATGGATGTGATCATATTCATGGTGGGTCTAAATTAAAACTAGAGGGCTTAACAGACTCAAGTTTTTCAAACAGACCAAGATGACAGAAAAATCCACTTTAAGGTAAAGCATTATCTTGAACAGTGGTGCAGTGAATTGGAAAGGTTCCAAACAGCAAAGAGTTGCTGGTTTAGTGATAAAGACAAAGTATATAGCTAAAAATGAAGCTACAAGTTGATTGTTTGGATTAAAAGTTCATTACAGAACTAGGAATAGTTCCTAAGTCTCATCTTGGATCTAAACATGTGTTGTGGCACTTTCATTTGATTATTAGAATCATTGAAAGATGGGAAATCACTATAGAGATAGTGGACTCTCATGAACAACATTACATATCCATTAACTAAAGCTTATCCAACAGCAGGATAATCGTCACTTAGAGAAGAAGAGTATGAGATACCATGACGATTGGCTTTAGTGCAAGTGGGAGATTGAAAGTGTATGCACACAAGCCAATCGTGTTTGATGATAAAGCATATACTTTGTAACAATCTTATTCATTTATTAATAAAAAGTATTAATTTATTAAAGGCTTTTAATTATCTACATGATGTCGTTTTTTTATAATATGTGATAAACCCATAGTTTTAAACAATGCTTTTAGAATAATGATGATGATCATTCTAATGAGATCTAAATTCTTAGAAAGCTTAAAACTAAAATAGTTCCCAATCATTGGATTACTAAATTGGGGATTAGTGAATCCGGATAGATTGGTACATACGTTGCTTGCTCATTGGATGAGGATGATTGATCTCATGATCATTTGTGTGGAGACACTAAAGCAAGTATGTAGGTGCTTATTAGAGAATAAGTTCATCGAACATGGCTCCTAAGGAATACCTAATGGAGTTTTACTTGCTCGTCAATAGGAATTCTCAGTAGTGATAGTAGTCAAGTGATCATTGGACTTGAGATCATCATAGTATCTTGTGTATGATGAGTTATACTTTGACTTATTCCTTAAGACCCTTAGGGTATATCAAAGGGTATGCTTAGGTATAATAAGTTGTACATGGAGATAATGTATGATCAATAAAGAATCTACCACTTCTATTAAAAGAAGAGAAATGTCCTATGTGATTCGATAAATGACAACCCAGTAGTCCTTGGCGGCGCGAATGAAATTAGAAAGGAGTTTCTAATTTGCATTATTTGAGTTGTGCATTTAAGAGTCGAAATACATATAATTAAATAAAATAAGACTTGACAAATAATTCTATGTCTTATATTTAATTGGGACATTGTATGGTGGAAGGATTGAATTGTCGATAACTATTTACTCAAAGGTTCTTTTATGATTAATGTTGAAATCTATATTATCTCGAAAGTCGTTGATCGCTAGGAGGCTTATCCTATTGTAGAATAAATATTATTTATTTAAATAAATTAATTATTTAATTTATTTATTTAAATAAGATTAGAATTGTTCTAATTGATTTATTCACAACCGGTTTAATATGGAGAACCTAAAGGGTCACACCATAAAAGGAAGAATAATTATTTAAGAAGTTAATGGCATAATCGTAATAATATAGTTATGTATATTTAATTTAATCTATGGTGATAGAATAAATTAAATAGCTTAATATTATTATTTAATATTTTAGAAATATTAAATATAAATTAATAAGAGGAGTCTTATTAATATTATTACAATTATTATTATTATTTTAATTTCTAAAAGAGTTTAGGAATTAATTTAATATAAGTACTCTCATTTATTCCTAATTGGATTAGGAAGGAAAATTAGTTAAAGGAGTTTAATTAATTATCCCTAATAAGATTAGGGAGCCCCTTTAATTAAAAGGGTTTAATTAAATAATACCTTATTTTAATAGGGTTACTTGATATCTATATAAGAGGAGTCTTATATCAGATATCAAGACTACGTTATAATTCTAATGGTTGGAGAGTACGCTCCTTTTCTATAGAGATAGAAAAACTAGGGTTTAGCCAACCACCCATCTTCATGAATTCTTCTTCTTCCTTGGTGGATCACCTCTAGAGGCCAAAAACTTGGGTGGCTAACGTTGATCAAAGGAAGGAACCAAACCCGGTGGATTCAAGTTGAATGCGAAAAGGATTGCAGGTGAACTTGTACCTGAGGAAGCTCGGTTCTTCAAGGGTATGTTTCTTATTCATCTTTTTCGTTTAATTAATAATTGTGCATAAAGGGTGATCCGGGTATATGGTTTGTAAAAATTTTAAACTCTGATTTTTACACATTTCCGCTTATTTATGCAATTTGATTGCGTTCTTGAATATTACAAACCTAACAGAGAACACATCCTAAACCTCTGCCTGAAGCACCGCTGTAGATGATAAATCCCTCCGAACCTCATGGTATTGTCAGAACAGGTGCTAAAATGTGTCTCCTCTTGAGTTCTTAGAAACTCTTCTTAGATTCCTCACTCCAACCAAATTTTGTATCTTTTCGAGTCAGATGAGTTAATGGAGTAGTGATTCAAGAAAATCCTTCCACGAATCTCTGATAATAAATAACTAAACCTAGAAAGCTACTTATTTTGGTTACTAACTTAGGTTTCTCCCAACTATGACTCATATCCCAACCTTGGATAGCACCTCACAATGGCACCAATCAGTTTGCCACTTCACAAATATGGCGTCCCCTACGAAGAGTCTGGCTTCGGTGCATTCCACAAAGGAAGTCACCAGATAGAGGCTCAGGTACCAACTTCTGTTGTTGGGTTTTTAACTCCTGAAGTTCAATAGGAGCCATTCAATATAGGGTTTTGGAAATGGGTTTTGTACCAGGTTCAAGGTCAATATAAAATTTGATTTCACGTTCTGGGGGTAGGCCAGGAAGTTCTTCGGGAAATATGTCAAGAAATTTTTTAACAACAGAAATATCAATCAAATATGACGTATTTGTATTTAAATCGGAGACATGGGCTAAGAAAGCTTGACATCCATTTTTCAATAAATGAATGACTTTATGGCTTGAGATGACATCAATTGACTTTAGTGGTTTGGTTGCTTGAATTCGCATAAAAGGTTGGTTAGGAATATGAAAACTAACGACCTTACGAAAATAATCAATTTTAGCATAATGAGTAGTTAACCAATAATTCCCTAAAATCACATCAAATGCAAGTATTTTCAAAGAGATGAGATCAACAGGTAATGTGAGGGTGTCGATTTAAATCAAACAATATTTTATAAATAGTGGATGTAACGAAGGTTTCTCCCAATGAAGTTTCAACCAATAAGTCAAAGTCTAATTTCTCCGAAGTCAAGCTCAAACGTTGAGCACAAGCAGGTGAAATAAAAGTATGGGTAGAACCGGTATCGAATAAGGTATATACTTCACAAGAGTCTATGATTAACTTACTTGTAATAACTTCGTTCGGGTTACTCACTTTTTGGGAAGTCACAACAAACAATCTCCCTTGAACCACCGACTTTGACTTGTCCGGGACGGCCTTTAGTGTCACCGTCCAAGTTGGACTTGACTATGTTATAGGGCATATTTCACCCTCAACTGCTTCATTATACTCCTGATCCATGATCTGAATCATTAATCTTTGATCCATATCTAATTGGGGTTAACCGCTCTGTACAAGGTAATTCAAAACTCGATGTTGGGTTCTCCTAATTGCTGTCCAAAAAGAGACATACATATAATCTATTTTAGCCTTCTTGGATCAGAAGTCTCTTTCTACAATATCAACGAATCATGCGGCCTTTACCCATGCATCATCCACTTTCACTCATTCAGTTGTTTCTTCTTTCAGCTGATCCTTGACATTTGTATTCTCAGATTCTAGCTGTAGTATCATATACTCTTCCAATGAGAGATTATGTTCAAGCTTCATATATCGGGTAGCACAATCTTGAATTGTTGCATCCGTTTGTTCCATGATCGCCTGCCATTCTTCACCCTACTCTTCTAACTCACGAATACGATTTTGAAGTTCTATATTTTGATCATAAAATTCTCCTAATAAATCCTCCTCAAGGTCCTCTTCTTCCTCACTCTCAGCTGCTAACTCTACGACTAGCTCGGGTGCAACTATTAATTCTTCACTCACAACATGGATAACTCTAATTTCTTCTTCACCTAACATCCTATAATCAAGTTCAATAACTTAATTAGTACTCCCCAATAAACATCTTTGTTATAACAAGATATTATACTCCAATATTTATTCTTTAAATAAATCTCCTCAATTCATCACTTAAAACTCTATATGAGTTCATCTCTTGATTTTCATATTATCCATATATTCCGGCTGACCTATTAAATAACAAATAAGCTTTGGTAGGACATACTAGCGAAGGTTTTACTCGTCTCTCCCCTCCTAAGTCTAACCTCAGATCTCCACCATAGATCATATCCCTAAGCTCTGATACCAACTGTGATGCCCCCAAAATAGGTCCACACAACCTATTCTGAGTCGCCATATACATGGTACAAAATTCAAATATAAACTTCATTTATACAACTGTCGTGCAAAATACGACCACACATAAGCTGTGAGTTTTTAATACAAATATTGTCTTGTAGACAATATCCAAACTCAAATAATTTCCTCATTACAATTATTGTCATACTATTTCACAACATAGGAATGACTACTATAATAACCATCTTGGACCATTACTCCACTCTCCGACTAGTCACAACTACATTCTCGCCTCCTGAGAAGAAAAATGGAACCAAAAGGAAAAGGCTGAGCTCAACTAGCCCAGTAAAGAATATTATGACTATGATAATGTAGAACAAATTATACTTAGTCCTTAACAGGGAAAAATTTGATGGAATACAATAGAAAACAAGCTTTAGATCAACAACTGCAACGGAAATAGCAATCCGTTAGAAGAGTCAAGTAGAGCATGATGTCTACTATCTTCTATGATATAAAAGTCCATCATCAAGATTTTATCCCTATAATACCAATCAATAATTACTTCCAATCAATGAATTATCTATGCACTACGGGCCAAAGATAATTATTTGTATCACCTGTGGTCATGATCATGCCAAACACCTGTCCATCTATGCACTATGAGCTAAAGATGACTTTCACTACAAACCTTTATCTATAATATTAAAGGTCATGATTATACCAATACACAATTCCTAGTCATAATAATACCAATTAATGGTCCATCTTTGCACTATGGGCTAAAGATTACTTTCAACACAATATAAGCATGAAGAAGATGACAATGATATAATGAATCAATCAAGTGAGATTAAGGATAAATATAAGAGATTTATATATTTATCCAGAGTTCAAGAATGTCCAAATTGTTAACATGATCACTAATTGTGGAATAAAATTCAAGAATGATATTTATGTATCAAAAATAATTTGGACAGAAAAGAAATTAATTTTGTCGTAAATAATACCATGTGAATAGTACCGTGAATGAATAGTATCGCGAATGAATAGTATTCCAAATGAATAGTACACCGACATAAATAGTATCCTGTTATTTAATAAGAAAGTTCAAACCAATAGTGGAATGATACTAGATGAAGCACAAACTATTAAGAATATTCCACTAATTTCAATGGTTTTCACCATTTAATAATAAGGTTATGGAAACAAACAATAAATTCGTACCATAAATGGAGAAATATGAAAGAAGACGATATCCCTTGATGAGTACAAAAGAAATGATATCTCATATGAGTATAGAAGAATATACGAAATTACAAATGGATTTTCACCCATCATGCGATAATCCGCGTAGACAGATCATTTCCATAATTTAATAAAGAATGAATACGAAAGATTAATCACCATGCATGTTCTAATCCGTGTAGATAGGTTACTCCCACAGATTAATAATGAATGAATACGAAGGGTTATTCAACATGCATGTGGTAATCCACGTAGACATATTACTCCCGTATATTAATAAAGAATGAATACGAAGGGTTATTCACCATGCATGCGATAATTCGCGTAGACAGGTTACTCCAGCAGATTAATAAGGAATATAATGACAACCCTTGTGAGTATGAAGTAAAAAATATCATTTACGAATACTAAAGAAATAACACCCCTTACGAATACAAAAAATAATATCCCTTACCTTAGTAGGAGATTGGATACTGCAATAGTCAAGTACTAGAATACTCTTCTTCTTTCTCTATAGTTTCTCTCTCTATATATATATATATAGTTTTAGTGAATTCGTAAGAAAGAATGAAGTAATGAGATTCTGTTTGTAGGAGAATGGACTAAATAGTAACTAATTCACGAACGGTCCAGATTGTTTTATTATTAAACGGACGGTCCATATTGATTTACTATTAAAACTTCAACTGATAGTCAATACTGGTTTACTATTATAACTTCAACCAACGTTCCATATTGATTTATTATTAAAACTTCAATCGACGGTCTGAAAAATTAACACATCTCCCCATGGAATAATAAGTCAAACTTATAACAAACGCCTCATGACAAATCCCTCTATTTATATCAAAAATTGAATAAATATTTACCACAATCATTTATCTTTAATCAACACATTTTTAATCTTCCAACAATTATTCATTATTTAATATTATAACTCACAATATTGACAACCAGATCGTTTCCGGGAAAGAGGGGGTTTTCTGATAAAGATTTCTCCTTACTTGCACGTAATTAAATAACCAAACCCCTTTCCTCGACATAACTTTCTAGACATTGTCAATAATAAAAATAATAATATGAATAAATGTGTCATCTCAATTATTGATTTAATAATATAAAATATTATGCAGATGATACTGTGACAATAATTGAATCAATAATATGAGATACTATGCAACAACTACTATGGAAATTATTGAATGAAACTGAGTGACTTCTTACGTAAGCATCAATAATTAGAGATATTATGCAATACCGTGTGCTACTGTGCAACAACGCGTATTACTATATTTTTATCACTGGTATTTCAATAGTTTAACGGTAAAAGTCTTGCCGTTATTTTATGAAAAGGTTATTTCTGTCGCTTTCTATATCGATAATTATTTCGTCATGTGCTCCACCAATGATTGTGCCATCGTACGAATATTCCCCGACAAAAAGAATATTCTCCGACCAAATGTATATTTTATGACCACTTACTTACTTTGGAAAATTTGCACATATCACCCATAAGTATAATATTATATCAAATCAACAACTTACTATTTAAAATAATATTTAGAGAAAATTAAATCTTTATTCATAAAAGTTGGGGTCTTACAGGTGGACCATATAAGAGAGTTTGATTGGGGCTCCTATACCTTTGCCTATTTCCTCAAAGGGATGCGCCTACGCTTACAGGGCGTGACAGAGGCTTGGTTAGGGTTTCACCCAGGGGAGCATTTTCTCTTGATTTTTGATTTCCCTTGCTCGGGTTGCCAGTTTTCCTGACCACATATATTTTATCTTTACATACACAGTTTTGGGCCTACAAGAGGCTCCCAAGTCTTTGTCCCGTTAACACGTTAGGTCTGGACACCTATCCATGGGGACAGTGGCGACATTACTACACTCTAGAGGAGGTCGATGTAGCTGAGGGTTTTACCCATTCTCGCCTACAGTTGGAATTGTTGAACGCAGATGTCATTACATGAGTTCCTTACTCCGAGGACCACTTGATAATTGGCTTTGAGAGTGGTTTCTTGATAGGTGTTGAGTATGTATTGTCCACTTGTCAGATTCCTCTTCTTACTGACGGAGGTTAGTAGCTCTATTTAGGAGAGCGTGTTATCAGGAGCACCACAAAAGAGATACACATTCCATTCTTTCCTCCTGCCAAGAGTCATTGGCCTTTGCCTCAATTGATCACTAAGATCCCCTTGATGGGTGTAGATGGCTTTACTTTATCAAAGGGTCCCTTCACTCAGGAGGCTTTTTACCGCTGATGGTTCCCTCGCACAGTTTGAGCTCAGACCCGCGTCACACAGTTTTTGGGGTATATGGTTCCTGGCTCCGTCATGATGATAGATTGGATTACTTCCATTCGAGAGCCTACTCATTTGACGCAAATTAAGAGTTTGACATAGCAGTTGGATCGGGCACATTTCTTTATCCGGTATTTGGGCAGAGATCCATTAGAGGCGGATACTTTTGATCCTTCCAGCTCTAGCACTGGCTCATTAGGTGGCCCATATTCTGATGGTTTTACTGGCACATATGCTCTATTATATCGACCTGATATCCCTTCTGGCAGAGACTCAGTGACTCAGGAGGAGTTACATTAGATGGATAAATTAGATGATGTGGACATCATTGACATCTTCCGATACATTTCTCGTTATTTCTTTTGATAGGCCTCTGTTAGATATTGGGCGGATGTGCCCTATGTACTTAGGAATGTATGTATAATGCTTTCTATTCCCTACACCATATTGTCATATGTCATTTATTATGCATGCATTATGTCATGGATATGCATTCCTAGAGGTGAGTTTAGCATTGACCCCTGGATGGTCTATGATACGGCTCTACAAATGTATTCATCAACTGTTAGCCGGATTGAGCATACCCCACCCATGTCAATGGCCTCTTCTTTGAGATCTTGGTATGAAAGTTTATCTTCCATAGATCGGGTGACAGTTGGTCAGTTGTTCAAGCACTCCATAACCCTTCTGACATTTCAAGTTCCATCGGGCTTTATAAAGGGCATGCTTGATCAGTGGATACCAGAGAGACAGGTGTTCAGATTTGATACCCATGAGTTGACTCCTACATTGGAGGAGTATAAACGTCTTACAGACTTGCATTTGGATCGGCCTTGCGCTCGGATGGCTATTGGAGATATGAGCCGGCAGTTTATGACCTTGACAGGCTTGAGGGGCAGAGTTTCCCTAGACGAGATTATCTGAGGCATGTGGTGTCCATGAACTTCTTGATTAACAGATTTGGGTCGTTGGACAACTATCTGCGATATTTCGGGGACTTCACCATTTCCGAGGGTGAGTGGAATATCGCCTGCGTAGATATATTCTTGATGTGTATTGTGGCCTATTTATACATGTTGTTGTACATGGAAAATTTAGATATCAGCTTGATTATGGTAGTACGTGCTCTCTAGGAGGGTCATACCATCTTACTGATGATTTTGGCAGAGACCTTGAGGTCGGCCATGTTTTGCCATACCCAATTAGTAGGGGGTGGGGGTTTAGAGGCAGTGTCATCTTGTTGAACATGTGGTTTATTGTAAGACCACAAATTTTATGAATAAAGATTTAATTTTCTCGAAATATTTTTTATATTAAGGTGTGGATTTGAGATAGTGTTATAGTTGTGGGTAGTATTTATAAATTTTGCAAAGTATGCAAGTTGTTATATAATATTCGATTGGTCAGGGAATATTCGTACGATGGCACAATCATTGGTGGACCCCACAACAGAAGTATTGTCGTAGTTAGAAAACGACAGAATTATCATTTTATAAAAATAACGGCAAAAGTGTCACCGTTAAAACTGTTGAACTACTCGGTAGTAAAAGTATAGTAATACGCGTGGTTGCATAGTAGCGCACGGTATTGATTATTGATGCTTACGTGAGAAGTCACTCAGTTATACTCAATTATTACTACGATAAGAATTAATTCGCATCATATCTCTCATATTATTAATTCAATTATTGTCACAGTAACATCTGCATAATATGATATATTATTAAATCAATAATTAAGACAACAAAGTTATTCATATTACTATTTATAATATTGACAATTAACATAAGTTTTGTCAAGGAGAGGTTTGGTCACCTAATTGTGCGCCAATAAGGAGAAATCCTTATCGGAAAGCCCCCTCTTTCCTAGGAATGACCTGGTTGTTAAATATTGTGAGTTATAATATTAATGATGAATAAGTTCGTCTTGATTAAAGATAAAATTGATAGTTCCATTGTGTTGGGATTATTAGTGTTAGTGGAAATCAATATCTATTCTGATAATAATTGATGTCTGGAGGTTATATTGACCAATCGGGTAATTAATCGGATAAATGAGCAATTAATTGCTATTAATTCACATGATTAAAACTATTTGTTCACATGTGTGTACAATTGATTCACATTCTTGTACTATTAGGGGAGTTGGTGCAAGATTGATAATACTTGCATGACTAAGTTAAAAATGGAGGTATAGATGGAGGTATTATACTGTAATTAGTTTTTTTCCCACATGATTATACTATTGAGTCACATGAATGAACTATTAATTCACATTATTTACTATTAGGGGAGGTGGTGCAAGTTTGATAATACTTGCTGGACTAAATTAAAAATGAAGAAAAAGAGGAAGGTATTATACTGTAATATTTCGAGCCCCAAAACGTGCAATTATCGAAACAATATTTTCCTATAAATAGAAGCTCATTCTTCCATCATTTTTCACCAATTCACAAAAGCTATAGAGCAATTATTAGAGAGAGAAAGAAGAAGAGAAGTCTGCTACCTCACTATTTTAGTATCTAGTTTTTTCTAAGGTAAAGGGTATTATTTCTTTCATATTCATGAAGAGAGCTTCTGTTATTCCATTCTTTTTTATTATGTTGGAATAACCTATTTATACGAAGTACCGCATACATGGTGAAATTCTTATGTTATTCCATTCTTTATTATTTTGTTGGAATAACTCGTTCTGCATGCAGATATATCGCATGCCGTGAATTCTCATTGTTATTCCATTCTTTATTATTCATTTGGAACATCATGTGCATAAGGATTACGCATGACATGGTTCCATTCTTTATTATTATTGTTGGAAACATCCATGCGTATGCGATTACGCATGACCGTTCCATTCTTTATTATTCTGTTGGAACATCATATGCGTGAGAATTACGCATGACACGGTTCTATTCTTTATTATTCATTGGAATAACTTTTCGGTCTGATTACGCGCTCTGTAAATTCTTCATTATTCCATTCTTTATTATTCTCATTGAAATGATCTGTCTACGTGGATTACCGCATGGCGGGTGAAAATCCATTTGCAGTTTCGTATATTCTATTATACTCGTATGAGATATCATTTCTTTTGTACTCGTCATGAAATATCATTTTATTTGGTATTTTATTTATGAGTTACTATTCATAGATTACTATTCACCTGGTTACTAGTTACTCTAGTATTATTCACTCGGGTATTCGGGGCACTTTTTGTGTCAGAGTACTATTCACGGGATACTATTCACCCAAATTACTATTCACCCGAATATTATTCACTCGGGTATTTGGAGTACTTTTCATGTCGGGGTACTATTCACGGGGTACTATTTACCCAAAAAATATATTTCTTTTCTGTCCAAATTATTTTTGGTACATGAATATTATTCTTGAATTTTACTCCACAAAATATTATCATGTTGACAATTTGGACGTTATTGATTTCTGGATAAATAAAATTATAAATCTTTACAAATTTATCCTTGAACTTGTTTTATTGAATTCTTATATCATTGTCATTAGCCTCATATTTAAAATATATTGAAAGTCATCTGTGGCCTGTAGTGCATGGATGGACTTGGTATGATTATGACCAGGGATTATTTGGTATAATCATGACCGTAATGTTATAAATGATGTGGTAAAAGTCCTCATTGGTCGTAGTGCATTGATGGCGAGTTGTTGGCATGATCATGACCATTGATGAATAAACAAATATCCTTGGCCCGTAGTGCATGCATAATTTGTGGTCGTGATACTAATGAATATCCTTGGCCGTAGTGCAGGGATGATGTGGTTTATTTACTAAGCTGAGTCTTAGCGATAAAAGTGATGAAAAACCTTTTAAATCATAGAAGATAGTAGATTTTATTCTCTACTTGACTCTTCTAATGGATTGCTTGTTCCGCTACAGTTATACTTGATGTTTGTTATATTTTATCAGTTTAACACTGTTGAAGGCTAACGATAAATTATTCTGCATTATCTTAGTCATAATATTTCTTATTGGGCTAGTTGAGCTCACCCTTTCTTTCACTGTTCTCTTTAGGAAATGAGAACGTGGCAAGGACTAGTCGGGGAACCGAGTGATTTCATCCGTGATAATAACATTAGTAGTCCTCACTATTCTGTTAAATAGTGTGACAATAAATGTAATGACGACTCCATTGAGTTTGTATATTGTCAAGATGACAATATTCATATTAAAAAACTCTTAGATTATGTTTTGTCGTATTTTACACGACTGTTGTATAATTAAGTTGTATTTGAATTTTGTACCATGTATTTGGCAACCCAAGATGGGTGATGTATACCTATTTTGGGGGCGTCATGATTAGTATCAAAGCTTAGGATATGATCCTGGCTAAGATGTGAGACTAGAACTAGGAGGGGAGAGACGGGGAATTCCTTCGCTAGTATGACCTACCTAAGTTTATTTGGTATTTAATTGGTCGGTCAGAGTATAGGGATAATATGTTGCATGTCAATTAACCCTTGTTTTGTGGCAGTCTTTGAAAATGACATCCGAGAATGTTGAGAATAGCAATGGAGCACAGGAGACCATTGAGTCTCCACAGATCAATAATCAGGATAACGTGCATCAGGAAGGCGACAATCCTCATACAAACAACAACACTGACCAAATGATGAACGATGGAATGTTCAGAGGCTTTATGTAATTCATGAAACATCAAGCGAGAGCGGCTCCTGTCCAAAATGTAGGTGGAAACACTAGAAACTCTCAGACGGTCACCGCTAAACAATTCAAGGAGCTGTGACCACCAGAGTTTATTGGAGAACCAAAACCACTTAAGGCAGAAGCATGGATAAAGGAGATCACCAAGATATTTGATGTCTTGGGATGCTCCGAGGAGCAAAAGGTTCCCTTTGCCACCTTTATGTTGCGAGGAGAGGCAGATTACTGGTGGGAATCGGTAAAGCGTACTCAACCTGCCGCACTGAAGATGTCTTGGGAGAAGTTCCAAGAACTATTCAACGACAAGTACTTTCTTGAAAGCATTCGTCACATTAAAAGAGGTAGAGTTCATCAAGTTGGAGTAGAACAATATTACCAAGTCGCAGTACGAAGCTAAGTTTGCCGAGTTGTCCCGGTTTGCGTCTCACTTGGTTGATAATGAGGAGAGAATGACGCGAATGTTTCTAAAATGTTTGAAACCCCAGATACGTCAATATCAAATTTCTCATAAACTGTGTTTATATTCAGATGTTGTAAATAGGGCTCAGTTATTGGAGCGCGATAACGAGTTAACCCAACCAAGAGAAAGCAGCCGACAAAATGATAATACCAGTGGTGACAGTCATAGAAGCGGTGACAACAAATGTGGAGGGAATCAACATGCCAGAAATGGTAACCACTTCAGTGATAATCATGGCCAAGACAATAAGAATGGCCATTTTAAGAAGATGAGATTTAACAATAATGGAAAGACGTTAACACCAACACCCGTTGTTAAGGAAGGAGAACGACCACCTATCATATGCTTCAAATGCGGAGGGGAGGGACATATCAGTCCAAACTGGGATGACCACCTATCATATGCTTCAAATGCGCGATGCAATCCAAAGCATGTTATAATTATGGAAGAGAAGGTCACCTAGCCAGATTTTGTCGTTCACCAAAAACAAGTCCAGCTGGGATGGAGGCACCAAAGGCCGTCCCAAAAAAGTCAAAGCCGGTAGTGCAAGGGAGAGCTTTTTTCGTGACTTCTCAAAAAGCGAGTGACCCGAACGAAGTTAACACGAGTTAGTTAATTATAAATTCTTGCGAAGTCTATACCTTATTAAATATGGGTTCTACCAATTTTTTTATCTCTCTTTCTTGCGCTCAACGTTTAAATTTGACCCCAGAGAAGTTAGACTTTGACTTATTGGTTAAAACTTCGTTAGTAGAAACCTTCGTTACCTCCACTATTTATAAATCTTGTTGATTCAAATCGACACTTTCACGTTACCTGTCGATCTTATCTCTTTGAAAATACTTGTCTTTGATGTGATTTTAAGAATTGATTGGTTAACTACTCATCATGCTTTTCGTAAGGTTGTTAGCTTTCATATTCCTAACCATCCTGTTATGCGAATTCAAGCAACCAAACCACTAAAGTCAATCATTGTCATATCAAGCCATAAGTAAAGAGCTCCAATCCTATCGTTGTTGACTTCCTTGTGTGGAATGCACCGAAGCCAGACTTTCTGTAGGCGATGTCGTGAATGGCGATGGCAAGTTGATAGGTATCAATGTGATGTACTATCCAAGTCTTGGATGAGAGTCACAGTCTTGAATGATATTTCTATTGTTAATAAATTTCCTAACGTATTCTTGAAGACTTCTTAGCCTACCACTAGAGCGTGAAATCGAATTTTGTATTGACCCCAGTACAAAACCCATTTCTAAAACCCTCAAATATTTCTTTACCTAAAACGATCTTATAATGTGCCAAAGACGTTGGCTCGAGCTGTTGAAGATTACGATCGTACTATTCAATATCATTGTGGAAGAGCAAACGTGGTAGCTGACGCGTTGAATAGAAGATCATATGCATTTTCAAGTGCGATGTTATTAACACAAAAACCCATTTCGTATAACTTACAAATGATGAAGATAGAGTTAAAGACTCTAGGGACCCACGTGAAGATAACAAATATACGAGTAGAATCGACTTTAATCGATAAAGTTTAAGCCGCTCAAGCTACACACTCGAATCTGATGAATGTGAAGAAGAAGGTTCAAGAGGGCGTTATTTTAGAAGCAAGAATCGACGAAGAGAGGAAATCTCAACCCTCAATTTAATTGGCCCATTTGAAATACTTGATCGAGTAGGAACTGTGGCCTATAGACTCATTTTAACGCCAAGTATGTCGCGTGTTCATAACATTTTTTTTCACGTATCGATGTTCCGTAAATATGTGGACAACCTGAACCACATTATTGAATTGGAATTAGACGATATAGCAGAAGATTTAACGTATGAGGAGATACGTGTTAAAATCTTGGATAAGAAGGATTATATTCGACACTCAAAGGTTATACCTCAAGAGTTAGAATTTGAAGTGAAGTCAAGGTATCCTCACTTATTCGGAATACCAGGTACGTACGTAAATTTCGAGGGCAAAATTTCATAAGGAGGGGAGATTGTAAGACCCCAAATTTTATGAATAAAGATTTAATTTTCTCGAAATATTTTTTATATTATGGTGTGGATTTGAGATAGTGTTATAGTTGTGGGTGGTATTTATAAATTTTGTAAAGTATGCAAGTTGTTATATAATATTCGATTGGTCGGGGAATATTCATTTTAACAGGGAATATTCGTACGACGGCACAATCATTGGTGGACCCCACAACGGAAGTATTGTCGTAGCTAGAAAATGACAGAATTATCATTTTATAAAAATAACGGCGAAAGTTTTACCGTTAAAACTATTGAACTACTCGGTAGTAAAAGTACAGTAATACACGTGGTTGCATAGTAGCGCACAGTATTGATTATTGATGCTTACGTGAGAAGTCACTCAGTTATACTCAATTATTGCTACAGTAATTGATGCATCATATCTCCCATATTATTGATTCAATTATCGTCACAGTATCATCTGCATAATATGATATATTATTAAATCAATAATTAAGACGACAAAGTTATTCATATTATTATTTACAATATTGACAATGTCTAGAAGTTCTGTCAAGGAGAGGTTTGGTCACCTAATTGCGCGCCAATAAGGAGAAATCCTTATCAGAAAGCCCCCTCTTTCCTGGGAACGACCTGGTTGTTAAATATTGTGAGTTATAATATTAATGATGAATAAGTTCGTGTTAATTAAAGATGAAATTGATAGTTCAATTGTGTTGGGATTATTAGTGTTAGTGGAAATTGACATCTATTCTAATAATAATTGATGTTTGGAAGTTATATTGACCAATCGGGTAATTAATCGGATAAATAAGAAATTAATTGCTATTAATTCACATGATTATAACTATTTGTTCACATGTGTATACTATTGATTCACATTCTTGTACTATTAGGGGAGTTGATGCAAGATTGATAATACTTGCATGACTAAGTTAAAAATGGAGGTATAGATGGAGGTACTATACTGTAATTAGTTTTTTTTTACATGATTGTACTATTGAGTCAAATGAATGAACTATTAATTCACATTATTTTACTATTAGGGGAGGTGGTGCAAGTTTTATAATACTTGCAAGACTAAATTAAAAATGAAGAAAAAGAGGAAGGTATTATACTGTAATATTTTGAGCACCAAAACGTTCAATTATCGAAACTATATTTTCCTATAAATAGAAGCTCATTCTTCCTTCATTTTTCACCAATTCACAAAAGCTATAGAGCAATTATTATAGAAAGAAAGAAGAAGAGAAGTCTGTTACCTCACTATTTCAGTATCTAGTTTTTTTTCTAAGGTAAATGGTATTATTTCTTTCGTATTCATGAAGAGAGCTTCTGTTATTCCATTCTTTATTATTATGTTGGAATAACATGTCTATGCGAAGTACCGCATACATGGTGAAATTCTTATGTTATTTCATTCTTTATTATTCTGTTGGAATAACCTGTATGTGCGGTCTATCGCATGCCTGGTGAATTCTGTTGTTATTCCATTCTTTATTATTACTCATTGGAACATCCATCGTGCATGCGGATTACGCATGACCACGGTTACATTCTTTATTATTCGCATTTTACATCCATGCATGCGGATTAAACATGACCTGGTTTCATTCTTTATTATTCTATTGGAATAACCTGTCTGTGCGAATTACGCACGCCTGGTGAATTCTTCTGTTATTCCATTCTTTATTATTCTGTTAGAAATGATCTGTCTACGTGGATTACCGCATGGCGGGTGAAAATCCATTTGCAGTTTCGTATATTCTATTATACTCGTATGAGATATCATTTCTTTTGTACTCGTCATGAAATATCATTTTATTTGGTATTTTATTTATGAGTTACTATTCATAGATTACTATTCACCTGGTTACTAGTTACTCTAGTATTATTCACTCGGGTATTCGGGGCACTTTTTGTGTCAGAGTTCTATTCATGGGATACTATTCACCCAAATTACTATTCACCCGAATATTATTCACTCGGGTATTTGGAGTACTTTTCATGTCGGGGTACTATTCATGAGGTACTATTCCCGAAGTACTATTCATGGGGTACTATTTACCCAAAAAATATATTTCTTTTCTGTCCAAATTATTTTTGGTACATGAATATTATTCTTGAATTTTACTCCACAAAATAGTATCATGTTGACAATTTGGACGTTATTGATTTCTGGATAAATTAAATTATAAATCTTTACAAATTTATCCTTGAACTTGTTTTATTGAATTCTTATATCATTGTCATCAGCCTCATGTTTATAATATGTTGAAAGTCATCTGTGGCCTGTAGTGCATGGATGGACTTGGTATGATTATAACCAGAGATTATTCGGTATAATCATGAACGTAATGTTACAAATGATGTGGTAAAAGTCCTCATTGGCCGTAGTGCATTAATGGACAGTTGTTGGCATGATCATGACCATTGATGAATACACAAATATCCTTGGCATGTAGTGCATAAAGCTTAGGGATATGATCCCTGGCTAAGATGTGAGACTAGAACTAGGAGGGGAGAGACGGGGAATTCCTTCGCTAGTATGACCTACCTAAGTTTATTTGGTATTTAATTGGTCGGTCAGAGTATAGGGATAATATGTTGCATGTCAATTAACCCTTGTTTTGTGGCAGTCTTTGAAAATGACATCCGAGAATGTTGAGAATAACAATGGAGCACAGGAGACCGTTGAGTCTCCACATATCAATAATCAGGATAACGTGCATACGAAAGGCGACAATCTTCATGCAAACAACAACACTGACCAAATGATGAACGATGGAATGTTCAGAGGCTTTATGTAATTCATGCAACATCAGGCGAGAGCGGCTCCTGTCCAAAATGTAGGTGGAAACACTAGAAACTCTCGGACGGTCACCGCTAAAAAATTCAAGGAGCTGGGACCACCGGAGTTTATTGGAGAGCCAAAACTACTTAAGGTGGAAGCATGGATAAAGCAGATCACCAAGATATTTGATGTCTCGGGATGCTCCGAGGAGCAAAAGGTTCCCTTTGCCACCTTTATGTTGCGAGGAGAGGCAGATTACTAGTGGGAATCGGTAAAGAGTTCTCAACCTGCCGCATTGAAGATGTCTTGGGAGAAGTTCCAAGAACTATTCAACGATAAGTACTTTCCTGAAAGTATTCGTCACATGAAAGAGGTAGAGTTCATCAAGTTGGAGCAGAACAATATGACCGTGTCGCAGTACGAAGCTAAGTTTACCGAGTTGTCCCGGTTTGCGTCTCACTTGGTTGATAATGAGGAGAGAATGACGCGGATGTTTCTAAGAGGTTTGAAACTCGAGATACGTCAATATCTAATTTCTCATAAACTGTGTTTGTATTCAGATGTTGTAAATAGGGCTCAGTTATTGGAGCGCGTTAACCCAACCAAGAGAAAGCAGCCGACAAAATGATAATACTAGTGGTGACAATCATAGAAGCGGTGACAACAAATGTGGAGGGAATCAACATGCCAGAAATGGTAACCACTTCAGTGATAATCATGGCCAAGACAATAAGAATGGACATTTTAAGAAGATGAGATTTAACAATAATGGAAAGACGTTAACACCAACACCCGTTGTTAAGGAAGGAGAACGACCACCTATCATATGCTTCAAATGCAGAGGGGAGGGACATATCAATCCAAACTGCGCGATGAAATCCAAAGCATGTTACAATTGTGGAAGAGAAGGTCACCTAGCTAGATTTTGTCATTCACCGAAGACAAGTCCAGATGGGATGGAGGCACCGAAGGCCGTCCCAAAAAAGTCAAAGCCGGTAGTGCAAGGGAGAGCTTTTTTCGTGACTTCTCAAAAAGCGAGTAACCCGAACGAAGTTAACACGGGTTAGTTAATTATAAATTCTTGTGAAGTCTATACCTTATTAGATACCGGTTCTACCCATTCTTTTATCTCTCTTGCTTACGCTCAACATTTAAATTTGACCCCAGAGAAGTTAGACTTTGACTTATTGGTTGAAACTTCGTTAGTAGAAACCTTCGTTACCTCCACAGTTTATAAATCTTGTTGATTCAAATCGACACTTTCACGTTACCTGTCGATCTTATCTCTTTGAAAATACTTGCCTTTGATGTAATTTTAGGAATCGATTGGTTAACTACTCATCATGCTTTTCGTAAGGTTGTTAGCTTTCATATTCCTAAACATCCTGTTATGCGAATTCAAGCAACCAAACCACTAAATTCAATCATTGTCATATCAAGCCATAAGTAAAGAGCCCCGACCCTTTCATTGTTGACTTCTTTGTGTGGAATGCACCGAAGCCAGACTTTCTGTAGGCGACGTCGTGAATGACGATGGCAAGTTGATAGGTATCAATGTGATGTACTATCCAAGTCTTGGATGAGAGTCACAGTCTTGAATGATATTTCTATTGTTAATAAATTTCCTAACGTATTCTTAAAGACTTCTTAGCCTGCCACTAGAGCGTGAAATCAAATTTTGTATTGACCCCAGTACAAAACCCATTTCTAAAACCCTCAAATATTTCTTTACCTAAAACGATCTTATAATGTGCCAAAGACGTTGGCTCGAGCTATTGAAGATTAAGATCGTGCTATTCAATATCATTGTGGAAGAGCGAACGTGGTAGCTGACGTGTTGAATAGAAGATCGTATGCATTTACGAGTGCGATGTTATTAACATAAAACCCAATTTCGTATAACTTACAAATGATGAAGATATAGTTAAAGACTCTAGGGACCCATGTGAAGATAACAAATATATGAGTAAAATCGACTTTAATCGATAAAGTTAAAGCCGTTAAAGCTATACAGTCGAATCTGATGAATGTGAAGAAGAAGGTTCAAGAGGACATTATTCTTGAAGCAAGAATCGACGAAGAGAGGAAATCTCAACCCTCAATTTAATTGGCCCAATTGAAATACTTGATCGAGTAGGAACTGTGGCCTATAGACTCATTTTATCGCCAAGTATGTCGCGTGTTCATAAGGTTTTTTTTCACGTATCGATGTTACGTAAATATGTGGACGACCCGAACCACATTATTGAATTGGAATTAGATGAGATAGCAGAAGATTTAACGTATGAGGATATACATGTTAAAATCTTAGATAAGAAGGATTATATTCGACACTCAAAGGTTATACCTCAAGAGTTAGAATTTGAAGTGAAGTCAAGGTATCCTCACCTATTCGGCATACCAGGTACGTACGTAAATTTCGATGGCAAAATTTCATAAGGAGGGGAGATTGTAAGACCCCAAATTTTATGAATAAAGATTTAATTTTCTCAAAATATTTTTTATATTATGGCGTGGATTTAAGATAGTGTTATAGTTGTGGGTAGTATTTATAAATTTTTCAAAGTATGCAAGTTGTTATATAATATTCAATTGGTCAGGGAATATTCGTTTTAACATGGAATATTCGTACGACGATACAATCATTGGTGGGCCCCACAATGGAAATATTATCGTAGTTAGAAAATGATAGAATTATCATTTTATAAAAATAACGGCGAAAGTTTTACCGTTAAAACTGTTGAACTACTCGGTAGTAAAAGTACAGTAATACGTGTGGTTTCATAGTAGCGCACGGTATTGATTATTGATGCTTACGTGAGAAGTCACTCAGTTATACTCAATTAATGCTACAGTAATTACTGCATCATATCTCTCATATTATTAATTCAATTATTGTTACAGTATCATCTTCATAATATGATATATTATTAAATTAATAATTAAGACTACAAAGTTATTCATATTATTATTTACAATATTGACAATGTCTAGAAGTTCTGTCAATGAGAGGTTTGGTCACCTAATTGCACGCCAATAAGGAGAAATCCTTATCGAAAAGCCCCCTCTTTCCTGGGAACCACCTGGTTGTTAAATATTGCGAGTTATAATATTAATGATGATTAAGTTCGTGTTGATTAAAGATGAAATTGATAGTTCCATTGTGTTAGGATTATTAGTGTTAGTGGAAATCGACATCTATTCTGATAATAATTGATGTCTGAAGGTTATATTGACCAATCGGGTAATTAATCGGATAAATGAGCAATTAATTGCTATTAATTCACATGATTATAACTATTTGTTAACATGTTCATACTATTGATTCACATTCTTGTACTATTAGGAGAGTTGGTGCAAGATTGATAATACTTGCATGACTAAGTTAAAAATGGAGGTATACATGGAGGTACTATACTGTAATTAGTTTTTTTTCACATGATTATACTATTGAGTCATATGAATGAACTATTAATTCACATTATTTACTATTAGGGGAGGTGGTGCAAGTTTGATAATACTTCCAAGACTAAATTAATAATAAAGAAAAAGAGGAAGGTATTATACTGTAATATTTTGAGACCCAAAACGTGCAATTATCGAAACTATATTTTCCTATAAATAGAAGCTCATTCTTCCTTCATTTTTCACCAATTCACAAAAGCTATAGAGCAATTATTATAGAGAGAAAGAAGAAGAGAAGTCTGTTACCTCACTATTTCAGTATCCAGTTTTTTCTAAGGTAAGGGGTATTATTTCTTTCGTATTCATGAAGAAAGCTTCTGTTATTCCATTCTTTATTATTATGTTGGAATAACCTTTCTATCTGATACCACACACATAGTGAAATTCTTCTCATTATTCCATTCTTTATTATTACATTGGAATAACTTTGTTTGTCTTGATCCTAACGATGCTTAGTGAATTCATTGTTATTCCATTCTTTATTATTACATTGGAACATCCCATGCATGCAGATTACGCATGACCGGTTCCATTCTTTATTATTATGTTGGAACATCCTGTCTGTGCGGATTACGCATGACCTGGTTCTATTCTTTATTATTCTATTAGAATAACCTGTCTGTACGGATTACGCACACCTGGTGAATTCTTCTATTATTCCATTCTTTATTATTCTGTTGGAAATGATCTTTCTACGTGGATTACCGTATGGCAGGTGAAAATTCATTTGCAGTTTCGTATATTCTATTATACTCGTATGAGATATCATTTCTTTTGTACTCGTCATGAAACATCATTTTATTTGGTATTTTATGTACGAGTTACTATTCACGGGTTACTATTCACCCGGTTACTAGTAACTCTAGTATTATTCACTCGGGTATTCGGGGCACTTTTCGTGTCGAAGTACTATTCATGAGTTACTATTCACGAGTTACTATTCACCCAAATTACTATTCACCTGAATATTATTCACTCGGGTATTTGGGGTGCTTTTCATGTCAGGGTACTATTCATGAGGTACTATTCCCAAAGTACGATTCACGGGGTACTATTTACCCAAAAAATATATTTCTTTTCTGTCCAAATTATTTTTGGTACATGAATATTATTCTTGAATTTTTCTCCACAAAACAGTATCATGTTGACAATTTGGACGTTATTGATTTCTGGATAAATTAAATTATAAATATTTACAAATTTATCCTTGAACTTGTTTTATTGAATTCTTATATCATTATCATCATCCTCATATTTATAATATGTTGAAAGTCATTTGTGGCCCGTAGTGCATAGATGGACTTTGTATGATTATGACCAGGGATTATTCGGTATAATCATGACTGTAATGTTACAAATGATGTGGTAAAAGTCCTCATTGGCTGTAGTACATTGATGGACAATTGTTGGCATAATCATGACCATTGATGAACACACAAATATCCTTGGCCCGTAGTGTATGGATAATTTGTGGTCGTGATACTAATGAATATCTTTGTCCGTAGTGCAGGGATGATGTGGTTTATTTATTAAGCTGAGTCTCAGTGATAAAAGTGATGAAAAACCTTTTAAATCATAGAAAATAGTAGATTTTATTCTTTACTTGACTCTTAAATGGATTGCTTGTTCACCGCAGCGATTAAACTTGATGTTTGTTATATTTTATCAGTTTAACACTATTGAAGGCTAACGATAAATTATTCTCGCATTATCTTAGTCATAATATTTCTTCTTTGGGCTAGTTGAGCTCACCCTTTCTTTCACTTTGTTCTCTTGAAATGAGAACGTGGCAGGACTAGTCGAGGAGCGGAGTGACCGGTCCGAGATGATAGAATTAGTAGTCCTCACTATTCTGTTAAATAGTGTGATAATAAATGTAACGAGGACTCCATTGAGTTTGTATATTGTCTAGATGATAATATTCTTATTAAAAAACTCTTAGATTATGTTTTATCGTATTTTACACGACTGTTGTATAATTAAGTTGTATTTGAATTTTGTATCATGTATTTGGCGACCCAAGATGGGTGATGTAAACCTGTTTTAGGAGAGTCACATTTATGACACAGTTGAGCCCGATCGGCACCTTCAGACGCCATGGGTATTGTTTTTCCCATGAGATAACCATGTCCTATTTTAGACACTCAAAATTTCTTTTTCCTATTACTAACTATGCAGGAGGAAAAAAAGCGTCTTTTTCACACTCTAGAGATAACCCTAGAGGACCACAACATCAGTTCCAACCCTAGAGATAACCCCAGGGAATCAAGTTCAAAGCCTGGAGATAACCCCAGGAGGTCAAGCCAACCTCAGAGATAACCCTGAGGACAGTTAGAGTCAAAAGCAGGTCAACCTCAAAGATAACCCTGAGAAAAGACTACTGCTCCAACGGTGCGAAAATAGAGATAACCCCGGGAGGGGAAAAATGGCCATTTTGCCAAATCAACTTCAACTCAAATCAAATACACTCATTTAACCTCAAATTTCTTCAAAATAAGTCCCACAAAAATCATATCTTAACTTCTGAGCGTAAACTACGCAAAATAGCTCAACGGACCGCCTGACGGAAACCCGTAAATGCCATTTCGGTCATAGACCCATCTTTCTAGAGTTAAAAAAGAGCAAATCCTATGTCATTGTGTAGCTCTCGGAATGAGCTTTTCGGAATGGTATGACACGCTTCCATCGGACTCCCAGATTGAAAGTTATGAAGGTTCGAGCGGACAATGCATCATCCGAGTGTACATATACTTGCGGGCGAGACTACAGACACACATGGTAGGGGCTTCACCAGGCAGCCTGAGTAGACACAGACTCCCCCCCCCTCTATAAATAGAGGGCTTGGGGTGGCCATTTTTATGAGAGAAAATGCGAGGATGCCCTGTCCAATTTACTCCGTACACACTTCTATAGTGATCTAAAAGAGAAAAAGTGAGGAAGCCCTATCCATTTTGCTTTGTACACACTTTAAACTGAGTGCTTTCTTTTTCCAAACACCTGTGAGCTTGTGTTTTGCTTTATTTTATTGGTGGAAATCGAGTATTCATTCATTTAAAGCTATCTGAAGTCTTCTTGGCAGCCCACTATAAGACATCTCAGATTTCTTTTATCTTTTCTCTACTTCCATTCACACATACTTATTCACGTTGAGAGTCGTGTTGCGTGTGTATGCCCGGATCGTCGATCTGTGGCTTTTATTGCTTATATATATATATATATATATATATATATATATATATCTCTTTCATCAAACTCTGTTTGATTGAGCCTGAATTTATATCCTGAGCGTTTATATATATAAATTGTGCTCAATCAAATGAGTTTGATGAAGAGAGTTATATATATATATATATATATATATATATATATAAAAGATATATATATATATCTTCATCAAACTCTGTTTGATTGAGCCTGGATTTATATACGTAGCGTTTACTGCTTTTATATATATATATATATATATATATATATATACTTACAGAATTCGATTCGATTGAGCCTAGGTGTGATATCTGGTGCATTTATAGCTTATATATATATATATATATATATATGTGTGTGTGTGTGTGTGTGTGTGTGTGTGTGTGTGACGCCCCCAAAATAGGTATACATCACCTATTCTGAGTCGCCAAATACATGGTACAAATTTCAAATACAACTTAATAATATAACTGTGGTGTAGAATACGACAAGACATAACTGAGAGTTTTAATAAGAATATTGTCATCTAGACAATATCCACACTCAATGGAGACCTCATTACATTTATTGTCACACTATTTAATGGAACAGTGAGGACTACTAATGCTATCATCTGGACCGTCACTCCGTTCCCCGACTAGTAGTCCGAATTACGTTCTCATTTCACAAGAAAACAAAGGATGTAAAGGGTGAGCTCTACTAGCCCAGTAAGAAATATTATGACAAAGATAATACAAAATAATTTATCGTTAGCCCTCAACAGTATTAAACTGATAAAATATAACAAACATTAAGTTTAACTGCAGCGTAATAAGCAATCCATTAGAAGAGTCAAGTAGAGAATAAAATCTACTATCTTCTATGATTTAAAAGGTTTTTCATCACTTTTATCGCTGGGACTCAGCTTAATAAATAATCCACATCATCCCTGCACTATGGCCAAGGATATTCATTAGTATCACAACCACAAATTATCCATGCACTACGGGCCAAGGATATTAGTGTATTCATCAAAGGTCATGATCATGCGAACTGTGACGCCCCCAAAATAGGTCCAATCCACCCAACCTATTCTGAGTCACCGAATACATGGTACAGAAACAACTACAACTTCATTAATACAATTGTCGTGCAAAATACGACAACACATAAACTGTGAGTTTAAATACAAATATTGTCTTCTAGACAATATCCACACTCAAATAAGTCTTCATTATAATTATTGATACACTATTTTACAAAATAGTGAGGACTACTAAAACAACTGTCTTGAACCATTACTCCACACCCCGACTAGTTCCCGCTATATTCTCATCTCCTGAGAAGAAAAATGGAACAAAAAGGAAAAGGGTGAGCTCAACTAGCCCAGTAAAGAATATATTATGACTAAGATAATGTACAACAAATTATCCTTAGTGTTCAACAGGGAAAAATCTGATAGAATACAATAGACAACAAGTTTTAGATCAACAACTGCAGCGGAAACAACAATTCATTAGAAGAGTTAAGTAGAGAATGAAATCTACTATTATCTATGAATTTAAAAGTCCATCATCGATATTTTATCCTCAACATCAATCAATATACATCTTGAATCAAATAGTCATCTTTTGCACTACAGCCAAAGATATTCATCAGTTGGTCAAGTTCATCTCAACACCTGTTCATCTTTGCACTACGAGCCAAAGATATTCATCAGTTGGCCATGTTCATCTAAACACCTGTTCATCTTTGCACTATGGGCCAAAGATATTCATCAAGAAATCATTCATCTTTGCACTACAGACCAAAGATATTCAGTAATATCATCATTTAGGACTGTGGATGATGAAAAATATTTTAAAGAAAATGAATCCAGTGAAACAAAAGAACAAGTATTAAGGATTCAGACTTTAAATAACCCAAGTTCGAAAATACTTCATAAATAACCAGAGTGGAGTAAAATTCAAGAATGAAGACCAAAACTTAGATCCAATCAAAGATAGGAACTATAATAGACAATCTTGGACATAGAAAAGAAAATTTAATTTTTCTGTGAATAGTGTCGTATTCGTGAATAGTGCCGTATACGTGAATAGTGTCGTATACGTGAATAGTAACTCTGACACCAAAAGATAGAAATTTCACAAAAATATCATCATGCTTCGTGAATAGTACTCGTGAATAGTAACTCATCAATAGTAACTCGTGAATAGTAACTCGTGAATAGTAACTCATGAATAGTAACTCATGAATAGTAACTCGTGAATAGTAACTCATGAATAGTAACTCCGACATGAAAAGTTTCAAATTTGATAAAAATTCCAACCAATATTTCGGCATAATGATATTGAAGAAATAATATCATTTTTGAAGAAAATAACACCCCTTACCTCAGAAAGAATAGTACTTCTGACTGGAATACTGGATATAGTGCTGAAAGAACTTGCACCGTATAGCAATACTCAAAGTACTAAAATACTCACAAAAATACGCTCAATATATCAAGAGAGAGAAATCTTTAGTTTCTGGTGTGATTTTCAATTCTATCCTAAGCACCCTATTTATAGGAAATGCTTAGAACACCAAAGCAGAAAATTTAATATAATAATATTAATAATAATAATATATATATATATATATATTATAAATTCTTACTCACACCCTCATTGATCCAAACATATCAGCCACACATGTGCCAAACTTGCCAAAAACGTTTTTGTGATTTAAAATATTTTAAACTTACAAAAATTAATTATTCCAGAACTTTGGAACTTCAATAATTCATAATAAATAGCCCGTTTATCAGAAAATTCGAATCTTGCAACCTTTTATAGGAAATTCAATTCTCTACAACTTTTCAGAAGAAAGTTTTTCCAAATTCCAAAATTAAATTGACCGAAATCCATAAACGGGTGATTTTACAAGCTATAATCAAATTTCAGTCAAGAAATGGGGTCCACCAACACACAAAACATGTGTAAATCATTTAATGCAACAAAAATACTCTTCCTCCTCATATACTCATATATCCCACATTCATTGTAAAAATATCATCATTATTCTATTATAATAATATAATAAAATATTATTTTATCAGAAAAGATAAAATATCAATTTTTAACAATTGTCACTTTAAAAAAAAATTCCATCCATATCCGCATAAAATCAATATTTTTTTTATCATATAAATCAATAATTAATTATTCACAAATAATATTACAGAATCACAGTACTGGCAACCAGGCTGTTCCCAGGAAAGAGGGGGCTTTCCAATAAGAATTTCTCCTTATTGACGCGCAATTAGGTGACCAAACCTCTCCTTAGACAGAACTTTCTAGACATTGCCTATAATGTTTTCTAATAATATTATTCAGATAATATGAATTATTTCTTCGATAATGAAAAATACTGTGCAGTGACAATTATTAAAACAACAATAATATAAAATATCAACGCAGCAATTATTGAATCAAAAATAAAATATTGAACAGTAATTACTATAACAATTATTGAGTAGTGCCTTCTTACGTAAGAATTAAAAATTGGTGCAATACCGTGCTATTCTTTGTGCAACAATGCGACATCGTGTTTTTTAACCAATCGGGTATTCCAACAATATTAATTGTAATAATCAAGGCCAAGTTATTTATAAACAACATATACTTGTCGTTTTCTTCATCCAATCGCTTTCCGTTATGGGACCACACAAGGCTGCGCTGTCGTACGAATATTCCCCGACAGCAAGAATATTCCACGACCAAACAAATATTCTCCGACAATAATGAGTATTTTATAACCACTTTCTTATTTGAAATATTTGCGCATTTTACCCCTAACTAACCACATTAATAAAATCAACCCTTACTATTTCAAAATGATAAATAGAGGAAATTAAATTTTATTTATTAATAATTTGGGGTCTTACAACCTCCCCTCCTTATGAAATTTCATCCTCGAAATTGACGTACGTACCTGGTGTTTCGAAAAGGTGAGAATACCTCGCTTTCATTTCCGTTTCCAACTCCCAGGTCATTTCCTCAATAGCATGGTTCCTCCACAAAACTTTTACTTGTGGTATGACCTTTGTGCGTAGGACATGCTCTTTCCTATCCAAGATCTTGATAGGTACCTCCTCATATGTTAAATCTTTTGCTATCTCGTCTGGTTCTAACTCAATAATGTGGTTCGGGTCGTCCACATATTTACGTAACATCGATACGTGAAAAACGTTATGAACACGCGTCATACTTAGAGGTAAAATGAGTCTATAGGCCACAGTTCCTTTTCGATCGAGGATTTCAAATGGACTAATAAATTGAAGGTTTGAGCTTTCCTCACATCGCCGATTCTCGCTTTTGGAATAATGACTTCTTGCATCTTCTTCTTCATATTTATCAACTCCAAGTCTGTAGCTTGAGCAACTTTAAATTTATCGATTAAAGTCGATTCTAATCCTATATTCGTTATCTTCACGCAGGTTCTTGGAATCTTTAACTCTATCTCCATCTTCTGTAAGTCATACGAAATAGGTCTTTGTGTTAACAATATCACACTCATAAACACATACGATCTTTTACTCAACGCGTCAGCTACCACGTCCATTTTTTTTTCCAGGATGGTATTGAATGGTATGGTCGTAATCTTTCAACAGCTCGAGCCAACGTCGTTGCCGCATGTTGAGTTCTTGGAAGCTCTTCTCACATTCCTCGCTCCATTCGAATTTTGTATCTTTTCGAGTCAGCTAAGTTAATAGAGTATCGATTCGATAAAATCCTTCCACGAATCTCTGATAGTAACCAGCTAAGCCTAGAAAGCTACTTATTTCGATTACTGACTTAGGTTGCTCTCAATTGTGACTTATATCCCAATCTTGGATAGCACGTCACAATGGTACCTATCAGTTTGCTATCACATAAATATGGCGTCCCCTACGGAGAGTTTGGCTTCGGTGCATTCCACAAAGGAAGTCACCAGATAAAGGCTCGGGTACAAACTTCTACAGTTGAATTTATAACTCCTGAAGTTCAATAGGAGCCATGAGATTTTAGAAATGGGTTTTGTACCGGGTTTAAAGTCGATACAAAATTCAATATCACACTTTAGGAGTAAGCCAAAAAATTCTTCAGGAAATTTACTAACAATAGAAATATTATTCAAATCTGATGTATTTTTGTTCAAGTCTATAACATGGGCTAAGAAAACTTGACATCCGTTTTTCAATAAACGAATGACTTTATGGCTTGATATGAAAGTGTTTGACTTCAATGGTTTGGTTGCTTGAATTCAAATAATAGGTTGCTTAGGAATATGAAAACTAACAATCTTACGAAAGCAATCAATTTTGGCATGATGAGTAGTTAATCAATCAATCCCCAAAATCACATCAAAAGCAAGTATCTTTAAAGAAATAAGGTCAACAGGTAATGTGATGGTGCCAACTTGGATCAGACAAGATTTATAAATAGTGGATGTAATGAAAGTTTCTCATAATGGAGTTTCAACAGATAAGTCAAAGTCTAATTTTCTCCGGAGTCAAGTTTAAACGTTGAGTATAAGCAGGAGAGATAAATGAATGGGTAGAACCGGTATCTAATAAAGTATAAACTTCATACGAATTTATAATTAACTAACCCGTGCTAACTTCGTTTGGGTTCTTCGCATTCTGACCAGTCACGACAAACGCTCTTCTAGGAACCGTTGACTTTGACTTTTCTGGGACAGGCTTTTGAGTCACCATCCCCACTGGACTAGATTTCGCTACCGTACAATCTTGAGCGATATGACCTTCTTTTCCATAATTATAACATACCTTGGAAGGTTGTGAACAGTTTGGACTTATGTGTCCCTCTTCTCCGTATCTCTAGTAGCATCTAACCGGCGCCTTTTCTCCTCCTCTAAAATTCGTTCTTTGGTGTTGGTGCCGACGTCTTCCCGTCATTGTTGAATCTTCTCTTTTTGAAATTTCCACTTGAATTATTTCTTCTATTATGTTGGCCATGATTACCACTGAAGTGGATACCATTTTTGGCATAAAAATCTCTACGATGGTTATCATTGTTTCGATGACCGTCGCCACCAGTACGATTATCATCGAGTTGTTGGTCATTATTCTTCAGTTGAGCCGATTCATTATCGCGCTCCAATAACTAAGCCCTATTCACAACATCTGAATATAAACAAAGTTGGTGAGAAATGAGGTATTGACGTATTTTGGGTTTCAAACCTCGCAGAAACATTCGCGTCATTCTCTCCTCATTATCAACCAAATGGGATGCAAATCGGGACAACTCGGCAAACATAGCTTCGTATTGCGACACGTTCATATTGTTTTGCTCCAGTCTTGATGAACTCTACCTCCTTCATGTGACGAATACTTTTGGAAAAGTACTTGTCGTTGAACAATTCTTAGAACTTCTCCCAAGACATCTTCAGTGCGGTAGGCTGAGTACGCTTTACGGATTTCCACCAATAATCTGCCTCTCCTCGTAACAAGAAAGTGGCAAAAGGAACCTTTTGCTTCTCTGAGCATCCCAAGACATCAAATATCTTAGTAATCTGCTTTATCCATGTCTCTACCGTAAGTGGTTCTGGCTTTCCCAAAAACTCCGTCGGTCCTAACTCCTTGAACTGCTTAGCGGTGACCATCCGTGAGTTGCCAGTGTTTTCACCTGCATTTTGAACAGTAGTCTCTCTCGTTTGGTTTCGCATGAATTCTAGAAAGTTCCTAAACATACCATCGTTCGTCATCTACTCAGTGGTGTTGTTCACAGGAGGAACATTGCCAGCCTGTTGTACGTTCTCCTCGTTGGTGAGCAAAAATGTCTCCACGGTCTCATTTACTCCACTATTAACATTCTCAGTCGACATTCTTAAATACTGTCATAAAACAAGGGTTAATTAAACAAATTAACAAATCACATAATACCCCTATATTATGACCGACCAACAAATAAGCTTAGGTAGGACACACTAGCAAAGGATTTACTCGTCTCTCCCCTCCTAGTTCTATTCCCCAATCTCCGCCAGAGATCATATCCCTAAGATCTGATACCAACTGTGACGCCCCCAAAATAGGTCCAATCCACCCAACCTATTCTGAGTCGCCAAATACATGGTACAGAAATAACTACAACTTCATTAATACAATTATCGTGCAAAATACGACAACACATAAACTGTGAGTTTAAATACAAATATTATCTTCTAGACAATATCCACACTCAAATAAGTCCTCATTATAATTATTGATACACTATTTTACAAAATAGTGAGGACTACTAAAACAACTGTCTTGAACCATTACTCCACACCCCGACTAGTTCCCGCTATATTCTCGTCTCCTAAGAAGAAAAATGGAACAAAAGGAAAAGGGTGAGCTCAACTAGCCCAAGAAAAAGAATATTATGACTAAGATAATGTACAACAAATTATCCTTAGTCTTCAACAGGGAAAATTTGATAGAATACAATAGACAACAAGTTTTAGATCAACAAACTGCAGCGGAAACAACAATTCATTAGAAGAGTTAAGTAGAGAATGAAATCTACTATTATCTATGAATTTAAAAGTCCATCATCGATATTTTATCCCTGTAACATCAATCAATATACATCTTGAATCAAATAGTCATCTTTGCACTACAGGCCAAAGATATTCATCAGTTGGTCATATTCATCTCAACACCTGTTCATCTTTGCACTACGGGCCAAAGATATTCATCAGCTGGTCATGTTCATCTAAACACCTGTTCATCTTTGCACTACGGGCCAAAGATATTCATAAAGAAATCATTCATCTTTGCACTAAAGGCCAAAGATATTCAGTAATATCATCATTTAGGACTGAGGATGATGAAAAATATTTTAAAGATAACGAATCCAGTGAAACAAAAGAACAAGTATTAAGGATTCATACTTTAAATAACCCAAGTTCGAAAATATTTCATAATTAACTAGAGTGGAGTCAAATTCAAGAATGAAGACCAAAATATAGATCCAATCAATGATAGGAACTATAACAGACAATCTTGGACATAGAAAAGAAAATTTAATTTTTCTGTGAATAGTGTCGTATTCGTGAATAGTGTCGTATACGTGAATAGTACCGTATACGTGAATAGTAACTCCGACACCAAAAGATAGAAATTTCACAAAAACATCATCAAGCTTCATGAATAGTACTCATGAATAGTAACTCATGAATAGTAACTTGTTAATAGTAACTCATGAATAGTAACTCGTGAATAGTAACTCCGACATGAAAAGTTTTAAATTTGACAAAAATTCCAACCAATATTTCGGCATAATGATATTGAAGAAATAATATCATTTTTGAAGAAAATAACACCCCTTACCTCAGAAAGAATAGTACTTCTGACTGGAATACTGGATATAGTACTGAAAGAACTTGCACCGTATAGCAATACTCAAAGTACTAAAATACTCACAAAAATACGCTCAATATATCGAGAGAGAAAGAGAGAGAAATCTTTAGTTTCGTGTGATTTTCAATTCAACCTAAGTACCTATTTATAGAAATTTCTTAGAACACCAAAGCGTAAAATTTAATATAATAATAATAATATATATTATAAATTTGTAAGACCCTCAAATTTTATAAATAAAGATGAATTTTTCTATAAATATTATTTTTGAATATTATGGAATAAATTTGATATAATGTTATAGTTGTGGGTAATATTTATAAATTTTGCAAAAATATTCAAGTTGTTATAAAATATTCGCTTTGGCCTGGGGAATATTCTTTTTGTTAGGGAATATTCGCATAATGGCTCAATCATCAGTGGACCCCATAATGTAATTATTGTCAAATCGAGAAAACGACAAAAAATATTTTATAAAAATAACGGACGAGGTGTTACCGTTAAAACCGCTTGAACTACCCTTATGGTAAAAGTACAAAGAATACGCCGTGAGTCGCATAAGAAGACACTCAGATTGATTATCGATGCTTACGTGAGAAGTCACTCACCATGCTCAATTATTGCTACAAGAATTGCGTGATCATATCTCTTATATTATTGATTCAATTATTGTCACAAGATCATCCTCAGATAATATGTTATAGTATTAAATCAATAATTGAGACGACAAGTTATAAATGATTAATAATTGTTGAAAGATTAAATATGTGTTGATGAAAAAAAAATGATTTGTGGTAAGTTTGATTATTTTATGGGGGCTCATATGTCATCATCTAAGAGTCTCTTCACAATAGTATTTACCTTCACAATAGTAATTACCTTCATCAATAGTAATTACCTTGTGAATAGTAATTACCTTCGTAATAGTAATTACCTTGAGAATAGTATTTACCTTCACAATAGTAATTACCTTCACAATAGTAATTACCCTTGTGAATAGTATTTACCTTCACCAATAGTATTTACCTCGTCGCTAGTAATTACCTTTACCAGACCAAACCATTTGTCGCTTCACATTACAAGCGCCGAACCACTTGTCGCTTCACATTACAAAGGCCAAACCAAATACTGTCAAGCCACTTGCTTTTCACACTAAGAAAAAGCTAAGCTAGAAATCTTCTATAAATAGAGGCCTAGGGCTTCATTATTTTCACTTAATTCATTCAAGCTATAGAGAGAGAAAGTATAGAGAGAATAAGAGAGAAAGAAGAAGAGTATTTTGTTACTACACCGCAGCAAAGATTCAATCTCCTACCAAATGTAAGGGGTGTTATTCTTCTTATTCATGAAGAGAACTGTTGTTATTCCATCGCTTATTATTCTCGCTTGAATAACTCAGTATAAGTGGTTTACCCTATACTTGGTGACATTCTTCTATTATTCTTGGAACATCCTGCGTCGTGTTTTACACCTGACCTCGGTTCCGCTTTTTTATTATTATTCTCGCTGAACATCCTCGTCGTGTGTTTTACACCGACCGGGTTCCGCTTTTATTATTATTCTGCTGAACATCCTCGTGCTCATGTGTTTTTACACCGACCGGTTCCGCTTTTTTATTATTCTCGCTGGAATATCCTATCTCGTGTTTTTACACCCGATCCGGTTCCATCTTTATTATTCTCGTTGGAACATCCCGCTTGCGGTGAATTTCACCGACCGTTCCGTTATTTATTATTCTGCTGAATAACTCGTCTGCGCGGGTCTATCGCATGCACGGTGATTTCTTTTGTTATTCCATTCTTTATTATACCCAAATAAGTTAAAACTTTGACTTCTATACTCCATGAAATTAGTAGAATATCCTCGATATTTGCGCTTTCATCCAAAGATCTTTTCATGGAAATATTCTTCCGATCATTCTTGAATTTTACTCTACAAAACAAGATTGTGTTGATAATTTGGACGTTATAATTCTGATAAAATAATTTTGAACTTGTTTTATTGAATTCTTATATCATTGTCATCATCCTCATGTTTATATTTTTTTTTGAAAGTCATCTCGTGGCTTCAGAGTGTGCATAGATGGACTTGGTATGATTATGACCAGAGACTATTCTTGTGTAATCATGACCGTAATGTTACAAATGATGTGATAAAAATCCTCAAAGCAGTCAGTAGTGCATCGATGGACAGCTTGTTGGCATGATCATGACTATTAATGAATACACAAATATTCTCGCCCGTAGTGTATGAATAATTGTGGTCGTGATACTAAAGAATATCCTCGTCAGAAAAGGTAAGTGATTCGATGATGTGAAATATTTATTAAAGTCGAGTCTCAAATTTATAAACAAAGGATGAAAACCTTTTAAAACCTAAAAGATAGTAGACTTTATTTTCTACTTGACTTTTTAATGGATCATATTCCATTCCAGCAGCTTAAACCGGTTGTCTATTGTATTTTATCGCTTAACATTATCAAGACTATTGATAATTTATTCTCGCATTATCTTAGTCATAATATTTCTTTCATCGGCTAGTTGAGCTCACCCTTTCTTTCACCGTTTCTTCGTGAAATGATAATATAGCCGGGACGAAGTCTGGGAAACGAGTGATGGTCCTCAAGATAAGATTAGTAGTCCTCACTATTCGTAAAATAGTGTGATAATAATCAGAATGAGGACTTTTTGTTTGAGTTTGTATAATATCTAGTAGATTTATATTTGTATTTAAACTCACGCTTTATGTCGATTGTACACACCTACGCTTATGTTAATAAGTTGTATTTAAATTCATACATGTAAGTGTCGCACCCAAGATGGGTGATGTATACCTAATTTTGGGGGCGCCACAACTTGGTATCGTAGCTTAGGATATGATCCCCGCTAAGATGTGAGAATAGTACTAGGAGGGGAGAGACGGGAATACCTTCGCTAGTATGACCTACCTAAGTTTATGTGATATTTTATTGGTTGGTCGTAAGATAGGGATAATTTGTTACACGTCAATTAACCTTTTGTTTTGTGGCAAGATTCAAAAAATGACATCCGAGAATGTTGAGAATAGCAATGGAGCGCAGCGATTGTTGATTCACCACATATCAATAATCGTGATAATGTGCATCGTGAAGGCGATAATCCTCATGCAAACAACAACACCGACCAAATGACGAATGATCAAATGTTCGTGAGGCTTTATGCAATTTATGCAACAAAGAAAGTAGAGCGACTTCGCCCAAAACGTAGGTGGAAACACGGAAAACTCTCAAGCACCACCGCTAAACAATTTAAGGAGCCGACCACCGAGTTTAAGGAGAGCCAAAACCACTTCTCAAGTGAAGCATGGATAAAGCAGATTACCAAGATATTTGATGTCTTGGATGCTCCGAGAGCAAAGGTTCCTTTGCACGCCTTTTATGTTGCGCGAGAGGCGGATTACCGTGGAATCGGTAGAAACGTACTCAACCAAATTGCATCAAGATATCTTGGGAGAAGTTCCAGAGTCGTTCAACGACAAATACTTTCCCGAAAGTATTCGCCACACGAAGGAGGTGGAGTTTATCAAGTTGAACAAAAAACAATACGACCGTGTCGCAATACGAGGCAAAATTTGCGAGTTATCACTAAGCCATATTCCCACTGGTGGATAATGAAGAGAGAATGGCGCGAATGTTTTTAAGAGGTTTGAAGTCGAGATACGCCAACATCTTATTTCTCATAAACCGTGTTTGTATTCGGATGTTGTAAATAGGGCTCAGCTTAGTGGAGCGCGATAATGAGTCAACGCAACTAAAAGAGAGCAAATTTAAAAAATTATAATACCAAATGAGAATAGTCATCGAGGCGGTGACAACAAGCGTGAGGGAATCAACAAAGCCGATATGGTAAACCACTTCATGGTAATCGTACAAAACAATAAGAATGGACATTTCAAGAAAAGGAGATTCAACAATGATGGAAAGACGCCAAAGACCAAAGACCCATTGTTGTTAAGGAAGGAGAAAGACCACCTATCATATGCTTCAAAATGCGAGGAGAGGGACACATCACCAAACTGCGCCATGCCATCCAAAGCATGTTATAATTGTGGAAGAGAAGGTCACTTAGCTCGATTTTGTCGCCATCAAGACAAATTCAACTAGGATGGAGGCACCAAAGGCCATCCCGTAAAATTCAAAACCTAGAAAGTGCAAGGGAGAGCATTTGTTGTGACCTCCCAAAGAGCAAGGAATCCGAATGAGGTCATCACGGGTAAGCTTATCATAAACTCTAATGAAGTCTATACTTTATTTGATACCGGTTCTACCCATTCTTTTATTTCTCCTACTTGCGCCATCGATTAAATTTGACTCGAGAAATTAGACTTTGACTTATCTCGTGGAAACTCCGCGGGAGAAACCTTCATTACATCCACTGCTTATAAGTCTTGTTTGGTTCAAATCGGTACCCTCACATTACCTCGTCGATCTTATTTCATTAAAATACTTGCATTTGACGTGATTCTAGGGGATTGATTGGTTAACTACTTATCATGCAAAATTGATTGTTTTCGTAAGGTTGTTAGCTTTCATATTCCTAATCAACCTATTATGCTAATTCAAACGACCAAACCATTAAAATCAATCACTACTATCTCAAGCCATAAAGCTATTCGCTTATTGAAAAACTATGTCAAGCTTTCTTAGCTCATGTCACGATTTAAATAAAAATACGCCGCTTTTAAACGATATTCCTATTGTTAATAAATTTCCGACGATTCTCAAGAACTTCCCCGCCTACCCCGTAGAGCGTGAAATTGAATTTTGTATCGACCTTGAACCCTAAGACAAAACCTATTTCCAAAGCCCCATATCGAATGGCTCTATTGAACTTCGTGAGTTAAAGACCCAACCGCAGGAGGAATTGTTAGACATCGGCTTTATTCGTCCCTAGTACTTCTCCTCGGGGTGCTCCTGCTCTATTCGTGAAGAAGAAAGATGGGAGTATGCGATTTTGTATTGATTATCTGGAGTCAATCACGCCACCATCAAAAATAGGTATCCATTGCCACGTATTGATGACCTGTTTGACCAACAACAGCAAGGAGCCAAATTCTTTTCAAAGATCGATCTTCGTCTCCGGATATCACCAATTGAAGATTAGAACCACCGACATTCCAAAGACGGCTTTCGTAACTCCTGCAGACGGCATTATGAATTCCTAGTCATGTCCTTTGATCGACTAATGCTCCGCCGCCGCTTTCATGGATATGATGAACCGAGTATTCAAGGAATATTTAGATCACTTTGTGGTCGCCTTTATTGATGACATCCTTATTTATTCCAAAAGCCGTGAAGATCATGAGCAACACTTGAGGTCGACACTCCAAAAGCTTCGTGAATATAAGCTTTATGCCAAGTTGAAGAAATGCGAGTTCGTCAAGAAGTAGCATTCCTTGGGCACGTGGTATCAAGTCATGGAATATCCGCTGACCCAAAGAAAGATCAAGCTATTCAAAGTCGGGAACAACCTAAATCAAAGGACCAAGCACGTAGCTTTCTTGCTTAATGGTTATTATCGAGATTCGTGGAAGGATTTTCTCGAATCGCTATTCCATCGACTCACCGACTCGGAAAGATACAAAGTTCGCTTGAGCGAAGAATGTGAGAAGAGTTTTCAAGAACTCAAGAGGAGACTTATTTCAAAGACCGCTCGACAATACCATCCGCCTTTTGAGGGATTTGTCATCTACAAGGATGCTTCTAAAAAGGGTTGGGATGTGTTCTCATGCAACATGGAAAAGTAATAGCCTTATGCCTCATGACAACTCAAAGAATATGAGAGGAATTATCCTACCATGATCTAGAGTTGGCAAACCGTTGTCTTTGCACTTAAAATTTGGAGGCATTACTTGTATGGGGAGAAAGTGGAGATCTTTACGATCATAAAAGCCTCAAATATTTCTTCACTCAAAGGAACTCAACATGCGACAACGACGCTGGCTTGAACTCGCTGAAAGATTATGATCATACCATCCAATACCATCCTCGAAAAGCGAACGTGGTAGCCGACGACGATTGAGTAGAAAATCATATGCAAGCACGAAAAGCGATATTGTCAACGCAAAGGCCCATTTTGTGTGACTTGCAAAGGATGGAGATAGAATTAAAGACCTGTGACGCGCATGTGATGATAGCGAGTATACGAGTAGAACCGACTTTAATTGATAAAGTTAAAGTCGCTTGCTACGCACACGAGCCGATGCGTGATGAGAAGAAGAAAGTGCAAGAAGGTGCTACGCCGGAAGCAAGAATCGATGAAGAAGGAATACTTCGAGTCAACTCCACTTTGTGTTCCTAACGACCCCGATTTAAAGTATAATATCATGATGGAGGCACACAACACACCATTTGCAATCCATCTCGGAGTACCAAAATGTATCATGATATTCGCTATACATTTTGGTGGAGCAATATGAAGAGAGAGATAGCGCTGCTTATCTCAAGGTGTCTAACTTGTCAACGAAAGTAAAGCGAGCATCAAGTACCAAAAGGTCCATCAGCAACCACTTGAAATTCCGTAATGGAAGTGGGAGCACATTACCATGGATTTCAAGCACGGCCTTCCTAAGGTTTCTCAAGGCATCGATGCGATTTGGGTCATTGTTGATAGGTCGACCAAGTCCGCTTCATTTCTTACCGACACGAGAAACTTATACACTTGAACGCCTTGCTCAGATGTACATAAACGAGATTGTAAGATCGCATGGTATGCCAGAGATCCATAGTTTCGATCGAGACCCAAGATTCACTTCACGATTTTGGGTTAGTTTGCAAAAAGCTATGGGCACAGATTTCACGATTTAGCTCGGCATATCATCCTCGACGATTTTACGGACAATCGGAGAGGACTATTCAAACTCTTGAAGATCTATTAAGACTCGGTCCTTGATTTCAAGGAGTTGGGACAAGTTCTTACCATCGGTGGAGTTTTCCTACAACAACAGCTTATCAAGCAAGTATATCGCATGGCTCCATTCAAGCGCAGATGGAAGAAAGTGTCGCTTCAAAGATGCCGGGATGAGGTGGGTGAAGCAACGTTGTTGGGACCGAGTTGGTACGTATGACTACGGAAAAGATTCAAACGATCCGACAACGATAAAAACCTCACAAAATCGATAAAAGAGTTATGCCGATCTTCATCGAAAGGACGGGAATTCGATATAGAGAGATCATGTGTTGTTAAGAGTCGCTCCATGGAAAGGAGTTACAAGATTTGGAAAGAGAGGAAAACTTAACCCTCGATTCATCTGGCCCATTTTAATCCTCGATCGAGTAGGAATCGTGGCCTATAGACTCGCTTTTACCGCCAAATATGTCTCGTGTTCATAACGCTTTTCACATATCTATGTTACGTAAATATGTGAAAGACCCGAACCATATTATCGAAGTTAGAACCGATTTAAATAGCGGAAGATTTGACGATATAAGAGGTTCCCTGCTCAAATTTTGATAAGAAGGAACATATTCTACGCCCAAGGTTATACCTCAAGTCAAAGTTTTGTGGAGGAACCACGATGTTGAGGAAATGACTTGGGAGTTAGAATCAAATGAAATCAAGGTATCCTTACCTCTTCGACATACCAGTGTATCGCACTTAATTTCGAGGGCTTAAATTTCATAAGAAGGGGAGGTTGTAAGACCCCGCTTTTATAAATAAAGATGAATTTTTCTATAAATATTATTTTTGAATATTATGGAATAAATTTGATATAATGTTATAGTTGTGGGTAATATTTATAAATTTTGCAAAGTATGCAAGTTGTTATAAAATATTCGTTTGGTCTGGGAATATTCTTTTGTTAGGGAATATTCGTATAATGGCTCAATCATCGGTGGACCCCACAATGTAATTATTTGCCTGATTGAGAAAACGACAAAAATATTTTATAAAAATAATAACTACGAGGTGTTACCGTTAAAACCGCTGAACTACCCTATGGTAAAAGTACAAGAATAATACGCCAGTAGTTGCATAGAAGCACACTCATTGATTATCGATGCTTACGTGAGAAGTCACTCACCTATGCTCAATTATTGCTACAAGAATTGTCGCCGTCATATCTCTTATATTATTGATTCAATTATTGTCACAAAGATCATCCGTATAATATGTTATAGTATTAAATCAATAATTGAGACGACAAGTTATAAATGATTAATAATTGTTGAAAGATTAAATATGTGTTGATGAAAAAAAAATGATTTGTGGTAAGTTTGATTATTTTATGGGGGCTCATATGTCATCATCTAAGAGTCTCTTCAATCAATAGTATTTACCTTCAAATAATAGTAATTACCTTCATCAATAGTAATTACCCTTGTGAATAGTAATTACCTTCGTGAATAGTAATTACCTTCTCAATAATAACAGTAATTACCTTCAATAATAGTAATTACCTTCACGAATAGTATTTACCTTCGCCAATAATTACCTTACCTTACCCTCAATAGTATTTACCTTCAAATAGTATTTACCTTCGCTAATAGTAATTACCACCTTTACCGCACGTCAACCACTTTACGCTTCACATTACAAAAGGCCGAACCACTTGTCGCTTCACATTACAAAGGCCAAACCAAATACAAGCCACTTGCTTTTCACACTAAAGAAAAGCTAAGCTAGAAATCTTCTATAAATAGAGGCCTAGGGCTTCATTATTTTCACTTAATTCATTCAAGCTATAGAGAGAGAAAGTATAGAGAGAATAAGAGAGAAAGAAGAAGAGTATTTTGTTACTACACCGCCAGCAAAGATTCAATCTCCTACCAAATGTAAGGGTGTTATTCTTTCTTATTCATGAAGAGAACTGTTGTTATTCCATTGCTTATTATTCTCGCTTGGAATAACTCAGATAAGTGGTTTACCCTATACTTGGTGACATTCTTCTATTATTCTCGCTGAACATCCTGCTCTGTGTTTTTACACCGGACCGGTTCCGCTTTTTTATTATTATTCGCTGAACATCCTGTCATGCAGTTTTTACACCGACCGGTTCCGCTTTTTATTATTCTCGCTGAACATCCTGCTCAGGTGTTTTACACCGACCGGTTCCGCTTTTATTATTCTCGCTTGAATATCCTATCTGTGTGTTTTACACCGGATCCGGTTCCATCTTTATTATTCTCGTTGAACATCCTGCTTGGTGTGAATTTCACCGACCGTTGTTCCGTTATTTATTATTCTCGCTGAATAACCCGTCTGCAAGGCGGTCTATCGCATGCATGGTGATTTCTTTTGTTATTCCATTCTTTATTATACCCAAATGGTTAAAACTTTGACTTCTATACTCCATGAAATTAGTAGAATATCCTCGATATTTGCGCTTTCATCCAAAGATCTTTTCATGGAAATATTCTTCCGATCATTCTTGAATTTTACTCTACAAAACAAAGATCATGTTGATAATTGACGTTAATAATTCCCGGATAAAATAATTCTTGAACTTGTTTTATTGAATTCTTATATCATTGTCATCATCCTCATGTTTATATTTTTTTTTGAAAGTCATCTGTAGGGCCCAGTAGTGCATAGATGGACTTGGTATGATTATGACCGTAGACTATTCTTGTAATCATGACCGTAATGTTACAAATGATGTGATAAAAATCCTCAAAGGGTCGTAGTGCATCGATGGACGCTTGTTGGCATGATCATGACTATTAATGAATACACAAATATTCTCGCCCGTAGTGCATGAATAATTGTGGTCGTGATACTAAAGAATATCCTCGGCCAGAAAGTGTGGGTGATTCGATGATGTGAAATATTTATTAAAGTCGAGTCTCAAATTTATAAACAAAGATGAAAAACCTTTAAAACCTAAAAGATAGTAGACTTTATTTTCTACTTGACTTTTTAATGGATCAGATATTCACCGCAGCTTAAACCGGTTGTTCATTATTGTATTTTATCGCTTAACATTATCAAGACTATTGATAATTTATTCTCGCATTATCTTAGTCATAATATTTCTATCGGGCTAGTTGAGCTCACCCTTTCTTTCACCGTTTCTCTTCGTGAAATGATAATATAGCCGGGACGAGCCTGGGAAACGAGTGATGGTCCTCAAGATAGCATTAGTAGTCCTCACTATTCGTAAAATAAAGGTGATAATAATCAGAATGAGGACTTTTTTTTTGAGTTTGTATATATCTAGTAGATTTATATTTGTATTTAAACTCACGCTTTATGTCGATTGTACACCTACGCTTATGTTAATAAGTTGTATTTAAATTTCGCACTACGTAAGTGTCGACCCAAGATGGGTGATGTATACCTAATTTTGGGGGCGCCACATCTCCATCTATATCCACATAAAATCAATATTTTTCTCATCATATAAATCAATAATTAATTATTCACAAATAATATTACGTAATCACAAGATCGAAACCGCCGTTCTGTTAGGTTTGTAATATTCATAACGCAATCAAAATTGCAAAAATAATGTGGAAGCGTGTAAAATCAGAGTTTAAAAAATTTACAAACCATATACCCGGATCACCCTTTATGCACAATTATTAATTAAACGAAAAGATAAAGAATAAATCATACCCTTGAAGATCGAGCTTCCTCGTGTACAAGTTCACCTCCAAATCCTTTCGCGCTCAATCTTGAATCCACCGGGTTTGGTTCCTTCCTTTGATCAATGTTAGCCACCCAAATGTTTGGCCTCTGAGGTGATCCACCAAGGAAGAAGAAAATTCAAGAAAAGGGGTATTGGCTCAAACCCCAGTTTTTCTATCTCTATAGAAAAGGTTGTACTCTCCCAACAATTGGAATTATGTCAGATATGTTGAAAAAGTCAACAACCCCCCACCCATAATAAGACTCTCTTATTTATAGATGTGGGCAACCCACCTTAACAATTAAGGAATTGGGTTTTATTTAATTAATTAAATTCTTTTAATTAATTAAGCTCCCTAATCTTATTAGGGATAATTAATTAAACTCCTTTAACTAATTTTCCTTCCTAATCCAATTAGGAATAAATGAGAGTACTTATATTAAATTAATTCCTAAACTCTTTTAGAAATTAAAATAATAATAATTGTAATAATATTAATAAGACTCCTCTTATTAATTTATATTTAATATTTCTAAAATATTAAATAATAAATATTAAGCTTTTTAATTTATTCTATCACCATAGATTAAATTAAATATACATAACATATTATTACGATTATGCCATTAACTTCTTAAATAATTATTCTTCCTTTTATGGTGTGACCCTTTAGGTTCTCCATATTAAACCTATTGTGAATAAATCAATTAGAATAATTCTAATCTTATTTAAATAAATAAATTAAACAATTAATTTATTTAAATAAATAATATTTATTCTACAATAGGGATAAGCCTCCCCTAAATGATCAACGACTTTCCGGATAATATAGATTTCAACATTAATCATAAAAGAACCTTTGAGTAAATAGTTACCGATAATTCAATCCTTCCACCATACAATGTCCCAATTAAATATAAGACATGGAATTATCACAAGTCTTATTTTATTTAATTATATGTATTTCGACTCTTAAATGCACAATTCCAAATAATGCAAATTAGAAACTCCTTTCTAATTTCATTCTGCCTTGGCCAAGGACTACTGGGTTGTCATTTATCGAATCACATAGGACATTTCTCTTCTTTTATTAGAAGTGGTAGATTCTTTATTGATCATACATTATCTCCATGTATAACTTATTATACCCAAGCATACCCTTTGATATACCCTAAGGGTCTTAAGGAATAAGTCAAAGTATAACTCATCATACACAAGATACTATGATGATCTCAAGTCCAAGGATTACTTGTACTACTATCACTATAGGAATTCCTATCGACAGCAAATAAAACTCCATTAGGTATTCCTTAGCGAGCCAATGCTCAAAGTGAACTTATTCTCTAATAAGCACCTACATACTTGCTTTAGTGTCTCCACACAAATGATCATGAGATCAATCATCCTCATCCAATGAGCAAGCAACGACGTATGTACCAATCTATCCGGATTCACTAATCCCCAATTTAGTAATCCAATGATTGGGAACTATTTTAGTTTTAAGCTTTCTAAGAATTTAGATCTCATTAGAATGATCATCATCATTATTCTAAAAGCATTGCTTAAAACTATGGGTTTATCACATATTATAAAACAAAGATCATGTAGATAATTAAAAGCCTTTAATAAATTAATACTTTTTATTAATAAATGAATAAGATTGTTACAAAGTATATGCTTTATCATCAAACATGATTGGCTTGTGTGCATACTACTTTCAATCTCCCACTTGCACTAAAGCCAATCGTCACGGTATCTTATACTCTTCTTCTCTAAGTGACGATTATCCCGGCCATTGGATAAGCTTTAGTTAATGGATATGTAATGTTGTTCATGAGAGTCCACTATCTCTATAGTGATTTCCCATCTTTCAATGATTCTAATAATCAAATGAAAGTGCCACAACACATGTTTAGATCCAAGATGAGATTTAGGAACTATTCCTAGTTCTCAGAATGAACTTTTAATCCAAACAATCAACTTGCAGCCTTCATTTATAGCTATATACTTTGTCTTTATTACTAAACCAAAGAACTCTTTGATGTTTGGAACCTTTCCAATTCATCGCACCACTCGCTCAAGGTAACCCTTTACCTTAAAATGGATTTTTCGTCGTCTTGGTCTGTCTCGAAAAAACTTGAGTCTCATTAAGCCCTCTAGTTTTAATTTAGACCCACCATGAATATGATCACATCCTTAGTGCCGGTTAAGCACTTTAAGATATTTTTCACTGACTCATAGTGAACTTCTCCATAATATGACTGATCAACATCATGTCTCGTACATTTCATTGCATACATGATTGTCACTCATGCGACCTCTCTTTTCAGGAGTCTGTGGGGACTATTAAGAGAGATACACTCCATAGCTCATCGACATGAGACATCTCTTGGAGTTTGCCATGCTAAACGACTTTAGCATCAAATGAATATACGTTCCTTGGGTTAAGTCGAGCATCCTTTTAAATCTATCTATATAGATTTGTATCCCCAATAATGATACTCTTCCCAAATCATTCATTGAGGATTGTTTAGACAACTTTATCTTTACTGATTGTAGCATTGGTATGTAATTCCTCATCCGTAGTATATCAACATATAATACTAGAAATTTCACGACGCTCCCACTGACCCTTTTGTACACACTAGAAGTCTTACCTCATCGAATGTAACTCTGGATCATCATCTTCTATGATGTGTACCTCATCATCATCATCCATGATGAATCCATACCTCCTAGGTATCTTCGGTACTATTCCAGATTTACGATTCAGTTGTGGTATAATAGGTCTATCTACAGGTTCCTCTTATTTGATTTATAGTGTTTTGTGGTTCTTGAACTCTTCAAGATCTATTATCCTCCCACTAGCCCCTTCAATGATAAACACCTTTATCTTAGAAGGCAGTGTGTTTTACAACAAACACCTTTTGCTAAGTAGGATTATAGAACATTTACCCTAAACTTACTTTAGGATGTCCCACAAATTTGTATTTTTCAAATCTTGTCCCAAGCTTATCCTTTGAAACCGTTTCACATAAGTTGGACAACCCCTTATCTTAACATACTTAAGATTAGGAATCCTCCATGTCCATAACTTTTATGGAGTCTTGGGGCCGGATTTAGAGATTACCTTTTCGTAGATATGCAGCCATTTCTAGGACATTATCCCAGAAGGATACTGGAATGTCGGTAAAATCATTATGGACCGCACCATGTCCAACAAGGTACAATTTTTTATTCAGATACATCAATCAATTATTGCGTATCAAGATGTTTCCATTATGAGAAAACCATTTGAGATGATCTAGAAACTCATTGCACAAGTATTTATTCCTTGATCTAATCAAAGAATCTTAATACTTTGCCAATTTGTTTCACTTCTGAATTCTTTGAACCTTTCAAATAATTCACACTTGTATTTCAACAAATACATATATTCAACTCTTTGAATGATCATCTCCTTTTCTTATACTAATTTGTTCAATATGCAAAATTATTTTCACGTAAGTCAAGTATACAAAATCCATTAAGTAATCTTTTCATTTCTATACTGAAACATTATTATTATAAATAGAACAACAATTGCTCTTAATTATAATACCAAAAATTTTATTGTCCAACAATAAAATGGAAATAATGTTTCTAACAAGAATTGGAATACAATAACAACTTATTGACTTAATAGACTTTCCCGTAGGCTTTGCTAAACTATAAGTTTCTATAGCTAATGCAGCAACCTTTGCTTCATTTTTCGCACATAGGATTACTTATATTTGTTTAGCTTTTTACTTCTGCTTGGTCCCTTCATAAATCTATATTTATGATAACCAAAGTCGGTATCCAATACCCAAGTAGAGCCTTGACTTAAAGAAAAATTTATTTTAATCATGAAAAAAAACTGTATTGTAACCGAAACTTCACTAAGCTTCTTTGGTTAGCCTCTGCAAGATGTTTTTCGCAGTTTCTTTCCAGTGTCCAGGCTTATAGCAGTGGAAGCAAACTCCTTTGCTATCCATATCAGTTTTGTTCTTATTATCCTTTGTTTTTGCCTTTCTATTTACCTTCTTAGAATCGTTCTTCTTTTCAGAAGATCCTTTGGCCCCTACCAGTAAGACATGGTCTTTCTTGGTTGGAAAGTGACTCTCAACATTTTTCAACATGTTAAGCAAATCAGCAAAGCTGATATCTAGCTTGTTCATATGAAAAATTCACAACAATTGTGAAAGGAGTCCGGGAGTGAGTGCAAGATCAAATCTTGGCTCAACTATCCATCCATGACAAAACATGTTGTCCTAATTGATCAATCAAATTGATTATGTTAAGAACTTTTTGTCTGTACTATAGTGCCATTGGCCATTCTAGATCGGAAGAGCTCCTTAGATATCTCGATATCTATCGGTCCTACTTTCCTCACCATCAACTACTTGATGTGCGGGAATATAGTAGAGCATCCATAGTTTCATCTTGACGTCAAAACTCAAGCACTCATGGATGCGAGCATGATGCATTGAGCCAATCATGCATCATCTTGCCACTTTCTAAAAGTAGCAATCTCTTCCTTAGAGGCATTATGCGCAACCATTGCGCAGGATAGGCGATTAAGGACATAAGATAGCTTTTTCAAATATGAGAACTATTCTCAAATTCCTTAACCAATCCATTTAATTGGCCTCGTTAATTTAGCATCTAATATGCTTCGCAGTTGATAGTAATTTTAGACATTGCAAAATTACAGAAATGAATTTGTAATTAACAACATTTTAACATACATTCTTTTATTAATTACCAAAATAATTTAGGTCTTGTTTTAAATTGGTATCTCCCACTATTTTCTTCAAACTATATTACCCTCACTTATATAGTTCGCAAAAATCTAATTAAAGATTTGCTAGTGAGAATAAGGATCCCATTTCAAATGTATATAGCCTTGTGGTGACACAAACAAACTATATATAAATAAATAGGTAGACAACTTTTGTCAATTACATCAACTATGCAACTCCTTTTCTTTTTGCCTCTTAGATTATTTTGATCAAGTGGTGGCACATCCGAATCAAAATTATCCAAGTTAAGTCCGACCTAGCACTCCATATATTCAAAAAGAAAAATATCATCCTTGTGGTGACACAACAAAACAATATTGTTCAATTTTCTTTATAAGCATCAAATGTGATAAATTAACATCTTAAATACTTAATACTTGCCTTGTGGTGACACAACAAACTCATATTAAATATTTAATACTCTATTAATTTTATCATGCTTAGAAAGCGACGTTCGATATTCCAAATATCTTTGAACGCTTTAGGACTTAATATAAAAATTGAGGGGTTTGTTATTAATTTGTCTCATCTTGTTTAGCGCGCATTTACATATATATATAAAAAATACGTCATTATATTAATGAACATGCTAAGCATGTTTGCATAATATATATATATATATATATATAAGCATGCACATATAGAATACTATATTCTACCCTTGATTGATTATAGACTTTTATTCTAGTTTGGTTCACTAGAGCCACCAAGTGAACCAAAAGGTCAAACCCTTAGGGGTGTAAGAAATAATATTTAAATATAACTATTACATTTAAACCCTGCTCCATTACAAACGGGTCTTCAAGCGCTCCTTGCTCCTTGATCTCCAATTCTTCAAAATAATTCTAACTATTCCTATTACAAAACTATTTAAAATAAATAGAAACCTTGATCGTGAATCGAGGGAAGTACATAGAGAGAGAGAGAATTTACATTAAGAAAAAATTAGAGAAGACGAGTGCACGCAGAATTCTCATTTAATAAAACTCATACATTCATGCATCCAACTAAAATAAAATCCAATCACATTGGTCAATAGTCCATAATCAATCCCATTTATTATCATACACATCACCATATGCATCAATAAATAACATTCATCTTATGAATAATAAACAATATCATTTAATGGGCAAATTTAATTAGTATAAAATCTAATTTTGAATCAAAATAAACTCCTTTATTTTTATCCAAATTTAAATTAAAATAAAACTATTTTATTTTAATTTATCCTATTTTGAATAAAATAAACTATTTTATTTTAATCAAAATCTTTAATCAAAATAAACTCCTTTATTTTAATTAATTATGGAATCCATTTCCATGTAATAAAAAAAATCTTTAATTAAAATAAACTCTTTTATTTTAATTAATTATGAATCCAATTCCATGTAAAAAAAATCTTTTATTAAAGGAAACACGGATATTCTTTCCTATTCACAAATAAACTCCTTTATTTTGAATAATATGAAATCTTATTTCATATCTAAACAAACTCCTTTATTTAAGGAAAGATGGATTTACTTCCTATTCACAAATAAACTCTTTTATTTTGAATAATATGAAATCTATTTCATATCTAAATAAACTCCTTTATTTAAGGAAATTAGGATTCTCTTTCCTATTCACAAATAAACTCTTTTATTTTGAATAATATGAAATCTATTTCATATCTAAATAAACTCCTTTATTTAAGGAAATTAGGCAATCCAATTTCAACTCCAATTAGTTATCATGGAATCAAATTCCAACTCTAATTAGTTAGCATAAAATTTAATTTTAAAATTAAAATAAATCTTTTATTTTAATATTAAAATAAACCTTTTATTTTAATATTAAAATAAACCTTTTTATTTTAATTATAAAATTATTTAAAATTAAAATAAAACTTTATATTTTAATATTAAAATAAACCTTTTATTTTAAAATTAAAATAAACTTTTATTTTAATTATATAATAATTAAGAATATATATATATATATATATATATATATATATAAATATATATATATATATATATATATATATATACTGTTCCTTTTTTTTTTTTTTTTTAAACGTTACCTTTCTTTGCTTGATAACATGATTTGCATGAATTCCTTGCCTCGATTTCCATGCCTTGAGCATGTAAAAACCATGAATTGTTGCCTTCGTTGAATAAAAGGTGCTGACCCTTTTTTTTTAAGCAACCGTGAATCTATTTAACTTCTTAGCATGTGGCTCACGAAATATATATATAATATAATATATAAGATATCCTGACTAAAACATGAAATACTTGGAAAATCTGTTGGTAATTGATATCCGGTAATTAATTATTCCTTCACGTGGATTTTCCAACACATGGTCATTTTCCAACAGATTTTCGGATATCAATTACCGGTTTTTTTTTTTTAAAATTTTATACAATAAAATTATGCCCAATTAAATTGTTCTAAACACATATCAATATACATATCAAATCTGAACAATTAATAATTTGCATAAAGGTTTGGCTCTGATGCCACTGTTAGGTTTGTAATATTCATAACGCAATCAAAATTGCAAAAATAATGCGGAAGCGTGTAAAATCAGAGTTTAAAAAATTTACAAACCATATACCCGGATCACCCTTTATGCACAATTATTAATTAAATGAAAAGATAAAGAATAAATTATACCCTTGAAGATCGAGCTTCCTCAGGTACAAGTTCACCTCCAAATCCTTTCGCGTTCAATCTTGAATCCACCGGGTTTGGTTCCTTCCTTTGATCAATGTTAGCCACCCAAATGTTTGGCCTCTAGAGGTGATCCACCAAGGAAGAAGAAAATTCAAGAAAAGGGATATTGGCTCAAACCCTAGTTTTTCTATCTCTATAGAAAAGGTTGTACTCTCCCAACAATTGGAATTATGTCGTATGTTGAAAAAGTCAACAACCCCCCCCCCCCCCACCCATAATAAGACTCCTCTTATTTATAGATGTGGGCAACCCACCTTAACAATTAAGAAATTGGGTTTTATTTAATTAATTAAATTCTTTTAATTAATTAAGCTCCCTAATCTTATTAGGGATAATTAATTAAACTCCTTTAACTAATTTTCCTTCCTAATCCAATTAGGAATAAATGAGAGTACTTATATTAAATTAATTCCTAAACTCTTTTAGAAATTAAAATAATAATAATTGTAATAATATTAATAAGACTCTCTTATTAATTTATATTTAATATTTCTAAAATATTAAATAATAAATATTAAGCTATTTAATTTATTCTATCACCATAGATTAAATTAAATATACATAACATATATTATTACGATTATGCCATTAACTTCTTAAATAATTATTCTTCCTTTTATGGTGTGACCCTTTAGGTTCTCCATATTAAACCTATTGTGAATAAATCAATTAGAACAATTCTAATCTTATTTAAATAAATAAATTAAACAATTAATTTATTTAAATAAATAATATTTATTCTACAATAGGGATAAGCCTCCCTAGCGATCAACGACTTTCCGGATAATATAGATTTCAACATTAATCATAAAAGAACCTTTTAGTAAATAGTTACCGTCTAATTCAATCCTTCCACCATACAATGTCCCAATTAAATATAAGACATGGAATTACATCACAAGTCTTATTTTATTTAATTATATGTATTTCGACTCTTAAATGCACAACTCAAATAATGCAAATTAGAAACTCTTTTCTAATTTCATTCTCATTGCCAAGGACTCTTTGGGTTGTCATTTATCGAATCACATAGGACATTTCTCTTCTTTTATTAGAAGTGGTAGATTCTTTATTGATCATACATTATCTCCATGTACAACTTATTATACCCAAGCATACCCTTTGATATACCCTAAGGGTCTTAAGGAATAAGTCAAAGTATAACTCATCATACACAAGATACTATGATGATCTCAAGTCCAAGGATTACTTGTACTACTATCACTACAGAATTCCTATTGACGAGCAAATAAAACTCCATTAGGTATTCCTTAGCGAGCCACGCTCGGTGAACTTATTCTCTAATAAGCACCTACATACTTGCTTTAGTGTCTCACACAAATGATCATGAGATCAATCATCCTCATCCAATGAGCAAGAACAACGTATGTACCAATCTATCCTGGATTCACTAATCCCCAATTTAGTAATCCAATGATTGGGAACTATTTTAGTTTTAAGCTTTCTAAGAATTTAGATCTCATTAGAATGATCATCATCATTATTCTAAAAGCATTGCTTAAAACTATGGGTTTATCACATATTATAAAACAGCATCATGTAGATAATTAAAAGCTTTTAATAAATTAATACTTTTTATTAATAAATGAATAAGATTGTTACAAAGTATATGCTTTATCATCAAACATGATTGGCTTGTGTGTATACTACTTTCAGTTCCTAGGAAAGAGGGGGCTTTCCAATAAGAATTTCTCCTTACTGGCGCGCAATTAGGTTACCAAACCTCTCCTTAGACAGAACTTTCTAGACATTGCCAATAATACTTTCTAATAATATTATTCAGATAATATGAATTATTGCTTCGATAATGGAAAATATTGTGTAGTGACAATTATTGAAACAACAGTAATATAAAATATCAATGCAGTAATTATTGAATCAATAAATAAAAAATTGAACATTAATTAATGTAACAATTATTGAGTAGTGCCTTCTTACGTAAGAATCAACAGTTGGTGCAATACTGGTGATACTCTCGTGTAATAACGCGATATTATGTTTTAACCATCGGTATTCCAACAAGATAATTGAGAATAATCTACGCCAAGTATTATAAACAACTTATACTTGTCGTTATCGCTTTCCGTTATGGGCCCACACAAGGCTGCGCCGTCGTACGAATATTCCCCAACAGCAAGAATATTCCACGACCAAAAGAATATTCTCCGACAACAATGAGTATTTTATAATCACTTGCTTATTTGAAATATTTGCGCATTTAACCCATAACTAACCACATTAATCAAATCAACCCTTACTATTTCAAAATGATAAATAGAAGAAATTAAATTTCATTTATTAATAATTTGGGGTCTTACACCAACAACTGTCCACCAATGCACTACGACCAATGAAGATTTTTACCACATCATTTGTAACATTACGGTCATGATTATACCGATTAATCCCTGATCATAATCATACCAAGTCCATCTATGCACTACAGGCCACAGATGACTTTCAACATATTATAAACATGAGGATGATGACAATTCAATAAAACAAGTTCAAGAATAAGTTTTAAAGATTATAAATTAATTTATCTTGAACTCAATAACGTCCAAATTGTCAACATGATACTGCTTTGTGAAGTAAAATTCAAGAATGCTCAGAAGAATATTTCCATGAAAAGATACTGGATGAAGCGTAAATATCAAGGATATTCAACTAATTTAATAGAGTATAGAAGCCAAAACTTTAACTAACTGAGTATAATAGAATATATGAAACCGCAAATGGATTTTTGCCGCCATGCGGTAATCCACTTAGACATATCATTTTCACAATTTAATAAGGAATGAATACAAAGGATCATTCACCATGTATGTGATAATCCACATAGACAGGTTATTCCAACAGAATTATAAAGAATGGAATAACGAAGAAATCACCATGCATGCAATAGATCGCATGCATGTGTTATTCCAATGTAATAATAAAGAATGGAACCAGTCATGCGTAAATTACGCACAAAACAGGATGTTCCAAATGTAATAATAAAGAACGAAACTAGGTCATGCGTAAAACCGCATGCATGTGATGTTCCAATGAATAATAAAGAACGGAACTACGCCATGCATAAACGCGCATGCATGGATGTTCCAATGAATAATAAAGAACGGAACCAAGTCATGCGTAAACGCACAGACAGGATGTTCCAACAGAATAATAAAGAATGGAATAATAGAAGAATTTCACCATGTATGCGGTACTTCGCATAGACAGGTTATTCCGACATAATAATAAAGAATGGAATAACAACCCTTACGAGTATTGAAAGAAAATAACTCTCTTCATAAATACGAAAGAAATAATACCCCTTACCTTAGAAGAAATTGGATATAAGAGTAGTGAAGTAGCAGAATACTTCTCTTCTTTCTCTCTATAGTTTCTCTCTCTAGAGTTTCAGTGAATTCGTAATAAATAATGAAGGAATGAGCTTCTATTTATAGGAGAATGGACTGAATAGTAACTAATTCATGAACGGTCCAGATTGATTTACTTTTAAACGGACGGTCCATATTGATTTAATATGCAGTATTAATAAAATATTCTAATAAAACAAAATCTTTTAAATAAAATATAATATATTCTATTTATAATCTAATAAAACGAATAACTTTATAAAAGTATTCTGTTTTATATAAAAAGATTTTACTATGAAAAAATACTATCGCGAGCACTATGCAAACACTATGCATAATAGAATATTATATATTCTATTTATAGTCTAATAAAACAAATAACTTTATAAAAGTATTTTATTTTATATAAAAAGATTTTACTATAAAACATTATGCAAATACTATGCAACATTCTATGCATAATAGAATATCATATATTCTATTTATAGTCTAATAAAATAAATAACTTTATAAAAGTATTCATTTTATATAAAAGATTTTATTAATTAAACACTATGCAGGATACTTATGCAAACACTATGCATAATAGAATATCACATATTCTATTTATAGTCTAATAAAATAAATAACTTTATAAAAGTATTCTGTTTTATATAAAAAGTTTTCTATTTTATTACATTTATAATAATAATAAAACAAAACTTATCACATTTATTATAATTCACAATATTAATCGACCAGGTCGTTCCCAGGAAAGAGGGGGCTTTCCAATAAGGATTTCTCCCTATTGGCGCGCAATTAGGTGACCAAACCTCTAATTGACAGAACTTCTAGACATCATTAATATTACAAATAATAATATTAATAACTTTGTCGTCTCAATTATTGATTTAATAATATATAAAATATTGACAATAATTGAATCAAATAAGGTGAGATACTATGCAGCAATTACTGTAATAATAATTGAATAAAACTGAGTGACTTCTCACGTAAGCATCAATAATCAATACCGTGTGCTACTATGCAACCACGCGTACTACTGTACTTTTAACGCCGGGTGTTTCAACAGTTAACGGTAAAACTTCCGCCGTTTTTTCATAAATATATTTTTGTCGTTTTGTCAATTCGATAATAATTCTGTTGTAGGGTCCACCAATGATTGTACTGTCGTACGGATATTCCCCGACAAAAAGAATATTCCCCGACTAATTGAATATTATACAACAACTTGCATACTGATGTGTTAAAAATATGTACTGCACGTGCACAGAGACTAGATTAATTTTAATGTTTTCTTAACATTTATTTTAGGCGAATTAGAAATAAAGATTGAGAGTTAATTAACTAGAATATGAAAACAATTAATGAGAAAATAATCTAGGAATCTGAATCCACTAAATAATAAACATAACATATAATTCAATCTCTTCTATTTTTATAACTCAAATTATGATTTTGATATCCCTTCCCTTTAATTTAGTAATTTACAATTAATGTGGGCAAGCATAGACTATGAAAATTTAAGGATTAACTATAACCCATCAAAATTTCTTTGAGCAAACATGGATTATGAAAAACTCATATCTTAACAATAATCTATCAAAACCTCTTAATTAATTTAAAATCAAATAAGAACTATAAAACGAAGGTATTTTAATAACGAAACATGAAGGCGAAATCAATTAAACATAAAAGCATAAATAATAGAAGAGATAAAAAATATTATTACGAATAATTATTTAATTTCATATTCATCCTAGATTAAAGAAATTAACTAGACATGAAAATAAATAAATTAACTAAAATAAAGAAGAAGTAGAAGATTGAAAATAAATAAGAAAACTCCCTTTATTCACGATCCTCCAACAAGCGTTGAAACGTAATTTAATTTACTCCTACTCCTAACCTAAAGTAATACAATACCTCCTCCTAATCTCTAAAACAAGAGACCTATTTATAGGGAAAATATCTTTGAACCCTAATTTAGATTCATTGAACTTGGACACTTTTGTTCCCTTTCCATGTAGGATTCAACTTCCTAGTGGCAATCACTTCTCAAAAAGATCTCCCAGATAGACTTTCCTTTCTCTTGTTGAATTTGACTTGCACACCAAAATTGTTCCACCTTTTTCCTTCTCCTTGTCGGATTCTTCTTGGATATTCCTTACATGAATAAGAGCATTAAATATCGCTTGATCACCAAGATTTTGACTTTATTGCAACAAATATTAAATCCTACAAAATAAAGTAAAACATATTAATTTAATAAACTAATATAATTAAAAGGACAAAATTAGGGATAATAAAATGTATGAATTACGTGTCAATCAAATACCCCCATACCTAGCTTTTGCTCGTTCTCGAGTAAAATAAAAATAAAAATAAAACAAAAATTACACTACCCCATTTTCGTAGGAAACACGATTGCACTTAGCATGTGCAACAAGCCTTTAAACCCCAAGGTTACCCCAAGTGGACGAGTTGTGTCTCGTGAGGTTTTGCAGTGAATATACCCACAAAATTTAAAAATAATTTTGGATTCAACAAATTATGAAATTGAAAGAAAACTTCTAAATATCTACGGGCATTATACATAAGCAAGATTAAATTCAAAATCATACTTTTACCTTATAAAAAATACTCAATCTTTATTTTAGACACCATCCTTTATTAAATTAATTTTATGTGATGCATGCATTGTGTATATGATGTAACTCTTAGTAGGAATTTTTCCCATGAAAATCAAGCAAGCTCATTTTTTCTTTTTCTTTCTTTTTTTTAATCATTTTTTTCCAATTTTGATTCTTAACTTGTGCAATATCTCATTTTCTTAGGCTTTTCAGAGTCACCCGTGTAGAGCGAACGTTGGACCAATGACTCCCAAACCAGATGGTTTTAGGGCACTAGGTGTAGAGATACCCCTAAGGATTTACTAACTCGAGTAACAAAGACCACAAAATTAGACTAGTCAAGTTGCTTTTATCCATTACACTTTTCACCGTGAATATCGATGCTTCCCGAGGCTTGGATATCCAGTTATTTCGTTCAATGGACATTGAAGCAGTTCTTTCTTTCTTTTTACAACTTTTTTTTCCAATTTGTTCTTTCTTTTCTTTTCTTTCTTTTCTTTTCTTTTTCTTTTTTTTTGTTCTTCTTTTTTTTTGTTGTTGAAATTACTCGAATCATAGTTTATACCCCACAACTAAGAATTAGTGCAAACGTGAAGTGCAAAAATGCTTGTGAAATTAATTTTAAATCCAGATGGTGTTTTGAACTAAGATTTCGTATCTTATCAAAAATTCAAGAGTTCTAAATCTTTCAATCTCACTCATGAGTTTTGCTCCACAAACACTTATTAGAATTAATTCAATTCATAAAAAGTCAAACAAAAATTTTAATTTTTTAATTTTTTAAGTTTGTATTAAAAAAAATTTGTATTTTTTTCATAAAAAGAAAAAAAATTTAATACAAACAAACCTCCCCCCCCCCCCCATACCTAAATCATGCATTGTCCTCAATGTATGCAAATGAAGAAAAGAGAACAAAGATATGAAAGAATTGTACCTTGTATGTGGGGCATTTGTTCTGCAAGAAGATGTGGTGAGAAAGAAAACAAATGTACATATCTACAAATTTTATAAATCCAAAAAATTATGTGACTAAAAATGAATCTTACAAATGGATAAGTGAGTGTGAACTTTTCATTATTTTCAGGAGGTCTAGGAAATTGAAAATAGTCAGAATTTTCATCACAGTTATGCTTCAAATTTACCTCAAAAAAAAATTTCATTAACATGTTCAAATGATGGAAGAATTGGTTCAAATACATGTTCTAGTTTAGTTGACTTATTTGTAGTGGATCTCAACGGCTCATTGACCATATCTAAATATTCGAATTCATTCCAATTTTGGTCAAGGTGATTCAAAGAAAAATTAATTGGATCTTTTTCAATCAAGAGTCTATTTTCCATTATCTCTTGGGTCAATGACAACTCTTGGATCATGTTTACTTTAATGGGCTGGTCCAAAAACCAGTAGGTGGTTTTTTAGGAACAAGTCTTTCAGGGTATGGAGCTTTAGGCTTATAAACTTTTTCAAACGACTCATCAAATGCAACATGATCAATTTTAGGCATAGACTCATAATTTGTAGACTCCTCAAATACGCTTGACTCAAATTGTGTAGAATTTAATATAAAATTTTCATTTTCCTCATCATTTCCACAGCCATTAAGATTTTCAAAATTAACCTCAGAGTTACTAGAAAATTCACCCACCTCTTGTTCATTTATTATGGTGGCTAATCTATTCATTTGAATTTCTAAACGAGATATAACTTGATCCATGCTAAATTGATTTTCCATTAAAACTTCCATAGCTTTCTCTAAGGAACTAAGTCTTTCCTCTTCTTCATTTGATAATTCTTGTGGATATTGAGGTTCTGGATCCGAATATGGATATAGATATGAATATGGATATGGATATGAACTTAGATAAGAATTTTCATAACTTGGAAAAAATTGATTTACTTGGTGTGCATTAAAATTTTCATAGGGTTCTTGATTCCATGCAAAATTATTATTCCAACTATAATAAGAATCCATTTTTCCACAAATAACAAATAAAAGAGACAACTAACCACGAAAGTCGCAAAAATAAAATATATAAAAAAAAAACAAAAAACTAAACTACTATATTTTTTTTATCTTTTTTTTTTTAAAAAAAATATGGAGATACGAAGTACCGAAGAAAGCGCATCAACAAAATTTTTATCTTTTCGCTCCTTCGATCCGCTTCAATAATCCTGAAAAAAAAAAACAATTAGAAGAGAAAAAAAAAACTAATTCGAATAAATAAAAATTAAGTAATATAAAATTAAGTCTATTCCCCGACAGCGGCGCCAAAAACTTGATGTGTTAAAAATATGTACTGCAAGTGCACAGTGTCTAATTGAAGAACTGGCAAGTACAGGTCGAACCCACAGAGAGTAGATTAATTTTAATGTTTTCTTAACATTTATTTTAGGCGAATTAGAAATAATGATTGAGAGTTGATTAACTAGAATATGAAAACAATTAATGAGAAAACAATCTAGGAATCTGAATCCACTAAATAATAAACATAACATATAATTCAATCTCTTCCATTTTTATAACTCAAATTATGATTTTGATCTCCCTTGCCTTTAATTTAGTAATTTACAATTAACGTGGGTAAACATAGACTATGAAAATTTAAGGATTAACTATAACCCATCAAAACTTCTTTGAGCAAGCATGGATTATGAAAAACTTATATCTTAATAACAATCTATCAAAACCTCTTAATTAATTTAAAATCACATAAGAACTATAAAACGAAGGTATTTCAATAACGAAACATGAAGGCGAAATCAATTAAACATAAAAGCATAAATAATAGAAGAGATAAAAAATATTATTACGAATAATTATTTAATTTCATCTTCATCCTAGATTAAAGAAATTAACTAGACATGAAAATAAATAAATTAACTAAAATAAAGAAGAAGTAGAAGATTGAAAATAAATAAGAAAACTCCCTTTATTCACGATCCTCCAACAAACGTTGAAACGTAATTTAATTTACTCCTACTCCTAGCCTAAAGTAATACAATACCTCCTCCTAATCTCTAAAACAAGAGACCTATTTATAGGAAAAATATCTTTGAGCCCTAATTTAGATTCATTGAACTTGGACACTTTTGTTCCCTTTCCATTAGGGATTCAACTTCCTAGTGGCAATCACTTCTCAAAAAGATCTTCTAGATAGACTTTCCTTTCTCTTGTTGAATTTGACTAGCACACCAAAATTGTTCCACCTTTTTCCTTCTCCTTGTCGAATTCTTCTTGGATATTCCTTACATGAATAAGAGCATTAAATGTCGCTTGATCACCAAGATTTTGACTTTATTGCAACAAATATTAAATCCTACAAAATAAAGTAAAACATATTAATTTAATAAACTAATATAATTAAAAGGACAAAATTAGGGATAATAAAATGTATGAATTACGTGTCAATCACATAGTTTTCAAAATTTATAAATATTACCCACAACTATAACATTATCTCAAATCCACACCATAATTTTGAAAAAATATATTTCGAGAAATTTAAATCTTTATTCATAAAATTTGGGGTCTCACAATCTCCCCTCCTCACAACATAAAGGTGGAAAATGGAACCTTTTGCTCCTCGGAGCATCCCAAAATATCAAATATCTTGGTCATCTGCTTTATCTACGCTTCCGCCTTAAGTGGTTTTGGCTCTCCAATAAACTCCGGTGGTCCCAGCTCCTTGAACTGTTTAGCGGTGACTGTCCGAGAGTTTCCAGTGTTTCCACCTACATTTTGGACAGGAGCCGCTCTCGCCTGATGTTGCATGAATTGCATAAAGCCTCTGAACATTCCATCATTCATCATTTGGCCAGTGTTGTTGTTTGCATGAGTATTGTCACCTTCCTGATGCACATTATACTGATTATTAATCTGTAGAGACTCAACGGTCTCATGTGCTCCATTGTTATTCTCAACATTCTCGGATGTCATTTTCAGATACTGCCACAAAATAAGGGTTAATTGACATGTAACATATTATCCCTATATTCTGACCGACTAATTAAATACTAAATAAACTTAGGTAGGTCATACTAGCAAAGGAATTTCCGTCTCTCCTCCTAGTTCTTGTCTCACATCTCACTAGGATCATATCCTAAACTTTGATATTAACCGTGGCGCCCCAAAAATAGGTATACATCACCCATTCTGAGTCGCCAAATACATGGTACAAAATTCAAATACAACTTAATTATACAACAGTCGTGTAGAATACGACAAGACATAACTGAGAGATTTAATAAGAATATTGTCATCTAGACAATATCCACACTCAATGGAGTCCTCGTTATATTTATTGTCACACTATTTAATAGAATAGTAAGGACTACTAATGCTATCATCTGGACCATCACTCCGTTCCCCGACTAGTCCCGGCTACGTTCTCATTTCACGAGAAACGAAGAAAGAAAGGGTGAGCTCAACTAGCCCAGTAAGAAATATTATGACTAAGATAATGCAGAATAATTTATCGTTAGCCCTCAACAGTGTTAAACTGATAAAATATAACAAACATCAAGTTTAACTGTATCGGAATAAGCAATCCATTAGTAGAGTTAAGTAGAGAATAAAATCTACTATCTTCTATGATTTAAAAGGTTTTTCACCACATTTATCATTGGGACTCAGCTTAATAAATAATCCACATCATCCCTGTACTACGACCAAGGATATTCATTAGTATCACAACCACAAAGTATCCATGCACTACAGGCCAAGGATAATCGTGTATGCATCAATGGTCATGATCATGCCAACAACTGTCCATCAATGCACTACGGCCCATGAGGATTTTTACCACATCATTTGTAACATTACGGTCCTGATTATACCGATTAATCCCTGGTTATAATCATACCAAGTCCATCTATGCACTATAGGCCACAGATGACTTTCAACATATTATAAACATGAGGATGATGATAATTCAATAAAACATGTTCAAGAATAAATTTTAAAGATTTATAAGTTAATTTATCCTGAACTCAATAACGTCCAAATTGTCAACATGATACTGTTTTGTGAAGTAAAATTCAAGAATGCTCAGAAGAATATTTTCATGAAAAGATACTGAATGAAGCACAAATATCAAAGATATTCCACTAATTTCATGGAGTATATAAGCCAATTTAATAAGGAATGAATACAAAGGATCATTCACCATGCATGTGATAATCCACATAGACAGGTTATTCCAACAGAATAATAAAGAATGGAATAACGTAATAAATCACCATGCATGCGATAGAATCGCATGCATGTGTTATTCCAATGTAATAATAAAGAATGGAACCAAGTCATGCGTAATCAGCCGCATGCATGTGATGTTCCAACAGAATAATAAAGAACGGAACCAGGTCATGCGTAAACCGCACATACATGATGTTCCAACAGAATAATAAAGAACGGAACCAAGTCATGCGTAAACGCACAGACAGTATGTTCCAACAGAATAATAAAGAATGGAATAACAGAAGAATTTCACCATGTATGCGGTACTTCGCACAGACAGGTTATTCCAACATAATAATAAAGAATGGAATAACAACCCTTACGAGTATTGAAAGAAAATAACTCTCTTCATGAATATGAAAGAAATAATACCCCTTACTTTAGAAGAAACTAGATATAGGAGTAGTGAAGTAGCAGAATACTTCTCTTCTTTCTCTCTATAGTTTCTCTATCTAGAGTTTCAGTGAATTCGTAAGAAATAATGAAGGAATGAGCTTCTATTTATAGGAGAATGGACTGAATAGTAACTAATTCATGAACGGTCCAGATTGATTTACTTTTAAACGGACGGTCCATATTGATTTACTATGTAGTATTAATAAAATATTCTAATAAAACAAAATCTTTTAAATAAAATATAATATATTCTATTTATAATCTAATAAAACGAATAACTTTATAAAAATATTCTGCTTTTATATAAAAAGATTTTACTATACAAATACTATCTGATACTTATGCAAACACTTATGCATAATAGAATATTATATATTACATTTATAGTCTAATAAAATAAATAACTTTATAAAAGTATTACATTTTATATAAAAAGATTTTACTATGCAAATACTATACGAGACACTATTCAAACACTATGCATAATAGAATATCATATATTCTATTTGTAGTCTAATAAAACAAATAACTTTATAAAAGTATTTTATTTTATATAAAAAGATTTTACTATCTGAACACTATCCGCATAATTATGCATAATACAATATCATATATTTTATTTATAGTCTAATAAAATAAATAACTTTATAAAAGTATTACATTTTATATAAAAGTTTTATGTTTTATTACATTTATAATAATAATAAAACAAAACATATCACCTTTATTATAATTCACAATATTAATCGACCAATCGTTCCCGTGAAAGAGGGGCTTTCAATAAGGATTTCTCCTATTGACGCCGCAAATTAGGTGACCAAACCTCTCCTTGATGAACTTCTAGACATCGTTAATATTACAAATAATAATATTAATAACTTTTTCATCTCAATTATTGATTTAATAATATATAAAATATTGACAATAATTGAATCAAATAACGTGAGATACTATGCAAAAGAATTCTCGTAACAATAATTGAACAAAACTGAGTGACTTCTCATGTAAGCATCAATAATCAATACCGTGTGCTACTATGCAACCACACATATCACTGTACTTTTAACACCGGGTGTTTCAACAATTAACGGTAAAACTTCTGCCGTTATTTTCATAAAAATATTTTTGTCGCTTTCTCAATCCGATAATAATTCAGTTATGGGGTCCACCAACGATTGTACCGTCATACAGATATTCCCTGACAAAAAGAATATTCCCCGACCAATCGAATATTGTACAACAACTTGCATACTTTTCAAAATTTATAAATATTACCCACAACTATAACATTATCTCAAATCCACACCATAATTTTGAAAAAAAATATTTCGAGAAATTTAAATCTTTATTCATAAAATTTGGGGTCTCACAATATATATATATATATATATATACACACACACACACACAACAAGGACCAGGTCCGGGAGTCCGGACCTGATAAAAAACAGACCAATTTTTTTTTTGGATTTTTTTTTTTAAAACAACTAAATTTTTTTAAATATTTTATAGAACTGAACTTTTTTCATAATAAAATGTTTTGAGCGTGATTTTGATACCTATACAAAAAAATGTATGTACAAACTGCACAGACAGTACAGACATGTTTTGTTATATGTATCAAAATCACACCCAAAACATTGTATTATGTAAAAATTTAAGTTTCATAATTTTATTTAATTTTTTTTAGTTGTTTTAAAAAAAAAAAAAAAAAGTCCGGATTTTGGTCCGGTCCGGGAGTCCTAACCTGATCCGGCCTTTATCACACTTGCACCCTAAACTAATTTTTTTTTCCAAAAGTACCCTTAATGTCACATTTTTGGGTCGCCCGTACTCCTGCCGTTAACAGAAGACAAACGGGGTTAAAATTTCGCTGACGTGACTGACACATTGAGGCTTAAATATAAAACATATTGTAAATAAAACAATATATATCATTTAATCAAAACAAAAAATACTAAAATTCAAAATAAAAAAACATAACATAATTACATCATTTAATCAAGATACTAAAATTCAAATTATTTTGTTAACTAATCAAAACAACTAATTAAATAAAATAAGTTGTATAACATATTTACATCATTTAATCATAATACTAAAATTCAAAACATAACATATTTACATCAAATACTAATTAAAAAAAATACTCAAATACTAATTTAAAAAAATACTAAAGTACTAAAAAATCAAATTAAAAAATACTAAAATACTAAAATTAAAATTATTTTGTTAATTAATCAAAACAACAAAAATTCAAATTACATCATTAAAATTCAATTTTTTTAACGTTAATATTTTGAATATTACTAAATAACATTATCAATTTTTGTACATATTGCATCATCATGTGAGCCTATGAATCATGTGATCACAGATTCATTTTCTAAATCTAGATTCGGTTCATGTGATGGACATTTTCAGCTACATGCAGCTTGTAAATTATTCACGGTGTATGAATTTCCTTAGATGGCTCTCATGCCCACAAAGAGTTCGGCGCTGCTATGTACCTTATTTTCTCGAGGATTCCTCGCATCTCGAAATTAATAAAAGCAATCAAGACGAACACATAATAAAATAGAAGTATCAAAGGCCTCAATTACTATTGAGCACAAGGGTTTGAAAAACCTATTTTACAAAACATCACTGCCATATGTCGTTAAAATTGAACTTTTATACAAAATTCAAACCCTTTGTATTTAGGTACAAACGAGGAATAACACTACTTCCAGATAACTGCACATTGACCTATACACACACATTCAGATAAAAGTTTAAATTGAAAAGTGGCGGTAACCGTGTCATCACGGAAGTCGGGGGGTGCCTAACACCTTCCCTCTGCTTAATCAAGCCCCCGGACCCTAACGAATCTCGGTTTCTAAGGTAAGTTAAAGAGTATCCAACCATTGAGTCTTTGTACGACTCTGCTGGGGACATCCAGTAAGAGGGCTTAAGCCACTATTAAAATCTTTTCAAAACTGTTATATGCTTGTGTAAGACCCCGAATTTTATGAAATAAAAGTATTCAATTTTTCATATAATTACTATTCAGTAAATGGTTAAATTGATAAAAGTTTAAAGTTAAGGGTGATATATGAATTTTTTAAAATAAGCAAATGGTTATAAAATACTCATTGTTGTCGGGGAATATTCGTTTGGTCGTGGAATATTCTTCCTGTCGGGGAATATTCATACGACGGCGCAGCCTTTTGTGGGCCCCATAATGGAAAGCGATTGGATGAAAAAAGTGACAAGTATATAAGTTGTTTACAAATAACGGCATAGTTATTACAGATTATCTTGTTGGAATACCCGGTGGTTAAAACAAGAATACGCTGCGTTTTTGCGAAAAGATGGCACACTGCGGTATTGCACCAATTATTGATTCTTACGTAAGAAGGCACTACTCAATAATTGTTACGATAATTCTTGTTAAATATTTTATTTTATTGATTCAATAATTCTTTGCGTTGATATTTTATATTATTGTTGTTTTAATAATTGTCAACGCATTATTTTTCTATTATCAAATCAATAATTTATATTTATTTTAATAATATTATTAGATAGCATTATTGTCAATGTCTAGAAAGTTCGCATCAAGGAGAGGTTTGGTCACCTAATCATACTCCATAAGGAGAAATTCTTATTAAAAAGCCCCTCTTTCCTAGAACTGCACACGGTTGTCAATATTGTGATTACGTAATATTATTTGTGAATAATTAATTATTAATTTATATGATGAGGAAAATATTTATTTTATGTGGATATAGATGGAGAAAATTTTTAAAGTGATAATTGTTGAAAATTGATATTTTATCATTTCTGATAAAATAATATTTTATTATATTATTATAATATAATAATGGTGATATTCTTACAATGAATGTGGGATATATGAGTATATGAGGATGAGGAGTATTTTTGTTGCGAAAGTTGTTTAAAACATGTTAAACATGTCTGTGGGCCCATTTCTAGACTAAAATTTGATTATAGGCTGTAAAATTGTCCGTATGTGGATTTCGGTCAATTTCTGTTTAGAATTTGGAAAAACTTTCTTCTGTAAAGTTGTAGAGAATTGAATTTCCTATAAAAAAACATGAGATTCGAATTTTTTTGATAAAAGAGCTATTTATTATGAATTATTGAAGTTCTGAAATTCCAGAATAATTGATTTTTGGAAGTTTTAATTGTTTTATTCAAGAAAAACGTTTTTTTAATGATTAGTGGGTTGTTAAACATGTTGAAATATGAATTCAAAGAGGCATAGGAATTTTTTTATATAAATATAATATTTTATTAAATTTTCTGCTTTGGTGTTCTAAGCATTTTCCTATAAATAGGTGCTTAGGTTAAAATTAAAAATCACACCAGGAACTGAAGTTTTCTCTCTATTTCTCTCTCTATATTATCGAGTGTATTCTTGTGAGTATTTTGATATCTTGAGTGTTGCTATATGGTGCAAGTTCGTTTCGTTATTCCAATGTCAAGTCTTTGCTTTTTTTGAGGTAAGGGATAGTAAGGGATTTTAAGGGATTGAAAGGGATGTTATTTTCTTCGTAAGTGATATTATTTCTTCAATATCATTATGTTGAAATATTGGTTTGAACTTTTTATCAAATTTGGAACTTTTCATGTCAGAGTTACTATTCATGAGTTACTATTCACGGGTACTATTCACTACAAAATTGGTTTCTTTTTCTAACCAAATTATAGTTGATTTATGAATATTACTTTGGAGATTAAAACTATGTATTGATTATATTCATTTTATTATCATATATAATATTTTTATAACCTTGATGTTGAAATTCTCTTTCACTGGAGTGTAAAGATGGGTAGATTATTGGTATGATCATGACTAGAGTTCTCTTTGGCCAGTAGTGAAAAGTTGAATTGTGACTGGTATGATCATGACCATTGAATTTATAATTGAATATCTTTAGCTTTAGTGCAAAGGTGAATTGATCAACATGGTTATAATTATTGTTTATATAAATTCTGAAATGATTATATATTTCTTTGAGATATGAATATCTTTGGCAAAGATGAATTATTGGTGAATATATTTGGCCCGTACTGTAAAGATGACTTGTTATTGAATATCTTTGGCCCGTAGTGCAAAGATGACCTGTTGTTGAATATCTTTGGCTTGTAGTGTAAAGATGACCTGTTGTTGAATTTCTTTGGCCTGTAGTGCAAAGATGACATGTTGTTGAATATCTTTGGCCCGTATTGCAAAGATGAATTTATTAGTATGATTATGAACAGGAACTGTGATTTGGTATAACCATGATCTTTGATGTTTCAGGTAAAGACAGGGGATGAAAATTATCTTCGTCTTGGATGCGAAGAGGAATTTAGAATCACAATTATGATTATGAGTTATTCATATAATTGTGGAAAGGAACTGTTGATTGATGTTATAGGGATAAAACATTGTTGGTGGACTTTTAATGTGGAGAAGATAATAGACTTTATGGTCTATTTGACTCTTCTAAATGGATTGCTCATTCCGCTACAACTATGGTTGAAAAGTTTTATCATCTACCATATGTTCTAAATCTCTGATTTATTACTGTCGAAGGCTATTGATAATTTATTTATCTTTAGTCATGATATTCTTTACTGAGCTAGTTGTGCTCACCCTTTTGCTTCACAATTCCTTTCAGGTAATAAAAGTGTAGCTGGGACAAGCAGGGAATAACAGGGGAATAGAACGGTGGTCTATAGATGTTAAGGGTGAGGTGAATTTAACTTGGAAGGGTGTTTTGCCACTATCATACAAGATGTCTAATGACATACAACCTCGTGTTGTCATAAGACAAGGTTGTGCTCATCCACTTGCTGAGTATATTTACAAGCACTACCTATATAATCTTGGTGTTTGTTTGGAGTATAATACCCAATTAGAGACGGTGGAGATAATGATATGTCAAGAGAAGACACACCATTGGGAAGAATATGATAGTAATCTTCTCGTTTTGGGGTCTATTGGGTCAACCAAGGATAATTATGTGGCCATATGATATTTATCATAACCTAGACGCATGGCCTCCCATGTACGAAGGTTTCCTTGAACACTTCCCAAAGATTCTAATTTCTAAAACAGTTTTTGACTATACCTTTATGTAAGGTGTCATTGTGACGTGCTATCTAAGGTTTGGATGAGAGTCACAGTTGGTATATATTTGTATCCAAACTCACAGCATATGTGTTGTTGTATTTTGCACAACAATTGTAGTAATAAAGTTGTAGTCATTTTCTGTACCATGTATTTGGCGACTCAGAATAGGTTGGATGGAATGGACCTGTTTTGGGGTTGTCACAGCTTGTGTGTGGATGTTGCATTTACATTTGAATGAATGTGTATGTAAGACCCCAACTTTTATGAATAAAGATTAATTTTTCTCAAAATATATTTTTGAATATTATGGTATGAATTTGATATAATGTTATAGTTGTGGGTATTATTTAAAATTTTTGCAAAGTAAGCAAGTGGTTATATAATATTCAATTGGTCGGGGAATATTCATTTTAACAAGGAATATTCGTATGACGACACAATCATTGGTGGACCCCACAACGGAAGTATTGTCGTAGTTAGAAAACGATAGAATTATCTTTTTATAAAAATAACGACAAAAGTTTTACCGTTAAACTGTTGAAATTTGCCTTGGTGGTAAAAGTACGATGAATACGGCGTGGTTGTATAGTAGCACACAGTATTGATTATTGATGCTTACGTGAGAAGTCACTCAGTTATACTCTATTATTGCTACAATAATTGCTGCATAATATCTCTCATATTATTGATTCAATTATTGTCACAGTATCATCTGCATAATTTTTATTATTATTAAATCAATAATTGAGACGACAAAGTTATTCATATTATTATTTGCAATATTGATAATATCTAGAAAGTTCTATCAAGGAGAGGTTTGGTGACCTAATTGTGCGCCAATAAATAGAAATCATTATCAGAAAGCCTCCTCTTTCCTGGGAATGATTTGGTTGTTAAATATTATGAGTTATAATATTAATGATAAATAAATTCGTGTTGATTAAAGATGAAATTGATATTTTCATTGTGTTGAGATTATTAGTGTTATTGGAAATCGACATCTATTCCGATAATAATTGATGTCTGGAGGTTATATTGACCAATCGGGTAATTAATCAAATAAATGAGCAATTAATTGCTATTAATTCACATGCTTATAACTATTTGTTCGCATGTGTGTACTATTGATTCACATGCATGTACTATTAGGGGAGGTGGTACAAGATTGATAATACTTGCATGACTAAATTTAAAATGGAGGTATAGATGAAGGTACTATACTGTAATTATTTTTTTTCACATATATAGAACTATTGATTCACATGATGTACTATTAGGGGAGGTGGTGCAAGTTTGATAATACTTGCAGGACTAAATTAAAAATAAAGGAAAATATGAAGGTATTATATTGTAATATTTTAAGCCCCAAAACGTACAATTATCGAAACTATGTTTTCCTATAAATAGAAGCTCATTCTTCTTTCATTCTCACCAATTCACTAAGACTCACAAGAGCAATTATAGAGAGAGAAGCTATAGAGAGAAAGAAGAGGAGAAATCTGCTACCTCACTATTCCAGTTTCCAGTCTTCTTCTGAGGTAAGGGGTATTATTTTTTTCAGTATTCTTAAGGAATAATATTTTCTTCCATGCTTTGTAGTATGTGAGTAATATTATTTTGTCTCGTATTCCTGATTATACCCTCATTTTGTTAATGTATTGCTTCTATACTCCGTGAAATTAATGGAATATCCTTGAAATTTGCGCTTCATCTAGTATCGTTTCACAATGATATTTTTTGCACATTCTTGTTAAATTTTAAGCTTTTCATGCCGGAGTACCTGTCCATGAGTAGTATTCATTTTTACGATACTATTTACAAATTACTATTCACAGGGTACTATTCACAAAGTACTATTCTCGGGGTACTATTCACAAAGTACAATTCACGGGTACTATTCACAAAGTACTATTTATAAGTACTATTCATAAAGTACTATTCACTGGGTACTATTCTCGAAGTACTATTCATAAGGTACTATTCACTCGAGTACTATTCACTCGAGGACTTATTCATGACAAAAATTGATTTATTTGCTGTCCAAATCATTTTTGATACAATATTATTCTTGAATTTTACTCCACAAAGCAGTATCATGTTGACAATTTGGACATTATTGAATTCTAGATAAATTAAGTTATAAATCTTTAAAAATTTATCATTTGCTTTCTTTTAATTGAATTCTTATATCATTGTCATCATCCTCATGCTTATATTGTGATAAAAGTCATATGTGGCTTACGTGCATAGATGTACTATTGATTGGTATGCTTATGACCAGGGATTATTCGGTATAATCATGACCGTAATGTTACAAATGATGTGGTAAAAATCCTCATTGGACTGTAGTGCATTGATGGACAGTTGTTGGTATGATTATGACCAGGAATTATTCGGTATAATCATGACCATTGATGATTACATTAATATCCTTGGCCCGTAGTGCATGGATGATTCGATGATGTGGTTTATTTATTAAGCTGAGTCTCAGCGATAAAATTGATGATAAACTTTTTAAATAATAGAAGATAGTAGATATCATGCTCTACTTGACTCTTCTAATGAATTTCTTGTTCCGATGCAGTTAAACTTGATGTTTATTATATTTTATCAGTTTAACACTGTTGAAGGCTAATGATAATTTATTCTGCATTATCTTAGTCATAATATTTCTTACTGGGCTAGTTAAGCTCACCCTTTGTTTTCATTGTTCTCTTTAGGAAATGAGAATATAGCTGGGACTAGTTGGGGAACGGAGTGACGGTCCAAATGTTTGCATTAGTAGTCCTCATTATTCAGTGAAATAGTGTAATAATAAATGTAATAAGGACTCCATTTGAGTTTGAATACTGTCTAGAAGACAATATTCGTATTAAAACTCTCAGCTTATATTTTGTCGTATTTTACACAACAGTGTGTATAATTAGGTTGTATTTGAATTTTGTACCATGTACTTGGCGACTCAGAATGGGTGATGTATACCTATTTTGGGGGCGTCACAGTTGGTATCAAAGCTTAGGGATATGATCCCTGGCTGAGATGTGAGACTAGAACTAGGAGGGGAGAGACGGAAAATTCCTTCGCTAGTATGACCTACATAAGTTTATTTGGTATTTATTTGGTCGGTCAGAGTACAGGGATAATATGTGACAAGTCAATTAACCCTTGTTTTGTGGCAGTATTTGAAAATGGCATCCAAAAATGTTGAGATAAGCAATGAAGCACATGAGACCGTTGAGTCACCAACGATTAATACCCAGGATAATGTGCAACATGAAGACTATAATCCTCAGGTAAACAATAACACCGATCAAATGATGAATGATGGGATGTTCAGAGGCTTTATGCAATTCATGCAACATCAGGCAAGAACGGCTCCTGTTCAAAATACAGGTGGAATCACTGAAAACTCTCGGACGGCCACCACTAAACAATTCAAGGAGCTGGGACCACTGAAGTTTATTGGAGAGCCAAAATCATTTAAGGCAGAGACGTGGATAAAGCAGATCACCAAGATATTTGATGTCTTGGGATGCTCCAAGGAGAAAAAGATTCCCTTTGCCACCTTCATGTTGCGAGGAGGGGCAAATTCATCGGTGGAATCAAAGCGTACTCAACTGCCCAGACCGAAGACGTCTTGGGAGAAGTTCCAAGAACTTTTCAACGACAATATGACCGTGTGTCAATCTGAAGCTAAGTTTGCCGAAAGTTGTCCGGTTTATATCCCCACTTGGTTGATAATGAGGAGAGAATGACGCAGATGTTTCTAAGAGGTTTGAAACCTGAGATACGTCAATACCTAATTTCTCACAAACTGTGTTTGTATTCAGATGTTATAAATAAGGCTCAGTTATTGGAGCGCGATAACGAGTCAACCCAACCAAGAGAGAGCAGCCGACAAAATGATAATATCAGTTGTAGCAGTCATCGAAGCGGTGACAACAAACGTGGTGGAAGTCAACATACTAGAAATGGTAACCACTTCGGTGGTAATCATGGCCAAGACAATAAAAGTGGGAATTTCAAGAAGAGGAGATTCAATAATTGTAACAACCCGATATTTTCTATATAAATAAATCAAAAATTTTGCGTATAATTATTATTATTATTATTTTAAGGATGAGGATTTGTACAAGATAATGTGTATATGTATTTATGTGGTAAATAAAAATATATTTATTAGATGAATATTTACAAATAATTTTATTTTAGAATTATTGATTATTATAAATTATATTCTTATAATAATTACTTTTATAGAAGAAATGTTTTTATTAATTATTTTCCATGAAAATATAATCATATATTATTTAAATAATATATGGAGTGATTTTTAGAATAATTATAATAATTATTTTATTATATGAATTTTAGTACAGATTATTAACAATACAAAAAAATGGGCAATAATAATAATAATAATAATAGCAACTAGGCCCATGTGCTCAGGTGGTCATTGGATTAATATTCCATATTGGAGGTCTTAGGTTCAAATCTGTGCATCAACATATTTTTTGGGATGAAGTTCAATATTCGCCACGTCAACCTGTCCACGTGTAAAATAAAATAAAAAATTCCTACGCAGATCTGCCATGTGTGCCACGTAGGCGCCATGTACGCAGGTCAATGCACATGTGGCGCCAGGGGCTCGAAGTCTAATTTTTTTAATAGAAAGGGGCTCAAATTTTCGTTGACCAAAAGAAAATGTCTCAATACCCAAAAACTACTAAAGTTCGGTTAATCAACTTTGCATTTTACCCTTATAATATATTGTGTAACTCTTCAAAAAAGTCTACTAATGAAAATTTTAATTAATTTAACGATATTTTAAACATGAACAAATGAAATGTTACATAAGATTAAAATTAAATTGTATGTAGTTACTAGCATTATATATATATATATATATATATATATATATATATATATATATATACACACACACACACACACACACACACAAATTTCAAATAGGAATACGAATTCGAATATATTTAAAGTTTTTCGTTTTAATTGGTATTTTTGTTTGTGCATCATAGATTGATAAGTAGGTTTTATACCTACTTATCCGGTATCTTTTACTTGAATTAGTTGTTAATATTCATGTGTCTTAGTTACTTTTCATGCATTTTGTGTTCATTTTGTAGGTTATACGTTTGGAAGCGGTGTGAGCGACTATTGGTAAGGAAAAGCAAGGAAAATGCAAAGAAAAGCAATCCGGACATCATTTGGGCTTTCATGTTCATTTCATGTTCTTGGCTTGAAACTAGGACTATATTGTAGAGCTTCTTCTTAGCTTTCCTAAACATCTTGAATCATTCCAATCGGAGTTCGGATGCAAGAGTTATGACATTTGTACCAACGAACGTCGAATGTCACTGTTTTGGGTGGCCATTTGCATAGCAGTCACTTCCAGCCCAATTTAGACCTTGATCCGTCCGTTATTTCTATTATCTTAAAGAATAAAAGTTGTAGATCTCGTCGATATCTTCGATTTGATAGGTGGCAGGCCTCGTAAATATTCACGGATCAAACGTTATGGCCGTTTTCCCAAAGGACGTCAGAGTAGAAAATTTTCCTTCGCAAAACCGCGGCCGGGGTGGGCATGCAAGTCACAAGACAGGCCCCTAGCCCGCTGGGGCGGGCCCAAAACAAGCCTAGACCCCCGCTGGGGCAGGGGTATGCCCAGAAAATGCTTAAAAATGCGAATTTTGGTCCAATTTGAGTCTGGGAAGGATTGTTTCGATCCGATTGACACAAGGACTTCCAAGAGGACTTCCAAGAGGTCTTAAAGACATATGAAGAGACTTATAAAAGGGGGAGAATCACAAGGATTAGGGAGATGAGAGACTAGAGAGAGGATTCCATTAGATTAGATTAGAGTAAATTAGATCAAAACACTAGTTCTAATTAGATTTGGAGATTGAAGCAACTTGAAGACCATTGAAGATCAAGAGCAGGAACTTGAGGAAGATGGAGATTTGCTGACAACAGATTTATTCTTTACTCTACTCTTATTTTTATCTTTTATGTTATTTCAAGTGTGGATTCTTAGTTTTAATTCAATGAACTAATTCTTTGTTTGAGATTACAATGGATCTTATTGTGTAGTTTATTTTAATATGCTTCGCTATCAATTATTATGTTCTATTGTGAGGATTGTCTATTTTGATTTGGACTTAATTGTTTAATTGATTGGCCATCAATTACTGTGATAATGTATATGAACTCGAAAGATGAAGTTTAGATTTAGATCTAATCATAATAGCATGTGATTGTGTTTTCTGCATGGCGTTGGAATACATAATTTATGTCTAGGATAGAGATATACCTAACATCACATGTAATCTTATAGAGAACTTGTGCTTTAAATCCTTTTTAATTGTAATTCACATAGAGATATAGTGGATTAGTTAATTAGGGTGTCTCGCTTAATTCTATCATCTGTGGATTTAAGTGAGTATGGGTATTATGCATCGAGAGGTGGTTTTATCTACTTTAGTGTTCTTGATTAACAATTCAAGATAGAAAATAATTGATGAGAAGTGTGTTAACTTAAATGAAGCAATAAGTGAAGTTTGTGATCTTAAATCTCCGTAATTTGATTTTTAATTAGTGATAATTAGAATTAGTGTAATTAAATAATTTAATTTATATAATTTGAAATTCATTCGTTTAAATAAGATTGAGTTGATTACGGGTTAGTACTTGGTGATTCTCTATTAAACAATTCCTCGTGGGAACGATAATCTACTTTCACTTTATTACTTGTTGACCACGTATACTTGCGTGTTGTGCGTAATTAGATTTTATCCAACAAGTTTTTGGCACCGTTGTCGGGGAATTAGTTTAATATCTCTTTGCCAATATTAATTTCAATCAAATTAGTCTTAATTTAAACATTTTTATTTTTATTTTTAATTCTCTTCCTATATTTCTCTCTTTTCAGGTACCATGGATGACTTTGTGTATCAATGGTCATACACGAACATGACTCAACCAAGGGAAACAGGGATTGATGGACTCAATACATCTTCTATAGAGCCAATACAAATTGAGGCAACTTCGAAGACGTTGGAGGTTATCGCAGCCCAAAGAAGTCGAAGGATGGCAAGAATGACTCAGCCAAGGGGAGCGAAAATTGACAGACTCGCGACACTTTCCGCAATGTCAGCACAGATTGAAGAACTTTCGAGGAAGTTGGATGTTTTTGCAGCCCAAAGGAGTTGAAGGATTGCAGTTATTTGTGACTATTGTGCTGGCAATCACCCGAGTAATCAATGCACCATCAATCTTGGGCCGGTACAGTATGGTGGTAACTACCTCAATCAGTATGCATATGATAATTATGATCAAGTATGGGGGTATCACCCAGATTCTTCATGGAGCTACAACTATCAAGACCAATAATACTCTATTCCAGATCCAACTTACACGCCAGATTTCTCATATCAACCTCCATTAAAAGAAGAAAAGTCAAAGTTGGAGGAATTGTTGTCCAAGTGCATAGCATCAAATGAGGAGAGGAGGATAAATCAAGAGATATTACGTCACAATCTGTAGAACCAGATAGATCAAATGCTCAAAGCCTTGAACAACTGTCCTCAAAATAATTGGTGCTATGACGAGGATTCCGAGATTGATGAAGTGCCCGAGCCAAATCTACAACTGGATGAGACACGAGATGTTGAAAAAAAAGAGACAAATGAGGATAATGACAACAAGGTCGGTGAAGAACTAACTATGAGTACCAACGAGGATGAGCCGATGTTATTAGTGCCCCAATTTCTTTCTCCACCAAAGTTCAAGGATCCGGTTAGATTTGCAAAACCATGCCTGTTAGGTAGTCATGTCGTCGGCGAAGCTCTTTATGACATAAGAGCTAGGACAACAATGAAGTCGTGGTGGGACGAGAAAGAGAAGATATATGAAGAGTCCATTGTGTTATACACACTTCTATGCCCAAATATGATCACAAACACAATGGAGATAACACCTAGTTATTTGCCCTTTTTCATGGAGATTATACCAAAACAAAGCATGCTAGGTGACTTTAATGCAATGGCTATCACAAATGGGAACCTACCAAAAGCTACATTATTTCCGATGGATGGAGTGTTCCTTATTTACCAAAGAGGAATTGGATAGCGTTGACCAGACAAAGTCAGGCTGAAAGACTATAATTCAAGCGCTAACTGGGAGGCAACCCAGGAATTTTTTTTTATTTATTTATATGCTTTCCTAGTTTATTTAGTAGATATGAATTCAAGTGTTATTCTAATACATGTTGTCTCTCTTCATTGCATGTATTGGAGGTTCAATGGATAGCAAAAATGATCAAATCCGCCAGTATACCCATCACCACAAGCTTAAATGATTACAGAAGTCCTCGTCCCACTTCATGCTTTATTTTACAATGAGGACATTGTAATTGTTAAGTTTGGGGAGTTAAATAATTTAGGTTTATTTATGTTTGCATTCATGTAGTGTAATTGCATAATAGTTTGCATAGTAGAGTAGTTATATAATAGTTTTTATTTATAACTAAAAAAAAAAATCAATAATCAAAAAAAAAATTAGTTATTTACTATGTTCATCTTGCATGATTTCAGCTGTTAGATAGTTCAGCTTATTTTGGCCAATGATGAGATTGGAATTGAGTAGACAAGTATAGTACTAATTATTAGAGCTTTGATGTGATTTCTTGTTATGAATTGAATCTTTTCTGTTTTTGAAATCGGGTATAATCAAGGTTAGCACGTTAGAAACAACCTTGTTGATTGATTGAGTTTAAATTGATACATAATGGGATTCTAAAGGATAATGCTAGTTTGAATGAAAGAATGACAAGAACAAGTAGTGATAGCAAAAGTTAGACAAGAACCTAAGTTTGGGGGAATATTTAGGGTATATAAGCTATAAAAAAAAGAGAAAAAAAAATGAAAAAGAAAAAGTATGAATAAACACCGTGGCGTGCTTGTCTAGTTTTGTGGCCTTTGTTACTTGAGTAAGTAAGCCCGAGGGGATTGTCTTTACACCTAGCGCCCTAAGGTCTTAATGGTCTGGGAGTCGTTGATCGAAAGCTCGTTAAGGTAGCATTGAAAAGCCTAAGGGAATAAGACATTGCATAGCTATGTGTATGTAAACCAAAAGAAAAAAATGAATAAAATGGGAAATAAGAGCAAAAAGCCCCCGTAGATGAAAAATAAAGCATAAGTATCCCATGTTGACCCTCGATATTGGTAATTGTTTGATTTTAGTTGGATCTAGCTTGTTTTTGGATTTCTTAAGTTTACACTGTATGATGCCTTCAAAGAGACTTGTTATGTGTTAAATTTGATTTTATATCAGTTAACATTGTTGTGGAGCACACACACACTATACCAGTAATAACAGTTTAAGACTTGATGATTGATTAGGAAATTGTTGATTGGTTTTGATATGAAGTATTGTCGTGTTTGCTTGATTTCTCTAAGGCTGAGTGAATAGATTTGATTCTATCAATACTACTGGATTCGTAGGCATATAGATTGGTTGTATTTCATTGCATTGCATTGCATTATGTTGTGTTGCTTGGGGACAAGCAACGGTTTAAGTTTGGGGGTATTTGATAAGTAGGTTTTATACCTACTTATCCGGTATCTTTTACTTGAATTAGTTGTTAATATTCATGTGTCTTAGTTACTTTTCATGCATTTTTTGTTCATTTTGTAGGTTATACGTTTGGAAACGGTGTGAGCGACTATTGGTAAGGAAAAGCATGGAAATGCAAAGAAAAGCAATTCGGACATCATTTGGGCTTTCATGTTCATTTCATGTTCTTGGCTTGGAACTTGGACTATATTATAGAGCTTCTTCTTAGTTTTCCGGAACATCTTGAATCATTGCAATCGGATATTGGATGCAAGAGTTATGACATTTGTACCAACGGACGTCGAACGTCACTGTTTTGGGTGGCCATTTTCATAGTAGTCACTTACAGCCCAATTTCGACCTTCTTCCGTCCGTTATTTCTAAAATCTTAAAGAATGTAAGTTGTAGATCTCGTCGATATCTTCGATTTGATAGGTGGCAGGCCTCGTAACTCTTCCCAGATCAAATGTTATGGCCGTTTTCCCAAAGGACGTCAGAGGAGAAAATTTTCCTTCACAAAACCGTCGCCGGAGTGGGCATGCAAGTCACAAGATAGGCCCCCAGCCCGCCGAGGTGGGCCCAAAACAAGCCTAGACCCCCGCTGGGGCGGGGGTATGCCCAGAAAATGCGCAAAAAAGCGAATTTTGGTCCAATTTGAGTCCGGAAAGAATTATTTCGATCCGATTGACACAAGGACTTCCAAGAGGACTTTCAAGAGGAGTTAAAGACATATGAAGAGACTTATAAAAGGGGGAGAATCACAAGGATTAGGGAGATGAGAGACTAGAGAGAGGATTCCATTAGATTAGATTAGAGTAAATTAGATCAAAACACTAGTTCTAATTAGATTTGGAGATTGAAGCAACTTGAAGACCATTGAAGATCAAGAGCAGGAGCTTGAGGAAGATGGAGATTTGCTGACAATATATTTATTCTTTACTCTACTCTTATTTTTATCTTTTAATGTTATTTCAAGTGTGGATTCTTAGTTTTAATTCAATGAAATAATTCTTTGTTTGAGATTACAATAGATCTTATTGTGTAGTTTATTTTAATATGTTTCGCTATCAATTATTATGTTCTATTGTGAGGATTGTCTATTTTCTTTTGGAATTAATTGTTTAATTGATTGGCCATCAATTACCGTGATAATCTATATGAACTCGAGAGATGAAGTTTAGATTTAGATCTAATCATAATAGCATGTGATTGTATTTTCTGCATGGCGTTGGAATATATAATTTATGTCTAGGATAGAGATATACCTAACATCGCATGTAATCTTATAGAGAACTTGTGCTTTAAATCCTTTTTAATTGTAATTCACATAGAGATATAGTGGATTAGTTAATTAGGGTGTCTTGCTTAATTCTATCATCTGTGGATTTAAGTGAGTATGGGTATTATGCATCGAGAGATGGTTTTATCTGCTTTAGTGTTCTTGATTAACAATTGAAGATAGAAAATAATTGATGAGAAGTGTGTTAACTTAAATGAAGCAATAAGTGAAGTTGTGATCTTAAATCTCCGTAATCTGATTTTTAATTAGTGATAATTAGAATTAGTGTAATTAAATAATTTAATTTATATAATTTGAAATTCATTCGTTTAAATAAGATTGAGTTGGTTACAGGTTAGTACTTGGTGATTTTCTATTAAACAATTTCTCGTGGGAACGATACTCTACTTTCACTTTAATACTTGTTGACCACGTATACTTGCGTGTTGTGCATAATTAGATTTTACCCAACATAGATTCATTTGTAATAGCTTATCAAATACATATATCGTGTCCCTTTTTTCATATTCTTATTCCAATTAAAGTGATATATTATAATGATATCACTTAAAATTAATCAAATTATTACTCCCTCCGTCCTAGGATAAAAGTCCTTATTACTATTTTGGGTTGTCCTATGTTAAATGTCCACTTTCCTATTATGTCCGTAGCATTAAATATCTCATACTTTTCTTATTCTAATTCTCTCTCCATATTTAATGACATTATTATGGATAATTTTGTCATTTTATTCCTCTTCTTAATATGCGTGAAAAGTCCACCAGGACTTTTATCCTAGGAAAGAGGGAGTATTATAAATATTGTCATTAAAATATGTCATATTTAAAATTTATCTAATAAATTATTTATAAATTTAGTTGTATTTTGCACCAGTTATTAAACTTATTTATTAAAAAGTAAAGTTTAAGTTGCTTTAAATAAACTATTCTTTTCAAAATTTCTTGTCAAACTAAATAAAATACTAAACAAAACTCAATATTAAACTAAATATATATAAAGTAATTATGAATATATATATATATATATATAAAACAAATATTCACATAAATATTTATAAAAAATATTCATATCTAAATTTTAGATGAAATATTTATAAATTTATAAATAAATATTTGTTTATAAATTTTAAATTAAGGTAAATTTATATGAATATTTGTTTATAAATATTTATATGAATATTTAGACATTAATTTTTTTTTTATATATATATATATATTAAAATATTCATAGTTACGTTATATAAATATTCATAGTTACTTTATATATATTTAGTTTAATGTGGAGATTTAAGATGGATATATATATATATATATATATATATATATATATATATATATTGGTAATAGAATTTATCTAATACAGAAAAAATATAACATAAGAAGCAAAAATATCACATATAGGTTTTGAACCTAAGACCTATGGGTTATTGGGCCATTAAGATACCACTACACCATTCTAATTTATTAGTTAACTAAACTACCGCCATAACTTGTAGTGATAGACAGTGTAGCACATGAGCAAATGAAGGGCAAATGAGTAATTTCTCATGTCGCTACAGCATGTGGCGGTAGGGGGAAATCTATTTCAATCCGTGACATCCAATGTTGCGATCAACAGTATGGATTATGGTTATTGAAATAGTACCCGTGACAAACGATTGTCAAGCATGTTAGTTCTAGGCTTCCGACCCAAATAAACTCAACCTCATCAAACATGATTATTATATATATGCTTTCCAATGTTTCCTATTTCTAGATAGATGTAGGATATACTAACAAGTACTCCCTCACTCCGAGAATAAAAGTGATGATTGATTTTATGCGAATTTAAAAAAAATATCAAATGATAAAATTATTCATATTTAAATTCTCATCTAATTGCATATTTTTCTATACGTGACTAGTGATATTATATAAATATTTATAAATAATAAAAATATGTCATTTAATACTAAGGATATTACGCACAAATTATTGTAAAAAATAGATTATTTAATATAAGTAAATATTTAACTTGAGATTACATAAAATAATAAGAATTTTTATTCTTAGATTTGAATTGAGTAACTTAAATCATGAACATATTTTTAAGTCCAAAAATAAAACATAAAAAGAAGAATAGTAATGGTATACCCCTAGCTATTCCTAGTTTCCTTTTACCTTTTTTTTTTTATCAAATATATTATAAAATTAAATTATAATACTATCGGTTCTAAGAGAAAACATAAAAAATGAAGAATTTTTTTTTTATGTTTTATGAACTAAAATAGAATAAAGTTATTAAAAATAACTTATAAGTCATTCCTAATAAGTTAGTTTAACCCATATTTAATTTTTTTAAATAAAACCAATTTGTAAAAAAGAAGAGTAAGATGCAACGTCACTTTAATTGGCGTTAAAATTTTTATTTTTATATTTTTATAGCTGAAGTCTTATATACTCCTTCATTTCTAACGCTGACAGAGAATAAATATAAAAAAAATATTGATTTGTAAACAAGTACAAGAGATTAAAGAAATTAAAAAAAAAGATTCTAACGTCAGTTAAAGTGATGTTACATCTTACTCTTCCTTTTTACAAATTTACTTTATAAATTTTTTAAAAAAAAGTTACAATGCCAGTTAATTTGGCATTGGATCACATTTTTATTTTTTTAAATTTCTTTCAAAAAATATAATCGTTTAAAAAAATTAAGATAATTTTTTTTAATTTATTTTTTAAAAAATATTTATTTTTAAAGTGGCGTTCGGTTGCCTTTTTCCCTATCACTCTGCCCCCAACATATCTCTTCCAATCTCCTTCTAAACCTTTGCATTGCATACAAATCGAAAACTCTCTCAAATACTATGCTTCAGTCGATTTAGGGTCTCACACTCTCGCTCACTACTTTTTTAGATTCCTGATTTAATAGCAAAGAGAATCTATATACAAAGAAAAAGAAGAAGAAGAAGATGCAGAGATTTGGATCACAAACACACTCACTCACTCTCTCTCCTCTTTCTATCGCCGGAGTAAAATTTTCTGGACAGTCGGAGTTCATTGATGGCAGATTAGTTTGATATGAAGATGTCAACCTTAGAGAAGCTGTTCGTCCAGATTTTCGAGCAAAAGAATGAGATTATCGAACAAGTCAAGCAATGACCAATTTTGTACTACAAACACCTCGCTTCCAGTACCTTATTCATAGAATTCCCCTCCTTTCGGCTTTGGAACCCTAATTTCCTCCCTCTCAATAGATCCCAAAGGTATTCTTGACTTTTACCTTGCTTTGGTTCCTTCAATTTGCCTGTTTGAGTTGTAGGGCTTTTTCTTGGATACTGAGTTTTTAGGGTAGTAAGATTTTGATTTTTTTTTTGGTGGAAACGGGGTTTAATGTAATTACAAGTCTGTTGAGTGGGTGGTCCAAATTTTACAAAATCTAAGTCCAAAAGATTCATACTTATAATGTGTATATTCTTTATATCGTGTTCCTATCACGCAATTAAATGAATTTTGTTATCTTGTCCTACATAAAGTTTGCAATCCCTTAGATTTATGCATCTATTTTAGTCATACGTGTCAAGTGTCTCGCCTTTGTATCTGTAATTACAAGTGTCATGGCTACTTGGTCCTGAGGATCTCTTACATTCATGTGCTTTGGTGTTAAGTGGATAGAAAGGCTTACAGTTGCACTTATCTTAAAATTTATTCTGAACTTGCTGATTTGGCTCCAAGCTTTTATCAGATTATCAGGGATTCTGTTGAGAGTTTGAAGAGCAAAGGATTTATTAAATTAGTAAGTGGAAAAAGTGTATTGGCAGTAATGGTAATATAGACACTTATGGTAAATGAAGTTGCTTATTTCTTGTACTATATTAATCATATTCAATATGGTCAACAAGTATCACTGGTGCAAACTTTTGAGTGTTGTTTTGAGCAGTTGCTGATATTTTGAATCCTTGTTTTCTTACATGAGACATGCCCATCAAGATTGCAGTACCCTCACCTATATAAGCATTTACTGTGGCATGTTTATATTTGTGGACGTTGGTTTATCCTTGGATCATTGATGACAGACTATTATGAATCGACTTCTCCTTTTATATAACATTGTAATTCTACATCTTTACTGTTTGTGTTAAATTTGTCCACTTTGCTAGCTTGTATATGTAAAGCAATTGTTACAGCCTCAGTATGTTATTGTGTAAGAAGTATATTACAACTCTGGTCCAGAATATGCTTCTAAAGAATTAGAAGAGTAAAACCATGAATTTTGTCTGCAATGTTGTGATGATGTCCCTTATAATTGATTTTAACAATCCTGATAGGTATGATTAGTTTCATTTTCATAGTTTAAGTTCTTGGATGGATGTCATATAGAGGAAAGATACTTTTGTTTATGTAGATAATTTTACATTGATTTGGATTTATGTAGTATATATTTCTAGTTAGCAAAAAAAATTAGTTTGTGTTATTTCTTAGAGATGTTTTTTCTCCCTTTATGACCTTTTGCCCTCCCTTCTCTCCAGATATATTACTTTTTCGAAAGAGGAGGAAGCCATTAGGTGTATACAATCTGTACATGGTTTTGTGTCGAAAGTAGATTTTTGAGGTAAGCGCATCGCCCTTCCCCCTACCTCACACCTATAAGCATTTACCATAACTCATTCCCCTTTATGAAGTATTATCTTGATAATCGTTTGGAATTTTCTTATGCAAAGCTTCTTTTGGAACTGCAAAGTATTGTCATGCATGGTTGAGAAACATGGTATTTATAAGATTCTATTTGACCGTGCATTTGTTATTGCAAAATTTTCACTTTTATTAAACTGTGACTGAAATTGGACTTCCTAAAAGATAAAATGACAAATTAATTCTAACTTGTTTTTTTTGTTTGGTCAGCCTTGCAACAATTCTGCTTGTTTTTATTTACATAGTATTGGTGCTGAAGAAGATAGTTTTAGTAAAGATGAAGTAGCTGCAGTGCAAACAAGGTATTAAATTTTCAATTATTGCAGGATCAACACAAGGTTAAAATGTAGTGGAAGTATTTACATAAATAGCAATATAGTGAAACTTACATTGTAGTTCATGCGACTGGTTGCTCTAGTTTTTACACTGTAATATGTTGTTGATTCTCTGATGTTAAATTTTAGCATTTTTTTCTAGAAGAGAACATGTTGGAGGTTGATTGCCCATGTGTGACACCGGAGGTTGTGTTGAAGGTATCTGGACACATTGATAAGTTCACAGACCTTATGGTGAAGGACAAAAAGACTGGTACTTGTTACCGGGCTTATCATTTGCTCAAGGACTTTTGCGAAGAGAAACTTCAAAGAGATCCTACCCTCACCAAAGAGAAGTCAGCAGAGTTGAGACATGTTCTTGTTGTATTGGATGATCTTTCTTCCGAAGAACTGGGTAGAAAGATCAAGGAATATGGCATTACTGCTCCAGATACAAAGAACCCCTTCTCTGACCTCAATTGGTCTCTCCGGATACAAAGATCTTTCAGCTTGATGTTTCAGACCTCAATAGGTCCATCTGGTCTAAGTCCTGGGTAGGAACATCATTGTGATTTTCAAGTATATATTATTAAACTTAATTGTTTGGTTAGCTTATGTTATCTAATTGTAGTAAATTAGTTACTACTTTATGGAGTTTAGTTTTTCATCAAGTCTATTTTGTTCCAATGGGCTTTTTAATTGTCTTAATATCTTCAATAACTGGCCAGGTATATGCGACCTGAAACCGCACAAGGTATTTTTGTGAACTTCAAGGACTTGTACTATTACAATGGGAGCAAGCTCCCTTTTGCTGCTGCTCAGATTGGTCAGGCTTTTAGGAATGAGGTACCAAATACTTCCCTAATAGATTGCTGTGTGATTGCTTACATGGTCATGTGGCTATAAATTTTAGTGGCATTCATTATTTATTTGGAATTTTATTTGTTAACTAACTTGCTTAATTTTGGTTATTATTGAGGTGAGTGGATCAGTTGCCTCTATGCTCTTGTTACATACAAAAGATCAGTTGACTTACAATATTGGTTATCAAATTTTCGTGCTACGTTTACAAAAGACAAGGGACAAAATTATGAAGTGTACTCTCTATATATGTAGATATATATTTTGATTGAAGAACTGTGGTAGTTTTAGATGGTTAATTGTAAAGATAATGAATGATTATATAGTGGATGATTTTATTAAGTTAATAATATTTTAGTTTTTTGTATTTTTGTCATTATTTGCTATGGGGACATTGAGCGGTCAATACACACAAGAATGTCAAATTTTGATTTAACAACAATATAATTCGTTACCAAAGCATTGAACAAGTTTTAATATAGAAATAATTTTTTATACATTTAGCAACAAATTTTCGTTGCTAATGGCATTAAAAACTTTATATTTAGCAACGAAAAATTAACCTAATAACAACGGAGAGGATATTGTTGCTAATACTAAAATAAAAGGTAACATTTTTTATCGTTGCAAATCATATCAACTTTCGTTGCACATATAAAAAAATGGCAACATATAATGTCGTTGCTAATTGACGACTTTCGTTGCTATTGAAAAATAACCAGCAACAAATATTTTCGTTGCTGATTCAGCATAATGTCGTTGCCAAATAATATACTCAGCAACGAAAATCGTTAATAAAAACTTGACATTCTTCAACGAAAGCAAGCTTAGGCAACAATTTTCATAACTTACTGCAACAAAAAATGTCTTTGCAAAATGGTGTCAATTGCAACAAAAATGCATGGTCGTTGCAAAAAAAAAAGAGTTCATTTCGTTTCCAATTAGCAGGCTTTTGCAACGAAATGGGCTTTTTAGCAACGAAATTTTAATTATTCTGCAACAATACATTTTGTTGCTAAAGGATCGATGTCTCTGTATGAAAGCCAAATTTCGTTGCAAAATGTATTACTTTTGGCAACGAAAAAAATACGTTCGTTGCGGAACAATTAACAATGCTTATTGCGCAACGAAAGACGCAACGACAGTAAAGTCGTTGCCAAAACCCTTTAGCAACGAAATTTGGCACCTTTAGCAACGAAAATCGGTTGTTTCTGAAGTACCATTTTTTTTAGTAAGTTAATTATTTTACCTTAATTATTAAGGTTAAATATGGAAGAATAAATCAGATATGGAATCTAAACCCTAATTTTGGATTTTTATCAAGGAATGAGAATAATAATATAATAATATTATATTTTGATTTTTCAGTGCTATAAATATGTACTGTATGTACGTATTGATAATGGTTGGTCAATTATGGTTTATAATTTCAAAACCCTATTATTATTGGTTAAACCCTAGTTCAAAAGTTAATACGCATTCAAGACGGTGTAGTAATGGTGTTATTTGATTTATGTTGTGTTATATAGGATTCTATGTTAATTAGGAAAACCCTTATTAAATTTAGAAACCCTAATTAGCTAGAAACCCTAATTCTAAAATTAGTAACCCTAATTAATATTTCGTAAACCCTAATTTCTGAAATGAGAAACCCTAATTTGAAATTCAAATTAGAGTTCGAGATTGTTTGTAATTGTGATAAGGTGATTAATTTACAAGTATTAGAATTATAATTGTTAATCATGAAAACCCTAATTACTAAACTAGAAACCCTAATTTCTATATTTAGTAACCCTAATTAGTAATTTTAAAACCTAATTACTAATTGTAAACCCTAATTGCTAAATTAGCAAAGTTAATTATAATTAGTTTATAAAACCCTAATGTCCCTATATAAAGTAATTAAAAAACTAATCTAATTTAGAAAACCCTAATTACAAATTTTAGAAAATAATTTTTATTTTATTTTATTTTTAAACCCTAAATAAAAACCTAGAATTTCATTTTGTGCTAAACCCTAAGGGTCAAACCCTAAGGGTTTGCAAGGATTATAAGATTGCCATTAAAATTATGTAGCAATTGACCAAATTGCCCTTTTGTGCATAATTGAAGCTAATTGGTAGGTTTTGACAATAGGTGAAGTTGGTGACCAAATCCAACAACCCCATGTGCTTAAAATTCACAGCAACAAGTCACATATCTCAGCTATACATGTATACAAGCACTATATATAGATTTGGAGAGAGATTTGCTAGCTCATTTTGTGCACAACACTCAACCTAACTCTGTCAAGCCCCACACCTCCGAAATATATTAGTATTACAGTCCCATAACCAAGCCCCACGAACTTCATAACCAAATCAGAAGCCTAGAATCAAAGATTGTTCATAAGAGGTATAAACCCTACTTGAAAAATCTGTCCATTGATCCCATGTTAGATGTTATTTTTGTGTGTTAAATATGTTGTATGAAGTGTATAATGATGATCTGGGTTGCTAGATGTTAGATCCATAACATCTAGAGGCTCGGATTTGAAGATTTCAAAAATCTGGAAAAAAATTTCTTGATGTTCTGACAATGAATGTAAGTGGCTGTAGATCTCTGTATGTTGTTGGTTTTTGTTGTTTAAAGGTTTACATATGTAGTCTGACATGTAGTCTTTGATCTGGAACAAGAATCAGTCTTAGATCTGGTCCAGATTTCAAGATAATCAAAGTCAAAGCCGCCGATCGGGCCGTACGATCGGCATTTCGGGTAACCTGAAACGCCTGTAAACTACCGACAATGTTTTAATTCGACCAGATATGTCAGTGTGTTGATGCTTTGGTTCTGTTGATGTATCTACATTGTAGTGTGTAGTTTATACTATATTATTATGCCTTAAAAGCTTCTAAATATCAAACTGGATGATTAGCATGGATTTGGTCCAACTAGGCCAGACGATCACGGAAAGCCGCTTTCTGTGTCCCGTAACGCCGACCATGTCGTCTGACATGGTTTGACCAGAATTTTTATGTTTGATCTGTTGTTGTTTTTGTGATTTAACGTGATAAGGCTCTTCCTTGTCATGTTGGGTACACACCGGATGCATTATATCACACAAACATCACATAGATCACAAGTTGTGGAGGCCCAAATATGAGCAGTCGAACTGTTCTTCATTTCTGAGTAACCCAGAAACTGAAGAACAACTCTGAAAGTCACTTTAGAGGCTCAGATCTCTTTGGTTATGCATGTTATGATCATGTTTGTTGCTGGTTCATGTAGTCCTACATTATAACTACACGATCTGACCAACAACATGCCCAGAAACACAACACACACTAAATTATGTTTAGTCAAACTAAGCCCCTCGAAACTGTGTATGAAGATCTGGGTTTGCATGAAGAACATGAAGAACACCTATAGCGACAGCTCTGTCACTATAGGCAGTCTTTAGCGACAGATAGTGTAATTTTAATTATTTTAATTTTTGAAAATTATTTAAAAATAGTAATTAAATTCCAAAAATTACAAAAATTATTTTAAGTTATAAAAATGAACTTTTAATAATTTAAAATATTTTTCATAAATATTAGTATTTATTTAAATATTATGGATAATTAATTTATTTATTAAATACATTACATAAATTAATTAAAAATGATTTTATTATATTAAAAATCATTTTAAATGATAATAAGTTATTTAAAAATATTTTAAGTTATAAAATATAACTTTTAATATTTTAAAGTAAATTTCATTAATTATTTAATATTAATGATATTAGATTTATTTAACAATTAAATTAAATTAATTAATTAAAATTATTTTAATATTATAAAAATTATTTTAAATGAAAATAAATAGTTTTAAAATATTTGAAGTTATAAAATATAACTTTTAATAGTTAAAGATAAATTTCATTAATTGATTATTATTAATGATATTAAAATTATTTAATAATTATATTAAATAAATTAGTTTAAAAATGATTTTAATATTATAACAATCATTTTAAATGAAAATAAAGTGTTTAAAGATATTTTAAGTCATAAAATATAACTTTTAATATTTAAAGGATAATTTCATTAATAACTTAATATTAATGATATTAATTTAATATTAATGATATTAAATTTATTTAATAATTATATTAAATAAATAGTTTAAAGATGGTTTTATTAATTTAAAAATCATTTAAAAAGGATATAAATGAATTAAAAATATTATTAAGTTATACTTAATGACTTTTAATATTTTGATAAATAAAACATTAATACTTTAATATTAATGATAATTATTTAAAAATGATTTTAAATATTTTAAAAATCATTTAAGGGTAATATAAATACTTTAAAAATATTCTTAAGTTATTATAAATAACTTTAATATTTTAGCAATGGTTTCATTAATAGTTTAATATTAATTAAATAATAATGTTAATAGAATTGTTTAATATTTAAAATATTTAATAATGATTCCGATGTTTGAAAATTTATGATAAATTATAATAAATGTTTAAAAATTATTATAAGTCATTTAAAAATAATATGACTGATATTAAGTTAAAGGATAGAGTCTTAGACTCGATAATTACCCGATAAAGCGCTTTACAATTTGCAAGCGTGTTTCGAAATTGATCTAGACTTAGATAATTTAATTAGATATGTGTTTATTTGTGTTTCAATGGTTGTTAAACATAGGTGATAATGTGAGTATGTTATGTGCTGACTGCAATAAGCAGTATTATATGTTGAGATATGTTATTCTAATCAGTAAAATGATCTTATTACTGATAGGTGGTTATATAAAAGATAAAACTAGTAGTGAATTGTAAGCAGCGCATCAGGCAAGTATCTTACCTTTGTATTTTCTTTATGCAATGAACATGAGTAAGAATGTTTCTGAATTATATTATTACGGTACAGATTAATAACCCTATATTATATACGCTCATTGATTATCAACATATTAGTATATGGTAATTCAAATATATATTTTGTTCGTTAATTTCTATAAATGGTTATACAAGTGTCCTCACTTGGATAATCATTGTATTTAATCACATGTTGATACACGTTTGTTCATTACCCGTATATATATATATATATATATATATATATATATATATGTTGAATTATAGATTATTGTTGAACAAGATAAAACTTTACTATTATCCAACCGAATTGCTTTGGTTTGGAACCCAGACAAGTATGAACATCCCTTACATGGGAAAACTTTTAATGCACCCAAGTTGGACAGAGTGAACGATCTTATCGTTCTTTCATATAGTGTTGATCAATACAGGGTATAACGGGCTGATCACCCCCGTGCCCGTAAGTTATGACGGTTTACAGATGAAGTTCTGTTTAACCTTTTTGAAAATGAAAATAATGTTCTTAGTATGTCACCTTAACCCTAGTTATAGTCAATATGTAGTTTCAAAAATTTGAAAGAGGGTTGTTATGTTATTATTATCGGTTCAGATTACTTCACAACTATTGACTTGTTATAGAAGGGTAGTACAAAGAAAATATTTAAATTCTTTTAGCTTATATATATAATTGTTATTACTTGCTGGGCACTCAAATACTCTTCCTTGCTTAATTTAAATGTTTTCAGCTAAGTGTGAACAACTAGAGAGCTCTGCTAAGAACAAGGGAAAGGTTGTTGAATGAACGCAATGCTATTTTATGTAATAGTTAACTTTATTAAAACAAGTATGATATATATTATCTATCATGGGTTGTAATGAATGTTTAAAGGTTACGTACTTGGGATTCAGACTCTAATGAATATGTAAATTAAGTTGATCTTTATATTATTGTTATTATTATTAGTAATATTCCGCTCATATAAATGGTATCGTGAAGCACCGAGTTCGGGTTTTAAGTACCTGGATTTGGGAGTTTTCAGGTTGGTATCAGAGATCAGGGTTAAAAACCTTAGGTGGGCTAGACCTTAGGCTATAACCTTAGAATAGAGGGAAATGTTTAAAATATAAATAACTTATATAGAATTTAAAAAGAGATGAATTGAATAAATTTATCATCAAAAAAAATAAAAGATAACTTATATAAAACTCTTATTTGTTGTGTGTATATACTATATGCTAATCAGGATAGTTTATGTGTGTAGATGTCTGGTGGAAAAGGCTTGTTATATGCATATAGCATGAAGAAGAATCAAACCCATACACCCGAGCTGATATCGAAGCCAATAGCTTAAATGGAGGCTCACAATGAAAATAACTCGGACGATGTAGTTATTGTAGAAAACGTAGTACCAAATCCGGAGATGGTGGAGCTGACAGATAGTGATTCGGACACTAAAGTTGAAGCTGATCAAGCATCAATGGAGGTGCAGGATCTGAGGAACAAGGTCTCTTCTCTAGAAAGGCTGTGGGAAATAGAAAAGTTGTTGAATAGTTAGTTGCGTCAAGCGTTAATAGAAACAATGGAAGAACAAGATAAGCTTAAAATCCAAATTGATCAGATGGGAGCCACAAGCAACACATCGTGTGCAGCTCCGAGCAAGAGGGGGAAAAGAAAGATAGCAGACCATGACTTAGGAAAATCCGATAAGAAGAAAGGGAAAAGAATATGTTATCTGTGCTGCTATGAGGGACATACTACTCTGTATTGTCCCGACTACAAACCAGGAGCATGTTTTATCTGTGGGATGGAAGGTCATCAGGCGAAAGGTTGTCCAAGGAAAAAGGCTTAGTAAATAGGTAGTATAAGTTCTGTTGTGTAGGCGTGTTTAATGTAATATGTGTGCTTAGTATGTCTGTATAAGGTTATGTTCTCAACTTTTGTAATTGTCAAGTTTGTAAATCCCGACTTTTGTAGTCACTGATAGATAGCTGATGTTTAAAGCAATATGTGCTATGCTATGTAAAATATTCGCTAAATAAATATGAACCTATGTTTGAGTAATGAAACGAGTTTAATATACTAATCTTATGCGATAAGGTTTAGAATGTAAGTAAAATTTATGATTTTATTTAATCAGATAATGTCGCCAAGACGTCGAACTCGAAATTAAAGGGCAGAAGAATCTGTCAACAACGCCAAGGGACAACAACATGCAGACCCGATGCAGAACTTCGCGAACATGGTAGCTCAGGCTATGCAATAGGGAATACCAGCCGTAGGGAACCCGCCGGACAACCACTTGGCGAACTTTAAAGATTTTAAGGCTGTGGGACCACCGGAATTCAAAGGTACAACTGACCCTGTTGAAGCCCAAACTTGGGTCAAAGAGATTGAAAAAGCATTCGTGATAGCTAGGGTAGCTGAAGGGCAGAAGACTGCTTTTGCCACTTACATGATGAAGGGGGAGGCCAACTTTTGGTGGGAAGCGAACCAGGCGAGGGTAGGAGAAGGTGTGATAACTTGGGATAGGTTCAAAACTTTGTTTTTCAAAAATTATTTTTCATCTAGTATGCAGGCTAGGATGGAGGTGAAATTTTTAGAATTGAAGTAGGAAAATATGACGGTGTAAGAATACGCTTTTAGGTTTAATGAGTTGGCTAGGTTTGCCCCACATCAAGTTGATACGGAGGCTAGAAAAGCTAGAAGGTTTGAGCTGGGATTAAAACCCTGGCTCTAAAATAAGGTGGCAGTGTTACAGATCCCTACATTTGCAGCACTCATGGCGAAAGCAATTATAGCTGAGGAGGGGAGTGAGGCCATGAGCCTTTACAACAAGGAGATAATGAACAAAGGCAAGGTAAAAGGAGCTGAGAAGGTAGGAATTAATAGTGGGAGCAGGAGTGGAGATGGAAAGAGGAAGGTGAACAACTTTAAAACTGTGCAGGTGAAACAAGAAGGTGTTAATAAGAAGCCAACGGTACAGTGCAGGACTTGTGGAAAGAACCACTCTAGAGAATGTCTGAATGGAAAATTTGTTTGCTATAAGTGCGGGCAGGAGGGCCATATCTCTTCCAATTTCCCTAATCCTAGGATGAATAGTGGGTGTTTTCAGTGCGGATCGACTGAGAACAAAGTAAAGGATTGCCCGAAGAGAAGGACAGAGACAGGAAGTGTGAATACTGGCACCGGGCAAATGTGAGACTTTAAATCACGGACCAACATCATCCAAAGAAGACAACAAGATCTACCGCAGGTCTCACAACACAGACAAATCCGGATACTGGCGATGGCTGGCAATGGAATTTCAGGTATTATTCATATAACTTTTATTTTCATATATACATGATTTTCCTATATATAGTAAATTAATTCTAAAGAAATTTTGAGGGAGGAATTTGAGTTCTTTTAGAAATTAAATTTCCGTTTAATCAGAAAGACAAGCTTTATGTGAATAGTTAAAGACCAGTTCGATCAAAGTTGATCGATATCTACTTGCAATGATTGTGTATTCTATGTATCCTTGTATGTATAGGGTTTTTTTTTAAATGGTGATTCCGGGGACGGAATCTTTATAAGGGAGGGTGAATGTAACAACCCGATATTTTCTATATAAATAAATCAGAAATTTTGCGTATAATTTTTTTTATTATTATTTTAAAGATGAGGATTTGTACAAGATAATGTGTATATGTATTTATGTGGTAAATAAAAATATATTTATTACATAAATATTTATAAATAATTTTATTTTAGAATTATGGATTATTATAAATTATATTCTTATAATAATTACTTTTATAGAGAAATATTTTTATTAATTATTTTCCATGAAAATATAATCACATATTATTTAAATAATATATGGAGTGATTTTTAGAATAATTAGAATAATTATTTTATTATATGAATTTTAGTAAAGATTATTAAGTTAATTATTTTACCTTAATTATTAAGGTTAAATGTGGAAGAATAAATCGGATATGGAATCCAAACCCTAATTTTGGATTTTTATCAAGGAAAGAGAATAATAATATAATAATATTATATTTTGATTTTTATAGTGTTATAAATATGTACTGTATGTACGTATTGATAATGGTTGGTCAATTATGATTTATATTTTCAAAACCCTATTATTAACTAGTTAAACCCTAGTTCAAAAGTTAATACGCGTTCAAGACGGTGTAGTAATGGTGTTATTTGATTTATGTTATGTTATATAGGATTCTATGTTAATTAGGAGAACACTTATTAATTTTGGAAACCCTAATTAGCTAGAAACCCTAATTCTAAAATTAGCAACCGTAATTAATATTTCGAAAATTCTAATTTCTTAAATGAGAAACCCTAATTTGAAACTCAAATTAGAGTTCTAGATTGTTTGTAATTGTGATAAGGTGATTAATTTACAAGTATTAGAATTATAATTGTTAATCATGAAAATCCTAATTACTAAACTAGAAACCCTAATTTCTATATTTAGTAACCCTAATTAGTAATTTTAAAACCTAATTACTAATTATAAACCCTAATTGCTAAATTAGCAAAGTTAATTATAATTAGTATATAAAAACTTAATGTCCCTGTATAAAGTAATTAGAAAACTAATCTAATTTAGAAAACCCTAATTACAAATTTTAGAAACTAATTTTTATTTTATTTTATTTTTAAACCCTAAATGAAAACCTAGAATTTCATTTTATGCTAAACCTTAGGGTTAAACCCTAAGGGTCAAACCCTAAGGGTTTGCAAGAATTAGAGGATTGCCATTAACATTATGTAGCAATTGACCAAATTGCCCTTTTGTGCATAATTGAAGCTAATTGGTAGGTTTTGACAATAGGTGAAGTTGGTGACCAAATCCAACAATCCCATGTGCTTAAAAATCACAGTAACAAGTCACATATCTCAGTCATACATGTATACAAGCACTATATGTAAGACCCCAATTTTTATGAATAAAGAATAATTTTTCTGAATTATATGGTGTTGATTTGATATAATGTTATAGTTGTGGGTAATATTTATAAATTTTGCAAAGTATGCAAGTGGTTATATAATATTCGATTGGTCGGGGAATATTCGCTTTTACGAGAAATATTCGCATTGACAAGACAATCATTAGTGGACCCCACAATGGAAAGTATTGTTGTAGTTAGAAAATGACAAAATTATCTTTCTATAAAAATAACTACGAGGTGTTACCGTTAAAACCGTTGAACTACCCAAGTAGTAAAAGTACAAGATGTCTGGCTGTGGTCGCATAGTAGCACACGGTATTGATTATTGATGCTTACGTGAGAAGTCACTCAGTTCTACTCAATATTTGCTACATTAGTTGCTGCATCATATCTCTCATATTATTGATTAAATTATTGCTACAGTATCATCTGCATAATATGATATATTATTAAATCAATAATTGAGACGGCAAAGTTATTCATATTATTATTTGCAATATTGAAAATGTCTAAAAGTTCTGTCAAGGAGAGGTTTGATCACCTAATTGCGCGCCAATAAGGAGAAATCCTTATCGAAAAGCCCCCTCTTTCCTGGGAAATACCTGATTGTTAAATATTGTGAATTATAATATTAATGATGAATAAGTTCGTGTTGATTAAAGATGAATTTTATAGTTCCATTGTGTTGGACTTATTTGTGTTAGTATAATTGATGACTGGAGGATATATTGTTCAATCGGGTATTCGGGACACTTTTCGTGTCAGAGTACTATTCACGAGTTACTATTCATGAGTTACTATTCACGAGTTACTATTCACGAGTTACTATTCACGGGATACTATTCACCCGTAAGATATATTTCTTTTCGGTCCAAATCATTTTTGGGTATAATATTATTCCATGAGGAGATGTGCTAATTTTTTAGACCGTTGGTTGAAGATATAATAGTAAGTCAATATGGACCGCTGGTGGAAAGTTATAATAGTAAATCAATATGGATCGCTGGTTTAAAGTTTTAATAGTAAATCAGTATGGACCGTTGCTTTATGTTTTAATAGTAAACCAATATGGACCGTTCGTTTAAAAGTAAATCAATCTGGACCGTTCATGAATTAGTTACTATTCAGTCCATTTTCCTATAAATAGAAGCTCATTCCTTCATTATTTCTTACGAATTCACTGAAACTCTAGAGAGAGAAACTATAGAGAGAAAGAAGAAAAATATTTTGTTACTTCACTTTTCCAATATCTAGCTTCTTCTAAGGTATGGAATATTACTTGTTGTACTCGTAAGGGGTATTATTCTTTCGTATTCATGAAGAGAGCTTCTGTTATTCCATTCTTTATTATTATGTTGGAATAACCTGTTTATGCGAAGTACCACATACATGGTGAAATTCTTCTAATATTCTGTTCTTTATTATTTTGTCGAATATCATCATGTGTAACGTTCTGTGGGACTGGTTCCATTATTTATTATTATGTTGATATCACATGCGTGCGTTTACCTTTGACCGGTTCCATTATTTATTATTCTGCTGGGAATAACACATGCATGCGGTCTATCGCATGCATGGTGATTTCTTTTGTTATTCCATTCTTTATTATACTCAGTTAGTTAAAACATTGACTTCTATACTCCATGAAATTAGTGGAATATCCTTGATATTTGCGCTTCATCCAGTATCTTTTAATGGAAATATTCTTCTGAGCATTCTTGAATTTTACTCTACAAAGCAGTATCATGTTGATAATTTGGACGTTATTAGTTCCTAGATAAATTAATTGTTGAACTTGTTTTATTGAATTTTTATATCATTGTCATCATCCTCATGTTTATATTTTGTTGAAAGTCATCTGTGGCCTGTAGTGCATAGATGGACTTGGTATGATTATGACCAGGGATTATTCAGTGTAATCATGACCGTAATGTTACAAATGATGTGGTAAAAGTCCTCATTGACCCGTAGTGCATTGATGGACAGTTGTTGGCATGATCATGACCATTAATTAATACACGAATGTCCTTGGCCCGTAGTGCATGGATAATTTGTGGTCGTGATACTAAAGAATATCCTTGGCCGTAGTGCAGGGGTGATTCGATGATGTGGATTATTTATTAAGCTGAGTTCCAGCGATAAAAGTGATGAAAAACCCTTTTAAATTATAGAAGATAGTAGATTTTATTCTCTAATTGACTCTTCTAATGGATTGCTTGTTCCGCTGCAGTTAAACTTGATATTTATTATATTTTATCAGTTTAACATTGTTGAAGGCTAACGATAAATTATTCTGCATTATCTTAGTCATAATATTTTTTACTGGGCTAGTTGAGCTCACCCTTTTGCTTTCATTGTTCTCTTCAGGAAATGAGAATGTAGCAGGGACTAGTCGGGGAACAGAGTGATGGTCCTAGATGGTGCATTAGTAGTCCTCACTATTATGTGAAATAGTGTGATAATAATTGTAATGAGGACTCCTTTTTAGTTTTTATACTCTCTAGTAGACAATATTTGTATTCAAACTCACAGGTTATGTTTTGTCGTATTGTACACTTACAGGTTGTGTATAATGAAGTTGTATTTGAATCCGATTACCTTGTATCCGGCGAACCAAGATGGTTGATGTATACCTAATTTTTGGGTCGTCACAATTGGTATCTAAGCTTAGGATATGATCCACGCTAAGATGTGAGAATAGAACTTGGAGGGAGAGATTTCGAAATTCCTTCACTAGTATGACCTAACCTAAGTTTTTTTTTTTGGTATTTAATTAGTCGGTCGAATATAGGGATAATATGTTACATGTCAATTAACCTTTTGTTTTGTGGCGAGATCTCTAAAATGACATCCGAGAATGTTGAGAATAGCAATGGAGCACAAAGCGACCGCTGATTCACCACATATCAATAATCGAGGATAATGTGCATCGAGAAGGCGACAATCCTCATGCAAACAACAACACTGACCAAATGATGAATGATTAAATGTTCAGAGGCTTTATGCAATTCATGCAACAGCAGGCGAGAGCGGCTCCTGTTCAAAATGTATGTGGAAACTCTCGGACGGTCACCGCTAAACAGTTCAAGGAGCTGGGACCACCGGAGTTTATTGGAGAGCCAAAACCACTTAAGGCGGAAGCATGGATAAAGCAGATCACTAAGATATTTGATGTCTTGGGATGCTCCGAGGAGCAAAAGGTTTCCTTTGCCACCTTTATGTTGTGAGGAGAGGCAGATTACTGGTGGGAATCGGTAAAGCGTACTCAACCTGCCGCATTGAATATGTATTGGGAGAAGTTCCAAGAACTATTCAATGACAAGTACTTTCTCGAAAGTATTCGTCAAATAAAAGAGGTAGAGTTCATCAAGTTGGAGCAGAATAATATGACCGTGTCGCAGTACAAAGCCAAGTTTGCTGAGTTGACCCGGTTTGCGTCCCACTTGGTGGATAATGAAGAGAGAATGACGCGGATATTTTTAAGAGGTTTGAAGCCGGAGATACGTCAACATCTTATTTCTCATAAACTGTGTTTGTATTCAGAAGTTGTAAATAGGGCTCAGTTAGTGGAGCGCGATAACGAGTTAACGCAACCAAAAGAGAGCACCCGAAAAAATGATAATACCAGTGGGAGTAGTCATCGAAGCGGTGACAACAAGCGCGGAGGGAATCAACAGGCCAGAAATGGTAACCACTTCGGTGGTAATCAGGGCCAAAACAATAAGAATGGACATTTCAAGAAGAGGAGATTCAACAATGATGGAAAGACATCAGCACCAACACCCGTTGTTAAGGAAGGAGAACGACCACCTATCATATGCTTTAAATGCGGAGGGGAGGGACACATCAGTCCAAACTGTGCGATGCCGTCCAAAGCATGTTATAATTGTGGAAGAGAAGGTGACTTAGCCCGATTTTGTCATTCACCGAAGACAAGTTCAGCTAGGATGGAGGCACCAAAGGCCGTCCCAGAAAAGTCAAAGCTGGTAGTGCAAGGGAGAGCGTTTGTTGTGACATCCCAGAAAGTAAGGAACCCGAATGAGGTCATCACGGGTAAGCTTATCATAAACTCTAGCGAAGTCTATACTTTATTTGATACCGATTCTACCCATTCTTTTATTTCTCCTACTTGTGCTCAACGATTAAATTTGACTTCGGAGGAATTAGACTTTGACTTATCTGTGGAAACTCCGTTGGGAGAAACCTTCATTACATCCACTGTTTATAAGTCTTGTTTGGTTCAAATTGGTACCCTCACATTACCTGTCGATCTTATTTCTTTAAAAATACTTGTGTTTGACGTAATTCTAGGGATTGATTGGTTAAATACTCATCATGCAAAAATTGATTGTTTTCGTAAGGTTGTTAGTTTTCATATTCCTAATCAACCTATTATGCGAATTCAAGTGACCAAACCATTAAAATCAATCATGGTCATTTCAAGCCACAAAGCTATTCGTTTATTAAAAAACGGATGTCAAGCATTCTTAGCTCATGTCATAGATTTAAACAAAAATACGTCAGTTTTGAACGATATTTCTATTGTTAATAAATTTCCTGACGTATTCCCTAAAGAACTTCCTGGCCTACCCCCAGAGCGTGAAATTGAATTTTGTATCGACCTTGAACCTGGTACAAAACCCATTTCCAAAGCCCCAAATCAAATGGCTCCTATTGAACTTCGTGGAGTTAAAGACCCAATTACGAGAATTGTTAGACATTGGTTTCATTCGTCCCCCTAATCGTCTCCTTGGGGTGCTCTGTTCTATTCGTGAAGAAGAAAGATGGGAGTATGCGACTTTGTATTGATTATCGAGAGTTGAATCATGTCACCATCAAAAATAGGTACCCATTGCCACGTATTGATGACCTGTTTGACCAGTTGCAAGGAGCCAAATTCTTTTCAAAGATTGATCTTCATTCCGGATATCATCAATTGAAGATTAGAACCGATGACATTTCAAAGACGGCTTTCAGAACTCGGTACGGGTATTATGAATTCCTAGTCATGTCCTTTGGATTGAATAATGCTCCTGCTGCCTTCATGGATATGATGAATTGAGTATTCAAGGAATATTTGGATCACTTTGTGGTTGTCTTTATTGATGACATCCTTATTTATTCCAAAAGCCGTGAAGATCATGAGCAACACTTGAGGCTGACACTCCAAAAGCTTCGTGAATACAAGCTTTATGCCAAGTTGAAGAAATGCGAGTTCTGACTTGAGGAAGTAGCATTCCTTGGGCACGTAGTATCAAGTCATGGAATATCTATTGACCCGGCAAAGATTGCAGCTATTCAAATCTGGGAGCAACCTAAATCAGTGACCGAAGTACGTAGCTTTCTCGGTTTAGCTATTTATTATCTGAGATTCGTGGAAGGATTTTCTCGAATCACTACTCCATTAACTCAGCTGACTCGGAAAGATACAAAGTTCGGTTGGAGCGAAGAATGTGAGAAGAGTTTTCAAGAACTCAAGAGAGACTCTCATTTCAAAGACTGCTCGACAATACCATCCGCTCGGAGGGATTTGTCATCTACAAAGTGATGCTTCGAGCAAAGGGTTGGGATGTGTTCTCATGCAACATGGGAAAGTCATAGCCTATGCCTCAAGACAACTCAAAGAATATGAGAGGAATTATCCTACTCATGATCTAGAGTTAGCAGCTATTGTCTTCGCACTTAAAATTTGAAGGCATTACTTATATGGGGAGAAAGTGGAGATCTTTACGGATCATAAAAGCCTCAAATATTTCTTCACTCAAAAGGAACTCAACATGCGACAACGATGTTGGCTTGAACTATTGAAAGATTATGATCATACCATCCAATACCATCCTGAAAAAGCGAATGTGGTAGCTGACGCATTAAGTAGAAGATTATATACAAGTACGAGTGCGATATTGTCAACGCAAAGGCCCATTTTGTGTGACTTACAAAGGATGAAGATAGAATTAAAGACTCTATGGACCCATGTGATGATGGAAAATATACGAGTAGAACCAACTTTAATTGATAAAGTTAAAGCTGCTCAAGCTACAGACCTGGAGCTGATGCGTATGAGGAAGAAAGTGCAAGAAGGTGCTATGCCGGAAGAAAGAATCGATGAAAAAGGAATACTTCGAGTCAACTCCAGACTTTGTGTTCCTAACGACCCTAATTTAAACTATAAAATCATGATGGAGGCACACAAGACACCGTTTGCAATCCATCCTGGGAGTACCAAAATGTATAATGATCTTCGTCATACATTTTGGTGGTGCAATATGAAGAGAGAGATAACGATGTTTATCTCAAGGTGTCTAACGTGTCAACGAGTTAAAGCGAAACATCAAGTACCAAAAGGTCCATTGCAACCACTTGAAATTCTAGAATGGAAGTGGGAGCACATTACCATGGATTTCGTTACCGGTCTTCCTAAGGTTTCTCATGGCATATATACGATTTGGGTCATTGTTGATAGATTGACCAAGTCTGTTCATTTCTTACCGATACGAGAAACTTATACACTTGAACGTCTTGCTCGTATGTATATAAACGAGATTGTGAGACTGTATGGTATGCCGGTATCCATAGTTTTTGATCGAGACCCAAGATTCACTTCACGATTTTGGGTTAGTTTGCAAAAAGCTATGGGCACAGACTTACAATTTAGCTCGGCATATCATCCTCAGATGGACGAACACTCGGAGAGGACTATTCAAACTCTTGAAGATCTATTAAGACTCTGTGTCCTTGACTTCAAGGGAAGTTGGGAAAAGTTCTTATCATTGGTGGAGTTTTCCTACAACAACAGTTATCAAGAAAGTATTGGCATGGCTCCATTTGAGGCGTTGTATGGAAGAAAGTGTCGTTCTCCAGTATGCTGGGATGAGGTAGGTGAAGCAACGTTGTTGGGACCGAAGTTGGTACATATGACTACGGAAAAGATTCAAACAATCCGACAACGTATAAAAACCTCACAAGATCGACAAAAGAGTTATGCTGATCTTCATCGAAAGGACGTGGAATTCGATATAGGAGATCATGTGTTGTTACGTATTGTTCCATGGAAAGGAGTTACAAGATTTGGAAAGAGAGGGAAGCTCAATCCTCGATTCATCGGCCCATTTTTAATCCTCGATCGAGTAGGAACTATGGCCTAAAGACTCGCCTTACCGCCAAGTATGTCTCGTGTTCATAATGTTTTTCACATATCTATGTTACGTAAATATGTGAAAGACCCAAACCACATTATTGAGTTAGAACCAGACAAGATAGAGGAAGATTTAACGTATGAAGATTTACCTGTTAAAATCTTGGATAAGAAGGATCATGTTCTACGCTCCAAGGTTATACCTCAAGTCAAAGTTTTGTGGAGAAACCACGATGTGGAGGAAATGACTTGGGAGTTAGAATCTGAGATGAAGTCAAGGTATCCTCATCTCTTCGACATACCAGGTACGTGCCCTAATTTCGATTACGAAATTTTATAAGAAGGGGAGGTTGTAAAACCCCAACTTTTATAAATAAAGATGAATTTTCTATAAATATTATTTTTGAATATTATGGAGTAAATTTTATATAATGTTATAGTTGTGGGTAATATTTACAACTTTTGCAAAGTAAGCAAGTGGTTATATAATATTCGATTGGTCGGGGAATATTCTTTTTTACAGGGAATATTCGTACGATGACACAATCATTGGTGGACCCCATAACAGAAGTATTGTCGTAGTTAGAAAACGACAAAATTATCTTTCTATAAAAATAACGGCGGAGGTGTTACCATTAAAACTGTTGAACTACCCGGTAGTAAAAGTACAGTAATACGTGTGGTTGCATAGTAGCACAAGGTATTTATTATTGATGCTTACGTGAGAAGTCACTCAGTTATACTCAATATTTGCTATAGTAGTTGCTGCATCATATCTCTCATATTTTTGATTAAATTATTGCTATAGTATCATCTGCATAATATGATATATTATTAAATCAATAATTGGGACGACAAAGTTATTCATATTATTATTTGCAATATTGACAATGTCTAGAAGTTCTGTCAAGGAGAGGTTTGGTCACCTAATTGCGCGCCAATAAGGAGAAATCCTTATCGGAAAACCCCCTCTTTCATGGGAACGACCTGGTTGTTAAATATTGTGAATTATAATATTAATGATGAATAAGTTTGTGTTGATTAAAGATGAATTTTATAGTTCCATTATGTTGGACTTATTTGTGTTAGTATAATTGATGACTAGAGGATATATTGTTCAATCGGGTATTCGGGACACTTTTTGTGTCGGAGTACTATTCACGAGTTACTATTCACGAGTTAGTATTCATGAGTTACTATTCATGAGTTACTATTCACGGGGTACTATTCACCCGTAAGATATATTTCTTTTTGGTCCAAATCATTTTTGGGTACAATATTATTCCATGAGGAGATGTGCTAATTTTTTAGACCGTTGGTTGAAGATATAATAGTAAGTCCATATGGACCGCTGGTGGAAAGTTATAATAGTAAATCAATATGGATCGCTGGTTTAAAGTTTTAATAGTAAATCAGTATGGACCGTTGCTTTAAGTTTTAATAGTAAACCAATATGGACTGTCCGTTTAAAAGTAAATTAATCTGGACCATTCATGAATTAGATACTATTTAGTCCATTTTCCTATAAATAGAAGCTCATTCCTTCATTATTTCTTACGTATTCACTGAAACTCTAGTGAGAGAAACTATAGAGAGAAAGAAGAAAAGTATTTTGTTACTTCACTTTTCAAATATCCAGTATCTTCTAAGGTAGGGAATATTACTTGTTGTACTCGTAAGGGGTATTATTCTTTCGTATTCATGAAGAGAGCTTCTGTTATTCCATTCTTTATTATTATGTTGAATAACTTTTATTTATCTACAATCTACATACATGGTGAAATTCTTCTAATATTCCGTTCTTTATTATTCTTTCAGAATATCCTGTCAGTGCATTTACGCCGGACCTGGTTCCATTATTTATAATTACATCGAATATCACGTCATCGCATGCGTTTACACGGCCTGGTTCCATTATTTATTATTCTATCGAAATATCTTGTCTGTGCGTTTACGCCGGACCTAGTTCCATTATTTATTATTCTGTTGGGAATAACCTGTCTGTGCGGTCTATCGCATGCTTGGTGATTTCTTTTGTTATTCCATTCTTTATTATACTTAGTTGGTTAAAACTTTGAGTTATATACTCCATGAAATTAGTGGAATATCCTTGATATTTGCGCTTCATCCAGAATCTTTTAATGGAAATATTCTTCCGAGCATTCTTGAATTTTACTCTACAAAGCAAAGATCATGTTGATAATTTGGACGTTATCGGTTCTAGATAAATTAATTCTTGAACTTGTTTTATTGAATTTTTATATCATTGTCATCATCCTCATGTTTATATTTTGTTGAAAGTCATCTGTATGGCTCATGTGGTGCATAGATGGACTTGGTATGATTATGACCGTGGATTATTCAAGGTAATCATGGTCCGTAATGTTACAAATGATGTGGTAAAAGTCCTCATTGACCCGTAGTGCATTGATGAACAGTTGTTGGCATGATCATGACCATTAATTAATACACGAATGTCCTTGGCCCGTAGTGCATGGATAATTTGTGGTCGTGATACTAAAGAATATCCTCGGTAGTAGTGCGGGGTGATTCGATGATGTGGATTATTTATTAAGTTTGAGTTCCAAATGATAAAAAGTGATGAAAAACCCTTTTAAATTATAGAAGATAGTAGATTTTATTCTCTAATTGACTCTTCTAATGGATTGCTTGTTCCGCTGCAGTTAAACTTGATATTTATTATATTTTATCAGTTTAACATTGTTGAAGGCTAACGATAAATTATTCTGCATTATCTTAGTCATAATATTTTTTACTAGGCTAGTTGAGCTCACCCTTTTGCTTTCATTGTTCTCTTCAGGAAATGAGAATGTAGCAGGGACTAGTCGGGGAATAGAGTGATGGTCCTAGATGGTGCATTAGTAGTCCTCACTATTCTGTGAAATAGTGTGATAATAATTGTAATGAGGACTCCTTTTGAGTTTTTATACTCTCTAGTAGACAATATTTGTATTCAAACTCACAGGTTATGTTTTGTTGTATTGTACACGACGGTTGTATAATGAAGTTGTATTTGAATTCAGTACCTTGTATCTGGCGAACCAAGATAGTTGATGTATACCGGTTTTGCGGTCGTCACACTATATATAGATTTGGAGAGAGATTTGCTAGCTCATTTTGTGTACAACACTCAACCTAACTCTCTCAAGCCCCACACCTCTGAAATATACTAGTATTACAGTCCCATAACCAAGCCCCACGAACACCATAACAAAATCAGAAGCCTTGAATCAAAGATTGTTCATAAGAGGTATAAACCCTACTTGAAAAATTTGTCCATTGATCCCATGTTAGATGTTGTTTTTTTATGTTAAATATGTTGTATGAAGTGTATAATGATGACCTGGGTTGCTAGATGTTAGATCCATAACATCTAGATGCTCGGATTTGAAGATTTCAAAAATCTGGAAAAAAAATTCTTGATGGTCTGACAATGAATGTCAGTGGCTGTAGATCTCTGTATGTTGTTGGTTTTTGTTGTTTAAAGGTTTACATATGTAGTCTGACATGTAGTCTTTGATCTGGAACAAGAATCAGTCTTAGATCTGGTCCAGATTTCAAGATAATCAAGGTCAAAATCCTTTGATTTGGCCATGACCGGCATGCTTCGCGTAACCCAAAACCCGCGCAACCTACCGACAATGTTTTAATTCGACCAGATCTGTCAGTGTGTTGATGTTTTGGTTCTGTTGATGTATCTACATTGTAGTATGTAATTTATACTATATTATTATGCCTTAATAGCTTCTAAATATCAAACTGGATGATTGCTATAGATGGTCAAATTAGGCCAGACGATCATGGAAGCTGTTTTCTGGGTAACCTAGAACGCGGCACCATGTCGTAATCGTCGGTTTGAATTTATGAATTTTTATGTTTGATCTGTTGTTGTTTTAGTGATTTAATGTGATAGAGGTCTTCATTGTCATGTTGGGTACACACTGGATGCATTATATCACACAAACATCACATAGATCACAAGTTGTGGAGGCCCAAATATGAAGCGAAATAAATCATATTCATTTCTCGGGTAAACCGTAAAATGAAGAACAAATTCTCCGACGATCACTTTAGAGGCTCAGATCTCTTTGGTTATGCATGTTATGATCATGTTTGTTTCTGGGTCATGTAGTCCTACATTATATCTACACGATCTGACCAACAACATGCCCAGAAACACAACACACACTAAATTATGTTTAGTCAAACTAAGCCCCTCAAATCGTAATGTGAAGATCTAGGTTTGCATGAAGAACATTAAGAACACCTATAGCGACAACTAACTCTCATCACTATATAGCGGTCTTTAGCGACAGATAGTGTAATTTTAATTATTTTAATTTCCAATTTTTTTTAAAAAATAGTAATTAAATTCCAAAAATTACAAAAATTATTTTAAGTTATAAAAATGAACTTTTAATAATTTAAAATATTTTTCATAAATATTAGTATTTATTTAAATATTATTGATAATTAATTTATTTATTAAATACATTACATAAATTAATTAAAAATGATTTTATTATATTAAAAATCATTTTAAATGATAATATGTTATTTAAAAATATTTTAAGTTATAAAATATAACTTTTAATATTTTAAAGTAAATTTCATTAATTATTTAATATTAATGATATTAGATTTATTTAACAATTAAATTAAATAAATTAATTAAAAATGATTTTAATATTATAAAAATCATTTAAAATGAAAATAAATAGTTTAAAATATTTGAAGTTATAAAATATAACTTTTAATATTTAAAGATAAATTTCATTAATTGATTATTATTAATGATATTAAAGTTATTTAATAATTATATTAAATAAATTAGTTTAAAAATGATATTTAATATTATAACAATCATTTTAAATGAAAATAAAGTGTTTAAAGATATTTTAAGTTATAAAATATAACTTTTAATATTTAAAGGATAATTTCATTAATAACTTAATATTAATGATATTAATTTAATATTAATGATATTAAATTTATTTAATAATTATATTAAATAAATAGTTTAAAGATGGTTATATTAATTTAAAAATCATTTAAAAAGGATATAAATGAATTAAAAATATTATTAAGTTATACTTAATGACTTTTAATATTTTGATAAATAAAACATTAATACTTTAATATTAATGATAATTGTAAGCAGAGCATCAGACAAGTATCTTACCTTTGCATTTTCTTTATGCAATGGACATGAGTAAGAATATTTCTGAATTATATTATTACGGTTCAGATTAATAACCCTATATTATATACGCTCATTGATTATCAACATGTTAGTATATGGTAATTCAGATATATATTCTGTTCGTTAATTTCTATAAATGGTTATACAAGTGTCCTCACTTGGATAATCATTGTATTTAATCACATGTTGATACACCTTTGTTAATTACCCATATATATATATATATATATATATATATATATATATGTTGAATTATAGATTATTTTTGAACAAGATAAAACTTTACTATTATCCAACTGAATTGCTTTGGTTTGGAACCCAGACAAGTATGAACATCCCTTACACGAGAAAACTTTTTATGCACCCAAGGTGGACAGAGTGAACGATCTTATCGTTCTTGCATGTAGTGTTGATCAATACAGGGTACAACGGGCTGATCACCCCCGTGCCCGTAAGTTATGACGGTTTACAGATGAAGTTCTGTTTAACCTTTTCGAAAATGAAAACAATGTTCATAGTATGTCACCTTAACCCTAGTTATAGTCAATACGTAGTTTCAAAAATTTGAAAGAGGGTTGTTATGTTATTAGTATCGGTTCAGATTACTTCACAACTATTGACTTGTTGTAGAAGTGTAGTACAAAGAAAATATTTAAATTCTTTCAGCTTATATATATAATTGCTATTACTTGTTGGGAACTCAAATGCTCATCCTTGCTTAATTTAAATGTTTTCAGCTAAGTGTGTGTTAGGTTTGTAATATTCAAGAACGCAATCAAATTGCATAAAAATGCGGAAGCGTGTAAAAATCAGAGTTTAAAAAAATTTACAAACCATATACCCGGATCACCCTTTATGCATAATTATTAATTAAACGAAAGGATAAAGAATAAAATCATACCCTTGAAGATCGAGCTTCCTCAGGTACAAGTTCACCTCCAAATCCTTTCGCGTTCAACTTGAATCCACCGGGTTTGGTTCCTTCCTTTGATCAACGTTAGCCACCCATATGTTTGGCCTCTAGAGGTGATCCACCAAGGAAGAAGAAAATTCAAGAAGAAGGGTGGTTGGCTAAACCCTAGTTTTTCTATCTCTATAGAAAAGGTGTACACTCCCAACAAATTGGAATTATTACGTAGTTGTCAAAGTCAACAACAACCATTACACCCATAATAAGACTCCTCTTATTTATAGATGTGGGCAACCCATCTTAACCATTAAGGAATTGGGTTTTATTTAATTAATTAAATTCTTTTAATTAATTAAGCTCCCTAATCTTATTAGGGATAATTAATTAAACTCCTTTAACTAATTTTCCTTCCTAATCCAATTAGGAATAAATGAGAGTACTTATATTAAATTAATTCCTAAACTCTTTTAGAAATTAAAATAATAATAATTGTAATAATATTAATAAGACTCCTCTTATTAATTTATATTTAATATTTCTAAAATATTAAATAATAAATATTAAGCTATTTAATTTATTCTATCACCATAGATTAAATTAAATATACTTAACATATTATTACGATTATGCCATTAACTTCTTAAATAATTATTCTTCCTTTTATGGTGTGACCCTTTAGGTTCTCCATATTAAAAGCGGTTGTGAATAAATCAATTAGAACAATTCTAATCTTATTTAAATAAATAAATTAAATGTTAATTTATTTAAATAAATAATATTTATTCTACAATAGGATAAGCTTCCCTAGCGATCAACGACTTTCCGGATAATATAGATTTCAATATTAATCATTAAAGAACCTTTGAGTAAATAGTTACCGTGATAATTCAATCCTTCCACCATACAATGTCCCAATTAAATATAAGACATGGAATTATCACAAGTCTTATTTTATTTAATTATATGTATTTCGATCCTTAAATGCACAACTCCAAATAATGCAAATTAGAAACTCCTTTCTAATTTCATTACGCCTTAACCAAGGACTCACTGGGTTGTCATTTATCGAATCACATAGGACATTTCTTTCTTTTATTAGAAGTGGTAGATTCTTTATTGATCATACATTATCTCCATGTACAACTTATTATACCCAAGCATACCTTTGATATACCCTAAGGGTCTTAAGGAATAAGTCAAAGTATAATTCATCATACACAAGATACTATGATGATCTCAAGTCCAAGGATTACTTGTACTACTATCACTACAGAATTCCTATTGACAGTGCAAATAAAACTCCATTAGGTATTCCTTAGCGAGCCACGCTCAAAGGAACTTATTCTCCAATAAGCACCTACATACTTGCTTTAGTGTCTCCACACAGATGATCATGAGATCAATCATCCTCATCCAATGAGCAAGCAACGTATGTACCAATCTAACCGGATTCACTAATCCCCAATTTAGTAATCCAATGATTGGGAACTATTTTAGTTTTAAGCTTTCTAAGAATTTAGATCTCATTAGAATGATCATCATCATTATTCTAAAAGCATTGCTTAAAACTATGGGTTTATCACATATTATAAAACAGCATCATGTAGATAATTAAAAGCCTTTAATAAATTAATACTTTTTATTAATAAATGAATAAGATTGTTATAAAGTATATGCTTTATCATCAAACATGATTGGCTTGTGTGCATACTACTTTCAATCTCCCACTTGCACTAAAGCCAATCGTCATGGTATCTTATACTCTTCTTCTCTAAGTGACGATTATCCTGCATTGTTGGATAAGCTTTAGTTAATGGATATGTAATGTTGTTCATGAGAGTCCACTATCTCTATAGTGATTTCCCATCTTTCAATGATTCTAATAATCAAATGAAAGTGCCACAACACATGTTTAGATCCAAGATGAGACTTAGGAACTATTCCTAGTTACAGTAATGAACTTTTATCCAAACAATCAACTTGCGACTTCATTTATAGCTATATACTTTGTCTTTATCACTAAACCAAGAACTCTTTCTTTGTTTGGAACCTTTCCATTCTTCGCACTAATTGCTCAAGATAACGCTTTACCTTAAAGTGGATTTTTTCATCATCTTGGTGCATGTCTCGAAAACTTGAGTCTGTTAAGCCCTCTAGTTTTAATTCAGACCCACCATGTATGCTCACATCCTTAGTGCAGGTTAAGCACTTTAAGATATTTTTCACTGACTCATAGTGAACTTTTCCATAATATGACTGATCAACATCAGGTCTCGTACATTTCATTGCATGCATGATTGTCACTCATGCGACCTCTCTTTTCATGAGTCTGTGGGGACTATTAAGAGAGATACACTCCATGGCTCATCAACATGAAACATCTCTTGGAGCTTGCCATGCTAAACAACTTTAGCATCAAATGAATATACATTCCTTGGGTTAAGTCGAGCATCCTCTTGAATCTATCTATATAGATTTTATCCCCAATTAAGATACTCTTCCCAAATCATTCGTGGAGGAATTTTTAGACAACTTTATCTTTACTGATTGTAGCATTGGTATGTAATTCCTCATCCGTAGTATATCAACATATAATACTAGAAATTTCACGACGCTCCCACTGACCCTTTTGTACACACTAGAAGTCTTACCTCATCGAATGTAACTCGGATCATCATCTTCTATGATGTGTACCTCATCATCATCATCCATGATGAATCCATACCTCCTAGGTATCTTTGGTACTATTCCGCATTTATGATTCATTTGTGGTATAATAGGTCTATCTACAGTTCCTCTTATTTGACTTATAGTATTTTGTGGTTCTTGAACTTTTCAAGATCTATTATCCTCCCACTAGCCCCTTTAATGATAAACACCTTTATCTTAGAAGGCGCTGTGTTTCGTAATAAACACCTTTTTTGCTAAGTTGGATTATAGAACATATACCCTAAACTTACTTTAGGATGTCCCACAAATTGTCTTCGGTCAAATCTTGTCCCAAGCTTATCCTTTGAAACCTTTTCACATAAGTTGGACAACCCTTATCTTAACATACTTAAGATTAGGAATCCTCCCCATCCATAACTTTTATGGAGTCTTGGGGCGGATTTTGAGGTTACCATTTTCGTGATATGTCGACCATTTCTAGGACATTATCCCAGAAGGATACTGGAATGTCGGTAAAATCTTTATGGACCGCACCATGTCCAACAAGGTACGATTTTTCCATTCAAATACATCAATCAATTATTGTGTATCAGGAGGTGTCCATTATGAGAAAAAACCATTTGAGATGATCTAGAAACTTATTGCACAAGTATTTATTCCTTGATCTAATCAAAGAATCTTAATACTTTGCCAATTTGTTTCACTTCTGAATTCTTTGAACCTTTCAAATAATTCACACTTGTATTTCAACAAATACATACATTCAACTCTTTGAATGATCATCTCCTTTTCTTATACTAATTTGTTCAATATGCAAAATTATTTTCATGTAAGTCAAGTATACAAAATTTATTAAGTAATATTCCATTCTATACAAAAAACATTATTATTATAAATAGAACAACAATTGTTCTTAATTATAATACCAAAGATTTCATTGTCCAACAATAAAATGGAAATAATATTTTTAACAAGAACCGAATACAATAACAACTTATTGACTTAATAGATTTTCCCAGTAGGCGTTGCTAAACTATAAGTTTCTATGGCTAATGCAAAGTGAACCTTTGCTTCATTTTCCACATATAGGATTACTTATCTTTGTTTAACTTTCTACTTACGCTTGGTCCCTTCATAAATCTATATTTATGATAACCAAAGTCGATATCCAATACCCAAGTAGAACCTTGACTTAAAGAAAAATTTATTTCAATCATGAACAAAAAGCGTATTATAACCAAACTTCACAAAGCTTCTTTGGTTAGCCTCTGCAAGATGCTTCTCAGCTTTCTTTCCGGTGTCCGGGCTTATTGCGAGTGGAAGCAAACTCCTTTGCTATCCGTGATCGACGCTTTGTTCTTATTATCCTTTGTTTATGCCTTTTATTTACCTTCTTTGAATCGTTCTTCCTTTTTGAAGATCCTTTGGCCCCTACCAGTAAGACTCGGTCTTTCTTGGTTGGAAAGTGACTCTCAACATTTTTAACATGATAAGCAAATCAGCGAGGCTGATATCTAGCTTGTTTATATGAAAAATTCACAACAATTGTGAAAGGAGTCCGGGAGTGAGTGCAAGATCAAATCTTGGCTCAACTCTCCATCCATGACAAAACCAGTTGTCCTAATTGATCAATCAAATTGATTATGTTAAGAACTTTTGTCTGTACTATAGTGCCATTGGCCATTCTAGATCGGAAGAGCTCCTTAGATATCTGGATATCTACAGTCCTACTTTCTTCACCATCAACTACTTGATGTGCGGGGAATATAGTAGGAGCATCTATAGTTTCATCTTGTGGCAAGCTCGTTACTCATAGATGCGAGCATGATGCATTGAGCCAATCATGCATCATCTTGCCACTTTCTAAAAGTAGCAATATCTTCCTCGAGGCATTATGCGCAACCATTGCGAGGGGATAGGCGTATTAAGGACATAAGATAACTTTTCACTATGAGAACTTTTCTCAAATTCCTTAACCAATCCGCTTTAATTGATTCAGTTAATTTAGCATCTAATATGCTTCGCAGTTGATAGTAATTTAGACATTGTAAAATTCTATAGATGAATTTGTAATTAACAACATTTTAACATACATTCTTTTATTAATTACCAAAATAATTTAGGTCTTGTTTTAAATTGGTATCTCCCACTATTTTCTTCAAACTATATTACCTCACTTATATAGTTCGGCAAAATCTAATTAAAGATTTGCTAGTGAGAATAAGGATCCCATTTCAAATGTATATAGCCTTGTGGTGACACAACAAACTATATATAAATAAATAGGTAGACAACTTTTGTCAATTACATCAACTATGCAACTCCTTTTATTTTGCCTCTTAGATTATTTTGATCAAGTGGTGGCACATCCGAATCAAAATTATCCAAGTTAAGTCCACCTAGCACTCCATATATTCAAAAAGAAAAATATCATCCTTGTGGTGACACAACAAAACAATATTGTTCAATTTTCTTTATAAGCATCAAATGTGATAAATTAACATCTTAAATACTTAATACTTGCCTTGTGGTGACACAACAAACTCATATTAAATATTTAATACTCTATTAATTTTATCATGCTAGAAGGCGACGCTCGATATTCCAAATATCTTTGAACGCTTAGGACTTAATATAAAAAATTGAGGGGTTTGTTATTAATTTGTCTCATCTTGTTTAGCGCATTTACACATATATATATAAAATACGCGTCATATTAATGAACATGCGAAGCATGTTTGCATAATATATAATATATATAGTATATATGCATGCACATATAGAATACTATATTCTACCCTTGATTGATTATGGACTTTTATTCTAGTTTGGTTCACTAGAGCCACCAAGTGAACCAAAAGGTCAAACCATAGGGGGTGCAAGAAATAATATTTAAATATAACTATTACATTTAAACCCTGCTCCATTACAAAACGGGTCTTCAAGCGCTTCTTGTCCTTGATCTCCAATTTTTCAAAAATTAATTCTAACTATTCCTATTACAAAACTATTTAAAATAAATAGAGACCTTGATCGTGATCGAGGGAAGTACATAGGAGGAGATAGAATTTACATTAAGAAAAATTAGAGAAGACGAGGTACTGTGAGACCCCATTTAATAAAACCCATACATTCATGCATCCAACTAAAATAAAATCCAATCATATTGGTCAATAGTCCATAATCAATCCCATTTATTATCATACACATCACCATATGCATCAATAAATAACATTCATCTCATGAATAATAAACATTTAATATATATATTGATATCATTTAATGGGCAAATTTAGTTAGTATAAAATCTATTTTTGAATCAAAATAAACTCCTTTATTTTAATCCAAATTTAAATCAAAATAAAACTATTTTATTTTAATTTATCTAATTTTGAATAAAATAAACTATTTTATTTTAATCAAAATCTTTAATCAAAATAAACTCTTTTATTTTAATTAATTATGGAATCCAATTCCATGTAAAAAAAATCTTTAATTAAAATAAACTCTTTTATTTTAATTAATTATGGAATCCAATTCCATGTAAAAAAAAATCTTTTATTAAAGGAAACAGGATATTCTTTCCTATTCACAAATAAACTCCTTTATTTTGAATAATATGAAATCTTATTCCATATTTAAATAAACTCCTTTATTTAAGGAAATTAGATTCTCTTTCCTATTCACAAATAAACTCCTTTATTTTGAATAATATGAAATCTTATTTCATATCTAAATAAACTCTTTATTTAAGGAAAAATAGAATCCAATTTCAACTCCAATTAGTTAGCATGGAATCCAATTCCAACTCTAATTAGTTAGCATGAAATTCTAAATTTAAAATTAAAATAAACTTTTATTTTAAGATTAAAATAATTATATATATATATATATATATATAATATTCAATTTTAAAATTAAAATAAACTCTTTATTTTTTAATATTAAAATAAACTTTTATTTTAAAATTAAAATAAACATTTTATTTTAATTATAAAATAATTAAGAATAATATATATATATAGTATATATATATATATATAACTATTATATATATATATAATATAATAACCATATATTATAATATATATATATATATATCCGGAAAAAAATTCGGCAGGAACCTTTTGCTATATCCTGTCTTGTTCCTTTTAACTTGATATATATATTATATATATATATAATAACATCCTGTAGCTTTTCTATTTGATTTCCGTAATTCCTTGAATACTTGAGCATTAAAAAAAAAAAAAAAAAAACTTTGATTACCGAAAAAAAAATGTTAACGGTTTTCAAAAAAAAATAGTGACGTTTTTTTTTTTTTTTTAATAAATTTTATACAATAAAATTATGCCCAATTAAATTGTTCTAAACACATATCAATATACATATCAAATCAAAACAATTAATAATTAGCATAAAGGTTTGGCTCGATGCCACTTATTAGTTTGTAATATTCAAGAACGAATCAAATTGCATAAAAATGCGGGCGTGTAAAAATCGTAGTTTAAAAAATTTACAAACCATATACCCTGGATCACCCTTTATGCATTATTATTAATTAAACGAAAGGATAAAGAATAAAATCATACCCTTGAAGATCGAGCTTCCTCAGGTACAAGTTCACCTCCAAATCCTTTCGCGTTCAACTTGAATCCACCGGGTTTGGTTCCTTCCTTTGATCAACGTTAGCCACCCATATGTTTGGCCTCTAGAGGTGATCCACCAAGGAAGAAGAAAATTCAAGAAGAAGGGTGGTTGGCTAAACCCTAGTTTTTCTATCTCTATAGAAAAGGTGTACTCTCCCAACAAATTGGAATTATTACGTAGTTGTCAAAGTCAACAACAACCATTACACCCATAATAAGACTCCTCTTATTTATAGATGTGGGCAACCCATCTTAACCATTAAGGAATTGGGTTTTATTTAATTAATTAAATTCTTTTAATTAATTAAGCTCCCTAATCTTATTAGGGATAATTAATTAAACTCCTTTAACTAATTTTCCTTCTTAATCCAATTAGGAATAAATGAGAGTACTTATATTAAATTAATTCCTAAACTCTTTTAGAAATTAAAATAATAATAATTGTAATAATATTAATAAGACTCCTCTTATTAATTTATATTTAATATTTCTAAAATATTAAATAATAAATATTAAGCTATTTAATTTATTCTATCACCATAGATTAAATTAAATATACTTAACATATATTATTACGATTATGCCATTAACTTCTTAAATAATTATTCTTCCTTTTATAGTGTGACCCTTTAGGTTCTCCATATTAAACCTAGGTTGTGAATAAATCAATTAGAACAATTCTAATCTTATTTAAATAAATAAATTAAATAGTTAATTTATTTAAATAAATAATATTTATTCTACAATAGGGATAAGCATCCTAGCGATCAACGACTTTCCGGATAATATAGATTTCAACATTAATCATTAAAGAACCTTTGAGTAAATAGTTACTTAAAATCATAATTCAATCCTTCCACCATGCAATGTCCCAATTAAATATAAGACATGGAATTATCACAAGTCTTATTTTATTTAATTATATGTATTTCGATCCTTAAATGCACAACTCCAAATAATGCAAATTAGAAACTCCTTTCTAATTTCATTCTCGCCTTAACCAAGGACTCTTTGGTTTGTCATTTATCGAATCACATAGGACATTTCTCTTCTTTTATTAGAAGTGGTAGATTCTTTATTGATCATACATTATCTCCATGTACAACTTATTATACCCAAGCATACCCTTTGATATACCCTAAGGGTCTTAAGGAATAAGTCAAAGTATAATTCATCATACACAAGATACTATGATGATCTCAAGTCCAAGGATTACTTGTACTACTATCACTACTGAAATTCCTATTGACGGAAAAATAAAACTCCATTAGGTATTCCTTAGCGAGCCACGTTCAAAGTGAACTTATTCTCCAATAAGCACCTACATACTTGCTATAGTGTCTCCACACGAGATGATCATGAGATCAATCATCCTCATCCAATGAGCGAAGCAACGTATGTACCAATCTATCTGGATTCACTAATCCCCAATTTAGTAATCCAATGATTGGGAACTATTTTAGTTTTAAGCTTTCTAAGAATTTAGATCTCATTAGAATGATCATCATCATTATTCTAAAAGCATTGCTTAAAACTATGGGTTTATCACATATTATAAAACAGCATCATGTAGATAATTAAAAGCCTTTAATAAATTAATACTTTTTATTATTAAATGAATAAGATTGTTACAAAGTATATGCTTTATCATCAAACATGATTGGCTTGTGTGCATACTACTTTCAGTGTGAACAACTAGAGAGCTCTGCTAAGAACAAGGGAAAGGGAAAGGTTGCTGAATGAACGCAATGCTATTTTATGTAATAGTTAACTTTATTAAGACAAGTCTGATATATATTATCTATCATAGGTTGTAATGAATGTTTAAAGGTTACGTACTTGGGATTCTGACTCTGATGAATATGTAAATTAAGTTGATCTTTATATTATTGTTATTATTATTAGTATTATTCCGCTCATAGAAATGGTATCGTGAAGCACCGAGCTCGGGTTTCAAGTACCTGGATTTGGGGGCTTTTCAATAATGATGGAAGGATGTCAGCACCAACACCTGTGGTTAAGGAAGGAGAACGACCGCCGGTCGTATGTTACAAATGCAGAGGGGAGGGACACATCAGTCCAAACTGTACGCAGCAGTCCAAAGCATGTTACAATTATAGAAGAGAATGTCACCTAACCCGATTTTGTCATGCACCGAAGTCAAGTCCAGCTAGGATGGAGGCATCAAATGCCGTCCCATACAAGATAAAACTGGTAGTTTAGGGGAGAGCGTTTGTCGTAACCTCCCAAAAAGAGAGGAATCCAAACGAGGTGATCACGGGTAAGCTAATCATAAACTCTAGCGAAGTCTATACCTTATTTGATACTAGTTCTACACATTTTTTTTATTTCTCCTACTTGCGCTCAATGTTTAAATTTAACTCCGGAGAAATTAGACTTTGATTTATCTGTTGAAACTCCATTGGGAAAAACCTTCATTACATCCACTGTTTATAAGTCTTGGTTGATTCAAATCGGTAACCGCATGTTACCTGTCGATCTCATCTCTTTGAAAATACTTGCATTTGATGTAATTTTAGGGATTGATTGGTTAACTACTCATCATGCTAAAATCGATTATTTTCGTAAGGTTGTTAGCTTTTATATTCCTAACCAACCTATTATGCGAATTCAAGTAACCAAACCACTAAAGTCAATCACTATCATATCAAGCCATAAAGCTATTCGTTTATTGAAAAATGGATGTCAAGCTTTCTTAGCACATGTCATGGATTTAAACAAAAATACGTCAGATTTGAATGATATTTCTATTGTTAATAAATTTTTGACGTATTCCCTGAAGAACTTCCTTGCCTACCCCCAGAGCGTGAAACTGAATTTTGTATCGACCTTGAATCTGGTACAAACCCCATTTCCAAAGCCGCATATCGAGTGGCTCCTATTGAACTTCAGGAGTTAAAAATCCAACTACATGGATTTTTAGACATCAGTTTCATTCGTCCAAGTACATCTCTTTGGGGTGCTCATGTTCTATTCGTGAAGAAGAAAAATGGAAGTATGCAACTTTGTATTGATTATCGGGAGTTGAATAATGTCACCATAAAAAATAGGTACTTGTTACCTTATATTTATGATCTGTTTGACCAGTTGCAAGGCGTTAAATTCTTTTCAAAGATCGATCTTTGTTCCGGATATCATCAATTAAAGATTAAAACTGATGACATTCCAAAGACTGCTTTCAGAACTCGGTACGGGCATTACAAATTCCTAGTCATGTCTTTTAGATTTACTAATGCTATATGATGAACCGAGTATTCAAGGACTATTTGGATCACTTTGTGTTCATCTTTATTGATGACATCCTTATTTACTCCAGAAGCGGTGAAGATCATGAGCAACACTTGAGTCTGATACTCCAAAAGCTTCGTGAAAATAAGTTATATGCCAAGTTGAAGAAATGTGAGTTCTGCCTTGAGGAAGTAGCATTCCTTGGGCACGTGATATCAAATCATAGAATATCTGTTTACCTGATAAAGATTGAAGCAATTCAAAGCTGGGAGCAACCTAAGTCAGTGACCAAAGTACGTAGCTTTTTGGGATTAGCTGGTTATTATCGGAGGTTCGTGGAAGGATTTTCTCGAATCACTACTCCATTAACTTAGCTGACTCGAAAAGATACAAAATTCGATTGGAGCGAGGAATGTGAGAAGAGTTTTTATGAACTCAAGAGGAGGCTCATTTCAGCACCTGTTCTGACAATACCAGTTGGTTTGGAGGGATTTATCATATACAGCGATGCTTCAGGCAAAGGTTTAGGGTGTGTTCTCATGTAACATAGGAAAGGCATAGCCTATACCTCACGATAACTCAAAAGAATATAAGAAAATTATTCTACTCATGATCTAGAGTTGGCAGCTATAGTTTTTGCGCTTAAGATTTGGAGGCATTACATGTATCGAGAGAAGGTGGAGATCTATACGGATCATAAAAGCCTCAAATATTTCTTCACTCAAAAGGAACTCAACATGCGAAAACGACGATGGCCTGAGCTATTTAAAGATTACGATCATACCATTCAATACCATCTTGGAAAAGCGAACGTCGTAGCTGACGCATTGAGTAGAAGATCTTATACGGGTACGAGTGCTATATTGTCAACACAAAGACCCATTTTGTATGACTTACAAAGAATGGAGATAGTTAAAGACTCCAGGGACCCATGTGATGATTGCAAATATACGAGTAGAACCGACTTTAATCGATAAAGTTAAAGTTACTCAAGCTACAGACCTGGAGCTGATGCGTATGAGGAAGAAAGTGCAAGAAGGTGTTATTCCGGAAGCAAGTATCGATGAAGAAGAAATACTTCGAGTCAACTTCAGACTTTGTGTTCCTAACGATTCTGACTTGAAGTATAAAATATTAAAATCATTTTTTTCTAATTTATTTAATACATTAATTAAATAAATTAAATATTATTAATATTCAAATAATTACAAATATTAATGAAAAATATCCCAAATAGTTAAAAATTATTTTTCATAATTTAAAATAATTTTTAAAACCATTTTTGTAATTTTTAGAATTTATTTTCTATTTTTAATTAATTTCCGGAAAATCAGAAATTAAAAATTAAATAAATCGTCGCTGTAGCCTATAACGATGCTTTCTGTTGCTGTTGGTGTTCTTGGGCTCAAGAACACTGACAACCGGCAAAGCAATGGGTCATGTTTGACTCAATTTAATTCTCTGCTCAAATCTGTTCTGGTCAATTTAAGACTTCGATATTGTAGCATGTATGTAATACTACAATATTCAGTTATCATTTTGGTCATAACACTTCACAACAAGGATATCGGAGTCTCCAAAATCACTGTCAGAGTGTTCCTAGGTTTTTTGGGTAACCTAGAAACCTAGGCAGTCCCAAGTGCCTACTTTCTAGATCCATTTAAACTAGGTTCCAATCATGATTTCTGTGATTTCATGGTTCAAATATGTAGTTCTAATGTCAAGGAACATATACATAACATAATTTCAATCCAACAATAACAAAATCACAATTTATCATTCGGTCAAACTATGTCAGAAACTTAGTTCATATGTTTTCTAGAAATTCCAGAAAACAGAAAACGTGATCGAGTATGCTACTTTGACCAATCACTCCATTCAATAAATTGCTTGTTTAAAGGATCTAAAGACATAAATCTAAAGTCCATCTACCAAGCTACAAACTGATTACAAGAACAATCATAAAATCTCACAAAACCTGACAGAACTGGGCCCTTCAAAGTCTTGTCAGACGCTGATTCACACTTTCTGGGTTACCCAGAAAGTTTTGGTCAAGCTCGGTCAACTCACTTTTACCATGAATATCTTACAATCTGGACATGAAATGGTTGTGATTCCACTTCCAGATCAAAGACCTCATGTCAAACAACAGATCCAAAATATAAAACAAGAAAAAATAATAAACAGACAGAGATCTACGACCACTGACATTTGGTTGTCAGATAACTTTTTGAGTTCTTGAAAAGTTTTTGAAAAACATCACTATAAAGCTTGTTGATGCTAGGGATCTATGATGGATCATCATAGATCATCATAAAACATCCTTTAACATGATTCTAAACACATAAAAATGAACTTTCTCTTAGTATACAAGATCAAAATAGGTTTAGGGCTTTATACCTTCTAGTTTACAATCTTTGACCTATGATCTCCTTAGCTGATCTTAGTGATCTAGGGGCTGTTTATGGGACTGAGACACTTGTGAATTTTGGAGGTTAGGAGAGAGAAGAGGTTTGATGAGAGCTAGATAGCAAATAAGTAAAATATATGAACTTTCTCTCTCTTAATCTTTTATAATACTTAGATGCAATGTATGATCTGATATAACTGTCAATGAGAGGCTGATTTACTGAGATTTTTAGTCACCAAGTCAAATTAGTTGGCCACCAACTAAAGCTTTAACAAGTTTTACAAGTTACATAATAAAAAAAAATCCAAAAATGGTACTTTGGTCTTTTTCCTTCCAATTTTAATGGCATTGTGGTTAATTGTCCAAACCCTTAGGGTTTAACCCTAAGGTTCTAACCCTTAGGTTTTACAACACTAACTTTCTAGGATTTTTAAATTAGGATTTTTAAAATAGAAAATTAAGATAACTAAAATATAATTAGGGTTTCCTAATCATATTAAGGTTTACTAATCACATAAGGCTTACTAATTAGGATTAGGGTTTCCCAGCTTTTGATTAGGGTTCCTAACTACGCGTTAGGGTTTCTAATCCCTTATTAGGGTTTACTAATATTGTACCATACCCGATCAATCATTGATCAATAATTCTATACAGTACAAACACGTACTCATCAGTATAATTATTTAAATTATATTTTCTATTGAATCCCTATCCAAACTTAGGGTTAGGGTTTCTAAATCTGTTAAGCACAACTCTACTCTTATTTTCTCAGTCTATACATAAATTGACTACCTCTCGAGACTCGTATCACAGATACTCGACACAAAATTGATAATCAATATTAATATTAAATAAAAAAAATTAAATCGTGAAATTCGAATTATTTGAAATTTCGGGTTATCACATTCACCCCTCCTTAAAAGGATTTCGTCCTCGGAATCACCGCTTTCTTATTCTCTACAATCTTTTAAAGTAATATCATCAATTCACTCTTGTCAACACAATATTCATTTGTGTCTCAACATTCTAACCTGTGATTTTAATCTATAAAAGAAAATAATTCACATCAATATCTATCCAATATTTCTCGCGAAATTAAATTTCTAAGCGAAATCATAACCTGTCGCCATTTCCTGAGCAACCATTGTATCCTGCACCGTTATGTTGAATGCACTGGTTGTTGGTCCTCCTGGATGTGCAGGTCCTAGAATCGCCAAGGTTCCGCTATTGGGTCCCTTGTTTCCACTTTCCTTCTCCGCATTCCTCTTCGGACAGTTCCAAACCAGATGATCAGTTGATCCACACGCAAAGCAACCTTGTATCTTCTTCGTATTGGGACAATTGGGTGACATGTGCCCCTCTTGTCCACAGTTGTAACAAACGCCCTTCTTCTTTAAACAAACTCTAGAATGGTTCTTCCCACAAGTCGCACATGGCTTCCTCCCTTTCCTATTTTCTTCTGTCTTATTACCCGACTGGGTATTCTCGCTCCATTTTCTCTTATTCGAATTACTACTACCACTGCTTCCTCCATCGTTTGTCTTCTTCTTCTTCTCCTGATGAAATCGAGATGCAGCTTCGCTCCCTCCTTTAACAATTAACGTTTTTCCATTAAAGCCGCAAACATATTGATCTGCAAATACCGCTACCTTGTTGAATATCCCCGGCTTCAGTCCATTCTCGAATCTTCTCGCTTTTCTCGCCTCAGTGTCTACCTGATGAGGTGCAAATCTCGCCAACTCGTTGAATTTGGCAGCATATTCAGAAACTAACATATTCTCCTGCTTTAGTCCTAAAAACATGACTTCCATCCTGGATTGCATACTCGGCAAAAAGTAGTTGTAAGACCCCGAATTATATAAAATGAAAGTATCTAATTTTCTTATAATTATTATTCTATTTAATAAATGGTTAAATTGATAAAAGGTTAAAGTTAAGGGTGATATTTGAAAATTTTGCAAAGTAAGCAAGTTGATATAAAATATTCGTTGTGTCGGGGAATATTTGATTGGTCGGGGAATATTCGTTTTAACAGGGAATATTCGTACGATGGTACAATCATTGGTGGACCCTACAACAGAAGTATTTTCGTAGTTAGAAAACGACAGAAATATCTTTTTATAAAAATAACGGCGAAAGTTTTACCGTTAACTGTTGAACTACCCGGTGGTAAAGTACGATGTCTACGCGGTTGCATAGTAGCACACACCTGTTGATTATTGATGCTTACGTAAAGAAGCCACTCGGTTTACTCAATTATTACTACAAAGAATTGTTGCATAGTATCTCACGTTATTTGATTCAATTATTGTCACAGTATCATCTGCATAATATTTTATATTATTAAATAAATAATTGAGACAACAAAGTTATTCATATTATTATTTGCAATATTGACAATGTCTAGAAAGTTTTGTCGATGAGAGGTTTGGTCACCTAATTGCGCGCCAATAGGGAGAAATCCTTATTGGAAAACCCCCTCTTTCCTGGGAATGATTTGGTTGTTAAATATTGTGAGTTATAATATTAGTGATGAATAATTGTTGAAGTATTAAGAATGTGTTTATTGAAGATAAGTGAATTACAAAAGTTAGAGGGGAATAATGCAAACTTGGAAAACTTTAGGGGTACCAAAGTGTAATAAGTTAAATCAATCTGGACCATTGGTGGTGGTTTTAATAGTAAATCAATCTGGGCCATTGATGGTTGTTTTAATAGTAAATCAATCTGGACCGTCGGTGGTGGTTTTAATAGTAAATCAATCTGGACCGTCGGTGGTGGTTTTAATAGTAAATCAATCTGGATCGTTGATGGTGGTTTTAAAAGTAATCAATCTGGACCGTCGGTGGTGGTTTTAAAAGTAATCAATCTGGACCGTCGGTGGTGGTTTTAAATGTAAATCAATCTGGACCGTCGGTTGTGGTTTTAATAGTAACCAATATGGATCGTTTGTTCTAATAGTAAATCAAACTGGACCGTTCGCAAATAAGTTACTATTTAGTCCATTCTCCTATAAATAGAAGGTTAATTCTTCTTTCATTCTCACCAATTCACTGAGATTCACAAGAGACACTATAGAGCGAGAAACTATAGAGAGCAAGAAGAAGAGTATTCTGCTACTTCACTATTGCAGTATCCAGTCTTCTACTAAAGTAAGGGATATTATTTGTTGTATTCGTAAGAGGTATTATTTCTTTCGTATTCATCCTTTAATATGTCGGAATAACTTATCTACGCGGATTACGTACCGTATGACGGGTGAAAATCCATTTGCAGTTTCGTATGTTATTTCTTTTCATATTCTTAAATCTAAATTTACTGTGGTAAGTATTGCTTCTATAATCCTTGAAATTAGTGGGATATCCTTGAAGTTTTGCGCTTCATCCAGTATCATTTCATTGGAATATTGATCTGAACTTTCCTATTAAATATCAATATTTTCACCCGGGGTACTATTCACGGGTTACTATTCACCCGGTTACTATTCACTATAATATTATTCACTAGGGTATTCGGGACATTTTTCATGTCGGAGTACTATTCATGAGTTACTATTCATGGGTTACTATTCACCCAGTTACTATTCACCCAAATATTATTCACTCGGGTATTTGGGTTACTTTTTATGTTGGGTTACTATTCACGGAGTACTATTCACGGGATACTATTCACCCGGTTACTATTCAGCCGAAAAATTGATTTCTTTTCTCTCCAAAATATTTTTGATACATGGATATTATTCTTGAATTTTACTCCACAAAGCAGTATCATGTTGACAATTTGAACATTATTGAATACTGGATAAATTAAATTATAAATCTTTAAAATTTATCTTTTGCTTTCATTTAATTAAATGCTTATATCATTGTCATCATCTTCATGCTTATATTGTGATAAAAGTCATCTTTGGCTTACGTGCATAGATGGACTGTTGATTGATATGATCATGACCAAGAAATATTCGGTATAATCATGACCATTGATGATTACATGAATATCCTTGGCCCGTAGTGCAGGGATGATTTGATGATATGGTTTATTTATTAAGCTAAGTCTCAGCGATAAAGTTGATGAAAACCTTTTTAAATCATAGAATATAGTAGATATCATGCTCTACTTGACTCTTCTAATGGATTGCTTATTCCATTGCAGTTAAACTTGATGTCAATTATATTCTATCAGTTTAACATTGTTGAAGGCTAATGATAACTTATTCTGCATTATCTTAGTCATAATATTTCTTACTGGGCTAGTTGAGATCACCCTTTTACTTACATTGTTCTCTTCAGGAAATTAGAACGTAGTCAGAACTAGTCGGGGAATGGAGTGATGGCCCGAGATGGTGTTATAGTAGTCCTCACTATTCTATAAAATAGTGTGACAATAAATGTAATGAGGACTCCATTTGAGTTTGGATATTGTCTAGAAGACAATATTTGTGTAAAAACTCTCAGCTCATGTTGTATAATTAAGTTTGTATTTATATTCAGTACCATGTATTTGGCGACCCAAGATGGGTGATGTATACCTATTTTGGGGGCATCACAATAGGTATCAAAGCTTAGGATATGATCCTGGTGAGATGTGAGACAAGAACTAGGAGGGGAGAGACGGGGAATTCCTTCGCTAGTATGACCTACCTAAGATTATTTGGTATTTAATTGGTCGGTCAGAGTATAGGGATAATATGTGATATGTCAATTAACCCTTGTTTTGTGGCAGTGTTTGAAAATGGCATCTAAAAATGTTGAGATCAACAATGAAGCACATGTGACCGTTGAGTCACCAACGATCAATACCCAGGATAATGTGCAACAGGAAGACAATAATCCTTAGGTAAACAACAACACCGATCAAATGATGAATGATGGGATGTTCAGAAGCTTTATACAATTCATGCAACATCAGGCGAGAACGGCTCCTGTCCAAAATGATGGTGGAAACACTGGTAACTCTCGGACGGTCATCGCTAAGCAGTTCGAGGAGCTGGGACCACCGGAGTTTATTGGAGAGCCAAAACCACTTAAGGTGAAGACACGGATAAAACAGATCACCAAGATATTTGATGTCTTGGGATGCTCCGAGGAGCAAAAGGTTCTCTTTGCTACCTTCATGTTGCGAGGAGAGGCAGATTACTGGTGGGAATCTGTAAAGCGTACTCAACCTGCCGCACTGAAAATGTCTTGGGAGAAGTTCCAAGAGCTGTTCAACGACAAGTACTTTCCCGAAAGTATTCGTCACATGAAGGAGGTGGAGTTTATCAAGTTGGAGAAAAACAATATGACCGTGTCACAGTACAAAGCTAAGTTTGCTGAATTGTCCCGCGGGTTTGCGCCCCACTTGGTTGATAATGAGGAGAGAATGACGTGGATGTTTCTAAGAGGTTTGAAACACGAGATACGTTAATACTTAATTTCTCACAAACTGTGTTTGTATTCAGATGTTATAAATAGGGCTCAGTTATTGGAGCGCGATAATGAGTCAACCCAACCCAGAGAGAGCAGCCGACAAGTCGATAATACCAGTGGTAGCAGTCATAGAAGCAGTGATATCAAACGTGAAAGGAATCAACATGCCAGAAATGGTAACCACTCCGGTGGTAATCATGGTGAAGATAATAGAAGTGGAAATTTCAAGAAGAGTATATTCAATAATGATGGAAAGACGTCAGCACCCGCACCTGTTGTTAAGGAAGGAAAACGACCGCCGGTCGTATGTTACAATGCTTGGGGGAGGGACACATCGATCAAACTGTGCTGTGATGATCCAAAGCATGTTACAATTGTGGAAGAGAAGGTCACCTAGCCCAATTTTGTTGGGCACCAAATTCAAGTCCAGCTGGGATATAGGCATCAAAGGTTGTCCCGGACAAGACAAAGCCGGTAGTTCAAGGGAGAGCGTTTGTTGTAACCTCCCAAAAAGCAAGGAATCCGAACGAGGTGATCTCGGGTAAGCTAATCATAAACTCTTGTGAAGCTTATACCTTATTTGATACCGGTTCTACCCATTCTTTTATTTCTCCTACTTGCGCTCAACGTTTAAATTTGACTCCGGAGAAATTAGACTTTGACTTATCGGTTGAAACTCCGTTGGGGGAAACCTTTATTACATCCACTGTTTATAAGTCTTGGTTGATTCAAATCCGTAACCGCACGTTACCTGTCGATCTTATCTCTTTCAAAATACTTGCATTCGATGTGATTTTAGGAATTGATTGGTTGACTACTCATCATGCTAAAATTGATTGTTTTCGTAAGGTTGTTAGCTTTCATGTTCCTAACCAACCTATTATGTGAATTCAAGCAACCAACCCATTAAAGTCAATCACTGTCATTTCAAGCCATAAAGCTATTCGTTTATTGAAAAATGGATGTCAAGCTTTCTTAGCTCATGTCACGGATTAAAACAAAAATACGTCAGTCTTGAATGATATTTCTATTGTTAATAAATTTCCTGATGTATTCTCTGAAGAACTTCCTGGCCTACCCCCAGAGCATGAAATTGAATTTTGTATCGACCTTGAACCCGGTACTAAACCCATTTCCAAAGCCCCATATCGAATTGCTCATGTTGAACTTCAGGAGTTAAAGACCCAACTGCAGGAATTGTTAGACATCGGTTTCATTCGTCCTAGTACGTCTCCTTGGGGTTCTCCTGTTCTATTCGTAAAGAAGAAAGATCAGAGTATGCGACTTTGTATTGATTATCGAGAGTTGAATCATGTCACCATCAAAAATAGGTACCCGTTGCCTCGCATTGATGACCTATTTGACCAGTTGCAAGGCGCCAAGTTCTTTTCAAAGATCGATCTTCGTTTCGGATATCATCAGTTAAAGATTAAAACTGATGACATTCCAAAGACTGCTTTCAGAACTCAGTACGGGCATTATGAATTCCTAGTCATGTCTTTTGGATTGACTAATGCTCCTGCTGACTTCATGGATATGATGAACTGAGTATTCAAGGAATATTTAGATCATTTTGTGGTTGTCTTTATTGATGAAATTCTCATTTACTCCAAAAGTCGTGAAGATCATGAGCAACACTTGAGGTTGATACTACAAAAGCTTTGTGAGAACAAATTATATGCCAAGTTGAAGAAATTTGAGTTCTAGCTTGAGGAAGTAGCATTCCTTGGGCACGTGATATCAAATCATGGAATATCTGTTGACCCGGCAAAGATTGAAGCAATTCAAAGTTGGGAGCAACCTAAGTCAGTTACCGAAGTACGTAGCTTTCTGGGCTTAGCTGGTTATTATCGGAGATTCGTGGAAGGATTTTCTCGAATTGCTACTCCATTAACTCAGCTGACTAGAAAAGATACAAAATTCGATTGGAACGAAGAATATGACAAGAGATTTCAAGAACTCAAGAGGAGAATCATTTCAGCACCTGTTCTAACAATACCATCTGGTTCGGAGGGATTTTTCATCTACAGTGATGGTTTAGGCAGAGGGTTAGGATGTGTTCTCATGCAACATGGGAAAGTCATAGCCTATGCCTCACGATAACTCAAAGAATATGAGAGGAATTACCCTACTCATGATCTAGAGTTGGCAGCTGTCGTCTTTGCACTTAAAATCTGGAGGCATTATTTGTATGGGGAGAAAGTGAAGATCTATACGGATCATAAAAGCCACAAATATTTCTTCACTCAAAAGGAACTCAATATGCGGCAACGACTTTGGCTTGAGCTGTTGAAAGATTATGATCATACCATTCAATACCATCCTAGAAAAGCGAACGTGGTAGCTGACGCATTAAGTAGAAGATCATATGCGGGTACGAGTGCGATATTGTCAACGCAAAGGGCCATTTTGTATGACTTGAAAAGGATGGAGATAGAGTTAAAGACTCCAGGGACCCACGTGATGATGGCAAATATACGAGTAGAACCGACTTTAATTGATAAAGTTAAACCTGCTCAAGCTACGGACCTGGAGCTGATGCGTATGAAGAAGAAAGTACAAGAAGGTGTTATTCCGGAAGTAAGAATTGATGAGGAAGGAATACTTCGAGTCAACTGTGACAACCCGAGAATTTTGAATATTTTTAAAATTTTAATTAATTGATTTCAGGTTCAATATTAGAACCTAGACAGAAAATAAGTGTATGTGTTTGATATTTTTGAGAAGGAATTTTGAGGATTTCAAAATTCTGTTAAGGATTTAAGTGAATTATTCAGGATTAAGGAAATAAGTGAATATGTTCTGTGTATATGATTGTATATGTGTACATTACGTGGTTAAGGGTCAAGAGTTGACCAGATAAACGATATATGTGACAAACCCTAAGTATATATTAAGAACGTCAACGTTCGGTTAGAAAACTCTAGCGATTACAAGAAACCCTAGAAACCGGTTCTGAAAACCCTAATATTAGTTCCGGGAATCCGAAACCCTAATTCGTAAATTTAAAACCCTAATCTGGGAACTTAAAGGATAATTATAATGCTCAAGTGTTATTAATTATAATATTAATTAGGGTTAAGCTTACTTATTTAGTAAATCCTAATTTCAAATTTTTAAACCCTAATTTATGGATTTGAAACCCTAATTTATAATTAGAGAAAACCTAATTGTTGATATAATACTTTTAATGATAATTAGGAAATATTAATCCAAATTTTAAAGTTATAAGTAATTAGAAAGTCCTAATCTAATTAGGAAATCTAATTTCTAAATTAGAAAATTATTTTTTTTACTAGAAACCCTAATTTTTGGGTTGTAAACCCTAATCCATGATTTTGACCCTAATTGCTAAATTAGCAATTTTAATTAGGAAATACAAATCCTAATTAGTAAGATTTAAATATTATGATTAAGAAATTTTAATATAATTAGAAAATTCTAATTATAATTTAGATATATTAATTTTCAATTTTTAAAACCTAAATTGGAAATTTTAGAAATCAAATTGCCAAAACCCTAAGGATTCACCCTAAACCCTAAGGTTTTCAAACCCTAAACCCTAAGGGTTTGGTCAATTGACAAATATGCCATTAAATTTAGAAAACAAATGACTATTTTACCTTTGTTCATTATTGGATGTTGCTTGTAGATCTTGCCATATATTGGCAAGTCAACCACCCTAGATCAGCCACATGCTACAAATCTCAGCCAATTTGCCAGCCATGACATTACATACAAGTCATTTATATAGATTAGAGAGAGAAAATGGTGACTTTAATTTTCATTTTTTTCAAGACTTTCTCTCTCTTCATTTTCGAGATTTAGAGTGAGAGAGTGAGATAGGGTAAGCCAATATCAGTTCTTAACTCTCCAAGAACAGGAATCAAAATTTAGAAATAAAGATCAAAGCTAAAATGGTATAAAAACCATAAAATTAGAAATCTTATGATATGATGATATATGTTGTAGTTTGTTGTTTAGATATGTGTTAGAGGGTGTCACTTGATGATCTGGGTTGCCAAAACTTATATTCATATCATTTTGATGCTTGAAATTTGAGTTTTTAGGAATCTGGGAAATGCTTGAAAAATGGCCTGACAACCATATGTCAGAGGCCATAGATCATTATCTGTTAAGTGTTAGTGTTGTTTTATGTTATAGATCTATAGTATGCCATGTGGTCTTTGTTCTATAACTTGAATAAGGGTCATAGCATGTCTAGATCGTAAGTTACAAGCGGTCAAAAGGCGTTGACCGACCACGAAAATTTGAATCTGGGTAACCCAGATTTCCCAGTAGTCGTCTAACAACATTTAGCAGGCCATAGATCGTGCTGTGTGTTAGTCGATTAGTCAATTTATTGTTTGTTTGTTATAGTCTAGTTTGTATACTACATATTAAAGTCACCAGATCACTTAGATCATAACTGGAATGGAAGAACATCACGGTCAAAATAGCTTTGACCATCTGTTTTGGGTAACTTTCTGGAAAACCAAAAAAGATAAAGAGAAAGTTTTCTGACATGGTTTGACCATGCCAGATCTTGCTCATATGATGATGTTATTATGTTATGATGATATATACTTGTGCTATGACATATGTTCTAGATGCTCGAACCCTTATTACACAAAGCAAGCTTGAACATCAAAGATTCAAAGGCCCTTAGGTAGCACCTCGACTGTTCTTCAATTTCTGGGAAACCCAAAAATTGAAGAACAGTGTCTGACAATACTTTGATGCACTATATCTCACTGATTTGGTGTAGGTTGGCCATGATGTTTGTTTAAGGTTGTAGTATTGCATCAATACTATAACATTGACCTAAAAATCGTACCTAGATACATCAAAATCTATGATTTAGGATTGGTCAAACCAAGCCCCTCGAAGTCTGACATGAAGATCTGGGCAGGCTCAAGAACATGCCAAGAACACCTATAGCGACGGGTCTGTCGTTATAGGGCCCTTTAGTGACACTTAATTTCGGAAATTGATTATTTTAATTAAATAAATAGAAAAAATGCTTTTTAATTATTTAAAATACATAATAAATTCTAAAAAATTATTTTAAAGTGCGAAAAATAGTTTTTAATTATTTAGAGTAGATTTCATAAATATTTAATATTTTTGGAATATAAATGGTATTTAATTTATTTAATTATAATATTAAATAAATTATTTTAAAATGATTTTAATATATAATAATCATCATAAAAATAATATTATGGTATAATAAAATATTTTTAGTTATTTTTAGTGACTTTTAATATTTTATGATGAAATTCATTAATTAATCAATATTAATGATAATTAGTTTATTTAATAAAAATATTAAATAAATTAAGGAAAAATAGAATTAATGATTTAAAATCATATAAAAATGATTTAAGTGATATAAAAATATTTTAAGTTATAACATATAACTTTTGATATTTCAATCATGAAAATATTAATATTTTAATATTAAAAGTAATAATCGGATAATTGATTTAAGTGTTTAAAAATCATATAAATATGATTTTAAAGTATTAAAAATACTTTGTGATATTATAAAATATATTATAATATTATGACATGTATTTCATTAATATTTGATAATAAAGAGATATTAATGATAATAGAATATTGTGGTATTTAATTCATTTAAATAAAATATTAATGATTGAAAATTATGATAAATGATACTAATTATCTGAAAATTATTACAAGCCTATGAAGAATAATTTGACTGCTAATAAATTATCTAAGATAATGGTTAAGTGTTTAGACAGAGTTTAATTGAACTTAAACTCGAAATTTTGTCCGACTAGACCGTCGGGGTGTTAGAATTTTGTCGGATTCAACTCGGACTTAAATAGTCTAACTTGATGCTATGTTTTTTGTGCTAAATAGACGGATAGGGTTATGTGCTACGTGTTTAAGTTATTCTATATATATATATATATATATATATATATATAATAATAGTATTATATTGTGATGATATTATTCTTATATTGGAGATCTATATTACTAATATTAGATCTTCGGATAAAGCGCGATATAAATTAAGTAGCTTGTAATCAACTGATTCGCATAAGTTTGTTTTTACTTAACTCTACTAAGAGTTATTTCATTCGGATATGCTTATGGTTAATCATTGCTGATTGCTATGTAGAATTGTACTCTGTACATATTGCATGTATAATTCAGGTATGAAAGGTTGATCAACTTCATTACCGTTTGTGTAACGACCCCAAAATAGGTTCATTCCATCCAACCCATTCTGAGTCGCCAAATACATGGTACAGAAATAACTACAACTTTATTAATACATTTGTCGTGAAAAATACAACAACACATATCTTTGTGAGTTTGGATACAAATATATACCAACCGTAAGCGTCGTCACAATGACACCTTACATAAAGGTATAGTCAAAAACCATTGTAGAAATTAGAATCTTTGGGAAGTGCTCAAGAAAACCTTCGTACATGGGAGGCCATGCTTTTAGGTTATGGTAGATATCATATGGCCACGAAATTATCCTTGGTTGACCCAATAGACCCCAAAGAAAAACGAGAAGATTACTATCATATTCTTCCCAATGGTGAGTCTTCTCTTGACATATCATTATCTCCACTGTCTCTAATTGGGTATTATACTCCAAACAAACCCCAAGATTATATAGGTAGTGCTTGTAAATATACTCAGCAAGTGGATGAGCACAACCATGTCTTATTATGACACGAGGTTGTATGTCATTAGACATCTTGTATGATAGTGACAAAACACCCTTCCAAAGTTGGGTTCGCTTCACCCTATCTAATTCACCAAAAATAACTATTAAATGATGTATAAAATACAACACATTAAAGTCCTCAATAAAATTATTTCCATACTCTTTAGGGAGAACCTCAACAACTATAGACCACCGTTATATTCCCTTGTTATCCCCGGCCAACCCAAATACACTTTTATTACCCGAAGGAATTGTGAAACAAAAGGGTGAGCACAACTAGCTCAAGAAAGAATATTATGACTAAAGATAAATAAATTATCAATAGTCTTCATCAAGAATAAATCGAGATTTAGAACATATGGTAGATGATAAAACTTTTCAACCATAGTTGCAATGAACGAGCAATCCATTAGAAGAGTCAAATAGACTATAAAGTCTATTGTCTTCTCACGTTAAAAGTCCACCAACAATGTTTTATCCTCAGAACATCAATCAATGCAGTTCCTTTTCACAATCATATGAATAACTTATAATCATAATTGTGATTCTAAATTCCTCTTCTCATCCGGAATTTAAGATAATTTTTATCACCGTCTTTACCTCAAACATCAAATATCATGGTTATACCAAATCACGAGATCCTGCTCATAATCATACTAATAAATTCATCTTTGCACCACGGCCAAAGATATTCATCAACAGTTCATCTTTACACTACAAAGCAAAGATATTCAACAACAGGTCATCTTTGCATTACAAGCCAAAGATATTCATCAATAATTCATCTTTGCACTACAAAGCAAAGATATTCAACAACCGGGTCATCTTTGCATTACAGCAAAAGATATTCATCAATAATTCATCTTTGCACTACAGTTGCTAAGATATTCATCAACAAGTCATCTTTGCACTACGAGCCAAAGATATTCATATTTCAAAGAAATACATAATCATTTCGGTTATATAACAATAATTATAACCATGTTGATCAATTCACCTTTGCACTTAAGCTAAAAATATTCAATTGTAAATTCAATGGTCATGATCATACCAGTCAACAATTCAACTTTTGCACTACTGGCCAAAGAGAACCTATAGTCACGATCATACCAATAATCTACCCATCTTTACACTCAAGTTAAAGAGAAATATTATCATTAGGGTTATAAGAATGTTATATAAAAACAATATAATCAAAACATGGTTTTAATTTCAACAGTAAGATTCATAAATCAACGATAATTTGGTCAGAGAAGAAACCAATTTATCGTGAATAGTACCCCGTATTCATACATAGTACCGTATACGTGCATAATAACCTCGACACGAAAAGATAAAGTTTCATAATAAAATTCATATCCATATTTATAACACCTTAATCCAAATGTTATAAATCACTTAGAAATCTCATAATCTAATATTATTAATATTATAATAATATTTTAATCATTTCTTAAACTTATAAATAATTTAATCCAATTATTTACACTTTAATAATTAATGCATTTAATCATCTAAAATGCCAAACTCATAAGATTTCATCATCATTAACCAAAACCCTCATAAAAATCAGATATACCTCATATATGATTCTCAAGCCAATAAATCATATTTTCCAATTTTCTTACTTCACATAACATATTTAATTCATTTATTCATAACTAGAATATTTTCATGAAAATACCAAATTAGTTCCAAAAATATTTATTTTCTGGGATTTAGAAGAATATAGTCCCATATTGAATATATATTTTTCTCAAAATTTTTAAAATTCATTTACTATTTTCCATATGGCCAAAACTACCGAATAGTTAGACATTTATCATAAATTATACTTTTGTCCAAAAATTCTGAAATTTACACGGTATACTGATATTATATAGATGTACTCCCAATAAAAATTTCATCAATTTTGGAGTTAATCATAATGAGTTATAAGCGGTTACTTTTAAAATAGTCTTTTCTCATAAAATCCATAACTCCTAATCTATACATCCAAAAATCTCCATTTTTGGACACAATCTACAAAACTCATCAAAATATTATTTCAAATTTTTCCAGAATTTTTGAAGGTTCAGAAAAATTTCGAAACTAAAAACATAATAACCCTTAAAATCCCTTACTATCCCTTACCTCAAAAGAGCGATCTTCGAATGTTTGATATAATTTGATCTAAATTGCACCGTATAGCAATACTCAAAGTATACTCAAAATACTCACAAGAATACGCTCGATAATATAGAGAGAGAAAACTTCAGTTTCTAGTGTGATTTTCAATTCTAACCTAAACACCCTATTTATAGGAAATTGTTTAGAACACCAAAGCAGAAAATTGAATATAATAATAATATTATTATCAAATTTCAAGCCCACCTCTAGACATTTGAAATCAGCTGATTTTGCACATGTTTAATGAGGCCACAAAATATAAAAAACGTTTTATTAATAAAATAAATAAAACTTCCAAAAATCAATTATTTGAACTTCGAACTTCAATAATTCATAATAAATAGCCCTTTATCAGAAAAATTCGAATCACGCGTATTTTTATAGGAAATCAATTCTCTACAACTTTGCGAAGAAAGTTTTCCAAATTCCAAATGAAATTGACCCAAATCCACAAACGGACAATTTTACAAAGCTATAATCAAATTTCAGTCAATAAATGGGATCCACCGACATGTTTAACATGTTTTAAACATTTATTGCAACAAAAATACTCTTCCTCCTCGTATACTCATATATCCCACATTCGTTGTAAAAATATCACCGTTAATATATTATTAAAATAATATATTTAAATGAATTATTTTATCAGAAAAAGATAAAATATTAATTTTCAACAATTGTCATTTTAAAATTTTTCTCCATCTATATCCACATAAAATCAATATTTTCCTCATCATATGAATCAATAATTAATTATTCACAAATAATATTACGTAATCACAATATTGACAACCAGCAGCTTCCCTGGAAAGAGGGGCTTTCCAATAGAATTTCTCCTTCTCGGCGCAATTAGGTGACCAAACCTCTCCTTAGACGAACTTTCTAGACATTGCCAATAATGTTATCCAATAATATTATTCAGATAATATGAATTATTACTCCGATAATGGAAAATCTTTGTACGTGACAATTATTGAAACAACAATAATATAAAATATCAACGTAGCAATTATTGAATCAATAAAATATAATATTGAACAGTAATTACTGTAACAATTATTGAGTAATGCCTTCTTACTGAAAAAAATTTATCATGCTTCATGAATAGTACTAAATGAATAGTAACTCATGAATAGTAACTCGTGAATAGTAACTCGTGAATAGTAACTCATGAATAGTAACTCATGAATAGTAATTAAAAAAAATTGAATACTTTTATTTCATAAAATTCGGGGTCTTACAGTTTGGTCCAGATATATTTGTTCATGTATAATACTTGTTCAGTCAAAAGTTTGTTCCTGCTAGTTCACAATTATATTGTTGAATTATAGCCAGCTTATTATTCAGACTCTTTCAATCATGATATATCGTTATATTATTGAACTTAAACTTGTTGGGCAACTTTCATGATCACCCTTGCTATATCATGATAAAACATTGCAGATTAAGGAGAATGCGTCGGATACAAGGAAAGGTTAAAGACAGTTCCAGCTTAAAGTTAATGTGCACGATTAGATTTGTAATAGTGATATATGATAACAATATTATGTGTTAGATAAGTTATGTATTGTGTATAAGTTAAGGTTACTCGACCTTGGGGAATAGTGTGTAATGTATTGTATAAATTATTTATGTTTATAACTTCCTCAAAAATAGTAATAGTGTTAGAATGATCGAACCGGATCCGCGGTGATTCGGGACCTCGGATTCGGGGCTTTCACAGTTGGTATCAAAGCTGTTGGTTATGAACGTTAGGTAGGAATACATGAGACCAATAACCGCAGTGATTAGGAAAAGATCTAACTCACATAGAGTTAGTCGGTCGGTAAGATTCAAAGACAAATCTCGGCGAGTTATAACAATACAGAGTTCCCTAACTCTTATAATAAAGTTGAGCAGTAGTGATGAATAGATCGAGTCTAAAAGACTAAAAGTACAGTGATAGGAGATCGTATAACAAAACGATCAAGATATAGAAATGAATTGTAACATATACGATGAGATCACTCCGTGATATGATAAAGTGATAGCATGGAGAAGAATCAATCTGATGATTGGAAAGTTTACAGCAAGATTGTTGTGTGAATTGGTAAAGATTCAGGAAAGGATTATGAATACGAGTTAAATGAAATTCTTATTGAGAAGGGAGTTAGTGTTAGGTGGGGATTCAATTGAGGATTCATGTCGGCAGCTGAGTTGTATGATTCCTTGTGTGGGTGGGGAATTGTACTTGGTGTAAAAACTACTTAGTTTCTGGTACTGATAATCATTAAAATGTGGTGTCATGCTATTTGCTATATGCATGTTAAGAGGGTGATTCCTTTCTCATGTGTATAACAGATAGATAGGTCATAGGTAGAGGATATAAGGTTAAGTACGAGTTCTTAAAACTCGTACTTATGTGACATTCTTGACTCATAGTTATATGAAATGTTTATGAACCCCTCAGCATATGGACGCCAAAGGTCTGACTAGGACAAGTTTTTAAACTCATATGATTGTGGCAAGTAAATGAACTCATAAGTGTGGTTTGAAGAACTGGGTGTAGTTGTGTGTAAATGGAGTATTGAGGATTATAGGAATAGATAGATTGTTAAGCAAATGATTATTAGTGGAGACATAAGTTTTCTAAACCTCCTAGCTATGCTAGATTTCAAAATTTTGACATCAAGCTAAATACGCACTATGTTCTTTTAAAAAAAAAATGTAGACACGTAATCATTTTTGAAATGGTTTAAGGTATAGTCTATGCTACTTATTTCAACTAGACGCAAATGATTTGAAATATCAAAATATATTTTATTTATCACTCATGTACCATGTAACCTGGTGCAGAGATGATAAAAAGTTGATGGAGTTGTAAATACAGGAATACTTATGTGAATTTGATCTAAAATCGATGTTCCACTATTGTATGATGTGTTATGACAAAGTAATATAATGACTAAGATCCTCAAACGGATTTTAATACAAGATGCAACATCATGACATCATTCTCGAAAATGTTTTCAAAATTTTAATTTGCCAACGGGGTTTGGCTACACCTAAATAATTCGATTGAATTGAATTATTGATATGAGTATATGCTAATTGAAGCAGCTAGACTAATTTTATGAAAACTCTAAGTGTTCATTGAAAGAAATTTCCCGAACCAAATTGTTTTGGTGCGGAATCCGATAAAGACAGAGGTAAGAAATTGTGTGCGCCTAAGGTGGATGGGATAGAAGGAACGGGGAAAACTTGTTCCAACCAACAGTACATGGCTAGTACAGGGCTTATCGGGCTAATCACCATTTCTGTCCGTAAGTTATGACGGTTTGCGAATGAATTTCCAAAAAAACCTTTGCGAAAATGACAGACAAATAGTCTATATGACTCCTCAGCAAAATTTGAAAATTTTTACTTTTGTGAGTGGTGTATTGGGTAGCATGTGATAATGTGTGAATGGTGTAAGCAGTATGCTGTAAGGTAAATTTTGGGGACAAAATTTTTAGAAGAAGGCGTGAATGTGATAACCTGAGAATTTTGAATATTTTTAAAATTTTAATTAATTGATTTAAGTTTAAATATTAGAACCTAGACAGAAAATAAGTGTATGCGTTTGATATTTTTGAGAAGGAATTTCGAGAATTTCAAAATTCTGTTAAGGATTTAAGTGAATTATTCAAGATTAAGGGAATAAGTGAATATGTTCTGTGTATATGATTGTATATGTGTACATTATGTGGTTAAGGGTCAAGGGTTGACCAGATAAACGATATCTGTGACAAACCCTAAGTATATATGAAGAACGTTAACGTTCGGTTAGAAAACCCTAGCGATTATAAGAAACCCTAGAAACCGGTTCTGGAAACCCTAATTTTAGTTTCGGGAATCCGAAACCCTAATTCGAAAATTTAAAACCCTAATCTGGGAACTTAAAGGATAATTATAATGCTCAAGTGTTATTAATTATAATATTAATTAGGGTAAAGCTTACTTATTTAGCAAATTCTAATTTTAAATTTTTAAACCCTAATTTATGGATTTGAAACCCTAATTTATAATTAGGGAAAACCTAACTGTTGATTTAATACTTTTAATGATAATTAGGAAATATTAATCCTAATTTTAAAGTTATAAGTAATTAGAAAATCCTAATCTAATTAGGAAATCTAATTTCTAAATTAGAAAATTATTATTTTTATTAGAAACCCTAATTTTTGGGTTGTAAACCCTAATCCATGATTTTAACCCTAATTGCTAAATTAGCAATTTTAATTAGGAAATACTAATCCTAATTGGTAAGATTTAAATATTATGATTAAGAAATTTTAATATAATTAGAAATTTCTAATTATAATTTAGAAATATTAATTTTTAATTTTTAAAACCTAAATTGGAAATTTATAAAATCAAATTGCCAAAACCCTAAGGATTCCAAATCCTAAACCCTAAGGTTTCCAAACCCTAAATCCTAAGGGTTTGGCCAATTGACAAATATGCCATTAAATTTAGAAAACAAATGACTATTTTACCCGTTGTGCATTATTGGATGTTGCTTGTAGATCTTGCCATATATTGGCAACTCAACCACCCTAGATCAGCCACATGCTACAAATCTCAGCCAATTTGCCAGCCATAACATTACATACAAGTCATTTATATAGATTAGAGAGAGAAAATGGTGACTTTAATTTTCATTTTTTTCTAAGAATTTCTCTCTCTTCATTTTCGAGATTTAGAGTGAGAGAGTGAGATAGGGTAAGCCAATATCAGTTCTTAACTCTCCAAGAACAGGAATCAAAAGTCAGAAATCAAGATCAAAGCTAAAAAGGTATAAAAACCCAAAAATTAGATATCTTATGATCTTATGATAAATGTTGTAGTTTGTTGTTTAGATATGTGTTAGAGGGTGTCACTTGATGATATGGGTTGCCAAAACTTAGATCCATATCATTTTGATGCTCGAAATTTGAGTTTTTAGGAATCTGGGAAATGCTTGAAAAATGGTCTGACAACCATATGTCAGAGGCCATAGATCTTTATCTGTTAAGTGTTAGTGTTGTTTTATGTTATAGATCTATAGTATGTCATGTGGTCTTTGTTCTACAACTTGAATCGTAGGTCATAGATGTCCCGGATCGTAAGTTACAAGCTGATCAAAAGGCGCCGGTGACCATTAAAATTTGAATCTGGGTAACCCAGATTTCCCAGCAGTCGTCTGACAACATTTAGCAAGCCATAGATCGTGCTGTGTGTTAGTCGATTAGTCAATTTATTGTTTGTTTGTTGTAGTCTGGTATGTATACTACATATTAAAGTCACCAGATCACTTAGATCATAACTGGAATGGAAGAACATCACGGTCAAAATAGCTTTGACCATTTGTTTTAGGTAACTTTCTGGAAAACCCAGAAAGATAAAGAGCAAGTTTTCTGACATGGTTTGACCATGCCAGATCTTGCTCATGTGATGATGTTATTATGTTATGATGATATATACTTGTGCTATAAAATGTGTTCTAGATGATCGAACCCTTATATTACACAAAGCAAGCTTGAACATCAAATATTTAAAGGCCCTTAGGTAGCACCTCGACTGTTCTTCAATTTCTGGGAAACCCAGAAATTGAAGAACAATGTCTGACAATACTTTGATGCACTATATCTCATTGATTTGGTGTAGGTTGGCCATGATGTTTGTGTAAGGTTGTAGTATTGCATCAATACTATAATATTGACACAAAAACCGTACCCAAATACATCAAAATCTATGATTTAGGACTGGTCAAACCAAGCCCTCAAGTCTCCATATGAAGATCTAGCGGGCTCAAGAACAAAGTTAAGAACACCTATAGCGACCAATTACTATCGCTATAGGGCCCTTTAGTGACACTTAATTTCAGAAATTGATTATTTTAATTAAATAAATAGAAAAAATGCTTTTTAATTATTTAAAATACATAATAAATTCTAAAAAATTATTTTAGAGTCTGAAAATAGTATTTAATTATTTAGAGTATATTTCATAAATATTTAATATTTTTGGAATATAAATGGTATTTAATTTATTTAATTATAATATTAAATAAATTATTTTAAAATGATTTTAATACATGAAAAATCATGAAAAATAATATTATGGTATAATAAAATATTTTAAGTTATTTTTAGTGACTTTTAATATTTTATGATGAAATTCATTAATTAATCAATATTAATGATAATTAGTTTATTTAATAAAAATATTAAATAAATTAAGAAAAATAGAATTAATGATTTGAAAATCATATAACAATGATTTAAGTGATATAAAAATATTTTAAGTTATAACCTATAACTTTTGATATTTCGTCATGAAAATATTAAAATTTTAATATTAAAAGTAATAATCGGATAATTGATTTAAGTGTTTAAAAATCATATAAATATGATTTTAAAGTATTAAAATACTTTGTGATATTATAAAATATATTATAATATTATGACATGTATTTCATTAATATTTGATAATAAATAGATATTAATGATAATAGAATACTGTGGTATTTAATTCATTTAAATACAATATTAATGATTGAAAATTATGATAAATGATATTAATTATCTGAAAATTATTACAAGCCTATGAAAAATAATTTGACTGCTAATAAATTATCTAAGATAATGGTTAAGTGTTTAGACAGAGTTTAATTGAACTTCAACTCGAAATTTTGTCCAACTAGACCGTCGGGGTGTTAGAATTTTGTCGGATTCAACTCGGACTTAAATATTCTGACTTGATGCTATGTTTTATGTGCTAAATAGACGGATAGGGTTATGTGCTACGTGTTTAAGTTATTCTATATATATATATATATATATATATATATATGTATAATAGTATTATATTGTGATGATATTATTCTTATATTGGAGATCTATATTACTAATATTAGGTCTTCGGATAAAGCGATATAAATTATGTAGCAATGAATCGCTGGTTCGAGCAAGTTTGTTTTTACTTAACTCTACTAAGAGTTGTTTCATTCTTGATATGCTTATGGTTAATCATAGGTGATTGCTATGTAGAATTGTACTCTGATATATCAGCATGTATAATTCGTGTATGAAAGGTGATCACCTTCATTACCGTTTGGTCCAGATATATTTGTTCATGTATAATACTTGTTCAGTCAAAAGTTTGTTCCTGCTTGTTCACAATTATATTGTTGAATTATAGCCAGCTTATTACTCTTTCAATCATGATATATCGTTATATTATTGAACTTAAACTTGCTGGGCAACTTTCATGCTCACCCTTGCTATATCATGATAAAACATTGCAGATTAAGGCGAATGCGTAAGATTCAAGGAAAGGTTAAAGACAATTCTAGCTTAAATTTAATTTGCGCTATTAGATTTGTAATAGTGTTGTATGATAATAATATTATGTGTTAGATAAGTTATGTATTGTGTATAAGTTAAGGTTACTCGACCTTGGGGAATAGTGTGTAATGTATTGTATAAACAATTTATGTTTATATCTTCCGCAAATATAGTAATAGTGTTAGAATGATCGAACCAGATCCGCGGTGATTCGGGACCTCGGATTCTGGGCTTTCACATCAACTCCAGACTTTGTGTTCCAAACGACCCTGACTTAAAGTATAAGATCATAATGGAGGCACATAACACACCGTTTGCAATCCATCCTGGGAGTACCAAAATGTATCGTGATCTTCGACATACATTTTGGTGGAGCAATATGAAGAGAGAGGTAGCGGAGTTTATCTCAAGGTGTCTAACTTGTCAACGATGCAAGGTGGAGCATCAAGTGCCAAAAGGTCCATTGCAACCACTTGAAATTCCAGAATGGAAGTGGGAGCACATTACTATGGATTTCGTTACTGGTCTTCCCAAGGTTTCTCAAGGCATAGATGCGATTTGGGTCATTGTTGATAGATTGACCAAGTCTGCTCATTTCTTACATATACGAGAAACATATTCACTTGAACGTCTTGCTCGTATGTACATAAATGAGATTGTAAGACTGCATGGCATGCCAATATCCATAGTTTCTGATCGGGACCCAAGATTCACTTCACGATTTTGGGTTAATTTGCAAAAAGCTATGGGCACGGATTTACGATTTAGTTTGGCATATCATCCTCAAACGGATGGACAGTCGGAGAGGACTATTCAAACTCTTGATGATTTATTAAGACTATGTGTCCTTGACTTCAAAGGAAGTTGGGACAAGTTCTTGCCATTAGTGGAATTCTCCTACAACAACAGTTATCAAGCAAGTATTGACATGGCTCCATTTGAGGCGTTAAACGGACGCAAGTGTCGTTCTCCAGTATGCTGGGATGAGGTGGGTGAAGCAACGTTGTTGGGACTGGAGTTGGTACGTATGACTACAGAAAAGATTCAAATGATCCGACAACGTATAAAAATCTCACAAGATCGACAAAAGAATTATGCTGATCTTCATCGAAAGGACGTGGAGTTCAATATTGGAGATCATGTGTTGTTACGTGTTGCTCCATTGAAAGGAGTTATAAGATTTGGAAAAATAGGAAAGCTCAATCCTCGATTCATTTGGCCATTCAAAATCCTCGATCGAGTAGGAACTGTGGCTTATAGACTTGCAAGCTACCGCCAAGTATGTCTCGTGTTCATAATATTTTTCATATATCTATGTTACGTAAATATGTGGAAGACCTGAACCACATTATTGAGTTAGAACCCGACGAAATAGCGGAAGATTTAACGTATGAAGAGGTACCTATTAAAATCTTAGATAAGAAGGAACATATTCTACGCTCAAAAATTATACCTCATGTCAAAGTTTTGTGGAGAAACCCCATGTTGAGGAAATAACTTGGGAGTTAGAATCGACATGAAATCAAAGTATCCTCACCTCTTCGCCATACCAGTACATACACCAATTTCGAGGATGAAATTTCATAAGGAGGAGAGGTTGTAAGACCCAAATTATATGAAATGAAAGTATCTAATTTTCTTATAATTATTATTCTATTTAATAAATGGTTAAATTGATAAAAGTTAAAGTTAAGGGTGATATTTGAAAATTTTGCAAAGTAAGCAAGTTGATATAAAATATTCGTTGTTGTGTCTGGGAATATTCGATTGGTGGGAATATTCGCTTTTAACAGAAATATTCGTGACGACTCAGATAACAATCATTGGTGGACCCTACAATGTAAGTATTTTCGTGAGTTAGAAAATGACGAAATATCTTTTATAAAAATAACGACGAAAGTTTTACCGTTAATCGTTGAACTAACCGGTAAAAAAATACAATGAATGCTGTGGTTTCATATTAGCACACCGGTATTGATCATCGATGCTTACGTAAGAAGCCACTCGCTTTTACTCAATTATTTCTACAGTAATTGTTGCATAGTGTCTCACGTTATTTGATTCAATTATTGTCACACTATCATCTGCATAATATTTTATATTATTAAATCAATAATTGAGACAACAAAGTTATTTATATTATTATTTGCAATATTGACAATGTCTAGAAAGTTCTGTCGAGGAGAGGTTTGATCACCTAATTATGCGCCAATAGGGAGAAATCCTTATTGGAAAGCCCCCTCTTTCCTGGGAATGATCTGGTTGTTAAATATTGTGAGTTATAATATTAGTGATGAATAATTGTTGAAGTATTAAGAATGTGTTTATTGAAGATAAGTGAATTACAAAAGTTAGAGGGGAATAATGCAAACTTGGAAAACTTTAGGGGTACCAAAGTGTAATAAGTTAAATCAATCTGGACCATTAGTGGTGGTTTTAATAGTAAATCAATCTGGACCATTGATGGTGGTTTTAATAGTAAATCAATCTGGACCGCTTGGGTGGTGGTTTTAATAGTAAATCAATCAATTCGTCGGTGGTGCTTTTAATAGTAAATCAATCTAGATCGTTGATTGTGGTTTTAAAAGTAATCAATCTGGATTGCTCGGGTGTGGTTTTAAAAGTAATCAATCTGGACCGCTTGGTGGTGGTTTTAAAAGTAAATCAATCTGACCGTTGGTTGTGGTTTTGAGAGTAATCAATATGGACCGTTCGTGAATAAGTTACTATTTAGTCCATTCTCCTATAAATAGAAGCTTAATTATTCTTTCATTTTCACCAATTCACTGAGATTCACAGGAGACACTATAGAGAGAGAAACTATGGAGAACAAGAAGAAGAGTATCCTACTACTTCTATCATTAAAGATCCAGGTCTTCTACTAAAGTAAGAGATATTATTTGTTGTATTTATGACGCCTCCAAAACAGGTCCAATCCACCCAACCTATTCTTAGTCGCCAAATACATGGTACAGAAACAACTACAACTTCATTAATACAATTGTTGTGCAAAATACGACAACACATAAACTGTGAGTTTAAATACAAATATTGTCTTCTAGACAATATCCACACTCAAATAAAGTCCTCATTACAATTATTGATACACTATTTTACAAAATAGTGAGGACTACTAAAACAACTATCTTGAACCATCACTCCACACTCCGACTAGTTCCCGCTATATTTTCGCCTCCTGAGAAGAAAAATGGAACAAAAGGAAAAGGGTGAGCTCAACTAGCCCAATAAAAAATATTATGACTAAGATAATGTAAAACAAATTATCTTTAGTCTTCAACAGGGAAAAATCTGATAGAGTACAATAGACAACAAGTTTTAGATCAACAACTGCAGCGGAAACAACAATTCATTAGAAGAGTTAAGTAGAGAATGAAATCTACTATCTTATATGTATTTAAAAGTCCATCATCGATATTTTATCCCTGTAACATCAATCAATATACATCTTGAATTAAACATTCATCTTTGCACTACAGGCCAAAGATATTCATTTGTATCACCTGTTGGTCATGTTCATCTCAACACCTGTTCATCTTTGCACTACAGGCCAAAGATATTCATCAAGAAATCATTCATCTTTACACTACAGGCCAAAGATATTAAGTAATATCATCATTTAGGACTGAGGATGATGAAAAATATATTTTAAAGAAAACGAAACTAGTGAGACAAAAGAACAAATAGTAAGGATTCATACTTTGGTTTATCCATGTTCAAAAATACTCCATAATAAACTATTGTGGAGCAGAATTTAAAAATGAAGATCAAAACATAGATCCAATCAAAGATAGGAACCATAACAGACAATCTTGAACACAGAAAAGAAATTTTAATTTTTCTGTGAATAGTGTCGTATTCGTGAATAGTGTCGTATACGTGAATAGTACCGTATACGTGAATAGTAACTCTGACACTAAAAGGTAAAAATTCCACAAGAAAAATCATCATGCTTCGTGAATAGTACTCATGAATAGAAACTCGTGAATAACAACTCATGAATAGTAACTCATAAATAGTAACCCCGACATGAAAAGATAAGAATTTTACAAGAAAAAACTTACCAATATTTCAGCATAATGATATTGAAAGAAATAATATCATTTATAAAAAAAATAACATCCCTTATGTAAGACACCAACTTTTTATAAATAAAGATTTAATTACTCTAATTATTATTTTGAAATAGTAAGGGGTTGATTTGATTAATGTGGTTAGTTATGGGTAAAATGCGCAAATATTTTAAATAAGCAAGTGGTTATAAAATATTCATTATTGCTTTGGGAATATTCGTTTGGTCGTGGAATATTCTTTCACGCTCGGGAATATTCGTGACGACCACCTTGCAGCTTTTTGTGGGCCCCATAACGGAAAGCGATTGGATGAAGAAAACGACAATTATAAGTTGTTTATAAATAACGGCAGTAGTTATTCACTGAATTAATCGTTGGAATACCCTATGGTTAAAACACGAATAATCGTGTGTTGTTGCATCAAGAAGACACGGATATTGCACCAATTATTGATTCTTACGTAAGAAGGCGCTACTCAATAATTGTTACAAGAGTTACTTATCAAAGATTTTATTTTATTGATTCAATAATTTCTACGTTGATATTTTATATTATTGTTGTTTCAATAATTGTCACTACACGTATTTTTTCCATTATCTGAGCAATAATTCATATTATCTCTAATAATATTATTAGATAACATTATTGGCAATGTCTAGAAAGTTCGCTCTAAGGAGAGGTTTGGTCACCTAATCATTGCCAAAGAAGGAGAAATTCTTATTGAAAGCCCCTTTCCTAGTGAGAACTACCGTCACAAGATCGTGATTCTCTAATATTATTTGTGAATAATTAATTATTGATTTATATGATGAGGAAAATATTCATTTTATGTGGATATAGATGGAGAAAATTTTTAATGTGACAATTGTTAAAAAATGATATTTTATCTTTTCTGATAAAATAATATTTTATTATATTATATAATAATGATGATATTTTTATAATGAATGTGTGATATATGAGTATATGAGGAGGAAGAGTATTTTTGTTGCATTAAATGACTAACACATGTTTTGTGTGTCAGTGGACCTCATTTCTTGACTGAAATTTGATTATAGCCTGTAAAATAGTCCGTATGTTGATTTCGGTCAATTTCTGTTTGGAATTTAGAAACACTTTCTTCTGCAAAGTTGTGGAGAATTGAATTTCCTATGTTGCTTCAAGAGATTCGAATTTTCTGATAAAAGGGCTATTTATTATGAATTATTGAAGTTCTGAATTTCCGAAATAATTGATTTTTGGAAGTTTTAATTATTTATTTTATGAAAAAATGTTTTTTACAATTTAGTGGGCTCAACATGTGATAAGAATGGGCTGATTTCAGTTGGTCTAAGGTGGGCTTGACAATTTTATAAATATATTATTATTATATTAAATTTTCTGCTTTGGTGTTCTCTAATCAATTTCCTATAAATAGGGTGCTTAGGTTAGAATTGAAAATCACACCAGAAACTAAAGTTTTCTCTTTCTTTCTCTCTCTATATTATCGAGCGTATTTTTGTGAGTATTTAGATACTTTGTGAGTTTCTAATTAGCGGTGCAAGTTCCTTCAGCACTATATCCAGTATTCCAGTCAGAAGTACTGTCTTTGCGAGGTAAGGGATGTTATTTTCTTCGTGAATGATATTATTTCTTCAATATCATTATGCCAAAATATTGGTCTAAATTTTTATCAAATTTGGAACTTTTCATGTCAGGGTTACTATTTATGAGTTACTATTCACGAGTTACTATTCACGAAGCATGATGATTTGTTTTTATGAAATTTCTATCTTTTAGTCTCTGAGTTAATATTCACGATACTCAAGACTATTCACATATACCAAGACTATTCACGAATCACTAAGACTATTCACGTAAAAATTAAATTTTTCGTTTTTCATCCAAAATATCTATTATGGATACTAGCTTTGATTCACTACAAAAAATGGGCCTTTAGCAACGATTTTTTTCGGCAACGACTTTATAAGTCGTTGCTAAAAGTATATATGTTTAGCAATGAAATTTGTCCTTCGTTGCGGGTTGTATCGTCAAGCTTTCACTTTTTGCAACGAAATTCATAAGTCGTTGCAAAATTTCGTTATAAATTCATTGGTGAGAAAAATTTCGTTAGAAATTTGCTGCAAAATTTTAGGCCACTTGATTTCCGTCATCGCTGGCAACGAAAGTTTTTTTGTTGCTAAAATGGGGGCTTTAGTAACGATTTTTCAAGCAACGACTTTATAAGTCGTTGCTAAAAGTGTATGTTTAGCAACGAAACTTGTCCTTCGTTGCAGATTGTGTCAGATTTCACTTTTTGCAACGAAATTCATAAGTCGTTGCAAAATTTGAAAACAAAATTCGTTAAAAATTCGTTGCAAAATTTCTAACCACTTGATTTCTCCTCATCGTGGGCAACGAAAATTTTTTGTCTATATTTCGTCATTTAATATGAACCACATTCATCAAGCAATAAATTTTATTTTCACAGCATATCTTATACAACTTTTTGCAACGACTATTAAAATGTTGCCTTAAATTAAGATAATCCCAATAAGCATGTTTTTGTAAGACCATATTCGGTATTCGGATAATTATGAAAAAATATTCATATTTAGTATTGAAAAATTATTATTACTATTATTATAATTATTATTATATTTACTAGTATTATTATTATCACTATTATTATTAATTTTTTATTATTATTATTATTAGAATAATTATTACTAATCTTATAATTATTATTTTTATTATAATAATAATTATATTAATTACTATTATTATAATTTCTATTATTATTATTATTATTATTATTATTATTGTTGTTGTTGTTGTTGTTGTTGATATTATTATTATTTTATTATTATTATAATTATAATTATAATTATAATTTTAGTATTAATTATAATTATTATTACTATTACTATTACTATTATTATAACTACTACTATTATTATTATTGTTATTATTAATTATTATTATAATTACTATTATTATTCCTATTACTATTATTATTATTAATTATTATAATTATAATTATAATAATAATTATTACAATAATTATAATAGTATTAATAATAAAAAAACTGCCCCACCTCGTGGGCTTTTTAAAAATAAAATAAAATAATGATCTCCTTGAGAATTGAACTTTAGACTTCCCACTCTCCTTAAACAAATGCTCAAACCAACTAAGCAATAATGATTTTTTATTATAAAGTCAATTATCTTATATACTAAAATACTAAAATACTAATTACATATTTACATCAAATAATAAAATACTAATTAAAAAAATACTAAAATACTAAAATTCAAATTATTTTGTTAATTAATCAAAAGAACAAAAATTCAAATTACATCATTAAAATACTAAAATTATAACATATTTACATCATTTACATCATAACATATTATCATATTTACATATTTACATCATATTTACATCATAACATATTTACATCATTTAATCAAAATACTAAAATTCAAATACTAAAATACTAAAATTTTACTCAAATACTAAAATTTTACCATAGTTGTATAACATATCAAAATACTAAAAGTCACTTACGCGACACTAAAATAATGATTATATATTTACATCAAATACTAAAAATACTAATTAAAAAAATACTAAAAAATCAAATTAAAAAATACTAAAATCCAAAAAATACTAAAATTCAAATTATTTTGTTAATTAATCAAAAGAACAAAAATTCAAATTACATCATTAAAATACTAAAATCATAACATATTTACATCATAACATAACATATTATCATATTTACATATTTACATCATATTCACATCATAACATATTTACATCATTTAATCAAAATACTAAAATACTAAAATTTTACTCAAATACTAAAATTTTACAATAGTTGATAACATATCAAAATACTAAAATTTTACCATAGTTATATAACATATCAAAACACTAAAAGTCACCTACCCGACACTAAAATACTAATTACATATTTACATCAAATACTAAAAATACTAATTAAAAACATATACTAAAATACTAAAAAAATCAAATTAAATATTTATTTTATATATAAATATATATATATATAAAACAAATATTCATATAAATATTTATAAATTTATCTCTAAATATTCATATAAATATTTATAAGAATATTTGTTTATATATATATATATATATATATATATATATATATATATATATATATAGAGAGAGAGAGAGAGAGAGCAAGGATCAAGAATATTCTCCTTATCTAGTACTCCTCCTTAAATAGCACTCCTTTTTTAAAACTACGTCGTTTTGGAGATTTTTAAAAGAGAGTGGTCCCACTTACTTTTATTTTATTTACAAAAATACCACCTGCGGCCCCATTTATTTTTTAAAAGAAACTCTAAAACGACGTAGTTTAATAAAAGAGTGCTATTTAAGGAGAAATGCTAGATAAAAGGAATGCTCTTGATCCTTGCTCATATATTAAAATATTCATAGTTACGTTATATAAATATTCATAGTTACTTTATATATATTTAGTTTAATGTGGAGATTTAAGAGTATATATATATAGATGATAATAGAATTTATCTAATACACAAAAAATATAACATAAGAAGTAAAAATATCACAACTATGTTTTGAACCTAAGACCTATGGGTTATTGGGCCATTAAGCTACCACTAAGCCATTCTAATTTATTAGTTAACTAAACTACCGTCATAACTTGTAGCGGTAGACAGTGTAGCATATAAGCAAATGAGGGGCAAACGAGTAATTTCTCGTGTCGCTACAGCCTGTAGCGGCAAGGAGAAATCCATTTCAATCCGTGTCATCCAATGTTGTGATCAACAGTATAGATTATGGTTGTTGAAATAGTACCCGTGACAACCGATTGCCAAGAATGGGGGCCCATATATATATATATAGCCGTGTATAGTCTATTTGTGCGCAGTCTTTCAAAACTGCGTCGTTTTGGCATATTTGTTTTTGATTTCTGATTTGGGAGGAGAGAAGCTGTTTTTTTAATAAATAAAAAAATCACAAAAACGATATAGTTTTTTTGGACTATGCACAAATAAATTAGAGCATTCATTTTAAAATTAAAATTTAGAATTTCAAAAATGATGAAAAGTTATTTGAATTTTAATTTAGATTATTGATTATTGTATTTATTAAAAATAAATAAATTAATATTCATTCATTAATACTATACTTTAAAACTCATTCGTTATAGATACGTATAAAAAAATGTTATCTATTTAAAAAAGTATTTTTTTAATTTTAATTAGATAACGTTTTTTTAAAACGTTATGTATCTAAAAAAACACTGAGCACTTATTCGCAAAGAAAGAGGGTTCAAGTACTGACTGTCTTCGTGTCTCATCTTTAGCCTCTTTTCGTTCCATCTGGAAAACAAAAGCTAGGGTTTGCCTAAATTTCCTGTAACTCTCAAATCTCTAGATCAAACATTATGACACCCTTATTATAATGAATCAAAATTGCGACGCAGGGCTACATTGCCAAACTTGCCTCACAAAAGGCAACATACGGGCTCGTTGTACGCGAATTCAGCCTCTCAATCCGACTTCAAAGGTAAATAAAACTCGTATAATCATTTCATTTTATATATGTTTAAGTAATTAATGTGTATATCATTTTGTGTTTGATTTGAGAAGAATATTTCAGGTGAAAGGACTTCCGTTTAATCGGTATTCATGGTTGACCACACACAATGCGTTTGCTCAGTTGAAGGCAAAATCGGCGACTAGAGCGGTGCTTTTAGCTCCGGAGAACCAATGGGATACCGCTACAGGTCGACAATGTATGTTCCTCTTTTCTTTCTCTCTCTTATGGCGAGAATGTTTCTGCTTTTGGTTGCGGTATGGCGGCCTAATTTGTTCTTCTTGTTGTTTTTCATATTTGTAAGAGTAGAACAAGGTAAAGTATGGGCATAATTGTCCGTTTTGCTAGCATATGGAGTCAGCTTAGCATATAGTTGAAGGTGGCATGGGTTAGTGAAAAGGGCTTTAAAATGGTTTAATGTTTACTGATTGTGTTACTCACTCGACCTCCTACAAGATTTCTTATATTTCAAGGATCGAGAATTTTTAAAAGGCTCTTTTTACGTGGGTAATATTTTTAGGACTTGATGAAACCGGAAGGATACATTCTCAGTAAATCAAGCGATTTGAGTCTCTTTATAGCCCAACATTGGATTTTTAAACTTAATCAAAACAAAAATTGTTTAGTAATTGATGAAATCGGAAGGATCTTTGCATGCAAAATCAAGCGATTGAGTCTCTTATATAGTCCTCGGTGATGGATTTGCGGTCTTACCAATAAATAAAAAGATCGTGGGTTTCAAAGAAGATACTTATCAAGGCATCCTTGTTAACTATATTTTCAGCCATTGCTCTCATCTTCGATGGACAAGACAATATGACTTTGGCACTGGCTAGAAAGTCTTGTTTAAAGACTTTTTCTCACAAAATGACTATGGTAATTATGCATTCTCGATATAGCATTTTCTTTTTTGCTCTTTAGGTAGCTATTAATTGTAGAACTCACAAAATGTCATTGGATTGGGATTTGGGAGTGTCCTCATTTCATTAAGTTTGGGGAGTGGGTTGTCCTCTTACTCGACCCACTAACCCCTCAAGTTATCATTCATTTCTTCAACATTAGTAATTACATTCTTCTCGATTTTCCTGGACAGTAACTGAAAGTAGTATGCACACAAGCCAATCATGTTTGATGATAAAGCATATACTTTGTAACAATCTTATTCATTTATTAATAAAAAGTATTAATTTATTAAAGGCTTTTAATTATCTACATATGCTGTTTTATAATATGTGATAAACCCATAGTTTTAAGCAATGCTTTTAGAATAATGATGATGATCATTCTAATGAGATCTAAATTCTTAGAAAGCTTAAAACTAAAATAGTTCCCAATCATTGGATTACTAAATTGGGGATTAGTGAATCCGGATAGATTGGTACATACGTTGCTTGCTCATTGGATGAGGATGATTGATCTCATGATCATTTGTGTGGAGACACTAAAGCAAGTATGTAGGTGCTTATTAGAGAATAAGTTCACTGAACGTGGCTCGCTAAGGAATACCTAATGGAGTTTTATTTGCTGTCAATAAGAATTCTCAGTAGTGATAGTAGTACAAGTAATCCTTGGACTTGAGATCATCATAGTATCTTGTGTATGATGAGTTATACTTTGACTTATTCCTTAAGACCCTTAGGGTATATCAAAGGGTATGCTTGGGTATAATAAGTTGTACATGGAGATAATGTATGATCAATAAAGAATCTACCACTTCTAATAAAAGAAGAGAAATGTCCTATGTGATTCGATAAATGACAACTCAGTAGTCCTTGGCATAGGCGTAATGAAATTAGAAAGGAGTTTCTAATTTGCATTATTTGAGTTGTGCATTTAAGGATCGAAATACATATAATTAAATAAAATAAGACTTGACAATAATTCCATGTCTTATATTTAATTGGGACATTGTATGGTGGAAGGATTGAATTGTGACGGTAACTATTTACTCAAAGGTTCTTTTATGATTAGTGTTGAAATCTATATTATCCGGAAAGTCGTTGATCGCTAGGAGGCTTATCCCTATTGTAGAATAAATATTATTTAAATAAATTAATTGTTTAATTTATTTATTTAAATAAGATTAGAATTGTTCTAATTGATTTATTCACAACCTAGGTTTAATATGGAGAACCTAAAGGGTCAAACCATAAAAGGAAGAATAATTATTTAAGAAGTTAATGGCATAATCGTAATAATATATTATGTATATTTAATTTAATCTATGGTGATAGAATAAATTAAATAGCGTAATATTTATTATTTAATATTTTAAAATATTAAATATAAATTAATAAGAGGAGTCTTATTAATATTATTACAATTATTATTATTTTAATTTCTAAAAGAGTTTAGAAATTAATTTAATATAAGTACTCTCATTTATTCCTAATAAGATTAGGAGGTTAAATTAATTAAAAGAGTTTAATTAATTATCCCTAATAAGATTAGGGAGCCTAATTAATTAAAAGAATTTAATTAATTAATTAAAACCCAATTCCTTAATTGTTAAGGTGGGTTGCCCACATCTATTAATAAGAGGAGTCTTATTATGGGTGTAGGGGTTGTTGATTTTTCAACATACGTAATAATTCCAATTGTTGGGAGAGTACACTCTTTTTCTATAGAGATAGAAAAACTAGGTTTAGCCAACCACCCTTCTTCTTGAATTTTCTTCTTCTTCCTTGGTGGATCACCTCTAGAGGCCAAACATTTGGGTGGCTAACGTTGATCAAAGGAAAGAACCAAACCCGGTGGATTCAAGTTGAACGCGAAAAGGATTGGAGGTGAACTTGTACCTGAGGAAGCTCGATCTTCAAGGGTATGATTCTTATTCATCTTTTTCGTTTAATTAATAATTATGCATAAAGGGTGATCCGGGTAAATGGTTTATAAATTTTAAACTCTGATTTTTACCACGCTTCCGCTAATTTTATGCAATTTGATTGCGTTATGAATATTACAAACCTAACAGTGGCATCAGAGCCAAACCTTTATGCGAATTATTAATTGTTTTAATTTGATATATATATATATATATTGATATGTGTTTAGAACAATTTAATTGGGCATAATTTAATTGTATAAAATTTAAATTAAAATATATATATATATATATATATATATATATATATGAATCCTGCCGAAAATAAAAGGAGAGAAGTAAGGTCTAGATGCGGCTGTTGTTTTTTTTTTTTTTTTTTTCCAGCAGTTGCTTCTTCCGAGTACAAGTTGAGAACAATGGTTTTGACTGCACCTCATGGTAATTTGATGGCATGCACGGTTTTACAAAAAAAAAAAAAAAAAAAAAAAAGGTAAATTTCCTTTTTTTTCATGATGCACGGAATTTAAGGAAGGAGGCAGATCACGTTAACATGTTACACATGAAACCTCCTTTTTGGTATGATATATATTAATCTCCTTTTTTTTTTGTTATGACACATGAAACCGGCCAAGATTTATGAAAAGGAAGTTAATATATATATATATTACGGTTTATATATATATATTATTCTTAATAATTTTATAATTAAAATAAAAAGTTTATTTTAATCTTAAAATAAAAGGTTTATTTTAATATTAAAATAAAAGAGTTTATTTTAATTTTAAAATTGAATATTATATATATATAATTATTTTTTAATTAAAATAAAGTTTATTTTAATTTTAAAATAAAAGGTTTATTTTAATCTTAAAATAAAAGGTTTATTTTAATTTTAAAATTAAATTTCATGCTAACTAATTAGAGTTGGAATTGGATTCCATGATAACTAATTGGAGTTGAAATTGGATTCTATTGTTTCCTTAAATAAAGGAGTTTATTTAGATATGAAATAGATTTCATATTATTCAAAATAAAAAAGTTTATTTGTGAATAGGAAAGAGAATCCTAATTTCCTTAAATAAAGGAGTTTATTTAGATATGAAATAGGATTTCATATTATTCAAAATAAAAGAGTTTATTTGTGAATATGAAAGATAATCCGTGTTTCCTTAATTTTTTTTACATGGAATTGGATTCCATAATTAATTAAAATAAAAGAGTTTATTTTAATTAAAGATTTTATATATATATATGGAATTGGATTCCATAATTAATTAAAATAAAGGAGTTTATTTTGATTAAAATTTTGATTAAAATAAAATAGTTTATTTTATTCAAAATTGGATAAATTAAAATAAAATAGTTTTATTTTGATTTAAATTTGGATTAAAATAAAGGAGTTTATTTTGATTCAAAAATAGATTTTATACTAACTAAATTTTGCCCATTAAATGATATCAATATATATATTAAATGTTTATTATTCATGAGATGAATGTTATTTATTGATGCATATGGTGATGTGTATGATAATAAATGGGATTGATTATGGACTATTGACCAATATGATTGGATTTTATTTTAGTTGGATGCATGAATGTATGGGTTTTATTGAATGGGGTCTGCATAGATTCGCCTTCTCTAATTTTTCTTAATGTAAATTCTATTCCCTCCTATGTACTTCCCTCGATCACGATCAAGGTTTCTATTTATTTTAAATAGTTTTGTAATAGGAATAGTTAGAATTAATTTTGAAAAATTGGAGATCAAGGGACAAGAAGCGCATGAAGACCCATTTGTAATGGAGCCCGGGTTTAAATGTAATAGTTATATTTAAAATTTATTTCTTGCACCCCTAGGGTTTGACCTTTTTGGTTCACTTGGTGGCTCTAGTGAACCAAACTAGAATAAAAGTCCATAATCAATCCGGGTAGAATATAGTATTCTATATGTGCATGCTTATACTATATATATTATATATTATGCAAACATGCTTCGCATGTTTATTAATATAACGCGTATTTTATATATATATATATGCATGCTGCGCTAAACAAGATGAGATAAATTAATAACAAACCCTCAATTTTTATATTAAGTCCTAAGCGTTCAAAGATATTTGGAATATCGAACGCCATTAAGCTTTCTAGCATGATAAAATTAATAGAGTATTAAATATTTAATATGAGTTTGTTGTGTCACCACAAGGCAAGTATTAAGTATTTAAGATGTTAATTTATCACATTTGATGCTTATAAAGAAAATTGAACAATATTGTTTTGTTGTGTCACCACAAGGATGATATTTTTCTTTTTTGAATATATGGAGTGCTAGGTCGGACTTAACTTGGATAATTTTGATTCGGATGTGCCACCACTTGATCAAAATAATCTAAGAGGCAAAATACTGAGGAGTTGCATAGTTGATGTAATTGACAAAAGTTGTCTACCTATTTATTTATATATAGTTTGTTGTGTCACCACAAGGCTATATACATTTGAAATGGGATCCTTATTCTCACTAGCAAATCTTTAATTAGATTTTGCCGAACTATATAAGTGAGGGTAATATAGTTTGAAGAAAATAGTGGGAGATACCAATTTAAAACAAGACCTAAATTATTTTGGTAATTATTAAAAGAATGTATGTTAAAATGTTGTTAATTACAAATTCATTTACAGAATTTTACAATGTCTAAAATTACTATCATTGTGAAGCATATTAGATGCAAAATTAATCAGACCGAATTAAACGGATTGGTTAAGGAATTTGAGAATAGTTCTCATAGCTGAAAAGCTATCTTATGTCCTTAATACGCCTATCCCTGCAATGGTTGCAGACAATGCCTCTGAGGAAGACATTGCTACTTTTAGAAAGTGGCAAGATGATGCACAGTTGGCTCAATGCATCATGCTCACATCCATGAGTAACAAGCTTCAGCGTCAGCATGAAACTATGGATGCTCTTACTATATTCCTGCACATCAAGTAGTTGATGGTGAGGAAAGTAGGGCGATAGATATCGATATCTAAGGAGCTCTTCCGATCTAGAATGGCCAATGGTACTATAGTACAGACAAAAAGTTCTTAACATAATCAATATGATTGATCAATTAGGACAACTGGTTTTGTCATGGATGGAGAGTTGAGCCAAGATTTGATCTTGCACTCACTCCGGACTCCTTTCACAATTGTTGTGAATTTTTCATATGAACAAGCTAGATATCAACTTTGCTGATTTGCTTTAACATGTTGAAAAATGATGAGAGTCACTTTCAACCAAGAAAGACCATGTCTTCTTGGTAGGGGCCAAAGGATCTTCCGAAAAGAAGAACGATTCAAAGAAGGTAAATAGAAAGGCATAAACAAAGGATAATAAGAACAAAAGCGATACGGATAGCAAAGGAGTTTGCTTCCAACTGCAATGAGCCCGACACTTTGGAGAAAGCTGCGAGAAGTATCTTGCGGAGAGGCTAACCAAAGAAGCTTAGTGAAGTTTCTTTCCATGTACGATTTTGTTCATGATTGAAATAAATTTTTTCTTTAAGTCAAGGTTCTACTTGGGTATTGGATAATGACTTTGGTTATCATAAATATAGATTTATGAAGGGACCAAACAGTAGAAAGCTAAACAAATATAAGTAATCCTATAATGCGGAAATGTAGCAAAGGTTGCCACATTAGCCATAGAAACTTATAGTTTAGCAATGCCTACGGGCAAATCTATTAAGTCAATAAGTTGTTATTGTATTCCAGTTCTTGTTAAAAATATTATTTCTATTTTATTGTTGGACAATAAAATTTTTTGGTATTATAATTAAGAACAATTGTTGTTCTATTTATAATAATAATGTTTTGTATAGAACTGGAATATTACTTAATAAATTTTGTATACTTGACTTACGTGGAAAATTATTTTGCATATTGAACAAATTAGTATAAGAAAAGGAGATGATAATTCAAAGAGTTGAATGTGTGTATTTGTTGAAATACAAGTGTGAATTATTTGAAAGGTTCAAAGAATTTAGAAGTGAAACAAATTGGCAATGTATTAAGGTTCTTTGATTAGATCAAGGAATAAATACTTGTGCAATAAGTTTCTAGATCATCTCAAATGGTTTTCTCATAATGGACACATCCCGATACGCAATAATTGATTGATGTATCTCGAATGAAAATCGTACCTTGTTGGACATGGTGCGGTCCATAATGATTTTACCGACATTCCAAAGATCCTTCGGGATAATGTCCTAGAAATGGTTGCATATCTCACGAAAATGGTAACCTCAAAATCCAAATTGAAGACTCCATAAAAGTTATGGATGGGGAGGATTCCTAATCTTAAGTATGTTAAGATAAGGAGTTGTCCAACTTATGTGAAAAGGTTTCAAAGGATAAGCTTGGGACAAGATTTGACAAGTACAATTTGTGGGACATCCTAAAGTAAGTTTAGGGTATATGTTCTATAATCCTACTTAGCAAAAGGTGTTTGTTATGAAACACGCGCCTTCTAAGATAAAGGCGTTTATTATTGAAGGGCTAGTGGGAGGATAATAGATCTTGAAGAGTTCAAGAACCACAAAACACTATAAGTAAAATAAGAGGAACTCGTAGATAGACTTATTGTACCACAACCTAATCGTAAATGCGAATAGTACCAAGATACACGGGAGGTATGGATTCATCATAGATGATGATGATGAGGTACGCATCATAGAAGATGGTGATCCAGAGTTACATACGATGAGGTAAAGAGTTCTAGTGTGTACAAAAGGGTCGATTGCTGAGCGCTCGTGAAATTTCTAGTATTATATGTTGATATACTACGGATAAGGAATGACATACCAATGCTACAATCAGTAAAGATAAAGTTGTCTAAACAATCCTCCACGAATGATTTGGGAAGAGTATCTTTATTGGGGATGCAAATCTATAGAGATAGATTTAAAAGGATGCTCGACTTAACCCAAGGAACGTATATTCATTTGATGCTAAAGTCGTTTAGCATGGCAAACTCCAAGAGATGTCTCATGTCGATGAGCTATGGAGTGTATCTCTCTTAATAGTCCCCACAGACTCCTGAAAAGAGAGGTCGCATGAGTGACAATCATGTATGCAATGAAATATACGAGACCTGATGTTGATCGGTCATATTCTGGAGAAGATCACTGTAAGACAGTGAAAAAACATCTTAAAGTTCTTAACCGGCACTAAGGATGTGAGCAAACATGGTGGGTCTGAATTAAAACTAGAGGGCTTTACAGACTCAAGTTTTTCGCATGCACCAAGACGACCGAAAATCCACTTTAAGGTAAAGTGTTACCTTGAAAAGTGGTGCAGTGAATTGGAAAGGTTCCAAACAGCAAAGAGTTGCTGGTTTAGTGATAAAGACAAAGTATATAGCTATAAATGAAGCTGCAAGTTGATTGTTTGGATTAAAAGTTCATTATAGAACTAGGAATAGTTCCCAAGTCTCATCTTGGATCTAAACATGTGTTGTGGCACTTTCATTTGATTATTAGAATCATTGAAAGATGGGAAATCACTATAGAGATAGTGGACTCTCAAGAACAACATTACATATCCATTAACTAAAGCTTATCATGCTTCATGAATAGTACTCGTGAATAGTAACTCGTGAATAGTAACTCATGAATAGTAACTCGTGAATAGTAACTCATGAATAGTAACTCGTGAATAGTAACTCGTGAATAGTAACTCATGAATAGTAACTCATGAATAGTAATTAAAAAAAATTGAATACTTTTATTTCATAAAATTCGGGGTCTTACAGTTTGGTCCAGATATATTTGTTCATGTATAATACTTGTTCACCAAAAGTTTGTTCTGCTAGTTCACAATTATATTGTTGAATTATAGCCAGCTTATTATTCAGACTCTTTCAATCATGATATATCGTTATATTATTGAACTTAAACTTGTTGGGCAACTTTCATGATCACCCTTGCTATATCATGATAAAACATTGCGATTAAGGAGAATCGTGGGATACAAGGAAAGGTTAAAGACAGCCCAAACTTAAAGTTAATGTGCACGATTAGATTTGTAATAGTGATATATGATAACAATATTATGTGTTAGATAAGTTATGTATTGTGTATAAGTTAAGGTTACTCGACCTTGGGGAATAGTGTGTAATGTATTGTATAAATAATTTATGTTTATAACTTCCTCAAAAATAGTAATAGTGTTAGAATGATCGAACCGGATCCGCGGTGATTCGGGACCTCGGATTCGGGGCTTTCACAGTTGGTATCAAAGCTGTTGGTTATGAACGTTAGGTAGGAATACATGAGACCAATAACCGCAGTGATTAGGAAAAGATCTAACTCACATAGAGTTAGTCGGTCGGTAAGATTCAAAGACAAATCTCGTCGAGTTATAACAATACAGAGTTCCCTAACTCTTATAATAAAGTTGAGCAGTAGTGATGAATAGATCGAGTCTAAAAGACTAAAAGTACAGTGATAGGAGATCGTATAACAAAACGATCAAGATATAGAAATGAATTGTAACATATACGATGAGATCACTCCGTGATATGATAAAGTGATAGCATGGAGAAGAATCAATCTGATGATTGGAAAGTTTACAGCAAGATTGTTGTGTGAATTGGTAAAGATTCAGGAAAGGATTATGAATACGAGTTAAATGAAATTCTTATTGAGAAGGGAGTTAGTGTTAGGTGGGGATTCAATTGAGGATTCATGTCGGCAGCTGAGTTGTATGATTCCTTGTGTGGGTGGGGAATTGTACTTGGTGTAAAAACTACTTAGTTTCTGGTACTGATAATCATTAAAATGTTGTGTCATGCTATTTGCTATATGCATGTTAAGAGGGTGATTCCTTTCTCATGTGTATAACAGATAGATAGGTCATAGGTAGAGGATATAAGGTTAAGTACGAGTTCTTAAAACTCGTACTTATGTGACATTCTTGACTCATAGTTATATGAAATGTTTATGAACCCCTCAACATATGGACGCCAAAGGTCTGACTAGGACAAGTTTTTAAACTCATATGATTGTGGCAAGTAAATGAACTCATAAGTGTGGTTTGAAGAACTGGGTGTAGTTGTGTGTAAATGGAGTATTGAGGATTATAGGAATAGATAGATTGTTAAGCAAATGATTATTAGTGGAGACATAAGTTTTCTAAACCTCCTAGCTATGCTAGATTTCAAAATTTTGACATCAAGCTAAATACGCACTATGTTCTTTTAAAAAAAAAATGTAGACACGTAATCATTTTTGAAATGGTTTAAGGTATAGTCTATGCTACTTATTTCAACTAGACGCAAATGATTTGAAATATCAAAATATATTTTATTTATCACTCATGTACCATGTAACCTGGTGCAGAGATGATAAAAAGTTGATGGAGTTGTAAATACAGGAATACTTATGTGAATTTGATCTAAAATCGATGTTCCACTATTGTATGATGTGTTATGACAAAGTAATATAATGACGGCATCCTCAAACGGACTGTTAATACAGTACAACATCATGACATCATTCTCGAAAATGTTTTCAAAATTTTAATTTGCCAACGGGGTTTGGCTACACCTAAATAATTCGATTGAATTGAATTATTGATATGAGTCTATGCTAATTGAAGCAGCTAGACTAATTTTATGAAAACTCTAAGTGTTCATTGAAAGAAATTTCCCGAACCAAATTGTTTTGGTGCGGAATCCGATAAAGACAGAGGTAAGAAATTGTGTGCGCCTAAGGTGGATGGGATAGAAGGAACGGGGAAAACTTGTTCCAACCAACAGTACATGGCCAGTACAGGGCTTATCGGGCTAATCACCATTTCTGTCCGTAAGTTATGACGGTTTGCGAATGAATTTCAAAAAAACCTTTTGCGAAAATGCATGAATAAATAGTCTATATGACTCTCAAAGAAAATTTGAAAATTTTTACTTTTGTGAGTGGTGTATTGGGTAGCATGTGATAATGTGTGAATGGTGTAAGCAGTATGCTGTAAGGTAAATTTTGGGGACAAAATTTTTAGTAGAAGGCGTGAATGTGATAACCTGAGAATTTTGAATATTTTTAAAATTTTAATTAATTGATTTAAGTTTAAATATTAGAACCTGGACAGAAAATAAGTGTATGCGTTTGATATTTTTGAGAAGGAATTTCGAGAATTTCAAAATTCTGTTAAGGATTTAAGTGAATTATTCAAGATTAAGGGAATAAGTGAATATGTTCTGTGTATATGATTGTATATGTGTACATTATGTGGTTAAGGGTCAAGGGTTGACCAGATAAACGATATCTGTGACAAACCCTAAGTATATATGAAGAACGTTAACGTTCGGTTAGAAAACCCTAGCGATTATAAGAAACCCTAGAAACCGGTTCTGGAAACCCTAATTTTAGTTTCGGGAATCAGAAACCCTAATTCGAAAATTTAAAACCCTAATCTGGGAACTTAAAGGATAATTATAATGCTCAAGTGTTATTAATTATAATATTAATTAGGGTAAAGCTTACTTATTTAGCAAATTCTAATTTTAAATTTTTAAACCCTAATTTATGGATTTGAAACCCTAATTTATAATTAGGGAAAACCTAACTGTTGATTTAATACTTTTAATGATAATTAGGAAATATTAATCCTAATTTTAAAGTTATAAGTAATTAGAAAATCCTAATCTAATTAGGAAATCTAATTTCTAAATTAGAAAATTATTATTTTATTAGAAACCCTAATTTTTGGGTTGTAAACCCTAATCCATGATTTTAACCCTAATTGCTAAATTAGCAATTTTAATTAGGAAATACTAATCCTAATTGGTAAGATTTAAATATTATGATTAAGAAATTTTAATATAATTAGAAATTTCTAATTATAATTTAGAAATATTAATTTTAATTTTTAAAACCTAAATTGAAATTTATAAAATCAAATTGCCAAAAACCCATGGATTCCAAACCCTAAACCCTAAGGTTTCCAAACCCTAAATCCTAAGGGTTTGGCTAATTGACAAATATGCCATTAAATTTAGAAAACAAATGACTATTTTACCCACAGCATTATTGGATGTTGCTTGTAGATCTTGCCATATATTGGCAACTCAACCACCCTAGATCAGCCACATGCTACAAATCTCAGCCAATTTGCCAGCCATAACATTACATACAAGTCATTTATATAGATTAGAGAGAGAAAATGGTGACTTTAATTTTCATTTTTTTCTAAGAATTTCTCTCTCTTTATTTTCGAGATTTAGAGTGAGAGAGTGAGATAGGGTAAGCCAATATCAGTTCTTAACTCTCCAAGAACAGGAATCAAAAGTCAGAAATCAAGATCAAAGCTAAAAAGGTATAAAAACCCAAAAATTAGATATCTTATGATCTTATGATAAATGTTGTAGTTTGTTGTTTAGATATGTGTTAGAGGGTGTCACTTGATGATATGGGTTGCCAAAACTTAGATCCATATCATTTTGATGCTCGAAATTTGAGTTTTTAGGAATCTGGGAAATGCTTGAAAAATGGTCTGACAACCATATGTCAGAAGCCATAGATCTTTATCTGTTAAGTGTTAGTGTTGTTTTATGTTATAGATCTATAGTATGTCATGTGGTCTTTGTTCTACAACTTGAATCAGGGTCATAGCATGTCCGGATCGTAAGTTACAAGCGGTCAAAAGGCGTTGACTGACCACGAAAATTTGAATCTGGGTAACCCAGATTTCCCAGCAGTCGTCTGACAACATTTAGCAAGCCATAGATCGTGCTGTGTGTTAGTCGATTAGTCAATTTATTGTTTGTTTGTTGTAGTCTGGTATGTATACTACATATTAAAGTCACCAGATCACTTAGATCATAACTGGAATGGAAGAACATCACGGTCAAAATAGCTTTGACCATTTGTTTTAGGTAACTTTCTGGAAAACCCAGAAAGATAAAGAGCAAGTTTTCTGACATGGTTTGACCATGCCAGATCTTGCTCATGTGATGATGTTATTATGTTATGATGATATATACTTGTGCTATAACATGTGTTCTAGATGATCGAACCCTTATATTACACAAAGCAAGCTTGAACATCAAATATTTAAAGGCCCTTAGGTAGCACCTCGACTGTTCTTCAATTTCTGGGAAACCCAGAAATTGAAGAACAATGTCTGACAATACTTTGATGCACTATATCTCATTGATTTGGTGTAGGTTGGCCATGATGTTTGTGTAAGGTTGTAGTATTGCATCAATACTATAATATTGACACAAAAACCGTACCCAAATACATCAAAATCTATGATTTAGGACTGGTCAAACCAAGCCCCTCGAAGTCTGACATGAAGATCTAGGCAGGCTCAAGAACAGGCCAAGAACACCTATAGCGACGGGTCTATCGCTATAGGGCCCTTTAGTGACACTTAATTTCAGAAATTGATTATTTTAATTAAATAAATAGAAAAAATGCTTTTTAATTATTTAAAATACATAATAAATTCTAAAAAATTATTTTAGAGTCCTAAAATAGTATTTAATTATTTAGAGTATATTTCATAAATATTTAATATTTTTGGAATATAAATGGTATTTAATTTATTTAATTATAATATTAAATAAATTATTTTAAAATGATTTTAATACATGAAAAATCATGAAAAATAATATTATGGTATAATAAAATATTTTAAGTTATTTTTAGTGACTTTTAATATTTTATGATGAAATTCATTAATTAATCAATATTAATGATAATTAGTTTATTTAATAAAAATATTAAATAAATTAAGAAAAATAAATTAATGATTTAAAAATCATATAAAAATGATTTAAGTGATATAAAAATATTTTAAGTTATAACCTATAACTTTTGATATTTCGTCATGAAAATATTAAAATTTTAATATTAAAAGTAATAATCGGATAATTGATTTAAGTGTTTAAAAATCATATAAATATGATTTTAAAGTATTAAAAATACTTTGTGATATTATAAAATATATTATAATATTATGACATGTATTTCATTAATATTTGATAATAAATAGATATTAATGATAATAGAATACTGTGGTATTTAATTCATTTAAATACAATATTAATGATTGAAAATTATGATAAATGATATTAATTATCTGAAAATTATTACAAGCCTATGAAAAATAATTTGACTGCTAATAAATTATCTAAGATAATGGTTAAGTGTTTAGACAGAGTTTAATTGAACTTCAACTCGAAATTTTGTCCAACTAGACCGTCGGGGTGTTAGAATTTTGTCGGATTCAACTCGGACTTAAATATTCTGACTTGATGCTATGTTTTATGTGCTAAATAGACGGATAGGGTTATGTGCTACGTGTTTAAGTTATTCTATATATATATATATATATATATATATATATATATATATAATAGTATTATATTGTGATGATATTATTCTTATATTGGAGATCTATATTACTAATATTAGGTCTTCGGATAAAGCGATATAAATTATGTAGCAGTAATCAGCGGTTCAGGCAAGTTTGTTTTTACTTAACTCTACTAAGAGTTGTTTCATTCGGATATGCTTATGGTTAATCATAGGTGATTGCTATGTAGAATTGTACTCTGTACATATTGCATGTATAATTCAGGTATGAAAGGCTGATCACCTTCATTACCGTTTGGTCCAGATATATTTGTTCATGTATAATACTTGTTCAGTCAAAAGTTTGTTCCTGCTTGTTCACAATTATATTGTTGAATTATAGCCAGCTTATTACTCTTTCAATCATGATATATCGTTATATTATTGAACTTAAACTTGCTGGGCAACTTTCATGCTCACCCTTGCTATATCATGATAAAACATTGCGATTAAAGCTAATCGTGTAAGATTCAGGAAAGGTTAAAGACAATTCTAGCTTAAATTTAATTTATGCTATTAGATTTGTAATAGTGTTGTATGATAATAATATTATGTGTTAGATAAGTTATGTATTGTGTATAAGTTAAGGTTACTTTCGACCTTGGGGAATAGTGTGTAATGTATTGTATAAACAATTTATGTTTATATCTTCCGCAAATATAGTAATAGTGTTAGAATGATCGAACCCGGATCCGCGGTGATTCGGGACCTCGGATTCTGGGCTTTCACATCAACTCCAGACTTTGTGTTCCAAACGACCCTGACTTAAAGTATAAGATCATAATGGAGGCACATAACACACCGTTTGCAATCCATCCTGGGAGTACCAAAATGTATCGTGATCTTGACATACATTTTGGTGGAGCAATATGAAGAGAGAGGTAGCGGAGTTTATCTCAAGGTGTCTAACTTGTCAACGATGCAAGGTGGAGCATCAAGTGCCAAAAGGTCCATTGCAACCACTTGAAATTCCGAATGGAAGTGGGAGCACATTACTATGGATTTCAAGCTTCGTCTTCCCAAGGTTTCTCAAGGCATAGATGCGATTTGGGTCATTGTTGATAGATTGACCAAGTCTGCTCATTTCTTACATATACGAGAAACATATTCACTTGAACGTCTTGCTCGTATGTACATAAATGAGATTGTAAAGACCGCATGGCATGCCAATATCCATAGTTTACGATCGGGACCCAAGATTCACTTCACGATTTTGGGTTAATTTGCAAAAAAGCTATGGGCACGGTTTTACGATTTAGTTTGGCATATCATCCTCAAACGGATGGGCAGTCGGAGAGGACTATTCAAACTCTTGATGATTTATTAAGACTATGTGTCCTTGACTTCAAAGGAAGTTGGGACAAGTTCTTGCCATTAGTGGAATTCTCCTACAACAACAGTTATCAAGCAAGTATTGACATGGCTCCATTTGAGGCGTTAAACGGACGCAAGTGTCGTTCTCCAAATCTTTGGGATGAGGTGGGTGAAGCAACGTTGTTGGGGACCGGAGTTGGAGTTGATACGTATGACTACGAAAAGATTCAAATGATCCGACAACGTATAAAAATCTCACAAGATCGACAAAAGAATTATGCTGATCTTCATCGAAAGGACGTGGAGTTCAATATTGGAGATCATGTGTTGTTACGTGTTGCTCCATTGAAAGGAGTTATAAGATTTGGAAAAATAGGAAAGCTCAATCCTCGATTCATTTGGCCATTCAAAATCCTTGATCGAGTAGGAACTGTGGCTTATAGACTTGCGTTACCGCCAAGTATGTCTCGTGTTCATAATATTTTTCATATATCTATGTTACGTAAATATGTGGAAGACCTGAACCACATTATTGAGTTAGAACCGGACGAAATAGCGGAAGATTTAACGTATGAAGAGGTACCTATTAAAATCTTAGATAAGAAGGAACATATTCTACGCTCCAAAATTATACCTCATGTCAAAGTTTTGTGGAGAAACCCCGATGTTGAGGAAATAACTTGGGAGTTAGAATCTGACATGAAATCAAAGTATCCTCACCTCTTCGTCATACCAGGTACATACACCAATTTCGAGGATGAAATTTCATAAGGAGGAGAGGTTGTAAGACCCCGAATTATATGAAATGAAAGTATCTAATTTTCTTATAATTATTATTCTATTTAATAAATGGTTAAATTGATAAAAAGTTAAAGTTAAGGGTGATATTTGAAAATTTTGCAAAGTAAGCAAGTTGATATAAAATATTCGTTGTGTCGGGGAATATTCGATTGGTCGGGGAATATTCGTTTTAACAGGAAATATTCGTACGACGGTACAATCATTGGTGGACCCCACAACAGAAGTATTTTCGTAGTTAGAAAATGACAGAAATATCTTTTTATAAAAATAACGACGAAAGTTTTACCGTTAACTGTTGAACTAACCGGTGGTAAAAGTACAGTAATACGCGTGGTTTCATATTAGCACACGGTATTGATCATTGATGCTTACGTAAGAAGCCACTCAGTTTACTCAATTATTTCTACAGTAATTGTTGCATAGTGTCTCACGTTATTTGATTCAATTATTGTCACACTATCATCTGCATAATATTTTATATTATTAAATCAATAATTGAGACAACAAAGTTATTTATATTATTATTTGCAATATTGACAATGTCTAGAAAGTTCTGTCGAGGAGAGGTTTGATCACCTAATTACGCGCCAATAGGGAGAAATCCTTATTGGAAAGCCCCCTCTTTCCTGGGAATGATCTGGTTGTTAAATATTGTGAGTTATAATATTAGTGATGAATAATTGTTGAAGTATTAAGAATGTGTTTATTGAAGATAAGTGAATTACAAAAGTTAGAGGGGAATAATGCAAACTTGGAAAACTTTAGGGGTACCAAAGTGTAATAAGTTAAATCAATCTGGACCATTAGTGGTGGTTTTAATAGTAAATCAATCTGGACCATTGATGGTGGTTTTAATAGTAAATCAATCTGGACCGTCGGTGGTGGTTTTAATAGTAAATCAATCTGACCCGTCGGTGGTGCTTTTAATAGTAAATCAATCTAGATCGTTGATTGTGGTTTTAAAAGTAATCAATCTGGATTGTCGGTGGTGGTTTTAAAAGTAATCAATCTGGACCGTCGGTGGTGGTTTTAAAAGTAAATCAATCTGGACCGTCGGTTGTGGTTTTGAGAGTAATCAATATGGACCGTTCGTGAATAAGTTACTATTTAGTCCATTCTCCTATAAATAGAAGCTTAATTATTCTTTCATTTTCACCAATTCACTGAGATTCACAGGAGACACTATAGAGAGAGAAACTATGGAGAACAAGAAGAAGAGTATCCTACTACTTCACTATTGCAGTATCCAGTCTTCTACTAAAGTAAGAGATATTATTTGATGTATTTATGACGCCTCCAAAACAGGTCCAATCCACCCAACCTATTCTTAGTCGCCAAATACATGGTACAGAAACAACTACAACTTCATTAATACAATTGTTGTGCAAAATACGACAACACATAAACTGTGAGTTTAAATATAAATATTGTCTTCTAGACAATATCCACACTCAAATAAAGTCCTCATTACAATTATTGATACACTATTTTACAAAATAGTGAGGACTACTAAAACAACTATCTTGAACCATCACTCCACACTCCGACTAGTTCCCGCTATATTTTCGCCTCCTGAGAAGAAAAATGGAACAAAAGGAAAAGGGTGAGCTCAACTAGCCCAATAAAAAATATTATGACTAAGATAATGTAAAACAAATTATCTTTAGTCTTCAACAGGGAAAAATCTGATGAAGTACAATAGACAACAAGTTTTAGATCAACAACTGCAGCGGAAACAACAATTCATTAGAAGAGTTAAGTAGAGAATGAAATCTACTATCTTATATGTATTTAAAAGTCCATCATCGATATTTTATCCCTGTAACATCAATCAATATACATCTTGAATTAAACATTCATCTTTTTACACTTCTGAGCCAAAGATATTCATTTTATCACCATTGGTCATGTTCATCTCAACACTGTTCATCTTTGCACTACTGAGGCCAAAGATATTCATCAAGAAATCATTCATCTTTACACTACAGGGCCAAAGATATTAAGTAATATCATCATTTAGGACCGAGGATGATGAAAAATATATTTTAAAGAAAAGCGAAACTAGTGAGACAAAAGAACAAATAGTAAGGATTCATACTTTGGTTTATCCATGTTCAAAAATACTCCATAATAAACTATTGTGGGAGCGAGAATTTAAAATGAAGATCAAAACATAGATCCAATCAAAGATAGGAACCATAACGAATAATCTTGAACACGAAAAAGAAATTTTAATTTTTTACGTGAATAGTGTCGATTAAGTGAATAAAGGTCGATATCGTGAATAATGCACCGTATACGTGAATAGTAACTCTGACACTAAAAGGTAAAAATTCCACAAGAAAAATCATCATGCTTCGTGAATAGTACTCATGAATAGAAACTCGTGAATAGCAACTCATGAATAGTAACTCATAAATAGTAACCCCGACATGAAAAGATAAGAATTTTACAAGAAAAAACTTACCAATATTTCAGCATAATGATATTGAAAGAAATAATATCATTTATAAAAAAAATAACATCCCTTATGTAAGACACCAACTTTTTATAAATAAAGATTTAATTACTCTAATTATTATTTTGAAATAGTAAGGGGTTGATTTGATTAATGTGGTTAGTTATGGGTAAAATCTTGTGAATATTTTAAATAAGCAAGTGGTTATAAAATATTCATTATTGTCGGGAATATTCGTTTGGTCGTGGAATATTCTTTTGTCGGGGAATATTCGATGACGGCAATAGCGATCTTTAATGGGCCCCATAACGAAAGCGATTGGATGAAGAAAAAAGCGACAATTATAAGTTGTTTATAAATAACGGTGTAGTTGTTACCATTAATCTTTGTTGGAATACCGGTGGTTAAAACACATGATGTCGTGTTGTTGCACGCAGTGATATACGGTATTGCACCAATTATTGATTCTTACGTGAAAGGCGCGCTTACTCAATAATTGTTACGATGAATTCTTATTCGGTATTTTATTTTATTGATTCAATAATTTCTACGTTGATATTTTATATTACCATTTGTTTCAATAATTGTCACTACTGCAAATTATTTTCCATTATCAGACAATAATTCATATTATCTGAATAATATTATTAGATAACATTATTGGCAATGTCTAGAAAGTTACATGTCTAAGGAGAGGTTTGGTCACCTAATTGCGCGCCAAGATGAGAGAAATTCTTATTGAAAGCCCCTCTTTCCTAGGAACGGCACAGTTGCGATCTTGTGATTACATAATATTATTTGTGAATAATTAATTATTGATTTATATGATGAGGAAAATATTCATTTTATGTGGATATAGATGGAGAAAATTTTTAATGTGACAATTGTTAAAAATTGATATTTTATCTTTTCTGATAAAATAATATTTTATTATATTATATAATAATGATGATATTTTTATAATGAATGTGTGATATATGAGTATATGAGGAGGAAGAGTATTTTTGTTGCATTAAATGACTAACACATGTTTTGTGTGTCAGTGGACCTCATTTCTTGACTGAAATTTGATTATAGCCTGTAAAATAGTCCGTATGTTGATTTCGGTCAATTTCTGTTTGGAATTTAGAAACACTTTCTTCTGCAAAGTTGTAGAGAATTGAATTTCCTATGTTGCTTCAAGAGATTCGAATTTTCTGATAAAAGGGCTATTTATTATGAATTATTGAAGTTCTGAATTTCCGAAATAATTGATTTTTGGAAGTTTTAATTATTTATTTTATGAAAAAATGTTTTTTACAATTTAGTGGGCTCAACATGTGATAAGAATGGGCTGATTTCAGTTGGTCTAAGGTGGGCTTGACAATTTTATAAATATATTATTATTATATTAAATTTTCTGCTTTGGTGTTCTCTAATCAATTTCCTATAAATAGGGTGCTTAGGTTAGAATTGAAAATCACACCAGAAACTAAAGTTTTCTCTCTCTTTCTCTCTCTATATTATCAAGCGTATTTTTGTGAGTATTTAGATACTTTGTGAGTTTCTAATTAGCGGTGCAAGTTCCTTCAGCACTATATCCAGTATTCCAGTCAGAAGTACTGTCTTTGCAAGGTAAGGGATGTTATTTTCTTCGTGAATGATATTATTTCTTCAATATCATTATGCCAAAATATTGGTCTAAATTTTTATCAAATTTGGAACTTTTCATGTCAGGGTTACTATTTATGAGTTACTATTCACGAGTTACTATTCACGAAGCATGATGATTTGTTTTTGTGAAATTTCTATCTTTTAGTCTCGGAGTTAATATTCACGTATACGGCACTATTCACATATACGGCACTATTCACGAATACGGCACTATTCACAGAAAAATTAAATTTTTCGTTTTTCGTCCAAAATATCTATTATGGATACTAGCTTTGATTCACTACAAAAAAAATGGGCCTTTAGCAACGATTTTTCGGGCAACGACTTTATAAGTCGTTGCTAAAAGTATATGTTTAGCAATGAAATTTGTCCTTCGTTGCAGGTTGTGTCAGGCTTTCACTTTTTGCAACGAAATTCATAAGTCGTTGCAAAATTTCGTTGCTAATTCATTGGTGAGAAAAAATTTCGTTAGAAATTCGTTGCAAAATTTTAGGCCACTTGATTTCCCGTCATCGTGGGCAACGAAAGTTTTTTTGTTGCTAAAAATGGGGCTTTAGCAACGATTTTTTAAGCAACAGCTTTATAAGTCGTTGCTAAAAGTGTATGTTTAGCAACTTGTCATCGTCTCTTCGTTGTTGTGTCGACTTTCACTTTTTGCAACGAAATTCATAAGTCGTTGCAAAATTTGAAAACAAAATTAGTTAAAAATTAGTTTAAAATTTCTAACCACTTGATTTCTCCTCATCGTAAGTGACGAAAAAATTTTTGTTGCTATATTTCGTTGCCTAATATGAACCACATTCATTGGCAATAAATTTTATTTTCGTTGCATATCTTATACAACTTTTTGCAACGACTATTAAAATGTTGCCTTAAATTAAGATAATCCCAATAAGCATGTTTTTGTAAGACCATATTCGGTATTCGGATAATTATGAAAAAATATTCATATTTAGTATTGAAAAATTATTATTACTATTATTATTACTATTATTATAATTATTATTATATTTACTAGTATTATTATTATCACTATTATTATTAATTTTTATTATTATTATTATTAGAATAATTATTACTAATCTTATAATTATTATTTTTATTATAATAATAATTATATTAATTACTATTATTATAATTTCTATTATTATTATTATTATTATTATTGTTGTTGTTGTTGTTGTTGTTGTTATATTATTATTATTTTTATTATTATTATAATTATAATTATAATTATAATTTTTAGTATTAATTATAATTATTATTACTATTACTATTACTATTATTATAACTACTACTATTATTATTATTGTTATTATTAATTATTATTATAATTACTATTATTATTCCTATTACTATTATTATTATTAATTATTATAATTATAATTATAATAATAATTATTACAATAATTATAATAGTACTAATAATAAAAAAAGCCTGGCCCGACCCGTGGGCTTTTTAAAAAATAAAATAAAATAATGATCTCCTTGAGAATTGAACTTTAGACTTCCCACTCTCCTTAAACAAATGCTCAAACCAACTAAGCAATAATGATTTTTTATTATAAAGTCAGTTACCCGATACTAAAATACTAAAAATACTAATTACATATTTACATCAAATAATAAAAATACTAATTAAAAAAAATACTAAAATACTAAAATTCAAATTATTTTGTTAATTAATCAAAAGAACAAAAATTCAAATTACATCATTAAAATACTAAAATTATAACATATTTACATCATTTACATCATAACATATTATCATATTTACATATTTACATCATATTTACATCATAACATATTTACATCATTTAATCAAAATACTAAAATTCAAATACTAAAATACTAAAATTTTACTCAAATACTAAAATTTTACCATAGTTGTATAACATATCAAAATACTAAAAGTCACTTTACGCGACACTAAAATAATGATTATATATTTACATCAAATACTAAAAATACTAATTAAAAAATACTAAAAATCAAATTAAAAAAAATACTAAAATCCAAAAAAAATACTAAAATTCAAATTATTTTGTTAATTAATCAAAAGAACAAAAAATTCAAATTACATCATTAAAATACTAAAATCATAACATATTTACATCATAACATAACATATTATCATATTTACATATTTACATCATATTCACATCATAACATATTTACATCATTTAATCAAATTACTAAAATACTAAAATTTTACTCAAATACTAAAATTTTACAATAGTTGTATAACATATCAAAATACTAAAATTTTACCATAGTTATATAACATATCAAAACACTAAAAGTCACCTACCCAGACACTAAAATACTAATTACATATTTACATCAAATACTAAAAATACTAATTAAAAACATATACTAAAATACTAAAAAAAATCAAATTAAATATTTATTTTATATATAAATATATATATATATATATGTAAACAAATATTCATATAAATATTTATAAATTTATCTCTAAATATTCATATAAATATTTATAAGAATATTTGTTTATATATATATATATATATATATATATATATATATAGAGAGAGAGAGAGAGAGAGAGAGAGAGAGAGCAAGGATCAAGAATATTCTCCTTATCTAGTATTCCTCCTTAAATAGCACTCCTTTATTAAAACTACGTCGTTTTGGAGATTTTTAAAAGAGAGTGGTCCCACTTACTTTTATTTTATTTACAAAAATACCACCTGCTTATTTATTTTTTTTTAAAGAAACTCTAAAAAAGCAGCGTAGTTTAATAAAAGAGTGCTATTTAAGGAGAAATGCTAGATAAAAGAATGCTCTTGATCCTTGCTCATATATTAAAATATTCATAGTTACGTTATATAAATATTCATAGTTACTTTATATATATTTAGTTTAATGTGGAGATTTAAGAGTATATATAGATAGATGATAATAGAATTTATCTAATACACAAAAAATATATAACATAAAAGTAAAAATATCACAACTATGTTTTGAACCTAAGACCTATGGGTTATTGGGCCATTAAGCTACCACTAAGCCATTCTAATTTATTAGTTAACTAAACTACCGTCATAACTTGTAGCGGTAGACAGTGTAGCATATAAGCAAATGAGGGGCAAACGAGTAATTTCTCGTGTCGCTACAGCCTGTAGCGGCAAGGAGAAATCCATTTCAATCCGTGTCATCCAATGTTGTGATCAACAGTATAGATTATGGTTGTTGAAATAGTACCCGTGACAACCGATTGCCAAGAATGGGGGCCCATATATATATATATAGCCGTGTATAGTCTATTTGTGCGCAGTCTTTCAAAACTGCGTCGTTTTGGCATATTTGTTTTTGATTTCTACTTTTGGGAGGAGAGAAGCTGTTTTTTTAATAAATAAAAAAAAATCTGCCAAAACGACATAGTTTTTGCAGACTATGCACAAATAAATTAGAGCATTCATTTTAAAATTAAAATTTAGAATTTCAAAAATGATGAAAAGTTATTTGAATTTTAATTTAGATTATTGATTATTGTATTTATTAAAAATAAATAAATTAATATTCATTCATTAATACTATACTTTAAAACTCATTCGTTATAGATACGTATAAAAAAATGTTATCTATTTAAAAAAGTATTTTTTTAATTTTAATTAGATAACGTTTTTTTAAAACGTTATGTATCTAAAAAACACTGAGCACTTATTCGCAAAGAAAGAGGGTTCAATATTGACTTGTCTTCGTGTCTCATCTTTAGCCTCTTTTCGTTCCATCTGGAAAACAAAAGCTAGGGTTTGCCTAAATTTCCTGTAACTCTCAAATCTCTAGATCAAACATTATGACACCCTTATTATAATGAATCAAAATTGCGACGCAGGGCTACATTGCCAAACTTGCCTCACAAAAGGCAACATCACGGGCTCGTTATGCTGCAATTGACCTCTCAATCCGACTTCAAAGGTAAATAAAACTTCGTATAATCATTTCATTTTATATATGTTTAAGTAATTAATGTGTATATCATTTTGTGTTTGATTTGAGAAGAATATTTCAGGTGAAAGGACTTAGTTTAATCGGTATTCATGGTTGACCACACACAATCGTTTGCTCGATTGAAGGCAAAATCGGCGACTAGAGCGGTGCTTTTAGCTCAGGAGAACCAAAGAGGATACCGCTTACCAATCGACAATGTATGTTCCTCTTTCTTTCTCTCTCTTATGGCGAGAATGTTTCTGTTTTGGTTGCGGTTTGGCGGCCTAATTTGTTCTTCTTGTTGTTTTCTGTTATTGTAAGAGTAGAACAAGGTAAAGTATGGGCATAATTGTCCGTTTTGCTAGCATATGGAGTCAGCTTAGCATATAGTTGAAGGTGGCATGGGTTAGTGAAAATGGCTTTAAAATGGTTTAATGTTTACTGATTGTGTTACTCACTCGACCTCCTACAAGATTTCTTATATTTCAAGGATCAGGAATTTTTTAAAAGGCTCTTTTTCTGTGGTAATATTTTTAGGACTTGATGAAACTGGAAGGATACATTCTGTAAATCAAGCAGTTGAGTCTCTTTTATAGCCCAACATTGGATTTTTAAACTTAATCAAAAACAAAAAATTATTTAGTAATTGATGAAACTGGAAGGATCTTTGCATGCAAAATCAAGCAGTTGAGTCTCTTATATAGTCTGGTGATGGATTTGCAGTCTTACCAATAAATAAAAAAGATCGTGGGGTTTCAGCAAGATACTTATCAAGGCATCCTTGTTAACTATATTTTCAGCCATTGCTCTCATCTTCGATGGACAAGACAGCGCGGCTTTGGCACCTGGCTAGAAAGTCTTGTTTAAAGACTTTTTCTCACAGTGACTATGGTAATTATGCATTCTCTGATATAGCATTTTCTTTTTTGCTCTTTAGGTAGCTATTAATTGTAGAACTCACAAAATGCTGCTGGATTGGGATTTGGGAGTGTCCTCATTTCATTAAGTTTGGGGGAGTGGGTTGTCCTCTTACTCGACCCACTAACCCCTTGCGTTGTCATTCATTTACTGGCTGATTAGTAATTACATTCTTCTCGATTTTCCTGGACAGTAACTGAAAGTAGTATGCACACAAGCCAATCATGTTTGATGATAAAGCATATACTTTGTAACAATCTTATTCATTTATTAATAAAAAGTATTAATTTATTAAAGGCTTTTAATTATCTACATATTCTTTGTTTTATAATATGTGATAAACCCATAGTTTTAAGCAATGCTTTTAGAATAATGATGATGATCATTCTAATGAGATCTAAATTCTTAGAAAGCTTAAAACTAAAATAGTTCCCAATCATTGGATTACTAAATTGGGGATTAGTGAATCCGGATAGATTGGTACATCGTTGCTTGCTCATTGGATGAGGATGATTGATCTCATGATCATTTGTGTGGAGACACTAAAAGCAAGTATGTAGGTGCTTATTAGAGAATAAGTTCACCGAACGTGGCTCGCTAAGGAATACCTAATGGAGTTTTATTTGCTGTCGTCAATAGGAATTCTGTAGTGATAGTAGTACAAGTAATCCTTGGACTTGAGATCATCATAGTATCTTGTGTATGATGAGTTATACTTTGACTTATTCCTTAAGACCCTTAGGGTATATCAAAGGGTATGCTTGGGTATAATAAGTTGTACATGGAGATAATGTATGATCAATAAAGAATCTACCACTTCATAAAAGAAGAGAAATGTCCTATGTGATTCGATAAATGACAACTCGGTAGTCCTTGGCAAGGCGTAATGAAATTAGAAAGAAATTTCTAATTTGCATTATTTGAGTTGTGCATTTAAGGATCGAAATACATATAATTAAATAAAATAAGACTTGTGACAAGAATTCCATGTCTTATATTTAATTGGGACATTGTATGGTGGAAGGATTGAATTGTGCGGTAACTATTTACTCAAAGGTTCTTTTTTATGATTAGTGTTGAAATCTATATTATCCGGAAAGTCGTTGATCGCTAGGGAGGCTTATCCCTTTATTGTAGAATAAATATTATTTAAATAAATTAATTGTTTAATTTATTTATTTAAATAAGATTAGAATTGTTCTAATTGATTTATTCACAACCGGTTTAATATGGAGAACCTAAAGGGTCACACCATAAAAGGAAGAATAATTATTTAAGAAGTTAATGGCATAATCGTAATAATATGTTATGTATATTTAATTTAATCTATGGTGATAGAATAAATTAAATAGCTTAATATTATTATTTAATATTTTAGAAATATTAAATATAAATTAATAAGAAGAGTCTTATTAATATTATTACAATTATTATTATTTTAATTTCTAAAAGAGTTTAGAAATTAATTTAATATAAATACTCTCATTTATTCCTAATAAGATTAGGAGGTTAAATTAATTAAAAGAGTTTAATTAATTATCCCTAATAAGATTAGGGAGCCTAATTAATTAAAAGAATTTAATTAATTAATTAAAACCCAATTCCTTAATTGTTAAGGTGGGTTGCCCACATCTATTAATAAGAGGAGTCTTATTATGGGTGTAGGGGTTGTTGATTTTTCAACATACGTAATAATTCCAATTGTTGGGAGAGTACACTCTTTCTATAGAGATAGAAAAACTAGGGTTTAGCCAACCACCCTTCTTCTTGAATTTTCTTCTTCCTTGGTGGATCACCTCTAGAGGCCAAACATTTGGGTGGCTAACGTTGATCAAAGGAAAGAACCAAACCCGGTGGATTCAAGTTGAACGCGAAAAGGATTGGAGGTGAACTTGTACCTGAGGAAGCTCGATCTTCAAGGGTATGATTCTTATTCATCTTTTTCGTTTAATTAATAATTATGCATAAAGGGTGATCCGGGTAAATGGTTTATAAATTTTAAACTCTGATTTTTACCACGCTTCCGCTAATTTTATGCAATTTGATTGCGTTATGAATATTACAAACCTAACAGTAACTTGCATCCAGTTTAATCCTGCTGATGATAGATACTTCATCAGTGGATCACTAGATGCTAAGGTTCGCATATGGAGTATTCCTGATCATCAAGTTGTTGATTGGAGTGATTTGCATGAGATGGTCACTGTTGCTTGTTATACACCAGATGGTCATGTTGGTTTTCTTAATTAATTTTACATATTGTAGTTCATATTTGTTTTTCAATTAATTGCATAGTTTGGAGTCATTAATTAGAGCTCTTCAAGTTGGGGATTGTCTGTTAAAAAAGCCCCAATATTTTATGTTATGATCTTACATTGAAGGTTCAATATCGCATGCATCCATCCCTGTCGGAATTTCCTTCTAATAGCTTCTATGAAGGTACACTTCAAAATGGATTGACGATAAATGAAAGGCAATTAACATGAATCGATTTTCCAACTTGCCTCTTTCTATATGTTGCATGGGACTTGTTGCACTCGCCAACTTCTCCAACTCTTCAGTCCGTGTACCTAAGGAATAACTTGCCTATTTCTATATGAGTTAAGTTATTTGAAGTTAACCTTTTCGATCCGATGTGAGAAGTCTTCAAGCATCTGAATTGATTTCAAGTATAAAGAATAAGAAACCAAGTGTTAGAAGGTATGGTATCTTATTATGCTTATATTGTGTTGTTGTGGATTAAATGGTTGCATTATTGTAATTGGTAAGACAATTGATAAGCTTAATTTTCATAGAAATTGACCATGCATGGGTTATTAAAAACTCACTGTTAGTTTGTTGATATCAAACCTTTAAAATAATGAAAGGTTAGTAGGTATTTAATTATTTCCCACAGTCAATATGTTTGGTTCAACTATGAAATCAACTGCTATTGGACTGGAATAAAACAAAGGAGAATAGGGTGGGTTGTGTGGAGCAATAAGGGAGCTAAACTGGGTTTTTAAAACAAACCAATAGCTATGAAAAGAGTGTTTTAAAACTGTGTACGTAAGGTGTTTGTTAGAATGCTCCAATGAACTGTTTTTTATCTAAAATCAAAACTTTGGTAGAATTAGAGCTTGGGCTTGATTTATTAATCATATGTGATGCTAATTAGAGGGTTTGAGTGTGCCAAGCTAGAACAAAGCTCATTTTTTAATTAACAATGAAAAGTTAGACTTAGTATGTCAAGTCATTTGGAGATTCTGTTTTGGCAGCATTTTAAGACTAAAATGGAGGGATTCTATAAGCTTGAAATACTTGGTATAACTGAACTTAAGTTTCAAAGGTTGCAAAATAGCAAGAAGAAGGGGGTCAAGGGCTGCTACCTATGTGTAGCAGCAGAATGCAGCAAAAAGGATGGTTATATCAGTTTGGATAACTAATTTGAGATACATGATGAAATTAAAGATCTAATCATAATATTTGAATTGTTATCTCCATAAAAGTAAGAATATAAAGAGTATATAACATGCTATAAGTTTTTGGCAGCTGAGTTAACACATGAGTTATAATTTTGGTTGGCGGTTATGTAAGTGTAAAACTTGCACTCCTAAGAACAGCGATGAGTAGGCCTATTGGGCCATGGTTGGAGTTCTTTTTGGGGCTAATAATCATTATATTTGTGTAACTAAATATCACTCTTGATTCATAGTATATATATTCATATAAATATATAATAATAATAATAATAATAATAATAATAATAATAATAATTATTATTATTATTATTATTATTATTATTATAAAGTACTAGCTAGCTAGCTCACAGTGTGGTAAAATAATTATATTGCAGGTAGCATTTCATGCACTAAAATTTTCATCATTGTTTGTTGACTATTAGCTCTTAGTTTGTTGTCAACAATGTTTTAATTTAAAATTAAGCAATTAAAAGCTTTTAAAATTAATAATCATTATACTGTTTTGTAGTAGTGCTAACACCACACCTGCTGATAGACTCCACGGCACACTTGTCTGCTCTCTTTTATCTGCTCAATAAATTTTTAGTTTTGTTTATTTTCTGTGCATGTGATGGCTGTTTGTTGCTCGTAGAATCTGTTTCTCTGTTTGGTTGCCTGGTAAAGTAAAATTATCAAAATAAATAAATAATAAAAACACAATAATTATCTGTTGTGAACTTGAGATGATGATAACTTGTATTGAGTTATTTTTTAGAATGGGAAAGCTTTAAATGATACCATGGTGCATATATTAAAGAAAGCCATTTGGAGGGTTTATATAACTCCATTTGACTAAACATGCCTTTGAAATCTTCTGTCCATTGATGCCAAACCCCTACAACTGTTATCAACTAAAGCAATTAGCAACTTCCTTTGTTAGTTTGTAATCGAAGCAAGTTGATAACTCTTTATCATTTACGGGGCAATCAAGTAAAGTCATATGATATCCAGTATACAAATTGTGGCCTCTATTTTTATTCTTTTGAAGGGATAAATTGAGCTCATGTTATGACAACTGACAGGCATCAACTAGGAAAAAAAAAAGCATGTGATGGTGGCAAACATCTAGCCATTGTCATGGAATATGTCACTGGAGGAGAACTTTTTGAGAGGATATGCAATACTGGTAGATTCAGTGAGGATGAGGTATATTAAATTTCTCTTAAAAAATGTCCATTCTTGCACTGTTTTTTACTAAGTTCTATAACCACCCTTGTAGCAGGGTTCCATTAATATACACAGTCTAGATTAGTAGATTATCTTATTGATCAACTGCCTTTTATAAAGGAAAACTTACCAAGTTAAAGAGACCGATTAGTTAGTTAGTTAGTTACCAATATCATTAAGGTAGATTTTCTAGTAGTGGATGTGTATTAGTTTGAGAATGTAGATGTGTATTAGTTTGAGAATGATTGTAAGCAGTACTATACTACTAATTTACTGTTGTACTATATAGATCACAAAATTTAGAGTTTTTCTTATTTTTATTTTCTGTACTAGTTGATGTTTTTGCGGATGCTTAACCCATGGTGGTCTCAGTGTTAGATGGCTACAATGTTTGCATATTTGCATATGGGGAAACAGGGGCGGGAAAGACTTTTACCATGGAGGGCACTGAACAGAATCGAGGAGTCAATTATAGAACTTTGGAGAATTTATTTAAAGTGGTCAAGGAACGGAAAGAGACTTTTACGTTCCGCATATCTGTTATCGTCCTTGAAGTTTACAATGAGCAAATTAGGAATTTACTTGTTACCTCAACAACATCAAAAAAGTAAGTATATTCTCTTGTATTTAACTCATATGTCTTTGAGTCAGCTTAATGAACAACTCAACTGAGCTATTTTGTAATCTAACTAAATTTCCTAGTAAATAATTACATGTAAAACTAATTTTCTTGGTTGTGCCATACACAATACTCTCAGTATGTTTTCAGTGTTCTCTTTGATTCTTTGTTATGAAGTATCAAATAGTGCTATAACCAGGTTGGAGAGTGATTATACATTGATGTGTCAACCATATTTATTGTTTAGTCACTCAAATTGAACAACAAATTGGTGGTATTCTAAAGTATTATGAAATAGGAGCCAAACCTTGACATTGTACCACGTAGCAACTCTATTGTCTTTGTGTATTGATTTTGGCACTAAGTGCATCTGGTGACCTATTTGCTTCATTTTCTTAACTTGCTATTATTTTTAAATGTGCAGGAAGACTGCTTCTACGACTTGCCTTACAATAGTGGGTATCAAATTTTCGTGCTACGTTTACGGAAGAGAAGGGACGAAATTATGAAGTGTACTCTCTCTATATATGTAGATATATACTTCGATTGAAGAACTGTGGTAGTTTTAAATGATTAATTGTAAAGATAATAAATGATTATGTAGTGGATGATTTTATTAAGTTAATAATATTTTAGTTTTTTGTATTTTTGCCATTTTTTGCTATGGGGAAAGTGAGCCAGCCACGTACACAAAAAGAATGTCAAATTTCGATTTGGCAACAATATAATCCGTTACCAAAGCATTGAACAAGTTTTAATATAGCAACATTTTTTTATTCATTTAGCAACAAATTTTCGTTGCTAATAGCATTACAAATATAATATTTGGCAACGAAAAATTAACCTAATAATAACGCAGAGGATATTATTGTTAATACTAAAATAAAAGGCAACATTTTTTATCGTTGCAAATCATATCAACTTTCGTTGCACATATAAAGAAACGGCAACATATAATGTCGTTGCTAATCGACGACTTTCGTTGCTATTGAAAAATAACCAGCAACAAACATTTTCGTTGCTGATTCAGCATAATGTTGTTGCCAAATAATATAATCAGCAATGAAAATCGTTGCTAAAAAGTTTAGATTCCGCATCGAAAGCAAGCTTAGGCAACAATTTTCATAATTTACGGCAACGAAAAATGTCGTTGCAAAATGGTGTCAATCGCAACGAAAATGCATGGTCATTGCCCAAAAAAAGAGTTCATTTCGTTGCCAATTAGCAGGCTTTTGCAACGAAATGGTGTTTTTAGCAACGACATTTTAATTATTCTGCAACAATACATTTTGTTACTAAAGGATCGATGTCTCTGTACGAAAGTCAAATTTCGTTGCAAAATGTATTACTTTTGGCAACGAAAAAAATACGTTCGTTGCGGAACAATTAGTAACGCTCATTGCGCAACGAAAGATGCAACAATAATAAAGTCGTTGCCAAAACCCTTTAGCAACGAAATTTGACACCTTTAGCAACGAAAATCAGTTGTTGCTGAAGGCCCATTTTTTTGTAGTGATTGTATCCATGTTTTGATCATTCTTGAATTTTACTCCACTCTGGTTATTTATGAAGTATGTTCGAACTTGGGTTATTTAAAGTATGAATCCTTAATACTTGTTCTTTTGTTTCACTGGATTCATTTTTCTTTAAAATATTTTTCATCATTCTCAGTCCTAAATGATGATATAACTGAATATCTTTGGCCTGTAGTGTAAAGATGAATGATTTTATGATGAATATCTTTGGCCCGTAGTGCAAAGATGAATGATTTTATGATGAATATCTTTGGCCCGTAGTGCAAAGATGAACAGGTGTTTAGATGAACATGACCAACTTGTGAATATCTTTGGCCTGTAGTGCAAAGATGAATATTTGATTTATGATGTATATTGATTGATGTTACAGGGATAAAATATCGATGATAGACTTTTAAATTCATAGATGATAGTTGATTTCATTCTCTACTTAACTCTTCTAATGAATTGTTGTTTTCGCTGCAGTTGTTAATCTAAAACTTGTTGTCTATTGTATTCTATCAGATTTTTCCCTGTTGAAGACTAAGGATAATTTGTTGTACATTATCTTAGTCATAATATTCTTTACTGGGCTAGTTGAGCTCACCCTTTTCTTTTTTGTTCCATTTTTCTTCTCAGGAGACGAGAATATAGCGGGAACTAGTCGGGGTGTGGAGTAATGGTTCAAGACAATTGTTTTAGTAGTCCTCATCATTTTGTAAAATAGTGTATCAATAATTGTAATAATGACTTATTTGAATGTGAATATTGCCTAGAAGACAATATTTGTATTTAAACTCACAGTTTATGTGTTGTCATATTTTGCACGACAATTGTATTAGTGAAGTTGTAGTTATTTCTGTACAATGTATTTGGCGACTCAGAATAGGTTGGTTGGATTGGACCTGTTTTGGGGTCGTTACAGTTGGTATCAGAGCTTAGGGATATGACCTCTGGCAGAGATCGGGGAATAGAACTAGGAGGGGAGAGACGAGTTAATCCTTCGCTAGTGTGTCCTATCTAAGCTTATTTGTTGGTCGGTCATAATATAGGGGTATTATGTGATTTGTTAATTTATTAAATTAACCATTGTTTTATAAGCGATGTTTGAGAAAGTCGAATTGAGAATGTTAACGATGGAGTGAATGAGGCCAGTGGAGACACCTCTCTAATCATCAACCGTGTTAATGTGATTAGAGATATCCATGTGGTGATTGAGGAATTAAAAGTTGCACTCAAGCTAGTCGCAAAGGTAGGCCCGAGAGTGAGGAAGAAGAGGAACACGAGGATGATTTATTAGAAGAACTTATTGATCAAAATATAGAATTGCAAAATCGTATTCATGAGTTAAAAGAGCAAGCTGAAGAACGGCATGCGGTCGTGGAACAAAGGGATGGAACAATTCAAAATTGTATTACCCGGTGTGTGATGGTTGAACAAAAGCACTCTTTGGCAGAGTATACGATATTAAAGCTGGAATCTGAGAATTCAAATGTCAAGGAGAAACCGAAAGAAGAAACAATGAGCGAGTGAGAATGAAAGATGCGTGGGTAAAAGCCGCGACGGCGTTGATATTGTGGAAAGAGAAGTCCGATCTAAGAAATCTAAAATAGATGATATGTATTTCTCTTTTTAAAAAGAAATTGGGAGAATCCAAAGATCGAGTTTTGAATTACCCTGACGAAGAATCGAACGAAGTTATCACGGGTTAGTTAATTATAAATTTTTGCGAAGTTTATACCTTACTCGATATCGGTTCTACCCATTCTTTTATCTCTCTTGTTTGCGCTCAACGTTTAAATTTGACTTCGGAGAGATTAGACTTTGACTTATCGGTTGAAACTCCGTTAGGAGAAACCTTCATTACATGTGCTTTCAAAGTCTTGGATGAGAGTCACAGTTTTGAATGACATTTCTATTGTTAATAAATTTCCTGATGTATTCTTGAAGACTTCTTAGCCTACCCCTAGAACGTGAAATCGAATTTTGTATTGACCCCAGTACAAAACCCATTTCTTCAACCCTTAAATATTTCTTTACATAAAACGATAGTATCATGCGCCAAAGACGTTGGCTCGAGCTGTTGAAGATTACGATTATACCATTCAATACCATTGTAGGAAAACCGAACGTGGTAACTGACGCGTTGAGCAGAAGATCGTATGCGTTTACAAGTGCGAATATTCGAACCTACGTGAAGATAGTAAATATACGATTAGAATTAACTTTAATCGATAAATTTAAAGCTACTCAAGCTACAGACCTAGAGTTGATGAATATGAAGAAGAAGATGCAAGAAGTCGTTATTCCAAAAGCGAGAATCGGTGATGTGAGGAAAGCTTAACCTTTGATTTATTAGTCCATTTGAAATCCTCGATTGAATAGGAACTATGGCCTATAGACTCGCTTTACAGCCAAGTATGACGCGTGTTCATAACATTTTTCATGTATCGATGTTACGTAAATATGTGGACGACCCAAACCACATTATTGAGTTAGAACCAGACAAGATAGTAGAAGATTTAACGTACGAGGAGGTACCAGTCAAGATCTTGGATAGGAAGGAGCATGTCCTACGCACGTCAATTTCGAGGATGAAATTTCATAAGGAGGGGAGGTTGTAAGACCCCAACTTTTTATAAATAAAGATTTAATTTCTCTAATTATTATTTTTAAATAGTAAGGGGTTGTTTGATTAATGTGGTTAGTTATAGGTAAAATGCGCAAATATTTTAAATAAGCAAGTGGTTATAAAATATTCATTGTTGTCGGAGAATATTTGTTTGGTCGTGGAATATTCTTCTTTGTCGGGGAATATTAAATGCGATGGCGATCTTTTTGGGCCCCATAACTGAAAAGCGATTGGATGAAGAAAATGACAAGTATAAGTTGTTTATAAATAACAGGGCGTAGTTATTCTGAATTATCTTGTTGGAATACCCGTGGTTAAAAACACAATAATACGCGCGTTGTTGCCGATGCTTTGCGGTATTGCACCAATTATTGATTCTTACATAAGAAGGCACTACTCGATAATTGTTACGATGAATTCTTTATTTAGTATTTTATTTTATTGATTCAATAATTTCTCGTTGATATTTTATATTCTTTGTTGTTTCAATAATTGTCACTACACAAGTATTTTCCATTATCGAAGCAATAATTCATATTATCTGAATAATATTATTAGATAACATTATTGTCGATGTCTAGAAAGTTACTGTCTAAGGAGAGGTTTGGTCACCTAATTGCGGCGCCATGAGGAGAAATTCTTATTGGAAAGCCCTTTCTTTCTGAGGAACAGTGCAGTTGCCAATGATTGTGATTCTGTAATATTATTTATGAATAATTAATTATTGATTTATATGACGAGGAAAATATTCATTTTATGTGGATATAGATGGAGAAAATTTTTAATGTGACAATTGTTAAAAATTGATATTTTATCTTTTCTGATAAAATAATATTTTATTATATTATATAATAATGATGATATTTTTACAATGAATGTGTGATATATGAGTATATGAGGAGGAAGAGTATTTTTGTTGCATTAAATGATTAACACATGTTTTGTGTGTCAGTGGACCTCATTTCTTGACTGAAATTTGATTATAGCCTGTAAAATAGTCCGTATATTGATTTCGGTCAATTTTTGTTTGGAATTTGGAAAAACTTTCTTCTACAAAGTTGTAGAGAATTGAATTTTCTATAAAAATACACGAGATTCGAATTTTCTGATAAAAGGGCTATTTATTATGAATTATTGAAGTTCTAAAGTTCCGAAATAATTGATTTTTGGAAGTTTTAATTATTTATTTTATGAAAAACGTTTTTTAAAATTTAGTGGGCTCAACATGTGATAAGAATGGGCTGATTTCAGTTGGTCTAAGGTGGGCTTGACAATTTTATAAATATATTATTATTATATTTAATTTTTTTCTTTGGTGTTCTAAGCAATTTCCTATAAATAGGGTGCTTAGGTTAGAATTGAAAATCACACCAGAAACTAAAGTTTTCTCTCTGTTTCTCTCTATATTATCGAGCGTATTTTTGTGAGTATTTAGATACTTTGTGAGTTTCTAATTAGCGGTGGAAGTTCCTTCAGCACTATATCCAGTATTCCAGTCAGAAGTATTGTCTTTGCGAGGTAAGGGATGTTATTTTCTTCGTAAATAATATTATTTCTTCAATATCATTATGCCGAAATATTGGTCTGAATTTTTATCAAATTTGGAACTTTTCATGTCGGGGTTACTATTCATGAGTTATTATTCACGATTTACTATTCATGAGTTACTATTCATAAGTACAATTCACAAAGCATGATGACTTTTTTTGTGAAATTTCTATCTTTTAGTGTCGAAGTTACTATTCACGTATACGGCACTATTCACGAATACGACACTATTCACAGAAAAATTAAATTTTTTGTTTTTCGTCCAAAATATCTATTATGGATACTAGCTTTGATTGTATCAATGTTTTGATCATTCTTGAATTTTACTCCACTCTGGTTATTTACGAAGTATGTTCGAACTTGGGTTATTTAAAGTATGAATCCTTATTACTTGTTCTTTTGTTTCACTGGATTCGTTTTTCTTTAAAATATTTTTCCATCATTCTCAGTCCTAAATGATGATATAACTGAATATCTTTGGCCTGTAGTGCAAAGATGAATGATTTTATGATGAATATCTTTGGCCCGTAGTGCAAAGATGAATGATTTTATGATGAATATATTTGGCCCGTAGTGCAAAGATGAACAGGTGTTTAGATGAACATGACCAACTTGTGAATATCTTTGGCCTGTAGTGCAAAGATGAATATTTTATTTATGATGTATATTGATTGATGTTACAGGGATAAAATATCGATGATGGACTTTTAAATTCATAGATGATAGTAGATTTCATTCTCTACTTAACTCTTCTAATGAATTGTTGTTTTCGCTGCAGTTGTTGATCTAAAACTTGTTGTCTATTGTATTCTATCAGATTTTTCCCTGTTAAAGACTAAGGATAATTTGTTGTACATTATCTTAGTCATAATATTCTTTACTGGGCTAGTTGAGCTCACCCTTTTCCTTTTTGTTCCATTTTTCTTCTCAGGAGACGAGAATATAGCGGGAACTAGTCGAGGTATGGAGTAATGGTTCAAGAGAGTTGTTTTAATAGTCCTCACCATTTTGTAAAATAGTGTATCAATAATTGTAATGAGGACTTATTTGAATGTGAATATTGTCTAGAAGACAATATTTGTATTTAAACTCACAGTTTATGTGTTGTCGTATTTTGCACGACAATTGTATTAGTGAAGTTATAGTTATTTCTTTACCATGTATTTGGCGACTCAGAATAGGTTGGTTGGATTGGACCTGTTTTGTGGTCGTCACACCTTACATCCAAATAGACAGTACTACTGACTGGAATATTGGATATAGTGCTGAAGGAACTTGCACCGTATAGCAACACTCAAAGTATCAAAATACTCACAAGAATACGCTCGATAATATAGAGAGAGAAAACTTTAGATTCTGGTGTGATTTTCAATTCTAACCTAAGCACCCTATTTATAGGAAAATGAAAGAACACCAAATCAGAAAATTTAATAAAATATTAATATATTTATATAAATCATATGCAAACTTGGAAATTCTAATTTCAGCATGTTTAACAACAAGTGGGGCCCACCAATCATAACAAAAACATTTTTATTAAAAAAATATTTAAAACTTCAAAAATCAATTATTTCAGAACTTCAATAATTCATAATAAATAGCCCTTTTATCAGAAAAATTTGAATCTTATGTCCTTCCATAGGAAATTCAATTCTCTACAACTTTGTAAGTTTAAGTTTTTCCAAATTCATAATAGAAATTGACCGAAATCCACATACGGACGATTTTGCAGGCTATAATCAAATTTCAATCAAAAATAGGGTCCATCAACACACAAAACATATGTTAAATATTTTTTGTAACAAAAATACTCTTCCTCATTTATTCATATATCACACATTCATTGTAAAATATCACCATTATTATATTATTATAATATAATAATATATTAAATGAATTATTTTATCATAAAAGATAAAATATTAATTTTCAACAATTTTTACATTAAAAATTTTCTCCATCTATATCCACATAAAATGAATATTTTCCTTATCATATAAATAAATAATTAATTATTCACAAATAATATTACAGAATTACAATATTGTCAACCAGGTTGTTCCTAAGAAAAAGGGGGCTTTTCAATAAGGATTTCTCCTTACTGGCGCGCAATTAGGTGATCAAACATCTCCTTAGACAGAACTTTCTAGACATTGCCAATAATTCTATCTAATAATATTATTCAAATAATATGAATTATTGATTTGATAATGGGAAATACTGTGTAGTGACAATTATTGAAACAATAATAATATACAATATCAACGCAGCAATTATTGAATCAATAAAATAAAATATTGAACAGTAATTACTGTAACAATTGTTGAGCAGTGCCTTCTTACGTAAGAATCGATAATTGGTGCAATACCGTGTGCTACTGTGTTTTAACCACCGGGTATTCCAATAGTATTAACGGTAACAACTACGCCGTTATTTATAAACAACTTATACTTGTCATTTTCTTCATCAAATCGCTTTCTGTTATGGGGCCCACACAAGGCTACGCCGTCGTACTAATATTCCCCAACAGTAAGAATATTCCACGACCAAACGAATATTCCCCAACAACAATGAATATTTTATAACCACTTGCTTATTTAAGATATCTGCGCATTTTACCCATAACTAACCTATTAATCAAATCAACCCTTACTATTTAAAAATAATAATTAGAGAAATTAAATCTTTATTTATAAAAAGTTGGGGCCTTACAACCTCCCATCCTTATAAAATTTTGTCCTCGAAATTGACGTGCGTATGACATGCTCCTTCCTATCCAAGATCTTGACTGGTACCTCCTCGTACGTTAAATCTTCTACTATCTCGTCTAGTTCTAACTCAATAATGTGGTTCGGGTCGTCCACATATTTACGTAACATCGATACGCGAAAAACGTTATGAACACGCGTCATACTTGGCGGTAAAATGTGTCTATAGACCACAGTTCCTACTTGATCGAGAATCTCAAATGGACTAATAAATCAAAGGTTTGAGCTTTCCTCACATCGCCGATTCTCGCTTTTGGAATAACGACTTCTTGCATCTTCTTCTTCATATTCATAAACTCCAAGTCTGTAGCTTGAGCAACTTTAAATTTATCGAGTAAAGTCGATTCTAAACGTATATTCGTTATCTTCACGTAGGTTATTGGAATCTTTAACTCTATCTCCATCTTCTGTAAGTCTTACGAAATGGGTCTTTGTGTTAACAATATCGCACTCGTAAACGCATACGATCTTTTACTCAATGCGTCAGCTACCACGTTCATTTTTTCCAGGATGTTATTGAATGGTATGGTCATAATCTTCCAACAGCTTGCCAACGTTGTTGCCGCATGTTGAGTTCTTGGAAGCTCTTCTCACATTCCTCGCTCCATTTGAATTTTGTATCTTTTCGAGTCAGCTGAGTTAATAGAGTATCGATTAGAGAAAATCCTTCCACGAATCTCCGATAGTAACCAACTAAGCCTAGAAAGCTACTTATTTCGATTACTGACTTAGGTTGCTCTCAACTGTGACTCATATCCCAATCTTGGATATCACGTCATAATGACACCTATCAGTTTACTACCACACGAATATGGCGCCCCCTACAGAGAGTCTGGCTTTGGTGCATTCCATAAAGGAAGTCACCAGATAGAGGCTAAGATACCAACTCCTGTAGTTAGGTTTTTAACTCCTGAAGTTGAATAAGAGCCATTCGGTATGAGATTTTAGAAATGGGTTTTGTACCGGGTACAAAGACGATACAAAATTCAATATCACGCTCTGGGGGTAGGCCAAGAAATTCTTCAGGAAATTTACTAACAACAGAAATATCATTCAAATCTGACGTATTTTTGTTCAAGTCCATGACATGGGCTAAGAAAACTTGACATCCGTTTTTCAATAAATGAATAGCTTTATGGCTTGATATGAAAGAGTTTGACTTCAATGGTTTGGTTGTTTGAATTCAAATAACAGGTTGCTTAGGAATATGAAAACTAACAACCTTACGAAAGCAATCATTTTTGGCATGATAAGTAGTTAACCAATCAATCCCTAAAATCACATCAAAAGCAAGTATCTTTAAAGAGATAAGATCAACAGGTAATGTGATGCTGCCAACTTGGATCAAACAAGATTTATAAACAGTGGATGTAATGAAAGTTTCTCCTAACGGAGTCTCCATAGATAAGTCAAAGTCTAATTTCTCTGGAGTTAAGTTTAAATGTTGAGCACAAGCAGGAGAGATAAATGAATGGGTAGAACCAGTATCTAGTAAGGTATAAACTTCGCAAGAATTTATAATTAACTAACCCGTGCTAACTTCATTTGGGTAACTCGCTTTTTGAGAAATCACGAAAAATTCTCTTCCAAGAACCGCTTACTTTGACTTGTCCGGGATAGCCTTTGGAGTCACCAACCCCGCTGGACTTGGTTTCGCTATAAGACAATCTCGAGCTATATGACCGTCTTTTCCACAACTAAAACATACTTTGGAAGGTTGTGAACAGTTTGGACTTATGCGTCCCTCTTCTCCGCATATGTAGCATCTAACTGGCGGTCTTTCTCCTCCCCTAGAATTCGTTGCTGGTGTTGGTGCCGACGTCTTCCCGTCATTATTGAATCTTCTCTTTTTTGAAATTTCCACTTGACTCACCTTTCCTATTATCTTGGCCAGGATTACCACCGAAGTGGTTACCATTTTTGGCATGATAATTTCCTCTACGATGGTTATCATTGTTCCGATGACCGTTGCCACTGGTACGATTATCATCAAGTTGTTGGTCATTATTCTTCAGTTGAGCCGACTCATTATCTTGCTCCAATAACTGAGCCGTATTCACAACATCTGAATATAAACAAAGTTTGTGAGAAATGAGGTATTGACGTATTTTGGGTTTCAAACCTCGCAGAAACATTCGCGTCATTCTCTCCTCATTATCAACCAAATGGGATGCAAATCAGGACAACTCAGCAAACTTAGCTTCGTACTGTGACACATTCATATTGTTTTGCTCCAGCTTGATGAACTCTACCTCCTTCATGTGACGAATACTTTCGGGAAAGTACTTGTCGTTGAATAATTCTTGAAACTTCTCCCAAGACATCTTCAGTGCGGCGGGCTGAGTACGCTTTACGGATTCCCACCAATAATCTGCCTCTCCTCGTAACATGAAGGTGGCAAAAGGAACCTTTTGCTCCTCTGAGCATCCCAAGACATTAAATATCTTAGTGATCTACTTTATCCACGTCTCTACCGTAAGTGGTTATGGCTTTTCCAAAAACTGTGGTGGTCCTAACTCCTTGAACTGCTTAGCGGTGACCATCCGTGAGTTGCCAGTGTTTCAACCTGTATTTTGAACAGTAGTCTCTCTCGTTTGGTTTTGCAAGAATTCTAGAAAGTTCCTAAACATACCATCCTTCGTCATTTGGTCGGTGTTATTGTTTACAGGAGGGTTATTGCCTTCCTTATCATGGGTATTGATCAGTGGTGACTCAACGGTCTCATGTGCTCCATTGCTTATCTCAACATCTTCAAATGCCATTTTACTGTCACAAAACAATGGTTAATTGACATGCCACATATTATCCCTATATTTTGACCGACCAATTAAATAACAAATAAGCTTAGGTAGGACACACTAGCGAAGGATTTATTCGTCTCTCCCCTCCTAGTTCTATTCCCCGATCTCCGCCAGAGACCATATCCCTAAGCTCTGATACCAACTGTGACGCCTCCAAAATAGGTCCAATCCACCCAACCTATTCTGAGTCGCCAAATACATGGTACAGAAACAACTACAACTTCATTAATACAATTGTAAATGCGAGAATCGACAACACATAAACTATGAGTTTAAATACAAATATTGTCTTCTAGACAATATCCACACTCAAATAAAGTCCTCATTACAATTATTGATACACTATTTTATAAAATAGTGAAGACTACTAAAAAAACTATCTTGAACCATCACTCCACACCCCGACTAGTTCCCGCTATATTTTCGCCTCCTAAGAAGAAAAATGGAACAAAAGGAAAAGGGTGAGCTCAACTAGCCCAGTAAAAAATATTATGACTAAGATAATGTACAACAAATTATCCTTAGTCTTTAATAGGGAAAAATATGATAGAATACAATAGACAACAAGTTTTAGATCAACAACTGCAGCGGAAACAACAATTCATTAGAAGAGTTAAGTAGAGAATGAAATCTACTATCTTCTATGAATTTAAAAGTCCATCATCGATATTTTATCCATATAACATTAATTAATATACATCTTGAATCAAACATTCATCTTTACACTACAGGCCAAAGATATTCATTTGTATCACTTGTTGGTCATGTTCATCTCAACACATATTCATCTTTTCACTACGGGCCAAAGATATTCATCAAGAAATCATTCATCTTTGCACTACAGGCCAAAGATATTAAGTAATATCATCATTTAGGACTGAGGATGATGAAAAATATATTTTAAAGAAAATGAAACCAGTGAGACAAAAGAACAAATAGTAAGGATTCGTACTTCGGTTTATCCATGTTCAAAAATACTCCATAATAAACTATTGTGGAGCAGAATTCAAAAATAAAGATCAAAACATAGATTCAATCAAAGATAGGAACCATAACAGACAATCTTGAACACATAAAAGAAATTTTAATTTTTTACGTGAATAGCGTCGTGATGTGAATAATGTAATAGTATCGTGAATAATGTAATATATCGTGAATATAGTAACTCAAACACTAAAAGGTAGAAATTCCATAAGAAAAATCATCATGCTTCGTGAATAGCACTCGTGAATAGTAACTCGTGAATAGTAATCATGAATAGTAACTCATGAATAGTAACCCCGACATGAAAAGATAAGAATTTCACAAGAAAAATCTTACCAATATTTTAGCATAATGATATTGAAAGAAATAATATCATTTATAAAAAAATAACATCTCTTACCTCCAAAAAGAGAGTACTACTAACTGGAATACTGGATATAGTGCTGAAGGAACTTGCACCGTATAGCAACACTCAAAGTATCAGAATACTCACAAGAATACGCTCGATAATATAGAGAGAGAAAACTTTAGTTTCTGGTGTTATTTTTAATTCTAACCTAAGCACCCTATTTATAGAAAAATACTTAAAACACAAAAGCAGAAAATTTAATAAAATATTTATATATGTATATAAATCATACTCAAACTTGGAAATTTTGATTTCAGCATGTTTAACAACAAGTGGGGCCCGCCAATCATAACAAAAATGTTTTTATTAAAAAAATATTTAAAACTTCAAAAATTAATTATTCCGGAACTTCAATAATTCATAATAAATAGCTCTTTTATCAGAAAAATTTAAATCATATGTCCTTCCATACGAAATTCAATTCTCTACAACTTTGTAAGTTTAAGTTTTTCCAAATTCCAAACAGAAATTGATCGAAATCAACATACGGACGATTTTGCAGGCTATAATCAAATTTCAATCAAAAATAGGGTCCATCAACACACAAAACATGTGTTAAACATTTTTTGTAACAAAAATACTCTTCCTCATTTATTCATATATCACACATTCATTGTAAAATATCACCATTATTATATTATTATAATATAATAATATATTAAATGAATTATTTTATCATAAAAAATAAAATATCAATTTTCAACAATTGTCACATTAAAAATTTTCTCCATCTATATCCACATAAAATGAATATTTTTCTTATCATATAAATCAATAATTAATTATTCACAAATAATATTACAAAATCACAATCTTGACAACCGTGATTTGTTCCCGGAAAGAGGGACTTTCCAATAAGGATTTCTCTCTTCTTGGCGCAATTAGGTGACCAAACCTCTCCTTAGATGTAACTTTCTAGACATTGCCAATAATGATATCTAATAATATTATTCAAATAATATGAATTATTGATCGATAATGGGAAATATCTGTGTAGTGACAATTATTGAAACAACAATAATATAAAATATCAACGCAAAGAATTATTGAATTAATAAAATAAAATATTGAATAATAATTACTTTGTAACAATTATTGAGTAGTGTCTTCTTACGTAAGAATCAATAATTGGTGCAATACTGTGTCTTTATTATGTTTTAACCAAGGGTATTCTAACAAAGATAATTAGTGAATAACTTCACGCCATTATTTATAAACAACTTATACTTATCGTTTTCTTCATCAATCACTTTACATTATGGGGCCCACACAAGATTTTCTTGTTTGTCGTCATTTAATATTCCCCGATAGTAAGAATATTCCACGACTAAACGAATATTCCCCGACAATAATGAATATTTTATAACCACTTGCTTATTTAAGATATTTGCGCATTTTACTCATTACTAACCATATTAATCAAATCAACCCTTACTGTTTAAAAATAATAATTAGAGAAATTAAATATTTATTTATAAAAAGTTGGGGCATTACAGTATTCGTAAGGGGTATTATTTCTTTGGTATTCATAAGGAATACTACTTTTCGTATTCATCCTTTAATATGTCGGAATAACCTGTCTACGCGGATTACGTACCGTATGCTGGGTGAAAATTCATTTGCAGTTTCGTATGTTATTTCTTTTCATATTCTTAAATCTAAACTTACTATGGTAAGTATTGCTTCTATAATCCCTGAAATTAGTGGGATATCCTTGAAGTTTTGCGCTTCATCCAGTATCGTTTCATTGGAATATTGATATGAACTTTCCTATTAAATATCAATATTTTCACCTGGGGTACTATTCACGGGTTACTATTCACCCAGTTACTATTCACTATAATATTATTCACTCGAGTATTTGGGATACTTTTCATGTCGGGGTACTATTCATGAGTTACTATTCATAAGTTACTATTCACCCAGTTACTATTCACTCAAATATTATTCACTCGGGTATTTGGGTTACTTTTCATGTCGGGTTACTATTTGTGAAGTACTATTCACGGGGTACTATTCACCCGGTTACTATTCACCCGAAAAATTCTTTTCTCTCCAAAATATTTTTGATACATGGATATTATTCTTGAATTTTACTCCACAATGCAGTATCATGTTGGCAATTTGGACATTATTGAATACTGGATAAATTAAATTATAAATCTTTAAAATTTATCATTTGCTTTCATTTAATTAAATGCTTATATCATTGTCATCATCCTCATGCTTATATTGTGATGAAAGTCATCTTTGACTTACGTGCATAGATGGACTATTGATTGATATGATTATGACCAGGGATTATTCAGTATAATCATGACCATTGATGATTACATGAATATCCTTGGCCCGTAGTGCAGGGATGATTCGATGATGTGGTTTATTTATTAAGCTCAGTCTCAGCGATAAAGTTGATGAAAACCATTTTAAATCATAGAATATAGTAGATATCATGCTCTACTTGACTCTTCTAATGGATTGCTTATTCCGCTACAGTTAAAATTGTTATCGATTATATTCTATCAGTTTAACATTTTTGAAGGCTAATGATAACTTATTCTGCATTATCTTAGTCATAATATTTCTTACTGGGCTAGTTGAGCTCACCCTTTTACTTCCATTGTTCTCTTCAGGAAATGAGAACGTAGCCGGAACTAGTCGGGGTACGGATTGATGGCCCGAGATGGTGTTATAGTAGTCCTCACTATTCTATAAAATAGTGTGACAATAAATGTAATGAGGACTCCATTTGGGTTTGGATATTGTCTAGAAGACAATATTCGTATAAAAACTCTCAGCTCATGTTATATAATTAAGTTTGTATTTGTATTCAGTACCATGTATTTGGCGACCCAAGATGGGTGATGTATACCTATTTTGGGGGCATCACAGTAGTTCTTAAAGAACAACTCCTTGAATCTTGTCCAAGTCACCATAGCTGTACCTGCTCTCGCTTGATTAGTCTCCCACAAGTAATTGGCTTTTCCCTTCATCAGATATATTGCAAAAGTTATCTTCTGCTCTTCTGCCACTCGTGCAATAATAAATGCTTTCTCCATTTCTTTTACCAAGTTTGGGCTTCAATCGGGTCCGTAGTTCCCTTAAATTCTGGCTGTCCTACCACTTTAAAGTCTTTAAAATTAGCCAATCTATCAGCTGGCTGATTTCTCGCTCTTGCTACTGGCGCTCTATTCCCCATAGCTTCTTCAGCTATTATATTCGCAAAATTTTATTCACTGAATGCTCTTCTCTTTGATTTTGATTCTGTCGTCTTGGCGGCATTATCCGATTTAAATAAAAATCTTACATTAATTCTCTTTCTCTACCCAAATTCTTATTAATCACACAATAAGAATTTAACACAAAGTTCTCATATAATCGCTTATTTATTCAAATAGCACATAGTACATTCAGTACTAACATATACAACTATCCCTTTCTAATAATATTAGGATTAACAACACAACTTTACACAAAAAGTTATAATTCTCCAACTTTACCCAAAAAGTCAAAATTCTCCGACTTTATACAAAAAGTTGAACTTCTCCATTCACACATAGCTATTCCCAGTTCGTCAAACTTACCACACTTATGAGTTCAGGAACTTGCCACAATTATATGAGTGTATGAACTTATCCTATGCAGACCTTTGGCGTCCATTCGCTGAGGGGTTCAGAAACATTTCATATAATTATGAGTCATGAACTTACCATAAGTATGAGTTTTAAGAACACACAAATTAATCTAAATCTTATATTCATATAGAAAATAAAGATTTCATTCCTACCAACATATTTATATTTACATATGCTTACACCCCATTCTTGATATTACAACCGTTAATATCATTCTTACTATCAAAAGATATTAATACTTATACTTAAGCTATCTACCGTCCACTCCCTTCTCCGGTCTTCTCCTTACTAGGACACTTGTTGAATCCGTGACCCGTACTCCCACATAAATAACACTTTCTCATTTTTGGCATAGGACAATGTAGGGAAATATGTCCTTCCTGTTTATAGTTGAAGCAAACAGTCTTCCACATCATGCATTCTCTCACGTGAGTCTTTCCACACTTGCTACAGACTTGCTTCTCTTTCGGGTTTTGAATTTTTAGAATTATCATCACTGTCGTTGTCCCTCTTTCTCTTATTCTTGCTCTTCTTCTGCTTGATTGTTCCTTCGGACGATCCCCCACCTTCAGTCATTTCGCGTAACGCTCGCTCCGTCTTCCATAACTCCTCCAAGATAAATACTTTACTCCGAAGTTCTTGAACTTCTGCAGATTCTTGATCTTGCTCTCCAACTTTGATCTTATTCCCTTTCTCCCCCTTAGTTTCTTCGAACTCTGCCTCCTCATCTCCACTCAAATACATCTCGGGATAATCATCATGACCACTCCCCAGATTCACCATGGGTTCATCTTTTCCCACTTCTTCAACTGACTTTCTTTGCGCTGGCACCTCGGCTACTGACATTGGTGCAATAGCCTCTAGCATCTCCGTACTCATTTCATCTTCTCTTGACATTCTACAGTCAGTTTAAATAACTTGATTAGTACTTCACCAGTATGAGATTCTCACACTATGTGTCCACATATCTCATTATCGATACACTTCAGCAATCTCTCACTTAGTAGTCTAAATGAGTATTGTCTATCTCTCGCTTATGGTTATAATCCTAGGGTTTTCCCCACCCCACTTAAGGTTTATAACCTACAGCTTTGATACCAACCTGTGACGCCCCCAAATCTGGGTTACCTGACTCCCGAGTTTGGTGCTCACGATCCATAATATAATAACATCTAACTACCAATTTAAATATGAATAGTAATTTACAACACATTAACTGATATAGTTAATACATTCGTCCCAGGTTATCTAACCATGACTTTATAAACATACCCTTTAGATATACAAAAGGGTTTACAAATACAACATAATATTAATGTTATCCATAGCTATTACAACATAACACATTTGCATGTGTTCTTCACAACACCTCCAGCCACTTCGTCCCTAGCTGAAATGTTTTATTTAGCAAGGGTGAGCAACAAATTGTCGCACAAGTTAAGATATACAATGAATGTATAAGAATCAGAACAATTTTCTTCTCTAACCAATCTTCTCGCAACATATGCAACACACTAACGAAAGGATACAATGCTTTCAAAGTTTCTACGATATTCTATTGAATAACAATTTAGAAATACTCTATAGGTTTTATGATAAATGATCTTAAAAGTTCTTGAAATTCTCTTCTCGAGTAACTATCAAAGATTTACTCTGATATACCCAAATAACAGAATGGAAATATTTTCCAGAGTTTATGCTGAGTGATCACAAAGGATCTAGAACTTCTCTTCTCGAGTAACTATCAAAGATTTACTTTGATATACTCAGGTGTATCAGATAATCATAAAGATTAAATCATACCCCTCTGCAAGTATATAAAGTGATCAGCTTCATTATACCCTATATTATGCATAATATTTAAAAAAGTGCTTGTGATAGTAGAATATCGACCTAAAATGTTCCCTTTATATAAAAGGTTGTTCTTTTCAGTCTTTGAATCAGAATTTGATTTAACAACGAAATACAATAATTTAAATATCTAATCACTACTCTTCTCTTCTCTTCTCAAACCTATCAATTTTTTTTTCGATCTAGCCGAAACAATTGGCATCGATCTATCAATAATAATTTAATTCTCTTCTCTTCTCAAACATATCAAGTTCTAACAAATCTTCGTCTAGCCAGAACAATTAACTAAGACATTTCTCAACACGATTTTACAATAGACAGAATTTGACTGTATTATTTGCAATCACTAATAGCTTCTACGGATATGACTATCCAACAACAATTATTCTCCAAGTATATTCTCAGAATCACTAATTCAATTTGACTTAATAAACATACACTAACTGCGAATAATCAACAATAAATTCCTGGACGTGGTCTAATAAACAATAATTAACCACCATAGTATTTAAACAGATATAACTCAAGGTTAAGTTAGGAAACTTGCCTTCTGTGTGATTACTGCTACACAATATACTTATCTGCGTTTGAAAGATCTATAATCACAATATCGGTCTCACAATAATCACAACACACAATACTGTAATTTACAGTTAATACTTCTCCTAGACACATTACCACATAGCCACATTAGTGTTTATAACATATATACACACTTATCAAATCTAACTAGTTCGGTCTGGTTAGACTTCGATCTCCTCTCGGTGTTCTGTTCACTCTATTCGACAATTTACACATTTATTGTCACTTAAACTCGGTCTCAAAGCTTCAATATTATATTAGATAAGTCAAATATCGTTCATAATATTTTTCGGAAGCTTTTAATAATTTATAAGCAATTATTATAATTTATAATAATTTTTCAAACACCGAATCATTTTTAAATGATTTAAATACTAATTAATTCCATCATCATTAATATTTAATAATATTAAAATATTAATGGCATACTTATCAAAATATTAAAGTTATTATTAATAACTTAAAATATTTTTAAATCGTCGATATTCTACTTAAATGATTTTTTAAATCATCACCATTAATGAATTTATTATCACCATTTTTAACTCATTTATTTAATATAATAATTAAATAAATCTAATATCTTTAATATTAATTTATTAATGAAAATTACTACAAAAATATTAAAAGTTACATTTTATAACTCAAAATTTTTTAAACACTTTATTCTTTTTAAAATAATTTTATAATATTAAAATTATTTTCTAAATTTATTTAATACACTAATTAAATAAATTAAATATTATTAATATTCAAATAATTACAAATATTAATGAAAAATATCCCAAATAGTCAAAAATTATTTTTCATAATTTAAAATAATTTTTAAAACCATTTTTGTAATTTTAAGAATTTATTTTCTATTTTTAATTAATTTCCGAAAAATCAGAAATTAAAAATTAAATAAACCGTTGATGTAGCCTATAGCGGCGCTTTCTGTCGTTGTTGGTGTTCTTGGGCTCAAGAACACTGACAGCCGGCAAAGCAAGGGGTCATGTTTGACTCAATTTAATTCTCTACTCAAATCTGTGCTGGTCAATTTAAGACTTCGATATTGTAGCATGTATGTAATACTACAATATTCAGTTATCATTTCGGTCATAACACTTCACAACAAGGAGATCTGAGTCTCCAAAATTACTGTCAGAGTGTTCCTGGGTTTTCTGGGTAACCCAGAAACCCAGGCAGTCCCAAGTGCCTACTTTCTAGCTCCATTTAATCTAGGTTCCGGTCATGATTTCTGTGATTTCATGGTTCAAATCTGTAGTCCTTATGTCAAGGAACATATACATAACATAATTTCAGTCCAAGAATAACAGAATCACAACTTTTTATTCGGTCAAACTATGTCAAAAACTTAGTTCATATGTTTTCTGGAAATTCCATAGAACAGAAAACGTGATCGAGTATGCTACTTTGAACAATCACTCCATTCGATATATTGCTTGTTCAAAGGATCTAAAGACATGAATCTAAAGTCCATCTACCAAGCTACAAACTGGTTACAAGAACGATCATAAAATCTCACAAAACCTGACAGATCTGGGCCCTGCAAAGTCTCTTCAGACGCTGATTCACACTTTTTGGGTTACCCAGAAAGTTTTGGTCAACTCACTTTGACCATGAATATCTTACAATCTGGACATGGAATGGATGTGATTCCACTTCCAGATCAAAGACCTCATGTCAAACAACAGATCCAAAACATAAAACAAGAAAAATAATAAACAGGCAGTGATCTACGGCCACTGACATTTGGTTGTCAGACCACTTTTTGAGTTCTTGGACAGTTTTTGAAAAACATCACTATAAAGCCTGTTGATATTATGGATCTATGATGGATCATCATACGTCATCATAAAATATCCTTTAACATGATTCTAAACACATAAACACGAATTTTCTCTTAGCATACAAGATCAAAATAGGTTTAGGGCTTTATACCTTCTACTTTCCAATCTTTGATCTATGATCTCCTTAGCTGATCTTGGTGATCTAGAGGCTGTTTATGGGACTGAGACACTTGTGAATTTCGGAGGTTAGGAGAGAGAAGAGGTTTGATGAGAGCTAGATAGAAAATAAGTAAAATACATGAACTTTCTCTCTCTTAATCTCTTATAATACTTAGATGCAATGTATGATCTGATATAGCTATCAATGAGAGGCTGATTTGCTGAGATTTTTAGTCACCAAGTCAAATTAGTTGGTCACCAACTAAAGCTTTAGCAAGTTTTACAAGTTACATAATAAAAAAATCCAAAAAGGGTACTTTGGTCTTTTTCCTTCCAATTTTAATGGCATTATGGTCAATTGTCCAAACCTTTAGGGTTTAACCCTAAGGTTCTAACCCTTAGGTTTTATAACATTAACTTTATAGGATTTTCTAAATAGGGTTTTTAAAATAGAAAATTAAGATAACTAAAATATAATTAGGGTTTCCTAATTATATTATGGTTTACTAATCACATAAGGCTTGCTAATTAGGATTAGGGTTTCCTAATTAGGGTTTAGGATTCCCGAATTTAAAATTAGGGTTTTCCGGCTTTCGATTAAGGTTCTTAACTACGCATTAAGGTTTCTAATCTTGAGATTAGGGTTTCTAATCACTTATTAGGGTTTACTAATATTGTACCCTACTCGATCAATCATTGATCAATAATTCTATACAGTACAAACACGTACTCATCAGTATAATTATTTAAATTATATTTTCTATCGAATCCCTATCCGGACTTAGGGCTAGGGTTTCTAAATCTGTTTAGCACAACTCTACTATTATTTTCTCAGTTAATACACAAATTGACTACCTCTCGAGACTCGTATCACAGATACTCGACACAAAATTGATAATCAATATTAATATTAAATAATAAATTAAATTAAATCGTGAAATTTAAATTATTCAAAATTCTGGGTTATCACAATCCCAAGTACCAACCCCTTCATTAATTTCAGCTAAAGATTGCACCACATTAAAATCTCCAAGAAGAGTCCAAGATTTTTCAATAAAAACCCCAATATCCGTCAAATCTTTCCACAAACCCTGAGTATTAAGCTCATAGATAATAGTAACAAAAGAATTTATATTAAGGCTAATAAAAGAAACAGAACAATGAATAAATTGGTAGGATTTAGTAAGAATATTCACATTCCAAAAGCTTGGGTCCCAACCAACCCAAATACGACCATTCCCATGATGCTCATAATAAAAATGCCATTGCCAATTTCTACAAATAACTTTGGAAACAAAATTGGCTTTTGGACCTTTGACCCTAGTTTTAACAAGGCGAACAAAAGAAATACAATGTTTACAGATAAGATCATGTACACTAGCCTGCTTAGGAGACATATTTACACCTCTAATATTTATAGCACAAAAATTTACCATAAAATAAAGGTTGAAATATGAATCACTATCCTAAACTATTAGCGTTTTTTCACTTCGGTGATAGACCTTCTAATTTTTTCAATTAGATCATTAAACTATTAAAATTTTCCACTTTGGTCCAATTGAAATTGCCACATCATAAATTGATGACGTGGCCCACTAACTAGGAAAACTAATGCTTATGTGTAATTAAAAAATATTATTTTAAATATATTTTCTAAACATCAAGGGTAAATAAGTCAAATCATCATTAAATATAACCAAACCTAAAAAAAATCATTAAAATCATTCTTATTCCTCCAATTGAACTGAAAATCTACTGCTGCTTTCTTCCCCCAATATTAAACATCTATCAGTCTCAAAAATTTCAAACAAACTTTTAATTTTTCTTTTACTTAAAAGAACAAATAAAAAGTCCTAAATCTACAACTTCCTTTGTTCATTATTTAATAACACTTTAAATCTTGCTCATGTCCTCTATTTCTTCTTCAGATCTCGATACTGAATCAACCAAATCCTTTTTCCATGATCGAAGCACAACTCTCGGCACTCCAATAGGGTTCACCACTTTCCCTCCCATAACCTTTAGAGCTCCATGTAAGACCCCAACTTTTATGAATAAAGATTAATTTTTCTCTAAATATCATTTTGAATATTATGGTGTGGATTTGATATAATGTTATAGTTGTGGGTAGTATTTATAAATTTTGTAAAGTAAGCAAGTTGTTATAAAATATTCGTTTGGTCGGGGAAAATTCTTTTTGTTAGAGAATATTCGTACGATGGCACAATCATTGGTGGACCCCACAACAGAATTATTGTCGGAGTTAGAAAATGACAAAAATATCTTTTTTTAAATAACGGCGAAAGTTTTATCGTTAACTGTTGAAATAATCGGTGGTAAAAGTACAGTAATACGTATGGTTGCATAGTAACATATGGTATTGATTATTGATGCTTACGTAAGAAGCCACTCAGTTATACTCAATTATTGCTACAGTAATTGCTGCATAGTATCTCATATTATTGATTCCATTATTATCACAGTATCATCTTCATAATATTTTATATTACTAAATCAATAATTGAGACGACAAAGTTATTCATATTATTATTTGCATTATTGACGATGTCTAGAAAGTTCTGTCGAGGAAAGGGGTTTGGTAACCTAATTGCGCGCCAATAGGGAGAAATCCTTATCGGAAAGCCCCCTCTTTCCTGGGAATGATCTGGTCGTTAAATATTATGAGTTATAATATTAATGATGAATAATTGTTGGAAGACTAAAAATATGTTGATTAAAGATAAAATGATTTGTGGTTATATTTATTCAATCTTTGATATAAATAAGAAGTCTGTTATGAGACGTTTGTGGTAAGTTTGGTTTATTCTATGGGGGCCCATATGTCATCATCTAAGAGTCACTTTTGCCAATAGTAATTGCCTTTACCAGACGTCGAACCACTTATCGTTTCATATTACAGGCGTCGAACCACTTGTTGTTTCACATTACAGTAGTCAAACCACTTTTCTTTTTACATCATCAGTCGTAAAGCCACTTGCCTCTTCACAGTGCAAGGTCTAAGCTAGAAATCTTCTATAAATAGAATCTTATTTCTTCTTTCATTCTCACCAATTCACTACGACTCACAAGAGAATTCTATAGAGAGAGAATCAGAGAGAAAGAAGAAGAGTTTTCTGTTACTACACTATTTCAGTATCCAATCTCCTACTAAGGTAAGGGATATTATTTCTTTAGTATTCATAAATGATGTTATTTTCTTCATACTCATAAGGGTTGTCATTCTATTCTTTTTTAATCTGTGGGAGTAACATGTCTACGCGGGTTACCGCATGTATGGTGAATAACCCTTCGTATTCGTTCTTTATTAATCTGCGGGAGTAACCTGTCTACGCGGATTACCGCATGCATGGTGAATAACCTTTTGTATTCATTCTTTATTAAATTATGGAAATGAACTGTCTATGCGGATTACCGCATGACGGCTGAAAATCCATTTGCAGTTTTGTATATTCTTTCATACTGTATGGGATAACATTTCTTTTGTACTCGTAAGGAATATTATTTCTGTTCAATATTAGTAAGAAATAATATTTTCTTCCATACTCTATAGTTTGTAAGTAATATTATTTCGTTTCATATTCCTAATTCTACTCTTATGTTGACAAGTATTGCTTCTACACTCCTTGAAATTAGTAGAATATCCTTAAAATTTGAGCTTCATCTAGTATCGTTTCACAAAGATATTTTTCTGAACATTCTTGTTAAAATTTAATCTTTTCATGCCGGAGTACTATTCACGGGGTACTATTCACGAAGTTCTATTCATATCAAAAATTAATTTCTTTTCTGTCCAAATTATTGTTGATACAATATTATTCTTGAATTTTACTCCACAAAGCAGTATCATGTTGACAATTTGAAAATTATTTAATTCTGGATAAATTGAATTATAAATCTTTAAAATTTATCCTTGCTCTCATTTAGTTGAATTCTTATATCATTGTCATCATCCTCATGCTTATATTATGATGAAAGTCATCTTTGGTCGTAGTGCATAGATGGACTGTTGATTGGCATGATTATGACCAAGGATCATACGGTATAATCATGACCCGAATTGTTACAAATGATGTGGTAAAAGTCCCCATTGGCCCGTAGTGCATTGATGGACAGTTGTTGGTATGATCATGACCATTGGTGATAATAATGAATATCCTTGGCCCGTAGTGCATGGATAATTCAGTGATGTGGATTATTTATTTAGCTGAGTCCCAGTGATAAAATTGATGATAAACTTTTTAAATCATAGAAGTTAGTAGATATCATGCTCTACTTGACTCTTCTAATGGATTGCTTGTTCCGCTGCAGTTAAACTTGATGTTTATTGTATTTTATCAGTTTAACACTGTTAAAGGCTAATGATAATTTATTCTGCATTATATTAGTCATAATATTTCTTACTGGGCTAGTTGAGCTCACCCTTTTGCTTTCGTTGTTCTCTTCAAGAAATGAGAACATAGCCAGGACTAGTCGGGGAATGGAGTGACGGTCTGTGATGGTTGTTTTAGTAGTCCTCACTATTTAGTGTGATAATAAATGTAATGAGGACTCCTTTTTGAGTATGAATACTGTCTATTAGACAATATTTGTGTAAAAACTCTCAGCTACGTTGTGTCGTATTGTATAAATGAAGTTTGTATTTGTTTTCTGTACCATGTATTTTGTGACTCAGAATGGGTGACGTATACCTATTTTGGGGGCATCACAGTTGGTATCAAAGCTTAGGGATATGATCCCTGGCTGAGATGTGAGACTAGAACTAGGAGGGGAGAGACGAGTAATTCCTTTGCTAGTATGACCTACTTAAGTTTAATTGTTAGTTAATTGGTCGAACAAAATATATGGATAATATGTGGCATGTCAATTAACCTTTGTTTTATGGCAGTGTTTGAAAATGACATCCGAGAATGCTGAGATAAGCAATGGAGCACATGAGACCGTTGAGTCACCACGGATCAATACCCAAGATAATGTGCATCAGGAAGGCAATAATCCTCAGGTAAACAACAACACTGACCAAATGGTGAATGAAAGAATGTTTAGGAGCTTTCTGCAATTCGTGCAACATCAGGCAAGAGAAACTCCTATTCAAAATGCAGGTGGAAACACTGGCAACTCTCGGATGGTCACCACTAAGCAGTTCAAGGAACTGGGACCACCAATGTTTTTGGGAGAGCCAAAACCACTTAAGGCGGAGACGTGGATAAAGCAGATTGCTAAGATATTTAATGTCTTGGGATGCTCCGAGGAGCAAAAGGTTCCCTTTGCCACCTTCATGTTGCGAGGAGAGGCAGATTACTTGTGGAAATCTGTAAAGCGTACTCAACCTATCGCACTGAAGATGTCTTGGGAGAAGTTCCAAGAACAATTCAATGACAAGTACTTTTCTGAAAGTATTCATCACATGAAGGAGGTGGAGTTTATCAAGCTCGGGCAAAACAATATGAGCGTGTCACAGTACGAAGCTAAGTTTGCCGAGTTGTCCCGGTTTGCATCTCACTTGGTTGATAATGAAGAGAGAATAACGCGGATGTTTCTAAGAGGTTTGAAACCTGAGATACGTCAATACCTAATTTCTCACAAACTGTGTTTGTATTCAGATGTTGTAAATAGGGCTCAGTTATTGGAACGTGATAATGAGTCAACACAACCAAGAGATAGCAGTCGACAAATTGATAATACCGGTGGTAGCAGTCATCGAAGCGGTGACAACAAACGTGGAGGGAATTAACATGCCAGAAATGGTAACCACATCGGTGGTAATCATGGCCAAGATAATAGAAGTGGAAATTTCAAGAAAATGAAATTCAATAATGATGGAAAGACGTCAGCACCAGCACCTATTGTTAAGGAAGGAGAACGACCGTCGGTCGTATGTTACAAATGCGGAGGGGAGGGACACATCAGTCCAAACTATACGCAACAGTCCAAAGCATGTTACAATTATGGAAGAGAAGGTCACCTAGCCCGATTTTGTCCTGCACCAAAGTCAAGTCCAGCTGGGATGGAGGCATCAAAGGCCGTCCCAGACAAGACAAAAGTGATAGTTCAAGGGAGAGTGTTTCTCGTAACCTCCCAAAAAGCGAGGAATCCGAATGAGGTGATCACGGGTAAGCTTAATCATAAACTCTAGCGAAGTCTATACCTTATTTGATATCGGTTCTACCCATTCTTTTATTTCTCCTACTTGCGCTCAACGTTTAAATTAAACTCCGAAGAAATTAGACTTTGATTTATCTGTTGAAACTCCGTTGGGAGAAACGTCCATTACATCCACTGTTTACAAGTCTTGTTTGATTCAAATCAGAAACCGCACGTTACCTGTCGATCTTATCTCTTTGAAAATACTTGCATTTGATGTGATTTTAGAGATTGATTGGTTAACTACTCATCATGCTAAATTCTATTGTTTTGTAAGGTTGTTAGCTTTCATATTCCTAACCAACCTATTATGCGAATTAAAGCAACCAAACTACTTAAGTCAATCACTGTCATATCAAGCCATAAAGCTATCCGTTTATTGAAAAATGAATGTCAAGCTTTCTTAGCCCATGTCACGGATTTAAATAAAAATACGTCAGATTTGAATGATATTTCTATTGTAAATAAATTTCCTGACGTATTCCCTGAAGAACTTCTTGGCCTACCCCCAGAGCGTGAAATTGAATTTTGTATCGACCTTGAATCCGGTACAAAACCCATTTCTAAAGCCCCATATCGAATGGCTCCTATTGAAATTCAGGAGTTAAAAACCCAACTACAGAAATTGTTAGACATCTGTTTCATTCGTCATAGTACGATGTGACAAACGAGATTTTGTAATTTTATTTGAATATTTATTGAATTAAATAAATATTTTTTGATGATTTAATTATTGGATTAAATAATTAATTGGTGAAATTGTGGTAGATTAATTTAATTATATGTGTTATATTTATTAAATTAATATAGAGAATTTTATTATTCAAGTATGTAATTTTAAATGAGCTTATTGAATTAGATGGATTATTTAATAAGTCTAATTGTTGTTTTAATTAATTTAATAATTAATTAGAGATTTAATAATTTGACATAATTAATAAATGATAAATTTAATTATGTGACTATGTGAATTAATGAGAAATTTAATTATGTGACTATGTGAATTAATGAGAAATTATTATATTTTATTTAAATTAAATAAAATAAGATATTTGTTTTATTATTGTGTATGGGTGTGACATTATTAAACTATATTATAAGAGAGTAATTAAAATAAATAGAAGTAATAAATAAGTGGCAGCCAAACATGGTCGTATGAGAAGTTGAGAGTAATTAACCACGTATGGATTAATTGACCTCAACATTACTGGAGTTTTAAGTGCGCCTCATCAGTTTTCCTTTTTATGTACTTTCATTTTAGTAAGAACTTAGTGAATTTCAGAGGATTGGAGAGAAAAGTGAGAGTAATTGTGATATTGAAGAAGAATCTGAAAAGGGACTTCACTCTTATTCATCTGTAATAGGGTAATCTCTTCTTCCCCAAATTTTAAATTTACGTGGTTTAAGTTTTTATAAAAAAATGGCTTTCAAATTTTTGTTAAAGTCTCTGTAATTGAAAAGGGTAACGATTATGTGAATATATGTGATAATATGTCATCATAGCATGTTTTACTATATATTGTATGGTTCCATACCATCAGTTTCATAAAAATATGTCGTATATTATTTCTTCAAAATTACAGAGTATAGAAATATGGTCATATGACCCTTACACGCAAATTTAATACGTAAATCATATGTTGTCTCATAAATTTTACACTTGTATATAATTATGTGGAAGACCCCAGCTTTTATAAATAAAGATGAATTTTCTATAAATATTATTTTTGAATATTATGGAATAAATTTGATATAATGTTATAGTTGTGGGTAATATTTATAAATTTTGCAAAGTAAGCAAGTTGTTATAAAATATTCGTTTTGTGGGAATATTCTTTTTGTCGGGGAATATTCGAATGCAGCATTTCAATCATTAGTGGACCCATATATAATGAAGTATTGTAAGTAGTTAGAAAACGACAAAATTATCTTTCTATAAAAATAACTACGAGGAGGTGTTACTGTTAAAACCGCTGAATGAACTACCCGGTGGTAAAAAATGCGATGTCTGGCGTGGGTTGCATAGTAGCACACTCGGTATTGATTATTGATGCTTACGTGAGAAGTCACTTAGCTATACTCAATTATTGCTACAATAATTCTTTGCATCATATCTCTTATATTATTGATTCAATTATTGTCACAAGATCATCTCATATAATATGTTATATTATTAATTGAGACGACGAGTTATAAATGATTAATAATTGTTGAAAGATTAAATATGTGTTGATTAAAAATAAAATGATTTGTGGTAATATTTATTCAATCCTTGATGTATATAAAGAGTCCGCTTACGAGACGTTTGTGGTAAGTTTGATTATTTTATGGGGGCCCATATGTCATCATATAAGAGTCTCTTCAATCGATAGTAATTACCTTTGTGAATAGTAATTACCTTCGTCAATAGTATTTACCTTCGTCAATAGTAATTACCTTCTTCAATAGTAATTACCTTCGTCAATAGTAATTACCTTCTTCAATAGTAATTACCTTCGTCAATAGTAATTACCTTCGCCGAATAGTAATAATTACCCTTCATGAATAGTAGTTGTCCCTTGATATTACCAAGAGTTAACCGCCTCTTGATTGTTCCAAGGGTTAATTACCCTTCAAATAAATAGTAGTTGTCTCTTGATATTACCAAGAGTCATTTTGACCCTTCGTTAAGACCAAGAGCCACCCTCGCTTTTCTATAAATAGAAAGCTCATTCCTTCATTATTTCTTACAATTCAATTTGAAACTCTGAGAGAAAACTATAGAGAGAAAAAGAAAAGTATTTTGCTACTTCACTTTTCCAATATTCATTCTTCTAAGGTAGGGAATATTATTTGTTGTACTCGTAAGGGGTGTTATTCTTTCTTATTCATGAAGAGAACTGTTGTTATTCCATTGTTTATTATTACATTGGAATAACTTTTGTATACGTGGTTTACCTATACTTGGTGACATTCTTCTATTATTCATTGGAACATCACATGCATGTGTTTTACAGGACTGGTTCGGTTCTTTATTATTATTATTCTGGAATATCCTGCTCACATGTTTTACACCTGACTGGTTCCGCTCTTTATTATTATTACATTGGAATATCATATACTGTGTGTGTTTTACGCCGACCGGTTCCATTCTTTATTATTACGTTGGAATATCCTCGTCTGCGTGCGCTTTTGTGGGACTGTTCCGTTATTTATTATTACATTGGAATAACTTTTGCCTTAAGCGGTCTATCGCATGCATGGTGATTTCTTTTGTTATTCCATTCTTTATTATACCCAAATGGTTAAAACTTTGACTTCTATACTCCATGAAATTAGTGGAATATTCTTGATATTTGCGCTTCATCCAGTATCCTTTCATGGAAATATTCTTCTCAGTATTCTTGAATTTTTACTCTACAAAGCAGTATCATGTTGACAGTTTGGATGTTATTGGTTCCTAGATAAATTAATTCTTGAACTTGTTTTATTGAATTCTTATATCATTGTCATCATCCTCATGTTTATATTATGTTGAAAGTCATCTGTGGCCTGTAGTGCATGGATGGACTTGGTATGATTATGACCAGGGATTATTCGGTGTAATCATGACCGTAATGTTACAAATGATGTGGTAAAAGTCCTCATTGGCCCGTAGTGCATTGATGGACAGTTGTTGGCATGATCATGACCATTGATGAATACACGAATATCCTTGGCCCGTAGTGCATGGATAATTTGTGGTTGTGACCCGTAGTGCATTGATGAACAGTTGTTGGCATGATCATGACCATTAATGAATACACAACTATTCTTGGTCGTAGTGCATGAATAATTGTGGTCGCGATATAAAAAGAATACCCTTGGCAGTAGTGCGGGGTGATTCGATGATGTGGAATATTTATTAAAGCTAAGTCTCAGCTAATAACGGTGATGAAAACCTTTTAAATCATAAAAGATAGTAGATTTTATTCTCTACTTGACTCTTTTAATGGATTGCATGTTCATTGCAGCTTAAACTTGATGTCTATTGTATTTTATCAGTTTAACACTGTTGAAGACTAATGATAATTTATTCTGCATTATCTTAGTCATAATATTTTCTACTGAGCTAGTTGAGCTCACCCTTTCTTTCACTGTTCTCTTAAGGAAATGAGAATATGGGTGACGAGCGAGTCGGGGAGCGGAGTAATGGTCCGGAGGATAGCATTAGTAGTCCTCACTATTACGTGAAATAGTGTGATAATAATTGTAATGAGGACTCCTTTTGAGTTTGTATGATCTCTAGTAGACAATATTTGTATTCAAACTCACGGTTTATGTCGATTGCATACTACCGCAGCTTATATTAGTAAGTTGTATTTAAATTCTGTACCATGTATCTGACTACCCAAGATGGGTGATGTATGCCTAATTTTGGGGGCGTCACATTATGTATGTTAAAATGAAGAAAACAAACTTCAAATGGACGGATTTAGTGTTATAACAAACCCGTAGTGCCAATCTTCATGTTTTGTTTTGAAAACTTTCAAGAAGAGTGAAATTACATGATTTGATTCTAGAAATTGTATGTTTTAACTTGTTAAAATCATGCTAGAAGGGTTGGGTAATAGTTTTATGTGTATTACAGTGTCTGGGTATGCTTGTGAATGAATTAATTGGGTGTTTTGGCCATGTTCTGTAATTTTTTGTGAATTACGATTACGGTTCGCCGTGTCTTAGATCTTAACATTGCAGAACCTGAACCTGCACCACAATTACGAAACCACGTCCGCAATCATTATTGATGAAAACGCAGCTTGTTGGCCGCCGCCATGATCTTAGAGATTAGGCTTAATGATGGCGTCATGAAATACTCTGCAGTTTGTCAAAGAATGAGCATTTTAGTGGTTTTATTTTAGGTTCTGTAATAGTAACCTAATCTAATGAACATAAAAATGTGTTAGTCATATAATGTGGTGATTAAATAGATCCTTAACATGTCAATAAGGTAATTACATGTTTAATTAAATTGTTGAACGCGTAGTTAGCTTGTTGTTCGGGTAGTGTAATATTATGTGAAAACAAGTGTGGTAATTTGACTAAGTATAGTCATAATCCAAGTTAGACAAAAAGAATGAACTTGTGATGACTAGTTATGTTATAATTGACTGGTATTGTGAATGTAATGGTATGTAGGACTAAATCAAGGAACGTGTATAATTAACGTGTAATCTACGCACGAGGCAAGTTTTCTAACCCTACTCGTTATCATTATATAAGTTTATAAACTTACCTCTTTACATCGATCAAATTCTCATTATTATTAATCAAGTTCAATTTATTATATTGAAGGCTATTAATCTTTTCAAAGTATGATTCTATTATACAATACTTATTATATTGTATACCTCTTGAGTTTGTTATTCGATTTATATATCAGTTATTGTTGAACCTTGTAAGACTAGCGAACCCTTAATTATAAAAACTAGTCCATAGTTGATGAACGTTCTAAATTTTAGAACCCTTGTTGAATTATCCAAACCAAACTTCCTTTGGTGCAGACTCTAATGTCAAATTGAGACGAACAACCCTGTATAGGGAATTACTTATGTCTTAGCGTTAATATATTATGCACAGTATGGTACTAAGGGTTGATCCCCCTAAGTACAAGTAGAAGAGTCCATAGTCTCATGACTGTTAAAGGTTTCAAGTATAACCCTTGATAACCTAGGACATAGTTCAAGGTCTTATGACCCTCAGAAGTTCTTTTGATTCTTGTTATTCATTCTTGATTCAAAAGTTGAGTTTCTTATTCCAGAAGTCTTTGATTCACTCGCATGTTATTATATTGTTGTTACATTATCATACTTATGGGCAATCGTGCTCACTCTTGCATAATAATAACATTGCAGTTAAGAATGAAAGGTCCGACGAGCCTTCTACTAGCAAAGGCAAGGGCAAGATTAAAAAGTGATGAAGACTTGTTGTTTATGTGATTATGTATTTATGTTTCAGACTTATGTTAATGTTGTGTAAGACTATTAATTGTTTATATTTCCGCATTTGAGATTTAAGGTTAGTATGACCTGGGATTTATGTATTTATTTCAGATGATGTAACTCTTTAAGGAGGGGATTTATTTTTATCTACTTATGCTTTCATTTATTATGGGTAGATAGACATATGATGTTTGTATAGTGAACACCAAATCATGTGGGAATTGAAGTACCCAGATTTGGGGGTGCCATAGGTTGGTATCAAAGTTGTACGTTATGAACTTTTGGTGGGGGAACAACCTTAGGTAGTAGCCTTATAGGAAGAATATAGTGATGGAAAACTCTTATCGTGTTCTAAGAAATGAATTTCTTAATTCATTAAAGATAATAAAAGACTTTATCTGCTTATGTGTTAAATTATGTGCTCGCTAGTACAGCTTAGTAACTAAAACTTAAAACTGTGTTGTCAGGATGTCAGATGTTGGAGGAGCTAGTCGAGCTGGGGAGGAGGAACCTCGAGTACCTACGGAGGAGGAGCCCCGTGACATTCATGTCGTCAGGGAGCAGTTGGTACAGAGAGAGTCATCTCCATTGATCACTGTTGTTGGTCAGGAGCATGAGCCTGAGACTGATCCAGAGGAGGATCCTGAGGAAGAAAAGGAAGAAGATGAGTTCCCACTGAACACTATTGATGCTGAGATGTACGATGAGCTGTATGATCGTAACGTAGAGTTACGTGACACTGTTCAGGAGTTGAATGAGCGGATGATTATTCAACAAATTACCATCGAGTAGAGGGATAAGGAGGTTATGACTCTTCACACACGTCTAGCAAACGTAGAGTGGGATTTGGTTTACGAGAAGGGTCAAACTGAGGAGAAGTTTGAGGAAATAGAGAAGTTGAAGAATGAACTGAAAGAGAGCTCAGCAAGGCTGACCATAGCAGAGGAGGCTTGGGTAAGGGAATCATGTCGTGTTGATCTTGCAGAAGAGGATTGTCATGCGAAGAAGGCTAAGCTTGGGGAGACGTACCCTACACTTCAAAATGCAATGGATGAGGCCCAGGATCGAGTTATGAGATACCCAATTCAATTCGAAGGATTACCATCGTATATGCTAGATCGCAGGACGATGTCCCGCATCATGGAAGAGGAACGCAGCAAGGCTATTCAGCGCCTTAACAGGTAGTGATAGGATTAGTTTAATTATATGAAAACCTATCTGGTAGTTAAAGATGTAAATTTTGATGTGTTTATAAACAAAGGAATATTTTGATGTTTTAAATCCTGAAGATTCTTTATCTCGGGATAGTTAATATAAATAGCAGTGATGCTATCGTAGATTGTTAAAACTTTTGATTAAATAAATATATCAAGTTGTTTAAGAAAGTGTGTTAAGTGATTATGTTAAATTGTTTGAGTTAAGCCTTAATTATTTAGAGAATTGGATAATGATCTAATAAGCATATATTTTAACAGAAATATGCCACCGAGAAGAAGACAAAACGTCAACCAGCTCAAGAAGAATTGACGAATAACAACAACAACGCCAATGCTAACTTCGTTCAGCTATTGGTGAACTTATTAACTGGAGCGATTCATAATCAACCCCAAGCTCCACCGAATACGACGTTTAAGGATTTCAAGACAGTGGGACTGCCAGAGTTTAAAGGCTCCATGAACCCGATTGAAGCTCAGATTTGGGTTATGGAGATGGAGAAATTTTTTTATGTCGCCAGAGTCGAAGAGGAGCAAAAAACCGCCTACGCGACGTTCATGCTGAAATCTGAAGCCAGTTATTGGTGGCAAGCAAATAATGTCCAGGGAGGAGAAGGTATGATCACCTAGGAGAGGTTCAAGGAGATGTTCTTCGAGATGTATTTTCCGACCAGCTCGCAGAACCAAATGGAGGTCCAATTTCTGGAGTTGAAACAGGGGAATATGTCTGTACCAGACTATGCGGCAAGATTTAATAAGTTGGATAGGTTCGCCACATATCAAGTGCACACGGATAAGAGAAAAGCAAGAAGGTTTGAACAAGGACTGAAGCCCTAGTTTTATAGTAAAGTGTCGATGTTTCAGTTGAAGACGTTCGTTGGGGTACTGGAGAAAGCCATACTCGCTGAAGGTGGAAGCGATGCGGTAACCAAGTATAATCAGGATCAGAAGAAGAAGAAGAAGGGTGAAAATGAAGGAATTAACAAGGCTAGTGGAAGTAACACGGGAGGTAGTAATAATCAGAAGAGAAGGTGGTTTGACAACTTGTGACACCCCCAAAACAGGTATACATCACCCATCTTGGGTCGCCAGATACAAGGTACTGAATACAAATACAATTAATTATACAACAGTCGTGTAAAATACGACAAAACATAGGCTGTGAGTTTTAATACAAATATTGTCATCAAGACAATATCCATACTCAATGGAGTCCTCATTACATTTATTATCACACTATTTTACAGAATAGTGAGAACTACTAATGCACCATCTAGGACCATCTCTCTGTTTCCCGACTAGTCCCAGCTACGTTCTCATTTCCTGAAGAGAACAGTGAAAGAAAGGGTGAGCTCAACTAGCCCAGTAAGAAATATTATGACTAAAAAAATGCAGAATAAATTATCATTAGCCTTAAACGGCGTTAAATTGATAAAATATAATAAACATCATGTTTAACTGCAGCGGAACAAGCAATCCATTAGAAGAGTCAAGTAGAGAATAAAATCTACTATCTTCTATGATTTAAAAAGTTTTTCATCAACTGTTTCACTGAGACTCAGATTAATAAATAAAATCGAATCATCCCTGCTCCACGGCCAAGGATATTCATGTAATCATCAATGGTCATGACTATACCGAAAAATCCCTGGTCATAATCATACCAACAACTGTCCACCAATGAACTACAGGCCAATGAGTACTTTTACCACATCATTCGTCACATTACGGTCATGAATATACCGAATAATCCCTGGTCATAATCATACCAAGTACATCTATGCACGTAAGCCAAAGATGACTTTCAACATAATATAAGCATGAGGATGATAACAATTCAATAAAACAAGTTCAAGAATAAATTTTAAAGATTTATAAGTTAATTTATCCTGAACTCAATAACGTCCAAATTGTCAACCTGATACTGCTTTGTGCAGTAAAATTCAAGAATTCTCAGAAGAATATTTCCATGAAAAGATACTGGATGAAGCACATATATCAAGGATATTCCACTAATTTCATGGAGTATAGAAGCCAAAACTTTAACCAACTGAGTATAATAGAATATATGAAACTGCAAATGGATTTTCACCCGCCATGCGGTAATCAACGTATACAGATCATTTCCACAATTTAATAAGGAATGAATACAAAGGGTCATTCACCGTGCATGTGGTAATCCACATGAGCGAGTTATTCCAACGAAATAATAAAGAATGGAATAACAGAAGGATTCACCATGCGTGCGATAGACTGCACAGACAGGTTATTCCCAACAGAATAATAAATAATGGAACCAGGTCTGGCAAAAACGCACAGATGGGATTTTCCGACAAAATAATAAAAAATGGAACCAGTCCCAAGTAACGCATTGCATGTGATATTAAATGCAATAATAAATAATGGAACCGGGTCTGGTGTAAACACACAGATAGGATATTCCGACAGAATAATAAAGAACGGAATATTAAAATAATTTCACCATGTATGCGGTACTTCGCATAAACAGGTTATTCCAACATAATAATAAGAATGGAATAACAGAAGAATTTCACCAAGTATAGGGTATCCCGCGTATACAGGTTATTCCAACATAATAATAAAGAATGGAATAACAGAAGTTCTCTTCATGAATAAGAAAGAAAGAATACCCCTTACGAGTACAACAAATAATATTCCCTACCTTAGAATAACTGAATACTGGATATTGGAGTTATGTAGTAGCAGAATACTTTTCTTCTTTCTCTCTATAGTTTCTCTCTCTAGAGTTTCAGTGAATTCGTAAGAAATAATGAAGGAATGAACTTCTATTTATAGGAGAATAGACTGAATAGTAACTAATTCATGAACAGTCCAGATTGATTTACTTTTAAACGAAAGGTCCATATTGGTTTACTATTAAAACTTAAAGCAACGGTCCATACTGATTTACTAATAAAACTTTAAACCAACAATCCATATTGATTTAGTATTATACTTTCCACCAGCAGTCCATATTGATTTACTATTATATCTTCAACCAACGGTCTGAAAAATTAGCACATCTCCTCATGGAATAATATTGTACCCAAAAAATGATTTGGACCGAAAAGAAATATATCTTACGGGTGAATAGTACCCCATGAATAGTAACTCGTGAATAGTAACTCGTGAATAGTAACTCATGAATAATAACTCGTGAATAGTAACTCGTAAATAGTAACTCATGAATAGTAACTTGTGAATAGTAACTCGTGAATAGTAACTCATGAATAGTAACTCGTGAATAGTACTCCGACACGAAAAGTGTCTAGAATACCCGATTGAACAATATAACCTCCAGACATCAATTATACTAACACAAATAAGTCCAACACAATGGAACTATCAATTTCATCTTTAATTAACACGAACTTATTCATCATTAATATTATAACTCACAATATTTAACAACTAGGTCGTTCCTAGGAAAGAGGGGGCTTTTCGATAAGGATTTCTCTTTATTGGCGTGCAATTAGCTGACCAAACCTCTCCTTGACAGAACTTCTAGACATTGTGAATATTGAAAATAATAATATGAATAACTTTGTCATCTCAATTATTGATTTAATAATATATCATATTATGTAGATGATACTGTAACAATAATTGAATCAATAATGTGAGAGATATGATGCAACAATTACTATAGCAATAATTGAGTATAACTGAGTGACTTCTCACGTAAGCATCAATAATCAATACTTTGCGTGCTACTATGCAACCACGCCATTCATCGTACTTTTACTACTACCGAGTAGTTCAACAGTTTTAACGGTAACACCTCCGCCGTTATTTTTATAGAAAGATAATTTTGTCATTTTCTAACTACGACAATACTTCCGTTGTGGGGTCCACCAATGATTGTGCCGTCGTACAAATATTCCCCGACAAAAAGAATATTCCCCGACCAATCGAATATTATACAACAACTTGCATACTTTGCATAATTTATAAATATTACCCACAACTATAACACTATCTCAAATCCACACCATAATATTCAAAAATATATTTCGAAAAAATTAAATATTTATTCATAAAATCTGGGGTCTCACAATCTCCCCTCCTTATGAAATTTCTCCATCAAAATTTACGTACGTACCTGGTATGCTGAAGAGGTGAGGGTATCTTGACTTCATTTTAGATTCTAACTCTTGAGGTATAACCTTTGAGTGTCGAATATAATCCTTCTTATCCAAGATTTTAACACGTATCTCCTCATACGTTAAATCATCCGCTATCTTGGCCGGTTCTAAATTAATAATGTGGTTTGGGTCGTCCCCATATTTACGTATAACATCGATACGTCAAAAATGTTATGAACACGCGACATACTTGGCGGTATAACGAGTCTATAGACCACAGTTCCTACTTGATCAAGCATTTCAAATGGGACAATAAAATAGAGGGTTGAGATTTCCTCTCTTCATCGATTCTTGCTTCTAGGATAACGCCCTCTTGAACCCTTTCTTCAAATTCATCAGATTCGGGTGTGTAGCTTGAGCGACTTTAACTTTATCGATTAAAGTCTATCCTACTCGTATATTCGTTATCTTCACGGGGATCCATAGAGTCTTTAACTCTATCTTCATCATTTGTAAGTTATACGAGATGGGTCTTTGTGTTAACAACATCGCACTCGTAAACGCATACGATCTTCTACTCAACGCGTCTGCTACCACGTTCGTTTTTTCCACGATGTTATTAAATGGTACGATCGTAATCTTCAATAGCTCGAGCCAACGTCTTTGGCACATTACACGTTTGTTTTAGGTGAAGAAAATATTTGAGGGTTTTAGAAATGGGTTTTGTACTGGGGTCAATACAAAATTCGATTTCACTCTCTAGGGCTAGGCTAAGAAGTCTTCAAGAATACGTCATGATATTTATTAACAATAGAAATATCATTCAAAACTGTGACCCTCATCCAAGACTTGGATAGTACGTCACATTGATACCTATCAACTTGCCATCGTCATTCACAATGTCGCCTACAAAAAGTCTTGCTTCGGTGCATTCCACACAATGAAGTCAACAACGAAAGGCTTGAGGCTCTTTACTTATGACTTGATATGACAATGATTGACTTTAGTGGTTTGGTTACTTTGAATTCGCATAACAGGTTGGTTAGGAGTATGAAAGCTAACAACCTTACGAAAAGCATGATGAGTAGTTAACCAATCGATTACTAAAATCACATCAAAGGCAAGTATTTTCAAAGAGATAAGATCGACAAGTAACGTGAAAGTGTCGATTTGAATCAACAAGATTTATAAACAGTGGAGGTAACGAAGGTTTCTACTATCGAAGTTTTAACTAATAAGTCAAAGTCTAATTTCTCAGAATTAAAATTTAAACGTTGAGCGCAAGCAAGAGAGATAAAAGAATAGGTAGCACCGGTATTGAATAAGGTATAGACTTCATAAGTGTTTATGATTAACTTACCCATGCTAACTTCGTTCGGGTTACTCACTTTTTGAGAAGTCACGAAAAACGCTCTCCCTGAAACCATCGACTTTGTTTTGTCCGTATTCGCCTTCCGTTCTTTACCCTGCTCTTCTAACTCATGAATATAATTTTGCAATTCTACATTTTAATCAATAAGTTCTTCAAATAAATCCTCCTCAGGTTCCTCTTCTTCCTCACTCTCAATTGCTACCTTTGCGACTAGCTTGAGTGCAACTTTTAATTCCTCAATCGCCACATGGATATCTCTAATCACATTATCTTGGTTGGTGATTAAAGGTGTCTCCAAGGTCTCATGTGCTCCATTGCGATTCTCAACATTCTCTGATGTCATTTTCAAACACCGCCACAAGACAAGGGTTAATTAACATATCACATATTATCCCTATACTATGACCGACCAATTAAATACCAAATAAACTTAGGAAGGTCATACTAGCGAAGGAATTCCCCGTCTCTCCCCTCCTAGTTCTTGTCTCACATCTCAGCCAGGGATCAAATCCCTAAGCTTTGATACCAACTGTGACGCCCCCAAAACAAGTATACATCACCCATCTTGGGTCGCCAAATACAAGGTACTGAATACAAATACAACTTAATTATACAACAGTCGTGTAAAATACGACAAAACATAGGTTGTGAGTTTTAATACAAATATTGTCATCTAGACAATATCCACACTCAATGGAGTCCTCATTACATTTATTATCACACTATTTCACAGAATAGTGAGGACTACTAATGCACCATCTAGGACCATCTCTCTATTCCCCGACTAGTCCCAGCTACGTTCTCATTTCCTGAAGAGAACAGTGAAAGAAAGGGTGAGATCAACTAGTCCAGTAAGAAATATTATGACTAAGATAATGCATAATAAATTATCATTAGCCTTCAACGGTGTTAAACTGATAAAATATAATAAACATCAAGTATAACTGCAGTGGAACAAGCAATTCATTAGAAGAGTCAAGTAGAGAATAAAATCTACTATCTTCTATGATTTAAAAAGTTTTTCATCAACTGTATCGCTGAGACTCGGCTTAATAAATAAAATCGAATCATCCCTGCTCCACGGCCAAGGATATTCATGTAATCATCAATGGTCATGACTATACCAAATAATCCCTGGTCATAATCATACCAACAACTGTCCACCAATGAACTACAGGCCAATGAGTACTTTTACCACATCATTCGTCACATTACGGTCATGAATATACTGAATAATCCCTGGTCATAATCATACCAAGTACATCTATGCACGTAAGCCAAAGATGACTTTCAACATAATATAAGCATAAGGATGATGACAATTTAATAAAACAAGTTCAAGAATAAATTTTAAAGATTTATAAGTTAATTTATCCTGAACTCAATAACATCCAAATTGTCAACCTGATACTGCTTTGTGCAGTAAAATTCAAGAATGCTCAGAAGAATATTTCCATGAAAATATACTGGATGAAGCACAAATATCAAGGATATTCCACTAATTTCATGGAGTATAGAAGCCAAAACTTTAACCAACCGAGTATAATAGAATATATGAAACCTATGAATGGATTTTCACACCGCCATGCAGTAATCCACGATATCTGAGATCATTTTCACAATTTAATAAGGAATGAATACAAAGGTCATTCACCATGCATGTGGTAATCCACATAGACGAGTTATTCCAAGAGAATAATAAAGAATGGAATAACGTATGATTCACCATGCGTGCGATAGATCGCATGCATGACAGGTTATTCCCAATGTAATAATAAATAATGGAACCGGTCCCACAACGCACAAATAGGATATTACGGCGAATAATAATAATAAATAATGGAACCGAGTCCCATAAACGCATGAGCGAGGATATTAAATGAAATAATAAATAATGGAACCCAGTCCAAAAGAGAACGAGCATGGATATTAAACGAATAATAAAGAACGGAATATTAAAATAATTTCACCATTTATGCGGTACTTCCCATAAACAGGTTATTCCAATAGAATAATAAGAATGGAATAACAGAAGAATTTTACCAAGTATAGGGTATCCCGCGTATACAGGTTATTCCAATAGAATAATAAAGAATGGAATAACAGAAGTTCTCTTCATGAATAAGAAAGAAAGAATACCACTTATGAGTACAACAAATAATATTCCCTACCTTAGAATAACTGAATACTAGATATTGGAGTAGTGAAGTAGCAGAATACTTTTCTTCTTTCTCTCTATAGTTTTTCTCTCTAGAGTTTCAGTGAATTCGTAAGAAAAAATAAAAGAATGAACTTCTATTTATAGGAGAATGGACTGAATAGTAACTAATTCATGAACGGTCCAGTTTGATTTACTTTTTAAAGCGGACGGTCCATATTGGTTTACTATTAAAACTTAAAGCAACGGTCCATCTTGATTTACTAATAAAACTTTAAACCAAATGATCCATATTGATTTACTATTATACTTTCCACCAAATTTGTCCATATTGATTTACTATTATATCTTCAACCAACTGATTCGAAAAATTAGCACATCTCCTCATGGAATAATATTGTACCCAAAAATGATTTGGACCGAAAAGAAATATATCTTACGGGTGAATAGTACCCCGTGAATAGTAACTCGTGAATAGTAACTCGTGAATAATAACTCATGAACAGTAACTCGTGAATAGTAACTCATGAATAGCAACTCATGAATAGTAACTCGTGAATAGTAACTCATAAATAGTAACTCGTGAATAGTACTCCGACACGAAAAGTGTCCCGAATACCCGATTGAACAATATAACCTCCAGACATCAATTATACTAACACAAATAAGTCCAACACAATGGAACTATCAATTTCATCTTTAATCAACACGAACTTATTCATCATTAATATTATAACTCATAATATTTAACAACCAGGTCGTTCCCAGAAAACAGGGGGCTTTTCGATAAGGATTTCTCCTTATAGACGCGCAATTAGGTGACCAAACCTCTCCTTGATAGAACTTCTAGACATTGTCAATATTGTTAATAATAATATAAATAACTTTGTCGTCTCAATTATTGATTTAATAATATATCATATTATGTAGATGATCTTTGTAACAATAATTGAATCAATAATATAGAGAGATATGATGCGAAGAATTCTTGTAGCAATAATTGAGTATAACCGAGTGACTTCTCACGTAAGCATCAATAATCAATACCGTGTGCTACTATGCAACCACAGCAGACATCGCATTTTTTACTACCGTAGTTCAACGGTTTTAACGGTAACACCTCCGTAGTTATTTTTATAGAAGATATTTTTGTCGTTTTCTAACTACGACAATACTTTCGTTAATGGGGTCCACTGAATGATTGTCTTGTCGTCATGAATAGTCCCCAAAAAAAAGAATATTCCCCGACCAATCGAATATTATACAACAACTTGCATACTTTGCAAAATTTATAAATATTACCCACAACTATAACACTATCTCAAATCCACACCATAATATTCAAAAATATTTTTTGAGAAAATTAAATATTTATTCATAAAATCTAGGGTCTCACACAATTCATCAACTGGAAATCAGCAAGGAGGTCAGAAGAAGAGGATTGAAGCATGCCCGACCTGCGCGAAAGCTCATCCAGGAGTTTGCATGAAGGGAAAACGAGTGTGCTACAATTGTGGTCAGGAAGGCCACATAGCACCTAACTGTCCTAACCCAAAGAAGGGTGCCTGCTTCACTTGTGGCTCAAAGGATCATCTTGCAAGGGAATGTCCTAAGAAGGGATCTGGAGGGGTAGGATCGTGAGGAAATAGGGGAAACAGCGGTGGAAGCGCTCTGACTATCACAGGACCAACCGCAACCAACCGACCGACCTCCAGGACATTCAACATGACAGTCCAGGATGCTGTGCAGTCTCGTGATGTGGTGTCAGGTATCATTCCGATCAATAAAGTTAATGCTTATGTATTATTTAATTCGGGTGCTACTTGTTCATTTATATCCGATGACTTTGCTAAGAACTTAGAATTGCCTAAGGATGAGTTAGAACACCCAATGAACATAGAAATTGCGAATAAAGAAATAATCCATGTTAAGTATGTACATAAGAACTGTAGAGTGGATATTAAGGGTAATATTATGAACGTAGATCTTATCCCTATCAGACTTGGGGAATTTGACGTTATCTTGGGAATGGATTGGTTATTCAATTACAGGGCTGTAATGGATTGTTAGAAGAAACGTATTAACCTTATGACTCCGTCAAAGGTTGTGTTTTATGGTAGCAAGTCACCTAGAAAAGTAAGTTGTCTGACAATGATGCAGGCCAGGAAGTTGTTAAGACAAGGCTATGTAGGATATCTAGCTTACATAGTCGACAATCGTAAAGAGAATCCAAAAGTAGAGGAGATACCAGTAGTGAAGGACTTCGCAGACGTATTTCCGAACGATTTGCCAGTACTTCCGCTAGATAGAGAGGTTGAGTTCATGATCGATTTGGCGCCAGGAATGGCTCCAATATCGAAGGCACCGTACCGAATGGCACTGGTAGAGATGAAAGAATTAATAGTACAACTATAAGAATTACTGGACAAGAAGTACATTCAACCGAGCGTATCACCTTGGGGAGCAACTGTGTTATTTGTGAAGAAGAAGGACAGGACGATGCGACTTTGCATTGACTATAGAGAACTGAATAAGGTCATGATTAAGAATAGATATCTATTACCGAGGATCGACGACCTGTTTGATCAATTGAAGGGAGCGAGATACTTTTCAAAGATAGAGTTGAGAAGTGTTTATCATTAACTAAAGGTGAGGCCAGAGGATGTACCAAAGACAGTGTTCAGAACAAGATATGGTCACTACGAATTTTTGGTAATGTCATTTGGTCTAACGAATGCTCCTGCAGCATTTATGGGCTTAATGAATGGAGTGTTTAAGCCGTTTTTGGACAAATTCGTAGTGGTATTTATAGATGACATTTTGGTATATTCGAAGACCAAGGAAGAACATAAAGAGCATTTGAAGGTAATGTTAGAGGCGTTGAGAAGGGAGAAGTTGTATGTCAAGTTTTTGAAATACAAATTTTGGATCGAGCGGGTACAATTTCTTGGACATGTGATTGATAAAGATGGAATTTTAGTAGATCCATCTAAAGTCGAAGCCGTGATAAACTAGGATCAGTCGAGAACACCGTCGAAAGTACGAAGTTTTCATGGATTGGTAGGATATTACAGAAGATTCATTCAAGACTTTTCTAAGATCGCAACTTCGTTAACGAATTTGACTCGAAAAGCTGTGAAATTTGTTTGGACGAAGAAGTGTGAGGAAAGCTTTCAAGAATTGAAGAAGAGCTTGAGTACAGCACATGTGTTGTCTCTTCCGAATGATACATGAAATTTTATTATTTATAGTGATGCGTCGCATAAAGGACTTGGTTGTGTGCTTATGCAAAACAGAAGAGTCATTGCATATGCGTCACGACAATTGAAGGATTATGAGAAGGGGTATACGACCCACGACTTGGAGTTAGTTGCAGTGGTTTTTGCTTTGAAAATCTGGAGGCACTATCTCTATGGGGAGAAGTGTGAAATATATACAGATCACAAGAGTTTGAAATATATTTTTACACAGACGGACTTGAATATGCTCCAAAGAAGGTGGTTGAAGTTAGTTAAGGACTATGATTGTGAGATTTTATACCATCCAGATAAGGAAAATGTGGTTGTCGACGCCTTATGTAGAAAGGGCCGAGAAAAATTGATGATGTTGGCCGCTCAGAATGAGCTAATTTCAGCCATGGAGAAGTTAGATCTGGAAGTGAAGTATCCTATGGAAATTAATGAGAAGTTGTTCCAGATATAATCTGGTATAACCCTACTGGATAAAGTTAAGGAGGCTCAACTTCAGGATGAAGAATGTAAAAAGGTGAAAAAGAAGATATTCGAAGGAACCGAACCAAGATCTAAGATGGACAAGGAAGGAATACTGAGATTTGAGAGTAGAATTTGGGTACCGCCAGTATCAGAGATTAAGGAAGAAATTTTGAGCGAGGCTCATAGCTCACGATATTCGATTCACCCTGGTAGTACCAAAATGTACCAAGATCTTTGATAACATTTTTGGTGGCCAAATTTGAAACGAGATGTTGCAGAGTGTGTTGCCAAATGTCTGACATGTCAGAAAGTGAAAGTAGAACATCAGAGGCCGAATGGGTTGCTACAACCGTTGGAGATCCCAGAATGGAAATGGGAACATATTACGATGGATTTCGTGGTTGGCCTTCTGACAACTCAGAAAGGCTATGACGCAGTATGGGTTATCGTTGACCGACTGACAAAATCCGCACATTTCCTTCCAATCAGAATCAAATTTACCTTAGACCAGTTGGCAAAATTATATGTAAAAGAGATTGTTTCGAGACACGGAGTTCTGGTGTCAATTTTTTTCGATAGGGATCCGCACTTTACATCTAACTTCTGAAAACGTCTACAGGAATGCATGGGTACGCAGTTGCGAATGAGTTTGGCATATCACCCTCAGACAGATGGGCAGAGTGAAAGAACGATTCAGACATTGGAAGATATGTTAAGAGCTTATATAATGGACTTTAAAGGTAATTGGGATGATCACCTACCGCTTGTAGAGTTCGACTACAACAACAGTTACCACGCTATTATTGGCATGCCGCCTTATGAAGCGTTATACGGTAGAAAGTTTAGAACTCCGCTATACTGGGATTAAATTGGCGAGAGACAATTATTAGGTCCTGAACTAGTACAACAGACAGCAAAGATAGTTGAAATGATCCGAACAAGACTGGTAACAACTCAAGATAGGCAGAAAAAATTCGTCGACCCACACCGTAAAAATGTTGAGTTTGAATCGGGTAGTATTGTGTTTTTGAAAGTCTCTCCCTAGAAGGAAAAGATCAGGTTCGGAAAGAAAGGGAAATTAAGCTCAAGATTCATTGGACCCTTTGAGGTACTGCGAAGGATCGGAGAAGTTGCGTATGAGGTAGCCTTACCTCCGGCACTTGAGAATGTCTACAACGTCTTCCATGTTTCAGTTCTACAACCTTACAAACCCGATTACAAGCACGTGATTGAATATGAACCCCTACATTTTGAGAAAGATTTATCTTACGAAGAAATTCATGTTCAGATTGTCGACCGAAAAGAGCAAGTTCTAAGAAATAAGGTAATATCCTTTGTTAAAGTAATTTGGAGGAACCATAACGCTGAAGAAGCTACGTGGAAACTTGAAGAGAATATGATGAAGAATTATCCTCATTTATTTACTTAATTTATGTGTAAGCGATTCTGGGGACAAAATCTTTGTAAGGGGGGAGAATGTAACGAGGCGAATTGATTGAGTCGTGATTCTGAGGACAGAACCCTTTTAAGGGGGGAAAGATGTGACAAACGAGATTTTATAATTTTATTCGAATATTTATTGAATTAAATAAATATTTTTCGATGATTTAATTATTGGATTAAATAATTAATTGATGAAATGGTGGTAGATTAATTTAATTATATGTGTTATATTTATTAAATTAATATGGAGAATTTTATTATTCAAGTATGTAATTTTAAGTGAGCTTATTGAATTAAATGGATTATTTAATAAGTATAAATGTTATTTTAATTAATTTAATAATTAATTATAGATTTAATTATGTGACTATGTAAATTAATGAAAAATTATTATATTTTATTTAAATTAAATTGAATAAGCTATTTGTTTTATTATTGTGTATGGGTGTGACATTATTAAACTATATTATAAGAGAGTAATTAAAATAAATAAAAGTAATAAATAAGTGGTAGCCAAACATGGCCTTATGAGAAGTTGAGAGTAGTTAACCACATATGGGTTAACTGACCTCAACGTTACTGGAGTTTTAAGTGCGCCTCATCAGTTTTTCTTTTTACGTACTTTCATTTTAGTAAGAACTTAGAGAATTTCAGAGGATTAAAGAGAAAAGTGAGAGTAATTGTGATATTGAAGAAGAATCTGAAAAGGGACTTCACTCTTATTCATCTGTAATAGGATAATTTCTTCTTCCCCAAATTTCAAATTTACGTGGTTTAAGTTTTTATAAAAAAATGGCTTTCAAATTTCTGTTAAAGTCTCTATAATTGAAAAGGGTAACGATTATGTGAATATATGTGATAATATATCATCATAGCATGTTTTACTATATATTGTATGGTTCCATAACATCAATTTCATAAAAATATGTCGTATATTCTTTCTTCAAAATTACAGAGTATAGAAATATGGCCATATGGCCATTACACGCAAATTTAATACATCAATCATATGTTGTCTCATAAATTTTATACTTGTATATAATTATGTATGTTAAAACAAAGAACACAAACTTCGAATGGAATGATTTACTGTTATAACGAACCCGTAGTGCCAATCTTCATGTTTTATTTTCAAAACTTTCAAGAACATCAAGAACAGTGAAATTACATGATTTGATTCTTGAAATTGTATGTTTTAACTTGTTAAAATCATGCTAGAAGGGTTGGGTAGTAGTTATATGTGTATTACAGTGTCTGGGTATGCTTATGAATGAATTAATTGGGTGTTTTGGCCATGTTCTGTAGTTTTTCGCGAATTATAGTTACGGTTCGTGCGTCTTGCAGTCACGCTTCTTTAACAAGACCCACACCGCAACGCGAAACCACGTCATGCGCCATTGACGACTTGTAGATCGGCAATACCGGGTAAATGCCGCAAATGCCAAGAGATTAGGCTTTATGATGGCGTAGCAATATTTTCACTCTGCGATTTGTCTAAGAATGAGCATTTTAGTTGTTTTATTTTAGGGACTGTAATAGTAACCTAATCTAATGAACATAATGTGACACCCCCAAATTCGGGTACTTTAATTCCACGGGATTTGGTGTTCACTGTACAAATATCATCTAACTATCTACCCATAATAAATGCAAACCATGCAATAGATAGAAATAAAATCTTCCCCTTATGGGGTTACAACATCTGAATAATAAACATCATCCCAGGTTGAACTAACCTTAAACATCTGTGCGGAAATATAAATAATAAGTCTTAAACAACATCATTAACTCAAGTCTAACATAAATACATCATCAAATAAAATAACAAGTCTTCATCATTTGCTAACTTTGCCCTTGCCCTTACTAGTGGAAGGTTCATCAATTCTTTCATTCTTAACTGCAATGTTATTATTAAGCAAGAGTGTGCACTATTGCCCGTAAGTATAATAATGAAATAATAGTATAATAACATGGGAGTAAATCATAGACATCTGAATAAAAGCTCAACTTTTGAATCAAGAATGAATAACAAGAATCAAAAGAATTCTGAGGGTCATAAGACCTTGAACTATGTCCTAGGTTACCAAGGGTTATACTTGAAACCTTTAACAGTCATAAGACTATGGACCTTTCTTCTCGTACATAGGGGGATCAGCCCTTAGTACCATACTGTGCACAATATCTTAACGCTAACGCATACGTAAATCCCTTTATAGGGTTGTTCATCTCAGTTTGACATTCGAGTCCGCACCAAAGGAAGTTTGGTTTAGATAATTCAATAAGGGTTTTGAAATTTAGAACGTTCATCAACTAAGGACTAGTTGAATCAATAAAGTTCACTAGTCTAATAAGGTTCAACAATAATGATATTCTATTTGAATAATAATCTCAAGAAGTATACAATAGGACAATTATTGTATAACTGAATCATGCTTTGAAAGATAGTTAATCTTTAATATAACATTTGAACTTGAATAATAGTAATGATAATTTACTCGAGGTAAATAATAAACTTGAACAATAATGACAAGTAGGGTTATGAAACTTGCCTCGTGCGTAGATTACACTTTTAACTAAGCACGTTCTTTGAATTTAATCCTACATACCATTCACATTCACAATACCTATTAATTATAACTTAACTAATCATCATAAACTCTTTCTCTTTGTCTACTTTAATTATTGACTATACTTAGTCAATTTATCACATTTACTTTCACATAATATCACTTCATGAATAATAATCTAATTATGTATTCAATAATTCAATCCACATGTAATTATGTTATTTACATTTTATACAATTATTTTATCATCACATTATTCTTCTTACATGTTTACATGTTCATTACATTAATCCACTAACACATTGTTAGACTTAACATTTTAAAAAATTTATTCTTAAACTTTTTCGGAGAGTGGCTATTACTTGGCTACTATTATACTATGATCTTCGTATTTACTTATTTGGATGGCGTTCTGCTATTTGGACACTTAGTGACTGCGTCGTAGTGTATGCCTTCTGATTCGAGTCATGGCGGTATTTGGCTTACATTGTGTGGCTATGCTATGACGGGACTTCGATTACGGAGTTGGCACATGCCGCGGTGCGAGACTCCAGACTTGATTCCCCGTTCGCGAAGAACACAGAGTTCAGCGAAAAGGACACTAAATAATCATTAATTTCACTAAATTAACATACCCACATGTTAATAATTCATGTATAAACATAACCCAACATTTATATACTGACATTAACCAATTTAAACACTTAATAACAGATTTAAGGCATGTGAATTTCACTGACTTTGATGTGCATGAAGGTTTTAAAAATAATACATGAAAATTGACACTCCGGATTCGTTATAACACCGAATCCGTTTATTTAAACTTTGGTCTCTTCGTATCAACATGCATAACAACATACGAGTGTAAAATTTAGGGATAATATACGATCAATACATAAAATATCACGTATAAGGCCATAAGGCCATAAACCATACTCTGTAATTTTGTAGAAATTATATACGACATGTTTTCATCAGATTGATGTTATGGTTAACAAAATATATATGATTAAATACGATTTGATAACATCTTAACCCATATATTCACATAAGCCTTACAAATTCCCATCATAAAGACTTTACAGTACTTGAAAACCATTTGTATAAAAATTTAAATACGTAAAAGTAGAAATTGGGTTTGAGAGAAATTATCCAAAGTATAATCTAGAGGAGATGATTCACAGATGATCCTTTCTCAACACTTATTAATTACACACTCAAGTTTTCTCTCATACTTCTCAATTTTTCTCTCTGTGATGCTTTATCAGACTTAGGAAAAAATGAAGAAGGAGAAAACGTCGATATAAGAACTGACGCGTTGTGGTCAGTTATCCAGTCATGGGTAACTGATCCCAACTCCCAATAAGGCCTTGTTTGGCTAAAAAGAAAAGGTTTTCAAATCATTTAATTTAATAAAGCTTTATCATATAGTTTAAATCATGTCACACCCACTTGCACAATAATTCATATATCTTATTTAATATAAATAAAATATAATAACTTTTCATAAATTCACATAGTCATATATTTAATTTTCTCATTAACAAATAATGTCAAATTATTAACTCTCTAATTAATAATTAAATTAATTAAATAACATCATGCTTAATTAAATAATTCATTTAATTCAACAAGCTCACATAATTATATACTTGAATAATAATTATTCTCCACATTAATTTAATAAATTTAACACATAATTAAATTAATCTACCACATTTGCATCAAATAATTATTTAATCTAATAATTAAATCATCGAAAAATATTTATTTAATTTAATAAATATTAAAATTAAATTACAAAATTCTCGTTCGTCACACATAAAAATGTGTTAGTCATATAATGTGGTGATTAAATAGATCCTTAACATGTCAATAAGGTAATTACATGTTTAATTAAATTATTGAACGCGTAGTTAGCTTGTTGTTCGGGTAGTGTAATATTATGTGAAAACAAGTGTAGTAATTTGACTAAGTATAGTCATAATCCAAGTTAGACAAAAAGAATGAACTTGTGATGACTAGTTACGTTATAATTGACTGGTATTGTGAATGTAAATGGTATGTAGGATTAAATCAAGGAACGTGTATAATTAACGTGTAATCTACGCACGAGACAAGTTTTCTAACCCTACTCGTTATCATTATATAAGTTTATAAACTTACCTCTTTACATCGAGAAAATTCTCATTATTATTAATCAAGTTCAATTTGTTATATTGAAGGCTATTAATCTTTTCAAAGTACGATTCTATTATACAATACTTATTCTATTGTATACCTCTTGAGTTTGTTATTCGATTTAAATATCAGTTATTGTTGAACCTTGTAAGACTAGCGAACCCTTAATTATTTGACTAGTCCATAGTTGATGAACGTTCTAAATTTCAGAACCCTTGTTGAATTATCCAAACCAAACTTCCTTTGGTGCAGACTCTAATGTCAAATTGAGACGAACAACCCTGTATAGGGGATTACTTATGCATTAACGTTAAGATATTGTGCACAGTATGGTACTAAGGGCTGATCCCCCTAAGTACGAGTAGAAGAATCCATAGTCTCATGAATGTTAAAGGTTTCAAGTATAACCCTTGATAACCTAGGACATAGTTCAAGGTCTTATGACCCTCAGAAGTTCTTTTGATTCTTGTTATTCGTTCTTGATTCAAAAGTTGAGTTTTTTATTCCAGAAGTCTTTGATTCACTCGCATGTTATAATATTGTTGTTACGTTATCATACATGTGGGCAATCGTGCTCATTCTTGCATAATAATAACATTACAGTTAAGAACGAAAGGTCCTACGAGCCTTCTACTAACAAAGATAAGGGCAAGATTAACAAGTGATGAAGACTTGTTGTTTATGTGATTATGTATTTATGTTTCAGACTTATGTTAATGTGGTTTAAGACTATTAATTATTTATATTTCCACATTTGAGATTTAACGTTAGTATGACCTGGGATTTATGTATTTATTTCAGATGATGTAACTCCTTAAGGAGAGGGTTTATTTCTATCTACTTATGCTTTCATTTATTATGGGTAGATAGACATATGATGTTTGTATAGTGAACACCAAATCATGTGGGAATTGAAGTACACGTATTTGGGGGTGTCACAACGTCTCCTTGGGGTGTAACGACCCCAAAATTCATACCATTTAAATCTCCACTTCGGTCATTAACCATACATTAAATCTCAAATTTTACATCATTATTCGATATTAAAAACACTAAAATTGCGGAATATTTAAAACTTTTATACATTTCCTTCTTTCTTGCCCTGAATCGCAACCTTTACATTACATCTCTTTGATTCAATCTTATATCATGAATCGTTACAAAAAATGACTATACAAAGTCTTACATCATAACTAAATATCCATATACATTGGATAGCTCAACTTACAATTCAACAACATGTTACGTTCAAAATTTGAAATACATTTCTCATAAAACATAAGTAATCTTCGTGAATATAGATCTCTGTAACTCACTTAGCACATATCTTTACCTTAAAATCTTGACTTGCAAAAGTGGTTATTTGCAAGAGTGAGCTCAACATCCCAACAAAGTCTAACAGTTTTCATGCATCACATAGCACATAATAACATGCTCAATATACATCTCATTAAAGTAACATGGCATACATGCTTTTAATTCACATAGCAAATATAAAGATTGAGTTCCTTACTCAATCATCATTACTTAGCCAAAACAATGTAGTCATATATTGACTTTAACATTTCATGATTTCAACATGCATAACATATCATGCAATTTAAAATAGTTCATCAAGTCCACGTAGAAAATAGGAACCGAAAAACTTGATCGTTGTTTACCAATAACAATTTAACAGCTTACAGTTATCTGCACTTCACGTGCCCTACACAATTATATAATCATACACATCAACTATTAGTCACATAACAACACATAGTAATTGTAATGTAAACTCTACTCCACATCTCATAATCTTTCCTATTAATTAGCACACAATGTTCAATTAGATTGTGCTAACTTTTTGACTTATGACTCACTGTATTTCTTCTTAGTCAAACTCGAAATTCGTTCAAGTGCTTAAATCTTGCTAGGACTACTTATTGGTTTTATATTAAACCCATTTCATATCCTATAATATTCATTTCAATTGAATTGAAACACTTTTTAAGTTCATTAACACTTGGCACGGTATTTCGACATTTATTCGTCACACGCCCGATTTGCCTCTCTTGTGTTTGCTTACTATGCTTCTATAAATTATATAATACATTATTTATTAATGTTAAGCATCATTATATTTACTAACATACATGTTTTATAACTTAGGACATCATCTTTTATCGTCAGGAGCACTACACATGCATATGTGCATGCCCGACGCCCTCCGATTGCCCCTAAAAACACAATAGTCCTAAAGATGACCATTTTGACTACTGTTACAGATCTCAAATTAAATACCTTAAAGCCTGAAAGTTGTAGGTTTATTCGTCCTCGTTCCGGATCATCTTGAATCAACTCAATCGGAGTTCGTATGAGAAAGTTATGGCCATTTTACTACAGGAGGCCAAAATTGTCCGACTCATACATTTGTCCCCGCGCCGCGACGCGAGAACTAGGATAACCAGTGGTGCCGCAGCGCGAGATTGGCTCTGGGACACGAAATTCGATCTTTGGGGGCAAACTTTTGGCATTTGGCTAGCAATTTTTAAGTATTTGAAGCTGAATTTAACATTGGGGATCCATTTTTGGTATTTGGTATGCAAAACTTCTGAAACCCAACCACGAAGAACAGAACAACTAAATTTCTGTCTATAACTTAATTTCTAACACTAATTAATATGCATAACTTCATCGTAAACTACACAAACATTAACAATCATCCATATAACAATTACCAACAATTAAACAACTACTTTAGAAAACTTAATTATTTGAAAACACTGTTTTTTAAGAAAAACTCCATTGTTAACGTTGTTTAACACTGTAATATCAATAATAACCCAAACTTGATTACTTTAAAGTACGATTCTCTGAAATTCATACCCAATTAACATACATAAGCTTCAATTTCACAATTAGCATACAATCACATACTAATTTTGTTATACTCCAAAACATGTTCATGTTCATCCTCATATGTCCAATGTAAAACCAATTTTGTTTCTCTTTGAACGTATTTGTAAACTACAATCATATATATATGCTAGTTATTATCAAAACATATGGTTTCATCATCAATTAGTAAAACATATGGATTACAAAAAAATTTTGTAAACATATTATACCTCAGTGAGTGAATTTCAAGAACACAGAGACTAAGGAATTATACTGTAAAAGATATATGTTAAGATTATAAAACATACCTTTTGTTGCTTTGAAATTACTTTCTTATCACTAAGAAACGTTTTGGAATTACAGAACCCTTTCTCTCAATTTTCTCTGATACTTCTCTCTCAAACCCTCTGTAATTCTCCTTCTCAGAAAACTTCTATTTTTCTTCTTAGGCTTAAGCCAAATGCATTATACGTAAACTAAAACTAACCCAAACGCATGCGTCTTATTCAAACGTTTAAAACCGATACTTACTAATGGCCTTATTAATTCAAATGATTACCATAATTATTATATATTATTTATATTTTATTTAATTTAATTTATATTACTAATAAATCAAATTTAAAAATCCAAAAGCCATAGGGCTTTGTTTGGCAAAACGCTTTAAAATTAAAGACTTAATATATTTAAGCCTTGTTTGGCAAAATAAATTAAAACTACTTTAATTTATTTTAATAACCACTTATAATATAGTTATTTGTCACACTTCTAATTAATTAAGTTTCCATACTTAATTAATTAATTCTAATAACAATTCATTGCATAATATAATAATTTATTTGATCATTATAAACTCTACTAACATATTATTAAATTAAATTAGATTACTATTTCAAAATAGTTACTTTCCTTAACTCATTAATTATTTATTAAACAAATAAATAATCAAATCACATCAAATCAATTAAACAAATACTTATTCAACGATAAACACATCCATTAAATATTTATATAATTTAATAAATATTTAAATTTTTAATTAAAAATCTGGATTGTTACATAGGGTGCTCCTGTTCTATTCGTAAAGAAGAAAGATGGAAGTATGCGACTTTGTATTGACTATCGGGAGTTGAATCATGTCACCGTCAAAAATAGGTACCCGTTACCTCGAATTGATGACATGTTTGACCAGTTGCAAGGTGTTAAATTCTTTTCAAAGATCGATCTTCATTCCAGATATCATCAGTTAAAAGTTAAAACTGATGACATTCCAAAGACTGCTTTCAAAACTCGGTACGGGCATTACGAATTCCTAGTCATGTCTTTTGGATTGACTAATGCTCCTGCGGCCTTTATGGATATGATGAACCGAGTATTCAAGGAATATTTGGATCATTTTTTTGTTGTCTTTATTGATGACATCCTCATATACTCCAAAAGCTTCGTGAAAATAAGTTATATGCCAAGTTGAAGAAATGCGAGTTTTGGCTTGAGGAAGTAGCATTCCTTGGGCACGTGATATCAAATCATGGAATATCTGTTAACCCGGCAAAGATTGAAGCAATTCAAAGTTGGGAGCAACCTAAGTCAGTTACCAAAGTACGTAGCTTTCTGGGCTTAGCTGGTTATTATTGGAGAATCGTGGAAGGAGTTTCTCGAATCGCTACTCCATTAACTCAGCTGACTCAAAAAGATACAAAATTCAGTTGGAACGAGGAATGTGAGAAGAGTTTTCAAGAACTCAAGAGGAGACTCATTTTAGCACCTGTTCTGACAATACCATCCGGTATGGAGGGATATGTCATCTACAATGATGTTTCAGGCAGAGGGTTAGGATGTGTTCTCATGCAATATGGGAAAGTCATAGCTTATGCCTCACGACAACTCAAAGAATATGAGAGGAATTTTCCTACTCATGATCTAGAGTTGGCAGCTGTCATTTTCGCACTTAAAATCTGGAGGCATTACCTGTATGGGGAGAAAGTGGAGATCCATACAGATCAAAAAAGCCTCAAATATTTCTTCACCCAAAAGGAACTCAACATGCGGCAACGATGTTGGCTTCAACTGTTGAAAGATTATGATCATACTATTCAATACCATCCTGGAAAAGCGAACGTGGTAGCTGACGCATTAAGTAGAAGATCATATGCGGGTTCGAGTGCGATATTGTCAATGCAAAGGCCCATTTTGTATGACTTGCAAAGGATGGAGAAACTACGCAAGACAACGAACCTCGACATCAAGAAACAGAAATTGACCTTGAAGGTCTCAGAAAAAGAAGGAATCAGGACAGATGTTCCAATAGGAAATAGATGGGCAAGAGATCACACTCAAGACTTAATCATTGGAGACCCAAATGCAAGAGTCAAAACAAGAGCCGCCACCCAAAATGAGTGTTTCTATTTGAGCTTTCTGTCACAAATGGAACCCAAAAAGATAGAAGATGCTATGGAAGACTCCAGCTGGATAGAAGCCATGCACGAAGAACTAAATTAGTTTGAATAGTGAACTTCAAAAGTGAATAGTGAACTTCAAAAAGAAGTATATGTAGAGCAATCTCCAGGTTTCATCAATCCATCTCTCTCTAATTATGTCTATAGATTAGATAAAGCCTTATATGGTCTTAAACAAGCACCTAGAGCATGGTATGAAACATTAACTAACTTTCTTATTGAAAATGGGTTCACTAGAGGTAGAGTAGATACAACATTATTTCTTAGCAAGCATAGAGACAAAATCTTATTAGTTAAATATATGTTGATGACATTATCTTTGGCTCTACTGATGAAAAATTGTGTAAGAGATTCGCCAAACTTATGCAGAGCAAGTTCGAAATGAGCATGATGGGCGAGCTGAACTTCTTTCTTGGATTGCAAGTAAAGCAGACTGATGAAGGAATCTTCATATAACAAGCCAATTGCTCCAACAACCAAGCTTGACAAAGATGAAAAGGGTAAAAGTATTGATATAACTCAATACAGAGGTATGAAAGGCTCTCTTCTATATCTAACTGTCAGTAGACCAGACATAATGTTTGCAATATGCATATGTACTAGATTTCAAGCTAATCCTAAGGAATCACACTTAACTGGTGTAAAAAGGATTTTTAGGTACCTCAAAGGCACAACTCACTTGGGGCTTTGGTATCCCAAGGTGTGATACCTCTTTTGAACTGACAGGATACACAGATGCTGATTTTGCAGGCTGCAAAATAGATAGAAAAAGTACTAGTGGCACTTTTGTCAACTTCTTTGGGAAGCAGACTTGTGTCTGATTCAAGAAGAAAGCAAAACTCAATTATCTACATCAATGGCGGAAAATTTGAATACATTCTTTGGCGGCAAATGTTGTTCTCAAATCTTATGGATGAAAAATTAGTTAGCAGATTATGGGTTTGATTTCAAAACTATACTTGTTCATTGTGATAACACAAGTGCTATAGCAATAACACACAATTCTGTCATGCACTCTTGGACTAAGCATATAGAAATTAGATATCATTTTATTAGGGATCATGTTCAAAATGGAACCATATCTTTACAATACATCCCTACTGAAAATCAACTTGTTGATGTCTTTACAAAGCCTCTAGATGATTCTAGATTTAATAAATTAATAAGTGAGCTAGGAAGGCTAAATTTACAACCATAAAATCTATACTCTAGTTTGTGCTAACCATGCAGATATAAAGGCTATGTTCGAAATCGTAGACATGACCAAAGGAAGTCCACGATCGTAGAGTTGCAGTGATATGAAAGACCACGATCGCAGAGCTCCATCAACAGAACAAAGAAGCATCCTGTGATAACAAAGTTTAAAAAAATCAAAGCAATCTCTCTGTCAAGCGCCTCAGGAACAAACCTAACCCTTAATTCACTCTAAGAGGTTGGCCTTTCCTGAGCTACCTTAACTCGAGAGAAATGCTAAGTCAAAAGTTTATCACAAGGACCAGAGCAGACTCAGCAGTGGAATCAACGATCGTAGTGTAGACTCAACGATCATAAAGACTACCTCAATGAACATAGTGCTACCTCGACGATCGTAGTCCTCCCAAAGAATACACTAGCTCAGGAGCAGCTAAGGGCAATTCAGTACATTCCACTTCAGTTAAAATCATGGAACCAAACAGAACATGACACATGCCCCACTAAGCAAATGGAGATGAGGGAAGCTACAAATATAGTTTGAAAATATCTTTTTAAAATCAGAAGTTCAAAAAGCTTATTCCTCGCTCTCCCTCTCTCTCTCTCTCTACCAGCAAAAACCCTAGCTTTCAAAATCGCTCAACCATCCTTAGTGCAAAGAAATCAATGGCGGCTTCAAATGTCATCGCTGGTTACCGACTCTTTTTCGATGAGTTCAAGACAGCTGATCCCAAATTTCACAAAACTTTATCTCTGATAAAGAAAGATGGTCTTGAAGAAGATCTGGCACCAACACATGGATCTACCCAAAGCTAATAAAGGAATTTTACAGCAATGGAGTTTTTAAGAGTGACACCATCACCACAAAAGTCAGGGGAGTACAAATCAAACTCAAGGCTAAAGACATAAATCTGGCCCTAGGTTTCAAGTCAAAGGGACTCCTATCGATAGAGGTCATCGACTTCCACAAAGGACTGAAGAGGATGCATCACAAAAAGAATGAGACTTTCAAGGGGTACAAGAAGAAGGAGTTTCCCCAAAAATATGAGTTTCTAGCTGACATTGTTGGAAAGTGCATATCTTACAAAAGCTCTGGCCACAACTCTGTGAATGAAATACAACTGAAGCTTATGACAACAATCTGCTATGGGATCCAACTCAACTTTGGAGCCCTACTGTGACGCCTCCAAAATAGGTATACAACACCCATTCTGAGTAGCCAAATATATAGTACAGAAAGCAAACTATAACTTCAAGAATACAATTGTCGTGCAAAATACAACAACACATACTGTGAGTTTAAATACAAATATTGTCTTCTAGACAATATCCACACTCAATTAAGTCCTCATTACAATTATTCAAACACTATTTTACAGAATTAGTGAGAACTATTAAAACATCTTTCTAGAACCATCACTCCATACCCCGACTAGATCCTACTATGTTCTCACCTCCTGAGAAGAAAAATGGAACAAAAAGGAAAAGGGTGAGCTCAACTAGCCCAGTAAAGAATATTATGACTAAGATAATATACAACAATTTATCATTAGTCTTCAACAGGGAAAAATTTGATAAAATATAATAGACAACAAGTTTTAGATCAACAACTGCAATGAAACGAAGAATCCATTAGAAGAGTCAGTAGAGAAAGAATTCCACTATCTTCTAAGATTTAAAATTCCATCATCGATATTTTATCCTCAGTAACAACATTCAATATACATCTTTAATCAAATATTCATCTTTTGCACTACGGGCCAAAGATATTCATTTATATCACCAGGTTAGTCATGTTCATCTCAACACTGTCCATCTTTTGCACTACGGGCCAAAGATATTCATTAGGTAATCATTCATCTTTGCACTACAGGCCAAAGATATTCAGTAATATCATCATTTAGAACTGATGATGATGAAAAATATTTTAAAAGAACGAATCCAGTGAAACAAAATAACAAATATTAGGGATTCGTATTACAGTTTTTCCAAGATCAATAATACTCCATAATAACCAATTTTGAAGTAAAATTCAAGAATAAAGATCAAAACAAGGATACAATCAAAGATGGTACCCATAATAGACATCTTGGACTAAAAGGAAATTTTTCATTTTTTGGTGAATAGTGTCGTATTCGTGAATAGTGCCGTATATGTGAATAGTAACCCCGACACAAAAAGTTCCAAATTTGATAAAAAGTTCAAACCAATATTTCTGCATAATGATATTGAAAGAAATAATATCATTTATGAAGAAAATAACATCCCTTACCTCAAACGAACAGTACTTCTGATCGGAATATCGGATATGAGGCTGAATGAAACTTGTGTTGAATAGCAACTCTCAAAGTATCAAAATACTCACAAAATACGCTCAATGATATAGAGAGAGAAAACTTGTTTCTGGTGTGATTTTCAATTCTAACTTAGCCCTCTATTTATAGGAAAATGTTAGCACGCCGAAGAAGACTTGACCTGCAACCTGATGGCTTTACCTGCTACTATTCCCACCCACCACATTTGAATAAAAATTCTAGCACATTTCTCACCAACCAAAAGTGGGGCCCACCAATTCTAGAATTTTCCACCAAAATGATAAATTCTGAAACTTCAATAATTTCTGAACTAGTCACCTCTTAAAATTCATAACAAATCATTCGTTCATTTTTAACTGTTCAAATTCTGTGGACATATACTCAACTTATATATGTATAACATATCCAAAAATTACAACGATCCAACGGTCGGATTAAAAATTATAACTCACGCAATATATCTCAAAAACACTAGTTTAATTTTTAATACCTCCATTCCGACAAAAATACTGCTAAAACACCTCAACATTAACTCCTTCATTTTTAACCACAATAAATATATCCAACATTTATATCCACATAAAATAAATATTTCCTTATCATATGAATCAATAATTAATTATTCACAAATAATATTACGAATCACATTTATGACAACCAGCCGCTTCTAGGAAGAGGCTTTCAATAAGGATTTCTCCTTCTTTGGAGCGCATTAGGTGACCAAACCTCTTCTTGACAAAACTTTCTACACATTGCCAATAATACTATCTAATAATATTATTTAAATAATATGAATTATTGATCTGATAATGGGAAATCTTTAAAGGTGACAATTATTGAAACAACAATAATATAAAATATCAACGCACAATTATTGAATCGAATAAAAAATATTGAGCGATAACTCATCATAACAATTGTTGAGTAGTGCCTTCTTACGTAAGGATCAATAATTCATCAATACTATGCAATACTGTGTGCTACTGTGCAACCACATGTATTACTGTATTTTAACCACCAGGTATTTCAACAGTGTTAACGGTAATAATTATGCCGTTATTTATAAAATTCAAACTTTGTCATTTTCTTAATCCAACAGTTATCCGTTATGGGGCCCACAAATGGTTGCACCGTCGTACGAATATTCCTCGACAGAAAGAATATTCCAAGACCAAACGAATATTCCCCGACACAATGAATATTTTATAACCACTTGCTTATTTTGCAAAATTTTCACATTTCACCCATAACCAAAGTATTATATCAAATTAAATAAATAGAGAAAATTCAATTTTATTTATAATAAGTTGGGGTCTTACAACCTCCCCTCCTTATGAAATTTCATCCTCGAAATTGACGTACGTACCTGGTGTTTCGAAAAAGTGAGGGTACCTCGCTTTCATTTTCGATTCCAACTCCCAGGTCATTTCCTCAATAGCATGGTTCCTCCACTAAACCTTAACTTGTGGTATAACCTTGGTGCGTAAGACATGCTCTTTCCTATCCAAGATCTTAACAAGTATTTCCTCGTATGTTAAATCTTTGGCTATCTTGTGTGGTTCAAATGCAATAATGTGGTTCGGGTCTTTCAAATATTTATGAAGCATAGATATGTGGAAAACATTGTGAACACGAGACATACTTGGAGGTAACGCGAATCTATAGGCCACATTTCCTATTCGTTCAAGAATCTGAAATGGACCAATAAATCGTGGATTGAGCTTTCCCCTCTTCCCGAATCTTGTAACTCCCTTCCATGGAGCAACACACAACAATACATGATCCCCAATACTAAATTCCACGTTCTTTCGATGAAGATCCGCATAACTCTTTTGTCGATCATGTGCCGTTTGTATACGTTGTCGAATCATTTGGATCTTTTCCATAGTCATACGTACCAACTTGGGTCCCAACAATGTTGCTTCACCCACCTCATCCCAACTTATTGGAGAGCGACACTTTCGTCCATACAACGCCTCGAATGGAGTCATGCCTATACTTGCTTGATAACTGTTGTTGTAGGAGAATTCCACCAGTGGCAAGTACTTATCCCAACTTCCTTTGAAATCTAGGACACAGAGTCTTAATAGATCTTCAAGAGTTTGAATAGTTCTCTCTGATTGCCAGTCCGTTTGAGGATGCTATGCCGAACTGAATCATAAATCCGTGCCCATAGCTTTCTGCAAGCTAACCCAAAATTGTGAAGTAAATCTTGGGTCACGATCTGAAACTATGGATACTGGCATGCCATGCAATCTCACAATCTCATTCACGTACATACTAGTAAGACATTCAAGGGAATAAGTCTCCCGTATAGGCAAGAAATGGGCAGACTTGGTTAATCTATCAATAATAACCCAAATCGCATCTATGCCTTGAGAAACCTTGGGAAGACCCATAACGAAATCCATAGTAATGTGTTCCCACTTCCATTTCGGAATCTCAAGTGGTTGCAGTGGACCCTTTGGTACTTGATGCTCCGCCTATACACGTTAACAAGTTAAACACCTCGAGATAAACTCCGCGATCTCTCTCTTCATATTGTTCCACCAAAATGTATGTCGAAGATCATGATACATTTTGGTACTCCCAGGATGGATTGCAAACGGGGTGTTGTGTGCCTCCATCATGATTCTATGTTTCAAGTCAGAATCATTAGGAATGCAGAGTCTAGAGTTGACTCGAAGTATTCCTTCTTCATCGATTCTTGCTTCTGGAATAGAACCTTCTTGCACTTTCTTCTTCAAATGCATCAGCTCCATGTCCGTAGCATGAGCAGCTTTAACTTTATCGATTAAAGTCGGTTCTACTCGTATGTTTGATATCATCACATGGGTACTTGGAGCCTTCATCTCTATCTCCATCCTTTGCAAGTCATACAAAATGGACCTTTGTGTTAACAACATTGCACTCATACTCGCATATGATCTTCTACTCAATGCGTCAACTACCCTGTTTGCTTTTCCAAGATGGTATTGGATGGTATGATCGTAATCTTTCAACAGCTCGAGCCAACGTCGTTGCCACATGTTGAATTCCTTTTGGGTGAAGAAGTATTTGAGGCTTTTATGATCTGTATAGATCTCCACTTTCTCCCCATACAAGTAGTGTCTCTAGATCTTCAACGCAAAAACGACTGCTGCCAACTCCAAATCATGAGTAGGATAATTCCTCTCATATTCTTTAAGTTATCGCGAGGCATAGGCTATGATTTTCCCATGTTGCATGAGAACACATCCTAACCCTTTGTATGAAACATCGTTGTATATAACAAATCCATCCGAACTAGATGGTATTGCCAGAACAGGTGCCAAAATGAGTCTCCTCTTGAGTTCTTGGAAACTCTTTTCGCAATCCTCACTCCAACCGAATTTTGTATCTTTACGAGTCAGCTGAGTTAACGGAGTAGCGATTCGAGAAAATCCTTCCACGAATCTCCGATAGTAACCAGCTAAGCCCAGAAAGCTACGTACTTTAGTCACCGACTTTGGTTGCTCCCAACTTTGTATGGCTTCAATCTTCGCCGGGTCGAGAATTACTCCATGTTTTGACACCACGTGACCAAGGAATGCTACTTCCTCAAGCCAGAACTCGCATTTCTTCAGCTTGGCATATAGCTTGTTTTCACGAAGCCTTTCAAGTATCAGCTTCAAATGGTGCTCATGATCTTCACGGCTTTTGGAATAGATGAGGATATCATCAATAAAGACAACAACGAACTGATCCAAATATTCCTTGAATATCCGGTTCATCATATCCATGAAAGCAGCAGGAGCATTAGTCAATCCAAAAGACATGACTAAGAATTCATAATGCTCGTCTTCTGGAGTTCGAAGGCGATCTTTGGAATATCCTCGGTTTTAATCTTCAACGATGATATCCGAGCGAAGGTCGATCTTTGAAAAGAATTGTGCTCCTTCAGTAATCGGTCGAATAGGTCATCAATACGAGGTAGCGGATACCTATTCTTGATAGTGACATGGTTCAATTCTCGGTAGTCAATCTGAAAGTCGCATACTCCGTCTTTCTTCTTTCTTCTGAATAAAGCAGGAGCACCCCAAGGAGATATATACTAGGGCGAATGAAATCGATGTCTAACAATTCCTGTAGTTGGACTTTTAACTCCCGAAGTTCAATAGGAACCATTCGATATGGAGTTTTAGAAATGGGTTTTGTACCCGGTTTAAGGTCAATAAAGAATTCAACATCACGTTCTGGGGGTAGACTGGGAATTTCTTTAGGAAATTCTCTAACAACAGAAATATTATTCAAATCTGACTTATCTTTGTTCAAATCCATAACATGGGCTAAGAAAGCTTGACATTCGTTTTTTAATAAACGAATAGCTTTATGGCTTGATATAGCAGTGACTGATTTTAGTGGTTTAGTTGTTTGAATTTGTATGACAGGTTGGTTAGGAATATGAAAACTAACAACCTTACGAAAATAATCAATTTTGGCATGATGAGTGGTTAACCAATCAATTCCTAAAATCACATCAAAAGCAAGTATCTTTAAAGGGATATGATCAACAGGTAATGTGATAGTGCCAACTTGGATTAAGCAAGATTTATAAGCAGTGGATGTAACAAAAGTTTCACCCAACGGAGTCTCCACTAATAAATCAAAGTCTAATTTCTCCGGAGTCAAGTTTAAACGTTGAGCACAAGCATGAGAGATAAATGAATGGGTAGAACCGGTATCTAGTAAGGTATAAACTTCGCAAGAATTCAAGATTAGCTTACACGTGATCACCTCGTTCGGGTTTCTCGCGTTTTGGCCAGTCACGACAAACGCTCTTCTAGGAACCGCTGATTTTGACTTATCCGGGACAGCCTTTGGAGTTACCATCCCTGCTGAACTTGGTTTTGCTATAGAATAGTCTCGAGCTATATGGCCCTCCTTTCCACAGTTATAACATACCTTGGATTGTTGTGGGTAGTTTGGGTTGATATGTCCCTCTTTCCCGCATTTGTAACAATCGACCGGTGCTCGTTCTCCTCCCCTAGAAACAGTTGATGTTTGTGCTGAGGTCTTCACGTTATTATTATTGTACCTTCTCTTTTTGAAATCTCCTCCCGAGTTGCTCCTTCTATTATCACGGCTACGATTACCACAAGAGTGGTTACCGCTTTTGTCCGAATGTTTTCCTCCCTGTTGGTTTTCATTGCTCCGATGACCGCTGCCACTGGTATGACCCTGATTGTGTTCCCTTGGTTGAACATACTCATTATCTCGCTCTAATAATTGAGCCATGTTTACAACATCTGAATATAAAGAAAATTTATGAGAGATAAGATATTGCCGAATCTCGGGTTTTAGACCTCTATGAAACATCCTTGTCATTCGTTCCTCATTCTCTCCCAAATGAGATGCAAACCTGGATAACTCTGCGAACTTCGCCTCGTACTGGGACACCGTCATGTTATTTTGTTCCAGTCTGATAAACTCTACCTCCTTCATATGACGAATACTTTCAGGAAAGTACTTGTCATTGAATAGTTTCTGAAATGTTTCCCAAGACATGTTGAGTGCGGCAGGCTGGGTACGCTTCAAAGACTCCCACCAGTAGTCTACCTCACCACGGAACATAAAGGTGGCAAATGGAACCTTCTGTTCCTCCGTGCATCCCAAGACATCGAATATCTTGGTAATTTGCTTGACCCACATTTCTGCCTTGATCGGATCCGGCTTTCCATTAAATTCTGGTGGTCCCAACTCCTTGAACTGCTTGGCTGTGACAGACCGCGCGTTGCTATTACTTCCACCCGTATTTTGTACACGAGTTTCCCTCGTCTGATTTTGCATGAACTGTAAAAAGCTCCTAAACATTCCATCATTCATCGTTTGCTCGGTAGTGTTGTTTACACGAGGAATATTGCCTTCTTGTTGCACGTTCTCCTGGTTTGTGACTAAAGATTGTTCCACAGTCTCATACACTCCATTGTTAACGTTCTCAGCAGCCATTCTTAAATACTGCCATAAAACAAGGGTTAATTAAACAAATTAACATATAACATAATATCCCTATATTATGACTGACCAACAAATAAGCTTAGATCGGACACACTAGCGAAGGATTTACTCATCTCTCTCCTCCTAGTTTTATTCCCCGATCTCCGCCAGAGACCATATCCCTAAGCTTTGATACCAACTGTGACGCCCATAAAATTGGTATACAACACCCATTCTGAGTCGCCAAATACATGGTACAGAAAGCAAACTATAACTTCAATAATACAATTATCATGCAAAATACAACTACACATACTGTGAGTTTAAATACAAATATTGTCTTCTAGACAATATCTACACTCAATTAAGTCCTCATTACAATTATTCAAACACTACTTTATAGAATTAGTGAGAACTGCTAAAACATCTTTCTAGAACCATCACTCCATACCCCGACTAGATCCTGCTATGTTCTCACCTCCTGAGAAGAAAAATGGAACAAAAAGGAAAAGGGTGAGCTCAACTAGCCCAGTAAAGAATATTATGACTAAGATAATATACAACAATTTATCATTAGTCTTCAACAGGAAAAATCGATAAAATATAATAGACAACAAGTTTTAGATCAACAAGCTGCAATGAAACAATGAATCCATTAGAAGAGTCAGTAGAGAAAGAATTCCACTATCTTCTAAGATTTAAAAGTCCATCATCAATATTTTATCCCTATAACAACAATCAATATACATCTTTAATCAAATATTCATCTTTGCACTACTGAAAACCAAAGATATTCATTTATATCACCAATTGGTCATGTTCATCTCAACACTGCTCATCTTTTGCTACTGGGCGAAGATATTCATTAGGTAATCATTCATCTTTGCACTACAGGCCAAAGATATTCAGTAATATCATCATTTAGGACTGAGATAGTACCCATAATAGACATCTAATATTAGGGATTCGTATTACAGTTTATCTAAGATCAATAATACTCCATAATAACCAATTTTGAAGCAAAATTCAAGAATAAAGATCAAAACATGGATACAATCAAAGATAGTACCCATAATTGACATCTTGGACTAAAAGGAAAATTTTCATTTTTCGGTGAATAGTGTCGTATTCGTGAATAGTGCCGTATACATGAATAGTGTCGTATACGTGAATAGTAACCCCGACACAAAAAGTTCCAAATTTGATAAAAAGTTCAAACCAATATTTCTGCATAATGATATTGAAAGAAATAATATCATTTACGAAGAAAATAACATCCCTTACCTCAAACGAACAGTACTTCTGATCGGGATATCGGATATGAGGCTGAATGAAACTTGTGCTGAATAGCAACTCTCAAAGTATCAAAATACTCACAAAATACGTTCAATAATATAGAGAGAGAAAGAGAGAAAACTTGTTTCTGGTGTGATTTTCAATTCTAACTTAGCCCTTTATTTATAGGAAAATGTTAGCACGCCGAAGAAGACTTGACCTGCAACCTGATGGCTTTACCTGCTACTATTCCCACCCACCACATTTGAATAAAAATTCCATCACATTTCTCACCAACCAAAAGTGGGGCCCACCAATTCTAGAATTTTCCACCAAAATGATAAATTTTGAAACTTCAATAATTTCTGAACTAGTCACCTCTTAAACTTCATAACAAATCATTCGTTCATTTTTAACGGTTCAAAATTTGTGGACATATACTCAACTTATATATGTATAACATATCCAAAAATCACAACGATTCAACGGTCGGATTAAAAATTATAACTCACACAATATATCTCAAAAATACTAGTTTAATTTTTAATACCTCCATTCTGACAAAAATATTGATAAAACACCTCAACATTAACTCCTTCATTTTTAACCACAATAAATATATCCAACATTTATATCCACATAAAATAAATATTTCCTTATCATATGAATCAATAATTAATTATTCACAAATAATATTACGAAATCACATTTATAATGACGAGCATAGTTCCCAGAAAAGAGGGGCTTTCAATAAGGATTTCTCCTTCTTCGCCCAGCAGCAATTAGGTTACCAAACCTCTCCTTGACAGAACTTTTTAGACATTGCCAATAATGCTATCTAATAATATTATTCAAATAATATGAATTATTGATCTGATAATGGGAAATACTATGCAGTGACAATTATTGAAACAACAATAATATAAAATATCAACGCAGCAATTATTGAATCAATAAAATAAAATATTGAACAGTAACTACTGTAATAATTATTTAGTAGTGCCTTCTTACATAAGGATCAATAATTCATCAATATTGTGCAATCATCTGTGTCTACTTGTGCAACCACGCCAGTATTCATCATTTTATCCACGGTATTCCAAATGGTGATAATTGGTAACAATTACGCCTGCTATTTATAAAACTCGATTTTCCTCTTACTATAAATTTCATTGTTCTTGGGTATTGACATGTAGAATGGGACTCTATCTTTATTCTCGTCCGATTAATCGGTTCTTCAAAAGAACTATCAGACTATGTATGGGGTGAATTATTTGATCAATGAATATTCGATTCTTTCGTCAATATGGAATCGATTCACAACAATTCTTCCGTTTTCATATAAAAAATAGAGATTCGGGTCGTCATTAATCATTTGATAGAGTATTTCAGTACGTATACGTATGTCTATACGTTTATCCTTCATCCTTTTGGAAGTTTCAATGGAAGGATTCCTCTACCAATGCAACACATTCCACTTTTCTTCATCCGACAGTTATCCGTTATGGGGCCCATAAATGGCTGCACTGTCGTACGAATATTCCTTGACAGAAAGAATATTCCACGACCAAACGAATATTCCCCGACACAATGAATATTTAATAACCACTTGCTTATTTTGCAAAATTTGCACATTTCACCCATAACCAAAGTATTATATCAAATTAAATAAATAGGAATTCACTTTTATTTATAATAAGTTGGGGTCTTACACCTACTCATCGACTGGATGGGGAAGTGGATTCTCAATTTGAAGAAATCAAAGAGCTCTGGAAAGATGTTCTACGGGCGGTTTATAAGTATCATCCTACAGTCGGCACTAGGTTATAAAATTGGGGATAATGAAGGAGAATTTATCAATCCCAACAGAAGGATGACCCAACAACTGTTTGAAAACTGGAAAAGACATTACAAAAAAATCAATCATTGCCGACGGGTTATGCCGTCGCCTATAACCCTCTGGCCGTTGGCAATGAGATCGTTAGCGATGGAATAAAACGTCGCCCCTAAGGTCGTCGCCCCTGTCTCCCGTTGCTAGCCGTCGGGAACTATGTCATTGCCGATGGGGTCAGTGCCGACGGTATGTTGTCAGGCATATGTCATTAGCGATGGTACCAATGACGGACAGACCGTAGGTAATAACATCCTTTAATTTTGATAATACAGTTATTGCCGATGGTATCCCCGCCGCTAATGGGTATATTGCTATCGCGAATGACCTCTATGTACTTTATATCTCTGCAATAAATCATTTGTAGGTCTTTCTTGAAATGACATCTTGCTAATGATGACCCACCTCAAATTTTTTTTTTATTAAAATTGCAAAATTCCCCTGTTCATTTACATATACATTGTACCTGTTATAAACTAAAGAAAAACAAATAATGACAATGTACGCATATCAATAACAATAATATCTTTTACTATCAACAATTAATATAATTAGATACCAAACTCAAGTCTTTACAACTCAAAAGCTAAATACATACATGAACGAGGCGGGTTTTGACCTATTTTTAGCTTTTTGCCTAAGTGTTGGCGAGTTTTGCAAACTGGACGATAACTCGACTTCCGTATGTCAAATCGAGTTCCATAAGTTATAACGCGTGTCTAATACCTACGCGGTGCTATGTGTGTGTTTGCGTGGCATTCAGATGACCGAGGCGGGTTTTGACCTATTTTTTAGCTTTTTGTCTAAGTGTTGGCGAGTTTTGCAAACTGGGCGATAACTCGGCTTCCGTATGTCGGAATCGAGTCCCGTAAGTTCTCACGTGTGTCTAATACCTACGCGGTGCTATGTGTGTGTTTGCGTAGTGTTCGAACGGTCGAGGCGGGTTTTGACCTATTTTTTGGCTTTTTGCCTAAGTGTTGGTGAGTTTTGTAATCTGGGCGATAACTCGGCTTCCGTAGGTCAGAATCGAGTCCCGTAAGTTCTAACGCGTGTCTAATACCTACGCGATGCTATGTGTATGTTTGTGTGGCGTAGCAATACAATTACAAATTACAATTATAAATTACATAAATTAAATAAGGAAATATAAAATTTAATTATTTTTACCTATCGAATATGTGGTGGGAAGATGTTGGCCAAGACAACTGCACATACGCGGATGGCCTCCTCTCGTACTACACCAATGAGGTCGTCAACGGCAGCTGTAGGATCTATAGAGCCGTGGAAAACCTCCTGAGCCAGCTGATAGATCCGCTCGCGTGATGGTGCGCCTGACTGCACAACACCACTCGCCATGCACCCCTCTATGATCTGCCGGAAGAAGTCGTCAGATAATGAAGGGTCGGCGCCCGATCCACTCGCACCACTACCTCCAGTGCGTGGGCGCCACCGAGATCTCGCAGCAGGGACTAGGGTGTAAGCTAGGACATGGGGAATGCCCACAACTCTACCCTTATTCTGTCCCCCTATAGCCTCCAGCCAGTCCTCTATCTCCTCGTCCGCACGCGTAGACTCTTCTATTGGAGTGTCACCTCGCTGGCTACTCCGGGCCACTGCAAGATCCTTAAACCGTCGCTGAAAAAAACACATTAGTAGATGATACGAAAAGAATAAAAGGAAATAATACAAAAGAATATCCGAATTTTAAATACTTACTAAATAAGAGAATTAAATAACTTACAACAATGTGTTCGGCCTCAGGAGAGATATAACCACCGTCACCTTTCTTTTGGTGGGTGTGCCACCAAAACTCCAAGCGGAAGGGTGCATGCTTTAAACTCACCTCGTCTCTCAAGATGTCAGTCATATGACTATGACCTAGTGCGATGGTGGGAGACGACTACATTGTCGAGGCGGTGAGCAACGTGTCTTGATCTTCTTGAAGGCCTCGCCGTCCCAAATGTTGCACATCTGGTCCCACATCGCAGCAGATATGAAATCTGGTTGGACATCCTTAAGTGTCTGTCCATCAGTCATCTTCGTCAGGGCCTTCTTCTTCCAGTCGTAGACCCACTTATGCCAATTCATCTCTAGGTATTTGTGCAGAACAGTCATGCCATGGGCTTCTTGCCCGTCCTCAAAACGTTAATATCTCTGCACATTACACATTAAGAAGCTTAGTAGACAACATAAATCAAAGATGTAATAGTATATTCAAATGGAATATAAAACTAGCATATGAATGATTGACATCCTACCCTAAACTCAGCAATAATCAGTTGTTGTGTGCAGTCATCCACATCCGCCCACCTCATCCACGGGCTTGAGAATCGGTTGCGGACGATCCCAAGCAACGTGTTCCTTGGCGTGGCGTCAAGGATACTACAATTGAAATTACAACATTGCAAATTACAAAGAATATATAAGAACTAAATACTTATGTTATAGTAATACTATATAGGATTATGAAATTACCTATGAGTCCCAACACGACAAATAAGCGACGCCTGGGGGGGACTCCCTAGCAAGCCACGTACTAGTCCCCGTGGAGGCCTACGTCGATCACCTATGTAGTGAAATACATCAATATTTATATAAACGAATATAATGTCAATACAATATAAAATAAAATATAATAAGATGTATCCCAATAAAATATGTATTTATACCTGACGATCTGACCTGATCATCACGCGTAGAATCGCCACGGCCCCCAAGACCTGAATGCCCACCACGATCGTCGTGTGGTGTGCGCGCCATATGTATGTATACTGTCAAATCATAAAAAAATATTATTAAACATTCATAAATACTATATTTGTGAACAGTAACAAAGAGGATAACATACAGATACAACTAAAAGAATGCAACATAAATATAGTAACCTAAAGGGATACAACATAAATAGTAACCTAAAACAACTAACACCTTATTTAGTATATTAATATAAGTTGAAGATAATGATTGCACTACTACAAACTATTACATTTGAATACAACTAAAAGGACACAAAGAGTACATACTCCGAATCATTTATATCGTCAAAGCCATCAATATCAGAATCGTCATCTTCGAGCAGTAGGTCTTCACTATCGTTGTCATCACCATCTTCGTCATCCTCAACTATTTTTTCAATTATACCTACCTCCTCAACAACATCGTCTTCACTTTCGACAGCGACAACATCATCCTCTTTTTCACTAAACTCACTAATAATGGTCATATCAATAGGTGTGACACTAGTAGACTCGACTTGTAAAGGTTCATCGTCTGGACGAGGAGTTGCGCCTTGAAAACCACGGGCTTTGGTGGTTATAACAGCATGTCATGGGCTTGCAGGAGTCTTAACACTCCGCGCGTAGTACACTTGTGTTGCTTAACTTGCTAAAATAAAAGGCTCGTCCATACCACTTATCAGTCTTAGTTTTAACTTAACGTTAACAGTCACCCGTCCTGATCCATCTGGGAGCTTCAATCCACTGATCCAATTACATATCAATATCAATTGTTCCCTGGTCAAAGTATATTCAGCTTTAGGCGTTACCGTCTTACTACCCTCTTGATACAGCCACAGATCTTCCCTAATGTTCATTTCTACCAAATCATGCCTCGACATGTTGTTGTCCTTTGTTCTATCAGTGCCATCTAGTACTGTATAAAAAATGTTATCAAATATGTTCTTCTCAGTATGCATCGGATCTAAACAATGACGGATGCAGAGTGTAGCCCAATAAGGCAGGTCAAAGAACATGGATCTATGTGTCCAGTTGTGAACCTTGTCGTAACCATAAGCTCGCTCTAATCTGTGATTCTTCCCTGGAGGTGGAAACTTCAAATGACTAATCCAACTCAACACTGTTGACCCAGAAAGACGGCTAGGTACTTGACGTTTCTCTATTTTTTGATTGAATTGTCTACTCATCCGTCGATAACAATGTTCAATTGGAAATAACTGTTTGGATGTTGCAAAGAAACTCATTTTCCCCCCATGTTTGAGCCGCACAGCTTTAACTGACCTCATGCACTCGGGACATGACAAGCCCCCGTGAGTCGACCATCCACTGATCATTCCTAACACCGGGAAGTAATTTATTGTCCACAGTAAAGCTGCCCTCATGTCAAAGTTCTGCTTAAGAGATACATCATAAGTTTGAACCCCTTTTTTCCATAACATCTTCAACTCATCAACTAACGGCCTGAGGTATACATTGATGTCTTTACTCAGACTCTTATCACCCGGAATTAGTAAAGGCATGAACATGTAGGGATCTTTCATGCACATTGAAGGCGGGAGGTTATACACCACAATAATCACAAGCCAAGTTGAGTAGGGCTTTGTGTAAGGCCCGTTAAACGGATTAAACCCATCCATAGCAAGTCCAAGCCTAACATTACGAACCTCTTCAGCAAACGAGGGGTGCTTATTATCAAAATATTTCCGCTCAAGCCCATCTGCCGGGTGCATCAGTTGACCTTCGACTATGTCCCGTGTAGAGTGTCACCTCATATCCTCGACAATATGTGTTGACATGAACAACCGCTGAAGCCTCGGGGCAATGGGAAAGTAACTTAAGATCTTTCTCGGCACGTCTTTTCCCTTTTTCTTGCGCTGTTCACAGTATCTACTTGTACCACAAATATCACACGACCTCATATCTTTATTGACATCACCGTAATACAACATACAGTCATTCTCACAAGCATCAATCTTCTCATACCCTAGATTGAGCCTTTTGACCATTTTCTTCACATCATAAAATACGACTCCGGAACTTATTGCTGCGGTAAAGCACTCCTTCACAATGCTTAATAGTTCATTAAAACCTCTCTCGCTTCTGATCATACTCGTTCGTTGAAGTGTAAAAACTTAGTCACGGTAGATAAGGCGGTTGTGCTTTTTCGTGCCTGGTCGTGCAATTAGGCGTCATTGCTTCATCAATAACTCATAGAAACCCTTAGCCCCGCTCATTCGACTCTTGCTTTCGCCATCTTGTCATCCTCGTCGTATTCCATTGGAAGTATGAACCAAAGAACTTTGACTATCATGTTAGTATGCAGTTAAAAGGTTTCGCCACCTCTAGATTCCGGTTCTGATTCATGTTCATCCAACCAGGTTTCCCCATGATAGATCCATGTCGTATAACCCTTCTTGAACCCATACGCAAATAAGTCGCACATGACATCACTCCTTTCCTTCCACACTTCATTCACACACCTTATACAAGGACATCTAATCTCATTGCCGGTGACTTACTCAAACACGAAATTGAGAAACTGTTCAACCCCACTATGGTACTCAGAGATAAGCCCACTCTTATCAGTGGCTACCCTACATTCCATCCAACTTCGATCAACAAACATCTTGGACAACTGTCTGCTATATATATGGAAAGTTAGATAAACACAATCAAGTCTCCAAGTTAATGTATATGCAAGCTTATGAGTTTCCTAACTTCATCTCCCACTCTAACGGGTTAGGCTTCTATCCCATTCCTGGATGTGTCGCCTCACTGATGCCAACAACTTGAACACATCTTTAAATTTTTCAGAAATTTTGGCAACACCTCCCCATGGTCTTCAAGTACACGAAGTAGACTAACACATCGTAGTCTAAATATGCACCCGAAGAACGTAAAGAGATATATACTGACCGAAAATTCAAAAAATATAAAGACGTGCTTAAGTCGTTAACACCGACCTAAGTGTGATCGAAACATACGAGAACAGTCCCAAAACGGGGACTATTTGAGATTCACTCCTACTAAGTGAATCTCAAACGGATTTCTAAGTTTCCTAAACTATATGAAAATATGCACATGTCAAAGTAAGGATTATTTTTGTATAACAAAAAGAATACTAGCTTTTTATCAGGTCACAAACTATTATTAAACTTTTTTTAAAACTCACCCACACCCCACCCCACAGTAGTCTGACTTCCACTAACATATCACTACTACATAAATATCTAGTTGGTAGAGGCAAGGCAAAACTCCTCGTACACCAACTCAAAATGAAAATTAAACAAATAGCATATCGTAAGACTAAAAGAAAAAAAATCGAGATGCAATGGAGTTTGAGCAATTTATACACTGCAATATATACACGTACACTGCAATATAATTGGATATCTGTAAACTTGCAAACATTTGATGAAAGCTACTAATCATACAGGTTTACATTAAACGTAAATAATAAATACATTTCTAAGTGTGGTCAAATATAAATTTAAAATAACGTGTGGGTAATAAAAAATTTAGTATATTTATAAATTTTCAATAATAAAATAAATCAAGTGTTACTAAATCTCACATTTTGAGTGATTTATTTCTTTAAGGTTGACTATATCTTAGTGAGTGACTATATCTTAGTGAGTGACTATATCTCACAAATTTAGTGATTTATTTTGAGTGACTATATTTTATAAATTATAAATAATTGTGAAAAAACAAATAAAACTGTTAAAATGAGACTAAGGACGAAAAGCAAAAACTGATTTTAAGAAAAGATTAGTCTGAACTGGAGATTAACCCGAGTGCAATAAAAAAACTCCACATTATCACACACAAAAAAAACAAAAAAAAAACTCTAGCAAACATTGCAATTGATATTTTCATGTAAACTTGCAAACATTTGAAAGAGAGGAAGATTACCAGTTCATATCGAAATTGGGAAGACTGAAATTTGGGGGAAAACTGAAATTGGGAAGATTATACCTTGCAGTCGAGAGAGACAGAGAGTGACAACGACGGGAAGAGAAACGGCGACGACAAGAGAAGGCCAATGGGCGCGGGAAAGAGAAGTCGGCGACGGCGCGAGGAAGAAGAGGGAGAAAAATGAATAGCAGAAATGAAAAATATTTAAGTTACTGAAAGTAAATATAAACCCATTCTCGACGGCACTCAATACCGATGGCAAAGGCCGTCGCCTATGCCCTTTTCCCACGTCCGCCAAAAATTCCCACCAAATTTAGGCCCGAGAAGGGTTATTCTCGACGGGCCCCATTGGCGACGGTTATGCCGTCGAGAATGAGGTTATTGGCGACGGGGATACTGCCGTCGCTAATGATGCCGTCGCCAATGACCTATTTTTTTGTAGTGAGAAATCCAGCATAAAATGTCAGGATGATGTTTGAATCCAGTGGAAGAACTGGTGAAGCGAAGGAGTCTGGGCTACCAGGAAATATGTCATTTTTAAAGGAAGCTGAAGAAGAAGAAGAAATCAACAAGGAGGAACCCATTGCTTTGGTCAGAAAAAATAAGGGTAAGAGAAAAATGAATGCTCAAATGACAGAGGAGCCTTAAGGTTCAACTAATGAGGCACCTTAAGAGAGTTCAGGCACTAAAACTCTGAAGAATCTGAAAAGTAAAGAACATCAGTCTGAGGAAGATGCAGACAAAGCTACCATCTCTCAGTTGCTCAAGAAAGGAAAGTGGAGTCACAAATCAAAGAATCCCTCTTTCTCTTCGATCGTAGAGTCTCTACCGATCGTAGAATCCAGAATTGACACCACTTCAGAAGAGGATGATGTAACAGCTTCTCAGCTTGATCAACCTTTCAGAGCTGAAGCTGAAGAAAATGATGAGGCTGTGGCTCAGCCTAAGAAGTCAAGGAGAAAACTGGTCAAGAAGTACATCCTTGTCAATGAAGGAATGTTAAAGGAGGAAGACAGAAGGATAACTGTTGAGAAAGGGCTACCTGAAGCTGAGAAAGGCCTACCCAAAGTGAGTAAGGAGAATACAGCTCAAGTTGAGAGGGAGCTTCCTGAAGTTCTTACACAAGAGAATGCTCATTCTGAGGGGGAGCTGCTTAAAGTTCAAATGGATGATCGAGTTGAGGGGGAGGCTCACGAAGTCCCTATATCAGAAAAGGTCACAGTTGAGGAAGAATTGCCAAGAGATCATCAAGAATCTTCCACAGTCCCTCAAGAGAATCTAGTTGTAGGAACTGTAGAAATGGAAAGGATTGAAGCTATGGAGGATGTGAGAGCAGAAGAACAAAGAAGTCAAATGGAGATAATTGATGTGGTGGAAATTTCAAATGAAGACAAAGAAGAAGAAGAGGATGACGAGGTTGAGATCATTGTTGTGGGCTATGATGGACATAGGAGAGCCAACTACAATCAATTGTTTTCCTATCTACCTATGATGCCATTTCACAGAGCCTAAATCCTCAACTCCTGGGATCACATGTTCTGGACCTTCAAAGCCTATCCAACAATCTCGGTGCTAGCTCATGGATTCCCAGGAAAACTCAACTTTGCCCAAAAGTTGATCACCAATAGCCTCCCTTCAGAAAATGGGCATGAGGTACACACTATTCTGATCTCTTTTAGGATAAATCATTGTCCACCATCATTTTTCAATCAATTCTATGAATCACCAAGATGGTTGGAAGTGATACTTCATCCACTCAATCAATTTCCAGTTACAGAATCCCAACATTCTGTAACTGATGAACCAAATATGCCCAACTTTATATTGATCAAATCTTCTATAATCTCTCACTCTACGATTACTGATCCAAATCCAATCGTAGAGTCACCTGCTCAAGACATAGAGTCACCTCCTCCTGAAGATCAACCCCACACAACAGCCCCTCCATCAGATATCACTTCCCCATCAACAAATGAATATTTCAATCTTGATCTTGCTCTCTGCAACATACAAGATCAATACAGAAGAGCCTCTCCTCCAAATAATCTGTAACTCCTTGAGCTTATATATGATCTCCCTACCAAAACGGAGTTGTCAGAAGCAACTAAGAAAGTGACCAAGGACATACAAGAAGATCTTGAAGTTCACTCTGAACTTGTTCATATAAGGCTGACTCATTTGATTGATGCTGCCAATACTCTTCCAAGCAACCTATGTTCTGAACTGACAAAGAAGCATATGGAGATAATAAAAGAGATGTTTCAGAGTATCAATGAAAGGGATCAAATCCACTTTCTAGCTTCCAAGAAGCACAGGGATGTTGTTCTTATTTTACAAAATACTCAAGAATCCCAAAATCAACTTCTGATGGAAAATCTCATGAGTCTAAAGACCCAAATGAAAGAATTCCAAGCATTCTCCATGGGTCAAATGTAACAAACAGAAAATGTCTTGGCCATTCTGCAAAAGAGAGAAGCTCGAACTGACTCTCTAGTCCAGGAAAATCGTACAAACATTGTTGGAAAAGGAAAAATTGCTCACTTCTCAAGAAGTTCTCCCACAAGTTCTCCTGCAAGACAGTCTCGCCATCAGACTCCACGACCTGAACAGCAGCAAATTCTCATGGCACAACCACTAAGGAGTCAAAGGCCTTCTCCAAGTTCACAAGAAGTGACCACCACTGGTCTAAGAATGCCAATTGGAGATTATGCATTCATGAATAGACACGATCATTCGCCAAGGCTAAGTCAGAGTGAGATGGAAGATATAACATGGAGAGATGTAGTCAGTAGGAGAAGAAGAGCTCAAGAGTATGCCAATCCTCCAAGAAACAAAAGGCAAAAGAAATAGAGATAAGTTGAAACTCAATTCTTATTGATGTAACTAAGCTTAATTGTAATATCTGTATTTACAAACATCAATAAATTCATGCTTATTCTCTAGAGATTTCAGTTGCTCACTGAAACACTAAGTCATATTTACTTTCTAGCAACTGCATCTAGAAATTGATAAGCATGACACAAATCTCATTGGTTATGTCAACATCAAATAGGGGGAGATTGTTGGGAGATTGCATATTTAAATTTGATGTTGAAAGTAAATATTCATAATTATATGTAAAGTCCTTCAAGGAATATATGTACAAGGACTTAGTGGTAGATCAAATTTGTTAGGTTGATCTAAGCTTTTAATGTTTATCATTCTATAAATAAATGTATAGATGAAAAGATCAAAGTTGTTAGGTTGATGTGAGACCCCAGATTTTATGAATAAATATTTAATTTACTCGAAATAATTTTTTTTTATTATGGTTTTATTATGGTGTGGATTTGATATAATGTTATAGTTTTGGGTAATATTTATAAATTTTGCAAAGAAAGCAAGTTGTTATAAAATATTCGTTTGGTCGGAGAATATTCTTTTTGTCGGGGAATATTAAATGCAATGCCACAATCATTAGTGGACCCCACAACAGAATTATTGTCGGATTGAGAAAACGACAAAAATACTTTATGAAAATAACAGCGGAGGTGTTACCGTTAAAACTGTTGAACTACTCGATAGTAAAAAATGTACGATGTCTGGCGTGGTTGCATAGTAGCACTGCAGTATTGATTATTGATGCTTCGTGAGAAGTCACTCGGTTTTGCTTATTATTTGGACCCCCACTTACCCATTTTTCAAAATAATCGGTGGAAAGTTATTCACTATATATATATATATATATATATATATATATATATATATATATATATATATATATATACGTGTGTGTGTGTGTGTGTGTGTGTGTGTGTGTGGTGGGTGGTGATTTGGTGGGTGGATTTAATTTACGTATGGGGAAGGGTGATGCCTATCAAAGAGGGAATTGAAGTACCTTTATTTTATACATCTTTGTTGTTAGTGGACTTTGGTGGAAGGAGTATTACACGTATTATATATGATGATTGATTATATATATATAATATATATGATGATTGATTTTGCATGTGGGAGTGAGATTTTAATTGACGGAGGTGTACTAGTATTAGTAATATATATATATATATATATATATATATATATATATATATTTATATGGACATTGATGTTGATGGGGAGGAAATAATTGTCGGGGAAGAGAAATGGATTGGTGGAGAAAAAAAAGGTTGGCATGGGTGGAGAAAATTGGTATAAAACATGTGTTATATATATATATATATATATATATATATATATATATATATATATGTGTGTTATATTTGTTTTTTTGTGTTTTGTTGTTATTGATTTTGGTTGATTCGGTTGCTTGCAAGATTGATCAATCATCCGTGGATTGATTAAATTCAGCCGTGAATTTTTCTCTGCACATGTTATATATATAATATATATATATATATAATATATTATATTTTATTTAAAAGATTTTGCTTTAAATATGAACCGTCCGATTAAAAGTAAATCAATCTGGACCGTTCATGGATTAGTTACTATGCATTCCATTTTCCTATAAATAAAGCTCGTTCCTTCATTATTTTCTTATGAATTCACCGAACTCTAGAGAGAAACTATAGAGAGAGACTATAGAGATAGAAGAAAAGTATTACGGTACTTAACTACTTTTATATTCGGTTTCTTTTTACGGTGAGGGATATTATTCTTTTGTATTTAAGAAGGGAACTTCATTATTCCATTTCTTTATTATTACATTGGAATAACTTTTGTATCTGCTTAATACCTATACGTGGTGACATTCTTCTATTATTACGCTTTTATTATTCCGTTGAACATCCATCTGTGCTGCTATCTCTACCGGACTGGTTCCGCTTTTATTATTACATCTTTATTTTCCGTTGGAACATCCTCGTGCATGCTTTACGCTGGGACTGGTTCCGCTTTTTATTATTACATTGGAACATCCCATCGATGTAAATTTTGCTTGACTTTGTTCCGTTATTATTATTACATTGGAATAACTTTTCATACATCTGAAGCAATCGCATGCGTGGTGATTTCTTTTGTTATTCCATTCTTTATTATACTCAACAAGTTAAAGTTTTGACTTATACTCCATGAAATTAGTAGAATATCCTTAATATTTAAGCTTCATCCATTATCTTTTCATGGAAATATTCTTACGATCATTCTTGAATTTTACTCTACAAAACAATGATCATGTTGACAATTTGGGCGTTAATAATTCTGGATAAAATAATTCTTGAACTTGTTTTATTGAATTTTTATGTCATTGTCATCATCCTCATGTTTATATTTTTTTTGAAAGTCATTTGTGGCTTTTGTAAAGCATGGATGGACTTGGTATGATTATGACCGAGGATTATTCGATTGTAATCATGGCAATAATGTTACAAATGATGTGGTGAAAGTCCTCATTGGCCCGTAGTGCATTGATGGACGATTGTTGGCATGATCATGACCATTGATGAATACACAAATATCCTTGGCCCGTAGTGCATGGAATTTGTGGTCGTGACCTCTAATGAATATCCTTGGTCAGTAGTGCGGGGATGATGTGGATTATTTATTAAAAGTCTCGGTGATAAAAGTGATGAAAAACTTTTAAATCATAAAAGATAGTAGATTCTATTCTCTACTTGACTCTTTTAATGGATTGCTTGATCCATTGCAGCTTAAACTCTATGTTGTTATATTTTATCGGTTTAACATCATTGTTGAAGGCTAACGATAATTTATTACGCATTATCTTAGTCATAATATTTCTTCTTGGGCTAGTTGAGCTCACCTTTCTTTCATTCTCTTGAGAAATGAGAACATAGCGAGGACTAGTCGGGGAGCGGGTGTGGCCCGCAGGAAGGATAGCATTAGTAGTCCACACTATTCACGTGAAATAGTGTGTTAATAATTATAATGAGGACTCCTTTTGAGTTTGTATAATCTCTAGTAGACAATAATTGTATTCAAACTCACAGTTATGTTTTGTCGTATTGTACACGACAGTTGTATTAGTAAGTTGTATTTGAATTTTGTACCATGTATCTGATGACCCAAGATGGGTGATGTATACCTAATTTTGGGGGCATCACGGTTGATTTATGTCTTGAGATGTAATAGATAGGCTTCAATAGAATCGTAGTCTATCGAGCTGATCAAGAGATTGCAGAAGCCAAGGCAGAATCGTAGAGCATCGAGAATCGTAGTGTGTCTGCTTTGAAGGGTCTCTCCCGAAATCGTAGAGTGGTCCAAACGTTTTTCGAGCCAACTCAGAAATCTTAGTGTGCTCTCGGAAGCGTAGAGTCTGCAAGTCAAGCAAGTGAAGATCGTAGTGTGCCAGTACTTAAGAGAAATCGTAGTGTTCTCGTTTGCTAGTATCGGATCAAGCACCAAGGTGGCTAGACAACACGATCAGAATCGTAGAGCATCATCCCAACAAATGTGGAATGGATTATAAACGTTGAAGTCCTCGGCAGTCTCAATGACACAACAGTCACCCTTAGTATACAACAAAGAAACGTATTGAAGAAGCTAAGGAAAGTACTATGGGTCAGCAGAAAACACATTTTCAGGTGTTAGGTGAGATAGCAGTCTGATGTGTCAGTGGGCCAGACTGCTAATCAGAAGATGTGTAGAAAGTCTCCATCAAACCTCAGAAATGTCAAATGCATTTAATGTTTCAGCAGATGTCTTCAACGGATACATTTCAAAGGCATCATATATACAAAACATCAGCAGATGAAAGATTCAAGCAAACATTGAACAAAAACGCCGAAGAACACTCAACGCTCAACTCTACGATATGAAAAGAGAAAGCTTGATCAGCTACTCAGTTCTTTCGAACAAGAGCTTAACGGCAACTGAGTAGCACCATTCAAGAACTCATAAACTACTATCAAGTGAAGTAAGAAGTTCCCAAGTCAGAATGACTTGAAGAGTTCTAAGCGAACTGCGAAGAACCAAGTCTGCTGGACTTGAAGAGTTCAAAAGTGAACTAAGAAGTTCAAAGACAGCTGGTCTTGAAGGAATCTGTGAAATTCAGAAAGTGTAAATATATCCTTAGTGGATTTCCTACTCGAGGAGTAGAAGAGTGGACTAGGAGCTTTAAGTGCTCTGAACCACTTAAAACATTGTGTCTTTTACATTATTGCTATAACTGTCATAACTGTTTATCTCTCATTAACTTGTTATATCTTAAAGGGGAAACAAACAACTCACAATTCCGCTATGTTTAAGTCATTATCAAAACTAACAAGTACTTCAAAAAATTTAAAATATCTATTCAACCCCCCCAATTCTAGATAACTATTGTGCCTCTGGGAACTAACAATTGGTATCAGAGCAGGTTTTATCAAATAGCCTACAAAGCTTAAGTAGATCCAATGGCACATCTGATAAGCGAATCAAAAACTAGAGGAGGCAGCAAACCTCCTATGTGCAACAAAGACAAATTCGCTAACTGAAAAATTCGTATACAAGCCTACATGTACTTAATAGATGAAGATCTATTTGAGACTTTTCAGAATGGACCCTACATTCCTATAACAATTTAGCATACGAACAATTCACTCAATAGAATTTTTATTTCATTAGTATTGTTAATCTCATATTCTATCGAATGTGGATTTATTTATTTTTTTACAACATCTTATATGAAGTATACATGTGGCTATAATTTTTTAAGGGATAATTTAGTCTATAAATTATAATTATTTTTCATATTTAACCCTTTAATTATTTTAAATGAAAAAAAAATTATATTTTCATTTATTTCGTCTTCAAATTTTATTATTTTTATAAAGTTTGTCCAAATTTTAAAAAGTAAAGTAATTGAAGTATATTAAATATTAAAACAACTATATAATAAACAACTTGAGAATTAAACATATTTAAAAATTTATATTTGAAAGACCAACACAAAAATATATAATTTGAGTACGAAATATAATAAGAATACTAAACATAAAAATACGGATTTGGAAAGAGGTTATCCCCTTTTTTTTTGATAAAATTAAAAAGACCAAAATTTACACAACCCAAATCCAAAAACAACAAATAACTTTCAGAAACTTTTTTGTGCTTGATAAAAAAGTATAAAAAAACTCACATATCAAACTAAATAATGCAAAGATAACCATAAAAATCCATAAATAATCTTGCTTCATCTAAAAGTAAAAGTAAATAAAAATCTAGTAAGCACAGTACTTCCAGCAGCTTTATTATACCCAAAAAAAAAAATTCCAAAATCTTAATCCACCCCTATACAAGTCATAAACCCTCAAAGCCCTGTTATTTTCCTCTTAAAAAAACCTAATTGTAGAGAAATACAAAGCGAACCCACAAAACAGAAATTGAACCCCAAATCAACCTCACTAGCACAGAACTGACACGGGAGAACACCCGGAACAGCCGGCCGCGCGGTTAATCAGTCGGAAGAAAGAAAGGCGAGGAAAAAAGAAATTACATAATTGTAGAGAATTACAGAGCGGACCCACAAAAGGGGCAGAACTTGAACTCCGAATCAACCTCACGAGCGCAGTACTGACACCGGAGAACATCCGGAACCACCAGCCGCGACGGCGAATCTGGCGGAAGAGAGAAAGACGGAGGGAAAAAGAGATTACAGTTGTTGCAGTGCATCAGTTCGTCTTTTCCCGGCCACCGCCAAACGGGGACAAAGAAGAGCTTAAGAACCTTGTCGTATTTGATGAGATCGGCCGGCGATCGGCAGTTTATGCATTTTCGTGCTCCTTTTTTCAGCACTTGGCTGACTTGTTGCTCAATCCCTCCGGCGAAGAAGAAGAACATTTTCTTTTCCCTTTATCTTAAGATTTTATTTTATTATTCTTGACAATTTCTGTTTGAAACTTTTGAGAGTTATTTTAAGGATTGGACGAGGCCTCGAGAGTCGGTCGGTGATAGAAACTTCTCTGTATGGTTCTAGCCTTTTTACGGGTTCGTTGGGCCATGACTTATTTTATTGTTCGGGTGTTTGACAATAACTTTAATTTTAAATAATAAATTAATTTATAAGTTATTTTTGTAAAATAATATTTTTTTTACTTTTAAAATAATAATTTATTAATTATTTTAAATAATTAAATTTGACTAAATATAATGACTATTTTACTCTCTATGTTTTTCTTAAATTACATCTAATTTCTCTCATCTCTCCACCTTTTCTCTCTTAACTCTCTCTCTCCCCTATATTTATTTTTTTATTTTACTTTTTAATTGATATTAAAATTTTAGAAAATAATAATTAAAATTGCATTAATTAAGATATCTATTTTCTCAATATTTATTTACATTTTACTTCCTTTTAATTATTTTGAGTTTTGTAAATCTCAAAATGTAAAAAGAATAAATAAAATATAATTGTACACATTCGAAATTTTGTTCTCCTGTTACTAACTATGCAAGAGGGCAAAAGTGTCTTTTTCACACTTCATAGATAACCCTAGAGTACCATAACATCAAATCTAACCACGGAGACATCACTGTGTAACATCAAATCAACCTTGGAGATCAACCCTAAGGAAAAGAAAAGTTGGCAGCAATTAAACCCAAGAGACAATCCCGAAGGACAACCAAAAGGCACGTCAACCTTGGAGACAACCCCTGGAAGGGCAAAACGGTTATTTTGACAAGTCAACTTCAACAACCCTAATACAACTGCAAATAGGGTCACAAAGAGCCATTGCAGCACTTCCGAACGTAAACTACACAAAACAGCTCAACAAACTGCCTACGAAGACCTGAAGATTTTATTTCGGTCATGGACCCATCTTCTCGAATTCAGAAAAGGGAAAGCCCTATGTTATTGCGTAGCTCTTGAAAAGAGCTTTCCAGAAAGGTCTATGACAACTCGGAAATTCGGATTGTCTAGAATTTAAGTTTAAAGAATTAGTTATTAATAAAATAAATTTTTATTAATAATATTATGTGCTATGTGTTTATTAATCGTTCTAGAACCTAGGACGATTATAAATCGAGAGGATTCTGACTACGAGCTAGATTGAACGAGTAAGAATTTTCAAGACAAAAATAAAAATTTCTCGGGAACAAAATTATTTTTGGGGAAAAAGACGAAATAGGCACTATTCACCCGACGAAACCCTAAGGGTTAGGGTTTGAATAACCTAAGCCTTTCCGAGAGTTCGGTATGTCGAAATGACATTCCGTCGAAAGATATGACGATAATATATCGTGAAAAGTTAAGTAAGCCGATAAAGGTTTTTCTCGAAAAACATGCAGAAATCGGATGAAATAAAAACGACTAAAAGTACTGTTATGTACTTTTCATTCGTTTAACTACGTTAGAGGAAAACGTGAAGGAAAATGCTTAACGCTAAAAAGTGTTTTTTAGTTTTTCGGATTTCCCAAGAACACGCAAAAGGTAATCGGTAAAGGAAAGACGAAATATTCAAAAATATTTGGATTCTGAGAATCGCAGTTTTTAAAACTGTCGGACGAAACCCGAAAGACAGAACCACGAAACTTCCAAAGGAAGTTTCGTGAATAGTAAGGAGGTGTATTGAGAAGGTGGGAATAGTAAATCTAGGGGCGAAATGACTATTTTCCCCCTAGCTTTGAAAATCTATATAATGAAAGTGTTAGTTTATTTTTTTCAAAATCAACCAACACTTTGGAAGAGAGAGAGAGAGAGCTTGAGAGCTTGGAGGAGATGGAGAACGAAAAGAATGAGCATGAATGATCGGATTGAAAGTGTTCATGAAATAGAAAAGCTAACGAATCGCCGATTTTGTCTAAAGGAAGAAAAATAAGGAAGGAAGGTATTAAAACCTAACTTTTAAGTTAGATTTTCTTTAAGTTTTGTATGTTGAAAACATAACTTAATGAGAATAAGGAGTAAATGATGTTAGGAATGATTTCATATGGTAGAAATGTAAGACCCTGAATTTTATGAAATGAAAGTATTCAATTTTCTTATAATTATTATTTCATGTAGTGATTGGTTAAATTGATAAAAGGATTAAAGTTAAGGGTGATATGTGAAAATTTTGCAAAGTAAAGCAAGTTGTTATAAAATATTCGTTTGGTCGGGGAATATTCTTTTTGTCGGGAAATATTCGTACGATGACACAATCATTGGTGGACCCCACAACAGAATTATTGTCAGAGTTAGAAAACGATAGTAATATCTTTTTATAAAAATAACGGCGAAATTTTTACCGTTAACTATTGAAATACCCGGTGGTAAAAGTACAGTAATACGCATGGTTGCATAGTAGCACACGGTATTGATTATTGATGCTTACGTAAGAAGCCACTCAGTTATACTCAATTATTGCTACAATAATTGCTGCATATTATCTCATATTATTGATTCAATTATTATCACAATATCATCTGCATAATATTTTATATTATTAAATCAATAATTGAGACGATAAAGTTATTCATAGTATTATTTGTATTATTGACGATGTCTAGAAAGTTCTGTCGAGGAAAGGGGTTTGGTCACCTAATTGCGCGCCAATAGGGAGAAATTCTTATCGAAAAGCCCCCTCTTTCCTGGGAATTATCTAGTTGTTAAATATTGTGAGTTATATTATTAATGATGAATAATTGTTAGAAGATTGAAAATGTGTTGATTAAAGATAAAATGATATGTGGTAATATTTATTCAATCTTTGATATAAATAAGAAGTCTATTATGAGACGTCTGTGGTAAGTTTGGTTTATTCTATGGGGGCCCATATGTCATCATCTAAGAGTTACTTTCGTTAATAGTAATTGTCTTTACCAGACGTCAAACCACTTTTCGTTTTATATTACAGGCGTCGAACCAATTGTCGTTTCACATTACAGTAGTCAAACCAATTGTCATTTCACATTACAAGCGTCGAACCAATTGTCGTTTCACATTACAGGCGTCGAACCACTTGTTGTTTCACATTACAGGCGTCCAACAACTTGTTGTTTCACATTACAAGCGTCAAACCACTTTTCTTTTTACATCACCAGTCATCAAGACACTTGCCTTTTCACATTGCAAGGGCTAAACTAGAAATCTTCTATAAATAGAAGCTTAATTCTTCTTTCATTCTCACCAATTCACTACGACTCACAAGAGAATTCTATAGGGAGAGAATCGAAGAGAAAGAAAAAGAGTATTCTGTTACTACACTATTTCAGTAGCCAATTTCCTACTAAGGTAAGGGGTATTATTTCTTTCGTATTCATATAAGGATATTATTTTTGTTCAATATTCGTATGAAATAATATTTTCTTCCATACTCTGTAGTATGTAAGTAATATTATTTCGTTTCAGATTCTGAATTATACACTTATGTTGACAAATATTTCTTCTATACTCCTTCAAATTAGTAGAATATCCTTGAAATTTGCGCTTCATCTAGTATCATTTCACAAGGATATTTTTCTAAACATTTTTGTTAAAGTTTAATCATTTCATGCCAGAGTACTATTCACGGGATACTATTCACGAAGTACTATTCATGGGGTACTATTCATGACAAAAATTAATTTCCTTTATGTCCAAATTATTTTTGATACAATATTATTCTTGAATTTTACTCCATAAAGCAGTATCATGTTGACAATTTGGACATTATTGAATTCTGGATAAATTGAATTATAAATCTTTAAAATTTATCATTGCTCTCATTTAATTGAATTCTTATATCATTGTCATCATTCTCATGCTTATATTATGATGAAAGTCATCTTTGACCGTAGTGCATAGATGGACTGTTGATTGGTATGATTATGACCAGGGATCATTCAGTATAGTCATGACCTAAAATGTTACAAATGATGTGGTAAAAGTCCTCATTGGCCCGTAGTGCATTGATGGACAGTTGTTGGTATGATCATGACCATTGGTGATAACAATGAATATCCTTGGCCCATAGTGCATTGATAATTCAGTGATGTGGATTATTTATTTAGCTGAGTCCCAGCAATAAAATTGATGATAAACATTTAAATCATAGAAGATAGTAGATATCATGCTCTACTTGACTCTTCTAATGGATTGCTTGTTCTGCTGCAGTTAAACTTGGTGTTTATTGTATTTTATCAATTTAACACTGTTGAAGTCTAATGATAATTTATTCTGCATTATCTTAGTCATAATATTTCTTACTGGGCTAGTTGAGCTCAGCCTTTTGCTTTCATTGTTCTCTTCAGGAAATGAGAATATAGCTGGGACGAGTCGGGAAATGGAGTGACGGTCCAGATAGGTGGCTATAATAGTCCTCACTATTATGTGAAATAGTGTGATAATAATTGTAATAAGGACTTTATTTGAGTTTGGATACTCTCTACGAGACATTATCCATGTTGAAACTCTCAGCTACGTTTTGTCGTACTGTATAAAAGAAGTTTGTGTTTAAATTATGTACCATGTATTTGGCGAATCAAGATGGGTGATGTATACCTATTTTGGGGGCATCACAAGAAATCACTGAGAAAAGTAGAATTAAGAATTAGTAGTTTAGTAAATAAATTTCTTAAGAAAGTATAAGTATTGTAATGAATTTGAACGATCTGAATGAATCATATGAATGATTCGGTGAAATAAGTAAGGAATGGTGTTTTATAACATCAAATTCCAAGAAAAAGTGAAATCATAATCAAAATATCGATTAAAAATGAAGAACGTGAAGAACACGAAGAACGTTGTTGATGGCCAAATTTAAAACCATCGTAGTATAATTTATTATTGATGGACAAGTTTAAAACCATTGTGTATAAGTTAGATGTTTATTTCTTGGTTAGCAATGGTAGAAATGTTCATGAAGAACGGATTAAAACTGAGCTATAACGAAGTTATGACGAAAATTTCGTAAAAGACGAACGAGAATTAGAAAGTGTGTAAATGAACCCGAAGGTGTAGGGTTTTATAAGAAAGTAAGAGAACGTAGAAAACGTGAGTCGTGGACTCAAGAACGAACGAGTTCCGAGTTCGGATGACCGAATTACGGACGAACGGACGAAGAACGTTAATAACGTAAAATGAACGAAGGATGAAGATTAAGCCAATTGAATGGCATGTTAACGGATTAAGAATTGATTTATGTCTGAGGGAAGTTGAAGTACGTAAGATAAGGAAGAGAATGGCTTTTGAACGACCTCGTTCCGAGCTATAACGGATAAGTTATGGGATTGCAAAGCACACGTCTCAAACATAATGCAAGACTTAGAAATTTTTCTAGGATTTAGGCTCAGTGCCTAGCCACCAGCCTATGCCTTGAAGGTGATGCATTGGCCTTGAGTAGGGATGTTGTACACTACTAACTCACGCTGCAATGCCAGACCAAGGAAGAGGGTGGCGTGAAGCTTGCACCATGCCATGAGAGGAGGAGGAAGAGAACCCAGTCAGCAGTCTTGCAAGGTGGTGCGAGGTCCAAAGATGAGCTTTTAACTACTCAAATCTTGGGGAAATTGTAACGAAAGCTAATAAACGTGTAGTTAATTAAATATAACACTTACACAAGTGAATTAAACCTTAAATGAAGGTTGAATGGAAAGATTAAACGAGATTAAAAGATAAAGAATGTAAACGTGGGTTACGAAAACGATGTTCGGGGACCGTAGTCACGATAAACAAAAGTGGGGGATTGCTATGGTTGTGATTCCTTAGACGTTGAGTGACGAGGGTAATGAATAACATTTCGATGTTATGTCATGGTAATGAGAGATAAGTGTAAAACGTATATAGACGTTCTGAATGCAACGATGTTGCGATGAACGATTGGTTTTAGCATACAGCGAACGATAGGGCTTCGACATTAAGAATGAGTAATAAACATGGGGTTCATGTAATGGATAACAAAAGTATTAAGTAAGATATGAATTATCAAGAAAGCCGTAATGAACGGTAATAAGATTAATGAAAGTCGAATGTGAGTCGGATAAGAATGAATCCTGAGGTATGGCATATAGTTGTCAGAAAGCCATAAGGAATAAGAAATTAACTTAACGAAAATTATAGTTTAATAGTTCGGATAATTTAGATGAATTTAGGTTGTAGTACAATCGTAACTTTTGAAGGTTGACATATGGGAGCTAGGCTAAATAATTCCTTTAGAGAGCGAAAGTATATACGAAACTGGCAACCGATCTAACTCACTGTGATGACAGTGTAGATGAGACGGGAACTTGTTTGTTGGTTGTTTGTGGGAAACCACTCAAAGTACCATATGGACTACTAGCAGAAACGTGATATATGCTGAGTCCTAGGAAGTTATAAGAAGAAGATAAGAATGTAAATCATCAAAGATGATGAACGTATGAGTAAGACATCTCCGTATGTCATGAAGCTGTAAACCGGTAAAGAAAGTTAGTCACGTAAACTTATAATGCAAGAACGCGAACCCTAAGAAGTAAAGTTAAGTAAACCAATGCATAAGTCAAGTATATGACTAATTGGTGTTTATGTTTTCTCCTTATGTATTATATAGGAACTGGAATGAGCAGTTCAGCATAAATGATAAGTTGTAGCTGTGCGTAAGGCAAGTTTCCTAACTTGATTCATATTTTACATGAATGCTAGTTTCTTAAACTTCTCAGATGTTGAACTTGAGAAGTCTTGTCTATGTGCAAATGTGAGATATTTGTACAATGTGGTAATATGTATGAGGCCTTGTGCCATAATTTGAACACTTCGGTGTTTCTATGAGATGAACTGTTCTGTGACTGAGCTGTTCAATACAAGTATGTTTTGTTTATACATGAACCGTTATTTTTAAGTCTGTGCTAATGATTCTAGCCAGATAGGATGTGTATGAAAAAGGTAAAAGAATAAAAGTATTTCAAAGTGAAAGTGACTGATGTTTTAAGATGATAGGAATCGAGATTATTCCTATTATTCAAGTTGCTTCATAACCTTTGTTCGGTTATCGAAGTTCTAAAAGAATGTTTAAATTCTTGAAGTTGTTTATTCAACTGCTATGACTTGCTGGGCAATTGAATGCTCACACTTGCTTTAAATGAAAAACATTTTCAGCAAACGATGTTAAAAAGAACTTAAGGATCCCGTAAAGATCAAGCTGACCGGTATCCAGACGAAGTGCCATTCAGTATGTGAATAAGCGTGAAGATCAAGCGAAGACTTGTAATGTAGAATAGTTTAATTGAACTATAGATTAGCTTAATGAATAGTTATGTATCCTTGGTGGCGGATAAAAGTCACTCTTGTAAGATGGAATGAATAATGTATTTATCATTATTTGTAATGAAATATGTTATAAGGTTTTAGAACCTGGGATTTGAGAATGTACGTTGTTATATTTTATTATATAATGTTGTATGTTTGGAAGATGATGTACTCGTGATGCACAGAATCCGGGTGTGAAGATAGATCGGATTTCGAGGCGTGACAATAACACGCCTTCACTGGATTCCCGGATTGAAAGTTATGAAAGTTCAAGTAGACAGTGCGTTGGTCGGAGTGCACGTACTTTGAGACGATGGGACCAACGGGGCCCGGGCTCACCCGGGCAGTCGCAGGTAGACCCGCATCTACTTTAATCTATAATAGACCCCCCCCCCCCCATCAACCCCTAAAAAGAAGAAGAAGAGAGAATTCCATCCATTTCAGCTCTTAACACCTCCTATAATGTTACAAACATTGATATTCTTCTTTGTAAACAATTATATACTCGCTACACACTGTAAGATCCTTTCAGATATGAAGCTTTTACTCGCTTTTATATATATATATATATATATATATATATATATACTAAAATTGATTTGTTGAGCCTGGATTACAAATCATGGTTTTTCTTGCTTTAGTATATATATATCCACAACTTGCTTATTCAATTGAATTATATTTATATATATATATATATATATATATATATATATATATATATATATATATATATATATATTAAAGCAATAAAAACCACAAATTTAGAATATATATATATATATATATTAAGTGTTTACTGCTATTAAAATATATGTTCTAACTGTTTATTCATTGTAAAGCGGTGATATTAATGTTTGTGGACTAGAATTATGTAAATCTAGCCATATCTAACTTTTAATGTAAGACCCCAACATTTATGAATAAAGATTATGTGACGCCCCCAAAATTAGGTATACGTCACCCATCTTGGGTTGCCACTTACATGGTACATAAATTCAAATACAAACTTTATTATACATCTGTCGTGTAACATACGACAATACATAAACTGAGAGTTCTAATAAGAATATTGTCATTTAGACAATATTCATACTCAAGGAGTCCTCATTACAAGTATTATCACACTATTTCACAGAATAGTGAGGACTACTAATGCTATCTTCAGGACCATCACTCGTTTCCCCAACTCGTCCCAAATATATTCTCATTTCACAAGAGAACGGTGAAAGAAAGGGTGAGCTCAACTAGCCCAAGAAGAAATATTATGACTAAGATAATGCGAATAATTTATCATTAGCCTTCAACAAAGTTATTAAACGATTAAATACGATGACAACAAGTTTAATCTGCAGTGAATAAGCAATCCATTAAAAGAGTCAAGTAGAGAATAAAGTCTACTATCTTTTAGGTTTTAAAAGGTTTTTCATCATTTGTTATAGATGAGACTCACTTTAATAAATAATACACATCATCGAATCACCCCGCACTACTTTCAAAGATATTCATCAAATTATCAATGGTCATGATTATCTTAGAATCACCCCTCGGTCATAATCATACCAAAACTATCCATCAACGCATTACGAGTGCCACCGAGGACTTTTATCACATCATTTATAACAAGCCATGATTATACCGAATGATCCTCGGTCATAATCATACTAAGTTCATCTATACACGTAAGTCAAGATAACATAATATAACATGAGGATGATGACAATGACATAATAATTCAATAAAACAAGTTCAAGAATTATTTTATCCGGGAATTATTAACGTCCAAATTGTCAAAATGATCTTTGTTTTGTAGAGTAAAATTCAAGAATGATCGAAAGAATATTTCCATGAAAAGATCTTTGGATGAAACGCAAATATCAAGGATATTCTACTAATTTCATGGAGTATAGAAGTCAAAGATTTAACCAATTGGGTATAATAAAGAATGGAATAACAAAAGAAATCACCATGCATGCGGTACTTGCATGTATGGCAGTTTATTCCAACGAGAATAATAATAACGGAACGAATTAAAGTGAAATTCACACCAAGCGGGATGATCCAATGTAATAATAAATGCTTTGAATAATAAACAATGGAACCGAGTCCTGTAAAACACACGACATGGATATTCCAATGTAATAATAAATGCGGAATAATAAACAATGGAACCGGTCCTGTAAAACACATGATGAGGATATTCCAATGAATAATAAAGAATGGAATAATGAAGGAGATCACCAAGTATAGGGATTAGCGTATCAAAAGTTATTCCAACGAATAAATAAGAATGGAATAATATAAGGATTTCACCAAGTATAGGGTATCGCCATATATCAAAGTTATGTATAGGGTATACCACTTTTACAAAAGTTATTCCAATGAATAATAAGCAATGGAATAACAACAGCCTTCTCTTCATGAATAAGAAAGAATAACACCCCTTACGGATTACAACAAATAATATTCTCTACCTTAGAAGAACCTGAATATTGGCAAGGTGAAGTAGCGAATACTTTTCTTCTTTCTCTCTATAGTTTCTCTCTCTAGAGTTTCGGTGAATTAAGTGAAAATAATGAAGCACTAGGCCTCTATTTATAGAAGATTTCTAGCTTAGCTTTTGCCATGTGAAAAGGCAAGTGGCTTGACGACCGTGATGTGAAAAGAAAAGTGGTTTAACGCTTTGTAATGTGAAACGACAAGTGGTTCGGCCTTTGTAATGTGAAACGACAAGTGGTTCAAGCACATAATGTGAAACGACAAGTGGTTCGATGCTGTAATGTGAAAAGCGGCAAGTGGTTTGGCGTCTGGTAAAGGTAATTACTATTGACGAAGGTAATTACTATTCATAAGGGTAATTACTATTGACGAGGTAATTACTATTGACAAAGGTAAATACTATTAGTGAAGGTAATTACTATTCACAAAGGTAATTACTATTGACGAAGGTAATTACTATTCACAAAGGTAATTACTATTGACGAAGTAATTACTATCGACGAAGAGACTCTTAGATGATGACATATGGGCCCCCATAAAATAATCAAACTTACCACAAATGTCTCATAATGAATTTCTTTATATACATCAAGGATTGAATAAATATTACCACAAATCATTTTATTTTTAATCAACACATATTTAATCTTTCAACAATTATTAATCATTTATAACTTGTCGTCTCAATTATTAATTTAATACTATAACATATTATCTGAGATGATCTTTGTGACAATAATTGAATCAATAATATAAGAGATATGATGCAGCAATTACTGTAGCAATAATTGAGCATAGCTGAGTGACTTCTCACGTAAGCATCAATAATCAATATCGTGTGCTACTATACAACTACGCGTATTACTGTACTTTTACTACTGGGTAGTTCAACAGTTTTAACGGTAACACCTCTGCCGTTATTTTTATAGAAAGATAATTTTGTCGTTTTCTAACTACGACAATACTTCCGTTGTGGGGTCCACCAATGATTGAGCCGTCGTACGAATATTCCCCGACAAAAAGAATATTCCCCGACCAAACGAATATTTTATAACAACTTGCATACTTTGCAAAATTTATAAATACTACCCACAACTATAATATTATCTTAAATTCACACCATAATATTAAAAAATTATTTCGACAAAATTTAAATCTTTATTGATAAAATCTGGGGTCTCACAATCTCCCCTCCTTATGGAATTTCGCCCTCGAAATTAGGGTACGTACCTGGTATGATAAAGAGGTGAGGATACCTTGAATACCTTTATCGTTAAAAATATTAAATTCATCTTCGCAATCCGGCCAAAGATATTCATTAACAATTCATCTTTGCACTACAGGCCAAAGATATATAACTGTAAAACCAATAATCTTTGAGACTCGACTTAATAGTATCACAACCATGAATTATCCATGCACCACTCGGCTAAGGATATTCGTGTTTTCAATTACTGGCCATGATTATACCGAATAATCCGTGGTCATAATCATACCAAGTCTATCAATGCACTACTACCAAAGATGACTTTTACCACATCCATGAATTAATATTTCATTCTTTGAGACTCAAATCAATAATTAATCCATATCATCGAATCATCCCCGCACTACGGGCCAAGGATATTCATTAGTATCACGACCACGAATTATCCATGCACTACTGACCAAAGATAATCGTGTATTCATTAGTATCACGACCACAAATTATCCATGCACTACTGACCAAAGATAATCGTGTATTCATTAGTATCACGACCACAAATTATCCATGTACTACTACCAAAGATAATCGTGTATTCATTAGTATCCGACCACAAATTATCCATGCACTACTACCAAAGATAATCGTGTATTCATTAGGATCACGACCACAAATTATCCATGCACTACTACCAAAGATAATCGTGTTTTTCAATTACGGTTATGATTATCTTACCGAACAATCCTCGGTCATAATCATACCAAGTTCATCTATGCACTACAAAACCACGTATTGACTTTCAACATAATATAAACATGAGGATAATGATATAAAGAATCAATCAAATGAGATAAAGGATAAATATTAAACATTTATAATATAATTTATACAGATTCAAGAATATCCCCATGTTATCAATCACTTAATAATCTCATAATCTAATATCATTAATATTATAACAATATTTTAATCACTTCTTAAATTTATAAACAATTTATCTCAATTGTTTACGCTTTACCATATAATGCATTTAATCATTCAAAATTTCATACTCATAAGATATCATCACCAATGATCAAATCCCTCATCAAAAAATATGCATATACTCTATATAGGATTCTCTAGCCATAAAATCATATTTTCAACTTTGTTACTTCACATAACATGTTTAACTCATATGTTCGTAACTAAACTATTTTCATGAAAAATACCAAATCAGTTCCAAAAATATTTTTTTTCTGGGATTTAGCATAATATAGTCTCATAATGAAAATACATTTTTCTCGGAATTTTAAAATTCATTTACTATTTTTCAAAAATCAATTTCTAATTAATTCCTTAAGAAATTAGCTACCTCAAGTTTAACTCCAAAAATTCCCAAATATTGGCAAGACTTTACACATGTTAATGTGAGCCTCTAGTTTAAATTTCATGGTCATCGGAGTTATAGAACTCCGGTTATAGCATTTTTCGTCGGAAAAACCTAAATATTGAAATAGTCATAACTTGCTCATTTTAAGTCAGAATGAGCTCATTTTTGGACAGGAGGTACTTTATACCATATACTTTCATGTCCCATAAGGCCAGAATTTTTTTCATAATTTAAGTGGCCGAAACAGCCCCTCTAAAATCATGGCAGCAGCTTTTTTGGTTTTTGCAGCTTTGCACTCCTTTGCTAAAATCAGTCCACACAAAAATCTACAACACCTTTTCCAGTAATTCCACTTGGATTAGTTAGGTAACTCATAGATCTAACTCTAGGACTTGACCACACTCAAAAATTCAAAATATAATAGGAGATATGGTCAATTGAATTTCATGTTACGTTTTTCACCAAAATCTGATTTTCAACTCTTTGTGATTTCTAAGAAACTTTCATGTTTTCACATACTAACCAACATAACTCATCTTAAAACTTACTAATACTTCATATACCCATGATTTTCATCAGTTCTATACTTTTATTATGACTTTCATCATAATCCACGTAAATGCATCCTTTTAGTTAAAGAAATATTTGAGGGTTTAAGAAATGGGTTTTTGTCTTTGAAATTTGATACAAAATTCGATTTCACGTTCTAAGGTAGGCTAGGAAGTCTTCAAGAATCGCCAAGAAATTTATTAATGATAGAAATATCATTCAAAATCATATTACTCTCGTCGAGACTTGGATAGTACGTCACATTAATACCAATCTGTGACTTCTATCCCTTAACCTCATATAGCACCTCACAATGATACCTATCAACTTGCCATCTTCGATTCTGACGTCGCCTACGTAAAGTCCGGCTTCTAAGCATCCACACAAGGAAGTCAACAACGAAAGGATCGGGCTCTTTACTTATGGCTTGATATAACAAAGATTAACTTTAGGATTTGGTTACTTTGAATTCAGATATAACAAAGTTGGTTAGGAATATGAAAGCTAACAACCTTACAAAAAGAATAATGAGTAGTTAATCAATCGTTTTCAAAAATTACCTCAAAGGCAAGTATTTTCAAAGAGATAAGATCGACGGTGTAATGTGAAAGTGTTTATTTGAAACAACAAGATTAATAAACAATTGAGGTAACGAAGGTTTCTCCCAACGAAGTTTCAATAGATAAATCAAAGTCTAATTTCTCCTGAGTCAAATTTAAACGTTGAACATAAGCAAGAGAGATAAAAGAATGGGTAGAACCCAGATTCTAATAAGGTATAGACTTCAGTAAGAATTTATAATTAACTAACCCGTGCTAACTTCGTTGGGTTACCCACTTTTTGAGAAGTCACGAAAAACGCTCTTCCTGAAACCACCGACTTTGTTTTGTCCGTATCCGCCTTTGGTGCCACTATCCCAGCTAGACTTGACTTCACTATCCGACAAAATCGAGCTAAATGACCTTCTCTTCTTGAAATTTCCACTTCTATTATCTTTGCCATGATTACCACCGAAGTGGTTACCATTCTTAGCATGATAATTTCCCCCACGATGGTTATCATTGTTCTGATAGCCGTTGCCACCAGTATGATTATTATAGTGTTGTTGGTCATTACCTTTTGTTTGAGCTGAATCAACACTCTCATGTGCTTCATTGCTTATCTCAGCATTTTCAGATGCCATTCTCAAACACTGTCACAAAACAAGGGTTAATTGATATGTAACAAATTATCCCTATATTCTGACCGACCAATAAAATAGCACATAAGCTTAGGTAGGTCATACTAGCGAAGGTATTCCCCGTCTCTCCCCTCCTAGTACTATTCTCACATCTTAGCCAGGGATCATATCCCTAAGCTCTGATACCAACTGTGACGCCCCCAAAATTAGGTATACGTCACCCATCTTGGGTCGCCACTTACATGGTACATAAATTCAAATACAAACTTAATTATACATCCGTAAGTGTAACATACGACAATACATAAACCGAGAGTTCTAATAAGAATATTGTCATTTAGACAATATCCATACTCAAGGAGTCCTCATTACAAGTATTATCACACTATTTCACGTAATAGTGAGGACTACTAATGCTATCTTCAGGACCATCACTCGTTTCCCCACTCGTCCCAAATTATATTCTCATTTCACAAGAGAACAAAGTGAAAGAAAGGGTGAGCTCAACTAGCCCAATGAAATATTATGACTAAGATAATGCGTAGAATAATTTATCATTAGCCTTGATAGTGTTAAACCGATAAAATACGATGAATAACAAGTTTAATCTGCAGATGAATAAGCAATCCATTAAAAGAGTCAGTAGAGAATAAAGTCTACTATCTTTTAGGTTTTAAAAGGTTTTTCATCATTGTTATAGTTTGAGACTCGACTTTAATAAATAATACACATCATCGAATCACCCACACTTTTCGGCCGAGGATATTCATCAAATTATCAATGGTCATGATTATACCGAATCACCCCAGGTCATAATCATACCAAAACTATCCATCAACGCATTACGAATACCGAGGACTTTTATCACATCATTTATAACAAGCCGTGATTATACCGAATGATCCTCGGTCATAATCATACTAAGTTCATCTATACACGTAAGTCAAAGATAACATAATATAACATGAGGATGATGATAATGACATAATAATTCAATAAAACAAGTTCAAGAATTATTTTATCCGGAATTATTAACGTCCAAATTGTCAAAATGATCTTTATTTTGTAGAGTAAAATTCAAGAATGATCGGAAGAATATTTCCATGAAAAGATCTTTGGATGAAACGCAAATATCAAGGATATTCTACTAATTTCATGGAGTATAGAAGTCAAAGATTTAACCAACCGGGTATAATAAAGAATGGAATAACAAAAGAAATCACCATGCATGCGGTATTGCCCGATGCATGCGAGTTATTCCAATGAATAATAATAACGAAACCGAGTCGGTGAAATTCACACCGGCTGGATGATCCAACGTAATAATAAATGCTGAATAATAAACAATGGAACCGAGTCGGTGTAAAACACACGATGTGATATTCCAAATGAATAATAAATGCGGAATAATAAATAATGGAACCAGTCCTGTAAAACACACGAGCGGATATTCCAATGTAATAATAAAGAATGGAATAACGAAGGAGATCACCAAGTATAGGGGATTCAGCGTATCAAAAGTTATTCAACAGAATAAATAAGAATGGAATAATATAAGGATTTCACGAAGTATAGGGTATCTGCGTATCAAAGGTTATGTATAGGGTATACCACTTTTGAAAAGTTATTCAATGAATAATAATAAGCAATGGAATAACAACAGATTCTCTTCATGAATAAGAAAGAATAACACCCTTTACGGGTACAACAAATAATATTCCCTACCTTAGAAGAACCGAATATTGGCAAGGTGAAGTAGCGAGAATACTTTTCTTCTTTCTCTCTATTGTTTCTCTCTCTGAGTTTCAATTGAATTCGTGAAAATAATGAAGCACTAGGCCTCTATTTATAGAAGATTTCTAGCTTAAACACTTTTGCCATGTGAAAAGGCAAGTGGCTTGACGACTGGTGATGTGAAAAGAAAAGTGGTTTGACGCCTGTAATGTGAAACGACAAGTGGTTCGACGCCTGTAATGTGAAACGGCAAGTGGTTTGACGTCTGGTAAAGGTAATTACTATTGACGAAGGTAATTACTATTCACAAGGGTAATTACTATTGACGAAGGTAATTACTATTGACGAAGGTAAATACTATTGACGAAGGTAATTACTATTCACAAAGGTAATTACTATTGACGAAGGTAATTACTATTCACAAAGGTAATTACTATTGACGAAGGTAATTACTATTGACGAAGAGACTCTTAGATGATGACATATGGGCCCCCCATAAAATAATCAAACTTACCACAAATGTCTCATAACAGACTCTTTATATACATCAAGGATTGAATAAATATTACCACAAATCATTTTATTTTTAATCAACACATTTAATCTTTCAACAATTATTAATCATTTATAACTTGTCGTCTCAATTATTGATTTAATACTATAACATATTATCTGAGATGATCATTTGTGACAATAATTGAATCAATAATATAAGAGATATGATCGTGATTATATAGCAATAATTGAGCGTAGGTGAGTGACTTCTCACGTAAGCATCGATAATCGATATCGTGTTGCTCTTATAACTACGCCGTATTCTTGAACTTTTACTACTAAGGGTAGTTCAACGGTTTTAACGGTAACACCTCTGCCGTTATTTTTATAGAAAGATAATTTTGTGGCTTAACTACGACAATACTTAGTTAATGGGGTCCACCAATGATTGGTAGTCGTGCGAATATTCCCAGACAAAGCGAATATTTTATAACAACTTGCATACTTTGCAAAATTTATAAATACTACCCACAACTATAATATTATCTTAAATTCACACCATAATATTAAAAAAATTATTTCGACAAAATTTAAATCTTTATTGATAAAATCTGGGGTCTCACAGATTAATTTTTCTCGAAATATATTTTTGAATATTATGGTGTGGATTTGATATACTGTTATAGTTGTGGGTAATATTTATAATTTTTACAAGGTAAGCGAGTTGTTATAAAATATTCGATTAGTCGGGGAATATTCGTTTTAACAAGGAATATTCGTACGATAACACGATCATTGGTGGACCCCACAACGCGAAGTATTATCGAGTTAGAAAACGACTTTTAAATGTCTTTTATAAAAATAACTACGAAAGTTTTACCGTTAAACCGTTGAACTACCTGGTGGTAAAAGTATAGTAATACGCGTGGTTGCATAATAGCACACGGTATTGATTATTGATGCTTACGTGAAAAGTCACTCAGTTATACTCAATTATTGCTATAGTAATTGCTGCATAATATCTCTCATATTATTGATTCACTTATTGTCATAGTATCATCTGCATAATATTTTATATTTTTAAATTAATAATTGAGACGACAAAGTTATTCATATTATTATTTGCAATATTGACGATGTCTAAAAAGTTCTGTCGAGGAAAGGGGTTTGGTCACCTAATTGCACGCTAATAGAGAGAAATCCTTATCGGAAAGCCCCCTCTTTCCTGGAAATGATCTGGTTGTTAAATATTGTGAGTTATAGTATTAATGATGAATAAGTTTGTGTTGATTAAAGATGAAATTATTGATAAAAATATTTCCATTGTGTTTAGATTATTTGTGTAAATGGAAATCGACATTGATTTCGATAATAATTGATTTTGGATGTTAAATTGATCAATCGGATAATTAATTGGATAAATGAGCAATTAATTGCTATTAGTTCACATGCATATAACTATTTACTCACATGAATGGAACTATTGTTCACATGCATTACTATTAGTGGAGGTGGTGAAAGATTGATAATACTTACGGGACTAAATTAAAAATGGAGGAAAAGATACTATACTGTAATAATTCGAGCCCCAAAACGTGCAATTATTGAAACTATGTTTTCCTATAAATAGAAGCTCGTTCTTCTTTCATTCTCACCAATTCACTAAGACTCGCAAGAGCAATTATAGAGAGAGAAGCTATAGTGAGAAAAAAGAAGAGTATTCTGCTATTTTACTATTCCAGTATCTAGTCTTCTACTAAGGTAAGGGGTGTTATTTATTTCTTATTCGTAAGGGATATTATTTTGGTTCAGTATTCGTAAGAAATAGTATTTTCTTCTATACTCTGTAGTATGCGAGTAATATTATTTCGTTTTGTATTCCTAATTCTACACTCATTCTGTTAAAGTATTGTTTCTATACTCCGTGAAATTAGTAGAATATCCTTGATATTTGCGCTTCATCCAGTATCTTTTTATGGAAATATTATTCTGAGAATTCTTGATAATTATTGATCTTTTTATGTCAGAATACTATTCATGGGGTACTATTCACAGTGTACTATTCACAAAGTACTATTCACGGGTACTATTCACAAAGTACTATTCTTGGGTACTATTAACAAAGAACTATTCACGGGTACTATTCATGAAGTACTATTCACTCAGGTACTATTTACCCGGGGAACTATTCATGATAAAAATTTATTTCTTTGCTGTCCAAATCATTTTTGATACAATATTATTCTTGAATTTTACTCCACAAAACATTATCATGTTGACAATTTGGACATTATTGAATTCTGGATAAATTAAATTATAAATCTTTAAAAATTTATCCTTTGTTTTCTTTTAATTAAATTCTTATATCATTGTCATCATCCTCATGCTTATATTATGATGAAAGTCATCTTTGGCCGTAGTACATAGATGGACTATTGATTGGTATGATTATGACTAGGGATCATTCGGTATAATCATGACTCGTAATGTTACAAATGATGTGATAAAAGTCCTCATTGGCCCGTAGTACAGTGATGGACAGTTGTTAGCATGATCATGACCATTGGTGATTACACGAATATCCTTGGCCCGTAGTGCATGAATAATTTGTGGACGTGATACTAATGAAAATCCTTGGCCGTGGTGCATGGATAATTCAGTGATGTGGATTATTTGTTAAGCTGAGTCTCAGCTATAAAATTGATGATAAACTTTTTAAATCATAGAAGATAGTAGATATCATGCTCTACTTGACTCTTCGAATGGATTGCTTATTCCGCTGCAGTTGTTGATCTAAAACTTGTTGTCTATTGTATTCTATCAGTTGTTATATTATTGAAGGCTAACGATAATTTATTCTGCATTATCTTAGTCATAATATTTCTTAATGGGCTAGTTGAGCTCACTCTTTTGCTTTCATTGTTCTATTCAGGAAATGAGAACGTAGTCGGGACTAGTCGAGGAACAGAGTGATGGTCCGAGATGGTGGCTATAGTAGTCCTCACTATTTTATAAAATAGTGTGATAATAATTGTAATGACGACTCCTTTTTGAGTTTGAATACTGTCTATTAGACAATATTCGTGTAAAACCTCTCAGCTACGCTTTTGTCGTATTGTATAAAAGAAGTTTGTATTTTATTTCAGCACCATGTATTTGGTGACATAGAATGGGTGATTTAAACCTATTTTGGGGGCGTCAAAGTTGGTATCAAAGCTTAGGGATATGATCCCTGGCTGAGATGTGAGACTAGAACTAGGAGGGGAGAGATGGGTTAATCCTTCGCTAGTATGACCTACCTAAGTTATTTGTTATTTAATTGGTTGGTCAGAGTATAGGGATAATATGTGGTATATCAATTAACCCTTGTTTTATGACAGTGTTTGAGAATGTCATCTGAAAATGTTGAGATAAGCAATGAAGAACATGAGACCGTTGAGTCATCGACGATTAATAACCAGGATAATGTGCATAAGGAAGGCAATAATCCTCATGTAAACAACAACACCGACCAAATGACGAACGATGGTATGTTTAAGAACTTTTTAGAATTTATGCAAAACCAAACGAGAGAGACTCCTGTTCAAAATGTAGGTGTAAATAATGGCAACTCACAGCTGGTCACTGCTAAGCAGTTCAAGAAGCTGGGACCGCCAGAGTTTTTGGGAAAGCCAGAACCACTTAAGGCGGAGACGTGGATAAAACAGATCACCAAGATATTTGATGTCTTAGAATACTCAGAGGAGCAAAAGGTTCCCTTCACCACCTTTATGTTGCGTGAAGAAGCAGATTATTGGTGGGAATCTGTAAAACGTACTCAGCATGCCACACTGAAAATGTCTTGGGAGAAGTTCCAAGAATTGTTCAATGACAAGTAATTTTCCGAAAGTATTCGTCACATGAAGGAGGTTGAATTCATCAAACTAGAGCAAAACAATATATGACTGTATCGCAGTACGAGGCTAAATTTGCGAAGTTATCCCGGGTTGCATCCCATTTAGTCGATAATGAGGAGCGAATGACACGAATGTTTCTAAGAGGTTTGAAACCCGAAATACGCCAATACCTCATTTCTCACAAACTTTGTTCGTATTCAGATGTTGTGAATAGGGCTCAGTTATTGGAGCGCGATAATGAGTCAGCTCAACCAAAAGGTAACGACCAATAAAACGATAATAATCATACCGATGGCAATGACCATCGGAACAATGATAACCATCGTGGAAGAAATTATCAGGCAAGAAATGGTAACAACTTCGGTGGTAATCATGGCCAAGATAATAGGAAAGGTGAACTAAGTGGGAACAACTTTAAGAAGAGAAGATTCAATAATGACAGAAAGACGTCGACAGCAGCACCAGCACCCATTTCAAAGGAAAAAGATAGACCAACTGTCATATATTTCAAATGCGGACAAGAGGGACATATCTGTCCAAACTATATGCAGCAACCCAAAGCATGTTTCAATTGCGTAAGAGAAAGTCACCTAGCTCGATTTTATCGTGTAGTGAAGTCAAGTCCAGCTGGGATGATGACGTCAAAGGATGCCCCAGACAAGTCAAAACTGGTAGTTTAAGAGAGATCATTTTTCGTGACGAAGAACCCAAATGAAGTTATCACGGGTAAGCTAATCATAAACTCTTGCGAAGTCTATACCTTATTCGATACCGGTTCTACCCATTCTTTTATTTCTCCTACTTGCGCTCAACGTTTAAATTTAACTCCAGAGAAATTAGACTTTGACTTATCTGTTGAAACTCCATTGGGAGAAACCTTCGTTACCTCCATTGTTTATAAATCTTGTTTGATTCAAATCGGCACCCTCACGTTACCTGTCGACCTTATCTCTTTGAAAATACTTGCATTTGATGTGATTTTAGGGATTAATTGGTTAACTACTCATCATGCAAAAATTAATTGTTTTCGTAAGGTTGTTAGCTTTCATATTTCTAACCAACCTATGATGCGAATTCAAGCAACCAAACCACTAAAGTCAATCATTGTCATATCAAGCCATAAAGCTATTCATTTATTAAAAAATGGATTTCAAGCTTTCTTAGCCCATGTCACGGATTTAAATAAAAATACATCAGATTTGAATGATATTTCTATTGTTAATAAATTTCCTGACGCTTTCCATGAAGAACTTCCTAGCCTACCCCAGAGCGTGAAATCGAATTTTGTATTGACCTTGAACCTGGTATAAAATCCATTTCTAAAGCCTCAAATATTTCTTCAAACGAACGTATCATGCGCCAAAGACGTTGGCTCAAGCTATTGAGAGATTACGACTATACCATTCAATACCATCTTGGAAAAGCAAACGTAGTAGCTGACGCGTTGAGTAGAAGATCGTATGCGGTTACGAGTGCGACATTGTTAACACAAAGACCCATTTTGTACGACTTACAAAAGATGGAGATATAGTTAAAGACTCCAAGAACCTACGTGAAGATAGCGAATATACGAGTAGAACCGACTTTAATCGATAAAGTTAAAGCCGCTCAAGCTACAGACTCAGAGCTGATGAATGTGAAGAAGAAGGTACAAGCAGGCATTATTCTAAAAGCAAGAACTGACGAAGAGAGGAAATCTCAACCCTCTATTTAATGGGTCCATTTGAAATCCTCGATCGAGTAGGAACTGTGGCCTATAGACTCGCCTTACCACAAAGTATGTCTCGTGTTCATAACGTTTTTCACATATCTATGTTACGTAAATATGTGGAAGACTCGAACCACATTATTTATTTAGAACCGGACGAGATAGTGGAAGATTTAACGTATGAAGAGGTACAAGTCAAAATCTTGGATAAGAAGGATCATATTCTACGCTTCAAGGTTATACCTCAAGTCAAAGTTTTGTGGAGAAACCACGAAGTTGAGGAAATGACCTGGGAGTTAGAATCTGAAATGAAGTCATGGTATCATCACCTCTTCGACATACCAGGTATGTACCCTAATTTCGAGGATGAAATTTCAAAGAAGGGGAAGTTGTAAGACCCCAACTTTTATGAATAAAGATTAATTTTTCTCGAAATATATTTTTGAATACTATGGTCTGGATTTGATATAATGTTATAGTTGTGGGTAATACTTACAAATTTTGCGAAGTAAGTAAGTTGTTATAAAATATTCGATTGGTCGGGGAATATTCGTTTTAATAGGGAATATTCGTACGATGACACGATCATTGGTGGACCCCGCAACGAAAGTATTGTCGGAGTTAGAAAACGAAGAAAATATAATTTTATAAAAATAACGGCGAAAGTTTTACCATTAAACTGTTGAACTACCCGGTGGTAAAAGTACAGTAATACGTGTGGTTGCATAGTAGCACACGGTATTGATTACTGATGCTTACGTGAGAAGTCCCTCAGTTATACTCAATTATTGCTACAGTAATTGCTGCATAATATCTCTCATATTATTGATTCAATTATTATCATAGTATCATCTGCATAATATTTTATATTTTTAAATCAATAAGTGAGACGACAAAGTTATTCATATTATTATTTGCAATATTAACGATGTGTAGAATGTTCTGTCCAAGAAATGAATTTGGTCACCTAATTGCGAGCCAATAGGGTGAAATCCTTATCAGAAAGCCCCCTATTTCCTGATAATGATCTGGTTGTTAAATATTGTGAGTTATAGTATTAATGATGAATAAGTTCGTGTTGATTAAAGATGAATTTGTTGATAAAAATATTTTCATTGTGTTGGAATTATTTGTGTTAGTGAAAATCGACATTTATTTTGATAATAATTGATTCTGGATGTTAAACTAAGCAATCGGGTAATTAATCGGATAAATGAGAAATTAATTGTTATTAGTTCACATGCATATAACTATTTGCTCACATGAATGGAACTATTGGTTCACATGCATTACTATTAGGGGATGTGGTGCAAGATTGATAATACTTGCAGGACTAAATTAAAAATGGAGGAAAAGATACTATACTGTAATAATTCGAGCCCCAAAACGTGCAATTATCGACACTATGTTTTCATGTAAATAGAAGCTCATTCTTCTTTCATTCTCACCAATTCACTAAGACTCACAAGAGAAATTATAGAGAGAGAAGCTATAAAGAGAAAGAAGAAGAGTATTCTGCTACTTCACTATTCCAATATCCAGTCTTCTACTAAGGTAAGGGATGTTATTTATTTCTTATTCGTAAGGTATATTATTTTTTATCAGTATTCACAAAAAATAATATTTTCTTCCATATTCTGTAGTATGAGAGTAATATTATTTCGTTTCGTATTCCTAATTCCACACTCAGTCGGTTAAAGTATTGCTTCTATACTCCGTGAAATTGGTAGAATATCCTTGATATTTGCGCTTCATCCAATATCTTTTTATGAAAATATTATTCTGAGCATTCTTGATAATTATTGATCTTTTTATGCCAGAATACTATTCACGGGGTACTATTAATGGGGTACTATTCACAGGTACTATTTATGGGTACTATTCAGAAAGTTCTATTCCTGGGTACTATTCTCGGGTACTACTAATGAAGTACTAATCATGGGGTACTATTCACTCGGGTACTATTCACCCGGGGAACTATTCATGATAAAAATTTATTTCTTTGCTGTCCAAATCATTTTTGATACAATATTATTCTTGAATTTTACTCCACAAAACATTATCATGTTGACAATTTGGACATTATTGAATTCTGGATAAATTAAATTATAAATCTTTAAAAATTTATCCTTTGTTTTCTTTTAATTGAATTCTTATATCATTGTCATCATCCTCATGCTTATATTGTGATGAAAGTTATCTTTGGCCGTAATGCATAGATAGACTATTGATTGGTATGGTTATGACCATGGATCATACGGTATAATCATGACCCGTAATGTTACAAATGATGTGATAAAAGTCCTCATTGGCCCGTAGTGCATTGATTGACAGTTGTTGGCATGATCATGACCATTGGTGATTATACGAATATCTTTGGCCCGTAGTGCATGGATAATTTGTGGACGTGATACTAATGAATATCTTTGGCCCGTAGTGCATGGATAGTTCAGTGATGTGGAATATTTGTTAAGCTGAGTCTCAGCTATAAAGTTGATGATAAACTTTTTAAATCATAGAAGATAGTAGATATCATGCTCTACTTGACTCTTCAAATGGATTTCTTATTCCGCTGCAGTTGTTGATCTAAAACTTGTTGTCTATTGTATTCTATTAGTTGTTATACTGTTGAAGGCTAACGATAATTTATTCTGCGTTATCTTAGTTATAATATTTCTTAATGGGCTAGTTGAGCTCACCCTTTTGCTTTCATTGTTCTATTCAGGAAATGAGAACGTAGCCGGGACTAGTCAGGGAACGGAGTGATGGTCTGAGATGGTGGCTATAGTAGTCCTCACTATTTTATAAAATAATGTGACAATAATTGTAATGAGGACTCCTTTTTGAGTTTGAATACTATCTATTAGACAATATTCATGTAAAAACTCTCAACTACGCTTTTGTCGTATAGTAGTCCTCACTACGAAGTTTGTATTTGTTTTCTGTATCATGTATTTGACGACTTAGAATGAGTGATGTATACTTATTTTGGGGGCTTCACATTTAACCAGTTCAAAAGTTATAAAACTGGAACCGTTGAGCTAGAATGGTTAAGATTTATTTAAATCTAGTTTTTTTCTAATTTTATAAATATTAAGCAACCGCACGTCCCTACATCTATATCTAGAGGAAACTGGAAGCTTTAGCTACATGCATGCAAGGATTTAACTGATAAATCCTCTATTTTGCGACGTTTACATTAAATATCTATTTTATTTCAGTAAATTTGTTATGCAGGCTATTTATAAAACATTATCTGAGCCTAGGAGCCACGAGATCTAAGATCCAGCTGACATATCTAGATCTGGTTCTCATGATGGACCTTTTTCAATTGTACAGTTAGCTTATAAATCATATTTGTGGTGCTCAGATCACTTCGATGGCTTTCATGCCCATAAGTAGCCCGAAACTTATATGTATATTATTTTGTTGAAGATGAGAATAAAATAAAAATAAGCCAAATAAGGAATAAAATGGAAGTATCAAATGCCTCAATTACTATGTGAGCATAAGGGTTTGAAAACCTGTTTTCAAAATATCATTTCTATATATTTTGCTTAAAATTGGATTTTTATACAAATCAAAATTTTGTATATAGGTGCAAACGAGGCATAGAACTACTTCCAAATAAAGTAATTAGGCTCAATTAACTGCGCACACACACTTCAAATAAATTAGGGAATTGAAAAGATGCGGTAACCTTGTTTTCACACAAGTCGGGGGGTGCCTAACACCTTCCCCCAGCTTAATTAAACCCCCAAACTTTATGAATCTCAGTTTCCAAGGCCTGTTAAATAGAGTCCAATAATTGAGCCTTTTTGCAAACCTTTTCAAATTCGGTTGAGTTGGTACAACCATTTCACTATTACTAACTGGCGACTCTGAATTTTCAAAATCGTTGACATTTTGTGTTGGACCCTTTTTTCAAACTCACCCTTTCAAATAAAATTCAACACGTAGAAAACATAAAGAATAAGAAAGACTAGAAGAGGAATTCCAAAAAAAGGAAAAATTTCCCGACGTCGATAGGTGGTGACTCCGCTGGGGAAGGTAGAAGGCTTAAGCCGCATTTCAATCTTTTTAATTCCTTTTCTTGCGTGTGTGAATGTTTTCTTTACATTAAATGGATGTGAATGAATTCTCTATTTACTGCACTTTAGTGCCTCACATAATCTTTGTGTTTTGTATTAGTGCCTCGCACAATGTCATCATTTTATATGGTGAGACACGATGTAGGTGAATTTATGTTGTGTGATTCCTCCACCAGGAGGCGAACTCGTCGACATTTGATTACTTGACTCAAAGGAGACTAATCCCGCGAGGCTCAGGAAAGGCGCCACTCAGATCCGCTCCAATTGAAAGATCAAATTAACTTTCCATCTAATAAATTGCGATGATCTGGGGACCTTCATGCCAAAAAAGCCGCGAGAGTAGCCTAAGATAGGTCAACCTCTGAAAAACCAAACGCGAAGGGGAATCTCTTCATGCCTTTCCCTTTCAATTCCATGTAAATTTTGATTCAATGTAAATTACGATTCCATGTAAATGTAAAAAAAAAAAAAAAAGAAATGAAAATATGAATATCATTTCCATTCTTTGTCAATGTTATTATTGTACAAATATTAAATCATGTCATGCTATCTTGTTAGCAAAATAACTAACAACTATTTTGTAGGAAAACATTAAAACCCTAAAACTAACACATTGCATAACATACTACTGTTAATGCTAAACTACCTACTCTTCTTGTAGGCTGCAAGATTAGTCCCATTACCAGATCGAAATCTAAGAAGGCACAAAGCCTATCCACCGACATGGCTGAAAGTGCCCAACAAGAATCAGGTTCCGTATCTCGAAAGAAGTTTGAGGGACTTAAGAATCAAATAGCAGAATTGACTATCCTCCTAAAAGAACAAAGTAAAAACACTACGGGCCAGACAACGCCCAATTAACAAGAGTCCTCCTCACAGGGTGGCAATAAAAGTACTGACAAAAATGGGGAAGTACAGATGCCTAAACCTCATTCCAATAAAGGAACCAACAAAACCCCTAAAATTATAAACCTCGCAGATGATCGAGAAACTGGGGATATAATTATGAAAGAAAGTCCAAAAAATGGAGGAAACCATACGGTCAATCAAAAGGACTGGAAACCTTGGAAGTGTCACCTATTTAGATCTCTGTATATTCCCAAGGGCTCGATATCCTGACAAATTCCAAGTCCCAGAGTTTGAAAAGTATAATGGGGCAGGCGATCCTTATACAAACTTGAAAGTATATATTGGCGAGCTGAGGTCTTATGCTGAAGATAAAAGCCTCAGAATGCAGCTTTTTTAAAAGAGTCTCACTGGAGATGCTAAAGCCTGGTCTGCTAGACTTGACAATACTAAAATCCACAATTGGGAAGAGTTGGCCCACGCCTTCCTAAATCAGTACAGCTTCCAGTTACAAATGGCTCCAGACAAATATCAAATTACTAAAGTTAAAAAGTAGAACACCGAATCTTTCCGTGAATATGCCCTAAGATAGAGACGTCTAGTAGCGTAAGTTATTCCATCAATGATAGAAACTGAGATGATTATAACATTCATTGATATACAGGAAGCTCCATTCTATGAAAGAGTCCTAGCAGGCATAGAAAAACCATTCTCGGAGATGATCAAACACGACGAAATGGCAGAGATGGGCTTGAAAGTAAGCAAGATTAAAGATCTCACGACCTTGGAAACAGTCGCCGAGCATATATAGTCTGACAACTGATGAGTGGGTTTTATACCTACGAATTAGCTTCTGATTTGGGCTTAAACATTGTTGATCCTGTCTATTTCTGTTCATTTTTACTTGTTTTGTGTTTGTTTTATGCTCATGATTGCATTACGTAGCATGGTGGTATAATGGTGGCGTTATGGCGAGACTTGGCATGAAAAAGATAAGAATTCAGAACTGCAGAAGTACCCCCCGCCGGGGCGGGGGTACAAGGCCAAGAACAAAAGCAACCCCCGTCATGGCGGGCCTCACTAATATAAAAACCCCCACCAGGATGGGGGTACGGGGAGAGAGAAAGATGTTCACTTTGATTAGAACTCTGCAGCTGCGTGGATGGAACAATTTTGCATGGACTGGGACTATGTTGGGAGTCGTGTTGTCAAGGTTATACATTATTTATGGTGAGACAATAAAGAATAACACCAGAGATCAACTCAACTAATCAATCAATTCAACTTTGAGCCCTAATTTTCAGAGAAGAACATTGGAGGAGAGCAAGAAAGGTCAGGATCACGAAGATTACAAATTTGAAGGCGGACAAAGGTTGTTTTGTAACTATTCTATTTCTTTAATTCAAATTTAATAATTGGGATGATGGATTCTCTACTTATTTCAGTTTTTAATTCATATATGATGAACTAAATTCTTAATTAGGCTTGCAATGGATCTTTATCGTTGAACAATGTTTGTTATGCCTTAATTTTAGTTTAATAAAGCTATCAATTCAGTTTATCTATTGTGATTTGCACTTTAATTTTTGAATTGCTTGATCACCAATTCTGTGTAGATTTATATGGATTTGAGAGATGTTGTATGAATCTAGACCTAATCACTTTAACATGTGTTATTGAATTCTGTGTTTAATGGAATCTGAATGAATGTTTAGGATAGAGATATACCTAACATTGTATGTAATCGGGTAAAGAACTTGAAATTTAAACATTCTTTTATTTTAATTCATATATAGATATAGTGAATTAGTTAATTAGGGTGTTTGGCTTAATTCTATCAAATTTGTGGATGTAAGTTAATATGGTGTTAGTGCATCAAGAGATGGCTAATTCTATTTGAGTGTTCTTGATTAATAAACTGAGATAATGAATTGAACTGGAATAATATGTGATAATCAGAGTGAAACTTAAAGTGAAGTTGTAAGCCTCATTGTCCATTATTTGCTTGAAATTTACGGTTACTTAGTGCATTGGTTGGTTTGGATTTTTAGTTTTTAGTTTTTATTAATTATAATCATTAATGTGAATAGTTAATAAAATTGGGTTAATATATAACTGGTAATTGTTGGATTTAATTTTATATTAGTCTCTGTGGGAACGAATCTTTTCTTACTATTATATTACTTGTTGACCACGTACACTTGCGTGTAGAGCGTATATAGATTTTACCCAATAAGTTTTTGGCGCCGCTGCTGGGGACTAGTTTTGATTTTAGTATTTTTCAATATCAGTTTAATTAGTTCAGTTTTACTTAAACAATTTTTCTTTTTGTTTTGTTCTTTCTTGTTTCAGGTTTTTTGATTTAGTGTATGCAAACTCGGTCTAAGAAGCCAGACTTGCTTCCTTTCGAGGACGATATTGAGAAAAGGTTTCAAAGGTTGAGTAAGTGGATTAAGGACACTAAGGAAAATCTTGATAAGGAAGAAACAATGGTTTTAGAGGATCAGAAAGCGTTGAGGGATTATGTTACTCCTAGGGTGACTGAGCTTCAGTCGAGTATTACCAAGCCGACGATTGCTGTAAATAATTTTGAGATCAAGCCTGGGACTATACAAATGATACAGAACTTGGTGCAGTTTGGGGGATTAGCCAATGACGATCCGAATGAGCACTTGGTTAGTTTTCTGGAAATCTGTGACACCTTTAGATACAACGGGGTGTTAGATGATGCTGTCAGACTTTGCTTGTTTTCGTTCACACTGCGAGATAAGGCAAAAAGTTGGTTACTGTGAGGGCCCCAAATCCGGGTCCCAAATCACCTCGGATCTGGTACAATCATTCTATAACTATTGCAGAAGATATAAACATAAATTGTTTATACATAAACTTTACACACTATCCCCAAGGTCGAGAACCTTCACTTATTACACAATTCATAACCTAACTGACATACAATGTCATTCTAATACAATACTATTACAAATTTTGCTGCACATATTATCCAAAGCTGGACTTGTCTTTGAATTTTCCTGTATCCGACGTATTCGTCTTAATCTGCAATGTTTATCATGATATAGCAAGGGTGAACAATAAGTTTACCCAGCAAGTTTAAGTTCAATAAATTAAGGATATATCATGATGGAAAGAATTTAACAATAAGTTGGCTAACATTCAACAATATAATTGTGAACTAGCATGAACAAATTTTCTTAGCTGAACGAACATTAAACATGAACAAATATATCTGGACCAAATGGTAATGAAGGTGATCAGCCTTTCATACCTGATGAACACATGCAATATGCACACAGTGCGATTCAACAATTCATAGACATGGTATAATCAACAATGATTAACCATAAGTATATTTGAATAATTATAACTCAGGGTTGAGTTAGAGAGAACTTGCATGTACCGTTGATTATCGTTACGCAATTTATTAAGCTTTGACTGAAGACCTAGTATTATCGATATACAAATTAGAATAATATCATCACAATTGTAAAATAATCTAAACACATTATCACATAATCCTATCAGTCTATACAACACATAAGACCTAATATCAAGTCAAACTATTGCAGTCTAAGTTGAATCCAGCACAATTCTAACATCCCGACGACCTAGTCGGAGAATTCACGAGCCTATTATCCACAAGACTCTGTCTAAACGCCACACAATTATCTTAGATAATTTTATTATTAGTCAAAATATTTTTCATAAGCTCATAACAATTTTTAGATAATTATTATCATTTAATAGTATTTTATTCATTATCTAATATTATTAATTATTTAATAATATTTTAATCATTCTTAATATTCAAATCACTTATTAATATAAATACTAAAGGTCTCATACAATTTAATATGTACATATTCATGAAGCTTAAACCATTTATATTCCATTTCAGAAATATCTTTTACCTTTACTCGCAAATTCGGAGTTTAAACAGCTAACACATATCTTTTATACTAAAACTCAATTTACTATATTATTTCTTTAATTAAATAATTTTTATATTATTTTGTCCATTCATGAGTCAACACAGACCGTTTTCTCATATATACATATTTTATTCTGCTAGCACATTTGCTTTATTTTTTGTTTTACAGTTATTCGCAGTTTTGCTTTATATATTAAATATACACATTGTGTTACGTAAATCTCAGCTCAAAAACCTCTTTTTGAGCCATGGAAACCTCAAAATATCATTTTTATTATTAATACAAAATTTTAAAAGTTTCTCGCCCTTTGTTGCACCACAACATAATTTTATAGGCAACTTTAATTTTTATTTTGCTTAAACATGTAATTTATACTTATTAGATATTTTATTGTTTTATTTATGCCCGAAAGAAAGTTTCTCGACATAAAAAATCACTTATAGTCAAATCTCGTCCCGTAGAACTTTATTAGATTTATTATGATTTATTATTTTGCCGGAACGCAATTCGGAACGTCGAACGTCGAACGTCAAAGTCGCTCGACGCGCCGACGCTCGGCGTTCGCTCAAATTTTAGTTCTGACTTGCAAGTTCACTCATTTTTAATTTTCAAATCCTAAGTCATATAACAGCGAAATTTTGGACATGTTATAGACCTCATGTCATAGTATTTTAAAAAAATTTCTAACTGCTAAAATTAATCGTGGAAATCAATCAAAACATCGAGCAAAAAGCATGTCAGGCAGCTGTCCAGTAGCACCGCGCCGCACGCCTATCGCGTGCACGCTGCTGCCCAACTGTGTTGCCGCTGCTCTGTTGCCCGCTTATCGAACTAGCTACTTCGCGAATTTCTTACGCATTGCTCGTTAATCGGATAGATTCCAATTTTGGATATGTTATACATGGTATACCAAAGTATTTAAAAAAAATATAACCCAGTAATTTAGGACCTCTTAGGCAGCCTAAAACAGGCCCCAAAAATGTCCACTCGCAACAGTTTTCATCTTTTTCCCAGATTTACCCTCTTTCGCTAAAACAGTCATATTTTTTTCATTTTAAAACATTTTTAGCCGATTCTTGAGCCCACGCGAAGCTAACTTCCGGAACTACAACTTTTATTCTTTGACTTTTTCTAAATTCTAAACACAGAATTCCAGAAATTCCGTGTAAAGTGACTGACCCGAGTTGGTTTTCCAGTTTTGACTCGGCTACTTTAAAATAGCATAACTCTTTGCTCCGAAGTCGGAATTAGTCCGTTCTGGAGTCTATGGAAAGCTTATTCAGTGTAATACAACATAACAAAAGCCCAAAATTTTTAGAGCACTCTAGCTAACCCCGAAATTTCTGTTTAGGGCCAGCAGTCCACTAGTTTTTTCTAAGTTTTAAAAACTGTTTTCATTTTTCTTTCTTTCGATCAAACTTTTATCACCTAAATGGTTAGATTTACATATAACACACCATAAAACATGTAGTTCTAAAGTTTTAAAGTTCAAGAACATAAGTTCTTTATCAAATCATTAACATACATGAACTAAGTTAGAGGTAAATGTCTTATATCTTGTTTCTTTGAGCTATCTTCTTTTTCTTCCATATGGTTGATGAACTTTGGTAGTATGAAGCTCAAACCTCTCTCCTTCTAACCCTCTTTGACTACCGACTTTGCTCTCTCTCATTAGCTTTCTATTTTCTTTTTCCTTATCTCTCTATTTGTAAGTAATGAAAAAAATTTGAAATGAGTTTCTCTCTCCTCTCTTGTATATCTCTTCTTTCTTTCTCTTGGATCTCTTGCATAACTTGCAAATTTATCCAATATATTTTTGGCTAAGCTAGAGTGGTGACTCACCCTGAGAGAAAGAAATAAAAAAATATATTTATAGCATGTGTCATAATCTCCCTAAGGTGCCGGGTGCATTGCACCTCATTTAGCTCTCTTTTATTTTATTTCCTTAGCTTTCTCTCTCTCCAATATTTTGTCAATCTTGCTAAATAATAAGGCTCAAGTGCTATTGTGACACATAGGCACACCAAAGATATAAATTTATTTTGCTCATGAGATTCATTCACCCTACACATTGCCGACACATGCTCCAAATTTGACCCAATTTTAATTTATTTTATTTGCCAATTTTTCTTAGTTAAATAATGAAATCAATTATTTTTTTAATATTTTTGTTAAGTAATTTAATTACTCAACCTTAGTAACTTAATTTATGTTGGTTTGTAATATTCTAACCTTTTTGTTTTGATGATGACTTAATACTATAGACTAATTTGTCTATTGTGAAATTTCAGGAAGTTGATGAAAGATCATTGATGAAAGACTTTGAAGATTTGAGTCTTAAGAAAAAAATATGTAAGGTCATTCCAAATATTTAATTTTTTCAATTCAAGGCTCTAGGACATTTTATGTGAATTAATTGTGCATGTCTATAAAATGTTATTCGTTGCTTTTTGAAAATTTATTTTTGACAACTATGGAATGATCATTATCTGATAGTAGTTTAAATTGCACAAATCTCGGTAAAAGGATTATATATGGTGGTAAGGTTTTATTTGCACTACCTTGGAAATATAAAATCATGATTATCCTTGAGAGTTGGAATGCTTGGTAACTGTTACTTCTATCATGATATCTTTTGTTGGTGTAACAACTGGCGAGAGACTTATTGGTGAGGAATTTGAAAAGTCTAGAAGTGATTTATCTGACTTGGTCTCTTTATGGATAATTGTTTGAAGAACCCAACATATCTATATAACTATCAAAGATAATTGCTTTTTGCATTTAACGGTTGTATTGTTGGATTGGTTCTTATCCGTGGATAACGTAAACAAAGTCTGATAAAATTAGTAACGGTAATAATATTGGGCTATAAAATGAAATTGATATCAGTGGAAAAATTACAACACTTGAATCAATTATTGCACTCATATACTTGAAAAGCAATTTTATTTTCTGTGCAAAATTTCCAGCTGCTGTGATATTAGAATTCTGATTATTTTCAGCATATTTCTGTGGGCTATAAATCGGTAATATCTTTCTATTATTAATTGATCATTGCATACATTAGTTGAGCCTTGCATTGTTAAATTGTTTATTTGCTTTGATCATTAGACCTCTATAAATTGTAATCTTATATTTTTAGACTAAGTGTTGTCTAAAGGAATTTAATCCAGGTAGATTAAGGTTTGTTTACAAACAGGTTCAAGGAAGCATAGGTGCTTAAGGGGTGCATTGGTGCACAAGGAGCAAGTGTGCTCTAGTGAATTATTGTAATTCAATTTGATATAATCTGTTTTGTAATAAGGGTCATTTTTAAATAAATAAAAGTGAGTCTCCAATACTAGTTGGTATTGGACATGGACTAGGCTATTATTATAGAGGGTAATAGCTGAACCACGTAAAAAATCTTGGTGTTATTTTATTGCTTGATTTTCTTTAATATTTCTCAAGATAATTAGTTTTCTTAATATTTAAAATATAAACTTTTGCTTCATCTTGAGATAGTGTATTTACATCAAGTATTTTATCTGACTTATAAATTCACCAAGATATTTTCTTAAACAAAAATTCAATTCGATGAATTGCATTCATTCAAAGAAGCATTCTTCGATCTGATGAGGCTATATTCATAGTTCGAATTTAAAGTTTAAAAATTGGTCATAGTTTGCTGCCACACTTATTCAACCCCCCTTCTAAGTGTGCCATATTTGAATTTCATTTGGTATCAAAGCGAGGCTCTACTTACTTGGTCTTAAAGGTGACTTGTAGGGAAAGATTCTAACATGGCACAGTTCGGGAACAACAATCAAGAAGGTCAATCAACCAATAGACCTCCCTTGCTGTATGGAACATAAAATTACAACTTTTGAAAATGCCGAATGAGGATCTACCTTAAGAGAGATCCTTGGGAATGGTGGGTTGTGGAAAACGAACCAGTTGTTTCACGAAGAGATGATGGGACACCAAAGATTCTGCTAGAAATGGATTCAACCGAGATTTACATGGTCTCCTATGATTCAAAGGCAATGAACACACTTCTTAGCGGCATGGTTCAATCCGAAATAGATAAAGTCTCTTCATGCAACACCTCCAAAGAAATTAGGATACCTTAGTGGTGAGCCATGAAGGAACATCAAAAGTTCGAGAAGTTAAGCTAAGCATGCTTATGCATGATTATGAAATGTTCAAACTCGAGAAAGATGAAACTATAAAGATAGCTCAAGCAAGGTTCCTTGTTCTTCTAAACTCATTAAAGCTTCTAGACAAATCTATTCCACAAAGTGAGATTAACCGTAAGTTACTTCGGGCTATGCCCAAGAGGTTTGCTTCCAAAATAACTACTCTTCAAGATTCCTCTACTATATCTACTATGGATACATTAACCCTTTTTGGTGAACTTGAGGAATATGAACATCAGTTAAAGAGGTATGACGATGAGGACGAAACTCCTCGAAGAAAGGTTTTATCTCTTAATGCAGGAAATGAAGAAGAGCTTGATGATGATTCTGATGAAGAAATAGCCTTAATGACAAGGAGACTCGAAGGACTTCTTCAAAGAAAGAATAAACGAAAGAATATCTTCAACTCAAATAAAGGTAAAGGAAAGCAAACTGAGGAGACATGTTTTGAATGTGGACGCCCAGGGCACTTCAAGAAAGACTGTTTTCAACTAAAGAATAAAGGAAAAACAGGCTTCAAGGATTATAAAAGAAACAAGGCACTGGTCACTTGGAGTGATGAAGAAGAAAATGAAGTTGAAGTTGATGCCAAGGATGAGATAGCTCAAGTATGCTTCATGGGAATAGAAGGTGAATCAAACGAGATATTTAATTTTGAGTTTAATTCTTTGAAAAAAGAAAATGATAAATTGAAAGAAAAGAATGCATAATTGAAAGACTTGGTAAATACATTAATGTGCGAAGACTCTTTAATAGATGAAAAGAAAGATATTGAAAAGGAATCTACATGTAATGAAGAAAAGGTTTTGATTGTAAAGATTGGTTATTTAGACAACTTTAATAAAATACTTTTCAATAAGGTGAAATTCTTAAATAATGAAGTCCAAAAATTGACTAATGAGTTAAAAATGAGAGATGTGTGTATTGATGCATTTAGTGATAAATCGCTTTATTAAAACCTCTCCTAATGAGCGAACTTCAAAAAAGAAATAGCTTCACTAAAATTATCTCTTGCTAAATTAGATTCAAGGTGAAGAAAATTTAAATGTCATTTTGGGTAAACAAAGACCTACTTTTAGAAAGACAAGGAATTGGTTATAATTCTATGCATGAAAAGGGTAATATGAAAATGCTAAAGTCAAAATCACGTTTTAGATTAAATTATTGTTCACCCTTTACAACGTGTAGAAATTGTGGCATTAAAGGTCATTTGGACATAAATTGCTTTAAGAAAAATAAGATTAAAAGGTATGGGTTAAAAGGATTATTTACTTGCGGTAACATAAAAGGACCCAAAAGATGTGGGTACCAAAAGGATGAATTATTTTTCTTGGCAGGTATGTCTCAAGGCAAGGGTTCCATCTCAAAAATGGATTCTTGATAGTGGATGCTCACGTCCACATGACCGTGACAAAACAAAGTTCGTGGAGCTAAAAATCAAGAAGAAAAATGGTACAGTTACATTTGGAGATAATCGAACCTGCGAGATAATCGGAAAAAGGTAAAATTGGAAATGGTCAGGTAACTATCGATAATGTACACCTTGTTAATGGACTTGAATTTAATCTTATTAGTATCAGTCAATTAATGGATAATGGTCACCAAGTTAGTTTTGATAAAGAAAAATGCACTATCTCTCATGGTACTAACAATGTTACCCTAGTTGCACAAAGAGAAGGAAATATATATACTATTGATTTTGAGCAACAGGATGAAGAATTATGTTTAGCATCTGTACAACATGGGGCTAATTTGTGGCACAAGAGGATGGGACATGTTCACATGGATTTAATCAAGAAATTATCCTCAAAGAATCTCGTCAAAGGTTTGCCGAAAATAAAATATGAAAAGAAGGAAATTTGTGTTCCTTGTCAACTCGGGAAACAAGTAAGAACATCATTTATGGCAAAGAACATGGTATCAACCTCTTCTCCTTTACAACTACTCCATCTTGATCTATTTGGACCAGAAAGACATCTTAGTATAAATGGTAAGTTTTATGCTTTTGTAATAGTAGATGATTTTTCTAGATATACATGGGTATTATTTTTGAGAACTAAAGATGAAGCATATAAGAAATTTGAGAAATTAATCAAAAACTTGGAAACAAAATATAGTCTAAAACTTGTAAGGATAAGAAGTGATCATGGTACTGAGTTTCTAAAAGACTTTATAATATTTTGTGATCAAAAGGGTGTTAGTCATGAATTTTCTGCTCCTAGAACCCCTCAACAGAATGGAGTTGTAGAAAGAAAGAATAGGACATTACAAGAAACAGCTAGAACTTTATTACAAGAAAGTAAACTTCTAAAAGTTTTTGGGTAAAGTCGTAAACACATCTTGTTATGTTTTGAATAGAGTACTTATTAATCAATCATTTTGAAGACTCCTTATGAACATTAAATAATAAGATTCCTAATATTAGTTATTTCAAAGTTTTTGGATCTAAATGTTTTATTCTAAATACTAGTGATAACCTAGGAAAATTTGATGCTAAATCTTATGAAGAAATTTTCATTGGGTATTCACAGAATAGTAAAGCATGTCGTGTATTTAACATTAACAAGTTGAGTATTGAAGAATCTGTTTATATTCGATTTAATGAAACTCACAATGATCTTCCAAAAGAAAGAGATGAGGATGCAGGTACATTGGAGATCTTAGTAAATCCAGCAAACCAGAAGAACCTATTCAGCAAACCAAGTGAACAAATCCAACAAGTTGAATTGGAAAACTCTCAAGGTGTAGAACAAGATACAACAGAAGAACTTGAAGCAGACTTTCCTCAACAAGAAGAAGTAATACATGATGTACAAATGCCAAAGACTGCAAGATATCTCAAGAACCATCCACCAGAAAACATCATTGGAGATATAAACAAAGGAATCACTACAAGAAGAGGATTGCAAAATCAATGTGATTTTTCAGCATTTCTATCCCAAGTTGAGCCAAAGAATGCTAAGGAAGCTATCCTAGATGAAAGCTGGCTAATGGAAATGCAGGAAGAACTTCAACAATTTGAACGATGAAAAGTCTGGGAACTTATGCCACCTCCTAAAAATGTTTCTATTATTAAAACAAGGTGGGTCTTCAAGAACAAGCTTGATGAGCATGGAACTATCACTCGTAACAAAGCACGGCTAGTAGCTCAAGGATCTGATCAACAAGAAGGGATGGTACTATGAAGAAACTTACGCTCCAATCGCTAGACTAGAGTCCATCCGCATCTTGTTAGCATTTGCATATTACAAAAGTTCACACTTTATCAAATGGACGTAAAAGTGCTTTTCTCAATGGATACATCAATGAAGAGGTGTATGTAAAACAGCCTCCTGGATTTGAACATGAGAAGTATCCAAATCATGTCTACAAACTAAAGAAAGCTCTCTATGGACTAAAACAAGCTCCAAGGGCTTGGTACGACAAGTTGAGTAAATACTTGCTTTCAAATGGTTTTATTAGAGGAAAAATTGATTCTACATTATTTATTAAGCATGAAAATAAAGATATTATTATTGTACAAATATATGTAGATGACATAATTTTTGGTGCTACTAATAATGTTCTTTGTGAGTTGTTTTCTGAGTACATGCACAGGGAGTTCGATATGAGTCTAATGGGAGAACTTAATTACTTTTTGGGACTCCAAATCAAACAAACAACGAACAGTATGTACATCCATCAAACCAAATATACAAAAGAACTTCTCAAAAGGTTTGATTTTGAAGGATCAAATTCAAAGGATACACCAATGAGCACTTGATAAAGCTTACGTCGCCGAAAAAGGTATAGATGTGGAGGTAACTAAATATCGAGGTATGATTGGATGTTTATTATATTTAAGCGCATCTAGACACGATATTATGTATAGTGTTTGTTTATGTGCACGCGTTTCAAGCAAAACCTAAAGAATCTCATTTACAAAATTGTTAAAAGGATTTTTAAATATTTAAGTGGTACAATAAATTTGGGATTATTTTATCCAATCTGCAATCATTTTGAACTAATGGGTTATTCAGATGCTGACTATGCAGGGTGTCAAATTGATAGAAAGAGTATCAGTGGTGCTTGCACATTTTTAGGCCACAGTTTTGTTACGTGGCATAGTAAAAAGCAAACTTCAGTTGCTTTATCAACCACTAAGGGTGAATATCTAGCTGTAGGGAGTTGTTGCTCTCAAATTTTATGGTTAAAACAAACTCTATGTGACTTTGATATTTTATGTGCTAATGTGCCTATATACTGTGACAATTCTAGTGCAATAGATATTTCTAAAAATCCTGTGTTACATTCACATACAAAGCATATAGAAGTCAAACATCATTTTCTAAGGGATAATATTTCAAAAGGATTAATTAAATTAATTTTTATTCAAACAGAAAAATAGTTGGCTGACATTTTTACTAAACCCTTAAGTGAAGAAAGGTTCTGCATGCTAAGAAGAGAACTTAGAATGTGCATGGTTTAATATGTTTAAGTACTAAAATAGTTCATGCATTAATATCTCATAATTACAATATATCTGCATGTTATTATTTTACCTATGTTTTGTTGATAAACATTATCTGTATGTAATCGACAAAGAAGGCGTATCTGCACTGGCACGGTTCACGGTATCTATATTTATGGGATTTGATATTTGAAAAGACAAACGCTGAAGGAGTCTGTTCGCTGTCCAACACTTTCCATTTAAGCTATAGATACACGTTTCTTTTAAAGATTAATGTCTATCGCCGGCTTGGGAAATGTAAAGGTTAATACCTTGAGAAACGGAATAGCAGTCGAACAGTTTTTCGAAATTGAAAAGACGCACATCTTTCGGTGACAGGCTCTTAATTGATCTGTATTTTATGTGCCTTTATATCCTCCGTTTTTCTTAACTCAGACTTCACATCTCCATCACTTATCAAAAATCCTTCGTTTTCATTTTCATCAATCTATAACACCATGAAAACCAGAGCTAGCAAGCGATCGGCCGGAAAGTCAAACGACGAAGGATCTTCATTGAAGAATCTCACCGAACTAAAGATGAAATCTAAGCGAAAATGTAAGAAATCTTCTATGCGTGTGTGTAAATCGATGCCATATTATCAGATGATTCGATTCGGTTTTTCTGTCCTAAAGGCTTCAGAAGCAGAACCATCTCAACGGGGTAAGTTGAAGCAGCAAGTGCATACAGAACATCCTTTTTCACAGCCAAAGTATCCTTCCAATCTGGTAAATCCATTCTCATCTTCCCCTGATTTGCCAGAAAGTTTCTTCAGAGGGTATAATTTTGAAACTCGTTTCAAAATTCAATTGCTACTAAGAAATTTGTGTATGAAAAATCTCTAGATCTATTTTATCTCAAACACTCTGTTTTGGAAAAACTTTTCACTGATTGCGAAATATCCCCTATGTTGCTTCCTCCTACTATTGCTTATCCTAGGTTATTTCAACAATTTTACACTAATCTTGAATGCAATGGGGATTGTTTTACAACATATGTTAAGGGAAAGTCATTGTTTTTCACTAGTATCAATTTTGGTAGCATTCTTGGTATTTCTTCTGCTGGACCTTGTCCTTTTACTCTTAAAGGTGCTGCTAATGTTCCTTTTCATCCATTGGAACAGCTTCATATTGTTATGAATGATTTTTCTCTTTCAACTTTGTTTCTTCCAAAAACTATGAATGTGTGTCCTACTGCCTGTGTATTACATAAGTTGGTTCGATATAATTTGTTCGCACGACTTGGTGGTGGAGCAGATTTTACTTATCTAGATTTAGTTGTTGTGGCTATGATTCTTACGGGAAAACCTTTCAATCTTTCTCAAATGATGTTGTCTCATATGCAAAGTTGCATTCGTCAAACCAAGAAGTGTGATGATGGCGAATATACGAGTAGAACCGACTTTAATCGATAAAGTTAAAGCTGCTCAAGCTACTGAACTCGAGCCGATCGTATAAGGAAGAAAGTGCAAAAGGTGCTATCTTAGGAAGCAAGAATTGATGAAGAAGGAATACTTGAGTCAACTCCGAATTTGTGATCCTAACACCACGATTTAAAGTATAAAATCATGATGGAGGCGCACAACACACCGTTTGCAATCCATCTCAGGAGTACCAAATGTATCGTGATCTTAAATCATACATTTTGGTGGAGCAATATGAAGAGAGAGATAGCGTTGTTTATCTCAAGGTGTCTAACTTGTCAACGAGTCGGTAGACATCAAGTACCAAAAGGTCCATTGCAACCACTTGAAATTCCAGAATGGAAGTGGGAGAACATTACCATGGATTTCGTTACTGGTCTTCCTAAGGTTTCTTAAGGCATAGATGCAATTTGGGTCATTGTTAATAGATTGACCAAGTCTACTCATTTCTTACCAATACGAGAAACATATACACTTGAATGTCTTGCTCGTATATACATAAACGAGATTGTAAGACTGCATGGTATGCCAGTATTCATAGTTTTTGATCGAGACCCAAGATTCACTTCACGATTTTGGGTTACTTTGCAAAAAGCTATGGGCACGGATTTACGATTTAGTTCGGCATATCATCCTCAGATGGAAGGACAATCAGAGAGGACTATTCAAACTCTTGAAGATTTATTAAGACTCTATGTCCTTGACTTCAAGGGAAGTTGGGACAAGTTCTTACCATTGGTGGAGTTTTCCTACAACAACAGCTATCAAACAAGTATTGGCATAGCTCCATTCGAAGCGTTGTATGGAAGAAAGTGTCGATCTCCAGTATGCTGGGATGAGGTGGGTGAAGCAACGTTGTTGGGACCGGAGTTGGTACGTATGACTATAGAAAAGATTCAAACGATCTGACAAAGTATAAAAACTTCACAAGATCGACAAAAGAGTTATGTTGATGTTCATCGAAAGGACGTGGAATTCGATATAGGAGATCATGTGTTGTTACGTGTTGCTCCATGGAAAGGAGTTACGAGATTTGGAAAGAGAGGAAAGCTCAATCCTCGATTCATCTACCCATTTTTAATCCTCGATCGGTAGTAGGAATCGTGGCCTATAGACTCGTTTTACCGCCAAGTATGTCTCGTGTTCATAATGTTTTTCACATATCCATGTTACGTAAATATGTGGAAGACCCGAACCACATTATTGAGTTAGAACCGGACGAAATAGCTGAAGATTTGACGTATGAAGAGGTTCCTATTTAAATATTGGATAAGAAGGAACATATTCTACGCTCTAAGGTTATACCTCAAGTCAAAGTTTTGTGGAGAAACCACGATGTTGAGGAAATGACCTGGAAGTTAGAATCTAAAATGAAATCAAGGTATCCTTACCTCTTCGACATACAAGGTATGTACCCTAATTTGGAGGGCGAAATTTCATAAGAAGGGAAGGTTGTAAGACCCCAACTTTTATAAACAAAGATGAATTTTCTATATATATCATTTTTGAATATTATTGAGTAAATTTGATATAATGTTATAGTTGTGCGTAATATTTATAAATTTTGCAAAGTATGCAAGTTGTTATATAATATTTGATTGGTCGGGGAATATTCATTTTAACAGGAAATATTCCTACAACGGCACAATCATTGGTGGACCCCATAACGGAATTATTGTCGGATTGAGAAAATGAAAAAAATACTTTATGAAAATAACGGCGAAAGTTTTACCGTTAACTGTTGAAACACCCGGTGTTAAAAGTACAGTAATACGCGTGGTTGCATAGTAGCATGATAAGTGGATTTTATATACACGAATCGATATTCATTTCAAGTTTAATTTCGTAGTTATTTTCATGTTTTGTGTTCGTTTTTACTCGTTTCATGATTTTTTATGTGTAGGGTGGTCATAGATGCAATTGGTATGGAAAGGCGGTCTTTTTGGAGCAAAACTTAAAAAAAATTGGAGCCTTGGAATTTTGAAGTCAGTGGCCATGCCATGCCGTGACGGACCTTTTATACTTTTTTGTACCCCGTAAGGGGGTCCCATTCGATAACTTTCTGTTTGGTTTCAACTTACATTTGGGGCTCGGTTTTGTGGGTTTTAAATTTAGTGCGTTTAGACTCTAATAAAGGATCATCTAACGAGCGAGCAGAGGTATAATGGCTTTACTTAGACAACAACAATCTTATAACAAAAAAAGGTAGAATTCAAGAGCGATTTCAAGGATTGAAGAAGCGAGCGTTGGAGGAGTAATTTTGAGGAGATTGTCACGACGGTTTGCAAATCGAGGCTACGTGAAGGGTTTTCCATAATTCTTCTTCTATTTCATCTATTTGTAATTGGGATGGTGTTTTCAACAAATTATTCAGTTTTTAATTCATTCATTATGAACTAATTTACTTATTAGACTTGTGATGGATCTTTGGGCGTAACGATGATTCTGTAACTTTGATTTCCAATTCAATAAGATATTTTCAGTTTATCTATGTTAATTTGTGCATGAATTTATGAATTGCCTGATCAACAGTTCTTAATAGAAAGGATTCGAGAGAGGAGATTCGAATCTAGACCTAGTTAAGATAGCATGTGTCATGAATTATGTCAATAGCATATTTGTGATTATTGTTAAGGTAGAGATACGCTTGACATCGCATGTAATCGTATAGAAAGCTTAAACTTCAACCTTTTTGATTGCAGTTCACATAGAGATATAGTGAGTTGGTTAATTTAGGTGTTTAACGGATTTCTATCTTAATTGTGGATTGATGTTAATATGGTATTAGTGCATCGAGAGGTGGCTCTTACTACGTTCGTGTTCTTGATTAATAAACTGGAATATTGAATTGACTTGGAATAAAGGTTTGAAAATCAGAGTGAAGCTCAGGGTGAAATCATAAGTCTAATTCTCCATTAATTGTTTGAAATTCCGGATTTCGTTATTGGAGACTGTTTTGTGATAATTTAATTATTTATTCATTTATTTTTTTTATTTATTTTAAAAACCATCGAATTGATTAGTTTAATAAAATTAGGGTTAATACAAAATTGATAATTGTGAAGTTAAGATTCTTGATATTTTGTCCTCGTGGGAACGATACTTTATTCACTACTATATTACTTGTTGACCATGTGCACTTGCTTGTTTTTAAGCGTATTGATTTACACCAACAAGTTTTTGGCGCTATTGCCGTGGAACAATTTAGCCGAGATTTTAATATTTGTTTTACAATATCGGTTTAATTAGTCGATTTTACTTAAATGCTTTTTATTTTGTTTTCTATTTCGGGTTTTCGACATTGGTTTATGCAAACACGATCTAAACATCCAGACTTGCTACTTTTTGAGGACGACATTGACAGACGATTTCAAAAGTTGAGTAAGTGGATAGAGAAACGAGCGAATTCAAAAATTCTAATAAGGAAGAAATGCGATGGTAGAAGACCGAGAAAGCGTTGAGGATTTTACCACAACTAGGGTGGTGATCTGCGATCGAGCATTACTAGGCTTTCTGCAATAGCCGCGAACACTTTTGAAATAAAGCTGGGACTATTCGGATGATCTGAGAACTCATATCGGTTTGGGGAATGACAAGCGGCGATCCGAATGAGCATTTGATCGGTTTTACGGAAATGTGCGTACGTTCAAGTCTGATGGGGTGTCGGATGAAGCGGTGAGACTTCGCTTGTTCCCATTCACTTTACGGGACAAGGCGAAGAGTTGGTTACACTCTCTACCACCGGGTTCGATCACTACGTGGGAGAATTAGCTCAAAAAAATTTTGCCAAATTTTTCCCACCGGCGAAGACTGCGAAAATGAGGAATGACATCACAATGTTTGAGCAGCAGAATGGAGAGTCACTTGTATGAGGCATGGGAGAATCTGAGGAATTACTCGAGAAAGTTCCCACATCATGGATTGCCCAAGTGGCTACAAATGAACACCTTCTATAACGGGCTACATGAAAATGTCAGAACTAGCATTGATGCGGCATCGGGCGGTGCATTCATGGCGAAGAGTTACGAGGAAGCCTATAATTTGATAGAAACAATGTCGGTAAATAACTACCATGGCCTCAAAGAAGAATGACCTGACAAAAAGGCAAATGGGACCTTGGAATTAGATGGATACTTGACTAAACAAGCAACTCTTTCTGCACTATCCATGAAGTTTGATACGATGAATGAGAGGGTGAATACGTTAGCAAGGGCTCAAGTTCAACAAGTTCAGCAGGTTATGGTAGTATGTGAATTGTGCGCAGGTGATCATCCGACAGAGCAGTGTGCAATAAATCCAGCATCCGTTCAGTTCATAGGCAACTACAACAGAATTCCGCAAAATACCTACCAAAACACCTACAACCAGGGGAATAGGAATCACCCAAACCTCTCATGGAGCAATAATCAGCAACCTTAAGCTCCACGGCCATCATATCCCCCTGGTTTTCATAGTCATCCACAACAGATTCAACAGCAGGATAGGAAATCCGATGGGGAGGAATCATGGGCAAGGTACATGACTAGCAACGATTTGGCTATGAAGAATCAAGCTATTGCTATCAAAAATATAGAGAATCAGATAGGTCAAATTGCATTGGCATTGAATAATAGACCACAAGGAACATTACCTAGCGACACCAAAAGAAATCTGAAGGGTAATCATGAACAATGTCAAGCAGTTATGTTGAGAAATGGAAAACACCTCGGTGGGAATAGTCTGAAAAAATTCAAAGAACTCCGGAGGAGAAAGTTAATGATGTGGCAGAGAGAGGGAACAAAAGCGAGGAACCCAAGCTAAACAATGGAGCCGATTGTTTTCCTCCACCGCCGTTTAATGAGAGGTCCAAAAAATCGAGATAAGCGATTCATAAAAGTTTTTAGATGTGTTCAAAAACTCCAGTTAATATCCCATTCGCAGAGGCCCAGAACAAATCTTAGAGTTATCGAAGTTTATGAAGGGATTTTGTCTAGGAAGAAGAAATGGGAAGACTTGAAACAGTGGCACTAACGGAGGAGTGTAGTGCGGTGTTACGAAAAAAGCTTCCACCAAAACTCAAAGACCCGGGAGCTTTACTATCCGTGCACGATCGAGAAGATGTCGTTTAACAAGTGCTTATGTGATTTGGGGCGATATAAACTGATGCCATTATCGGTATATTCGAAATTGGGTTTTCACGCGCTTGAAAGCCTACGAATATTTCATTGCGGTTGGCGGATAGGTCATCCACACATATCAAGAGGCATTGTAGAGAGACATTTTGGTAAAAGTGGATAAGCTTATATTCCACGGGGATTTTATCATCTTGGATTTTGATGAAGATAAGAACATCCACGATCATCCTAGGGAGACCTTTCTTGTACTGGGAAGGACACTCATAGGCGTGCAAAAGGAGAACTTACAATGAGGGTCCAAGATCAAAAGTAAAATTGATGTGTTGAGGCCATGAAATACCCCACGGACGAGGAAGAGTGTAATCGAATGGATTTAATTGAGCAAATTACCAGCGAAGATATGGAAAAGAGTTTGATCAACGATCCATTAGAAACAACCTTACTGGAGGATGAGGAAAAAGATGACCCGGAATTTGTGGACTTATTACGGATGCTAGACTCATTGCGAAGAGTTAAGCGGATTGAGCAACCGGTTGAACCTTTGCTGCAAGAGAAGGCGATTCTGAGAAAAATTGAAACCATCATTGGAGGAGCCACCGACATTGGAACTTAAGCCACTCCTAAACATCTCGGTATCGCGTATTTAGGCGATTTAAATTCTTTACATTAATTATTTACATTGCACTTAACGAATTGCGGGAAGAAAAGTTCTTGAGAGTGCTTAGGGATCACAAATCGGCGATTGGATGGACGATTCATGGATATAAAAGGCATTAGCCCATCATTTTGCATGCCTGAAAGATTACGATGGAGGATGATGCAAGTCCATCGGTGGAGCATCAACGTCGACTTCACCCAATCATGAAGGAAGTGATCAAGAAGGAAATTCTGAAGTTATTGGATCTTGGGTGTCATATACCCAATTTCCGACATGTAAATGGGTAAGTCCGATTCATTGTGTGCTAAAAAGGGAATGACGATGGTTCGAATGAGGACAACGAGTTAATTCCAACAAGGACGATGAATGGGTTGGAGGTGTGCATTGATTACGGAGATTGAATAAAGCAACCCGAAAGGATCATTTCCGCTACCTTTTATCGATCAAATGTTAGGCAGTTAAGCGGGACATGAGTTTTCTTGCTTATTGGATGGATATTCGGGATATAATCGATTGCTATATCGCTCACGAGGATCAAGAAAGACAACATTCACTTGTCCTTACGGCACCTTTGCATTCGAAAGAATGTCATTGGATTTGTCTGATGCAAGCAACTTTCGGTGATGTATGATGGCTATTTTCTCGAATATGGTGGAGAAGAACGTTGAAGTCTTCATGGGACGATTTCTCGGTCTATGTAAACACTTTTGACACTTGCTTAGAGAATTTGGTCATGGTATTGCGGCGATGTAAGGATCTGAAACCTCATAATGAATTGGGAAAAATGCCACTTCATGGTTGAAGAGGGCATAATTTTGGGACATAAGGTGTCGGCTCAAGGGTTGGAGGTGGACAAGGCAAAGTTGGACACGATCGAGAAACTACCTCCACCGAGCTCAATTAAGGGTATTCGCGGTTTTACGGGGCATCTTTGGGCTCTACCGGAGATTCATAAAGACTTCTCTAAGATTGCAAAAACCTCTATGCAGGTCTTTTAGAGAAGGATCGACTTTAGCTTTCTTTGCGGAATCTGGTCCGCGTTTGAATTGTTGAAGAAGAAATTAACTACATCCCGTGATAGTCATACCGAATGGAAAATGCCATTCGAACTTATGTGTGATGCAAGCGACTATCACGGTTGGGGGCATTTTTGGGCCAAAGATTTAGACAAAGTGTTTCACGCCATATATTATGCAAGTAAAACACTCACGAGAGACTCAAATGAACTACACTACTACTACGGAAAAGAACACTACAAAAAATGGGGCTTGATAACAACCAATTTTCGTTGCTAAAGGTGCTAAATTTACGTTCTGCAAAAGGGTTTTGGCAACGACTTTCTTGTCGTTGCATCTTTCGTTCTTGTGATAGCGTTGCTAATTGTTCCATGACAAGCGTTTTTTCATTTGCCAAAAATACCATACATTTTGCAACGAAATTGGACTTTCGTCTGAGAGACATCGATCCTTTAGCAACAAAATGCATTGTTGCGGAATAATTAAAATTTTGTTGCTAAAAACTCATTTTCGTTGCAAAAAGCCTACTAATTGGCAACGAAATGAATTCTTTTAGCAACGCGACCATATTTTTTCGTTGATTGACACCATTTTGCAATGATATTTTTCGTTCATTGATAAATTATGAAAATTGTTGCCTAAGCTTGCTTTCGTTGCGGAATGTAAACTTTTTATAACGATTTTCGTTCTTGATTATATTATTTGGCAACGACATTATCTTTGAATCAATGACAACCAAAATGATTGTTCTTGGTTATTCTTCAATATGAACGAAAGTCGTCGATTAAGCAACGACATTATATGTTCTTAGCTTTATTTATATGTGCAACAAAAGTTGATATAATTTGCAACGATAAAAAAATATTACCTTTTATATTAGTATTAGCAACAATATCATCTCCGTTGTTATTAGGTTAATTTTTCGTTGCCAAATATTATATTTTTAATACCATTAGCAACGAAAATTTGTTGCTAAATGTATAAAAAATTATTGCTATATTAAAACTTGTTCAATGCTTTGGTAACGAATTATATTGTTGCCAAATCAAAATTTGACATTCTTTTTTGTGTACAGGTACCTACTCAATGTCCCATAGCAAAAAAATGACAAAATACAAAAAACTAAAATATTATTAACTTAATAAAACATCCACAACATAATCATCTAAAAGCCACCACGCTTCTTGATCAAAGTATATATCAACATATATAGAGAGCACTTCATAATTTAGTCCCTTGTCTCCAAGTAAGCGTGTACGAAAATTTGATACCCAATATTTTAAGACAGGTCGTAGAAGCAGTCTTCCTGCACATATTTAAAAATAATAACAAAGTCAGGAAAATAAAGCAAATAGGTCACCGGCCAGAGGCACTTAATGCCAAAATCAATATACAAAAATAATAGAGTTGCTGCGTGGTACTAATGTACATCGTATTGCTCATAAGCAGAAAAAAGACAATAGGGTTACTATGTGGTACTAATGTACCCATTAAATTAGGATACTTGTATATATAAGCCAATGTAATTGAGAAGAATGAATCAAGAAATCATTATCCCAAAATCATGTTCTTATTTTCTACAGATTACATGGACCATCTTTATTACAAGGTCATCTGACTTGATACTCCATCCTCAAAAGCATGTCCAGAAATACACCAAGATTTTATCCTAAAAAAGAAGTCTAAAGTACACAAACTAAATGTGAAATATGACATGCATAATTTAACCCAAAGTGTACATATCCCCGTAAGAACATTCCACTCTCAAGTTAATTACACTATTTGTGTGGGTCCAAATATTATTGGAACAGTTTTAACTCTCTCTCCTCTAATTTGCCAACCTTAAATTTGTCAGCCCATTGTACTCTTAGACATCCTATAAATAAAATACTATATACATATAAATTAAAATACATAGAAAGCAGAATTCTTTATTAGGACAAAGGGAGTACAATATGACCGAAATGATAGGAAGCTAAATTGTTCACAACTAATGCTTACTTGTTCAAATCATGACAGAAGATATATAGCTACGAAACAATAAATTTTGTTTTGCAGGCTGCTTTCAAAAAGAGTAAATTATAGGAAGTGGTGGATTCAGGAAGGCTCCCAAAAAGTTTGACTAATAATCATTATTATCAGTCTATTGACTGAATTGAGACGAATACAATTATGTACAATACATAAACATATTTTATTGGTAACTAACAAGATCTTAAAAGATAAAACACTAGGGGCATTTCAAGAAAAAAATTATACATACATAAAAATGTTTATACTGTATAGACATATTTAGTACATATAAATTAGCACCAAGATACAAAAAAAAAAAAAAAGAAAAGGAGTATCGATTACACAAATTGCTTTTCCTTTATAGCGATGAGCATTTCTTCCTCTTTCTTGACATTTCCAAAAGATCAAAAGCACGTAATATGATTTCATGGCAGGATAGTATATATAAAATATGATAATAACCATAAAGGAATACTCAAACACACGCGGAAGTAAAAAAGAATTAAGGATCAACCTTGTAGATATCCAAAGAGATGGTAACAAACCATGCCTGCATCCAGGGGGTGGGGAAGAAGGAAAAAAGATTGCGATTTCAGAAGTTTATGGATAACCATGGAAGCTTGAAACTAAAATTATTCAAGAAAAATTACATTTAGGCAAATTATTTCTAATCTGATATTACTTGATAACACAAATTTTGAAGAAAGTTATGCACTATCTATAAGCATGTTCATAGTCGAAGTGATTGTGTTAAAGATCTTATAATATATAGTAGGCACTAATAAAGTCCTTAAAATAGAAAAAAAAATATCGAACTAACCTCTCTTTCTTCATCTCCATCATCATCCGGTTCATCTTCCTCTCCCTCCTCAATTGGAGTAGATAAAGCGGTAGCTTCTAGTTGAGCAGTTCAAGTCGCTCTTTTTTCGCTCCTTTATTTCCAATGACTTTGATTCTGCGGCTCTTTGTCACTAAACCGAGAGCGATCAGTATAAGTAATTGAGATCAACACTTTCGACTATAGTTACATGCTTCCAAATCCATTCAACTTGAAGTTTCACTATATAAATATACTACAGTCACCTTCTTAGCCTCCGATCCACATTAGAATTAGGCCCCCCTATTGAAGATGTTTCTAACTCCTCTTACGAAGTACAAGCTCCATTTCCTCACAAAATGAAATAAATTCCTCTGAGTGTGGCCAAATGAATAATATTCATATTACACAAGACAAAAGTAGCTTTATCAAACGTATCGTCGACAAACACATAAACTTAATAAATTCCTAAGCCTAACACTCTGATTTTGAGTTTGGGTAGAAAAGAAAACAGGATAAAGTTATAATAAAGAAGACAAAGAGGGGAGAGAGATAGTAACTTTCGTCGTTTTTTAGAGTTGAGAGAAAGTGGACATGGAAGGAATAAAATTTTTAGTGTTTGTTATTTTAAGGGTAGAAGGGGGATAATGAATTTATTTTAAAGAGTTAAGATAGCTTTCCACCCAAATCTTCCCAATTTTGAGTGGAAAATTTTGGGTAGAAAGTTGAAGTTACTTTCCACCAATTTCTCCTCACTTTATCTCCGTAAAAAACCTCACAGACGAGACATTTGGAAGGAAATTTTTTAAAATTCAATCCTTCCTTTCTTATCCACCCTTTTAAAACTCACAAGAACAATGTAAAGGCTGTTATGCTACATTACAATTGCTTCTTTATGTGCTTCTGGCACAAAATAACATTCATCTTTTGACTTTTTTATTTTATTTTATCGTTTGTATATGAATATCACCTTTAGCTTGACTATCGAAGCTTTAAGAATTTGTAATTTGTCATCTTGTGCGTTTTCTCGGTCAAGTCAAGAAGAAAATATAGCACCTGTACCAAAAATAATGAGTAAATCCCAAAGATATATTACAATCTTCATAAAACCGCGGTATGCGGAAATAATTTTCATAAATACCCGGAACAACTCAAACCGATATCAATGTGGTAAAATTACATTGCAGCTTGAGAGAGCAGAACAAAAAAAAGGAAGAAAAAGTAGAACGTCAAAATTATAGGCACACAAAGTAATCATAAAATCAACAAACGGATGTTTAACCACAAATAGAAGCTTGATATGGTGCCGATAAAACCTGACATGTAAAATGAAGAGAGTACACAATCATAATTCATACTAATCTGCTAAAAAGCAATTTGATCAGCTCCTATCACAGTTTCAGCAAGTGTTTTAAATTTCAATGTTTATTTACAAAAAGTTTTCAGTTTTTAGATAAGGAAAAAATACATATATCTACAGATGTAAGAGAGTAAAATCTTTTGAAAAGTAGTCCGTGAGCAAAAACACTCATTTGAACAACACTCACACACTCATTATTTCTCTTTGATATTGTTTTCATTGCGTTGTTATTTTTCTAACAACACACACTCTTTCTCTTGTTATTTGTAATGTAACAGTGTTGAATTCCAAGGATGGTCACATCTTGTGATCATAGAATGCCATCGCACAAGCCTAGACACAAAAGAATTACTTAATGTCTAACCTCCAATTTTCTTCTCAACAAGAAGATTTATCCTTTTCCCAATATAATGATTTGATTCATATGAATTAGCAGTTCAGATAGAAGTATCAACCTATCAGTACTTTGAACAAATAAAACACAAGGTACGGGAAAACAATAGTGGTTATCATACCATAACCTCGATCACACCACCAGCCACATCCTAAACTACATCTGAATTGCTGTCTAACTATAAGATTTATGACTTATCCTTTCCTCCATAAAATGATATGAATTAGCAAATCACATATTAGTACCAAGTACCAACCTATCAGTACTTTGAACAAGTAAAACAAAAGGTATTAGAAAACATAGATACCATAACTTCCATAACACCACCGGCAACATCCTATTACTACATCTGGATTTCTGTCCAACTATAAGATTGTAGGTTCTTAGTTTGTTATTAGTCCAGCTTTCACCGATTTCCGGAGATTTCTTACTCTGTAGTGTGTATCTTAGAATCACATACTTATTCTCCTATATTGATTTATTAAGTTGAGAAAAGGGAAAACCAAATATATTTTCGTTGCATAGCTATAGTACCACAGAAGAAATTTTCCAAATTTAGATGAATAATCAAAACTCAAAAGATAAAAAGGAGCAAACCTTGTTTAAGTAATTCAACTGAATGATTATGCATGAAATGGCAACCATCACAAATACCCATGTTTGGAAGCGTGCTACCTGGCTTGAACCCTCCAATGTGAGTTTTATGGCAATACCTATTGCCTTGACACTCATAACCTGTAAAGCACCAAAAAAATTGCATCAAGCCAACAGAAGCATCATTAATTTGGGTGGGTAAAACAAAAGCCTCATTATATTACGATTAATATATCATTGTGAATAAGAAAGTTACAACTTAGAAGATAAATCGAGAATCTTTACACATTCCTGCTTATGATATTGTCTACCCATTTTGCACATTGTTGTAGGAAAGTGAAAACAATGTATTGGAAATACTAATTATTCATCTAGTAAAATACCAAAGATGCCATACATCTGACTTATATTAGAAATTTAGATATAACAGTACAAGAAGTATCTGCTAAAAATAAATATTAAAGTAAAGACATGGAAAAAATTAGCAAGTCCTGCTGCTCTGGCAGCTTAACAGGACTCGTGCCTAAATCAACAAAAACATGTGGAAGATGGAACTTCAGTGAGCCGAATGCCATTCCAGTGACAGCAATTCAGAAGGAAATTTTCACTATTTCAACTATGTAGTTTTAGTAATAAGGAGTAAAAGAAGAAACTTTGACACCCTTGGCAAGCAAACTTTTATCTCGTCTGTCATATACTAAAGTTCTTATTTATAAGAGATCCACCCTCGGATTAAATGAAATTTTTTGTATCCGTCCACTCTTGCATGGCCTGTTTTTAGCAGACTCCATCTCCAGCAATTCTGCAAAGTGAAAGAGAAAATGCACCGCAACGTCAGACAAGAGGAAAGAGTGACAAGGATCCAGACTTTGTGACTCAAACTAGGAAAGACGGCAGCCTTAAAACAGATAATTGGTTGTGCTTCAGAGCATCTCAGGCTGATTTCTACTGCCCATGAGAGATTTTGGTGTACTAACCATAATGTAGCTTGCAGCTGTTTCAGAGCATTTCATGCTTGCATCTTAATAATTATTATGGGTCATCAAAAAACACTTATTCCCAATACCAGACTGGGACCAAATGATCCGATCATGTCAGATAACTATAGGAATAGAAGAAATGAGTGTCGATCCGCTATCCTTAAAAAGCACCAAGAAACTTGCCAGCAAAAGTATTTTGTAAGAGAAACTGCTCTATTACATCTTCATTCTGAGCAACTGTTAAACTACACCATCAAAAGGTGAAAGAAAAAGAGGATTTAAATTTTCTTAACCTACTTATAAACTCTATAACTTCAGAACGAACACCTGCAAGTACTGTACACAAGGATCCTCCAACTTTTAGCAATTTGAAACCATTTGTTAGTAGTAGTAACTGCAAGAAAAAATAAACAGAGCATTGGAAGAGAAGAAGAGGAAAAAAGATGGGGTTCAATTGAAATGATCTAGAATATAACTTCATAACACAAGGAGTCATTACAAAGCACAAATAATTCTTTTTGCAAACTATCCATTTCAAGATAAGAAAAGTACATTATACAAATTACATATACTATAGCAATTATAAGTTGTGGAAACAAATGAATGATTGCTTGGCATGCAGCAGTTCCTAGAACGCAGCATAAATACACAATGACACCTGGCCATAGGTTCTAGACTGGGAAAAGAATAAAGTGAACTGTATAAAATCTGCTCTACTCTAGATGATGATACAACTGGGTTGAAACTACAGATTCCCACTAAGGCAGGACAAAATAGTAATTGAACCTATAATATACAGCTCGCAAGAAACTTTATAAGCAACTAATCAAAACATTGTAGCAATATTAAAAAATTCAACAATGAATTTCAAGCTGACTGTAGGTAATAGTGCTAGAAATCCTTAGATGATATTCTATAACATATTCTAGAAATTCACATTGTAGTGCTGGATTCTGACTCTGAACCGGCGGGAACTGGAGGGCCCTCCATGCCCGAACCGGTAGTCCAACCTCTAACATTAGCTGCACTCAGAACCAATCCCATCGCCGCATCCTAAAATACCCCAAAATTATCCAGATCTAAACCCTAATTCCCAATATCAAACTCAAATCCTAAATATCAGTTACGCAATCATTAATCTCAAAAAAAATTTGTAAATTACCTTAGAAAGAGTACGATTGCTGAGGATTGGGACGAGACTTGAATCATTAGAGTCCGATCGAAGCTCCGATTCGTTGCCGTTATCTAGGGGAAAAAGGGTGGGTTTGTTAGAAAATAATCAACAGAAATTGGGAAAAATTGGAAGGAAATTGATAGAGCTTACTCTTGGGAGAGATGGAGAATCGAAGAATCCTTCTGCCGATACAAGATGGGTCAGATTTGGGAGAAAAGATTGGAAGGTAAAAAGGGGAAGAGACTATAGTTGCAGAAGAAGTTAAAGTTTCCATTAGAGAACAGAAACCCAAGAGAGAGAGAGAGAAAGCGCCCACTTTTTTTCCTGGCTTTTGATACCTGCACTGCAGTTCTGGATATCCTTCATCAATTCCTTCCTCAATGGACAATAATAGGATCCGAAAGAGAGATTCTTATTTTTTATGTATATTATTTACAAGATAGCTAACTGTTTGTTTTAATTTAATTTATGACTTATGAAAGGTTTTAGTTTCATGCGGTGTATTTGTTTTATAAAAATTAATTTAAAAATAATTATCTTAATTTTTTTAAAATGATTTTATTTTTTTTAAAGAAATTTAAAAAAAAAAAAATATGTGATCCAATGCCAAATTAATTGGCATTGTAACTTTTTCTAAATTTTTGTATACAGCAAATTTGTAAAAAAAGTAGTAAGATGTAACATCATTTTAATTGACGTTGGAATATCTCTTTTTTAATTTCTTTTGATCTCTTGACTTTGCTTACAAAACATCATATTTTTAATATTTATTCTCTCGTAAATCGACGTTGGAAATAATAGAGTATATAAGACTTCACCTATAAAAAATAAAAATAAAAATTCTAACGCCAATTAGAGTGATATTTCATCTTACTCTTCTTTTTTATAAATTCATTTTTTTTTAATTTAAATAAAATAGGGATAAAATTGATATTGCATTAATATGGGTCAAACAAACTTATTAGAAATGACTTATAAGTTATTTTTAAATAAATTTATTACTGCTTTTAGTTCATAAAACATAATAAAAAAAAATTCATCTTTTATGTTTTCTCTTAGAACTGATGGTATTATAATTTAATTTTACAATATATTTGGAAAAAAGGTAAAAGAAGAACTAGAAATAGCTAGGTGTATACCATTACTATTCTTCTTTTTATGTTTTATTTTTGACATAAAAATATGTTCATGATTTAAATTTACTCCTTGAGTACAAGAATAAAAGTTCTTATTATTTTATGTAATCTCAAGTTAAATATTTACTTATATTAAATAATCTATTTTTTTACAATAATTTGTGCGTAATATACTTAGTATTAAATGTCATATTTTTATCATTTATATAATATCACTAGTCATGTATAGAAAAATATGTAATTAGTTGAGAATTTGAATATGAATAATTTTATCATTTGACATTTTTTTTAAAATTCGCATAAAATCAATCACCACTTTCATTCTCGGAGTGAGTGAGTACTTGTAAGTAACGCATATGTTCGGTTGATGGGAAAAACCCAAAAGATGTGCAGGAGGAGATTGACGATGGTAATGTTGAGATTCCTCATGATTGATTGTTATCTTAAAGATATTAATTTTTAATTTTAATAATGATATATTTTACATAAATGAATGAATTATTATTATTATTATTATAATAAATATTACAATTATTATTGTTATTACAATTATTATTATTATTATTACAATTCCTAGTATAGTGGCCAAAAAGTGTATTATATTATCTTCACATGCATAGAAACGATGCCAGTTGATTTAAATATTAGTGTTACATAAATTCTAGCATGATAGGTAGTTGGTTTAGTGGCATTTGTTGGAATATAAGGTTTTTAGTTTGGGAGGTCTAAAGTTCGACACTCGTGAGCAATATTTTCTTTAAGGAAATTTTTAAGGCAAGCCTTCTGCTCTCCACATCAGCAAAAATAACGGGTCACGTCAGCAAAAATAACGGTCGATATCTTGTGTCGATTCGTTACATCCATTTTTTCGTGAAATTAAAAATAATGACCATTTTGTAATATTTGAGAGTACAGTTATTCGATTGTAACAAAAAAAGTTTCGGTAACCACAATGAAAATCGGACCCTAGTATAGTGACAAAAAAGTGTATTATCCCTCAATTATTGATATAATAGAACAACTAGATATAAAATATCTTCATTATAGTTTATTTAAAGCAACTTAAACTTTATTTTTTAATAAATAAATTTAATAACTGGTGCAAAATACAACTAAATGTATAAATAATTTATTAGATAAATTTTAAATATGACATATTTTAATGACAATATTTATAATAATTTGGTTAATTTTAAGTGATATGATTATAATATATTACTTTAATTGGAATAAGAATATGACAAAAGGGACACCATATATGTATTTGGTTTGCGAATTTGAGAAGTTATTGTGAGTTTATGAATTTGATAAGATATTACAAACGAATCTATGATGCACAAACAAAAATACCAATGAAAACGAAAAACTTTAAATATATTCGAATTCGTATTCCTATTTGAAATTTGTATTCGAATAATTATATATATATATATATAACCTTATTAACTACATACAATTTAGTTTTAATCTTATGTAATATTTCATTTGTTCATGTTTAAAAATATCGTTAAATTAATTAAAATTTTCATTCCATAGACTTTTTGAAGAGTTACACAATATATTATAACTGAAACTCTCTATAAATATTACGTATAACAAAATATAATAAAGTAATATATATTGAGGTTAAATAATAAATGAAACTAACTATAAGCATATTATTAATGTTTTAATCAAATATTTTTAAAAAAAAAAAAAAAAATAATTACATATTTAATGTAAACTGTTGAATTAAAGAACTTATTTAATTACTAAATGCTCTATTTTAAATTACAAATATTTATACACATTACAATACTACTACACACATACAATATTTACACATTAAATTACAAATATTTATACACATTACAATACCCCTTTTTTGGTAGTGTACTTTGCATATTCTAATATTTTTTGGCAGTATACTTGCAAAAATAAAAATAAAAATTACTGTCTATCATAATTTGTTTCTTCATTATTTGTTGTTCAATGATTTTGGATGCTTCAATAACACAACCATCATGAAATGATTTACTCAGTTCACTTGATTTTATAATTTGTTTATTATTATAGATTGCAATGAAGGAATTATGACAACGAAAGATACCCTTCACCATTCATTGACATAGCAATATTTTATTATTATAGATTGTAATTGGTCAATATTTTTTTATTTTTACTTTTTATAAATAAATTGAATAAAGTGTTTATTAGGTGATTGACATTCGAATTCGGATATTTGAATAATTTATTTATTCGAATAAAAAATGGAAACGAATATGTTCCACATTTGGACAAAATTTTTAAATACTAAATACAAATATTTTTTGATAATTCTTCGAATACCGAATATGGTCTTACAAAAATATGCTTATTGGGATTATCTTAATTTAAGGCAACATTTTAATAGTCGTTGCAAAAAGTTGTATAAAATATGCAACAAAAATAAAAATTGTTGCCAATAAATGTGGTCCATATTAGGCAACGAGCTATAGCAACAAAAAAACTTTCGTTGCCCACGATGAGGAGAAATCAAGTGGTTAGAAATTTTGCAACGAATTTCTAACAAATTTTGTTTCCAATTTTGCAACGGCTTATGAATTTCGTTGCAAAAAGTGAAAGCCTGACACAATCTGCGAACGAAGAAGACAAGTTTAGTTGCTAAACATACTTTTTTTAGCAACGACTTATAAAGTCGTTGTCTAAAAATCGTTACTAAAGCCCCATTTTTAGCAACAAAAAACTTTCGTTGCCGCGATAACGGAAAATCAAGTGGTCGAAAATTTTTGCAACTAATTTCTAACGAAATTTTTCCATGATGAATTAAGCAACGAAATTTTGCAACGACTTATGAATTTCGTTGCAAAAAGTGAAAGTCTGACACAATCTGGAACGAAGGAAAAATTTCGTTGCTAAACATATACTTTTAGCAACGACTTATAAAGTCGTTGCCCGAAAAATCGTTGCTAAATGCCCATTTTTTTATAGTGGAATTGCTTGCAGTGGTATACGCGTTCGACAAATTTCGGGCATATTTGATCGGGACTAAGGTAATAATCTACACGGACCATTTGGCTATTCGGTACTTAATAGCGAAAAAAGATGCAAAGCCACGCCTTATCCGATGGATTCTCCTACTTCAAGAATTTGATTTAGAAATTAAAGATAGAAAGGGAACGGAGAATCAAGTTGCCGATCATTTGTCAAGGCTGAAAACTCCGGAGATAAAAGGATAAAGATTGATGCGTGATCAACGAGGAGACATTCCCGGATGAGCAGTTATTGGGGTTGAATGCAGAATTTCCGTGGTATGCAGACTTAGCGAATTATGTGGTAAGCAAGATGCTCCCACCGGATTTCACACGACAACAGAAAAAGAAGTTTCTGCATGATGTCAAGTGGTACATGTGGGATGAACCGTACTTATTCAAACAATGTGCCGATAAGATGATTCGACGATGTATCCCATATAGTGAAGTCCATAGCATATTACAAGAATGCCATTCATCGGCGTACGGTGGACATTACGGGAGTGAGCGCACCGCGACGAAAGTTCTTCAATCCGGGTTTTATTGGCCTACGATGTTCAAAGACGCCCACCAATTTGTGAAAACATGTGATCGATGCCAAAGGGTGGGAAACATATCAAAATGGAATGAGATGCCCCTACAAACAATTCTTGAAGTAGAAATCTTTGATGTATGGGGCATCGATTTCATGGGACCATTCCCATCGTCTTTGAGCAATCAGTATATTCTGCTCGTAGTGGATTACGTATCGAAATGGGTTGAAGCTGCAGCACTACCATCTAATGATGCCAAGGTGGTCCTCAAGTTTTTACAGAAAAATATTTTCATGAGGTTTGGCACGCCAAGAGCAATAATCAGTGATGAAGGTAGTCACTTCTGCAATAAGTCGTTTACAGTTCTTTTGGCTAAGTATGGGGTCAATCACAAGGTGGCTACAGCGTATCACCCTCAAACTAATGGGCAAGCTGAGGTATCGAACAGAGAAGTTAAGAGGATATTAGAGAAAGTTGTAAGTCCGAGTCGGAAAGATTGGTCACTTCGATTGGACGACGCATTATGGGCGTACCGAACTGCATACAAAACACCAATCGGGATGTCGCCGTATCAACTCTTGTATGGAAAGGCATGTCACTTACCGGTGGAGCTACATCACAAGACTTATTGGGCAATACAGAAACTGAATTTTGATCAAGCCGCAGTAGGAGAAAAGAGGCTACTCCAACTAAATGAGCTCGACGAATTCCGCCTCCAAGCCTACGAGAATGCCAAGTTATACAAAGAAAAAGTGAAAAGATGGCACGACCAGAAAATTGTGCAACAAACATTTGAGCCGGGTCAAGCGTTTGTTCCCCGGAAAGCTTAAATCGAGATGGTCGGGACCATTTACTATAAAACGAGTATTTCCTCATAGCGCCGTTGAACTCTACAGTCGTAATCCGCTAGAAACGTTCAAAGTCAATGGTCAACGAATAAAACACTACTGGGGAGGCAAGTCTAATTAGGACGCCGACAACATCATCCTCGCCGATACACAATGAAACAGGGAGTAGTCAGGCTGAACGACTTAAAATCAAACGCTAATTGGGAGGCAACCCAACCTTTCTTTATTTTCATAGTTCACGTTTAATTTGTTAGGATATAGTTTATGAAGCAGTAGTTAGGACTTGTCAATTACTAAATTTTACTAAAAATCTCTGAAAAGTACTAAAAATCTCATCGAAACTCCAAGTCATCATTTATCTAACGTATTGCTTGTTTTTGGTTTCAGGAGAGGTCTAACATTACTCGAGCAACAATACCTACACTTGATGGAGGAATATCGGAAAATTTTCCATCTCAAAAATTTTGACCAAAAATTTTAGCGATTAAATTATAGCCATTGCAAGGCAGGACTTTTGCCTAGCACCCCGCACGGAAAGATGGTCCTAATTCCTAAGCGAGCGTGTTCTTTTAAATGCGCACGACCACTTCCCCCTCACTCAAAACTTCTTTGCTATTTTTGCCTTCCTCTCCTCAACCAACCCACGACCCTAAACAACTACTACCACCATTACCACTACCTAAATCAGTTTACCCACCTTCTACCCCACGTCTTCCACACACGACTTCAATCACGTCCACTACTTTCTCTACCCTACATCACCTCTATATAAACCCTAACCCATACCTCCAATCTTCATCACCACAAATTTGGCTTCTTCACGAAATTGGGGAACATATAACACAATTGAAAGTAAGTTGCATTCCCCTGTGCATTTTCATCTTCTCTCCTTTGACATTCCATAAAACAACCTAAGTTTGGGGAAGATCTGGTGTGCATGCATAAAGTGTTTGATGATTAGTGAACCAAATTTTGGGAGAGGAAGTGGTTACTAGTAAGAGTTCATTCTTTGAAGCATGATGGCATCTCAACCAACACCCAAACGCCAACGGGGTCGAATTCAATGGCATACCACTTGACCACGTATAATCCGCCGAAAATTTGTGAGTCTTGCATGCATGCCGATTGTTACGAGTACATGCAATCTAAGGCACTTACACCAGAACGTGGCTTGGCCCCCGAGGACAATGATGGGGAGATGATGTCCCAAATTCATGTAAATGGGTGGCTTAAATTCACCGAACATCCAGTACCCCCCGTGGTCAACCTCGTCAAAGAATTCTATGCAAACGCCGAAGACAAAGCTCCTTTCAAAGCGTTTGTGCGGGGTCGGATGGTTCCATTCAGTGATGACGCTATTAATACGTATTATCAATTCATGGGTGCCACACTATTGTCGATATGCTTAACCGAGGGATTTTGACCCGGATTATGAGGAGGTTATTACAAATATGACAAAGCCGGGCACATCTTGGACCAAAGGCAGAAAGGGCGGAACGGTGTTTAATAGCAAGGACTTGAGCTTGTATAGAAAGATATGGTATGCATTTTTATGTACGAAATTGCTTCCATCCCAACACACTTCAGACGTCACTAAAGAGAAGGCGTTACTGTTATACGCCATTGTGCAAGATTTCCATATCGACGTCGGGGCCATCATTAATTTCTCCATCCGTCGGTGCTTACGGGGAAATTTTTTGGGCGGATTGCCACACACTTCACTGATTTGTGCGTTGTCCCGTAACGCCGGGGTGCGTTATTCTGATGATGAGCCCACTCAACTGCCACTTGCTTTGCTTGATTCGAGATTGATTGCGCGGTATTCGGTGTGGTCTGGAGGCGAGTCACATCCATGGGGTCTAGGCTTTATTTTTCCATCGGCGTCGGAAGACGAAGTTGATGCTGACGATACCTCAGGAGATGAGGATGAAACAATGGGAGATCAAGGAACCGAGTAGGTCCCGCAGACTGAGGCCTTTTCTAGTACTCAGTTCCTTGAGTTCCAGAATCAAATGAATGCGCATAATAGGGCAGCACGCCGGGAAATGAGGCCATTGGCAATACGCCAAGATCATATGTTCGATGCAATGAATGCGTCTTTCGCCTCATTCAACACAACACTTCAGAGTTTTAACCCGGCGGCCCAATTTCCATATCAACAACCCGGTCCTTTACCTCGATTTCCTCCTAGTGATTCTGATGAGGAAGAGCACCAACCACTGCCCCTGACTTAGACAATTCCAGGGAAGTCCTCTTGCATTTTATTTTTATCCAATGAGGGCATTGTCTTATTTCAGTTTGGGGGAGTTATTTTTTTAGTTGCATGCATGCATTTTTTTTTAAAATTTTTATTTTGCATAGTAGTTAGGATTTTGCATTAGGTATTTGCATTGTTTTCATATTGTATCTAAAAAAAAAATTGTAGTTAAATAGTTAGTTTGCATATGTCCAATGGTGTCGCATTCTACAGGTTATTCTGGCCAATGATGAGATTGTGAACAAGTTAACCAATATAGTATGGATTATTAGAACTGTGATGTAATTACTGTTATGAATCGATTCTTGGACTTGTTTGAAACTGTTATACAAAGGGTAGCGCTAATAACTTCTTTGTTGACCGGTTAGTTCAAATTGATACATAAAGGGTTTCTAAAGGATAGTGCTAGCGTGAACCAGAAAATGACAAGGATAGGCAGTGAAGGCTTAAATTAGGCAAGAACCTAAGTTTGGGGGGATATATGCGGGATATATCAGTTAAAAAAACACAAAAAAAAATGAAATATGTTGAGTCTTGTGGTGGGTTGAGGTGAAGCACTCCCCATGAACACAAGCGTGAGATGGAGCGTAAAACGCACTCACCAACCATCTATGAAAAAAAAAAATATAAGAATAAAATCGGAAAAGTGCAAAAAGGCCCCGTATAGAAAAAAAGAAAAGAAGAAGAGAAAGTATAAGTATCCTGCATGTACCCGTAAATTTGGTTAAGTTTAATTTTAGTTGAATCGTGCCTATCTTTGAGATTTTTAAGTTTGCACTGTATAATTCCTTCTAAGAAGTTGTTTATGTATTGAATTTGGGTTCATATCAGTTATCTTAGATGTTGATCACACACGCACGCTATACCAGTAATAGTTGTTCAAGAATTGAGAATTAATACGTAATTGTGGAATGGGTTTGATAATTTGTACTCTACAGTTGCTTGTTTTCTCTAAGGCCGATGGAATAAGTTAGTTATGCGATGTTGTTGGATTTTTAGGCATTTAGATTGTTATTGCATTTCATTGTATTGCATGTAGTTGTTTTGTGCTCGGGGACTAGCACGGTTTAAGTTTGGGGGATTTTGATAAGTGGATTTTATATACACGAATCGATATTCATTTCAAGTTTAATTTCATAGTTATTTTCATGTTTTGTGTTCGTTTTTACTTGTTTCATGATATTTTATGTGTAGGGTGGTCATGGATGCAATTGGTATGGAAAGGCGGTCTTTTTGGAGCAAAACTTAAAAAAAAATTGGAGCCTTGGAATTTTGAAGTCAGTGGCCATGCCCGCCGGGGCAGGGGTCCCGTTTCAGCAACTTTCCTGTTTGGTTTCAACTTCTGTTGGGGCTCGATTTTATGGGTTTTAGCTTGTGCGTTTGGACTCCTTAGAACAACAAAAATCTTATAACAAAAAAAGGTAGAATTCAAGAGCGATTTCAAGGATTGAAGAGCGAACGTTGGAGGAGTAATTTTCAGAGATTGTCACGACGGTTGCAAATCGAGGCTACGTGAAGGGGGTTTCCATAATTCTTCTTCTATTTCATCTATTTGTAATTGGGATGATGTTTTCAACAAATTATTCAATTTTTAATTCATTCGTTATGAACTAATTTACTTATTAGACTTGTGATGGATCTTTGGGCGTAACGATGATTACTCAGAACTTTGATTTCCAATTCAATAAGATATTTTCGGTTTATCTATGTTAATTTGTGCACGAATTTATGAATTACACGATCAATGAGTTCTTAGTGGATTTGAAAGGATTCGAGAGAGAGATTCGAATCTGAACCTGAGTTAAGATAGCATGTGTGTCGTGAATTATGTCGATAGAATATTTGTGATTATTGTTAAGGTAGAGATACACTTGACATCGCATGTAATCGTATAGAGAGCTTAAACTTCAACCTTTTTGATTGCAGTTCACATAGAGATATAATGAGTTGGTTAATTTAGGTGTTTAACGGATTTCTGTCTTAATTGTGGATTGATGTTAATATGGTATTAGTGCATCGAGAGGTGGCTCTTACTACATTCGTGTGCTTGATTAATAAACTGGAATATTGAATTGAGTTGGAATAAAGGTTTGAAAATCAGAGTGAAGCTCAGGGTGAAATCATAAGTCTAATTCTCCATTAATTGTTTGAAATTCCAGATTTCGTTATTGGTGACTGTTTTGTGATAATTTAATTATTTATTTATTCATTTATTTTTTTTTTATTTTAAAAACCATCTAATTGATTAGTTTAATAAAATTAGGGTTAATACAAAATTGATAAATGTGAAGTTAAGATTCTTGATATTTTGTCCTCGTGGGAACGATACTTTATTCACTACTATATTACTTGTTGACCACGTGCACTTGCGTGTTTTTAAGCGTATTGATTTACACCAACATAGCACACGATATTGATTATTGATGCTTACGTGAGAAGTCACTCAGTTTTGATTCAATTATTGTCGATATTTTTATATATTATTAAATCAATAATTGAGATAACAAAGTTATTAATATTATTATTTGCAATATTAACGATGTCTAGAAGTTCTGCCAATGAGAGGTTTGGTCACCTAATTACGCGCCAATATGGAGAAATCTTTATTGGAAAGCCCCATCTTTCTTGGGAACGACCTGGTCGATTAATAGTGTGAATAATAATAATGATGATGAGTTTTATTTTATTAGTATTATTAATGTAATAAAATAGAAAAGCTTTTTATATAAAACAGAATACTTTTATAAAGTTATTCGTTTTATTAGACTATAAATAGAATATATAATATTTTATTATGTATAGTGTTTTGCACAGTAAAATCTTTTTATATAAAACAGAATACTTTTATATAGTTATTCGTTTTATTAGATTATAAATTGAATATATTATATTTTATTTAAAAGATTTTATTTTAAATACGGACCGTCAGTTTAAAGTAAATCAATCTGACCGTTCATGAATTAGTTACTATCGCAGTCCATTCTTCTATAAATAAAGCTCATTCCTTCATTATTTCTTACGAATTCACTGAAACTCTAGAAAGAGAAACTATAGAGAGAAAGAAGAAAAGTGTTCTGCTACTTATATCCAGTACTCTTCTTTCTAAGGTAAGGGGTATTATTTCTTTCGTATTCATGAAGAGAAATTATGTTATTCCATTCTTTATTATTCTATTGGAATAACCTGTATACGCGGGCTACCCTATACTTGGTGAAATTCTTCTGTTATTTCATTCTTTATCATTATGTTGGAATAACTTTGTCTGTCGCAATCTGCATGCATGGTGATTTTTGTTATTATTCTATTCTTTATCATTCCGCTTTGGAACATCACATGCATGCTTTATGCATGACACGGTTACATTCTTTATTATTCTGTTGGAACATCCTGTCTATGCTTTATGCATGACCTAGTTCCGTTCTTTATTATTCTGTTGGAACATCACATGCATGCTTCGCGTGACTTCGGTTCCATTATTTATCATTCATTAGAACATCATCGTATGCGTGCGTTTACGCATGACTGATTCCATTATTTATTATTACATTGGAATAACTTTCTGCATGCGATTACATCGCATGCCTGGTGATTTCTTTTGTTATTCCATTTTTTTGTTATTCCATTCTTTATGTTACTCAGTTGGTTAAAGTTTTGACTTCTATACTCCATGAAATTAGTGGAATATCCTTGATATTTGCGCTTCATCCAGTATCTTTTCATGGAAATATTCTTCTGAGTATTCTTGAGTGTTACTCTACAAAGAAGTATCATGTTGACAATTTTGACGTTATTAGATCCAGGATAAATTAATTCTTGAACTTGTTTTATTGAATTCTTATATCATTGTCATCATCCTCACGTTTATATTATGTTGAAAGTCATCTGTGGCCTGTAGTGCATAGATGGACTTGGTATGATTATGACCAGGGATTATTCGGTGTAATCATGACCGTAATGTTACAAATGATGTGGAAAAAGTCCTCATTAGCCCGTAGTCCATTAATGGACAGTTGTTGGCATGATCATGACCATTAATGAATACACGAATATTCTTGGCCCGTAGTGCATAGATAATTTATGGTCGTGATACTAAAGAATATCCTTGGCCATAGTGCAGGGGTGATTCAATGATGTGGATTATTTATTAAGCTGAGTCTCAGCGATAAAAGTGATGAAAAACCTTTTAAATCATTAAAGATTGTAGATTTTATTTTCTACTTGACTCTTTTAATGGATTACTTGTTCCGCTGCAGTTAAACTTGATGTTTGTTATATTGTATCAGTTTAACACTATTGAAGATTAATGATAAATTATTCTGCTTTATCTTAGTCATAATATTTCTTACTGGGCTAGTTGAGCTCACCCTTTCTTTAATTGTTTTTCTTCAGGAAATGAGAACGTAGCAGGGACTAGTCGGGGACGAGAGTGATGGTACAGAGGATAGCATTAGTAGTCCTCACTATTCTGTGAAATAGTGTGTTAATAAATGTATTGAGGACTTATTTTGAGTTTTAATGTTGTCTAGAAGACAATGTTTGTATTAAAACTCACAGCTCATGTTGTATATTTAAGATTGTATTTGTATTCTGTACCATGTATTTGGTGACTCAGAATAGGTGATGTATACCTATTTTGGGGACGTCACATTGACCTTCTGATGTTACCTTGACACATTAAATGTTGTATTATGGTAGTATGACACATATACTATATAATGGTTACATTATAACACATATCTAATATATAGGATCCAAGTTATTAGGTGTTGAAGTAGGGCATTGACACTGATCGAGTTTTTGGGTTACCTAGAAACTCAAGATTCGATCAGGCCTTGAGAGGTATTTTGACCATCTATAACTCGCTTATGTGATGTCATTAGATCGCCCAATTAGTTTATGACCATAGTACTACATTAGTACTACACCTTTGAACCATTTCCATGATCAAAAACTTAATCAGTTAGGAATTAAAGTCGGTCAAACCTACCTACTGAACATTGACTTTCGTGTTCTTCAGTTGGCGACGAACATCAATAGTGATAGTTCTGTCACTATAAGTGATATATAGCGACAGTTTGGTTTAAAATTAATAAAAATAATATTATAAATAGAAATGAATACCAAATAATTATTATAAATTAATAATTAATTCCTAAAATACATTTTAAATTATGATAAATAAGTTTTAATATTTTGACATGAAATTTCATTAATATTAAATTTATTTGAATAATAATGATAATAAAATTAATTAATAATGCTATTTACAAAATTAGTAAAAATGATAATAAATTATTTTAAATAATAATAAATGAAAACTAATGATTTAAAAATCATTATCGATTATAATAAATTATTTAAAGATAATATTCATAATTTAATAATTATTATGAATAATTAATAATTATATTAATATTTATAAAATCATTTCTAATTGGTAATAAATTAGATAATAATAATAATAAATCATTTAAAATAATATTAAATTATTTAAAATAAAAATAATAATTTAAAATCATTATCAATAATAGTAAAATTATTTGAAATAATGGTGATGATTTAAAAATCATTACGAATGATTATTAATTACCTAAAAACAATATTACTTGTAAAGACCCCAACTTTTATGAATAAAGATTAATTTTTCTCGAAATATATTTTTGAATATTATGGTGTGGATTTGATATAATGTTATAGTTGTGGGTATTATTTACAAATTTTACAAAGTAAGCAAGTGGTTATATAATATTCGATTGGTCGGGGAATATTCGTTTCAACGGGGAATATTAAATATAACCACACAATCATTGGTGGACCCCACAACGGAAGTATTATCGTAGTAAGAAAATGATGAAATTATCTTTTATAAAAATAACAATGAAATGTTTACCATTAAACTGTAGAACTACCCGGTAGTAAAAAGAATGCGATGTCTGGCGTGGTTGCGTAGTAGTACTGCTTATTGATTATTGATGCTTACGTAAGAAGTCACTCGATTATACTCAATTATTGCTACGATAATTCTTTGCATCATATCTCTCGTATTATTGATTCAATTATTATCACAAAGATCATCTCAGATAATATGTTATATTATTAAATAAATAATTGAGACGACAAAGTTATTCATATTATTATTTGCAATATTGACAATGTCTAGAAGTTCTGTCAATGAGAGGTTTGGTCAACTAATTGCGCGCCAATAAGGAGAAATCCTTATCGGAAAGTCCCCTCTTTCCTGAGAACGACCTGGTTGTTAAAGATTGTGAGTTATAATATTAATAATGAATAAGTTCGTATTGATTAAATATGAAATTGATAGTTCCATTGTGTTGGGATTATTAGTGTTAGTAGAAATCGATATTTATTTCGATAATAATTGAGTCTGGAGGTTATATTGACAAATTGGGTAATTAATCAGATAAATGAGCAATTAATTGTAATTAATTCACATGATTATAACTATTTGTTCACATGTGTGTACTATTGATTCACATTCTTGTACTATTATGGGTGGTGGTGCAAGATTGATAATACTTGCATGACTAAGTTAAAAATAGAGGTATAGATGGAGGTACTATCTTGTAATTAAATATTTTCACATGTCTAGAACTATTTATTCACATGATTTACTATTGATTCATATTATTTACTATTAGTGGAGGTGGTGCAAGTTTGATAATACTTGCATGACTAAATTAAAAATGAAGAAAAAGAGGAAGGTATTATACTGTAATATTTCGAGCCCCAAAACGTGCAATTATCAAAACTATATTTTCCTATAAATAGAAGCTCATTCTTCTTTCATTCTCACCAATTCACTAAGTCTCACAAGAGCAATTATTATAGAGAGACATTATAAAGAGAAAGAAGAAGAGAAGTCTGCTACCTCACTATTTCAGTATCCAGTTTTTCTAAGGTAAGGGCTATTATTTCTTTCGTATTCATGAAGAGAGCTATTGTTATTCCATTCCTTATTATTCTGTTGGAATAACATGTATACGCGGACTACTGTATACATAGTGAATTTTTTTTGTTATTTCATTCTTTATTATTACATTTGGAATATCACATACATATGCACGGATTACGCATGACTGATTCCGTTCTTTATTATTACATTTGGAATATCACATGCATCTTAGAATTCGCATGACACTGGTTCCATTCTTTATTATTACATTTAGAATAACTTTTGTATGTCTTGATCTATCGCATTCCTGGTGAATTCTTTTGTTATTTCATTCTTTATTATTCTGTTGGAATAACCTGTCTATATGGACTACCACATGCATGATGAATGATCCTTCGTATTCATTCCTTATTAAATTGTGGAAATGATCTGTCTACGTGGATTACCGCATGGCGGGCAAAAATCCATTTGTAGTTTCATATATTCTATTATACTCAGTTGGTTAAAGTTTTGGCTTCTATACTCCATGAAATTAGTAGAATATCCTGGATATTTGCATTTCATCCAGTATCTTTTCATGAAAATATTCTTCTGAGCATTCTTGAATTTTACTCCACAAAACAGTATCATGTTGACAATTTGGACGTTATTGATTTCTAGATAAATTAAATTATAAATCTTTAAAAATTTATCCTTGAACTTGTTTTATTGAATTCTTATATCATTATCATCATCCTCATGTTTATAATACGTTGAAAGTCATTTGTGGCCTGTAGTGCATAGATGGACTTGGTATGATTATGACTAGGGATTATTCGGTATAATCATGACCGTAATGTTACAAATGATGTGATAAAAGTCCTCATTGGCCGTAGTGCATTGATGGACAGTTGTTGACATGATCATGACCATTGATGAATACACGAATATCCTTGGCTCGTAGTGTATGAATAATTTGTGGTCGTGATACTAATGAATATCCTTGGCCGTAGTGCACGGATGATGTGATTTATTTATTAAGCTGAGTCTCAGCGATAAAACTGATGAAAAACTTTTTAAATCATAGAAGATAGTAGATTTTATTCTCTACTTGACTCTTCTAATGGATTGCTTGTTCCACTGCAATTAAACTTGATGTTTGTTATATTTTATCAGTTTAACACTGTTGAAGGCTAACGATAAATTATTCTACATTATCTTAGTCATAATATTTCTTACTGGGCTAGTTGAGCTCAACCTTTCTTTCACCGTTCTCTTCAGGAAATGAGAATATAGCTGGGAAGAGTCGGGGAACAGATTGATGGTCCAGATGGTTGTTTTAGTAGTACTCACTATTCTATAAAATAGTGTGACAATAAATGTAATGAGGACTCCATTGAGTGTGGATATTGTCTAGATGACAATATTCTTATTAAGACTCTTAGATTATGTTTTGTCGTATTCTACACGACTGTTGTATAATTAAGTTGTATTTGAATTTTATACCATGTATTTGGCGACTCAATATAGGTGATGTATACCTATTTTGGGGGCGTTACAGTTGGTATCAAAGCTTAGGGATATGATCCCTGGCTGAGATGCGAGACTAGAACTAGGAGGGGAGAGACGGGTAATTCCTTCGCTAGTATAACCTACCTAAGTTTATTTGTTATTTAATTGGTCGGTCAGAATATAGGGATATTATGTGGCATGTCAATTTCTTAAATTAACCCTTATTTTGTGGCAGTATTTGAGAATGGCAGCTGAAAATGTTAACAATGGAGTGAATGAGACCGTGGCGACACCTCTAATCACCAACCAGGATAATGTGGTGTCAGGCGAAGAAGAAATTAGAGATATCTATGCGGTGAGTGAAGAATTAATAGTTGCACCCCAGCTAGTCGCAGAGGTAATAGCTGAGAGTGAAGAAGAAGAGGAACCCGGGGAGAATTTATTAGAAGAAATGTTTGATCAAAAAGTAGAACTGCAAGATCGTATTCGTGAGTTAGAAGAGCGGGTTGAAGAACGACAGGCGGTCGTGGAGCAAAAGGATGCAACAATTCAAAGTTGTGTTACCCGATATGTGATGCTAGAACAGAATCACTCTTTGGCAGAGTGTAAGATAATAAAGCTGGAATCTGAGAATTCAAATGTCAAGGATTAGCTGAAAGAAGAAACAACTGCACGAGTGAGAATGGTGGATGCATTGGTAAAAGCCGCACGAGGTGTTGATATTGTAGAAAGAAACGTTTGATCCAAAAAGGTTAAAATGGATGATATGTATTTCTCTTATTAGACAGCAATTGGGAGAACCCAACATCGAGTTTTAAATTACCCTGTACAGAGCGGTCAACCTCAATTCGATATGGAACGAAGATTAATGATTCAGATCATGAATCAGGAGTACGACGAAGCAGTTGAGGGTGGAATATGCCCTATAGAAAAGTCAATTCCAATAGTAGTGATGACACTAAATGCTACCCCAGACAAGTCAAAGCCGAGTAATTAAAGGGAGAGCGGTTGTCATGACTTCCCAACAAGTGAGGAACCCAAATGAAGTTATCACGGGTAAGCTAATCATAAACTCTTGCGAAGTCTATACCTTATTCGATATCGGTTCTACCCACTCTTTTATTTCTCCTACTTGCGCTCAACGTTTAAATTTGACTCCGGAGAAATTAGACTTTGACTTATCTGTTGAAACTCTGTTGGGAGAAACCTTCATTACATCCACTGTTTATAAGTTTTATTTGATTCAAATTGGTACCCTCACGTTACTTGTCGATCTTATCTCTTTGAAAATACTCGCCTTTGATGTGATTTTAGGAATCAACTGGTTAACTATTCATCATGTTAAAATTGATTATTTTCGTAAGGTTGTTAGCTTTCATATTCCTAACCAACCTATTATGCGAATTCAAGCAACCAAACCACTAAAGTCAATCACTATCATATCAAGCCATAAAGCTATTCGTTTATTAAAAAATGGATGTCAAGCTTTCTTAGCTCATGTCACAGATTTAAACAAAAATACGTCAGATTTGAATGATATTTCTATTGTTAATAAATTTCTGACGTATTCCCCAAGAACTTCTGGCCTACCCCGAGCGTGAAATCGAGTTTGGTATCGACCTTGAACTCGGTACAGGCATTATGAATTCTTAGTCATATCTTTTGGATTGACTAATGCTCCTGCTGCCTTCATGGATATGATGAACCGAGTATTCAAGGAATATTTGGATCACTTTGTGGTCATCTTTATTGATGACATCCTCATATATTCCAAAATCCATGAAGACCATGAGCAACACTTGAGGTTGCTACTTTAAAAGCTTCGTGAAAACAAGCTTTATGCCAAGTTGAAGAAATACGAGTTCTGGCTTGAGGAAGTAGCATTCCTTGGGAACGTAGTATCAAGTCATGGAATATCTGTTGACCCGGCAAAGATTGAAGGTATTTAAAGGTGGGAGCAACCTAAATCAGTAACCGAAGTACGTAGATTTCTCGGCTTAGCTGGTTATTATCGGGGATTCGTAGAAGTGTTTTCTCGAATCGCTACTCCATTAACTCAACTGACTTGGAAAGATACAAAATTCGGTTGGAGCGTGGAATGTGAGAAGAGTTTTCAAGAACTCAAGAGGAGACTCATTTCAGCACCTGTTCTGACAATACCATCTGGCTCGGATGAATTTATCATCTACATTGATGCTTCAGGAAAAGGGTTAGGACGTGTTCTCATGAAACATGGGAAAGTCATAGCCTATGCCTCTCTACAACTCAAAGAATATGAGAGGAATTATCCTACTCATGATCTAGAGTTGGCAGCAGTTATCTTCGCACTTAAAATTTGGAGGCATTACCTGTATGGGGAGAAAGTGGAGATCTATACGGATCATAAAAGCCTCAAATATTTCTTCACTCAAAAGAAACTCAACATGCGGCAATGACACTGGCTTGAATTGTTGAAAGATTATGAGCATACTATTCAATACTATCTTGGAAAAGTGAATGTAGTAGCTGACGCATTGAGTAGAAGATCATATGCAGGTATGAGTGCGTTATTGTCAACTCAAAGGCCCATTTTGCATGACTTGCAAAGGATGGAGATAGATTTAAAGACTCCAGGGACCCATGTGATGATAGCTAACATACGAGTTGAACCGACTTTAATCTATAAAGTTAAAGCTGCTCAAGCTACAGACCTGGAGCTGATGCATATGAGGAAGAAAGTGCAAGAAGGTGCTATTCCAGAAGCAAGAATCGATGAAGAAGGAATACTTGAGTCAACTCCGACTTTTGTGTTCCTAACAATCCACGATTTAAAGTATAAAATCATGATGGAGGGCACAACACACCGTTGTAATCTATCACAGAGTCTTGAAATGTATCGTGATCTTCGACATACATTTTGGTGGAGCAATATGAAGAGAGAGATCGCAGAGTTTATCTCAAGGTGTCTAACTTGTCAACGAGTTAAGGCAGAGCATCAAGTGCCAAAAGGTCCATTGTAACCACTTGAAATTCCAGAATGGAAGTGGGAGCACATTACCATGGATTTTGTTACTGGACTTCCCAAGGTTTCTCAAGGCATAGATTCAATTTGGGTCATTGTTGATAGATTGACCAAGTCTGCTCACTTTATATGTGACGCCCCCAAAATTAGGTATACGTCACCCATCTTGGGTCGCCACTTACATGGTACATAAATTCAAATACAAACTTAATTATACATCTGTCGTGTAATATACGACAATACATAAACCGAGAGTTCTAATAGGAATATTGTCATTTAGACAATATCCATACTCAAGGAGTTCTCATTACAATTATTATCACACTATTTCACGTAATAGTGAGGACTACTAATGCTATCTTGGGACCATCACTCGTTTCCCCAACTCGTCCCAAATATATATTCTCATTTCACAAGAGAACGTTGAAAGAAAGGGGAGCTCAACTAGCCTAGTAAGAAATATTATGACTAAGATAATGCGAATAAATTATCATTAGCCTTGATAGTGTTAAACGATAAAATACAATAGACAACCACAGTTTAAGCTGCGGCGAATATACGCAATCCATTAAAAGAGTCAAGTAGAAAATAAAGTCTACTATCTTTTAGGTTTTAAAAGGTTTTCATCAATTTTTATCACTAAGACTCGGTTTAATGAATAAACCACAATATCTAATCATCCACATACCCACGGCCAAGGATTTTCATCAAATTATCAATGGTCATGACTATACTTAGAATCACCCCGGTCATAATCATACCAAAAACTATCCATCATCGCATTACGAGCCATCGAGGACTTTTGTCACATCATTTATATCGAGCCGTGATTATACTTAGAATGATCCTCGGTCATAATCATACTAAGTTCATCTATGCACGTAAGCCAAAGATAACATAATATAACATGAGGATGATGACAATGACATAATAATTCAATAAAACAAGTTCAATAATTATTTTATCCGAGAATTAGTAACGTCCCAAATTGTCAACAAGATCTTGTTTTGTAAAGTAAAATTCAAGAATGATCGAAGAATATTTCCATGAAAGATATCTTTGGATGAAACGCAAATATCAAGAATATTCTACTAATTTCATGGAGTATAGAAGTCAAAGTTTTAACCAAACCGGTATAATAAAGAATGGAATAACAAAAGAAATCACCATGCATGCGGTGCTTGGCATGATGGAGTTATTCAGCCGAATAATAATAACGAGAACCGAAAGTCGTGAAATTCACAATCAAGCGTGATGATCCAAATGAATAATAAATGCTTTGAATAATAATAAACAATGGAACCCGGTCCGGTGTAAAACACATGCGATGGGATATTCAACGAGAATAATAAATGCGGAATAATAAACAATGGAACCAGTCCTGTAAAACACACGAGCAGGATATTCCAACGAGAATAATAAAGAATGGAATAACGAAAGAAGATCACCAAGTATAGGGGATTCCGCGTATATCTGAGTTATTCAATGTAATAAATAAGAATGGAATAATATAAGGATTTCACCAAGTATAGGGTATGCGTGCGTACAAAGTTATGTATAGGGTATGCCACTTTTACGGAGTTATTCAAATGAATAATAATGAATGGAATAACATAAGTTCTCTTCATGAATAAGAAAGAATAACACCCCTTACGATACAACCAATAATATCCCTTACCGTAAAAGACACTTTGATATCAAAGTAGTGAAGTACCGAATACTCTTCTTCTTTCTCTCTATAGATTTTCTCTCATAGCTTCTCTCTATAATTTCTCTCTCTAGAGTTTCAAGTGAATTAAAAGTAAAAATAATGAAGGAATGAGCTTCTATTTATAGGAAAATAGAATGCGTAGTAATTAATCCATGAGCGGTCCAGTTGATTTACTTTAATCATTTGTGGCGCCCCAAAATAGGTATATACATCACCTATTCCGAGTTGTCAATACATGGTACGCAAACAACTACAACTTTATTATTACAACAAGAAAGCGTGAGTTTGAATACAAATATTATCTTCTAGACAATATCTATACTCAAATAAATCCTCATCACATTTATTGATACATTATTTTACAAAATGGTGAGGACTACTAAACAATCCTTTCTAAAACCTTCATTCCATACCCCAGGCTAAGTATTATTATATTCTAGCCTCCCCGAGAAAAATGGAACAAAAAGGAAAAGGGTGAGCTCAACTAGCTCGGTAAAGAATATTATGACTAAGTTAATATACAACAAATTATCGTTAGTCTTCAACGAGGAAAAATATAATAGAATACAATAGACAACAAATTTTAAATCAATATTCGCAGTGAAATAATAATTCATTAGAAGAGTTAAGTAGAGAATGCAAACTACTATCTTCTACATGTATGAATTTAAAAAGTTCATCGTCTATCTTTTATCCTGTAACATCAATCAATATACATCCGAATCAAATATTCATCTTTTTTTACTCACAGAGCAAAAAGATATTCATCGATTGGTCATATTCATTTAAACACTGTTCATCTTCTTTGCACTCACGGGCCAAAGATATTCTTAAAATCATTCATCTTTGCACTACTGGGCCAAAGATATTCTTAAGAAATCATTCATCTTTTTACTACTGGCCAAAGATATTCCATAATATCATCATTTAAGACGAGGATGATGAAAATATTTTTTAAAGAAACGAATCCATGAAACAAAATGACAAGGATTAAGGATTAAGGATTAGTACTTGGTTTTATCCACGTCCAAAAATACCTCAAAAATAATCATAGTGGTGTAAAATTCAAGAATGATCAAAACATGGATACAATCGAGTTAGTATCCGAATAGATGTTTTAGACGAAAAAGAAAAAATTTTATTTTTCTATTGAATAGTCTCAGATATCGTGAATAGTGCCAGTATCGTGAATAGTCTTAGATATATGTGAATAGTAACTCAGACACCAAAAGATAGAAATTCCACAAAAACATCTTCACGCTTCATGAATAGTACTACTCGTGAATAGTAACTTTCGTGAATAGTAACTCATGAATAGTAACTTCGTGAATAGTAACTCATGAATAGTAACCCATGAATAGTAACCCCGACATGAAAAAGTTCCAAATTTGATAAAAACTTCAGGATCAACATTTCAAGATAATGATATTGAAGAAATAATATCATTCTGAAAAAAATAATATCCTTACCTCGAAAGATCGGTTACTTAGCTAGAATCTAGGGTATAGTCTTTGAAGGAACTTGCACCGCCTAGCAATACTCAAAGTATACTCAAAATACTCACAAGAATACGCTCGATAATATAGAGAGAAAAACTGATTTACGGTGTGATTTTCAATTCTAACCTAAGCACCTATTTATAGGAAAATGCTTTAGAACACCAAAGCGAAAATTTAATAAAATAATAATATTTCTTAAAAATATTCAAGCCCACCTTAGAAATCTGATTTCAGATCATTTATAACACATGTGAGCCACTCAATTACAACAACAAAAACGTTTTTCTTACAAAAAATATTTTAAACTCCCAAAATCAATTATTTGAACTTGAACTTCAATAATTCATAATAAATAGCCCTTTCATCAGAAAATTCGAATCTCTTGAGTTTTTATAGGAATTTCAATTCTCTACAACTTTGCAGAAGAAAGTGTTTCCAAATTCTAAATAGAAATTGACCAAAATCCACAAACAGGCGATTTTACGTTTATAATCAAATTTCGATCGATAAATGGGGTCCACCAGACATGTTTAACATATTTTAAACATTTATTGCAACAAAAATACTCTTCCTCCTCGTATACTCATATATCCCACATTCGTTGTAAAAATATCACCATTAATATATTATTAAAATAATATATTTAAATGAATTATTTTATCGAGAAAAAGATAAAATATTAATTTTCAACAATTGTCATTTTAAAAATTTCTCCATCTATATCCACATAAAATCAATATTTTCCTCATCATATAAATCAATAATTAATTATTCACAAATAATATTACGAGAATCACAATATTGACAACCGGCGGTTCAGGAAAGAGGGCTTTCCAATAAGAATTTCTTCTTCTTGGCGCATTGATTAGGTGACCAAACCTCTCCTTACACGAACTTTCTAGACATTGCCAATAATGTTATCTAATAATATTATTCGATAATATGAATTATTGCTTCGATAATGAAAAATAATCGTGCAATGACAATTATTGAAACAACAATGAATATAAAATATCAACACACGTGAATTATTAACTTCGATAAAATCTTTGAGCAATAATTATCGTAACCATTATTGAGTAGTGCCTTCTTACGTAAGAATCAATAATTGGTGCAATCTGGTGTCTTCTTGTTCGACAATGCGTATTAGTGTGTTTTAACCACCGGGTATTCCAACGATGATAACTTAATTGTAATAACTACTGCCAAGTTATTTAAAAACAACTTATATTTGTCGTTTTCTTCATCCAATCGCTTTCGTTATTATGGGGTCCACACATGGTTTGCGCGTACCGTCGATATTTAATATTCCCAAGCGATCGAATATTCCACGACCAAACGAATATTCCCCAGATGATAATGAATATTTTATAACCACTTGCTTATTTTGAAATATTTGCGTATTTAACCCTTAACTATCCACATTAATCAAATCAACCCTTACTATTTCAAAATAATAAATAAAGGAAATTCCTTTTATTTAAAAATTTAGGTCTCTTACTTTGACGGTCCATATTTAAAGCAAAATCTTTTAAATAAAATATCATATATTCTATTTATATAAAAACATTTTACTATCTGAAACACTATGCAACACTATGCAAAACACTATATCAACACTATGCATAATAAAATATAATATATTCTATTTATAGAATAACTTTAATAAAGTATTACATTTTTATATAAAAAGATGTTTCGTTTTATTATGTTAATAATACTGAATAAAACAAAAGCGTCATTATCGCTATAATAATTCATATTATTAATCGATAATAATGGAATCAAACCGGTGACTTCTCACATAAGCATCAATAATCAATCTGGTGTATTCTTACTATGCAACCACACCGTATTCTTTATACTTTTACTACCGAGTAGTTCAACAGTATCAACGGTAAAACTTCCGCCGTTATTTTCATAAAATATTTTGTTCGGGTGAATAGTAACTCATGAATAGTAATTCATGAATAGTAACTCGTGAATAGTACTCTGACACAAAAAGTGTCCCAAATACTCGAGTGAACAATACTAGAGTGAATAGTAATTTCGATGAATAGTAACCCGTGAATAGTAACTCGTGAATAGTACTCCGACACGAAAAATACCCCAAATACCCAAGTGAACAATATTTGGGTGAATAGTAATTTAGTAAATAGTAACTCGTGAATAGTACTCTGACACAAAAAGTGCCCCAAATACTCGAGTGAACAATACTAGAGTAAATAGTAACCGGGTATTTTATGACAACTTGTCTACTTTGAAAAATTTTCAAATATGACCCTTAACTTTAAACTTTTATCAATTTAACTATTCACCAAAATAGAAAAATTGAACACTTTTATTTCATAAAATTTGGGGTCTCACAATCTCCCTTCCTTATGGAATTTCGCCCTCGAAATTAGGGTACGTACCTGGTATGATAAAGAGGTGAAGATACCTTGAATATCTTTATCGTTGAAAACATTAAATTCATCTTTGCAATCCTGCCAAAGATATTCATTAACAATTCATCTTTGCACTACAGGCCAAAGATATACAACTGTAAAACCAATAATGCTAAGACTCAGCTTAATAGTATCATGACCACAAATTATCCATGCACTACGTGCCAAAGTTAATCGTGTATTCATTAGTATCACGACCACAAATTATCCATGCACTACGTGCCAAAGATAATCGTGTATTCATTAGTATCACGACCACAAATTATCCATGCACTACGTGCCAAAGATAATCGTGTATTCATTAGTATCACGACCACAAATTATCCATGCACTACGTGCGAAGATAATCGTGTATTCATTAGTATCACGACCACAAATTATCCATGCACTACTACCAAAGATAATCGTGTATTCATTAGTATCACGACCACAAATTATCCATACACTACTGACCAAAGATAATCGTGTATTCATTAGTATCACGACCACAAATTATCCATGCACTACTGGCGAAAGATAATCGTGTATTCATTAGTATCACGACCACAAATTATCCATACACTACGGCGAAAGATAATCGTGTATTCATTAGTATCACGACCACAAATTATCCATGCACTACGGCCAAAGATAATCGTGTATTCATTAGTATCACGACCACAAATTATCCATGCACTACTGCCAAAGATAATCGTGTATTCATTAGTATCACGACCACGAATTATCCATGCACTACTACCGAAAGATAATCGTGTATTCATTAGTATCACGACCATTACAAATTATCCATGCACTACGGCCGAAAGATAATCGTGTTTTCAATTACGGTTATGATTATACCCAACAATCCTCGGTCATAATCATACCAAGTCCATCTATGCACCACAGCCCCACGAGATGACTTTCAACATAATATAAACACGAGGATAATGATATAAAGAATCAATCAAATGAGATAAAGGATAAATATTAAACATTTATAATATAATTTATCCGAGGATTCAAGAATATCCCCATGTTATCAATCACTTAATAATCTCATAATCTAATATCATTAATATTATAACAATATTTTAATCACTTCTTAAATTTATAAACAATTTATCTCAATTGTTTACGCTTTACCATATAATGCATTTAATCATTCAAAATGCCATACTCATAAGATATCATCACTAATTATCAAATCCTCAAAACAAAATATGCATATATACTCTATAGGATTCTCTAGCCATAAAATCCTATTTTCAACTTTGTTACTTCACATAACATATTTAACTCATATGTTCAGTAACTAAACTATTTTCATGAAAAATACCAAATCAGTCCCAAAATATTTCTTTTCTGGGATTTAGCATAATATAGTCCCATAATGAAAATATATTTTCTGAATTTTAAAAATTTATTTACTATTTTTCAAAAATCAATTTCTAATTAATTCCTTAAGAAATTAGCTACCTCAAGTTTAACTCCAAAAATTCCCAAATCTTGGCAGGACCTTACACATGTTAACTTGAGCTTCTAGTTTAAATTTCATGGTCATCGGAGTTATAGAACTCCGGTTATAACATTTTTCGTTGGAAAAACCTAAATATTGAAATAGTCATAACTTGCTCATTTTAAGTCAGAATGAGCTCATTTGTGGACAGGAGGTACTTTATACCATATACCTTCATGTCCCAAAAGGCCAAATTTTTCTCATAATTTAAGTGGTAAAACAAATTTCTAAAATCATGGCAAAGAACTTTTTTTGTTTTTTACTGACTTTGCACTCCTTTGCTAAAATCACCCACACAAAATCTACAACACCTTTTCCAGTAATTCCACTTGGATTAGTTAGGTAACTCATAGATCTAACTCTAGGATTTGTCCACACTCAAAAATTCAAAATATAATAAGAGATTTGGTCAATTGAATTTCATATTCGTTTTCACCAAAATCGATTTTCAACTCTTTGTGATTTTTAAGAAACTTTCATGTTTTCACATACTAACCAATATAACTCATCATAACACTTACTAATACCACGAATACCCATGATTTTCATTAGTCCAATGCTTTTATTATGACTTTCATCATAAACCACGTAAAGCTGCTCATTTTAGTTGAAGAAATATTTGAGGGTTTAAGAAATGGGTTTTATCTTTGGGTCAATACAAAATTCGATTTCACGCTCTAAGTAGGCTAAGAAGTCTTCAAGAATACGCCAGAAATTTATTAATAATAGAAATATCATTCAAAAGCGTGACTCTCATCCAAGACTTGGATAATACGTCACATTGATACCAACTGTGACTTCTATCCCTTAACCTAGATTGCACCTCACAATGATACCTATAACCTTGCCATCTTCATTCACGATGTAAGCCTCTGAAAGTCCGGCTTCGCATGCATTCCACACAAGGAAGTCAACAACGAAAGGTTCGGGGCTCTTTACTTATGGTTTGATATGACAATAATTGACTTTAGTAGTTTGGTTACTTGAATTACACAACAGAGTTGGTTATGAATATAAAAGCTAACCACCTTACGAAAAGCATGATGAGTAGTTAACCAATTGATTCCTAAAATCACATCAAAGGCAAGTATTTTCAAAAGATAAGATCGACGGATAGCGTGAAAGTGTTTATTTGAATCAAACAAGATTTAAAAATAGTAAGCGATAACGAAGGCTCCTACTAACGAAGTTTCAACCAATAAGTCAAAGTCTAACTTCTCCTGAGTCAAATTTAAATGTTGAGCATAAGCAAGAGATAAAATAATGGGTAGAACCAGGTATCTTATAAGGTATAGACTTATGATTTATAATTAACTAACCCGTGCTAACTTCGTTCGGTTTACTCGCTTTTTGAGAAGTCATGAAAAATGCACTTCCTAAAACCAACGACTTTGTTTTGTCCATATCCACCTTTGGTGCCACCTTCCCAGCTAGACTTGACTTTGGTGCACAACAAAATTGAGCTAAATGACCTTCTCTTCTTGCAATTTCCACTTCTATTATCTTTGCCATGATTACCACCGAAGTGGTTACCATTCTTAGCATGATAATTCCCCCCACGATGGTTATCATTGTTCTGATAGCCGTTGCCACCAGTATGATTATTATTGTGTTGTTGGTCGTTACCTTTTGTTTGAAATTTGAATCAACACTCTCATGTGCTTCATTGCTTATCTCAAATTTTTCGGAGATGTCATTCTCAAACAACATCACAAAACAAGGGTTAATTAACATATCACATATTATCCCTATACTCGACCAGACCAATTAAATACCAAATAAATTTAGGTAGGTCATACTAGCGAAGGAATTCCCGTCTCTCCCTCCTAGTTCTTATCTCACATCTTAGCTAGGGATCATATCCTAAGCTCGATACCAACCGTGACGCCTAAAAATTACGTATCGTCGTCACCCATCTTGGGTCGCCACTTACATGGTACATAAATTCAAATACAAACTTAATTATACATCGTAGGTATAACATCGACAATACATAAACCGAGAGTTCTAATAGGAATATTGTCATTTAGACAATATCCATACTCAAGGAGTTCTCATTACAATTATTATCACACTATTTCACGAGAATAGTGAGGACTACTAATGCTATCTTCAGGACCATCACTCGTTTCCCCAACTCGTCCCGGCTATATATTCTCATTTCACGAAGAATAAAGGAAAGAAAAAGGGTGAGCTCAACTAGCCCAAGAAGAAATATTATGACTAAGATAATGCGAGAATAAATTATCATTAGCCTTCAATGATGTTAAAGCGATAAAATACAATAGACAACCGGTTTAAGCTGCGGTGAATATCTGATCCATTAAAAGAGTCAAGTAGAAAATAAAGTCTACTATCTTTTAGGTTTTAAAAGGTTTTCATCAATTTTTATCACTAAGACTCGGTTTAATGAATAAACCACAATATCTAATCATCCTGTTGTACTACGACCAAGGATTTTCATCAAATTATCAATGGTCATGACTATCTAGAATCACCCCCGGTCATAATCATACCAAAAACTATCCATCAACTTGCATTACGAGGCCACTTTGGACTTTTGTCACATCATTTATATCAAGCCATGATTATCTTAGAATGATCCTCGGTCATAATCATACTAAGTTCATCTATGCACGTAAGCCAAAGATAACATAATATAACATGAGGATGATGACAATGACATAATAATTCAATAAAACAAGTTCAATAATTATTTTATCCGAGAATTAGTAACGTCCAAATTGTCAACAAGATCTTTGTTTTGTAAAGTAAAATTCAAGAATGATCGGAAGAATATTTCCATGAAAAGATCTTTGGATGAAACGCAAATATCAAGAATATTCTACTAATTTCATGGAGTATAGAAGTCAAAGTTTTAACCAACCGGTATAATAAAGAATGGAATAACAAAGGAAATCACCATGCATGCGGTTGCCAGATGTATGCGCAGTTATTCAACGAGAATAATAATAACGGAACCGGTCGGTGAAATTCACAATCAAGCGGGATGATCCAATGTAGAATAATAAATGCTTGAATAATAATAAACAATGGAACGAGGTCCTGTAAAACACACGAACGTGATATTCCAAATGAATAATAAATGCGGAATAATAAACAATGGAACCAGTCCTGTAAAACACATGATGAGGATATTCCAATGAGAATAATAAAGAATGGAATAACGAGAAGAAGATTACCAAGTATAGGGGATTACTGCATTATACGAGTTATTCCAATGAATAAATAAGAATTGAATAATATAAGGATTTCACCAAGTATAGGGTATCTGCATGATACGAGGTTATGTATAGGGTATGCCACTTTTACGAGTTATTCCAACGTAATAATAATGAATGGAATAACGAAGTTCTCTTCATGAATAAGAAAGAATAACATTCCTTACGGATCTGACCAATAATACCCTTACCGTAAAAGACACTTTGGGATATCAAAGTAGTGAAGTACCGAATACTCTTCTTCTTTCTCTCTATAGATTTTCTCTCTATAGCTTCTCTCTATAATTTCTCTCTGAGTTTCAAAGAATTAAAGAAAATAATGAAGGAATGAGCTTCTATTTATAGGAAATTAGAATGCATAGTAATTAATCCATGAGCGGTCCAGATTGATTTACTTTAATCGACGGTCCATATTTAAAAGCAAATCTTTTAAATAAAATATCATATATTCTATTTATATAAAAACATTTTACTATCTGCAAACACTATGCAACACTATGCAAAATACTATGCAACACTATGCATAATAAAATATAATATATTCTATTTATAGAATAACTTTAATAAAGTATTACATTTTATATAAAAAGATGTTTACATTTTATTACGTTAATAATACTGAATAAAACAAAACGTCATTATCGCTATAATAATTCATATTATTAATCGACAATAATGGAATCAAACCGAGTGACTTCTCACATAAGCATCGATAATCAATACTGGTAGTGCTCTTATGCAACCACACGTATTCTTGTACTTTTACTACTGAAAGTAGTTCAACAATGATCAACGGTAAAACTTCCGTAGTTATTTTCATAAAATATTTTGTTCGAATTGAATAGTAACTCATAAATAGTAATTAAATGAATAGTAACTCGTGAATAGTACTCACAACACAAAAAGTGTCCCAAATACTCGAGTGAACAATACTAGAGTGAATAGTAATTTGGTGAATAGTAACTTGTGAATAGTAACTCGTGAATAGTACTCCGACACGAAAAATACCCCAAATACCCAAGTGAACAATATTTGGGTGAATAGTAATTTAGTAAATAGTAACTCGTGAATAGTACTCTGACACAAAAAGTGCCCCAAATACTCGAGTGAACAATACTAGAGTAAATAGTAACCGGGTATTTTATGACAACTTGTCCACTTTGAAAAATTTTCAAATATGACCCTTAACTTTAAACTTTTATCAATTTAACTATTCACCAAAATAGAAAAATTGAACACTTTTATTTCATAAAATTTGGGGTCTCACATTATACCTATATGAGAAACTTATACACTTGAACGTCTTGCTCATATGTACATAAATGAGATTGTAAGACTGCATGGTATGCCCGTATCCATAGTTTCTGATCGAGACCCAAGATTCACTTCACGATTTTGGGTTAGTTTGCGAGAAAGCTATGGGCACGGATTCTGATTTAGCTTCGGCATATCTTCCTCGAGACAGACGGGCGTTGGAGAGGATTATTCAAACTCTTGAAGATCTATTAAGACTCATGTCCTTGACTTCAAGGAAGTTGGGGCAAGTTCTTACCATTGGTGGAGTTTTCCTACAACAACAGGTTATCAAACAAGTATTGGCATGGCTCCATTTGAGGCGTTGTTTGGAAGAAAGTGTCGTTCTCTCCGTATCTTTGGGATGAGGTGGGTGAAGCAACGTTGTTGGGACCGGAGTTGATACGTATGACTACTCTGGAAAAAAGATTCAAACGATCCGAATAACGTATAAAAACCTCACAAGATCGACAAAAGAGTTATCTTGATCTTCATCGAAAAGACGTAGAATTCGATATTGGAGATCATGTGTTGATTACGTGTTGCTCCATGGAAAGGAGTTACGAGATTTGGAAAGAGAGGAAAGCTCAATCCTCGATTCATTGGCCCATTTTAATCCTCGATTGAGTAGGAATCGTGGCCTATAGACTGCGCTACCGCTTAAGTATATCTCGTGTTCATAACGTTTTTCACATATCTATGTTACGTAAATATGTGAAAGACCTGAACCACATTATTGAATTAGAACCGAACGAGATAGCGGAAGATTTAACATGTGAAGAGGTACTTGTTCAAATCTTGGATAAGAAGGATCATATTCTACGCTCCAAGGTTATACCTCAAGTTAAAGTTTTGTGGAGAAATCACGATATTGAGAAAATGACCTAGGAGTTAGAATCTGAAATGAAATCAAGGTATCCTCACCTCTTCGACATACCAGGTATGCATCCTAATTTTGAGGATGAAATTTCATAAGAATGGGAGGTTGTAAGACCCCAACTTTTATGAATAAAGATTAATTTTTCTCGAAATATATTTTTGAATATTATGGTGTGGATTTGATATAATGTTATAGTTGTGGGTATTATTTACAAATATGGCAAAGTAAGCAAGTGGTTATATAATATTCGATTGGTCGGGGAATACTCGTTTCAACAGGAAATATTCGTACGATGTCATAATCATTGGTGGACCCCACAATGAAAATATTGTCGTAGTTAGAAAATGACATAATTATCTTTTTATAAAAATAACGGCGAAAGTTTTGCCATTAAACTGTTGAACTACCTGGTGGTAAAAGTACAGTAATATGTGGTTGTAGTAGTAGCACAAGATTGATTATTATTGATGCTTACGTGAGAAGTCACTCAATTATACTCAATTATTGCTACAGTAATTGCTGTATCATATCTCTCATATTATTGATTCAATTATTGTCACAGTATCATCTACATAATATTTATTATTATTAAATACATAATTGAGACGACAAAGTTATTCATATTATTATTTACAATATTGACAATGTCTAGAAGTTCTGTCAAGGAGAGGTTTAGTCACCTAATTACGCGCCAATAAGGAGAAATCTTTATCGGAAAGCCCCCTCTTTCTTGGGAACGACCTGGTGGTTAAATATTGTGAGTTATAATATTAATGATGAATAAGTTCGTATCGATTAAAGATGAAATTGATAGTTCTATTGTGTTGGGATTATTAGTGTTAGTGGAAATCGACATTTATTTCGATAATAATTTATGTCTGGAGGTTATATTGACCAATCGGGTAATTAATCGGATAAATGAGTAATTAATTGCTATTAATTCACATGATTATAACTATTTGTTCACATGTGTGTACTATTGATTCATATTCTTGTACTATTAGGGGTGGTGGTGCAAGATTGATAATACTTGCATGACTAAGTTAAAAAATGGAGGTATAGATAGAGGTACTATATTGTAATTCGTATTTTCACACGTCTAGAACTCACATGATTTACTATTGATTCACATTATTTACTATTAGGGGAGATGGTGCAAGTTCGATAATACTTGCAGGACTAAATTAAAAATGAAGAAAAAGAACAAAGTATTATACTATAATATTTCGAGCTCCAAAACGTGCAATTATAGAAACTATATTTTCCTATATATAGAAGCTCATTCTTCTTTCATTCTCACCAATTCACTAAGTCTCACAAGAGCAATTATTATAGAGAGAAATTATAGAGAGAATGAAGAAGAGAAGTCTGCTACCTCACTATTTCAGTATCCAGTTTTTCTAAGGTAAGGGGTATTATTTCTTTCGTATTCATGAAGAGAGCTATTATTATTCCATTCCTTATTATTCTGTTGGAATAACTCAGATCTGCAGACTCTAGTATACATGGTGAAATTCTTCGATTATTCCATTCTTTATTATTCATTGGAATATCCCATGCATTTCGGATTACGGCGACCTGGTTCCGTTCTTTATTATTATGTTGGAATATCCTGTCTGTGCGGATTACGCATGACCTGGTTCCCTTCTTTATTATTCTGTTTGAATAATCTGTCTTTGTGGTCTATCGCATGCCTGGTGAATTCTTTTGTTATTCCATTCTTTATTATTCTTTTGGAATAACTTGTCTATGTGGACTACCACATGCATGGTGAATGATCCTTTGTATTCATTCCTTATTAAATTGTGGAAATGATCTGTCTACGTGGATTACCATATGGCGGGAAAAAATCCATTTGCAGTTTCATATATTCTATTATACTTAGTTGGTTAAAGTTTTGGCTTCTATACTCCATGAAATTAATAGAATATCCTGGATATTTGCGCTTCGTTCAGTATCTTTTCATGGAAATATTCTTCTGAGCATTCTTGAATTTTACTCCACAAAATTGTATCATGTTGACAATTTGGACGTTATTGATTTCTGCATAAATTAAATTATAAATCTTTAAAAATTTATCCTTGAACGTGTTTTATTGAATTCTTATATCAGTGTCATCATCCTCATGTTTATAATATGTTTAAAGTCATCTGTGGTTTATAGTGCATAGATGGACTTGGTATGATTATGACCAGGGATTATTCGGTATAATCATGACCGTAATGTTACAAATGATGTGATAAAAGTCTTCATTGGCCGTAGTGCATTGATGGACAGTTGTTGGTATGATCAAGACCATTGATGAATACACGAATATCCTTGGCCCGTAGTGCATGGATAATTTGTGGTCGTGATACTAATGAATATCCTTGGTCGTAGTGCAGGGATGATGTGGTTTATTTATTAAGCTGAGTCTCAGCGATAAAAGTGATGAAAAACCTTTTAAATCCTAGAAGATAGTAGATTTTATTCTCTACTTAACTCTTCTAATGGATTGCTTGTTCCGCTGTAATTAAACTTGATGTTTATTATATTTTATCAGTTTAACATTGTTGAAGGCCAACGATAAATTATTCTATATTATCTTAGTCATAATATTTCTTACTGGGCTAGTTGAGGTCACCCTGTCTTTCACTGTTCTCTTCAGGAAATGAGAATATAGCTGGGACGAGTCGGGGAATGGATTGACGGTCCAGATGGTTGTTTTAGTAGTCCTCACTATTCTATAAAATAGTATGACAATAAATGTAATGAGGACTCCATTGAGTGTGGATATTGTCTAGATGACAATATTCTTATTAAAACTCTTAGATTATGTTTTGTAAATTCTTCTACATTTGTTGTATAATTAAGTTGTATTTGATTTTTGTACCATGTATTTGGCGACTCAAGATAGGTGATGTATACCTATTTTGGGGACGTCACAGTTGGTATCAAAGCTTAGGGATATGATCCCTGGCTGAGATGCGAGACTAGAACTAGGAGGGGAGAGACAGGTAATTCATTCGCTAGTATGACCTTCCTAAGTTTATTTGTTATTTAATTGGTCGGTTAGAATACAGGGATATTATGTGGCATGTCAATTTCTTTAATTAACCCTTATTTTGTGGCAGTATTTGAGAATGACAGCTAAAAATGTTAACAATTGAGTGAATGAGACCGTGGAGACACCTCTAATCACCAACCAGGATAATGTGGTGTCAGGCAAAGAAGGAATTAGAGATATCTATGCAGTTAGTGAAGAATTAATAGTTGCACCCGAGCTAGTCGCAGAGGTAGTAGTTGAGAGTGAAGAAGAAGAGGAACCCGAGGAGAATTTATGAGAAGAAATATTTGATCAAAATGTAGAACTGCAATATCGTATTCGTGAGTTAGAAGAGCAAGTTGAAGAATGGCAGGCGGTCGTGGAGCAAAAGGATGCAACAATTCAAAGTTGTGTTACCCGATATGTGATGCTAGAACAGAAGCAGTCTTTGGCAGAGTGTAAGATAATAAAGCTAGAATTTGAGAATTCAAATGTCAAGGATCAGCTGAAAGAAGAAACAACTGAACGAGTGAGAATGGTGGATGCATGGGTAAAAGCCACACGACATGATATTGTAGAAAGAAACGTCCGATCCAAAAAGGTTAAAATGGATGATATGTATTTCTCTTATTAGACAGCAATTGGGAGAACGCAACATTGAGTTTTGAATTACCCTGTACAGAGCGGTCAACCTCAATTCGATATGGATCGAATATTAATGATTCAGATCATGAATCAGGAGTACGACAAAGCAATTGAGGGTGGAATATGCCCAATAGAAAAGTCAATTCCAACAGTAGTGATGACACCAAATGCTACCCCAGATAAGTCAAAGCCGAGTAGTTCAAGGGAGAGCGTTTGTCATGACTTCCCAACAAGTGAGGAACCCAAATGAAGTTATCACGGGTAAGCTAATCATAAATTCTTGTGAAGTCTATACCTTATTCGATACCGGTTCTACCCACTCTTTTATTTCTCCTACTTGCGCTTAATGTTTAAATTTGACTCCGGAAAAATTAGACTTTGACTTATTTGTTGAAACTCCATTGGGAGAAACCTTTATTACATCTACTGTTTCTAAGTCTTATTTGATTCAAATCGGTACCCTCACATTACTTGTCGATCTTATTGATAAGTGAATTTTATATACACTTATTCGGTATCTTTTACTTGAATTAGTTGCTTATATTTATGTGTCTTAGTTACTTTTCATGTATTTTGTATTTATTTTATAGGTTATACGTTTGGGAGCGGTGTGAGCGACTATTGGAAAGGAAAAGCAAGGAAAATGCAAAGAAAAGCAATCCAAAAATCATTTGGGCTTTCATGTTACTTCATGTTCTTGGTTTGGAACTTAGCTTACTTTGTAGAGTGTCTTCGTAGCTTTCTGGAACATCTTGAATCGTTCTAATCGGAGTTCAGATGCAAGAATTATGGTCTTTGTACCAACGGATGTCAAACTTTGCTATTTTGGTTAGCCATTTTCAGAGCAGTCCCTTCCAGACAAATTTCAACCTTCATGCGGCCAGAATTTCTCAATCATCAAAGAATGAAAGTTGTAGAGCTTGTCGATATCTTCGATTTGATAGGTGGTAGGCCCCGTAACTCTTCCCAGATCAAACGTTATGGCCATTTTACCAGAGTACACTGCAGCATTAAATCACCTGCGCGCGGGCGCGCGATTTCCTGCGCGGCCGCGCGACTTACAATAGCAAAAAGACGCGATTTTCAGGTTTCGCACGGGCGCACCCAACTTAGGCCAATTCTTGCGCGGCCGCGCGACTTCGGGTGTTGACAAAAGCTGACTTTTCATTAAATAGTGCAATTGAAGCGTAACGGAGGGGGGGGGGGGGATTCAATTAGGGCATATATATTAGACTTATATCAGTTGTAAAGGGAGACACCACCCCTTGGGGGCTGAATGAAGATTACATATGCTCTTTTCTTATCTTTCTTTTTAGATTAGATTAGAACCCTAGATTAGATTAGAGTTGAAGATTGAAGCAATTGGAGAGCATAGGAAATTCAGAATTGGAGCAAGAGATATCAGATTTGCATTCTCAAATCCCTAACTTCTCTTTACTTCTATCTTTATTTCTCAATGTATAATCAATTGTGGATTGTGGGTTTTGATTCTATGATGAACTAAACTCTATTTTGAGATTACAATGGATGTTATTGATTAGTTTAATCTGATATACATTGTTGTTAACCTTATTGATTGCTATGGGATTGTCTATTAAGATTTATGCTTATTTGCTTAGTTGATTGGCCATCAATTACTGTGATAACTCATATGAACTTGAAAAACAAAGTATGTGTTTAGATTTGATCTTGATAGCTTGTGTTTGTATGTTCTACATTGTGATGGAATGTATGATTCGTGCTTAGGATAGACATACCGAGGCATCGCTCGTAGTCAATTGAGAATTTGGGCTTAAACCCTAATTATTTGTAAATCACATAGACATATAGTGGTTTATGTAATGTGGGTGTTCATGTGTATTCTATCAATTGTGGATTATATGTGATATGGGTATGGTACATTGAGAGATGGTTGTACTTTACTTTTGTGTTCTCGACTAACAAACCGGTACAATTAGTTTGGTTTAGCATGGAGTGTATGGATTTGAATGAGTCAATAGATGAAATTATAATCTCAGGTCTTCATTATCTAGTCTCACTCTAGGAATAGTTAGGTTTATTTAATTTCATAGTTTAAATACAAAATATAATATCATTCATTTAAATAAGACTGAGATGATTATGGGTTAATGCTTGGTGAACTTTTTTAGTTAATTCTCCGTGGGAACGATACTTTATTTACTCTTTATTACTTGTTGACCACGTATACTTGCGTGTTGTGCGTAACTAGAAATTACCCAACAAGTTTTTGGCACCGCTGCCGGGGAATTAGCTTAATAAAATTTTGCCAACATTAATTTCAATCAAATTAGTCTTAATTTAAATATTTTTTTTTGTTTTAATTATCTTCTTATATTTCTCTCTTTTCAGGTACCATGGGTGACTTTGCTTATCAATGACCTTATACAAATATGATTCCACCAAGGGACACAAGCACTGAGGGACTCAATGTATTTTCTATATTGTCAGCACAAATTGCAACACTTTCGGAGAGGTTGGATATTCTTGCAGCCCAACGCACTCGAGAGATAGTAGTTAAATGTGAATACTGTGCTGGCGAGCATCCGAGTTATCAGTGTGACATCAAGGTTGGACAAGTGCAGTTTGGGGGTGATTACTTCAACAACGATGTTTATCCTGATTATCAACAAGGTTGGGGGTATCACCCAGATTATGAATTGAGTTATAACTATCTCGACCAATACTGCATCCCAAGTCCAACACATCCATTAGATTTCTCATATCCACCTTCAACGCAACAAGAGGAAAATTTAAGGTTAAAGGAATTCATGTCAAAAAGCATAGCAGACCATGACGAGATGATGATGAGTCAGGAGTTATCAAGCCAAAATCTTAACAAACAGACGAAACAACTCATTAACTCCTCAATGAATGGTCATCAATACATGGATTTTGAAACTGAACAAGATAATTCAAGAGTGGAGGATTTGTGGTTCAAGTTTGTAGCATCAATTGAGGAGAAGATGATTGATCAAGGGAGGTCAATTCAAAATCTTCAGAATCAGATGGATCAAATGTTCGAAGCCTTGAACAATCGCACTCCAAACAATTGGTGCTATGACATGGACGATGAAACTGATGGAGAGCCAGAGGTGTTCATGCCACTGAATGAACTGAAAGGAATGGACATTGAGGAGACAACTGGGGGGTATGGAAAATGAAGATCATGAGCTGATGTTGTAAGACCCCGAAATTTTTAAATAAAAAGGAATTTCCTTTATTTATTATTTTGAAATAGTAAGGGTTGATTTGATTAATGTGGATAGTTAAGGGTTAAATACGCAAATATTTCAAAATAAGCAAGTGGTTATAAAATATTCATTATCGTCGGGGAATATTCGTTTGGTCGTGGAATATTAAATCTTGTCGGGAATATTAAATGCGACCAAGCATGACCATGTGTGGGCCCCATAACGTGAAGCGATTGGATGAAGAAAAGCGACAAATATAAGTTGTTTTTAAATAACGGCGTAGTTATTACAAGATTATCTTGTTGGAATACCCGTGGTTAAAACACACTAATACGCTGCGTTGTTGAAGATAGCACGCGTATTGCACCAATTATTGATTCTTACGTGAAGGCACTACTCGATAATGGTTACGATAATTCTTATTCAAAGATATTTTATTGATTTAATAATTCTTTGCGTTGATATTTTATATTCTTTGTTGTTTCAATAATTGTCATTACACGATTTTTTCATTATCGAGTAATAATTCATATTATCTGAATAATATTATTAGATAACATTATTGGCAATGTCTAGAAAGTTACATCTAAGGAGAGGTTTGGTCACCTAATTGCGCGCCAAGAAGAAGAAATTCTTATTGAAAGCCCCTCTTCCAGGAACTGCTTCGTTGTCAATATTGTGATTCTGTGTAATATTATTTGTGAATAATTAATTATTGATTTATATGATGAGGAAAATATTGATTTTATGTGGATATAGATGGAGAAAATTTTTAAAATGACAATTGTTGAAAATTAATATTTTATCTTTTTCTCGATAAAATAATTCATTTAAATATATTATTTTAATAATATATTAACGGTGATATTTTACAACGAATGTAGGATATATGAGTATACGAGGAGGAAGAGTATTTTTGTTGCAATAAATGTTTAAAAACATGTTAAACATGTCGGTGGACCCCATTTATTGATTTGAAATTTGATTATAGCACAGTAAAATCGCCTTGCTTTGTTGATTTCGGTCAATTTCTATTTGGAATTTGGAAAAACTTTCTTCTGCAAAGTTGTAGAGAATTGAAATTCCTATAAAAACTCATGAGATTCGAATTTTCTGATGAAAGGGCTATTTATTATGAATTATTGAAGTTCCGAAGCTCCGAAATAATTGATTTTTGGGAGTTTAAAATATTTTTTGTAAGAAAAACGTTTTTTGTTGTAATTGAGTGGCTCACATGTGTTATAAATGATCTGAAATTAGATTTCTAAGGTGGGCTTGAATATTTTTAAGAAATATTATTATTTTATTAAATTTTCTGCTTTGGTGTTCTAAGCATTTTCCTATAAATAGGGTGCTTAGGTTAGAATTGAAAATCACACCAGAAACTGAAGTTTTCTCTCTCTATATTATCGAGCGTATTCTTGTGAGTATTTTGAGTATACTTTGAGTATTGCTAGATGGTGCAAGTTCCCTTCAGCACTATACCCGGTATTCTAGCTAGAAGTACTGATCTTTCGAGGTAAGGGATATTTTTTTTGTAATGATATTATTTCTTCAATTTTATTATGCTGAAATGTTGATCTGAAGTTTTTATCAAATTTGGAACTTTTTCATGTCGGGGTTACTATTCATGGGTTACTATTCATGAGTTACTATTCACGAGTTACTATTCATGAGTTACTATTCACGAGTTACTATTCACGAGTACTATTCATGAAGCGTGAAGATGTTTTTTGTAGAATTTCTATCTTTTGGTGTCTGAGTTACTATTCACGATATCGGCACTATTCACGATACTCTGGTACTATTCAATTTAAAAATAAAATTTCTTCTTTTCGTCAAAAACATCTATTCTGGATACTAACTCTGATTGTATCCATGTTTTGATCATTCTTGAATTTTACACCACTATGATTATTTTTGAGGTATTTTTGGACGTGGATAAAACCAAGTACGAATCCTTAATCCTTAATCCTTGTCATTTTGTTTCACTGGATTCGTTTCTTTAAAAAAAAATATTTTTCATCATCCTCAGTCTTAAATGATGATATTATGGAATATCTTTGGCCTGTAGTGCAAAGATGAATGATTTCTTAAGAATATCTTTGGCCTGTGGTGCAAAGATGAATGATTTCTGAAGAATATCTTTGGCCCGTAGTGCAAAGATGAACAGGTGTTTAAATGAACATGACCAACTGATGAATATCTTTGGCACATGTAGTGCAAAATGAATATTTGATTCCGGATGTATATTGATTGATGTTACGGGGATAAAAGATAGACGATGAACTTTTAAATTCATACATAGAAGATAGTAGTTTGCATTCACTACTTAACTCTTCTAATGAATTATTATTTCATTGCGAATATTGATTTAAAATTTGTTGTCTATTGTATTCTATTATATTTTTCCCTGTTGAAGACTAACGATAATTTGTTGTATATTATCTTAGTCATAATATTCTTTACTGAGCTAGTTGAGCTCACCCTTTTCCTTTTTGTTCCATTTTTCTCAGGAGGCGAGAATATAGCGAGTACGAGTCAGGGTATGGAATGAAGGTTTTAGAAAGGATTGTTTAGTAGTCCTCACCATTTTTGTAAAATAATGTATCAATAAATGTGATGAGGATTTAATTGAGTATAGATATTGTCTAGAAGATAATATTTGTATTCAAACTCACAGTTTTACTGTTGTAATAATAAAGTTGTAGTTGTTTCTGTACCATGTATTTGACAACTCAGAATAGGTGATGTATACCTATTTTGGGGGCGTCACAGATGTGTATAATACCCCAAGTGCCTTCTCAGTTAGAGTTGAAAAATTTAGTAAAATTTGCACACCCATGTCCCCTTGGTAGTCACCTCCAAAGCAACAATTTCTGTGATTATGAGGCCTCTTACAAACCATGGTGGGCTGAGGAAGAGATAATAGAAGAAGAAAATCCTGTTGTATCTGTCATGCCTCAATGCAAAAATCTATTCACAGATACAACGGGAGAAGCACCTAGCGATGCAATAGAAATGGAGGCATCATGTACAGGAAATATGCCAAGTTGTTTCAATTCACAGACACGCAAGATGGGGAACCTACCTACGCACATTTCAGTTCTAATGGATGGAGGGTTCCTAGCTTATCGTAGAGGAATTGGATAGCGGTGTTAAGAAAAGAGTCCAAAATATAGCGGTGTCATATCAGCGATAGCAGCAAACACATTCGAGATAAAAACTGGCACTATTCAAATGGTGCAGAATAAAGTTCAGTTTGGGGGTGCTGGTACAGATGATTCGAATGAACATATGTTGAGTTTCATCGAAATTTGTGATACATTCAGATACAACGGTGTGATGAAGGATGCTATTAGACTAAGGTTGTTCCCATTTTCATTGAGGGATAAAGAGAAAAGTTGGCTTCATTCTCTGCCAGCAGGATCTATAACTACATGGGAGGATTTAGCACAGAAATTCTTAGCTAAGTTCTTCCCAATGGCTAAGACTGCCAAGATGAGGACAACTATCTCTCAATTTGAGCAACAACAGGGTGAGTCGTTATATGAAGCATGGGAGAGATACAAAGAAATGCTAAGAAAGTGCCCACATCATGGTATGCCAGATTGGATGGTAATCAACACGTTTTATAATGGATTGGGATGGCAGTCGAGACCAATTGTAGATGCAGCTGCAGGAGGGGCATTATGGGCAAAGAGCTATGAGGAAGCCTATGATCTTATCGAGACAATAGCATCAAATGATTTTCAGAATCCTACATCCCGAATGCCATTAACCAAAGTTGCAGATGTATTGGAGGTTGATGCTATTACTTAGTTATCAGCACAGATGGCAGCCATGGCAAAAAAGATAGATACTTTGGCAGAAGGGAAAGTAAAGACAGTTGCCTTCGTATGTGAGATTTGTGCAGGGTCATACTCGACAGATCAATGTGCTATCAGCTCAGAATCAGTGCAGTATGTGAGCAACTATAGAAAAGACCAAGGTCAATTTCAGAACACATACCACCCCAACAACAGAAATCATCCAAACTTTAGTTGGTCAAATAATCAAGGGAAACAACAAACTCAGTTTCAACCAAATAATCAATTTCAGGCGCAGCCAGCGCAGCCGTAGTTTAATCCTAGACCACCCTTTCCACCGGGATTTTCTCAACAACAACAACAACATCATACTCCAGCTGCACCTCAGCAAGAAAAGAAATTAGAAGTGGAGGAGATGATGATGAAATACATGGCAAACATAGAAGTTATGATCAAGAGCCAAGTAGTGGCTATAAAGAATCTGGAAACTCAAATGGGGCAGATGGCGAACATCCTTACTAACAGGCCCCATGTTTCATTGCCAAGTAATACGGAGACAAATCCATGGAGAGAAGGGAAGGAACAGTGTCAAGCGATAACATTGAGATCTGGGAAAGATCAGTCAGTTACTGCAAGTCGCATGCCCGCGCGAGAATGCACTGAGGAGGGCGCGCGGCCACGCGAGGCAGAGGAGCCAGCCACTGAGCAGGAAAATTTGGAAAAATCGGAGGATCAACAGGAAGAGAAAGACAAAGCAGGTTCAGAGGAGACGGTTAAGAGTCCAGTACCACCAATTCACATTCAAGTTCCGTATCCGCAGAGATTAAATAAGAAAAGGGAAGATAAATAGTTCAACAAATTCTTGGAGGTGTTCAAAATGCTACAGATCAACATACCATTCGCCGAGGCATTGGAACGAATGCCCAGCTACGCCAAGTTTATGAAGGGTATATTGTCAAGGAAGAGGAGATTAGATGAGTTTGAGACAGTAGCCTTGACAGAGGAATGCAGTGCAGTGCTTCGGCAGAAATTACCTCCAAAGCTGAAGGATCCAGGCAGTTTCACAATTCCATGCACCATTGGAAAGGTGAATTTCAGTAAGTGTTTATGCGATCTTGGGGCAAGCATAAATTTGATGCCCTTGTCAGTATTTAACCAGTTGGGGTTGCCGGATCCAAAACCAACAAACATATCCACGAGGAATTGTTAAAGATATGTTGGTTAAGTTGGACAAGTTTATTTTCCCAGCTGACTTCATTATCCTAGACTACGAGGAAGACAAAAATATACCAATCATATTGGGAAGACCATTCTTAGCCACATGAAAAACTCTGATAGATGTGCAGAAGGGGGAACTCACTATGCGTGTTCATGATCAAGAGGTCACCTTTAATGTTTTCAAAGATATGAAGTTTCCAGCAGATGAAGAGGAATGTTTCTTGGTTGAGTTGGTGGAACATGTCATAAATGATGAAGTACAAAGTCGGGTGGCTGCTAAACCTTTGAGGAGTGTAATTGCTAAAAATTCAGATTTGGAGGACGAGGAACTTGATGAACTTGTGCAATATCTGGATACCACTCCACAAGTCAGGAAATTCAGGATACTTATTGAGCCATTGATAAAAGTAGGAGAAACCTCCATAAAATTAAAACCATCTCTAGAGACACCTCCAGAACTTGAATTGAAACCACTTCCAGATCATCTCAGGTACGCATTTTTAAATACAGATTCTAAGCTACTTGTGATTATTTCTTCTGCATTAACATCCTGCCAGGAAGAAAAACTGTTATGAGTGCTTCGAGAGTTCAAATCAGCGATTGGATGGACCATAGCATATATCAAAGGGATCATCCCTTCATTTTGTATGCACAAAATCCTGATGGAAGATGAAAGTAAACCATCGGTTGAGCAACAAAGGAGACTTAATCCGATAATGAAAGAAGTGGTTAAGAAAGAGGTGCTAAAATGGTTGGATGCAGGAATAATCTATCCTATCTCAGATAGCTCATGGGTGAGCCCAGTGCAGTGTGTACCGAAAAGGGTGGCATGACAGTAGTGACTAATGAGAACAATGAGTTGATTCCAACACGAACAGTGACAGGGTGGAGAGTTTGCATGGACTACCGCAGGCTTAATAAAGCTACAAGGAAAGATCATTTTCCACTACCATTCATTGATCAGATGTTGGACAAATTAGCAGGTCATGAGTACTATTGCCTACTGGATGGATATTCGGGATATAATCAAATAATGATAGCCCCAGAAGACCAAGAAAAGACAACTTTCACATGTCCATACGGCACATTCGCCTTTAGAAGGATGTCTTTTGGGTTGTGCAACACTCCAGCCACTTTTTAGTGATGCATAATGGCTATATTTTCAGATATTATAGAGCAGAATGTGGAAGTATTTATGGATGACTTCTCAGTTTTCGGAGACTCGTTTGATCTATGCCTCGAGAATTTGGTGATGGTGTTAAAGCGATGTGTTGAAACAAATCTGATAACTGGGAAAAATGCCATTTTATGGTACAGGAAGGAATCATACTTGGACACACAGTATCGAAGAAGGGACTCAAGGTAGATAGAGCAAAGTTGGAAACTATAGAGAAATTGCCACCACCTACTTCGGTAAAAGATGTTCGCAGCTTTCTGGGCCATGCAGGTTTCTACCGCAGATTTATCAAAGACTTTTCCAAGATAACTAAACCATTATGCAGTTTATTGGAGAAGGATGCGCATTTTATCTTCGATGAGGCTTGCATGTCGGCATTTGAGCATCTGAAAGGGAAATTAATATCAGCACCAATTATTACTGCTCCAGATTGGGAATTGCCATTTGAGCTGATGTGTGACGCTAGTGATTACGCCGTAGGAGCTGATTTGGGACAAAGGAAAAAGAAGATGTTTCATGTGATTTACTATGCCAGCAAGACCCTTACAGACGCACAGTTGAACTACACCACCACGGAGATAGAATTATTAGCAGTAGTGTACGCCTTTGATAAATTTCGAGCTTATTTGATCGGCACAAAGGTGATAGTGTATACGGATCACGCTGCTATTCGACATTTAGTGACGAAAAAGGATGCAAAGCCTTGGTTGATCAGATGGATTTTACTACTGCAGAAATTTGATTTGGAAATCAAGGACATGAAGGGCACTGAAAACCAAGTGGCGGACCACTTATTTCGACTTGAGAATCCGGAAAGGGAAACAAATGACAAGGTGTTAATTAATGAATCTTTTCTAGATGAACAGTTGTTTGTGGTGAAAGGGGAAGTGTCATGGTTTGCAGATTATGCGAACTATTTGGTAAGCAAAATGCTACCTTCCGATTTGGTGGGCTATCAAAAGAAGAAATTTTTGCATGATGTCAAATGGTACATATGGGATGAACCGTATTTGTTCAAACAATGCTCTGATCAAGTTATACGAAGGTGTGTTCCATATAGCAAGACCGAAGGGATTCTGCAGGATTGTCACTCTACTGTGTATGGTGGACACTATGGTGGTGAAAGAACAACAGCGAGAATAATACAAGCGGGATTCTACTGGCCGACAATTTTCAAGGATGCGTACAATTTTGTCCAGCGATGTGATAGATGTCAGCGAGTGGGTAACATCTCTAAAAGAAATGAAATGCCATTGAATACAATCTTGGAAGTCAAAATTTTTGATGTATGGGGAATTGATTTCATGGGGCCATTCATTTCTTCTTGCGAAAATCTCTACATTCTGCTTGCTGTCGACTATGTCTCGAAATGGGTAGAAGTGGAAGCTCTTCCAATAAATGATGCCAAGGTTGTCCTCAGATTTTTACATAGCAGTATCTTCACAAGATTTGGGACTCCACGGGCTATCATCAGTGACAAGGGCAGTCACTTTTGTAACAGGCAGTTTACAGCTTTGTTGGCTAAATATGGTGTGAATCATCGCATTGCTACAGCATATCACCCATAAATGAATGGCCAAGCTGAAGTGTCAAATCAAGAAGTCAAGAGAATTCTGGAGAAAGTTGTGAATCCAACAAGGAAGGACTGGTCCTTGAAGTTATATGATGCAGTATGGGCTTATAGGAAAGCGTATAAAACACCGTTAGGTGTGTCGCTTTTCACCAGATATGGAAAAAGCTCGCCACCTTCCCATGGAGCTAGAGCATAAAGCATACTGGGCCATTCGAAAGCTAAATTTTGATGTGACAGCTGTCGAGGAGAAACGCCTATACCAACTCAATGAGTTGGATGAATTCAGACTGCAGGCATACGAGAATTCGAAGCTTTATAAGGAGAAAGTGAAGAAATGGCATGATCGAAAAATTATTGAGAGAGCATTTGAACCAGGATAAAGGGTTTTGCTTTATAACTCTAGACTTAAACTTTTTCCTGGAAAGCTGAAATCGAGGTGGTCAGGACCATTCATAGTGAAAACTATTTTTCCGCATGGTGCGATCGAAATATTTGATACGTCGCCCGACAAGCCTTTTAAGGTGAATGGACAGCGCTTAAAACATTACTTTGGTGGAGAAGTAGACAGACAGATAGTCGCCTCAATTCTTTCTTCAACATGAACATCAAAGACAGTCAAGCTAATTGACTATAACTTAGCGCTGGATGGGAGGCAACCCATTATTTTTCTTCTCTAAAATCTCTCTTTCATTCTTTGTTTATTTCGTTGAGTTATTTCTTCCTAAGTTAACACAATCACATAATAGCTGATAGTATAGGGGAGCGTGTATCTGTATTGCATAAAATGATATATTTGGTAAACTCTATTTTGATGATGTCTATTGATGAATTGTAGGTGCAATGGATAACACACATTTCTCTCTTGCTGCACCTACAATTGAATACAGAAGTGCAAAACATAGGATCGCACGGTAGCACAAGAATGCATACAACACACAATCACGCATCACGCACTACACAATGAAAGCGCACCATTATAGCTCACCGCACGCTTGCCGTCATTATCCATTACCAAGCCATGGTATGCGTTCTCGCAGACGTGGAAAAAGTTTTTATGTCAAAAATCCGAGTTGCGGTCTGATTGGGTTTTTCTTCTAATATAAAAGCAGCATCTTATTCTATCTCCTATATTCAGACGGCTAATCAACTCTCATCAAAGTTCATACCCATACATCACGTTCCTGGCATAATTTTAGGGTTCTACTTGGGGTATGTAGCAATAAGTCTGGGGGAAAAATCATCAACAAGTCCTTCCCATTGTCTCTATCATCCCCACATGGGTCCAAAACGAGCACGTGCAATCTCACTCTCCTTTTCATCCGAATTTTCTTCCGATCTCGACGAAGAGGAGGTCTTGGACGAGAGTAGATTTGTCAGTTTGGAAGTGCATCAAAATTATTATCGGAGTATGGCCAAATCTCTTGTGAATGAATGGGGACTTCAACCTGCAAAATAGGATGGCCAACTTTGGCAGATGATACGCGAACGAGAATGGGTTGGCTTAACTGAATCTCCTATGCCCATCCCTGTGGGGATTGTTAGAGAATTTTATGCTAATGCCACGGAGTTGCTAACAAGAGGCATAACGATTGTTCGAGCAGAACATGTGAATTATCGCCCTTCCGCGATCAGAGAAGTATTCAACATATATGATGCACCACCCACCGGGTCTGACAATTGATTAGAAGGCGAATACTTGGAGACAAATCTCGCAGTTGTGATTACTGATCTGTGTATCCCGGGCACCAAATGGAAGTATAAGACAGGAACAACGAAACCTAAATCATTTTCGTCGTCAGCATTGAATCGATATGCCCATGCCTGGAACCTGTTTATTTGTGCCAAGCTCGTTCCGTCAGCTCATTACAATGCCATAACTACCGAGCGGGAGATTATTTTGTGGGGAATCATCAAAGGGAAGTACATCTATATCGGCCTTTTAATCCATAGAAACATGCTGAGTTATATGCATGGGAATAGAAATGGGACTATTCTGGATGCATCGGTGGTAGCCATGCTCTGTACTCAACAAGGAGTCCAATGGCATAATGAGCCGATGCAGTACTCACACCATGCAATCACTCATACTGCTATTGCAAATTTCAAGGAGTGGACAGGTGGTGTACCGCACCCACGCGGACTAGGATTCATCCTTCAGCCTATTTTTCTAGAGCCACCACGATAACCCCCAGAATAGATAGGCGAGGCGGCCCATCCACGCATGCTGATGCCACCCGTAGCGATCGCCACTCAAAGGTTTAGAGCGCAAGGTCGATGCCATATATGATAATTTGGGCACATTAGCGACGGGACTCACAAGGGCTTTAGCCGAAGCGTTTGCGCAACAAGGAACAACACAAGAATGGCCTCAATTTGGAATAGCAGCACCATATCAACCACCGGATTCACCACCCGAGGAGGGTGGCACCACCGATAATTAGGGGAGTTTTTCGTACCCTTTACCTTCATTCAATTGGGACATTGAATATTTTAAGTTTTGGGGTATTGGGTAGTAGTTAGTATTTTTAGTTTTGCATATAGTTTTACATGATTCATATAGTTTTGCATGATTAGTTTAATTTTTATGTGCATGTTTAGATTACATTTTAGCATATAGTTGCATGTTATAATTGCATACCTCACAGTTCTTACCGTTTAGAAAAATTTTGTCTAGCCAATGATGAGAGTGAAGTTTTTAAATGATTTCTGAATATTTTGGATAACATGAGTTAAGATGTAACGTTTTATACAATGAAATTCACAAATGTGTTCATAAGCACTTGTAAGTATAAGAAGTACGTTGTGCCTTGCGTGATAAAAAAACGTAGTCCTAAAAAGAGAAATATGTGAAAAAGTGACTTTTGGACTGTATAAAACATTGATTTTTAAACTTTGGGAAAACATGGGTATCTGTGTATAAAAAAAAGAAAAATAAAGAAAAGTAGAAATAACATGGCTAGTCTTATTTCGGGGCCCTGACTACTTGAGTAAGTACGCCCGAGGGGATTGTCTCTACACCTAGCACCCTAAGGTCTTCCATGGTCTGGGAGTCGTTGGTCGAAAGCTCGCTAAGGGGTAGCAGTGTGCCTAATGGAGTAAGACATTGCACAGTCATAAAGAAAAATAAAAGAAAAGAAAAATAGCAATAAACACCGTGAGAAAGTGCGAAATTCACCCTCGTGAGTAGAATAAAGTAGTTAAGTCCATTGTTGAACCTTAGTTTATTTTAAGATGTTGAAATAGTCCGAGTAGCATATATATACATAAGTCTTGATTTAAGCTATAATTTTTCTGGTTTTCAGCAAGATAGCATGAGCATTCTACACCTAAATCAAGTATTGGGCGAACACGACACACACACACATCATCTGTATAGCATTTTTGAATTATATGAGTATATGACATTATGCCTGCAGTTTGGTTTGAATCTGTATTCTCGAATCTAGAAAAAAAAAATTCGCTGAGGCAAATTAGACTGAATTTTTATGATGGTTGGGACAATGTGAGAATTAGTTGCATAATAATATAGTTGCATTTTTATTGTTCATTAGTATGCATTGCTTGAGGGCAAGCAATGGTTCAAGTTTGGGGGTATTTGATATGTAGGATTTACACCTACTTATGGAGTACCAATTCAAGTGAACTATGCCCATCTCAAGTACATTTTAGTCTGTTTTAGCTGCATTTTATGTTAAATTGCATTTCGCATACTTAAAACTCCTTTTGGTGAATAAGTGCAGGAATTGGCCTAATTTGGTGGTGATATCGGGCACGAGGCTAATGAAAGCGTAAGGCGAGGCAAAAGATAGGATGTGCATAGGATTGAGTGGAGCATGGATGGACAAGCATGGATATACATAGGACATGTCAGTAACAGAAACAACATTGCAGAACCAAGCTAAGGAGCAGAATAAGAAGACAAGAATCGCAAGTTGCCAACCGCTTGCCATGACAAAGATAGCTTGGAAACACGCGCCCGCACGAGTTCCCAACCAAACCAGGACAACTCTATCGCAAGTCATGTGGCGCATGAAGAAGGACAAGCCAGTGGAGGCGCGCAGCCACAGACGAGATCGCCATCTGAAAAACTATCGCAAGTCTCGCTACGAGAATATCATCTTCGAGGGAGCTTGCTGCGCGCCATGTGAGGCCCTGTCACGACTTGTTTTATTTTATTTCCAAATTTTAAAGGTTGTAATTGATTTAAAATGATTCATGACTAGTGTCAGGGGTATCACTTCATAATTTATTATTTTTTCACGTATCTTTACTTTGTAATTAGGGTTATACTCTCTGGGGGAGATTCCAACGTAGAAGAAGGCCACAACTCTATCTTTCTGATCCTTCTTGGGATTTTCTACCAGATTGGCATTATTATTATTAGTTTTGCTGGAATCGTATGAGGATTTGAATTTTGATTCGTATTCAGCAATTGGGTTTGATAGTTTCATCTTTCATCTTTCAATTGTCGTTTATTGATCATGTTTAGATTTGATCCCATAATGGCTTTTGGTTCACCATGAACTAAACTCCATTATGGGATTCTAATGATTTTAATATGTAGTTGATTGCATGTTTAAATGTCTTTGGATTGTTTTGCATATCATATGGGATGTCTTTCATGATTGTTTTGCATGTATGTATGAATGCTTGATCACAATTCGTTTCAAAGATTTGTATGGAATTGACAATGAACATGCAAATATGGATTGTAATCATGATAGTATACATTATATAGGGGCATGGTATATGGCTTATGTATTTCGTGAACTGTGATAGACATATCTTTGTTTCACCGTATAAGTCGTAATAAGGGCTTGAACTTAAAATCAATATAATTGCAATTTCACATAGACATATAGTGATGTTGGTTATATTGATGATTACATAGAGTCTATCATCTGTGGATGATGTGTAAGTAGGTCTTAGTGCATTGAAAAATGGCTAATACTCTTTTAGTGCTCTTGGCTATTTTCCTATGACATGTGTGCAAGTTATGCATGATAGTGGCGATTAAATGAAGTTAGAATCCCATTAGTTCCAATATCATTTATTCTATCGTTATTATTATTTTAGTTGTTATTTGAAATTCGAGAACAAACCAAGTTTAATCATTAGTTTGAGCATATAAATATAGTGATTTAATTAATGAATAGTAGTTTAAGTTAAACAACTTTCTCTGTGGGATCGATACTTTACTTGCTCTGTATTACTTATTGACGCATGTATGCTTGCATGAGTTAGAGCTCTTTTGTTAGTTGTAAAAAAGAGGCAACACTTATCTCTTTGAAAATACTCACCTTTGATGTGATTTTAGGAATCAACTGGTTAACATTTCATCATGCTAAAATTGATTATTTTCGTAAGGTTGTTAGCTTTCATATTCCTAACCAACCTATTATGCGAATTCAAGCAACCAAACCACTAAAGTCAATCACTGTCATATCAAGCCATAAAGCTATTCGTTTATTGAAAAACAGATGTCATGCTTTCTTAGCTCATGTCACAGATTTAAACAAAAATACGTCAGATTTGAATGATATTTCTATTGTTAATAAATTTCCTAACGTATTCCCCGAAGAACTTCCTGACCTACCCTTGGAGCGTGAAATCAAGTTTGGTATCGACCTTGAACTCGGTATGGGCATTATGAATTCTTAGTCATGTCTTTTGGATTGATTAATGCTCCTGCTACCTTCATGGATATGATGAACCGAGTATTTAAGGAATATTTGGATCACTTTGTGGTCGTCTTTATTGATGACATCCTCATATATTCCAAAAGCCGTGAAAATCATGAGCAACACTTGAGGTTAATACTCCAAAAGCTTCATGAAAACAAGCTTTATGCCAAGTTGAAGAAATGCGAGTTTCGGCTTGAGGAAGTAGCATTTATTGGGCACGTAGTATCAAGTCTTGGAATATCCGTTGACTCGGCAAAGATTGAAGCTATTCAAAGCTGGGAGCAACCTAAATCGATGATCAAGCATCGTAGCTTTCTCGGCTTAATTTGGTTATTATCGGAGATTCGTAGAAGGGTTTTCTCGAATCACTACTCCATTAACTCAAATTTGACTCGTAAAAAATACAAAATTCGGTTGGAGCGTGGAATGTGAGAAGAGTTTTCAAGAACTCGGGAGGAGACTCATTTCAAAGACTGCTCGATAATACCATCCGCTCTGGACGGATTTTTCATCTACAGTGATGCTTCAGGTAAAGGGTTTGGATGTGTTCTCATGCAACATGGGAAAGTCATAGCCTATGCCTCTCGACAACTCAAAGAATATGAAAGGAATTATCCTACTCATGATCTAGAGTTGGTAGCAGTTGTCTTCGCACTTAAAATTTGGAGGCATTACCTGTATGGGGAGAAAGTGGAGATCTATACGGATCATAAAAGCCTCAAATATTTCTTCACTCAAAAGGAACTCAACATGCGGTAACGATGTTGGCTCGAACTGTTGAAAGATTATGATCATACTATTCAATACCATCCTGGAAAAGCGAGCGTAGTAGCTGACGCATTGAGTAGAAGATCATAGCTAACATACGAGTTGAACCGACTTTAATCTATAAAGTTAAAGCTGCTCAAGCTACAGACCTGGAGCTGATGCATATGAGGAAGAAAGTGCAAGAAGGTGCTATTCCAGAAGCAAGAATCGATGAAGAAGGAATACTTTGAGTCAACTCCAGACTTTGTGTTCCTAACGACCCTGATTTAAAGTATAAAATCATGATGGAGGCGCACAACACACCGTTTGTAATCCATCTTGGGAGTACTAAAATGTATCGTGATCTTCGACATACATTTTGGTGGAGCAATATGAAGAGAGAGATCGCAGAGTTTATCTCAAGGTGTCTAACTTGTTAACGAGTTAAGGCAGAACATCAAGTGCCAAAAGGTCCATTGCTGTAAGACCCCAACTTATTATTAATGAAATTTAATTTTCTCTATTTATTATTTTGAAATAGTAAGGGTTGATTTGATTAATGTGGATAGTTAGGGGTAAAATACGCAAATATTTCAAAATAAGCAAGTGGTTATAAAATATTCATTGTTGTTTGGAATATTCGTTTGGTCGTGGAATATTCTTCTTTGTCGGGGAATATTCGTATGCAATGCCATGCCTTTTTTAATGGGCCCCATAATGGAAAGCGATTGGATGAAGAAAACGACAAATATAAGTTGTTTAAAAATAACAACGTAGTTATTCTGCAGATTATCTTTATTAAAATAGTGGGTTAAAACATAACATACCTAAATCGCAAATTGCACCAATTATTGATTCTTACGTGAAGGCACTACTCAATAATGGTTACGATAATTCTTTCAATATTTTATTGATTTAATAATTGATGCGTTGATATTTTATATTCTTTGTTGTTTCAATAATTGTCATTACACAAGATTTTTCATTATCGAAGCAATAATTCATATTATCTCGAATAATATTATTAGATAACATTATTGGCAATGTCTAGAAAGTTACGCTCTAAGGAGAGGTTTGGTCACCTAATTGCAAGCCAATGAAGGAGAAATTCTTATTGAAAGCCCTCTTTCCTGGAGCGACACAGTTGCAAGATCTTGTGATTCTGTAATATTATTTATGAATAATTAATTATTGATTTATATGATGAGGAAAATATTGATTTTTGTGGATATAAATGGAGAAAATTTTTAAATGACAATTGTTGAAAATTAATATTTTATCTTTTTTTGATAAAATAATTCATTTAAATATATTATTTTAATAATATAATAATGGTGATATTTTTTACAACGAATGTAGGATATATGAGTATACGAGGAGGAAGAGTATTTTTGTTGCAATAAATGTTTAAAACATGTTAAACATGTCGGTGGACCCCATTTATTGACTGAAATTTGATTATAGCCTGTAAAATCGCCTGCTTGTGGATTTCTTTAATTTTGTTTGGAATTTGGAAAAATTTCTTACTGCAAAGTTGTAGAGAATTGAATTTCCTATACATATTCTCGAGTTTTGAATTTTTTTGACAAAAGGGCTATTTATTGTGAATTATTAAAGTTAGGAGTTCAAATAATTGATTTTTGGAAGTTTTAATTGTTTAAAATAACAAAAACGCGTTTTTGTGGTTGGTTGGTGGGCACATGTGTTTGCAAAATATCTTTAAATCGAAATTTCCAAGTTTATGTATGATTTATATAAATTTATTAATATTTTTTAAATTTTTTGCTTTGGTGTTCTAAGCAATTTCCTATAAATAGGTGCTTAGGTTAGAATTGAAAATCACACCGTAAATCAAGTTTTCTCTCTATATTATCGAGCGTATTCTTGTGAGTATTTTGAGTATACTTTGAGTATTGCTATACTATGGTGCAAGTTCAAGTCATAGCCTTTATATCCCATTGTTTCAAATTAAAGTACTTGATCTTCCAAGGTAAGGGATATTATTTTTTTTCAGAATGATATTATTTCTTCAATATCATTATGTTGAAATAATGATCTGAAGTTTTTTTTATCAAATTTGGAACTTTTGGTGTCGAATTACTATTCACGTATCGACACTATTCACGATATCTGATTATTATTCACGAATCACTTGCCTTATTCATCGAAAAATGAAAATTTTTCTTTTCGTCCAAAATATCTATTCGGATACTAGCTTTGATTGTATCCATGTTTTGATCATTCTTGAATTTTACACCCTATGATTATTTTTGAGGTATTTTTGGATGTGGATAAAACAAAGTCACGAATCCTTAATCATTAATCCTTGTCATTTTGTTTCACCGGATTCGTTTCTTTAAAAATAGTTTTCATCATCCTCGGTCTTAAATGATGATATTATTGAATATCTTTGGCTTTGTAGTGCAAAAGATGAATGATTTCTCGATGAATATCTTTGGCCCGTGAGTGCAAAGATGAACAGTGTTTAGATGAACATGACCAATCGATGAATATCTTTGGCAGTAGTGCAAAAAGATGAATATTTGATTCCGGATATATATTGATTGATATTACGGGATAAAAGATAGGCGATGAACTTTTAAATTCATACATAGAAGATAGTAGTTTGCATTCTCTACTTAACTCTTCTAATGAATTATTATTTCATTGCGAATATTGATTTAAAAACTTGTTGTCTATTGTATTCTATTAGATTTTTCCTGTTGAAGACTAACGATAATTTGTTGTACATTATCTTAGTCATAATATTCTTTATGGGCTAGTTGAGCTCACCCTTTTCCTTGTTGTTCCATTTTTCTTCTCGGGAGGCGAGAATGTAGCGAGTACTAGTCGGGGTATGGAATGAAGGTTCTAGAGAGAGTTGTTTAGTAGTCCTCACCATTTTGTAAAATAATGTATCAATAAATGTGATGAGGATTTATTTGAGTATAGATATTGTCTAGAAGATAATATTTGTATTCAAACTCACAGCTTTTACCGTTGTAATAATAAAGTTGTAGTTGTTTTTTGTACCATGTATTGACAACTCGTAATGGGTGATGTATACCTATTTTGGGGCGTCATACGGTTGGTATCGAGCTTAGGATATGATCTCAAGCGAGATCGTGGAATAGAACTAGGAGGGGAGAGACGAGTAAATCCTTCGCTAGTGTGTCTTACCTAAGCTTATTTGTTAGTTAGTCAATATATAGGGATATTATGTGATATATTGATTTCCTTAATTAACCCTTGTTTTATGACAAGATTTAAGAATGTCGATTGAGAATATTAACAAAGGAGTAAATGAGACCGTGGAGACGCTTTGTTACTCACCAACGAGGAGAATGTGCAACAGTCGTGGCAATGTTCCTCTTGTGAACAACACCAATCGAAAGCGAGATGATGAACGAGGGGATGTTTAGAAGCTTTTTGCGCTTCATGCAAAATCGAGACGAGGAGACTCGTGTTCAAAATACGGAGGAGAAATGATAGCAATTCACGGGTTGTCACATCCAAGCAGTTCAAAGAGTTGGGACCACCAAAATTCTGGGGAAAGCCGGATCCGATTAAGGCGGAGACGTGGGTCAAACAAATCACCAAGATATTCGATGTCTTAGGATGCACAGAGGAGCAGAAGGTTCCATTCGCCACCTTTATGTTCCGTAATGAGGCAGATTACTGGTGGGAGTCTATGAAGCGTATCCATCCAGCCGCACTCAGCATGTCTTGGGAGACATTTCAGAAACTATTTAATGACAAATACTTTCCTGAAAGTGTTCGTTATATGAAGGAAGTGGAGTTTATTAGATCGAAGCGAAACAACATGACGGTGTCTCAAAGATCGAGGCCAAGTTTGCGAGAGTTATCCGTGTTTGCACCTCATTTGGTGGAGAATGAGGAACGATGACGCGGATGTTTCTTAGAGATTTGAAACCCAGATACGCCGTGATCTCATTTCTCATAAATTTTCTCTCTATTCGATGTTATAAATGTGGCTCAATTATTTGAGCGAGATAACGAGTATGGTCAACTTTGAGGGACCACAACCGAGGATCATCTAGGAGATGGTAGTCAACAAAACAACGATAACCAACGGAGAAAGAAAAAGACGGACAAAAATGGTAACCACTCTGGGTGGCAATCATGGCCATGAAAATAAAAAAGCGAGTCGGGAGGAGATTTTAAAAAGAGGAGATTTAACAACGACCATATGAAAGACGACAAAGCAAGCAAAGAACAATCGGTTCTAAGGAGGAGAACGACCACCCCATATATGCTATAAATGCGAAAGAGGGACATATCATTCCAAACCGCCCACGCAAAGCAGCTTCAAGGTATGCTATAATTATGGAAAGGAAGGACATATCGCTTCGAGATTGTACGGTAGTGAAACCTAGTTCAATGGGGGACGGTGACTCAAAAGACCGTCCCGTAAAAAGTCAAAGTCAATCTGTTCGGAAGAAGCGTTTGTTGTGGTATGGTCAAAATGCGAGGAACCCAAACGAGGTGATCACGGGTAAGCTATTTATAAATTCTTGCAAAGTTTATACCTTACTTGATCCGCATTGCTACCCATTCATCTCTCCCGCTTGTGCTCAACGTTTAAACTTGACTCGAGAAATTAGACTTTGACCTATCTCGTGGAAACTCCATTAGGAGAAACTTTCATCACATCCACTGCTTATAAATCTTGTTTGATTCAAGTTGGCACCATCACCTTACCCGTTGACCTTATCTCTTTAAAGATACTTGCTTTTGATGTGATTTTAGGGATTGATTGGTTAACTACTCATCATGCCAAAATTGATTGTTTTAAATAAGGTTGTTAGTTTTCATATTCCTAACCAACCCGTTGTGCAATTCAAGCAACTAAACCATTAAAATCAATCAATCGCCATATCTAATCATAAAGCTATTTGTTTATTGAAAAACGGATGTCAAGCTTTCTTAGCCCATGTTATGGATTTGAATAAAGACACGTCAAATTTGAATAATATTCTGTTGTTATTGACTTTCCTCGACGTATTTCTGAAGAACTTCCCAATCTACCCCGTAACGTGAAGTTGAATTCTTTATTGATCTTGAACTGGCACAAAGCCCATTTCTAAAACCCCATATCGAATGGCTCCTATTGAACTTGAGGAGTTAAAGGTCCAACTACGGAAATTGTTGGACATCGGTTTCATTAATCCTAGTACATCTCCTTGGGGTGCTCCTGTTTTATTAAGAAAGAAGAAAGACGGAGTATGCGACTTTGTATTGACTATCGGAATTGAACCATGTCACCATCAAGAATAGGTATCCTCTACCTCGTATTGATGACTGTTTGACCGATTCTGAGGGGCACAATTTTTTCAAAGATCGATCTTCGCTTACGGATATCATCAATTTGAAGATTAGAACTGAGGATATTCTAAAGACTGCCTTTAGAACTCGGTACGGGCATTACGAATTCTTAGTCATGTCTTTTGGACTGACTAATGCTCTTGCGACTTTCATGGATATGATGAACCGAGTATTCAAGGAATATTTGGATCAGTTCGTTGTTTTTATTGATGACATCCTCATATATTGCAAAAGTCGTGAAGATCATGAGCACCATTTGAAGTTGGTACTCCAAAGGCTTCATGAAAACAAACTATATACCAAATTGAAGAAATGCGAGTTCTGGCTTGAGGAAGTAGCATTCCTTGGGCATGTGGTGTCGAAACATGGAGTATTTGTGGACCTGACGAAGATTGAAGCAATACAAAGTTGGGAGCAACCGAAGTCGGTGACCGAAGTACGTAGCTTTTTGGGCTTAGCTGGTTATTATCGGAGATTCGTGGAAGGATTTTCTCGAATCCCTACTCCATTAACTCAAATGACTTTGGAAAGATATAAAATTCGTTTGGAGCGAAGAATGCGAGAAGAGTTTCCAAGAGCTTAAGAGGAGACTTATTTCTAAGCACTGTTCTAACAATACCATCCGGTTCTTGATGGATTTGTTATCTACAACGATGCTTCAGGCAAAGGGTTAGGATGTGTTCTCATGCAACGTGGGAAAGTCATAGCCTATGCCTCGCGACAACTTAAAGAATATGAGAGGAATTATCCTACTCATGATCTAGAGTTGGCAGCAGTCGTTTTCGGCTAAAGATATGGAGGCACTATCTATATGGGGAGAAAGTGGAGATATATTCAGACCATAAAAGCCTCAAATATTTCTTCACGCAAAAGGAACTCAACATGCGACAATGACGTTGGCTTGAGTTGTTGAAAGATTACGACCACACTATTCAATACCATCTTGGAAAAGCGAACGTGGTAGCTGATGCGTTGAGTAGAAGATCATATGCAGGAATGAGTGCAATGATGTCAAGTATACGCATAGAGCCAACTTTAATAGAAAAAGTTAAGATTGCTCAAGCCACCGACCCGGAGCTGATGCGTATGAAGAAGAAAGTACAAGAAGGTGCTATTCCAGAAGAGAGAATTGATGAAGAAGGAATACTTTGAGTCCACTCCAGACTTTGTGTCCCTAACGACTCTGGTTTGAAGTACAAGATTATGATGGAGGCACACAATACACCATTTGTAATCCATCCTGGAAGTACCAAAATGTATCGTGATCTTCGACATACATTTTGGTGGAACAGTATAAAGAGAGAGATTGCAAAGTTTATCTCAATGTGTTTAACTTGTCAACGTGTAAAGGCGAAGCATCTAGTACCTAAGGGTCCGTTGCAACCACTTGAGATTCCGAAATGGAAGTGGGAACACATTACCATGATTTTTGTTACGGGTCTTCCTACGGTTTCTCAAGGCATCAATGCTATTTGGGTTATTGTTGATAGATTAACCAAGTCTGCTCATTTCTTGCCGATACGGGGGAGTTATTCCCTTGAACGTCTTGCTAGTATATATGTAAATGAGATTGTGAGGTTGCATGGCATGTCAGTATCCATAGTTTCGGATCGTGACCCAAGATTCACTTCAAGATTTTGGGTTAGCTTGCAAAAAGCTATGGGCACGGATTTACGATTTAGTTCGACATACCATCCTCAAACGGACGGACAATCGAGAGAGACTATTCAAACTCTTGAAGATTTATTAAGACTCGTGTCCTAGACTTCAAGGGCGGTTGTGATAAGTATTTACCATTGGTGGAATTCTCCTACAACAACAGCTTATCGAGCAAAGTATAGGTGTGGCTCCATTCAAGCATTATATGGACGAAAATGTCGTTCTCCAATATGTTGGGATGAGGTGGGTGAAGCAACATTGTTGGGACCCGAAGTTGAAATGCGTATGACTACTAAAAAAGATCCAAATGATTCGACAACATATACAAACGGCACAAGATCGACAAAAGAGTTATGCAGATCTTCATCGAAAAGACATGGAATTTAGTATTGGGGATCACGTATTGTTGCGTGTAGCACCATGGAAGGGAGTTACAAGATTTGGGAAGAGAGGAAAGCTCAATCCACGATTTATTGGTCCATTCAAATTCTTGACCGAGTAGGAAATGTAGCCTATAGACTCGTGTTACCTCCGAGTATGTCTCGTGTTCATAATGTGTTTCACATATCTGTACTTCGTAAATATGTGAAAGACCCGAACCACGTTATAGAGTTAGAACCGGACGAGATAGCCGAAGACTTAACGTATGAGGAGGTACCTGTCAAGATCTTGGATAGGAAGGAGCATGTCCTACGCACAAAGGTCATACCACAAGTTAAAGTTTTGTGGAGGAATCATGCTATAGAGGAAATGACCTGGGAATTGGAAACAAAATGAAAGCGAGGTATCCTCACCTTTTCAAACACAGTATGCGTCGTCAATTTCGAGGACGAAATTTCATAAGGAGGGAGGTTGTAAGACCCCAACTTATTATTAATGAAATTTAATTTTCTATTTTTTATTTTGAAATAGTAAGGGTTGATTTGATTAATGTGGATAGTTAGGGTAAAATACATGCAAATATTTCAAAATAAGCAAGTGGTTATAAAATGTTCATTGTTGTGGGGGGAATATTCGTTTGGTCGTGGAATATTCTTCTTTGTCTTGGGAATATTAAATGCGACGGTAGCAGCTTTTTGTGGGCCCCATAACGAAAAGCGATTGGATGAAGAAAATGACAAATATAAGTTATTTAAAATAACAACAGTAGTAGTTATTCTGAATTAATCTTGTTAAAATACTCGTGGTTAAAACACGAAGAAGAAACGGTATTGCACCAATTATTGATTCTTACGTAAGAAGGCACTACTCAATAATGGTTACAGTAATTACTGTTCAGTATTTTATTGATTTAATAATTGTTGCGTTGATATTTTATATTGCTGTTGTTTCAATAATTGTCATTACACAATATTTTCATTATCGAAGCAATAATTCATATTATCTGAATAATATTATTAGATAACATTATTGGCAATGTCTAGAAAGTTCTGTCTAAGGAGAGGTTTGGTCACCTAATTGCGCGCCAGTAAGGAGAAATTCTTATTGAAAGCCCCTCTTTCCAGGAACTACACGGTTGCCAATCTTCGTGATTCTGTAATATTATTTGTGAATAATTAATTATTGATTTATATGATGAGGAAAATATTGATTTTATGTGGATATAGATGGAGAAAATTTTTAAAATGACAATTGTTGAAAATTAATATTTTATCTTTTTCTCGATAAAATAATTCATTTAAATATATTATTTTAATAATATAATAATGGTGATATTTTTTACAACGAATGTGAGATATATGAGTATACGAGGAGGAAGAGTATTTTTGTTGCAATAACTGCTTTAACATGTTAAACATGTCGATGGACCCCATTTATTGATCGAAATTTGATTATAACTGTAAAATCGCCATTTGTGGATTTCTATCAATTTTGTTTGGAATTTGGAAAAACTTTCTTCTCGCAAAGTTGTAGAGAATTGAATTTCCTATAAATATTCTTGAGTTTTGAATTTTCCGACAAAAAGGGCTATTTATTGTGAATTATTAAAGTTCGGAGTTCAAAATAATTGATTTTTGGAAGTTTTAATTGTTTAAAATAACAAAAACGTTTTGTGGTTGGTTGGTTGGTAGGCACATGTGTTGCAAAATATCTTTGAAATCAAAATTTCCAAGTTTATGTATGATTTATATAAATTTATTAATATTTTTTAAATTTTTTGCTTTAGTGTTCTAAGCAATTTCCTATAAATAGGGTGCTTAGGTTAGAATTGAAAATCACACCGAAACTGAAGTTTTCTCTCTATATTATCGAGTTTATTCTTGTGAGTATTTTGAGTATACTTTGAGTATTGCTATCGGTGCAAGTTCAAGTCATAGCCTATATCCTTTTTAAATTTAATCTTGATCTTTCGAGGTAAGGGATATTATTTTTTTCAAGAATGATATTATTTCTTCAATATCATTATGTTGAAATATTGATCTGAAGTTTTTTTAACAAATTTGGAACTTTTGGTGTCTCTGAGTTACTATTCACGATATGCGACACTATTCACGATATCTGATCTTATTCGCGAATACTGCACTATTCATCGAAAAATGAAATTTTTTTTCGTCTAAAATATCTATTCGGATACTAGCTTTGATTGTATCCATGTTTTGATCATTCTTGAATTTTACACCCTATGATTATTTTTGAGGGTATTTTTGGGCGTGGATAAAACAAAGTACGAATCCTTAATCCTTAATCCTTGTCATTTTGTTTCACCGGATTCGTTTCTTTAAAAATATTTTCATCATCCTCGGTCTTAAATGATGATATTATTGAATATCTTTGGCACGTAGTGCAAAGATGAATGATTTCGATGAATATCTTTGGCCGTAGTCAAAAGATGAGCAGTGTTTAGATGAACATGACCAATCGATGAATATCTTTGGCTGTAGTGCAAAGATGAATATTTGATTCCGATATATATTGATTGATATTACAGGGGATAAAAGATAGGCGATGAACTTTTAAATTCATACATAGAAGATAGTAGTTTGCATTCTCTACTTAACTCTTCTAATGAATTATTATTTCATTGCGAATATTGATTTAAAAACTTGTTGTCTATTGTATTCTATTAGATTTTTCCTGTTGAAGACTAACGATAATTTGTTGTACATTATCTTAGTCATAATATTCTTCTTGGGCTAGTTGAGCTCACCCTTTTCCTTGTTGTTCCATTTTTCTTCTCGGGAGGCGAGAATGTAGCGAGTACTAGTTGGGGTATGGAATGAAGGTTCTAGAGAGAGTTGTTTAGTAGTCCTCACCATTTTGTAAAATAATGTATCAATAAATGTGATGAGGATTTATTTGAGTATAGATATTGTCTAGAAGATAATATTTGTATTCAAACTCACGCTTTCTTGTTGTAATAATAAAGTTGTAGTTGTTTACGTACCATGTATTGACAACTTAGAATGGGTGATGTATACCTATTTTGGGGGCGTCCACAATTGGTATCGATCTTAGGGATATGATCTCCGCGAGATCGTGGAATAGAACTAGGAGGGAGAGACGAGTAAATCCTTCGCTAGTGTGTGTCTTACCTAAGCTTATTTGTTAGTTGTTCAAAGATATAGGGATATTATGTGATATATTGATTTCCTTAATTAACCCTTGTTTTATGATAGTATTTAAGAATATCGACTGAGAATATTAACAGTGGAGTAAATGAGACCGTGGAGACGCCTTATACTCACCACCAAGGAGGAGAACGTGCAACAGTCGGGCAATGTTCCTCCCGTGAACAACACCACCGAGCGGATGATGAGCGAGGGATGTTTAGAAGCTTTTTGCGCTTCATGCAAAATCAGACGAGGGAGACTCGTGTTCAAAATACAGGAGGAAATGATAGCAATTCACGGGTTGTCACAGTCAAGAAGTTCATAGAGTTGGGACCACCAGAATTCTGGGGAAAGCCGAATCCGATTAAGGCGGAGACGTGGGTCAAACAAATCACCAAGATATTCGATGTCTTGGGATGCACAGAGGAGCAGAAGGTTCCATTCGCCACCTTTATGTTCCGTAATGAGGCGATTCATCGGTGGGAGTCTCATGAAGCGTACCCATCCACCGCTTTTCGGATGTCTTGGGAGACGTTTGAAACTATTTAATGACAAATACTTTCACGAAAGTGTTCGTCTATATGAAGGAAGTGGAGTTTATTAGATCGGAGCGAGAACAACATGACGGTGTCTCAGTACGAGGCCAAGTTTGCAGAGTTATCCAGGTTTGCACCTCATTTGGTGGAGAATGAGGAACGTATGACGCGGATGTTTCTTAGAGGTTTGAAACCCGGCATACGTCAGTATCTCATTTCTCATAAATTTTCTCTCAATTCAGATGTTGTAAACAGGGCTCAATTATTAGGGCTCAATTTTAGTATCCAGTTTTTCTAAGATAATGGGTATTATTTCTTTCGTATTCATGAAGAGTGCTATTGTTATTCCATTCCTTATTATTCTGTTGGAATAACCTGTATACGCGGACTACCGTATACATGGTGAAATTCTTCTGTTATTCTATTCTTTATTATTTTGTTGGAATATCCTGTCTGTGCGGATTACGCATGACCTGGTTCTGTTCTTTATTATTCTATTAGAATATCCTGTCTGTGCGGTCTATCGCATGCCTGGTGAATTCTTTTGTTATTCCATTCTTTATTATTCTGTTGGAATAACCTGTCTATGTGGACTACCACATGCATAGTGAATGATCCTTCTTATTTATTCCTTATTAAATTGGGGAAATGATCTGTCTACGTGGATTACCGTATGGCGGGCAAAAATCTATTTGCAGTTTCATATATTCTATTATACTCAGTTGGTTAAAGTTTTGGCTTCTATACTCCATGAAATTAGTAGAATATCCTGGATATTTGTGCTTCGTCCAGTATCTTTTCATGGAAATATTCTTCTGAGCATTCTTGAATTTTACTCCACAAAACAGTATCATGTTGACAATTTGGACGTTATTAATTTCTGGATAAATTAAATTATAAATCTTTAAAAATTTATCCTTGAACTTGTTTTATTGAATTCTTATATCATTGTCATCATCCTGATGTTTATAATATGTTGAAAGTCATATGTGGCCTGTAATGCATAGATGGACTTGGTATGATTATGACCAGTATTATTCGGTATAATCATGACCGTAATGTTACAAATGATGCGATAAAAGTCCTGATTGGCCGTAATGCATTGATGGAAAGTTGTTGGCATGATCATGACCATTGATGAATACACGAATATCCTTGGCCCGTAGTGCAGGGATGATGTGGTTTATTTATTAAGCTGAGTCTCAGCGATAAAAGTGATGAAAAACCTTTTAAATCATAGAAGATAGTAGATTTTATTCTCTACTTGACTCTTCTAATGGATTGCTTGTTCCTTGCAGCTTAAACTTGATGTTTGTTATATTTTATCGCTTTAACACTTTTTGAAGGCTAACGATAAATTATTCTACATTATCTTAGTCATAATATTTCTTCTTGGGGCTAGTTGAGCTCACCCTTTCTTTCACGGTTCTCTTCAGGAAATGAGAATATAACTGGGACGAGTCGGGAACGGATTGACGGTCTAGATGGTTGTTTTAGTAGTCCTCACTATTCTATAAAATAGTTTGACAATAAATGTAATGAGGACTTCATTGAGTGTGGATAATGTCTAGATGACGATATTCTTATTAAAACTCTTAGATTATGTTTTGTCGTATTCTACACGACCGTTGTATAATTAAGTTGTATTTGAATTTTGTACCATGTATTTGGCGACTCAAGATAGGTGATGTATACCTTTTTTTGGGGCGTCACAATTACTCATTATAAAATCATTTTTGATTAACAATAAATTAGTTAAAATTAATATTAATCATTGAGCAATTGTTTTTAGCTTCTAGAAAATATTATAAATAATATATAAAGTAATATTTAAACTTTCATACAAAGTTTACTCGGAAGATAATTCGATAACTATCCCATCAAGTTATAAAATACCTAATAGACATTGAATATAACCTAAACACTAATAATTGGATTTTTATCAACTCATTATTGGTTCTAATTATCGCAATGAACATATTTAGGTTGCATGATGCTTCTAAGTATTATAGATTAGTGATCGTCGGGCATGCAAGTTTTTCTACACTTTGTGCAACTTTATATTTCAAAATGCAAGTTTTCTACAGCTTGTTTTGTTGACAAGATTTAATATTTGTACAATAATAATATTGACAGGAATGGAAATGATATTCACATTTTCTCATTTTTCTTTTATATTTACATGGAATAGTAATTTACATTGAATTGAAAGGAAATGCATGTATGCACTTCCCTTTAAGTTTGGTTTATCGGTGGTCACCTATCTTAGGCTACTCTCGTGGCTTTTTAAGCATGAAGGTCCCCAACCTCGTGGGATTATTCTTCATTGAGTCCGATAATCAAACACCAACGGTTTGCCTCTGATGGAGGAATCACACAACATACATTCACATACATCGTATCTCACCGTATATAATGATGACATTGTGTGAGGCACAAATATAAAGTAGTAAAATATTTATTTACATCCATTCAATGTAATGATAAAACCACACATAAACAGATAAAAAAGGAATTTGAAAAGCGGCTTAAGCCCTCTACTGTCTCCATCGGAGTCGCCACATGTCGACGTCGAAAAAATTTCCATTTTTTGGATTCCTCTTTTAATCTTTCTTATGCTTTATGTTCTCTATATGTGTCTTGAATTTTGTTTAAAAGGGCGAGTTTGACAAAAGAGTCCGACACAAGATGTTGACAATTTGAAAATTCAGAGTCGGCAATTGGTAGTGGTGAAATGGTTGTACCAACGCAACTGAGTTGTGAAAAGTTTTGCAAAAAGGCCCAATTATTGGACTCTATTTAACAGGCCTTGGAAACAAAAATTCATAGATTTCGGGGGCTTTATTAAGCGGGGGGAAAGTGTTAGGCACCCCCCCCCCGACTTCAGTGAAAACACGGTTACCGCATCTTTTTAATTCCCTAATTATTTGAAGTGTGTGCGGAGTTAATTGGGCCTAAGTGCATTATTTAGAAGTAGTTTTATGCCTCATTTGACCTATATACAAAGGGTTTGATTTGTAGAAAAATCCAATTTTAAGCAAAATATATAGAAATGATGTTTTAAAAACAGGTTTTCAAACCCTTATGCTCACATAGTAAATGAGGCCTCTGATACTTTCATTTTATTCTGTATTCGATTTGTTTTGATTTTATTCTTGGGATGCAAAGCATCTTCGACACAATAATATACATACAAGTGTCGAGCTCCTTATGGGCATGAAAGTCATCGAAGTGACCCGAGCACCACAAATATGATTTGCAACCTAGCTGTACAACTGAAAAGGGTCCATCATGGGAACCAGATCTATATCTTGTCGACGTCGAGATTTTTATTTGTCCCTTTCTGTTCTTGTCTTTTGGTGTTATCATTTTAGGTGTGATTTGTTTGAAAAAACAAGTTTGAAAAGGTCCGACATTTAAATGTCGATGATTTGAGTGTTAGAGTTGCCAATTGGTAATTTTAAATGGTTGCACCAACTCAATCGAGAAAGGATATGCACAAAGACCCAATGATTTGAAACTGTTTAACTGGTCTGGGAAACTGAGATTCATTAGGTCCGGGTGCTTGATTAAGCAGAGGGAAGGTGTTAGGCACCCCCCGACTTCTGTGATATCACAGTTACCGCCACTTTTCATTAAACTTTTATCTGCGTATATGTGTGTGTGTGTAAGGCCTATGGGAAATTTCCTGGAAGTAGTGCTATGCCTCGTTTGTACCTATATACTAAGGGTTTGAATTTTGTATAAAAGTTCAATTTTAACAAGATATAGCAGTGAAGTTTTGGAAAATAGGTTTTCAAACCCTTATGCTCAATAGTAATTGGTGCCTTTGATACTTCCTTTTTATTATGTGTTCGGATTGATTATTTTTGTTTTCGAGATGGGAAGCATCTTCGAGAAAATAAAATACATAGCAGTGCCGAACTCCTTGTGGGCATGAGAGCCATCTAAGGATATCCAGACATCATAGATAATTTACAAGTTGGTTGCAGCTGCAAAATGTCCATCACGGGAACCAAATCTAGATTCAGAAGTTGAATCTATGATCACATGATTCCTAGGCTCACATGAAAGAGTGATATGCACAAAAGCTAGAAAAAGAACTAGATTTGAATAAATCTAAACCATTCTTGCTTCAACGGTTCTAGTTTGGCAACTTTTGAACCGATCAAAGTTAGAAATGGCGATTTAGGCAAATCTAGCCCAGAAATGAAAAGATTAAATATCTACAATATAAAAGCAATTAAAGCGATATTTATATAAAAGCGGTTATATATATATATATATATATATATATATATATATATATATATATATATATAGCGATAAATTGTCACGAAGTGAACCCTGTGCGTGAACTTTGAAATGTAAATATATATATATATATATATATATATATATATATATATATATATGTGTGTGTATATAAAGTCATGAAACGCTACTGGATATTCTATCCAGGCTCAATCGAAGTTGAGTTCAATGATATATATATATATATATATATATATACATACATATATATATATAAGCAATAAAAAGCCACAGATCGACGATCCGGGCACACCCACGCGACGCGACTCTCAACGTTAGTAGATATAAATATATATAAGTAGTAGAAAGGTTAAAAATCTGAAATATCTTAAAGTGGACTGTCAAGAAGACTTCAGATAGCTTTTGATGCCTGAAAACTCGGTTACCATCGGTTAAACTTCAGTATGTTACAAAACACGAGCTTACAAGTGTTTAGAAAGAAGAATCACTCAGTTTAGAGCATTCTAGCAAGATTTATAAATTTGAAAATGAACAGAGTTTTCTCTTTTTTCATTTTTTTTCAAATGAAATACATCAAGAGCTCATATTTAAAGACTAGATGGTCGCGGGTTAACCCAAAGCAAGACCATGGGTCTCGTCTGACCGCCTGTGCCGCTTAAGGTCATCTTTGGTCATGTCATCTCAAAGTCGCGTGCACTTGGCTACGCGTTGTTCGCCTTTGACTTTCATAACTTTCAATCTGGGTATCCGATAAAGGAGTGTTGTACCTTTTTGGAATGTGGTTGTCGAGAGCTACATAATGACGTTGGATTAGAGGTTGTAAAAAGTCGGGAAAATGGGTCCACGACCGGATCTCCAAGTCTTCAAAGTCTATCCATTGATCTTGTCTTGCGCGCTTTTTACTCGTGATTTAAGCTATGGTTCTTGTGGGACACCTTAATATGCAGTGTAAATTGAATTATGTTGAGATGACGTGAATGTAATGTTGAGGTGGCAAAATGACGATTTTTTCGGGTTATCTCCGGCTTTTAGGCGTAGATGTAGCGATCGTTTCTCGTGGTTATCTTTGAGATTGGGCTCAGGATCTTGAATGTCCTTAGAGTTATCTCTCGAGGTTAGCTTGACCTCCGGGGTTATCTCCGGGTTAAACCGAGTATCCCGGGGTTGTCTCCGGTTGGCCCGACTTCTTTGGGGTTATCTCGAACTTGGATTACATCCCTCGGGGTTGTCTCTGAGGTTGGAACTGGATCTCCCGGGGTTATCCCGGGATTGAAACTGAGTCTGTCGGGGTTATCTCCGAGATTGAAAATTGGACTTCCCGGGGTTGTCTCTTGGGTTAAAACTTATATGACTTCTAGGGTTACCTCTGGAAGACAATTCTGCCCTCCTGTAGGGTTTGTAACAGGAACGCAAAATTTTGAGTTTCTACAAATGCCCCCTCTTTATCATATTCACGAAATGTAATGGCATGGATAGGATAAAGATCACTAGACACTAAAAAATGTGACAAGATAAGCATGATGCAAATGTAATACAACATGATGCAATGTTGTGCTGAGTGTTGTTTGTTGGAATGGTTTCCAACAGGATGTGATAACTGCATGCTCCCATCGCTTCTGTTGTGGGATGGATTTGTCAACGATGACCATGTTGAACTACTTGGATTTGTCAATGATGACCATGTTGAACTACTTGACCGGTAGTTTCCAAAGCTCACAGGAATCTTCTGATGCCACGCTGCGGTTATCGCCAGCATTTGAAATGCCCATCGCTGATATCTCGAGCTCGATTTGTTGAGAGTTCGCAAAGATGTCTTTGAAATCTTGCAAATGGAGCTTTTCCAATGCTAGAGACCATCGAATGTTGACATTGGGGCTATCACCAATATTGTCCTTACTCTTTTAGAAAGGCTTTCCAATCAAGACGCTTCTTCTCTCGCGAGTGACTCTTGGGGATTGCGTTTTGATTGTTGGGGATCTGTATAACAAATTCCATCATCGATCATCCCCGATGAGGATGGTTTTCATGGTTTGTATCATCGTGTTTCTCTCGACGCTTCGTTGGAGTTATCGCTAACGACCGGTAATGTCGAGTTGCACGACCCTCATTGAAATAACTTTCAATGGCTTGCATCATCGGACCACCTTCGATGCTTCTTGGAGTTATCGCTTGATATGGTCGGTGATATCGAAATTTGCCGATCTTCGTTGAAATAGCTTTCAATCGGCTTAGGATGTCTGAAATCTCGGTTGGGATGGATTTCGGATGAGATAAATGCTTTTGATTACAATTACAACCCCAGTTCGATGGCATCGCACCTTCGCGATGTTGACAAGGGTAGCTTTTAATAGCTTTGGTCATCGACTTTGTAACCCTATATCTGGCGAATACCAATGATTGATATGTAGACCCATAATTTGGTCTTTGAAATCGAGTTTTTTAGGCTTTTCCTCTTAATCACGTCAGCATCTTTTTCCGATTTGACTTTTCAACTTATGGGACCTCCTTTGCAACTCAAATTTGATGGAGCCGGAGGATGGGGACCACCAGGGGTAGCCATTTGGTAGACACTGCTGCATGCCATGCAAGTTGACTCATGGTACGCCACAAGTTGACCATTCGCCACCACTCGTGGGATATATCTCACTTGCCTTTCCCTTTCACAAGTCATTTTCAAGTTGAAGCCATTTGCGTAAAATCTGAGATTTCATCTTCGATCAACCGAGTTCAAAGCTATTTTCTATAAAATATGTCGTCAGTCTGATCGTTATGCACTATCCTCGTAACGTTTACATGTTTTCTTTTCAAGTTTTGGCCGTTGGAAAGTTAGATATCATACGTAATGCTCCAAAACACATAGTAGTGAATATGCATGCTCATATGACTTGATAAAAGTATTCAATGCGAGAAATGTTAGTATTTTACCATGTTAAACGTATTGATGTGAAAAAATTTGACTATTAAAATAGTCAATTTGTAACCTTTTTCTGTTATTTTTTTATCCTATTTGAGGACAAATGAGCAAAGGTTTTGAAGCAAAGTAATCCCGATAATTAAGCTACCTTTATGGATTATAACTTTAATGTTTTTCATACATATAAGATGTTTATGACTTTGAGTTGGTGTCTTCTTGAATGGCCACCTAGTCATTTTTAAATGCATGTGGATAGTCCTTTTTAGAAAGGAGACTCTGGCGAAATATTTTCACGAGTCTAGGCATTGAATGATCATGCATTTTTAACTCTACTTTAGACGTATGTTAAAGTAATGCATGCATGCATATAGCTTTGAACTGCATTTAATGAGCTCCAAGTTAGAATTTACCACACCCCTTCTAAGGTGATTTGGAGATTTTTGTCCAGAAATATGGATCTAGACCAGCCGAGTAGTTCCCGCAGAACCTCTTCAGATGCGAGGATGGGAGCTTCAGATGTGCCTCGGCCTCGCCCAGCCTGACAGCCTCATCAATTGACTGAGTCAGTGATTCGTCTTATCCGGGTTGAGAGACCGAATGTTGAGGATGAGGAGAAGGATGTACCCATTGCCGATCCTACTCCTTCTTCTTCCATTCCCCGCAGGGAGCTTCCAGCTATAAATGTGACGATTCCAGAGCTTCTAGATGATATAAGTCGTCACCCCTCTATCTATCTTCATGCGAACGAGGTAAAAGTCGTGTTGATCTTCCTTTTCCCATTAGTGTGGGCAAGGGTTTTGATTTTGATTTGCATTGTGATGCAGGTTCTCGGCTTTACGCAACCAAGAGGGAACTGGTTCAACATACATTATCTGTACCAGACTCTTCATCTAGAGTATCAAGAGATTATTCATGCCTAGGGCTTCGAGGCTTTCTTTTCCATCCACCCCCATCATTGTCCCTGGGGTTATCTCAGGGATTTATCTGAGCGTTGGTTTCACCAAACTCAGTCTCTCCATTTGTTGGATTGCGAGGTGATGATGACACCGATGGATTGGCGATTCATCACTTGTGTAGACAATCAAAATTTCGTTTCCCTGTTACTAAATATGTAGGAGGATAAAAACGTCTTTTTCACACTCCAGAGATAACCCTGGAGGACCACAACATCAATTTCAACCCCAGAGGTAGCCCTAGGATATCCAGTTTCTAATCCCGGAGATAACCCCGGGAGAGTCGGTCCCAACCCCGGAGATAACCCCGGGAGAGTCGGTCCCAACCCCGGAGATAACCTTGGAAGATCAAGTCTAATGCCCAGGGTCAACCCTGGGAGGTAAAGCCAACCTCAGAGATAACCTTGAGAAAAGACTACTACAACTATGCGAACACCGGATATAACCCCGGGAGGGGCAAAATGTTCATTTTTCCAACTCAAATTCACTTCAAATCAAATACACTCATTTCAACTCAAATTTCTTCAAAAGAAGTCCAACAAGAACCATATCTTAACTTCGGAGCGCAAACTATGCAAAACAGCTCACCGGATTGCTTGACGAAAACCCGGAAATGCAATTTCGGTCATGGACCCATCTTCACGGAATCAAAAAATGGGCAAATCCTATGTCATTGTGTAGCTCTCAGAAAGAGCTTTGTGGAATGGTATGGCACGCTTCCGTCGGACTCCCGGATTGAAAGTTATGAAGGTCCGAGCGAACAACGCGTTGTTCAAGTGTATGTACTTCGACATGGCGGGACCCACATTACCCTGGGCATCCTGGGCAACTGAAGGTAGGCCTGCGGCACCCCCCTCTATATATAGAGGGCTTGGGGTGTATATTTGAAAAAAGAAAAGCGAGGAAGCCCTGTCAAATTTGCTCTATACTCACCCTAAACTGAGTGCTTTCTCATTTTAAACACTTGTGAGCTCACATATAGTTTCTATTTGTACGTGGCTGGAGCCGAGTGTTCATCCATTTAAAGATATAAAGTCTTCCTTGGCAGCCCCCACTATAAGTCTTCTCACACACTCCTTTCTTTCATCTTTGCACACACCATTCTTCACGTTGAGAGTCGTGTTGGGTGTATGCCTTAACTTTAATTCCGTGTTTTTCATTTCGGTTGTACATATATATATATATATACTTATATATATTTTTTTATATGGACTAACATTATCGAGTTATGCCTCAATTGAGCCTAGACTTCGGTCTGGAGCGTTTATTTGCTTTCGTATAATATTTACTTATATATATGAACTGTGTGTCGAACTTTGTTCGATGAGCCTGGATTTTACATCCGGAGCGATTACTGCATTAATATATATATATATATATATATATATATCAACTATTGTCGGACTTTGTTCGATGAGCCTGGATTTTACATCCGGTGCGTTTTCCGCTTATATATATATATATATATATTTTCCGTTTAGTCCCGCCTGGAGTTTACTTCGTAGTGGTTGACCGTCTTTACAGCTTTCTTTACTTTTCGTTCGGCCTGGAGTTTACTTCGTGGCGGTTGATTGCTTTTACAGCTTTATTTACATTTCTGATCCCCCATGGAGGTGCTTCGTGGTGGCTAATCATTTCTGTATATATTTATATATATATATATATATATTTAGTTGTAAGCAGCTTGTAAATTTATTCACGGTGTTTGGATTTCCTCAGATGGTTTTCATGCCCATGAGGAGTTCGGCACTGCTTTGTACATTATTTTCTCGAAGATTCTTCGCATCTCGAAAATTAAAAGCAATCCAGCCGAACACTTGATAAAAATGGGAGTGTAAAAGGTCTCAATTACTATTGAGCACAAGGGTTTGAAAAACCTCTTTCATAAAACATCACTGCCATATCTTGTATAAAACTGAATTTTTACACAAATTCAAACCTTGTGTATATAGGTGCGAACGAGGCCTCACACTACTTCCAAATAACAACGCACATTGACCCACCCACCCACCCCCCCCCACACACACACACATATTCATATAACAGTTTCTTGAAAAGTGGCGGTCACCGTGGTAACACGGATGTCGGGGGTTGCCTAACACCTTCCCTCCGCATAATCATGTCCCCGGACCCTAATGAATCTCGGTTTCACCGACCCGTTTAGCAGTGCCACATCATTGGGTCAATGTGCAAACCTTTTCTCAGTTGTGTTGGTACAACCATATAAAAAACCAACTGGCGACTCTTAACAGTCCATCGTCGACATAATACATGTCGGACCTTTTTCACTTGTTTTTTCAAACAAATCTCACCTAACATGAGAACACCAAAGAACAAGAAACGAAAAGGGACAAATAAAAATCTCGACGTCGACAGGTGGCGACTCTGCTGGGGACACCAGTAAGAGGGCTTAAGCCGTTATTACAATCTTTTCAAAACTGTTATATGCTTGTGTGTGGATGTTACATTTACATTTATGATGAATGTGTACGAATGCATATATTTACTGCACTTAATGCTTTACACTATATCTGCTTATGATATTAGTGCTTCGCACATGTCATCATTTTCATAAACGGTGAGACACGTTGAATGTGAATGTATGTTGTGTGGTTCCTCCGCCAGGAGGCTATCCTCTCGGTGTTTGATTACTAGACTCGTAGGAAGACTAATTCCAACGAGGCTCAGGAAAGGCACCACCCAAATTCGCTCCAGTTGAAAGACCGGATTAATTTCTCGTCAAGTAAATTGTGATGATTTTGGAACCTTCATGCCGAAAAGCCGCGAGAGTAGCCTAAGATAGGTCAACCTCTGATACACTAAACGCGAAGGAAAGTCTCTTCATACTTTCACATTTCAATTATTTGTAATTTCATTTGCATGTAAATCTTAATGTAATGGAAAATATGAAGGAATATGTGCACATGCCTTCCCTTTATATCAAAACCTGACATGTTATCTTGTCAACTGACATCCGTTTTGCAGGACGATACTCCTAAACGGACACATTACATAATATTGCTACATTCACTAAGACTAAACTACATAAGTCTTTTTGTAGGAATATAATTGGTCCAGTATCCCGTTCGAAATCTAAAAAGACAACGAGCTTACAGCCAAGCATGGCTTCATCTGGCCAGCCTAGTTCTACTCATGTCTCTCGCTAGGAGTTCGAAGGACTAAGCAACCAAATTACAGAGTTGGTTGTTCTGCCTAAAGAGCTGCACAAATCCACTCAGGGTCCACGAATGCCCATACATATAGAATCCTCTGCATAGGGAGGAACTCAGGGATCGGACAAAGAAATTCTTGTACTCAATCTCATTGGACAAAACCAACAAAACCCCGAAATCATCCCTCTTAAAGAAGAGCATACACCGGTTCCTTCACCTTCAAGGCAATTGCCTACAAGAGTCGGATCTATACTGCACCTCGATGAGGGTTCCCTTACATGTGATGACTATGCTTATTCCCTAAGCCGATACCGGTCAAAGGAAAAGAAGTCTTGATACTGGATTCGGAGGCGGAAGAAAAGGACCGAAGGCGTGGCGGACATTGTTAAGCGCTTATCAAATATCGCATCATAGTCCACACGGACAATACAAACAGAAATACCCCAGAAGATGATTGTCCAATCATCATGGTCATCATTTGGGAAAAGGAGGACGATAACAGCCCCTTCATCATAGCCGTCCACCTGGACTTCACCCTTGGCAATTGGAGCAGCACTCCTTGCATTTGCCGACGAGGGTAAAAAGGGAAGAAAATCTCTCTGCCTTATAGATAGCAATACCTGCTTACTTTTTTTGCACTATTAGCAGTTATTTTTGTCATTACATGCTAACACTTTGTATGGTTGAACATTTTCATATATTAAGTGAAAGCATTTTGTTTCAAGATTCTAAAGTTAGATGTGCCTAAACTTGTTTGATGAGGTACCTATTCTCCACAAGACTTGAAACTTTGATGTAAAGTTGGACTCGAGACTTGATGGAAATACAAGAGGACTATGAGATACCTCGGAGATCAAAGAATGGGTCAAAGACAAACCCAAGAAAAATCTTAATCAAAAACCTCTTTAACCTCGGAACCTTAGAAAACCCAAACAAATCTAGATTGGTACGGACCTCACTCCAAACCAAAGGAATGACATGGTTACTCTATTGACCCTATTCCAGGATGTGTTTGCATGGTCTCACAAAGACATGGTCAGTTTATCCACTGACATTGTCATTCATCGCATTCCCATCAAAGGAGGATTCAAGCCAGTCAGGCAGGAGCTCAGGCGATTAAAACCTGAGTGGAGGTTAAAAGTTAAAGAAGAAATTGTGAAATAATTTCAAGCCGGCATCATCATGGTATAAACATACCCTGAATGGCTATCCAACATAGTCCCCGTGCCGAAACCCGAAGGAGAGGTGCGAGTTTGCGTGGATTACAGTGATCTGAACAAAGCTTGTCTCAAAGATAGCTTTTCCGTCCCATTCATCCACATACTCATTGACAATACAACTCAGTATAACATGTACTCCTTCGCGGAATGCTTTGTGTCCCTAACGACTCTGGTTTGAAGTACAAGATTATGATGGAGGCACACAATACACCATTTGTAATCCATCCTGGAAGTACCAAAATGTATCGTGATCTTCGACATACATTTTGGTGGAACAGTATAAAGAGAGAGATTGCAAAGTTTATCTCAATGTGTTTAACTTGTCAACGTGTAAAGGCGAAGCATCTAGTACCTAAGGGTCCGTTGCAACCACTTGAGATTCCGAAATGGAAGTGGGAACACATTACCATGGATTTTGTTACGGGTCTTCCTACGGTTTCTCAAGGCATCAATGCTATTTGGGTTATTGTTGATAGATTAACCAAGTCTGCTCATTTCTTGCCGATACGGGGGAGTTATTCCCTTGAACGTCTTGCTAGTATATATGTAAATGAGATTGTGAGGTTGCATGGAATGTCAGTATCCATAGTTTCGGATCGTGACCCAAGATTCACTTCAAGATTTTGGGTTAGCTTGCAAAAAGCTATGGGCACGGATTTACGATTTAGTTCGACATACCATCCTCAAACGGACGGACAATCAGAGAGGACTATTCAAACTCTTGAAGATTTATTAAGACTCTGTGTCCTAGACTTCAAGGGCAGTTGGGATAAGTATTTACCATTGGTGGAATTCTCCTACAACAACAGTTATCAGGCAAGTATAGGTGTGGCTCCATTCGAAGCATTATATGGACGAAAATGTCGTTCTCCAATATGTTGGGATGAGGTGGGTGAAGCAACATTGTTGGGACCCGAGTTGGTACGTATGACTACGGAAAAGATCCAAATGATTCGACAACATATACAAACGGCACAAGATCGACAAAAGAGTTATGCAGATCTTCATCGAAAAGACATGGAATTTAGTATTGGGGATCACGTATTGTTGCGTGTAGCACCATGGAAGGGAGTTACAAGATTTGGGAAGAGAGGAAAGCTCAATCCACGATTTATTGGTCCATTTCAAATTCTTGACCGAGTAGGAAATGTAGCCTATAGACTCGTGTTACCTCCGAGTATGTCTCGTGTTCATAATGTGTTTCACATATCTGTACTTCGTAAATATGTGAAAGACCCGAACCACGTTATAGAGTTAGAACCGGACGAGATAGCCGAAGACTTAACGTATGAGGAGGTACTGTCAAGATCTTGGATAGGAAGGAGCATGTCCCTACGCACAAAGGTCATACCACAAGTTAAAGTTTTGTGGAGGAATCATGCTATAGAGGAAATGACACAGGAATTGGAAACAAAAATGAAAGCGAGGTATCCTCACCTTTTCAAACACACAGTATCGTCGTCAATTTCGAGGACGAAATTTCATAAGGAGGGAGGTTGTAAGACCCCAACTTATTATTAATGAAATTTAATTTTCTCTTTTTTATTTTGAAATAGTAAGGGTTGATTTGATTAATGTGGATAGTTAGGGGTAAAATACGCAAATATTTCAAAATAAGCAAGTGGTTATAAAATGTTCATTGTTGTTTGGGAATATTCGTTTGGTCGTGGAATATTCTTTAGCGTGTCGGGAATATTAAATGCATGACGGTCTTGCAGTTTTTAATGGGCCCCATAACGAAAAGCGATTGGATGAAGAAAACGACAAATATAAGTTGTTTAAAAATAACGATTGTAGTTGTTACCATTAATCTTTGTTAAAATACTTTGGTTAAAACACAAGAGCACGCAGGTATTGCACCAATTATTGATTCTTACGTAAGAAGGCACTACTCAATAATGGTTACGATAATTCTTCGCTCAATATTTTATTGATTTAATAATTCTTTGCGTTGATATTTTATATTCTTTGTTGTTTCAATAATTGTCATTACACAATATTTTTCATTATCGAAGCAATAATTCATATTATCTGAATAATATTATTAGATAACATTATTGGCAATGTCTAGAAAGTTCTCGTCTAAGGAGAGGTTTGGTCACCTAATTGCGGCTTGAAGGAGAAATTCTTATTGAAAGCCCCTCTTTCTGAGGAGCGGCACAGTTGCGATTCTTGTGATTCTCACGTAATATTATTTGTGAATAATTAATTATTGATTTATATGATGAGGAAAATATTGATTTTATGTGGATATAGATGGAGAAAATTTTTAAAATGACAATTGTTGAAAATTAATATTTTGTCTTTTTCTGATAAAATAATTCATTTAAATATATTATTTTAATAATATAATAATGGTGATATTTTTTACAACGAATGTGGGATATATGAGTATACGAGGAGGAAGAGTATTTTTGTTGCAATAACTGTTTAAAACATGTTAAACATGTCAGTGGACCCCATTTATTGACTGAAATTTGATTATAGCCTGTAAAATCGCCAGTTTGTGGATTTCGGTCAATTTTTGTTTAGAATTTGGAAAAACTTTCTTCTGCAAAGTTGTAGAGAATTGAATTTCCTATAAATATTCTCGAGTTTTGAATTTTCTGACAAAAGGGCTATTTATTGTGAATTATTAAAGTTCTGGAGTTCCGAAATAATTGATTTTTGGAAGTTTTAATTGTTTAAAATAACAAAAACGTTTTTGTGGTTGGTTGGTGGGCACATGTGTTGCAAAATATGCTGAAATCAGAATTTCCAAGTTTGCGTATGATTTATATAAATTTATTAATATTTTTTTAATTTTTTTTGCTTTAGTGTTCTAAGCAATTTCCTATAAATAGGGTGCTTAGGTTAGAATTGAAAATCACACCAGAAACTGAAGTTTTCTCTCTATATTATCGGTATTCTTGTGAGTATTTTGAGTATACTTTGAGTATTGCTATACTGATGCAAGTTCAAGTCATAGCTTATATCCTGGTGTTTAAATTTAAAGTCTTGATCTTTCGAGGTAAGGGATATTATTTTTTCGTAATGATATTATTTCTTCAATATCATTATGTTGAAATATTGATCTGAAGTTTTTTATCAAATTTGGAACTTTTGGTGTCAGTTACTATTCACGTATACGACCTATTATTCACGATATCTGATCTTATTTGCGAATCGACACTATTCATCGAAAAATGAAAAATTTTCTTTTCGTCCAAAATATCTATTCGGATACTAGCTTTGATTGTATCCATGTTTTGATCATTCTTGAATTTTACACCCTATGATTATTTTTGAGGTATTTTTGACGTGGATAAAACAAAGTACGAATCCTTAATCCTTAATCCTTGTCATTTTGTTTCACTTTGGATTCGTTTTTTAAAAATATTTTCATCATCCTCGATCTTAAATGATGATATTATTGAATATCTTTGGCACGTGGTGCAAAGATGAATGATTTCGATGAATATCTTTGGCCCGTAGTGCAAAGATGAACAGTGTTTAGATGAACATGACCAATCGATGAATATCTTTGGCTGTAGTGCAAAGATGAATATTTGATTCCGATATATATTGATTGATATTACGGGGATAAAAGATAGGCGATGAACTTTTAAATTCATACATAGAAGATAGTAGTTTGCATTCTCTACTTAACTCTTCTAATGAATTATTATTTCATTGCGAATATTGATTTAAAAACTTGTTGTCTATTGTATTCTATTAGATTTTTCCTGTTGAAGACTAACGATAATTTGTTGTACATTATCTTAGTCATAATATTCTTTATCGGGCTAGTTGAGCTCACCCTTTTCCTTGTTGTTCCATTTTTCTTCTCGGGGAGGCGAGAATGTAGCGAGTACTAGTCGGGGTATGGAATGAAGGTTCTAGAGAGAGTTGTTTAGTAGTCCTCACCATTTTGTAAAATAATGTATCAATAAATGTGATGAGGATTTATTTGAGTATAGATATTGTCTAGAAGATAATATTTGTATTCAAACTCACAGTTTCTTGTTGTAATAATAAAAAGTTGTAGTTGTTTACATACCGTGTATTGACAACTTAGAATGGGTGATGTATACCTATTTTGGGGGCGCCACAGTTGGTATCGATTAGTTAGGGATATGATCTCCAAGCGGAGATCGGGGAATAGAACTAGGAGGGGAGAGACGAGTAAATCCTTCGCTAGTGTGTCTTACCTAAGCTTATTTGTTAGTTGTTCAGTATATAGGGATATTATGTGATATATTGATTTCCTTAATTAACCCTTGTTTTATGATAGTATTTAAGAATATCGACTGAGAATATTAACAGTGGAGTAAATGAGACCGTGGAGACGCCTGTACTCACCAACGAGGAGAACGTGCAACAGGCTGGCAATGTTCCTCCTGTGAACAACACCACTGAGCGGATGATGAACGAGGGGATGTTTAGAAGCTTTTTGCGATTCATGCAAAATCGATTTAGGAGACTTCGTGTTCAAAATACTGAGGAGGAAATGATAGCAATTCACGGGTTGTCACAAACCCAGCGCTTCAAAGAGTTGGGACCACCGAGTGCAGGAAAGCCGAATCCGATTAAAAAGCGGAGCGTGGGTCAAACAAATCACCAAGATATTCGATGTCTTGGGATGCACAGAGGAGCGAAGGTTCCATTCGCCACCTTTATGTTCCGTAATGAGGCGGACATCTTGGTGAGTCGTGAAAGCGTACCCATCCGGCCGCACTTCAAAGATGTCTTGGAGAGCGTTTGAAACTATTTAATGACAAATACTTTCACGAAAGTGTTCGTCATATGAAGGAAGTGGAGTTTATTAGATCGAGCGAACAACAACACGACGGTGTCTCAATCTGAGGCCAAGTTTGCGAGTTATCCGTGTTTGCACCTCATTTGGTGGAGAATGAGGAACGATTATGTGCGGATGTTTCTTAGAGGTTTGAAACCCCAGATACGCCGAAGATCTCATTTCTCATAAATTTTCTCTCAATTCGGATGTTGTAAATGAGGCTCAATTATTAGGGCTCAATTTTAGTATCCAGTTTTTCTAAGATAATGGGTATTATTTCTTTCAGTATTCATGAAGAGTGCTATTGTTATTCCATTCCTTATTATTACATTGGAATAACTTTGATCTGCGACTACCGTGATACATGGTGAAATTCTTCATTTATTCTATTCTTTATTATTTTGTTGGAATATCACATGCATTCGGATTACGCATGACACGGTTACATTCTTTATTATTCTATTAGAATATCCCATGCATGCGATGGCGGTCTATCGCATGCCTGGTGAATTCTTTTGTTATTCCATTCTTTATTATTCTGTTGGAATAACCTGTCTATGTGGACTACCACATGCATAGTGAATGATCCTTCTTATTTATTCCTTATTAAATTGGGGAAATGATCTGTCTACGTGGATTACCGTATGGCGGGCAAAAATCTATTTGCAGTTTCATATATTCTATTATACTCAGTTGGTTAAAGTTTTGGCTTCTATACTCCATGAAATTAGTAGAATATCCTGGATATTTGCGCTTAAATCCGATATCTTTTCATGGAAATATTCTTACGAGCATTCTTGAATTTTACTCCACAAAAAAAATGATCATGTTGACAATTTGGGCGTTATTAATTTATGGATAAATTAAATTATAAATCTTTAAAATTTATCCTTGAACTTGTTTTATTGAATTCTTATATCATTGTCATCATCCCGATGTTTATAATATGTTGAAAGTCATATGTGGCACGTAATGCATAGATGGACTTGGTATGATTATGACCAAGTATTATTCGGTATAATCATGGCCGTAATGTTACAAATGATGCGATAAAAGTCCCGATTGGCGTAGTAATGCATTGATGGAAAGTTGTTGGCATGATCATGACCATTGATGAATACACGAATATCCTTGGCGCGTAGAAAAGTGGATGATGTGGTTTATTTATTAAGTTTGAGTCTCAAATGATAAAAGTGATGAAAACCTTTTAAATCATGTAGAAGATAGTAGATTTTATTCTCTACTTGACTCTTCTAATGGATTGCTTGTTCCAATCTGCAGCTTAAACTTGATGTTTGTTATATTTTATCGCTTTAACAACTGTTGAAGGCTAACGATAAATTATTCTACATTATCTTAGTCATAATATTTCTTCTTTGGGCTAGTTGAGCTCACCTTTTCTTTCACCGTTCTCTTCAGAAATGAGAATATAAGCTGGGGACGAGTCTGGGAACGCGATTGACCTGTCTAGATGGTTGTTTTAGTAGTCCTCACTATTCTATAAAATAGTTTGACAATAAATGTAATGAGGACTTCATTGAGTGTGGATAATGTCTAGATGACGATATTCTTATTAAAACTCTTAGATTATGTTTTTTCGTATTCTACACGACTGTTGTATAATTAAGTTGTATTTGAATTTTGTACCATGTATTTGGCGACTCAAGATAGGTGATGTATACCTTTTTTTGGGGCGTCACAATTACTCATTATAAAATCATTTTTGATTAACAATAAATTAGTTAAAATTAATATTAATCATTGAGCAATTGTTTTTAGCTTCTAGAAAATATTATAAATAATATATAAAGTAATATTTAAACTTTCATACAAAGTTTACTCGGAAGATAATTCGATAACTATCCGATCAAGTTATAAAATACCGAATAGACATTGAATATAACCTAAACACTAATAATTGGATTTTTTATCAACTGTTATTGGTTCTAATTACTGCAATGAACATATTTAGGTTGCATAGACAGTTCTAAGTATTATAGATTAGCTGATCGTCGGGCATGCAAGTTTTTCTACACTTTGTGCAACTTTATATTTCAAAATGCAAGTTTTCTCTGATTGTTTTGTTGACAAGATTTAATATTTGTACAATAATAATATTGACAGGGAATGGAAATGATATTCACATTTTCTCATTTTTCTTTTATATTTACATGGAATAGTAATTTACATTGAATTGAAAGGGAAATGCATGTAGAGACTTTCCTTTAAGTTTGGTTTATCAGAGGCTGACCTATCTTAGGCTACTCTCGTGGCTTTTCGGCATGAAGGTCCCCAGCCTCGTGGGATTATTCTTCATTGAGTCCAGTAATCAAACACCAACGGGTTTGCCTCCTGGTGGAGGAATCACACAACATACATTCACATACATCGTATCTCACCGTATATAATGATGACATTGTGTGAGGCACAAATATAAAGTAGTAAAATATTTATTTACATCCATTCAATGTAATGATAAAACCACACATAAACAGATAAAAAAGGAATTTGAAAAGCGGCTTAAGCCCTCTACTGTCTCCATCGGAGTCGCCACATGTCGACGTCGAAAAAATTTCCATTTTTTGGATTCCTCTTTTAATCTTTCTTATGCTTTATGTTCTCTATATGTGTCTTGAATTTTGTTTGAAAGGGCGAGTTTGACAAAAGAGTCCGACACAAGATGTTGACAATTTGAAAATTCAGAGTCGGCAATTGGTAGTGGTGAAATGGTTGTACCAACGCAACTGAGTTGTGAAAAGTTTTGAAAAAGGCCCAATTATTGGACTCTATTTAATGACCTTGAAACAAAAATTCATAGATTTCGGGGGCTTTATTAAGCGGGGGGAAAGTGTTAGGCACCCCCCCCCCCCGACTTAAGTGAAAACACGGTTACCGCATCTTTTCAATTCCCTAATTATTTGAAGTGTGTGCGGAGTTAATTGGGCCTAAGTGCATTATTTAGAAGTAGTTTTATGCCTCATTTGACCTATATACAAAGGGTTTGATTTGTAGAAAAATCCAATTTTAAGCAAAATATATAGAAATGATGTTTTAAAAACAGGTTTTCAAACCCTTATGCTCACATAGTAAATGAGGCCTCTGATACTTTCATTTTATTCTGTATTCGACTTGTTTTGATTTTATTCTTGGGATGCAAAGCATCTTCGACACAATAATATACATACAAGTGTCGAGCTCCTTATGGGCATGAAAGTCATCAAGTGACCCGAGCACCACAAATATGATTTGCAACCTAGTTTGTACATAACCGAAAAGGGTCCATCATGGGAACCAGATCTATATCTTGTCGACGCTGGGATTTTATTTGTCCCTTTCTCGTTTTCTTGTCTTTTAGTGTTATCATTTTAGGTGTGATTTGTTTGAAAAAACAAGTTTGAAAAGGTCCGACATTTAAATGTCGATGATTTGAGTGTTAGAGTTGCCAATTGGTAATTTTAAATGGTTGCACCAACTCAATCGAGAAAGGATATGCACAAAGACCCAATGATTGAATGTTTTAATCGATGCAGGGAAACTGAGATTCATTAGGTCCGGTGTTTGATTAGCGAGAGGGAAGGTGTTAGGCACCCCAGACTTACGTGATATCACGATTCACGCCACTTTTCATTAAACTTTTATCTGCGTATATGTGTGTGTGTGTGTAAGGCCTATGGGAAATTTCCTGGAAGTAGTGCTATGCCTCGTTTGTACCTATATACTAAGGGTTTGAATTTTGTATAAAAGTTCAATTTTAACAAGATATAGCAGTGAAGTTTTGGAAAACAGGTTTTCAAACCCTTATGCTCAATAGTAATTGATGCCTTTGATACTTCCTTTTTATTATGTGTTCGGATTGATTATTTTTGTTTTTCGAGATGGGAAGCATCTTGAGAAAATAAAATACATAGCGATCTTAGAACTCCTTGTGGGCATGAGAGCCATCTAAGGATATCCAGACATCATAGATAATTTACAAGTTGGTTGCAGCTGCAAAATGTCCATCACGGGAACCAAATCTAGATTCAGAAGTTGAATCTGTGATCACATGATTCCTAGGCTCACATGAAAGAGTGATATGCACAAAAGCTAGAAAAAGAACTAGATTTGAATAAATCTAAACCATTCTTGCTTCAACGGTTCTAGTTTGGCAACTTTTGAACCGATCAAAGTTAGAAATGGCCAGATTTAGGCAAATCTAGCTTTCATAGTGAAAGATTAAATATCTACAATATAAAAGCAATTAAAGCGTATATTTATATAAAAGCGGTATATATATATATATATATATATATATATATAGATTTATAAATTGTCACGAAGTGAACCCCAGGCAGAACTTTGAAATGTAAATATATATATATATATATATATATATACATATATGTGTATATATATATATATATATATATGTGTGTGTATAAACTCTGTAAACGAGCTGGATATTCTATCCAGGCTCAATCGAAGTTGAGTTCAATGATATATATATATATATATACATACATATATATATAAGCAATAAAAAGCCACAGATCGACGATCCGGGCACACCCACGCGACGCGACTCTCAACGTTAGTAGATATAAATATATATAAGTAGTAGAAAGGTTAAAAATCTGAAATATCTTAAAGTGGACTGTCAAGAAGACTTCAGATAGCTTTTGATGCCTGAAAACTCGGTTACCATCGGTTAAACTTCAGTATGTTACAAAACACGAGCTTACAAGTGTTTAGAAAGAAGAATCACTCAGTTTAGAGCATTCTAGCAAGATTTATAGGCTGAAATGAACAGAGTTTTCTCTCTTTTTTCATTTTTTTTCAAATGAGCTGTCAAGAGCTCATATTTAAAGACTAGATGGTCGCGGGTCAACCCACAAAGACCCATGGGTCTCGTCACGACCGCCTGTGCACCTAAGGTCATGCTGGTCATGTCATCTCAAAGTACGTGCACTTGGGCTATGCGTTGTCTGCCCGGACTTTCATAACTTTCAATCTGGGTATCCGATAAAGGAGTGTTGTACCTTTTTGGAATGTGGTTGTCGAGAGCTACATAATGACCTTGGATTGGAGGTTGTAAAAAGTCGGGAAAATGGGTCCATGACCAGATCTCCAAGTCTTCAAAGTCTATCCATTGTACTGTCTTGTGCAGTTTTTACTCGGGATTTGAGCTATGGTTCTTGTGGGACACCTTGATATGCAGTGTAAATTGAATTATGTTGAGATGACGTGAATGTAATGTTGAGGTGGCAAAATGACGATTTTGTCGGGGTTATCTCCGGCTTTGGCGTAGATGTAGCAGTCGTTTCTCAGGGTTATCTTTGAGATTGGGCTGCTGTGGATGCTGAATGTCCTTAGAGTTATCTCTGAGGTTAGCTTGACCTCCCGGGGTTATCTCTGGGGTTAAACTGAGTATCCCGGGGTTGTCTCCGGGGTTGAAACCGACTTCTTTGGGGTTATCTCTGAACTTGGATTACATCCCTGGGGTTGTCTCTCGAGGTTGAATCGGATCTCCGGGGTTATCCCGGATTGAAACCGAAGTCTGTCGGGGTTATCTCAAAGATTGAAAATTGGACTTCCCGGGGTTGTCTCTTGGGTTAAAACTTATATGACTTCTAGGGTTACCTCTGGAAGACAATTCTGCCCTCCTGTAGGGTTAGTAACAGGAACGCAAAATTTCGAGTTTCTACAAATGCCCCCTCTTTATCATATTCACGAAATGTAATGGCATGGATAGGATAAAGATCACTAGACACTAGAAAATGTGACAAGATAAGCATGATGCAAATGTAATACAACATGATGCAATGTTGTGCTGAGTGTTGTTTGTTGGAATGGTTTCCAACAGGATGTGATAACTGCATGCTCCCATCGCTTCTGTTGTGGGATGGATTTGTCAATGATGACCATGTTGAACTACTTGGATTTGTCAATGATGACCATGTTGAACTACTTGACCGGTAGTTTCCAAAGCTCACAGGAATCTTCTGATGCCACGCTGCGGTTATCGCCAGCAGTTTGAAATGCCCATCAGTGATATCTGAGCCTGATTTGCTGAGAGTTCGCAAAGATGTCTTTGAAATCTTGCAAATGGAGCTTTTCCAATGCTAGAGACCATCGAATGTTGACATTGGGGCTATCACCAATATTGTCCTTACTCTTTTAGAAAGGCTTTCCACCGAAGACGTTCTTCTCTCTCGCGAGTGACTCTTGGGGATTGCATTTTGATTGTTGGGGATCTGTATAACAAATTCCATCATCGATCATCCCCGATGAGGATGGTTTTTCATGGTTTGTATCATTAGGTTTCTCTGACGCTTCGTTGGAGTTACTGCCAACGACTGGTAATGTCAGAGTTGCCTGACCCTCATTGAAATAACTTTCAATGGCTTGCATCATCGGACCACCTTCGATGCTTCGCTGGAGTTATCGCCAATGGCTGGTGATATCAGGGCTGCCTGATCTTCGTTGAAATAGCTTTCAACGGCTTAGGATGTCTGAAATCTCAGTTGGGGATGGATTTCAGATGAGATAAATGCTTTTGATTACAATTACAACCCCAGGTTGATGGCATCAGACCTTCGCGATGTTGACAAGGGTAGCTTTTAATAGCTTTGGTCATCAGCTTTGTGAACCCTATATCTGGGCGAATACCAATGATTGATATGTAGACCCGCAATTTGGTCTTTGAAATCAGGATTTTAGGCTTTTCCTCTTAATCACGTAGCATCTTTTTCCTGATTTGACTTTTCAACTTATGGGACCTCCTTTGCAACTCAAATTTGATGGAGCCGAAGGGATGGGGACCACCAGGTAGTAGCCATTTGGTAGACCCGCTGGTACCTGCAAGTTGACCATGGTACGCTGAAGTTGACCCGCTGACCACTGTGGGATATATCTCACTTGCCTTTCCCTTTCACAAGTCATTTTCAAGTTGAAGCCGCACAGAAAATCTGAGATTTCATCTTCAGATCAACTGAGTTCAGGCTATTTTCTATAAAATATGTCAGCGTACAATCGTTATGCACTATCCTGGTAACGTTTACATGTTTTCTTTTCAAGTTTTGACCGTTGGAAAGTTAGATATCATACAGAATGCTCCAAAACACATAGTAGTGAATATGCATGCTCATATGACTTGATAAAAAGTATTCAATGCAGTAAATGTTAGTATTTTACCATGTTAAACGTATTGATGTGAAAAAATTTGACTATTAAAATAGTCAATTTGTAACCTTTTTCTGTTATTTTTTTATCCTATTTGAGGACAAATGAGCAAAGGTTTTGAAGCAAAGTAATCCTGATAATTAAGCTACCTTTATGGATTATAACTTTAATGTTTTTCATACATATAAGATGTTTATGACTTTGAGTTGGTGTGCTACTGAATGGCCACCTAGTCATGCCTAAATGCATGTGGATAGTCCTTTTTAGAAAGGAGACTCTGGCGAAATATTTTCACGAGTCTAGGCATTGAATGATCATGCATTTTTAACTCTACTTTAGACATATGTTAAAGTAATGCATGCATGCATATAGCTTTGAACTGCATTTAATGAGCTCCAAGTTAGAATTTACCACACCCCTTCTAAGGTGATTTGGAGATTTTTGTCCAAATATATGGATCCAGACCAGCCGAGTAGTTCCCGCAGGACCTCTTCAGATGCGAGGATGGGAGCTTCAGATGTGCCTCGGCCTCGCCCACCTGGACACCTCATCATCACCGTACCGAGTCGTTGATTAAATCTTATCTGAGTTGAGAGACCGAATGTTGAGGATGAGGAGAAGGATGTACCCATTGCCGATCCTACTCCTTCTTCTTCCATTCCCCGCAGGGAGCTTCCAGCTATAAATGTGACGATTCCAGAGCTTCTAGATGATATAAGTCGTCACCCCTCGATCTATCTTCATGCGAACGAGGTAAAAGTCGTGTTGATCTTCCTTTTCCCATTAGTGTGGGCAAGGGTTTTGATTTTGATTTGCATTGTGATGCAGGTTCTCGGCTTTACACAACCAAGAGGGAACTGGTTCAACATACATTATCTGTACCAGACTCTTCATCTAGAGTATCAAGAGATTATTCATGCCTAGGGCTTCGAGGCTTTCTTTTCCATCCACCCCCATCATTGTCCCTGGGGTTATCTCAGGGATTTATCTGAGCGTTGGTTTCACCAAACTCAGTCTCTCCATTTGTTGGATTGCGAGGTGATGATGACACCGATGGATTGGCGATTCATCACTTGTGTAGACAATCAAAATTTCGTTTCCCTGTTACTAAATATGTAGGAGGATAAAAACGTCTTTTTCACACTCCAGAGATAACCCTGGAGGACCACAACATCAATTTCAACCCCAGAGGTAGCCCTAGGATATCCAGTTTCTAATCCCGGAGATAACCCCGGGAGAGTCGGTCCCAACCCCGGAGATAACCCTGGGAGAGTCGGTCCCAACCCCAGAGATAACCCTGGAAGATCAAGTCTAATGCCTGTGGTCAACCACAGAGGTAAAGCCAACCTCAGAGATAACCTTGAGAAAAGACTACTACAACTATGCGAACACCGGATATAACCCCGGGAGGGGCAAAATGTTCATTTTTCCAACTCAACTTCACTTCAAATCAAATACACTCATTTCAACTCAAATTTCTTCAAAAGAAGTCCAACAAGAATCATATCTTAACTTCGGAGTGCAAACTATGCAAAACAGCTCACCGGATTGCTTGACGAAAACCCAGAAATGCAATTTCGGTCATGAACCCATCTTCACGGAATCAAAAAATGGGCAAATCCTATGTCATTGTGTAGCTCTCAGAAAGAGCTTTGTGGAATGGTATGGCACGCTTCCGTCGGACTCCCGGATTGAAAGTTATGAAGGTCCGAGCGAACAACACGTTGTTCAAGTGTATGTATTTTACACTATGGACCCACATTACCACAGGCATCCCGGCAATGAAAGGTAGGCTGCGGCACCCCCTCTATATATAGAGGGCTTGGGGTGTATTATTTGAAAAAGAAAAGGCGAGAAAGCCCTCAAATTTGCTCAGACTCACCCTAAACCGAGTGCTTTCTCATTTTAAACACTTGTGAGCTCACATATAGTTTCTATTTGTACCGGCGGGAGCCGAGTGTTCATCCATTTAAAGATATAGAAGTCTTCCTTGGCAGCCCACTATAAGTCTTCTCACACACTCCTTTCTCTTCATCTTTGCACACACCATTCTTCACGTTGAGAGTCGTGTTGGGTGTGTATGCCCGGACTTTGGTCCGTGTTTTCATTTCAGTTTGTACATATATATATATATATACTTATATATATTTTTTTATATGGACTAACATTATCGAGTTATGCCTCAATTGAGCCTAGACTTCGGTCTGGAGCGTTTATTTACTTTCGTATAATATATACTTATATATATGAACTGTGTGTCGAACTTTGTTCGATGAGCCTGGATTTTACATCCGGAGCGATTACTGCATTAATATATATATATATATATATATATATATATACAACAACTATTATCCTGACTTTGTTTGATGAGCTGGATTTTACATCCGGTGCGTTTCCGCTTATATATATATATATATATTTCCGCTTAGTCCGCTTTGGAGTTTACTTAGTAGTGGTTGGCCGCCTTTCTGACTTTCTTTACTTTTCGTTCGGCACTGGAGTTTACTTAAATGGCGGTTGATTGCTTTTACACTTTATTTACATTTCGATCCCCATGGAGGTGCTTCGTGGTGGTGATCATTTCAGATATATATATATATATATATATATATATATATATATATTTTAGTTATGGCAAATTTTGTAAATTTATTCACGGTGTTTTGGATTTCCTCGGATGGTTTTCATGCCCATGAGGAGTTCTAAGCCTTTACTTTGTACATTATTTTCTCGAAGATTCTTCGCATCTCAAAAATTAAAAGCAATCCAGCCGAACACTTGATAAAAATGGGAGTGTAAAAGGTCTCAATTACTATTGAGCACAAGGGTTTGAAAAACCTCTTTCATAAAACATCACTGCCATATCTTGTATAAAACTGAATTTTTACACAAATTCAAACCTTGTGTATATAGGTGCGAACGAGGCCTCACACTACTTCCAAATAATAGCACATTGACCCACCCCCCCACCCCCCCCACACACACACATATTCATATAACAGTTTCTTGAAAAGTGGCGGTCACCGTGGTAACACGGATGTCGGGGGTTGCTAACACCTTCCCTCCGCATAAATCAAGTCCCCGGACCCTAATGAATCTCGGTTTCACAGACAGTTTAGCGATGCCACATCATCACCGGTCAATGTGCAAACCTTTTCTCAGTTGTGTTGGTACAACCATATAAAAAACCAATTGGCGACTCTTAATAGTCCATCGTCGACATAATACATGTCGGACCTTTTTCACTTGTTTTTTCAAACAAATCTCACCTAACATGAGAACACCAAAGAACAAGAAACGAAAAGGGACAAATAAAAATCTCGACGTCGACAGGTGGCGACTCTGCTGGGGACACCAGTAAGAGGGCTTAAGCCATTATTATAATCTTTTCAAATCTGTTATATGCTTATGTGTGGATGTTACATTTACATTTATGATGAATGTGTACGAATGCATATATTTACTGCACTTAATGCTTTACACTATATCTGCTTGTGATATTAGTGCTTCGCACATGTCATCATTTTCATAAACGGTGAGACACGTTGAATGTGAATGTATGTTGTGTGGTTCCTCCGCCAGGAGGCTATCCTGTCGGTGTTTGATTACTAGACTCGTAGGAAGACTAATTCCAACGAGGCTCAGGAAAGGCACCACCCAAATTCGCTCCAGTTGAAAGACCGGATTAATTTCTCGTCAAGTAAATTGTGATGATTTTGGAACCTTCATGCCGAAAAGCCGCGAGAGTAGCCTAAGATAGGTCAACCTCTAATACACCAAACGCGAAGGAAAGTCTCTTCATACTTTCACATTTCAATTATTTGTAATTTCATTTGCATGTAAATCTTAATGTAATGGAAAATATGAAGGAATATGTGCACATGCCTTCCCTTTATATCAAAACCTGACATGTTATCTTGTCAACTGACATCCGTTTTGCAGGACGATACTCCTAAACGGACACATTACATAATATTGCTACATTCACTAAGACTAAACTACATAAGTCTTTTTGTAGGAATATAATTGGTCCAGTATCCCGTTCGAAATCTAAAAAGACAACGAGCTTACAGCCAAGCATGGCTTCATCTGGCCAGCCTAGTTCTACTCATGTCTCTCGCTAGGAGTTCGAAGGACTAAGCAACCAAATTACAGAGTTGGTTGTTCTGCCTAAAGAGCTGCACAAATCCACTCAGGGTCCACGAATGCCCATACATATAGAATCCTCTGCATAGGGAGGAACTCAGGGATCGGACAAAGAAATTCTTGTACCTGAATCTCTGTTGGACAAAACCAACAAAACCCCTGAAATCATCCCTCTTAAAGAAGAGCATACACCGGTTCCTTCACCTTCAAGGCAATTGCCTACAAGAGCTGGATCTATACAGACCTCAGTAAGGGTTCCTGCCCATGTGATGACTATGTTATTCCGTAAGCCGATACCTGTCAAAGGAAAAGAAGTCTTGATACTGGATTTGGAGGCGGAAGAAAAGGACCGAAGGCGTAAGCAGGACATTGTTAAGCGCTTATCAAATATACGCATCATAGTCCACACGGACAATACAAACAGAAATACCCCAGAAGATGATTGTCCAGTCATCATGGTCATCATTCGGGAAAAGGAGGACGATAACAGCCCCTTCATCATAGCCGTCCACCAGGACTTCACCCTTGGCAATTGGAGCAGCACTCCTTGCATTTGCCGACGAGGGTAAAAAGGGAAGAAAATCTCTCTGCCTTATAGATAGCAATACACCTTTACTTTTTTTGCAGTACAAGATAGCGATTATTTTGTCATTACATGCTAACACTTTGTATGGTTGAACATTTTCATATATTAAGTGAAAGCATTTTGTTTCAAGATTCTAAAGTTAGATGTGCCTAAACTTGCTGATGAGGTACCTATTCTCCACAAGGACTGTAACTTTGATGTAAAGTTGGACTCAGACTTGATGGAAATACAAGAGGACTATGAGATACCTCAGGAGATCAAAGAATGGGTCAAAGACAAACCCAAGCAAAATCTTAATCAAAAAACCTCTTTTAACCTCGGAACCTTAGAAAACCCCAAACAAATCTAGATTGGTACGGACCTCACTCCAAACCAAAGGAATGACATGGTTACTCTATTGACCCTATTCCAGGATGTGTTTGCATGGTCTCACAAAGACATGGTCAGTTTATCCACTGACATTGTCATTCATCGCATTCCCATCAAAGGAGGATTCAAGTCGATCGAGGGGAGCTCAAAGCGATTAAAACACAGTGGAGGTTAAAAGTTAAAGAAGAAATTGTGAAATAATTTCAAGCCCGCCATCATCATCATGGTATAAACATACCACGAATGGCTATCCAACATAGTCCCCGTGCCGAAACCCGAAGGAGAGGTGCGAGTTTGTGTGGATTACAGTGATCTGAACAAAGCTTGTCTCAAAGATAGCTTTTCCGTCCCATTCATCCACATACTCATTGACAATACAACTCAGTATAACATGTACTCCTTCGCGGAATGCTTTGTGTCCCTAACGACTGTGGTTTGAAGTACAAGATTATGATGGAGGCACACAATACACCATTTGTAATCCATCCTGGAAGTACCAAAATGTATCGTGATCTTCGACATACATTTTGGTGGAACAGTATAAAGAGAGAGATTGCAAAGTTTATCTCAATGTGTTTAACTTGTCAACGTGTAAAGGCGAAGCATCTAGTACCTAAGGGTCCGTTGCAACCACTTGAGATTCCGAAATGGAAGTGGGAACACATTACCATGGATTTTGTTACGGGTCTTCCTACGGTTTCTCAAGGCATCAATGCTATTTGGGTTATTGTTGATAGATTAACCAAGTCTCGCTTCATTTCTTGCCGATCTGGGAGTTATTCCTTGAACGTCTTGCTAGTATATATGTAAATGAGATTGTGAGGTTGCATGGCATGTCAAGATCCATAGTTTGGGATCGTGACCCAAGATTCACTTCAAGATTTTGGGTTAGCTTGCAAAAAGCTATGGGCACGCAGTTCTGATTTAGTTCGACATACCATCCTCAAACGGACGGACAATCGAGAGAGGACTATTCAAACTCTTGAAGATTTATTAAGACTCGTGTCCTAGACTTCAAGGGTAGTTGGGATAAGTATTTACCATTGGTGGAATTCTCCTACAACAACAACAGTTGTTATCGAGCAAGTATAGGTGTGGCTCCATTCAAGCATTATATGGACGAAAATGTCGTTCTCCAATATGTTGGGATGAGGTGGGTGAAGCAACATTGTTGGGACCCGAGTTTGATACGTATGACTACTTTAAAGATCCAAATGATTCGACAACATATACAAACCGGCACAAGATCACACAAAAGAGTTATGCGAGATCTTCATCAAAAAGACATGGAATTTAGTATTGGGGATCACGTATTGTTGCGTGTAGCACCATGGAAGGGAGTTACAAGATTTGGGAAGAGAGGAAAGCTCAATCCACGATTTATTGGTCCATTTCAAATTCTTGACCGAGTAGGAAATGTAGCCTATAGACTCGTGTTACCTCCGAGTATGTCTCGTGTTCATAATGTGTTTCACATATCCGTATTTCAGAAATAAATATGAAAGACCCGAACCACGTTATAGAGTTAGAACCGGACGAGATAGTCAAGACTTAACGTATGAGGAGGTACCTGTCAAGTCTTGGATAGGAAGGAGCATGTCCCTACGCACAAAGGTCATACCACAAGTTAAAGTTTTGTGGAGGAATCATGCTATAGAGGAAATGACCTGGGAATTGGAAACGAAAATGAAAGCGAGGTATCCTCACCTTTCGAAACACCAGTATCGTCACGTCCAATTTCGAGGACGAAATTTCATAAGGAGGGGAGGTTGTAAGACCCCAACTTATTATTAATGAAATTTAATTTTCTCTATTTTTTATTTTGAAATAGTAAGGGTTGATTTGATTAATGTGGATAGTTAGGGGTAAAATACGCAAATATTTCAAAATAAGCAAGTGGTTATAAAATGTTCATTGTTGTCGGGGAATATTCGTTTGGTCGTGGAATATTCTTGCTGTCGGGGAATATTCGTACGACGGCGCAGTTTTTTGTGGGCCCCATAATGAAAAGCGATTGGATGAAGAAAACGACAAATATAAGTTGTTTAAAATAATAACAGTAGTAGTTATTCACAGTTAATATCTTGTTAAAATACTCTTGTGGTTAAAACACGAGTAGCACCGGTATTGCGGCAATTATTGATTCTTACGTAAGAAGGCACTACTCAATAATGGTTACGATAATTACTTTATTCAATATTTTATTGATTTAATAATTCTTTGCGTTGATATTTTATATTCATTGTTGTTTCAATAATTGTCATTACACAATATTTTCATTATCGAAGCAATAATTCATATTATCCTAATAATATTATTAGATAATATTATTGGCAATGTCTAGAAAGTTCTCGTCTAAGGAGAGGTTTGGTCACCTAATTGCAAGGCATGATGAGAGAAATTCTTATTGAAAGCCCCTTTCCTGGAGAACTACCGTTAGTTGCGATTCTTTGTGATTTTGTAATATTATTTGTGAATAATTAATTATTAATTTATATGATGAGGAAAATATTGATTTTATGTGGATATAGATGGAGAAAATTTTAAAATGACAATTGTTGAAAATTAATATTTTATCTTTTTCTCGTTAAAATAATTTATTTAAATATATTATTTTAATAATATAATAATGGTGATATTTTTACAAATCGAATGTGGGATATATGAGTATACGAGGAGGAAGAGTATTTTTGTTGCAATAATCGCTTAAAACATGTTAAACATGTCAATGGACCCCATTTATTGATTTGAAATTTGATTATAGCACAATAAAATCGCCATTTGTGGATTTGGTCAATTTTTGTTTGGAATTTGGAAAAACTTTCTTCTGCAAAGTTGTAGAGAATTGAATTTCCTATAAATATTCTCGAGTTTTGAATTTTCTGACAAAAGGGCTATTTATTGTGAATTATTAAAGTTCTGGAGTTCCGAAATAATTGATTTTTGGAAGTTTTAATTGTTTAAAATAACAAAAACGTTTTTGTGGTTGGTTGGTGGGCACATGTGTTGCAAAATATGCTGAAATCAGAATTTCCAAGTTTGCGTATGATTTATATAAATTTATTAATATTTTTTTAAATTTTTTGCTTTAGTGTTCTAAGCAATTTCCTATAAATAGGGTGCTTAGGTTAGAATTGAAAATCACACCGTAAACTCAAGTTTTCTCTCTATATTATCGAGTGTATTCTTGTGAGTATTTTGAGTATACTTTGAGTATTGCTATACTACGGTGCAAGTTCAAGTCATAGCCTATATCCTGTTTCAAATTTAAAGTCTTGATCTTTCGAGGTAAGGGATATTAATTTTTTCGTAATGATATTATTTCTTCAATATCATTATGTTGAAATATTGATCTGAAGTTTTTTAACAAATTTGGAACTTTTGGTGTCGAGTTACTATTCACGTGTACTGCACTATTCACGATATCTGATGATTATTCGCGAATACTTGTAGACTATTCATCGAAAATGAAAAATTTTCTTTTCGTCCAAAATATCTATTCGGATACTAGCTTTGATTGTATCCATGTTTTGATCATTCTTGAATTTTACACCCTATGATTATTTTTGAGGTATTTTTGACGTGGATAAAACAAAAGTACGAATCCTTAATCCTTAATCCTTGTCATTTTGTTTCAATTGGATTCGCTTCTTTAAAAATATTTTCATCATCCTCGGTCTTAAATGATGATATTATTGAATATCTTTGGCACAGTAGTGCAAAAGATGAATGATTTCGATGAATATCTTTGGCCCGTAGTGCAAAGATGAACAGTGTTTAGATGAACATGACTAATCGATGAATATCTTTGGCACAGTAGTGCAAAGATGAATATTTGATTCCGATATATATTGATTGATATTACAGGGGATAAAAGATAGGCGATGAACTTTTAAATTCATACATAGAAGATAGTAGTTTGCATTCTCTACTTAACTCTTCTAATGAATTATTATTTCATTGCGAATATTGATTTAAAAACTTGTTGTCTATTGTATTCTATTAGATTTTTCCTCATTGTTGAAGACTAACGATAATTTGTTGTACATTATCTTAGTCATAATATTCTTTATCGGGCTAGTTGAGCTCACCCTTTTCCTTGTTGTTCCATTTTTCTTCTCGGGAGGCGAGAATGTAGCGAGTACTAGTCTGGGGTATGGAATGAAGGTTCTAGAGAGAGTTGTTTAGTAGTCCTCACCATTTTGTAAAATAATGTATCAATAAATGTGATGAGGATTTATTTGAGTATAGATATTGTCTAGAAGATAATATTTGTATTCAAACTCACGCTTTCTTGTTGTAATAATAAAGTTGTAGTTGTTTACGTACCATGTATTGACAACTTAGAATGGGTGATGTATACCTATTTTGGGGGCGTCACAGCTTGGTATCGATGCTTAGGGATATGATCTCCAAGGAGAGATCGTGGAATAGAACTAGGAGGGAGAGACGAGTAAATCCTTCGCTAGTGTGTCTTACCTAAGCTTATTTGTTAGTTGTTCAGTATATAGGGATATTATGTGATATATTGATTTCCTTAATTAACCCTTGTTTTATAATAGTATTTAAGAATATCGACTGAGAATATTAACAGTGGAGTAAATGAGACCGTGGAGACGCCTGTACTCACCAACGAGGAGAACGTGCAACAGCCGGCAATGTTCCTCCTGTGAACAACACCACTGAGCGGATGATGAACGAGGGGATGTTTAGAAGCTTTTTGCGATTCATGCAAAATCGAGACGAGGAGACTCGTGTTCAAAATACAGGAGGAAATGATAGCAATTCACGGGTTGTCACAAATGCAAGCGCTTCAAAGAGTTGGGACCACCTGCACTGCAGGAAAGCCGAATCCGATTAAGGCGGAGACGTGGGTCAAACAAATCACCAAGATATTCGATGTCTTGGGATGCACAGAGGAGCAGAAGGTTCCATTCGCCACCTTTATGTTCCGTAATGAGGCAGACATCGGGTGGAGTCTCAGGAAGCGTACCCATCCAAATTCCGCACTCAAAGATGTCTTGGGAGACGTTTGAGAACTATTTAATGACAAATACTTTCCCGAAAGTGTTCGTCATATGAAGGAAGTGGAGTTTATTAGGCGAGCAGAACAACATGACGGTGTCTCAAAGATGCGAGGCCAAGTTTGCGAGTTATCCGTGTTTGCACCTCATTTGGTGGAGAATGAGGAACGATGACGCGGATGTTTCTTAGAGGTTTGAAACCCGATACGTCGATTATCTCATTTCTCATAAATTTTCTCTCAATTCGGATGTTGTAAATGTGGCTCAATTATTAGGGCTCAATTTTAGTATCCGCTTTTTCTAAGATAATGGGTATTATTTCTTTCGTATTCATGAAGAGTGCTATTGTTATTCCATTCCTTATTATTCATTGGAATAACTCAGATACGCTGACTACCGTATACATGGTGAAATTCTTCATTATTCTATTCTTTATTATTTTGTTGAATATCCTGTCTGCAAGGATTACGCATGACTGGTTCTCATTCTTTATTATTCTATTAGAATATCCCATGCATGCGATTATCGCATGCACGGTGAATTCTTTTGTTATTCCATTCTTTATTATTCTTGGAATAACTCGTGCATGTGGACTACCACATGCATAGTGAATGATCCTTCTTATTTATTCCTTATTAAATTGGGGAAATGATCTGCTCACGTGGATTACCGTATGGCGGGCAAAAATCTATTTGCGCTTTCATATATTCTATTATACTCGGTTGGTTAAAGTTTTGGCTTCTATACTCCATGAAATTAGTAGAATATCCGGATATTTAAGCTTCGTCCAAAGATATCTTTTCATGGAAATATTCTTCGAGCATTCTTGAATTTTACTCCACAAAACAAAGATCATGTTGACAATTTGACGTTATTAATTTCTGGATAAATTAAATTATAAATCTTTAAAAATTTATCCTTGAACTTGTTTTATTGAATTCTTATATCATTGTCATCATCCTGATGTTTATAATATGTTGAAAGTCATATGTGGCCTTAATGCATAGATGGACTTGGTATGATTATGACCAAAGATTATTCGGTATAATCATGACCGTAATGTTACAAATGATGCGATAAAAGTCCTGATTGGCCGTAATGCATTGATGGAAAGTTGTTGGCATGATCATGACCATTGATGAATACACGAATATCCTTGGCCCGTAGTGCAGGGATGATGTGGTTTATTTATTAAGCTGAGTCTCAGCGATAAAAGTGATGAAAAACCTTTTAAATCATAGAAGATAGTAGATTTTATTCTCTACTTGACTCTTCTAATGGATTGCTTGTTCCGCTGCAGTTAAACTTGATGTTTGTTATATTTTATCAGTTTAACACTGTTGAAGGCTAACGATAAATTATTCTACATTATCTTAGTCATAATATTTCTTACTGGGCTAGTTGAGCTCACCCTTTCTTTCACTGTTCTCTTCAGGAAATGAGAATATAACTGGGACGAGTCGGGGAACGGATTGACGGTCTAGATGGTTGTTTTAGTAGTCCTCACTATTCTATAAAATAGTTTGACAATAAATGTAATGAGGACTTCATTGAGTGTGGATAATGTCTAGATGACGATATTCTTATTAAAACTCTTAGATTATGTTTTGTCGTATTCTACACGACCGTTGTATAATTAAGTTGTATTTGAATTTTGTACCATGTATTTGGCGACTCAAGATAGGTGATGTATACCTTTTTTTGGGGCGTCACAATTACTCATTATAAAATCATTTTTGATTAACAATAAATTAGTTAAAATTAATATTAATCATTGAGCAATTGTTTTTAGCTTCTAGAAAATATTATAAATAATATATAAAGTAATATTTAAACTTTCATACAAAGTTTACTCGGAAGATAATTCGATAACTATCCGATCAAGTTATAAAATACCGAATAGACATTGAATATAACCTAAACACTAATAATTGGATTTTTTATCAACTGTTATTGGTTCTAATTACTGCAATGAACATATTTAGGTTGCATAGACAGTTCTAAGTATTATAGATTAGCTGATCGTCGGGCATGCAAGTTTTTCTACACTTTGTGCAACTTTATATTTCAAAATGCAAGTTTTTCTACAGTTGTTTTGTTGACAAGATTTAATATTTGTACAATAATAATATTGACAGGGAATGGAAATGATATTCACATTTTCTCATTTTTCTTTTATATTTACATGGAATAGTAATTTACATTGAATTGAAAGGGAAATGCATGTAGAGACTTCCTTTAAGTTTGGTTTATCAGAGGCTGACCTATCTTAGGCTACTCTCGTGGCTTTTCGGCATGAAGGTCCCCAGCCTCGTGGGATTATTCTTCATTGAGTCCAGTAATCAAACACCAACGGGTTTGCCTCCTGGTGGAGGAATCACACAACATACATTCACATACATCGTATCTCACCGTATATAATGATGACATTGTGTGAGGCACAAATATAAAGTAGTAAAATATTTATTTACATCCATTCAATGTAATGATAAAACCACACATAAACAGATAAAAAAGGAATTTGAAAAGCGGCTTAAGCCCTCTACTGTCTCCATCGGAGTCGCCACATGTCGACGTCGAAAAAATTTCCATTTTTTGGATTCCTCTTTTAATCTTTCTTATGCTTTATGTTCTCTATATGTGTCTTGAATTTTGTTTGAAAGGGCGAGTTTGACAAAAGAGTCCTGACACAAGATGTTGACAATTTGAAAATTCGTAGCTCAAGAATTGGTAGTGGTGAAATGGTTGTACCAACGCTTATCGAAGAGTTGTGAAAAGTTTTGCAAAAAGGCCCAATTATTGGACTCTATTTAACAGTGCCTTGAAACAAAAATTCATAGATTTCGGGGCTTTATTAAGCGGGGAAAGTGTTAGGCACCCCCGACTTCGATGGCTCTGCATCGTGATCTTTTCAATTCCCTAATTATTTGAAGTGTAAAGTGAGTTAATTGGGCCTAAGTGCATTATTTAGAAGTAGTTTTATGCCTCATTTGACCTATATACAAAGGGTTTGATTTGTAGAAAATCCAATTTTAAGCAAAATATATAGAAATGATGTTTTAAAAAAGGTTTTTCAAACCCTTATGCTCACATAGTAAATGAGGCCTCGATACTTTCATTTTATTCTCAGATTCGACTTGTTTTGATTTTATTCTTGGGATGCAAAGCATCTTCGACACAATAATATACATACAAGTGTCGAGCTCCTTATGGGCATGAAAGTCATCGAAGTGACCCGAGCACCACAAATATGATTTGCAACCTAGCTGTACAACTGAAAAGGGTCCATCATGGGAACCAGATCTATATCTTGTCGACGTCGGGATTTTTATTTGTCCTTTCTCGTTTTGTCTTTTGGTGTTATCATTTTAGGTGTGATTTGTTTGAAAAACAAGTTTGAAAAGGTCCGACATTTAAATGTCGATGATTTGAGTGTTAGAGTTGCCAATTGGTAATTTTAAATGGTTGCACCAACTCAATCGAGAAAGGATATGCACAAAGACCCAATGATTTGAAATCTGCTTAATCTGGTCTGGAAATCGAGATTCATTAGGTCCGGTGCTTGATTAAGCGTAGGGAAGGTGTTAGGCACTTCCACTTCTGTGATATCACATTCTCGCCACTTTTCATTAAACTTTTATCTCACAGATATGTGTGTGTGTGTAAGGCCTATGGGAAATTTCCTGGAAGTAGTGCTATGCCTCGTTTGTACCTATATACTAAGGGTTTGAATTTTGTATAAAAGTTCAATTTTAACAAGATATAGCAGTGAAGTTTTGGAAAATAGGTTTTCAAACCCTTATGCTCAATAGTAATTGGTGCCTTTGATACTTCCTTTTTATTATGTGTTCGGATTGATTATTTTTGTTTTCGAGATGGGAAGCATCTTCGAGAAAATAAAATACATAGCAGTGCCGAACTCCTTGTGGGCATGAGAGCCATCTAAGGATATCCAGACATCATAGATAATTTACAAGTTGGTTGCAGCTGCAAAATGTCCATCACGGGAACCAAATCTAGATTCAGAAGTTGAATCTGTGATCACATGATTCCTAGGCTCACATGAAAGAGTGATATGCACAAAAGCTAGAAAAAGAACTAGATTTGAATAAATCTAAACCATTCTTGCTTCAACGGTTCTAGTTTGGCAACTTTTGAACCGATCAAAGTTAGAAATGGCCAGATTTAGGCAAATCTAGCCCGTAGGCTGAAAGATTAAATATCTACAATATAAAAGCAATTAAAGCAGATATTTATATAAAAGCGGTAAATATATATATATATATATATATATATATATATATATATATATATAGACGATAAATTGTCACGAAGTGAACCCCAGGCAGAACTTTGAAATGTAAATATATATATATATATATACATATATGTATATATATATATGTATATGTGTGTGTGTATAAGCTGTAAACGAGCTGGATATTCTATCCAGGCTCAATCGAAGTTGAGTTCAATGACATATATATATATATACATATATATATATATATATAAGCAATAAAAAGCCACAGATCGACGATCCGGGCACACCCACGCGACGCGACTCTCAACGTTAGTAGATATAAATATATATAAGTAGTAGAAAGGTTAAAAATCTGAAATATCTTAAAGTGGACTGTCAAGAAGACTTCAGATAGCTTTTGATGCCTGAAAACTCGGTTACCATTGGTTAAACTTCAGTATGTTACAAAACACGAGCTTACAAGTGTTTAGAAAGAAGAATCACTCAGTTTAGAGCATTCTAGCAAGATTTATAGGCTGAAATGAACAGAGTTTTCTCTCTTTTTTCATTTTTTTTCAAATGAGCTGTCAAGAGCTCATATTTAAAGACTAGATGGTCGCGGGTCAACCCATAGCAGCCATGGGTCTACGTACGACTGCCCAGGCTGCCTAAGGTCATGCTGGTCATGTCATCTCAAAGTACGTGCACTTGGGCTACGCGTTGTCTGCCCGGACTTTCATAACTTTCAATCTGGGTATCCGATAAAGGAGTGTTGTACCTTTTTGGAATGTGGTTGTCGAGAGCTACATAATGACGTTGGATTAGAGGTTGTAAAAAGTCGAGAAAATGGGTCCATGACCAGATCTCCAAGTCTTCAAAGTCTATCCATTGTACTGTCTTGTGCAGTTTTTACTCGGGATTTGAGCTATGGTTCTTGTGGGACACCTTGATATGCAGTGTAAATTGAATTATGTTGAGATGACGTGAATGTAATGTTGAGGTGGCAAAATGACGATTTTGTCGGGGTTATCTCCGGCTTTGGCGTAGATGTAGCAGTCGTTTCTCAGGGTTATCTTTGAGATTGGGCTGCTGTGGATGCTGAATGTCCTTAGAGTTATCTCTGAGGTTAGCTTGACCTCCCGGGGTTATCTCTGGGGTTAAACTGAGTATCCCGGGGTTGTCTCCGGGGTTGAAACTGACTTCTTTGGGGTTATCTCGGGAACTTGGATTACATCCCTCGGGGTTGTCTCTGAGGTTGGAACTGGATCTCCCGGGGTTATCCCGGGATTGAAACTGAGTCTGTCGGGGTTATCTCCGAGATTGAAAATTGGACTTCCCGGGGTTGTCTCTTGGGTTAAAACTTATATGACTTCTAGGGTTACCTCTGGAAGACAATTCTGCCCTCCTGTAGGGTTAGTAACAGGAACGCAAAATTTCGAGTTTCTACAAATGCCCCCTCTTTATCATATTCACGAAATGTAATGGCATGGATAGGATAAAGATCACTAGACACTAGAAAATGTGACAAGATAAGCATGATGCAAATGTAATACAACATGATGCAATGTTGTGCAGAGTGTTGTTTGTTGGAATGGTTTCCAACAGGATGTGATAACTGCATGCTCCCATCGCTTCTGTTGTGGGATGGATTTGTCAATGATGACCATGTTGAACTACTTGGATTTGTCAATGATGACCATGTTGAACTACTTGACCGGTAGTTTCCAAAGCTCACAGGAATCTTCTGATGCCACGCTGGGGTTATCGCCAGCGGTTTGAAATGCCCATCGCTGATATCTCGAGCTCGATTTCTTTGAGAGTTCGCAAAGATGTCTTTGAAATCTTGCAAATGGAGCTTTTCCAATGCTAGAGACCATCGAATGTTGACATTGGGGCTATCACCAATATTGTCCTTACTCTTTTAGAAAGGCTTTCCACCGAAGACGTTCTTCTCTCTCGCGAGTGACTCTTGAGGATTGCGTTTTGATTGTTGGGGATCTGTATAACAAATTCCATCATCGATCATCCCCGATGAGGATGGATTTTCGTGGTTTGTATCATCAGGTTTCTCTAACGCTTCGTTGGAGTTACTGCCAACGACTGGTAATGTCAGAGTTGCCTGACCCTCATTGAAATAACTTTCAATGGCTTGCATCATCGGACCACCTTCGATGCTTCGCTGCAGTTATCGCCAATGGCTGGTGATATCAGGGCTGCCTGATCTTCGTTGAAATAGCTTTCAACGGCTTAGGATGTCTGAAATCTCAGTTGGGGATGGATTTCAGATGAGATAAATGCTTTTGATTACAATTACAACCCCAGGTTGATGGCATCAGACCTTCGCGATGTTGACAAGGGTAGCTTTTAATAGCTTTGGTCATCAGCTTTGTGAACCCTATATCTGGGCGAATACCAATGATTGATATGTAGACCCGCAATTTGGTCTTTGAAATCAGGATTTTAGGCTTTTCCTCTTAATCGCGTAGCATCTTTTTCCTGATTTGACTTTTCAACTTATGGGACCTCCTTTGCAACTCAAATTTGATGGAGCCGGAGGGATGGGGACCACCCAGGGTAGCCACTGGTAGACCCGCGGCTGCCGCAAGTTGACCCGTGGCTGCCACAAGTTGACCCGCGGCCACTCGTGGGATATATCTCACTTGCCTTTCCCTTTCACAAGTCATTTTCAAGTTGAAGCCGCACAAAAAATCTGAGATTTCATCTTCAGATCAACTGAGTTCAGGCTATTTTCTATAAAATATGTCAGCGTACAATCGTTATGCACTATCCTGGTAACGTTTACATGTTTTCTTTTCAAGTTTTGACCGTTGGAAAGTTAGATATCATACAGAATGCTCCAAAACACATAGTAGTGAATATGCATGCTCATATGACTTGATAAAAAGTATTCAATGCAGTAAATGTTAGTATTTTACCATGTTAAACGTATTGATGTGAAAAAATTTGACTATTAAAATAGTCAATTTGTAACCTTTTTCTGTTATTTTTTTATCCTATTTGAGGACAAATGAGCAAAGGTTTTGAAGCAAAGTAATCCTGATAATTAAGCTACCTTTATGGATTATAACTTTAATGTTTTTCATACATATAAGATGTTTATGACTTTGAGTTGGTGTGCTACTGAATGGCCACCTAGTCATGCCTAAATGCATGTGGATAGTCCTTTTTAGAAAGGAGACTCTGGCGAAATATTTTCACGAGTCTAGGCATTGAATGATCATGCATTTTTAACTCTACTTTAGACGTATGTTAAAGTAATGCATGCATGCATATAGCTTTGAACTGCATTTAATGAGCTCCAAGTTAGAATTTACCACACCCCTTCTAAGGTGATTTGGAGATTTTTGTCCAGATATATGGATCCGCACCAAATAGAGTAATTCCCAGGGACCTCTTCGAGATGCGAGGATGGGAGCTTGATTGCCTCTTCTACCGCTTGACTGACAAAATTTCATCACCGACCGAGTCAGTGATTCGTCTTATCCGGGTTGAGAGACCGAATGTTGAGGATGAGGAGAAGGATGTACCCATTGCCGATCCTACTCCTTCTTCTTCCATTCTCGCAGAGGAGCTTCCAAACTATAAATGTGACGATTCCGAGCTTCTAGATGATATAAGTCGTCACCCTCGATCTATCTTCATGCGAACGAGGTAAAAGTCATGTTGATCTTCCTTTTCCCATTAGTGTGGGCAAGGGTTTTGATTTTGATTTGCATTGTGATGCGTGTTCTCGCTTTTGCAACCAGAGGGAACCGGTTCAACATACATTATCTCGTATTGCACTCTTCATCTGTAGTATCAAGAGATTATTCATGCCTAGGGCTTCGAGGCTTTCTTTTCCATCCACCCCCATCATTGTCCCTGGGGTTATCTCAGGGATTTATCTGAGCGTTGGTTTCACCAAACTCAGTCTCTCCATTTGTTGGATTGCGAGGTGATGATGACACCGATGGATTGGCGATTCATCACTTGTGTAGACAATCAAAATTTCGTTTCCCTGTTACTAAATATGTAGGAGGATAAAAACGTCTTTTTCACACTCCAGAGATAACCCTGGAGGACCACAACATCAATTTCAACCCCAGAGGTAGCCCTAGGATATCCAGCTTAATCCCGAGATAACCCCCGGAGAGTTTGGTCCCAACCCCGAGATAACCCCGGAGAGTTTGGCCCCAACCCCGAGATAACCCCGGAAGATCGAAGTCTAATGCCTGTGGTCAACCCCAGGAGGTAAAGCCAACCTCGTAGATAACCCCGAGAAAAGACTACTACAACTATCGCGAACACCGGATATAACTCCCGGAGGGGCAAAATGTTCATTTTCCAACTCAACTTCACTTCAAATCAAATACACTCATTTCAACTCAAATTTCTTCAAAAGAAGTCCAACAAGAACCATATCTTAACTTCTTGAGCGCAAACTATGCAAAACAAATTTCACCTTGGATTGCTTGACGAAAACCCGGAAATGCAATTTCGGTCATGGACCCATCTTCACGGAATCAAAAAATGGGCAAATCCTATGTCATTGTGTAGCTCTCAGAAAGAGCTTTGTGGAATGGTATGGCACGCTTCCGTCGGACTCCCGGATTGAAAGTTATGAAGGTCCGAGCGAACAACGCGTTGTTCAAGTGTATGTACTTCGACACGGCGGGACCCACATTACCCTGGGCATCCTGGGCAGCTGAAGGTAGGCCTGCGGCACCCCCCTCTATATATAGAGGGCTTGGGGTGGCCTTATTTGAAAAAGAAAAGGTGAGGAAGCCCTGTCAAATTTGCTCTGTACTCACCCTAAACTGAGTGCTTTCTCATTTTAAACACTTGTGAGCTCACATATAGTTTCTATTTGTACCGGCGGGAGCCGAGTGTTCATCCATTTAAAGATATAGAAGTCTTCCTTGGCAGCCCACTATAAGTCTTCTCACACACTCCTTTCTCTTCATCTTTGAACACACCATTCTTCACGTTGAGAGTCGTGTTGGGTGTGTATGCCCGGACTTTGGTCCGTGTTTTCATTTCAGTTTGTACATATATATATATACTTATATATATTTTTTTATAAGGACTAACATTATCGAGTTATGCCTCAATTGAGCCTAGACTTCGGTCTAGAGCGTTTATTTGCTTTCGTATAATATATACTTATATATATGAACTGTGTGTCGAACTTTGTTCGATGAGCCTGGATTTTACATCCGGAGCGATTACTGCATTAATATATATATATATATATATATATATATATATATATATATATATATATATATCAACTATTGTCGGACTTTGTTCGATGAGCCTAGATTTTACATCCGGTGCGTTTTCCGCTTATATATATATATATATATATATATTTCCGTTTAGTCCCGCCTGGAGTTTACTTCGTAGTGGTTGACCGTCTTTACAGCTTTCTTTACTTTTCGTTCGGCCTGGAGTTTACTTCTTGGCGGTTGATTGCTTTTACAGCTTTATTTACATTTCTGATCCTCCATGGAGGTGCTTCGTGGTGGCTGATCATTTCTGTATATATTTATATATATATATATATTTAGTTGTAAGCAGCTTGTAAATTTATTCACGGTGTTTGGATTTCCTCAGATGGTTTTCATGCCCATGAGGAGTTCGGCACTGCTTTGTACATTATTTTCTCAAGATGCTTCGCATCTCGAAAATTAAAAGCAATCCAAATTAACACTTGATAAAATGGGAGTGTAAAAGGTCTCAATTACTATTGAGCACAAGGGTTTGAAAAACCTCTTTATAAAACATCACCGCCATATCTTGTATAAAACTCAATTTTACACAAATTCAAACTCAGGTATATAAAGTGCTTAACGAGGCCTCACACTACTTCCAAATAACAACACATCGACCCACCCACCCACCCCCCCCACACACACACACACACATTATTCATATAACAGCTTGAAAAGTGGCGGTCACCGTGGTAACACGGATGTCTGGGGTTTGCTAACACCTTCCCTCCGCATAATCAAGTCCCCTGACCCTAATGAATCTCTTGGTTTCACCGACCATTTAGCAAAGCCACATCATCGGGTCAATGTGCAAACCTTTTCTCGATTGTGTTGGTACAACCATATAAAAACCAATGGCGACTCTTAATCACTCCATCGTCGACATAATACATGCTCGGACCTTTTCACTTGTTTTTCAAACAAATCTCACCTAACACGAGAACACCAAAGAACAAGAAACGAAAAGGGACAAATAAAAATCTCGGCGTCGACAGTGGCGACTTCTCATTGGGGACACCAAAGAAGAGGGCTTAAGCCGTTATTACAATCTTTTCAAAACTGTTATATGCTTGTGTGTGGATGTTACATTTACATTTATGATGAATGTGTACGAATGCATATATTTACTGCACTTAATGCTTTACACTATATCTGCTTGTGATATTAGTTCTTCGCATATGTCATCATTTTCATAAACGGTGAGACACGTTGAATGTGAATGTATGTTGTGTGGTTCCTCCGCCAGGAGGCTATCCTGTCGGTGTTTGATTACTATACTCGTAGGAAGACTAATTCCAACGAGGCTCAGGAAAGGCACCACCCAAATTCGCTCCAGTTGAAAGACCGGATTAATTTCTCGTCAAGTAAATTGTGATGATTTTGGAACCTTCATGCCGAAAAGCCGCGAGAGTAGCCTAAGATAGGTCAACCTCTGATACACCAAACGCGAAGGAAAGTCTCTTCATACTTTCACATTTCAATTATTTATAATTTCATTTGCATGTAAATCTTAATGTAATGGAAAATATGAAGGAATATGTGCACATGCCTTCCCTTTATATCAAAACCTGACATGTTATCTTGTCAACTGACATCCGTTTTGCAGGACGATACTCCTAAACGGACACATTACATAATATTGCTACATTCACTAAGACTAAACTACATAAGTCTTTTTGTAGGAATATAATTGGTCCAGTATCCCGTTCGAAATCTAAAAAGACAACGAGCTTACAGCCAAGCATGGCTTCATCTGGCCAGCCTAGTTCTACTCATGTCTCTCGCTAGGAGTTCGAAGGACTAAGCAACCAAATTACAGAGTTGGTTGTTTTGCCTAAAGAGCTGCACAAATCCACTCAGGGTCCACGAATGCCCATACATATAGAATCCTCTGCATAGGGAGGAACTCAGGGATCGGACAAAGAAATTCTTGTACCTGAATCTCTGTTGGACAAAACCAACAAAACCCCTGAAATCATCCCTCTTAAAGAAGAGCATACACCGGTTCCTTCACCTTCAAGGCAATTGCCTACAAGAGCTGGATCTATACAGACCTCAGTAAGGGTTCCTGCCCATGTGATGACTATGTTATTCCCTAAGCCGATACCGGTCAAAGGAAAAGAAGTCTTGATACTGGATTCGGAGGCGGAAGAAAAGGACCGAAGGCGTAAGCAGGACATTGTTAAGCGCTTATCAAATATACGCATCATAGTCCACACGACAATAATACAAACAAATACCCGAAGATGATTGTCCAATCATCATGGTCATCATTTGGGAAAAGGAGGACGATAATGTTTCTTCATCATAGCCATCCACCAGACTTCACCCTTAATTGGAGCGCAGACTCCTTGCATTTGCCGACGAGGGTAAAAAGGGAAGAAAATCTCTCTGCCTTATAGATAGCAATACCTGCTTACTTTTTTTTGTACGGTATTAGCAGTTATTTTTGTCATTACATGCTAACACTTTGTATGGTTGAACATTTTCATATATTAAGTGAAAGCATTTTGTTTCAAGATTCTAAAGTTAGATGTGCCTAAACTTGCTGATGAGGTACCTATTCTCCACAAGGACTGTAACTTTGATGTAAAGTTGGACTCAGACTTGATGGAAATACAAGAGGACTATGAGATACCTCAGGAGATCAAAGAATGGGTCAAAGACAAACCCAAGCAAAATATTAATCAAAAAACCTCTTTTAACCTCGGAACCTTAGAAAACCCCAAACAAATCTAGATTGGTATGGACCTCACTCCAAACCAAAGGAATGACATGGTTACTCTATTGACCCTATTCCAGGATGTGTTTGCATGGTCTCACAAAGACATGGTCAGTTTATCCACTGACATTGTCATTCATCGCATTCCCATCAAAGGAGGATTCAAGCCAGTCAGGCAGGAGCTCAGGCGATTAAAACCTGAGTGGAGGTTAAAAGTTAAAGAAGAAATTGTGAAATAATTTCAAGCCAGCATCATCATGGTATAAACATACCCTGAATGGCTATCCAACATAGTCCCCGTGCCGAAACCCGAAGGAGAGGTGCGAGTTTGTGTGGATTACAGTGATCTGAACAAAGCTTGTCTCAAAGATAGCTTTTCCGTCCCATTCATCCACATACTCATTGACAATACAACTCAGTATAACATGTAGTCCTTCGCGGAATGCTTTGTGTCCCTAACGACTCTGGTTTGAAGTACAAGATTACTTGCTCCTCACAAGTAAGATCCTCCCGAATCTTATCGAACGAATATTGCACCACATGCAATGGATGATATTGGTAACTCCTCAGCACCGAAACATGAAACACATTGTGCACATGAGCTAGCTATGGAGGCAAAGCTAACCGATATGCAACTTCACCAACCCTCTCCAAAATCTCAAATGGACCGATATATCGCGGACTAAGCTTCCCTTTCAACCCAAATCGCTGAATGCCCTTCCAAGGAGAAACTTTTAGAAATACATGCTCACTAGGTTCAAATTCTAAAGTCCTCCTCTGCTTATCAGCATAACACTTCTGCCGTGATCGAGCCGACTTCAATTTCTCTTTAGCCACCACTACCTTCTCCGTAGTAATTTGAACTAACTCAGGCCCTTCTATGGCCCTTTAGCCAACCTCATCCCAACAAGTTGGTGCTCGACACTTCTTAACATACAATGCCTCAAACGGAGCCATTACAATACATGCATGCCAGCTGTTGTTGTAAGCAAACTCAACAAGGCTCAAATAATCATCCCAATTACCTGACCACTCAAGTGCATAAGACCTCAACATGTCCTCTAATGTCTGAATAGTCCATTCGGATTGCCCATTAGTTTACGGATGGAAAGAAGTACTGAAGTTGAGCCGAGTACCCCAAGCTCGTTGAAACCCTTTCCAAAACCATGAAGTGAACCGCGGATCCCGATTTGAAACAATAAACACCAGAGTACCATGAAGTCTAATAATCTCTTGCTGAAAGATATGTGCCAACTTATCCACCGAGTAACCCTCATGGATAGCCAAAAAGTGTGCCGATTTGGTTAGTCGGTCCACCACTACTCAAATGGCATCATTCTTCCTAAAAGCCTTCGGCAAACCAGTCACAAAATCCATCGTGATATCTTCCCACTTCCACACTGAAATGTCTAACTGTTGCAACAAACCACTAGCTCGTTGATGTTCTATCTTCACTTATTGACAAGTAAGATACTTCCCAACATATTCAGCCACGTCTCGTTTCATCCCATTCCACCAAAAATTCTTCTTCAAATCCCTATAAATCTTTGTAGAACCAGGATGAATAGAAAGTGGCAAATTATGAGCCTCAGCCAACACAGCCTCTCGAATGATTGGATCCGACGGTACACACAACCGTTCACCCAACCAAATCACACCATGGTCATCAATACAAAACTCGGGCTGCTTGCCTTCCTCTAGATTCTGCGTCATACTCCACAACTCCCCATCTTCTTTTTGAGCTTCTTTGACCCGCGAGATAAGAGAGGGCTCAACTCTCATACCCGCCAAATGCACATCTGAACCTCGTACATACAACTCCAACTCAAGTCGTTCCATATCCGAAATAAGCTGAGGTTGTGTAATAAGGGCTGCTACACTCACTACACCAAAAATGGCCTCTAATGAAGGACAAATCCTTCACAAGACATACTATATCACTCACAAGTGATTTATTGCGAAGAAATATTTCCTTCACACGAGTGCTCGCATTAGACCTCCTCGCAATTGGGTATCCTTCGCTAAGTAGTAACTAAATGTTTTTTGTGAAGGATATATCAGAATAACTTTTTATATTCACAAATTGTATTTAGTAATGAAATATTGTTATTTAGTGAAAGATTGGTTTCCTTCACAAATAATATTTTAAGAAGGACTATTTGAAATTAGTGAATAACTTTATTCCTCACAAATAATATATTGTGAAGAAAAAATTTATTTAACGAGAGAAAATTTTCCTTCACTAGTTATAAATTGAGAATGTATCTTCAAATTAGTGAGGAAAATAATCCTTCATTGATGACTTACTAATTAACTAGAAAAGATTTAGTGACAAAAATAATCCTTCATTAAAATCCATTTTTCAAGTAAAATACTTCACAAATTATAAATAATTTTCAAATCACTAATTTCATATTTATTATTATTAAATGCTATAATAAATATTAAATTTAATATTTTAAGTTAATATAAATGTCATACTTGTTTCAAACTAATTGATAAACTGCATAAAGAGCCAAAAATTAAAACTAATACTCCATATATAAATAGATAATGCTCAAGTCACGATAAGTACAGAATTTTTTATTGTACATTGAACAATATGATGGGCATGGGAGCGTCAAGGGGAGTGGGGGAAGCTGGTATATCAGCACCAACGGGTCCTATATCAGGATTGGGAAATATTGGTCAAACCTCAATGAATTTGAGACAGCTTCAAATATTAGCAATGCCATAATCCAACAACTTCGTTCGGGCGGCTAAGTTCAAAGACAAGCGCCTCTCATGGCAAAGAAAACTTAGGATGGCACAGCACCGAACAAACATGATAGGGGATCACAATCAGCATCTGTGGAATGTCGGGAGCTGACACACGCATCCAAGCTCTACAGTGTCTTTCAATGTTGGGCGCTAACGCTAAATCGAGCTAATATCAATCCAATGCAAATGAATGGGATGGGACCAATGGGCCCACCAAAGTTGATGGCAAGCATGAATCTTTACAAGAACCAAAGAAGAATGAATAGTTGCGGTTCAATGAATAGCCTACAACAAAGAACAACAACAACAAAGAATTTGCAAAAGAAGACAACAACAAGAAACAACTAAAGTTGAAAGATTTATGTTTAAAACATAACTAAAAATCATACTTAGTTCTGGTGGTTCAATCATGCTTCAGCTAATATTATCCACAAAATCTTTCCAAACTAATCTACCAATTTTCAAACACAAATCTTTCCAAACTAATCCGTCCCAATTTTCAGAACCCCAGTACCGGCAGACCTGAAAATGAAAGCACCCTAAAATTATGAACTAGTTTGCAACACAAATTTAAAGCACAAGTATAGTGATGAGATTAGATGGGGACAGAACCTTGCATATAAATGAATGTTGCTACTAATACCATGTACTTTATCTCTCTTATGCAGTGGAATTCAATTAGAAGGAATCTAAAACAAATTACATTTTGGTACACAATGAATGATGCTAAAAATGCAATGATTTTTAGTTAGTCAAAATTGAAGGAGGAGACTACAGTACCTACTTAGGTTAGGTAGACATTTATATATATGATACTAGCAAAGTATCCTATTAGAACGGTCCCTGCCCCCTAACATTGTGTTTATGAGATTTAAGTGGATAGAAAAAGAAAGGAAAAATTATGATCCATAATGACAGAACATGTAAATTAAATGCCTCGACTTCTTAACAAATTTGAGTGTTCATGGAATTTTCCTGCATCGGGTCTTCTCCTTTTGACATATTTTTCTAGAGGCAAAGAGAGGATTCAAGGACAAGACAAGACTCAGACAGCGGTCACACGTACAGAAATTAGAGAGCTAACTTGTACAGAAACCATGCATACTCTTAAGACCTGATCGGCTTATAGAAAACTAGAGGTGACACCATATGGAACCACAGAAAGACAACCTCATGAATAATTTATCATGTACAGATCAATTACGGAGAAAAGAACAAAGGATGGAGCAACAATTAACTCACTAGAATGCAGATATGGAAAAGACCAACAGAACACACCTAAAACATAAATTCAACTCAACTCAAACATACAGCCTGTATTTTCAACTATCAAGGGGTTCTTCACTATTATAACAAAGCTACCAGGTGGAGCATTTTTTCAACATACATTTTGTGACGCCCCCAAAATAGGTATACATCACCTATTCTGAGTTGTCAATACATGGTACAGAAACAACTACAACTTTATTATTACAACAGTAAAACTGTGAGTTTGAATACAAATATTATCTTCTAGACAATATCTATACTCAAATAAATCCTCATCACATTTATTGATACATTATTTTACAAAAATGGTGAGGACTACTAAACAATCCTTTCTAAAACCTTCATTCCATACCCCTACTGCATCTCGCTATATTCTCGCCTCCCGAGAAAAAAATGGAACAAAAGGAAAAGGGTGAGCTCAACTAGCCCAAGAAAGAATATTATGACTAAGATAATATACAACAAATTACCGTTAGTCTTCAACAGGAAAAATCTAATAGAATACAATAGACAACAAATTTTAAATCAATATTTGCGGTGAAATAATAATTCATTAGAAGAGTTAAGTAGAGAATGCAAACTACTATCTTCTATGTATGAATTTAAAAGTTCATCGCTCATCTTTTATCCCCGTAACATCAATCAATATACATCTGAATCAAATATTCATCTTTGCACTACAGCCAAAGATATTCATCGATTGGTCATGTTCATCTAAACACTGCTCATCTTTGCACTACTGACCCAAAGATATTCTTCGAAATCATTCATCTTTGCACTACAGCCAAATATATTCAATAATATCATCATTTAAGACCGAGGATGATGAAAATATTTTTTAAAGAAACGAATCCAAAGTTGAAACAAAATGACAATGATTAAGGATTAAGGATTCGTACTTTGTTTTATCCATGTTCAAAAATACCTCAAAAATAATCATAGTGGTGTAAAATTCAAGAATGATCAAAACATGGATACAATCAAAGCTAGTATCCGAGAATAGATATTTTGGATAAAAAGAAGAAATTTTATTTTTCTATGAATAGTGTCAGATATCGTGAATAATGTCGATATCGTGAATAGTAACTCTCACACCAAAAGATAGAAATTCCACAAAAAACATCTTCACGCTTCATGAATAGTACTCGTTAATAGTAACTCGTGAATAGTAACTCATGAATAGTAACCCCGACATGAAAAAGTTCCAAATTTGATAAAAAGTTCCAACCAATATTTCAACATAATGATATTGAAGAAATAATATCATTTGAGAAGAAAATAACATCCCTTACCTCGAAAGATTAGTACTTCTAGCTGGAATACCGGGTATAGTGCTGAAGGGAACTTGCACCGTCTAACAATACTCAAAGTATACTCAAAATACTCACAAGAATACGCCGATAATATAGAGAGAAAACTTCGCCGGTGTGATTTTCAATTCTAACCTAAGCACCCTATTTATAGGAAAATGCTTAGAACACCAAAAAAGTAAAATTTAATAAAATATTAATATATATTATAAATTTCCTTAGCCCATCTTTGAAGATCTGATTTCAGCAATTAATATCACATGTTAGCCCTTAAATGAATGAAAAAAAAACATTTTTCTTTAAAATAATAATTAAAACTTCCAAAAATCAATTATTTCGGAGCTTCGGAACTTCAATAATTCATAATAAATAGCCCTTTTATCAGAAAATTTTAATTTCGCGAGTTTTTATAGGAAATTCAATTCTCTACAACTTTGCAGAAGAAAGTTTTTCCGAATTCCAAACAGAAATCGACCGAAATCCACAAACGGGCAATTTTACAGGCTATAATCAAATTTCAGTCAATAAATGGGGTCCACCGACATGTTTAATATGTTTTAAACATTTATTGCAACAAAAATACTCTTCCTCCTCGTATACTCATATATCCCACAGTCGTTGTAAAAATATCACCATTAAAATATAATAATATATTTAAATGAATTATTTTATCAGAAAAAGATAAAATTTCAATTTTCAACAATTGTCACATTAAAAATTTTCTCCATCTATATCCACATAAAATTAATATTTTCCTCATCATATGAATCAATAATTAATTATTCACAAATAATATTACAGAATCACAATATTGACAACCAGGCAGTTCCCAGGAAAGAGGGGGCTTTCCAATAAGAATTTCTCCTTACTGGCGCGCAATTAGGTGACCAAACCTCTCCTTAGATAGAACTTTCTAGACATTACCAATAATGTTATCTAATAATATTATTCAGATAATATGAATTATTGCTTCGATAATGAAAAATACTGTGTAATGACAATTATTGAAAACAATGAATATAACGCATCAATTATTAAATCAATAAAATATCGAACAAGAATTATCGTAACCATTATTGAGTAGTGCCTTCTTACGTAAGAATCAATAATTGGTGCAATCTGGTGTGCTACCGTGTTTTATCCACCGAGTATTTTAACAAGATAATCTGCAGAATAACTACGCTGTTATTTTTAAACAACTTATATTTGTCGTTTTCTTCATCCAATCGCTTTCAAGTTATGGGGCCCACAAAGATCAAGCGTACGTCGCATTTAATATTCCCCGACAAAGAAGAATATTCCACGACCAAACGAATATTCCACGACCAAATGAATATTCCCGACAACAATGAATATTTTATAACCACTGCTTATTTTGAAATATTTGCATGATTTTACCCCTAACTATCCACATTAATCACATCAACCCTTATTATTTCAAAATAATAAATAGAGAAAATTTAATTTCATTAATAATAAGTTGGGGTCTTACAACCTCCCCCCCTTATGAAATTTCGTCCTCGAAATTGACGTGCGATACACAGTGTTTTCAAAAGGTGAGGATACCTCGCTTTCATTTCCGCTTTCCAATTCCCATGTCATTTCCTCTATAGCATGATTCCTCCACAAAACATTAACTTGTGGTATGACCTTTACGCGTAGGACATGCTCCTTCCTATCTAAGATCTTGACAGGTACCTCCTCATACGTTAAGTCTTCGGCTATTTCGTCCTGGTTTCTAATTCTATAACGTGGTTCGGGTCTTTCACATATTTACGAAATACGATATATGAAACACATTATGAACACGAGACATACTTGGAGGTAACGCAAGTCTATAGGCTACATTTCCTACTCGGTCAAGAATTTGAAATGGACCAATAAATCGTGGATTGAGCTTTCCTCTCTTCCCAAATCTTGTAACTCCTTTCCATGGAGCAACTCGCAACAATACATGATCCCCTACACTAAATTCCACGTCCTTTTGATGAAGATCCGCATAACTCTTTTGTCGATCTTGTGTCGTTTGTATACGTTGTCGAATCATTTGAATCTTTTCAGTAGTCATACGTACTAACTCGGGTCCCAACAATATTGCTTCACCCACCTCATTCCAACATATTGGAGAATGATATTTTCGTCCATATAATGCTTCAAATGGAGCCACACCTATACTTGCCTGATAACTGTTGTTGTAGGAGAATTCCACCAATGGTAAATACTTATCCCAACCGCCTTGAAGTCTAGGACACGTAGTCTTAATAGATCTTCAAGAGTTTGAATAGTCCTCTCTCGATTGTCCGTCTGTTTGGGGGATGGTATGTCAACTAAATCGCAAATCCGTGCCCATAGCTTTTTGCAAGCTAACCCAAAATCTTAAAGTGAATCTTGGGTCACGATCCAAACTATGGATACCGGCATGCAATGCAACTCTCACAATCTCATTCACGTACATACTAGCAAGACGCGTTCAAGGAATAAGTCTCCGTATCGGCAAGAAATGAGCGGACTTGGTTAATCTATCAACAATAACCCAAATAGCATTGATGCCTTGAGAAACCGTAGGAAGACCCATAACGAAATCCATGGTAATGTGTTCCCACTTCCATTTCGTAATCTCAAGTGGGTTGCAACGGACCCTTCAGGTACTAGATGCTCCGCCTTTACACGCCGACAAGTTAAACACATTGAGATAAACTTTGCAATCTCTCTCTTCATATTGTTCCACCAAAATGTATGTCAAGATCACGATACATTTTGGTACTTCCAAGATGGATTGCAAATGGTGTATTGTGTGCCTCCATCATAATCTTGTACTTCAAATCGTAGTCGTTAGGGACACAAAGTCTAGAGTGGACTCAAGTATTCCTTCTTCATCTATTCTCGCTTCTGAATAGCTCCTTCTTGTACTTTCTTCTTCATACGCATCGACTCTGCCTGGGTGGCTTTGAGCAACCTTAACTTTTCTATTAAAGTTGGCTCTATCGATACTTGACATCATCGCACTTTTCGTTCCGATATAATCTTCTACTCAACGCGTCGCCTACCACGTTCGCCTTTCCAGGATGGTATTGAATAGTGTGGTCGTAGTCTTTAAATAGCACGAGCCAACGTCATTGCCGCAAGCATGTTGAGTTCTTTTGAGTGAAGAAATATTTAAGGCTTTTATGGTCAATATATCTCCACTTTCTCCCCATATAGATAGTGCCTCCATATTTTTAGCAGAAACGATCGCGCCGCTAACTCTAGATCATGAGTAGGATAATTCTCTCTCATACTCTTTAAGTTGTCATGAGGCATAGGATAAGACTTTCCCACGTTGCATGAGAACACATCCTAACCCTTTGCCTAAAGCATCATCAGAGATAACAAATCCATCCGAACGAGATGGTATTGTTAGAACAGTCTTAAATAAGTCTCCTCTTAAGCTCTTGGAAACCCTTCTCGCATTCTTCACTCCAAACGAATTTTGTATCCTTCCGAGTTAGTCGAGTTAATGGAGTAGCGATTCGAGAAAACCTTCCACGAATCTCCGATAATAACCAAATAAGCCCAAAAAGCTACGTGACTTGATCACCAACTTTGGTTGCTCCCAACTTTGTATTGCTTCAATCTTCACGGATCAACAGATACTCCATGTTTCGACACACCACGTGCCCAAGGAATGCTACTTCCTCGCCGTAACTCGCATTTCTTCAATTTGGCATATAGTTTGTTTTCACGAAGCCTTTGGAGTACCAAACTTCAAATGGTGCTCATGATCTTCACGACTTTTGGAATATATAAGGATGTCATCAATAAAGACAACAACGAATCGATCGAAATATTCCTTGAATACTCGGTTCATCATATCCATGAAAGCGGCGGGAGCATTAGTTAGTCCGAAAGACCCGACTAAGAATTCATAATGCCCATACCGAGTTCTCAAGGCGGTCTTTGAATATCCTCGCCTAATCTTTAGGTGATGATATCCGTAAGCGAAGATCGATTTTGAAAAGAATTGTGCCCCTTGTGAATCGGTCAAACAAGTCATCAATACGAGGTAGAGGATACCTATTCTTGATGGTGACATGGTTCAATTCCCATAGTCAATACAAAGTCGCATACTCCGCTTTCTTCTTTACAAATAAAACAGAGCACCCCAAAGAGATGTACTAGGACGAATGAAACCGATGTCCAACAATTCCTCGTAGTTGGACCTTTAACTCCTCAAGTTCAATAGAGCCATTCGATATGGGGTTTTAGAAATGGGCTTTGTACTCAGTTCAAGATCAATAAAGAATTCAACTTCACGCTACGGGGTAGACCGAAGTTCTTCAGAAAATACGTCGGAAAAGTCAATAACAACACGAATATTATTCAAATTTGACGTGTCTTTATTCAAATCCATAACATGGGCTAAGAAAGCTTGACATCCGCTTTTTCAATAAACGAATAGCTTTATGATTAGATATGATGGTGATTGATTTTAATGGTTTAGTTGCTTGAATTGCATAACAAGTTGGTTAGGAATATGAAAACTAACAACCTTACGAAAACAATAAATTTTGGCATGATGAGTAGTTAACCAATCAATCCTAAAATCACATCAAAAGCAAGTATCTTTAAAGAGATAAGGTCAACAGTAAGGTAATGGTGCCAACTTGAATCAAACAAGATTTATAAACAATTGGATGTGATGAAAGTTTCTCCTAACGGAGTTTCCACAGATAGGTCAAAGTCTAATTTCTCCTGAGTCAAGTTTAAACGTTGAGCACAAGCGGGAGAGATAAATGAATGGGTAGCACCCAGGTATCAAGTAAGGTATAAACTTCGCAAGAATTTATAAATAGCTTACCCGTGATCACCTCGTTTGGGTTCCTCGCATTTTGACCACCACAACAAACGCTCTTCCTAATCGCTGACTTTGACTTTTCGGGATGATCTTTTGAGTCACCGCCCCATTGAACTAGGTTTCGCTCACTGTATAATCTCGAGCGATATGTCCTTCCTTTCCACAATTATAGCATACCTTGAATCGTTGTTGGACGGTTTGACCGATATGTCCCTCTTTCCGCATTTATAGCATATATACGACCGGTGGTCGTTCTCCTCCCTTAGAACCGATTCTTCACGCCGCAGACTGCTGTCTTTATATAGTCGTTGTTAAATCTCCTCTTTTAAAATCTCCTCCCGACTTCGCTTCTTCGCATTTTCACGGCCATGATTACCACCAGAGTGGTTACCATTTTGTCCGTCTCGCTTTTCTCCGCCGGTTATCATTATTCATTGATCGCTATCTCGGTACGATCCTGGTTGTGGTCCCTCAGTTGACCGTACTTTCGTTATCTCGCTTCTAATAATTGAGCCTGCTTACAACATCTAAATAGAGAGAAAGTTTATGAGAAATGAGATACCGACGTATCTTGGGTTTCAAACCTCTAAGAAACATCCGCGTCATACGCTTCCTCATTCTCCACCAAATGAGGTGCAAACCGGATAACTCGCAAACTTTGCCTCGCATCTTGAGACACTGCCATGTTGTTTTTTGCTCTAATCGATGAACTCCACTTCCTTCATATAGACGAACACTTTCGTGAAAGTATTTGTCATTAAATAGTTTCAAACGCTTCCCAAGACATGCTTTGAAAAGGGTGGATGGGTACGCTTCACGACTCCCACCAAGAGTTTGCCTCGCCACGGAACATAAAGGTGGCGAATGGAACCTTCTGTTCTCCGCGCATCCCAAGACATCGAATATCTTGGTAATTTGTTTGACCAATGTTTCCGCCATGATCGGATCTCGCTTTCCTTTAAATTCTGGTGGTCCCAACTCTTTGAATCGCTTGGGCTGTGACAACCCGTGAATTGCTATCATTTCCTCCTCAGATTTTGAACACGAGTCTCCTCGTCGATTTTTGCATGAACTGCAAAAAGCTTCTAAACATCCCTCGCTCATCATCTTTCGCCAAGGTGTTGTTCACAGGGAGGAACATTGCCACCAAGTTACGCTTCTCCTCGTTGGTGAGTAGTACAAAGCGTCTCCACGGCCTCATTTCTATTGTTAATATTCTCATTCAACATTCTCAAATCATGCTATAAAACAAGGGTTAATTAAGGAAATCAATATATCACATAATATCCCTATATATCTTGACCAACTAAAAAAAATAAGCTTAGGTAGGACACACTAGCGAAGGATTTACTCGCTCTCCCTCCTAGTTCTATTCCCCATCTCCGCCAGAGATCATATCCTAAGCTCGATACCAAACCGTGACGCCCCCAAAATAGGTATACATCACCTATTCTCGAGTTGTCAATACATGGTACGTAAACAACTATAACTTTATTATTACAACAAGAAATCTGAGAGTTTGAATACAAATATTATCTTCTAGACAATATCTATACTCAAATAAATCCTCATCACATTTATTGATACATTATTTTACAAAATGGTGAGGACTACTAAACAATCCTTTCTAAAACCTTCATTCCATACCCCACTAAGTAATCGCTATATTCTCGCCTCCCGAGAAAAAAAATGGAACAAAAAGGAAAAGGGTGAGCTCAACTAGCCCAATAAAGAATATTATGACTAAGATAATATACAACAAATTACCGTTAGTCTTCAACAGGAAAATCTAATAGAATACAATAGACAACAAATTTTAAATCAATATTCGCAGAGAAAATAATAATTCATTAGAAGAGTTAAGTAGAGAATGCAAACTACTATCTTCTATGTATGAATTTAAAAGTTCATCGCTCATCTTTTATCCCCTGTAACATCAATCAATATACATCTCGAATCAAATATTCATCTTTGCACTCACGTGCCAAAGATATTCATCGATTAGTCATGTTCATCTAAACACTGTTCATCTTTGCACTTTCTACCAAAGATATTCTTCAGAATCATTCATCTTTACTACAAAGCCAAAGATATTCAATAATATCATCATTTAAGACCGAGGATGATGAAAATATTTTTTAAAGAAACGAATCCAAAGTGAAACAAAATGACAATGATTAAGATTAAGGATTCGTACTTTGTTTTATCCATGTTCAAAAATACCTCAAAAATAATCATAGTGGTGTAAAATTCAAGAATGATCAAAACATGGATACAATCAAAGCTAGTATCCGTAATAGATATTTTGGACAAAAAGAAGAAATTTTATTTTTCTATGAATAGTGCCAGATATCGTGAATAGTGCCAGTATACGTGAATAGTAACTCAACACCAAAAGATAGAAATTCCACAAAAACATCTTCACGCTTCATTTAATAGTACTCGTGAATAGTAACTCGTGAATAGTAACTCATGAATAGTAACCCCAGAACATGAAAAAGTTCCAAATTTGATAAAAAGTTCCAACCAATATTTCAAAGATAATGATATTGAAGAAATAATATCATTTGAGAAGAAAATAACATCCCTTACCTCGAAAGATTAGTATTTCTACCGAATACCGTATATAGTCTTTCAAGGAACTTTGCAACTGCCTAACAATATACTCAAAGTATACTTAAAATACTCACAAGAATACGCCGATAATATAGAGAGAAAACTTCAGTTTAAACGGTGTAATTTTCAATTCTAACCTAAGCACCCTATTTATAGAAAAATCTTGTAACACCAAAGCGAAAATTTAATAAAATATATAATATATATTATAAATATCCTTAGCCCATCTTTGAAGATCTGATTTCAGCAATTAATATCACATGTTAGCCCACTTAAATGCAAAAAAAACGTTTTTCTTTAAAATAATAATTAAAACTTCCAAAATCAATTATTTTGAGCTTCGAACTTCAATAATTCACAATAAATAGCCCTTTTATCAGAAAATTCGAATCTCATGAGTTTTATAGGAAATTCAATTCTCTACAACTTTGCAGAAGAAAGTTTTTCCGAATTCCAAACAGAAATCGACCGAAATCCACAAACGGGAAATTTTACAGGCTATAATCAAATTTCAGTCAATAAATGGGGTCCACCGACATGTTTAATATGTTTTAAATATTTATTGCAACAAAAATACTCTTCCTCCTCGTATACTCATATATCCCACATTCGTTGTAAAAATATCACCATTAAAATATAATAATATATTTAAATGAATTATTTTATCAGAAAAAGATAAAATTTCAATTTTCAACAATTGTCACATTAAAAATTTTCTCCATCTATATCCACATAAAATTAATATTTTCCTCATCATATGAATTAATAATTAATTATTCACAAATAATATTATGAATCACAATATTGACAACCAGTGCGCTTCCCAGAAAGAGGGGCTTTCGAATAAGAATTTCTCCTTACTCAAGCGCCGCAATTAGGTGACCAAACCTCTCCTTGATGAACTTTCTAGACATTGCCAATAATGTTATCTAATAATATTATTCGAGATAATATGAATTATTGCTTCGATAATGAAAATACTGTGTAATGACAATTATTGAAACAATGAATAATATAACGCATCAATTATTAAATTAATAAAATATCGAATAAAGAATTACTATAATGCTTATTGAGTAGTGCCTTCTTACGTAAGAATCAATAATTGGTGCAATACCGTGTGCTACTGTGTTTTATCCACCGAGTATTTTAACAGTATTAATGGTAACAACTACGCTGTTATTTTTTAAACAACTTATATTTGTCGTTTTCTTCATCCAATCGCTTTCAGCATGGGGCCCATAAAAAGATCATACCGTCAGCATTTAATATTCCCGACGAACAAGAATATTCCACGACCAAACGAATATTCCCAAAACAACAATGAATATTTTATAACCACTTGCTTATTTTGAAATATTTGCGTATTTTACCCCTAACTATCCACATTAATCACATCAACCCTTACTATTTCAAAATAATAAATAGAGAAAATTAAATTTCATTAATAATAAGTTGGGGTCTTACACATGTCATACAAGTAATATTGGTATCAAAAATATTAGAAACTATCTTAAGTTAAACTTGATATTTCCATAACCTTATTTATAAAATCTCTCGGAATAATTGAAACTTAAATAACCCTTCCGAGCTATCCAAATTATCCGGGTGGAATACTAACTCGAATCGTAAGTGAGCAACAGAGTCGATAATTAGACAAGTGAATTTATCAAAAGTGCCAGCTTTATGTTAGTATGTGTGTTTGGGCTTATGACATTTGCAGGTTGCTCCCCATTCAAGTTGTTGTTTCCAAGAAATCTAACATGCATATTGTTCAAATATCACACAACAGAAGGTATAGGTTTAGATTTTAAGAGAATATCTAACTATAAAAACTTATAGAAAGATACCCATGAAAAGTGATTATAATAATGCAAAACATAAGTAACTTACAAGTATTGTAATGACGGGAAGTCTTGGAACGATTCTGGTACTTGGCCTGTAAACTTGTTGAAGCTCAAGTCCCTTTCATGGTTATCAAATTAATACAGAAGCTGAATTAATGAGGATTAGTTGAAACATTATATATATATAATTAACCAAAAAAGTAAAAGGTCATGGTAATGGCATGAATAGACAATCAATAATATATTCTTACAAGATTTTCAAGTTAGAAAATGAGCTCAGTTATTTTGAAAGTTGTTCAAATAAACCACAGTTTCTTAACAATCTACAAGAAATAGGAGGAGATTCAAAGATTAATATTAATACACAGAAACCTGGAACAAGTACTTGTACGAATCCTTACAATATGGACAGACTTGTAAAGTTTCCCAAGAAGTCAAGAGAGGAATTGCCCTTGCTAAGATCACCAATTCTCCTACATAAATTAAAGACAAGGAAAATCATTGATTGAGAGAAACTACATCTCTTAAATTATAAAAATGACTCGTATATATTTTGAAGTTTTGAGAAATTAAAGCATGCACATCCTTACAGGTCTTCCAGTTTGGTTAGGTCACCATAACTGCGCGGAATTGGACCTTCAAGATTGTTTCCTTGCAGTATCTTGTTATAGAATAAAACTTGTTGGGGAACCACTATAATTTACTAGGGCAATATTTAAACAGGATTAAAAACCTCTCAATCCTAAAATATACAAATACATACAGGTTCTTGATGAAAGTAGTATACACACAAGCCAATCATGTTTGATGATAAAGCATATACTTTGTAACAATCTTATTCATTTATTAATAAAAAAAGTATTAATTTATTAAAGGCTTTTAATATCTACATGATGCTGTTTTATAATATGTGATAAACCCATAGTTTTAAGCAATGCTTTTAGAATAATGATGATGATCATTCTAATGAGATCTAAATTCTTAGAAAGCTTAAAACTAAAATAGTTCCCAATCATTGGATTACTAAATTGGGGATTAGTGAATCCGGATAGATTGGTACATACGTTGCTTGCTCATTGGATGAGGATGATTGATCTCATGATCATTTGTGTGGAGACACTAAAGCAAGGTTGTAGGTGCTTATTAGAGAATAAGTTCACTTTGAACGCATGGCTCGCTAAGGAATACCTAATGGAGTTTTACTTGCACCGTCAATAGGAATTCTGTAGTGATAGTAGTACAAGTGATCCTTGGACTTGAGATCATCATAGTATCTTGTGTATGATGAGTTATACTTTGACTTATTCCTTAAGACCCTTAGGGTATATCAAAGGGTATGCTTGGGTATAATAAGTTGTACATGGAGATAATGTATGATCAATAAAGAATCTACCACTTCTATTAAAAGAAGAGAAATGTCCTATGTGATTCGATAAATGACAACCCAAAGAGTCCTCGGCCATAGGCGTAATGAAATTAGAAAGGAGTTTCTAATTTGTATTATTTGAGTTGTGCATTTAAGGATCGAAATACATATAATTAAAAAAATAAGACTTGATAGTAATTCCATGTCTTATATTTAATTGGGACATCAGATGGTGGAAGGATTGAATTGTACGGTAACTATTTACTCAAAGGTTCTTTTATGATTAATGTTGAAATCTATATTATCTGGAAAATCGTTGATCGATCATTATGGAGGCTTATCCCTATTATAGAATAAATATTATTTATTTAAATAAATTAATTGTTTAATTTATTTATTTAAATAAGATTAGAATTGTTCTAATTGATTTATTCATAACCTTAGGTTTAATATGGAGAACCTAAAGGGTCACACCATAAAAGGAAGAATAATTATTTAAGAAGTTAATGGCATAATCGTAATAATATGTTATGTATATTTAATTTAATCTATGGTGATAGAATAAATTAAATAGCTTAATATTTATTATTTAGTATTTTAGAAATATTAAAAATAAATTAATAAGAGGAGTCTTATTAATATTATTACAATTATTATTATTATTTTAATTTCTAAAAGAGTTTAGGAATTAATTTAATATAAGTACTCTCATTTATTCCTAATTGGATTAGGAAGGAAAATTAGTTAAATGAGTTTAATTAATTATCCCTAATAAGATTAGGGAGCCCTTTAATTAAAAGGGTTTAATTAAATAATACATTATTTTTAATAGGGTTACTTGATATCTTTATAAGAAGAGTCTTATATCGAGATATCAAGACGACAATATAATTCCAATGGTTGGAGAAATACGCTCTTTTTATGTAGAGATAGAAAAACTAGGGTTTAGCCAACCACCCATCTTCTTGAATCCTTCTTCTTCCTTGGTGGATCACCTCTGAGGCCAAACACTTGGGTGGCTAACGTTGATCAAAGGAAGGAACCAAACCCGTGGATTCAAGTTGAACGTGAAAAGGATTGGAGGTGAACTTGTACCGAGGAAGCTCGGATCTTCAAGGGTATGTTTTTATTCATCTTTTTCGCTTTAATTAATAATTGTGCATAAAGGGTGATCCGGGTATATGGTTTGTAAAATTTTTAAACTCGATTTTTACACGTTTCCGCTTATTTTTGCAATTTGATTGCGTTCATGAATTTTACAAACCTAACAGTGGCATCAGAGCCAAACCTTTATGCGAATTATTAATTGTTCAAATTTGATATATATATATATTGATGTGTTTAGAACATTTTAATTGGGCATAATTTTGTTGTATAAATTTAATTTAAAAAAAAAAAAAAATCCGATTTTATGAATCAATTTTTTTTTCATTGCGTTTAAAAACCGCGTAATACGCGATTAAATTTTTTTTCCTTACACTAATTCGCGAACTAAAGTTTTTTTTTTCTTGCACTGAATTGGTATAATTTGTAGCAAATTCGTCAAGTGGCCCAGGTGATATGATAGTTACCATGTGTGGTGGTGCTTTGATTCCTTAGATTATTAGAATATCATATATATTTGATATATCATGTTTAAGGTAATATAATCAAAATATAATATTCCACTTGGTAATATTTAAATTAATGTTCACTTGAATCATTGTCCACTTGGTAATCATTAATTTTATTTTAATCTTAAAATAAAAAGTTTATTTTAATTTTAAAATTAGAATTTCATGCTAACTAATTAGAGTTGGAATTGGATTCCATGATAACTAATTGTAGTTGAAATTGGATTCTATATTTCCTTAAATAAAGGAGTTTATTTAGATATGAAATAAGATTTCATATTATTCAAAATAAAAGAGTTTATTTGTGAATAGAAAAGAATCCATGTTTCCTTAAATAAAGGAGTTTATTTAGATATGAAATAAGATTTCATATTATTCAAAATAAAAGAGTTTATTTGTGAATAGGAAAAAAATCAGTCTTTCCTTAAGTAAAGGAGTTTATTTAGATATGAAATTAGATTTCATATTATTTAAAATAAAAGAGTTTATTTGTGAATAGGAAAGAGTATCCGTGGTTCCTTTAATAAAGGAGTTTTTTTACATGGAATTGATTCCATAATTAATTAAAATAAAGGAGTTTATTTTAATTAATGATTTTGATTAAAAATAAAATAGTTTATTTTATTCAAAATTGGATAAATTAAAATAAAATAGTTTTATTTTGATTTAAATTTGGATTAAAATAAAGGAGTTTATTTTTATTCAAAAATAGATTTTATACTAACTAAATTTACCCATTAAATGATATCAATATATATATTGAATGTTTATTATTCATGAGATGAATGTTATTTATTGATGCATATGGTGATGTGTATGATAATAAATGGGATTGATTATGCACTATAGACCAATGTGATTGGATTTTATTTTAGTTGGATGTATGAATGTATGAGTTTTATTAAATGGGGTCTGCGTACCTCGTCTTCTCTAATTTTTCTTAATGTAAATTCTATCTCTCTCCTATGTACTTCCCCTTGACTGCTGATCAAGGTTTCTATTTATTTTAAATAGTGTTGTAATAAGAATAGTTAGAATTATTTTGAAGAATTGGAGATCAAGGGACAAGAAGCGCGTGAAGACCCGTTTGTAATGGAGCCCGGGTTTAAATGTAATAGTTATATTTAAATATTAATTCTTGTACCCCTAGAGTTTGACCTTTTGGTTCACTTGGTGGCTCTAGTGAACCAAACTAGAATAAAAGTCCATAATCAATCCAGGTAGAATATAGTATTCTATATGTCCATGCTTATACTATATATATTTTATATTATGCAAACATGCTTCGCATGTTCATTAATATGACGCGTATTTTATATATATATGTGCATGCACGCTAAACAAGATGAGACAAATTAATAACAAACCCTTCAATTTTTTATATTAAGTCCTAAGCGTTCAAAGATATTTGGAATATCGAACGTCGCCTTCTAGCATGATAAAATTAATAGAGTATTAAATATTTAATATGAGTTTGTTGTGTCACCACAAGGCAAGTATTAAGTATTTAAGATGTTAATTTATCACATTTGATGCTTATAAAGAAAATTGAACAATATTGTTTTGTTGTGTCACCACAAGGATGATATTTTTCTTTTTTGAATATATGGAGTGCTAGGTCGGACTTAACTTGGATAATTTTGATTCGGATGTGCCACCACTTGATCAAAATAATCTAAGAGGCAAAAGAAAAGGAGTTGCATAGTTGATGTAATTGACAAAAGTTATCTACCTATTTATTTATATATAGTTTGTTGTGTCACCACAAAGCTATATACATTTGAAATGGGATCCTTATTCTCACTAGTAAATCTTTAATTAGATTTTGCTTTTAAACTATATAAGTGAGGTAATATAGTTTGAAGAAAATAGTGGGAGATACCAATTTAAAACAAGACCTAATTTATTTTGGTAATTAATAAAAGAATGTATGTTAAAATGTTGTTAATTACAAATTCATTTACGTAATTTTACAATGTCTAAAATTACTATCATCATGCGAAGCATATTAGATGCTAAATTAACCGGGCCAATTAAACGGATTGGTTAAGGAATTTGAGAATAGTTCTCATAAATGAAAAGTTATCTTATGTCCTTAATATGCCTATCCCTGCAATGGTTGCGATAATGCCTCTGAGCAAGAGATTGCTACTTTTAGAAAGTGGCAAGATGATGCACGCTTAGCTCAATGCATCATGCTCGCATCCATGAGTAACGAGCTTCAACACGTATGAAACTATGGATGCTTTACTATATTCCCGCACATCAAGTAGTTGATGGTGAGGAAAGTAAGAAGAGTGATAGATATCGAGATATCTAAGGAGCTCTTCCGATCTAGAATGGCCAATGGCACTATAGATGCATAAAAAGTTCTTAACATAATCAATTTGATTGATCAATTAGGACAACCGGTTTTTTCATGGATGGAGAGTTGAGCCAAGATTTGATCTTGCACTCACTCCGGACTCCTTTCACAATTGTTGTGAATTTTCATATGAACAAGCTAGATACCGACCTCATTGATTTGCTTATCATGTTGAAAAATGTTTAGAGTCACTTTCCAACCAAGAAAGACCGAGTCTTACTGAAGGGGCCAAAGGATCTTCTGAAAAGAAGAACGATTCGAAGAAGGTATAAATAGAAAGGGCAAAAACAAAGGATAATAAGAACAAAACTGATACGGATAGCAAAAGAGTTTGCTTCTACTGCAATAAGCCCTCGACACCGGAAAGAAATCAGAAAAGCATCTTGCGAGGCTAACCAAAAGAAGCTTAGTGAAGTTTTGGTTACAATACGCTTTTGTTCATGATTGAAATAAATTTTTCTTTAAGTCAAGGTTCTACTTGGGTATTGATATCGACTTTGGTTATCATAAATATAGATTTATGAAGGGACCAAGCGTAAGTAGAAAGTTAAACAAAGATAAGTAATCCTATGTGTGAAAAATGAAGCAAAGGTTGCTGGCATTAGCTATAGAAACTTATAGTTTAGCAATGCCTACGGCAAATCTATTAAGTCAATAAGTTGTTATTGTATTCCAGCTTCTTGTTAAAAATATTATTTCCATTTTATTGTTGGACAATGAAATCTTTGGTATTATAATTAAGAACAATTGTTGTTCTATTTATAATAATAATGTTTTGTATAGAACTAGAATATTACTTAATAAATTTTGTATACTTGACTTACATGAAAATAATTTTGCATATTGAACAAATTAGTATGAGAAAAGGAGATGATCATTCAAAGAGTTGAATGTGTGTATTTGCTAAAATACAAGTGTGAATTATTTGAAAGGTTCAAAGAATTCAGAAGTGAAACAAATTGGCAATGTATTAAGATTCTTTGATTAGATAAAGGAATAAATACTTGTGCAATAAGTTTCTAGATCATCTCAAATGGTTTTCATAATGGACACATCCCGATCGCAATAATTGATTGATGTATCTGAATGAAAAATCATACCTTGTTGGACATGGTGCGATCCATAATGATTTTACCGACATTCCAAGATCCTTCTCGGATAATGTCCTAGAAATGGTCGACATATCTCTGAAAATGGTAACCTCAAAATCCATTTCAAGACTCCTTAAAAGTTATGGACGGGGAGGATTCCTAATCTTAAGTATGTTAAGATAAGGGGTTGTCCAACTTATGTGAAAAGGTTTCAAAGGATAAGCTTGGGACAAGATTTTATAAGTGTCGATTTGTGGGACATCCTAAAGTAAGTTTAGGGTATATGTTCTATAATCCTACTTAGCAAAAGGTGTTTGTTGCGAAATACACTGCCTTCTAAGATAAAGTTGTTTATCATTGAAGGGGCTAGTGGGAGGATAATAGATCTTGAAGAGTTCAAGAACCATAAAACACTATAAATCAAATAAGAGGAACCTGTAGATGTAACCTATTATACCACAACCGAATCGTAATTACGAATAGTACCAAGATACCGGGAGGTATGGATTCATCATAGATGATGATGATGAGGTACACATCATAGAAGATGATGATCCAGCTATATACGATGAGGTAAGTGTTGTGAACACTTTCAGAGAAATGGATTGAAGCAAGTTTCTCAAATATGGAACATTCGTTTTGATGAGGCAATCAAAAGAGTTTGATTTTATCAAAAATAAGAATGAACCTAGTGTGTACAAAAGGGTCAATTAGGAGCATCGTGACATTCCTAGTACTATATGTTGATATACTATGGATAAGGAATGACATACCAATGCTACAATCAAGAAAGATAAAGTTGTCTAAACATTCCTCCATGAATGATTTGGAAGAGTATCTTAATTGGGGATATAAATCTATATAGATAGATTTAAGAAGATGCTCGACTTAACCCAAGGAACGATATTCATTTGATGCTAAAGTCTTTAGCATGGCAAACTCAAGAGATGTCTCATGTCGATGAGCTATGGAGTGTATCTCTCTTAATAGTCCCCACGAGACTCTCGAAAAGAGAGGTCGCATGAGTAACAATCATGTATGCAATGAAATGTACGAGACCTCGATGTTGATCGATCATATTATGGAGAAGTTTACTATGAGTCGCTGAAAACATCTTAAAGTGCTTAACTGCACTAAGGATGTGATCATATTCATGGTGGGTCTAAATTAAAACTAGAGGGCTTAACAGACTCAAGTTTTTCGATGCACTAAGATGATGAAAATCCACTTTAAGGTAAAGCGTTATCTTGAATAAGCAGCGAAGAATTGAAAGGTTCCAAACGAAGAAAGAGTTGCTGGTTTAGTGATAAAGACAAAATATATAGCTATAAATGAAGCTGCAAGTTGATTGTTTGGATTAAAAGTTCATTACAGAACTAGGAATAGTTCCTAAGTCTCATCTTGGATCTAAACATGTGTTGTAGCACTTTCATTTGATTAAAGAATCATTGAAAGATGGGAAATCACTATAGAGATAGTGGACTCTCAAGAACAACATTACATATCCATTTACTGAAGCTTATCCAACAGCAGGATAATCGTCACTTAGAGAAGAAGGGTATGAGATACCATGGCGATTGGCTTTAGTGCAAGTGGGAGATTGAAAGTAGTATGCACACAAGCCAATCATGTTTGATGATAAAGCATATACTTTGTAACAATCTTATTCATTTATTAATAAAAAAGTATTAATTTATTAAAGGCTTTTAATTATCTACATGATCTTTGTTTTATAATATGTGATAAACCCATAGTTTTAAGCAATGCTTTTAGAATAATGATGATGATCATTCTAATGAGATCTAAATTCTTAGAAAGCTTAAAACTAAAATAGTTCCCAATCATTGGATTACTAAATTGGGGATTAGTGAATCCTGATAGATTGGTACATACGTTGTTTGCTTTCATTGGATGAGGATGATTGATCTCATGATCATTTGTGTGGAGACACTAAAGCAAGTATGTAGGTGCTTATTAGAGAATAAGTTCACTGAACGTGGCTCGCTAAGGAATACCTAATGGAGTTTTACTTGCCTGTTAATAGGAATTCTTGTAGTGATAGTAGTACAAGTGATCCTTGGACTTGATATCATCATAGTATCTTGTGTATGATGAGTTATACTTTGACTTATTCCTTAAGACCCTTAGGGTATATCAAAGGGTATGCTTGGGTATAATAAGTTGTACATGGAGATAATGTATGATCAATAAAGAATCTACCACTTCTATTAAAAGAAGAGAAATGTCCTATGTGATTCGATAAATGACAACCCAAAGAGTCCTTGGCGGGCGAATGAAATTAGAAAGGAGTTTCTAATTTGCATTATTTGAGTTGTGCATTTAAGGATCAAAATACATATAATTAAAAAAATAAGACTTGACAAGAATTCCATGTCTTATATTTAATTGGGACATTGTATGGTGGAAGGATTGAATTGTACGGTAACTATTTACTCAAAGGTTCTTTTATGATTAATGTTGAAATCTATATTATCTCGAATGTCGCTTGATCGCTAGGGAGAGGCTTATCCTATTGTAGAATAAATATTATTTATTTAAATGAATTAATTGTTTAATTTATTTATTTAAATAAGATTAGAATTGTTCTAATTGATTTATTCACAACCTAGGTTTAATATGGAGAACCTAAAGGGTCACACCATAAAAGGAAGAATAATTATTTAAGAAGTTAATGGCATAATCGTAATAATATGTTATGTATATTTAATTTAATCTATGGTGATAGAATAAATTAAATAGCTTAATATTTATTATTTAATATTTTAGAAATATTAAAAATAAATTAATAAGAGGAGTCTTATTAATATTATTACAATTATTATTATTATTTTAATTTCTAAAAGAGTTTAGGAATTAATTTAATATAAGTACTCTCATTTATTCCTAATTGGATTAGGAAGGAAAATTAGTTAAAGGAGTTTAATTAATTATCCCTAATAAGATTAGGGGAGCCCTTTAATTAAAAGGGTTTAATTAAATAATACCTTATTTTTAATAGGGTTACTTGATATCTTTATAAGAAGAGTCTTATATCAGATATCAAGATGACGATATAATTCCAATGGTTGGAGAGTACGCTCCTTTTCTATAGAGATAGAAAAACTAGGGTTTAGCCAACCACCCATCTTCTTGAATCCTTCTTCTTCCTTGGTGGATCACCTCTAGAGGCCAAACACTTGGGTGGCTAACGTTGATCAAAGGAAGGAACCAAACCCGGTGAATTCAAGTTGAACGCGAAAATGATTGGAGGTGAACTTGTACCTGAGGAAGCTCGGATCTTCAAGGGTATGTTTCTTATTCATCTTTTTCGTTTAATTAATAATTGTGCATAAAGGGTGATCCAGGTATGTGGTTTGTAAAAATTTTAAACTCTGATTTTTATACGTTTCCGCTTATTTTTGCAATTTGATTGCGTTCATGAATTTTATAAACCTAACACTTGAGATTCGTGAGAGTTCCAATTTAGGAAGCTTTCCGACAAAAAGATTATCAGATGCCCACCTGAAGAAAAAAAAATTGTGTGTCAAATTACCTAACATAAAGAGATCATCATTCATCAGCTTATGAACATTTGAAGGAAAGTTGTAAGGAGGTACAAAGTGTGGAGGAGTTTCAAATTTGATACTTGTTGTGGAATTGGTCCACTCACTCCACTGCTATCGATATACCTGAACCCATCCATCACAAAATCATTATTATTCAAAATTTATGGTTAAAATTACTTGCTAAAAATTAGTGCAAAAGAGCATATAAATCAAAATCAAACAAATGTACATGCAATACATGATTGTATCAGATTAAAGAGTACTTACAAATGCTTCTAAAGGCGGTTAACTTCCCGAGCTTCGGTGGGTAAGGATCCATGGAAATTGTTTGAGCTAAAACTTCAGATAAATTCAAAGGACTAGGAATCAACAATATAATAATAATAATCAAGCATAACCGAAGCAACTCTAAGTACTTAATACTCACCGGGTACCTCTAGTCTCCCAAGGCGTCCGATCGATCGATTGAGATGGTGAGAGCGAGATTCAAGGATCGAGATGGTGAGAGAGGAGATTAGATCGATTGAGATGGTAAGACGGATCGATGAGATGGTGAGATTCGATTAGACCGGATCGAAAGGGTTAGAGATGAGACAATCGATTGAAAGGGTTAGAGATGAGACAAAAATTGTGCTTGTTGATGTGATTCTCATCGCCTAAGGGGGTAAGAACTTCACTTTCATCTACATATATCAATGCCAATTGCTTCAAGGATTTGGGCCTCCACGAAATGGCCGATCTGCGCCTTAGCCATCACCTAATTGTGACTAAGCATGTTTAATTATGAAAAAGTCCTATTTTTGAATTTTTTCTTATGGTTTAATCTTGAACTAATTAAAAATAAAATTAAATAATCCAAAAGTCTTTGTTAATTAAATCCTCCCAAATTGTTATTTAACCTGAATATTAAATAAAATACCAAAAATAAAATTACTTTAAATTAATCTCCAAGACTTTTTGGATTAATATTATATACTTAAAATAAAATTTAAAGTCTTTTGGATTATTTAATTTTTTTTTATTTAACTTTAATTTTATTTAATTATGATCATAAAATAAACTTTTATGGAGAAATTTTAAAGTTTAACATAGTGTAAAGTTATTTACTTTATAGTTTATTAAAATAAATAGTTGATATTATAAGTTACTTAAAAGTGTTATTAAAATTAAATTTACTATTGTAAAAATTTAAGGTATTTACATTCACCACAATTAATTCAAAAAAATTATTTAGAAACAAGATAATACCAATTTTATCCCTCGCAAAATCTTCTGAATAATGATATATCGTGAGTAATAATTCTTTCACTAAATAGATTTTTTCCTCGCAAATTTTCATTTTAAATTGGCTCCAAAAATCTTTCTATCGTCCCAATTTTGCGAGGAAAAAAATATAAATTGTGAAGGATGTTTCTTTCGCTAATAACTATATTGTCACTATACTGTTTTCCTTCAATGTTCCTTCGCTAAACAACTCCTCATGTTAAGGAATAAATTCTTTCACAAAATTTCCTTCACTAGAGGCCATTTTTGGTGTAGTAACTCCCCGATATCTTTCGGCTAAGAGCATCAGCAACCACATTTGCCTTCCCCGGGTGATACCGAATTCTAGCATCATAATCCTTTAGAAGCTCCAACCAACGCCTCTGCCTCATGTTGAGCTCTTTCTGAGTGAAGTTATATTTAAGACTTTTGTGGTAAGTGAAGATATCACAAGTCTCTCCATACAAATAATGCCTCAAAATCTTTAAGGCAAAGATCATCACTGCCAACTCCAAATCATGAGTGGGGTAGTTCACCTCATAAGGCTTAAGCTGCCTAGAAGCATAAGCAATCACCTTACCGTGTTGCATCAAAACACACCCTAAGCCCTTCTTAGAAGCATCACTATAAATCTAGTAACCTCTTGTCCCCGACGACAACGCATGTAACGCCCCGAAATCCGGTCTATTCTCACACCCAGATTCTGTGCATCACGGTCCCACTTCTTACCAAACATATGTCATTATATAGTTAAATATAATAACATGTATTCTCAAATCCCAGGTTCTGGAAACCTTATAACCTTTTTCATTATAATAATGATAATTACATTATTCTTTACATCGTACAAGAGTAACTTTTATCCGCCACCAAGGATACATATCAGTTCATTAAACTAATCTATAGTTCAATTAAACTATTCTACATTACAAGTCTTGGCTTGCTCTTCACGCACATTAACATACTGAATGGCACTTCATCTGGATACCGATCAACTTGATCTTTACGGGATCCTTAAGTTCTTTCTAACATCGTTCGCTGAAAATGTTTTTCATTTAAAGCAAGTGTGAGCATTCAATTTCCCAACAAGTAATAACAGTTGAACAAACAACTTCAAGAGTTTAAACATTCTTGAGAACTTCGATAACCAAACAAAGGTTATGAAGCAGCTTGAATAATAGGAATAGTCTCAATTCCTATCATCTTAAAACATTCATGACATACTCTTTACACTACTTTCATTCTTCTACCTTTTTCCATACATATCATGTCTGGCTAGAATCATTAGCACAGACTTAACAATAATGGTTCATGTATAATCCGAGCATACTTGTATTGAACAACTCAATCATAGAACAGTTCATCTCAAAGAAACACCGAAGTGTTCAAATTGTGGCACAAGGCCTCATACATACTACCACCTTGTACAAATATCACACATTTGCACATAGAAAAGACTTCTCAAGTTCAACATTTGAGAAGTTTAAGAAACTAGCATTCATGTACTATGAATGAAGTTAGGAAGCTTGCCTTACGCACAGCTACAGCTTATAGTCTACGCTGAACTGCTTATTCCAAATCCCTATATAACACATAAGGAAATAACACGTACACAAATTAGTCATATACTTGACTTACGCATTGGTTTACTTAACTTTACTTCTTAAGGTTCGCGCTCTTGTAATTTAAGCTTACGTGACTAACTTTCATTACCGGTTCATGGCTTCATGACATACGGAGATGTCTTACTCAAAACATTCATCATCTTTGATGATTTACATTCTTATCTTCTCCTTATAACTTATATAGGACTCAGCATACATCGCTTCTCTGCTTAGTAGTCCATACGGTACTCTGAGTGATTTCCCACAAACAACCAACAAATAAGTTCCCATCTCATCTACACTGCCCACAACAGTGAGTTAGATCGGTTGCCAGTTTCGTATATACCTTCGCTCTCTGAAGGAATTGTTTAGCCCAGCTCCCATATGTCAACCATCAAAGGTTATGATTGTACCATAACCTAAACTCATCTTAACTTAATCAAAATATTAAACTTTAACGTTCATTAAGTCAACTTCTTATTCCTTACGGCTTTCTGGCAACTAAATGACATACCTCAGGATTTATTCTTTATTGCCCAAGTCATACAGTCTTTTGTATACTCAAAGCGATCATTCAATGTCAATACTATGAGATCATAGCGTTAAACATTTTATATTAACTTATTCATACCTTACAACGTCCAGTTCATTCAACTCGGAACGTTGTCCAAGTTATACTTATTAACTCGGCTTCTTAACGTTATACGTTATGGTCTTTAATTTAGTTTCTTCACCGTTCATGGTTAAATCTTAGTCTTCATTACCTTACGGTCAAACCATACACAGAGTGTAGGTTCTGCCCGTTTAATAATTGCGTACACTTAACCCTCACGTTGACTAAAGTGTTTAGCGCTTACATTTCATTATAACATTCTATATCCGACTCATACTCGGACTTTCATTATTCTTATTACCGTTCGCTACGGCTTTCTACGATAATTCTTATCTTACTTACTACTTTCGTCAACGTTTAAGTCATACGACCATTGTACACTTAGAACGTTCGTCCGATGCGAATACGATTCACGAGGATCATTTATGTATTCGACGTTTACGTTGCTCGTCTCTTAATCTCTCATTCAACCGTTACTCAAGGTTTTAATCGCTTTCATCGTTATCCATCCCATGAACCCCATGTTCATTATTCTTTCTTAATGTCAAAGACATACGGTTCATTATATGCTAAGCCCGATCGTTTATCGCAACAACATTGTGTTCACAGCGTCTATACGCTTTACACCTATCTCTCATCACCATGACATAACATCGAAATGTTATTCATTACTCTCGTCACTCAACATCTAAGGAATCACAACCATAGAAATCCGTCACGTTCATTCATCGCGACTATGGTCCCCAGATATCGATTCTGTAACCCGCACCTACAGTCTTTGTATTTTAATCTCATTTAATCTTTCAGTTCAACCTTTACTAAAGATTTAAAACACTTGATTAAGCATTACATTAGGTGAACTACATGTTCGTATTTCTTTCTTGCACATCCCCCAGTAATTGAGTAATAAAAATCTCATTTCTGGGCATTTCCCTGCACCGGCGCAGCGGCGCCACTCTCTTCTTTCTCTCTCGCGATGTGGTGCGAGCCTTCGTCACCCTCTTCCTTTGTCTGGTGCTGCGGCGCCAAACACTTCGTTACCTCTCGTGCATATTTTCACTCACCAGAGTTTATGGTAGAGCTCAAGCTTTCGCCGCATTGCCTCTCCAAGGCTCAAATTAAGCGCTGTGGCACCGAGCACAAACCCTAAAAAATTTCTCCAAGTCTTTTACAAGCTTTAATCGCTTACTTTGAAATTTCATAACTTATTTGTTATAACTCGGAACGTGGTGGTTCCAAAGCCATTCTCTTCCTTATCTTATGTACTTCTATACCCCTAGGACAGAACTTCGTTTTGAATCTGTTAATGTGCCATTCGATTGGCTTGATCTTCATCCTTCGTTCATTTTACATTTTTAACGTTCTTCGTTCGTTCGTCCGTAATTCGGTCATCCGAATTCGGAACTCATTTGTTCTTGAGTCCACGACTCACGTTTTCTACGTTCTCTTACTTTCTTATGAAACCCTACACGTTCGGATTCATTTACTAACTTTCTAATTCTCGTTCGTCCTTTATGAAATTTAAATAGGCACACTTAGAAAGGGGGGGGGGGGTTGAATAAGTGTGGGAACAAACGATGTCAAACTTTTGATTCAATAAAAATTCTTTTGGATATACAATGCAGCAAGTTGGATTCTATATCTTTATATGTGGAAATGTTAAGATGTTGTATTGAATTTATGTAACACTTTCCATAATGATTAAATACGTGACTTAACCTTTTTTAGAATGTGAATGTGTGAAAATAATTTACTAAATTAGGTTTGTAAGTTTATAGATATTGAATGCAGCCTGCTGGATAGTTAGCAGAATTATGAGATAATTTATCACAATAAGCAATCACATGAACACAAGGAATTTTTACATGGTTCAGCCCTTATCCTCTATTCTAGTGGCCTATTCCACGTCCAATACAAACTAGTATTGAAGACTCTCTTTATTAATAAACTTTGTTTACAATAAACCCCTTTACAAGACAAGTTTCACAACCTTTGAGTACTTATACTCCCCTAGCACCTTTGCTCCCGAGCACCTTTGCTCCTCGTGCACCTATGCACTCTTAAGCATCTATGCTTCCTTGAACTTGCTTGCAAAACCCCTAATCCAACCCGAATTAGAAACCTTAGACTAACAAATTAGTCTACCACATGTTTAGAGAATTGATCAAATATATGACAACAAAATAAACTATGATCAGAGCAATAAGTATATCAACAATTCAAGGCTCAACTAAAATGCAATGATCAATATGAAAGATAAAGATATCACCAATTAAAGCGTAAAGAGAAGAGCTGAAATTAATTAAGAGCTTGATGCACAACAGCCTTGTAGCGATTCTTCACAATTTAGAAACTTTGAAAACCTCATGGAATCAGTATGTGAAGAAAGTAAATTTTCAGAATAGTATTCTAAGTATTCTGCTTGTTGTATATTCTGATTTCTTTTTCGATAGTTCTTTTCTAAATAATCAAGCTCCTTTTATATATTAGCCATTTTGATGCCCGTTGGGAATATCTAAGGAATCAGCCTTGAAAACATAGTTGTTACAATCTTTTTCCCATTCGAGTCATTATGGAATAAGTTGATATTATAGTGGGATAAGGCTGGAATCAAGTAATACAAAAATCCACTAATTGATTTATTAACCCAAAAAGTAAGCCGTTGATTACTCAGCAGATTTAAAAATGTGTTTGCTGAAGAAGTCCATTATTTATGTAAATTGCACTCTGTTATAGAACCAATATAATGACTTTATTTTTCCCGTTATAGAGTTAGAGTGAAATCAACCTAGATATGATTTTGGCGTGATGTACACGTTACTGCTTTGAATTCCAAAACTTTAGTCTGTTTTGAATGTAGACTAATATATCAATTTAAGCGTTAAGTCTACTGTGCCAGCTCACTAGATTATTTCCTACGCACAAACATATTGATTTTCGACGAAACATGCTTTGATAATATATTACTATGATGTAATATAGGCAATATCTACTTTAAAAGATATCTTTAATTATAGAAACCTTTTATTCAATTGAATGGGCAGCTCGTCATATGTGAAAGATTTCCTTTGGATGAACATATCAATTTGGACAACTTTATTTAAGGAATCAGCACAAAAAAAATTATTATATGGAAGGAAAGTATTTGAATATTCCATACTCATTTTGAAACTCCAATTAATTTATTCCATAATTAATTACTTTCATGATTTATGGCTAACCCAATAATGAAAAATCAATATCCCAAGATTTATGGAAACAATCTTGATTATAGATAATGATCTTTTTTAAAACTCATTTACTAATCAACTCCATCAATTATGGGAAGTATCAATATTGAAAACATTTCCATATTTATTTTGAAATCCTAATTTATTTAAATTTGTCCTCACTAATTAGCTTTCCAAAAATTACTCCAATTAATTGATCCATGCTAATTGATTCTAAAGATATGAATATTTATTTGCTTAATCAATTTTAAGGAAAGTTCAATCAATTAATAAATCATGGAAAACATGATGAATAAATCAATCCCAAGATATGTGTTATAGATTTATTAAATCCTTTAATTATGGGAAGGCTTCAAAATTAGCTTTTCAAAAAATACTCCAATTTAATTAATATTTGATCCTTATTAATTTTGAAAGCTTAATTAAATCTTTTCATAATTAATCTTTAATTAATTTATCATTTTAATTTATTCCACAATTAATTAATGATGCAATGCAATGCAAATCCTAGAGCCTTGATTGAGAAATAATTAAAGCTAGGATCTTACATTTATTTCCTAATGACTCAAGCAATTCTTCAAGCCTTCATGTCTTCAATCTTTTAATAAATCAAAGCTTCAAGAATTCTTTTAATATCCTGTAAATGCATGAGTAAACATTTTAGTACAATAGGAAAGTCATCATCAAAACCTAAGGTTGGAATATGACCAAGTCAACACTTTACAAAAATTTTGCCATATCTTCGTTATAGTTAAGTTTTAATCCGTTCCTCATGAACGTTTCTACCGTTCCTAACCAAGAAATAAGCATCTAACTTATACACGATGGTTTTAAACTTGTCCATCAACAACAATTATCCTACGATGGTTTTAAATTTGTCCATCAACAATGTTCTTCGTGTTCTTCATTCGTTCTTCATTTTTAATCAATATTTTGGATTATGATTTCACTTTTTCTTGGAATTTGATGTTATAGAACATCATTCCTTACTTATTTGACCTACTCCTTCATAAGATTCATTCAGATCGCTCAAATTCATTACGAATCTTATACCTCCTTAAGAAATTTATAAACTAACTTCTAATTCTTATTTCTTCGTTTTCTCATGATTTCAACCATATGAAATCATTTGTAACATCTTTTATTCTTTATTCTCATTAAGCTATGCTTTAACATTGAAAACTTAAAGAAAGATTATTAGAAGCTAGATTTTCGGATTACCTCTCTTCTTTAATCTTCCTCCGTTGGACAAAGCGTGCACTCGGGCAAGCTTTTCCTCTTCCTTTTCCTCTTCCTTCTCCCATCTGAACTCTCTCTCTCTCTCTCAAAGTGTAGGATTTTCAAAATCCTAAAACAATGAACTTAAGGCTTATTTATATAGAAAACCAAGGCTAGGGGCATTTTAGTCATTTTGGCCCAACCTCCTTCCTATTCACACCTCCTTACTCCACCTCCTTACTATTCACGAAGCTTCCCTTGGAAGCTTCGTGCTTCCGTCTTGCGGAATTTGTCCGACAGTTTGAAAAACTGCGATTCTCGGAATCCAAATATTTTTGGATATTTCGCCTTTCCTCTACAATCTAACTTTTACATATTCTTCGGATATCCAAAAAACTGAAAAATACTTTTTGACGTTAAGAGTTTTCCTTCATGTTTTCCCCTAACGTAGCTAAACGAATGAAAAGTACATAACAGTACTTTTCGTCGTTTTTATTTCGTACGATTTCTACACGTTTTTCGAGAAAAACTTTTATCGGCTTAATTAACTTTTCACGATATATTATCATCAAATCTTTCGACAGAATGTCATTTCGACATACCGAACTCTCGGAAAGGCTTAGGTTATTCAAACCCTAACCCTTAAGGTTTTGTCAGGTGAATAGTGCATATTTCTTCTTTTTACCCGGAAATATTTTGTTCCCGAATTTTTTTTTATTTTTGTCTTGAAAATTCTTACTCGTTCAGTCTAGCTCGTAGCCAGAATCCTCCCGACTTATAATCATCCTAGGTTATAGAACGATTAATAAACACATAGCACATAATAGTATTAATAAAAATTCATTTTATTAATAACTAATTCTGTAAACTTAAATTCTGGACAATCCGGTTTTTACTCAGGTTATCACAACGCAAGTATAGGAGCTGTCACAAGTCATTTCTTCAACTCCTCGAAACTCTTCTCACGCTCCTCATTCCACACAAACTTCGTGCCCTTTCTCATTAATTGGGTCAATCGTAACGCAAGCAAGGATAATCCTTCCACAAATCGTCTATAGTACCCTGCCAAACCCAAGAAACTCCTAATCTCTGTCACCGTAGTAGGTCTCGGCCATTTCGTGATAGCCTCAACCTTCGCAGGATCCGCCTTAATGCCTTCAACAGATTCAACATGTCCCAAAAATGCGAGCTGCTCTAACCAAAACTCGCATTTAGAGAATTTAGTATACAGTTTCTCTTTCTACAAAATACCCAACACTGTGCGAAGATGTTCCTCATGCTCTTCCTTAGACTTGGAGTAAACCAAAATGTCATCAATAAAGACAATAACAAATTGGTCCAAGTACTCCCTGAACATCCGATTCATTAAATCCATAAACACCGCCGGAGCATTAGTCAACCCGAATGGCATCACCAGAAACTCGTAATGCCCATATCGAGTGCGAAAAGTTATCTTAGGGATATCCTCATCCCTCACCCTTAACTGATGATAACCCGATCTCAAGTCTATCTTCGAAAAATACTTTGCCCCCTGAAGTTGGTCAAACAAGTCATCAATCCTCGATAATGGATCCTGATTCCTGATGGTAATTTTGTTCAACTCCCTGTAGTCTATACACAGCCTCATAGACCCATCCTTCTTCTTCACAAACAAAACTGAAGCACCCCACGGCGAAACACTCGGCCGAATCACACAACGATCTAAAAGTTCCTGCAACTGCTCCTTTAACTCCTGCAACTCTAACGGTGCCATCCTATACGGTGCCTTAGAGATAGGCTTCGCACCAGGAACAAGCTTAATAGAAAACTCTATTTCCCGCTATGGTGGCAACCCTGACAACTCCTCAGGAAACACATCGGGAAAGTCATGAATAATTGGAACATCTTCAATACGAGAGTCACCCTTAGAGGTATCTTTCACAAGCGTCAAATACCCCTCACAACCCTTTGCCGCCAACTTTCCAGCCTTCAAAGATGAAATTAACTTCACCACTCTACTCGGCTGTGAGCCCTGAAACACGAACTCTAGAGACTTCACATCTCCAAATATAACCTTCTTCGCCTGACAGTCAATAGTGGTCTAGTGCTTATCCAACCAGTCCATCCCAAGAATGACATCAAAATCGTACATACTCATTAGAAGAAGATTAGCCCTACGAATCTTATCCCCAAAACTGATCGGACACCCTCGATACAAATCAGAAATTACAACAGAAGTCCCTATCGGGGTAGCAATTGACATAACAGAATCTAAAGACTGAGATGGCACACCCAGGTGCCGAACAAAAGACTGACCAACAACAGAATGAGTAGAACCTGTATCGAACAAAATAGAAGCCTCACGATTACCAACTAAAAGAGTGCCAGAAAAAGTACCTGGTGCACCTGCCACCTGGTTATATGTCAAGGCAAACACTCGGCCACCTTGACGCTGACCTCCATTCCCACCATTATCACCACCTCCACCATTACCACGTGGACCAGTACAATCCCTAGAAATATGACCCATCTGTCCACAAAAGAAGCATGCACCTGTGAGTCTATGGAACTGCCTCCCCGGATGATTAGCCCCACAAGAAGCACAAGGAGTTATCGAAATGAGATTTGGGTTACCCCCACCAACTGGTCCCGGATAACGACCCTGATTCTGCCCCTGCTGACGATTCTGCCACTACTAACGATTCTGATCATTCCAATATAGCTGCAGCTGACGATTCTGCCCTTGCAGAGGCATCTTCTGATAACCCCTGTTTTGATTCTGGCCACACCACTGCCCCTGTTGGCCACCACGATTATTGTTCCAATGAATGTAACAACCCAGAATTTTGGATTATCCAGAATTTAGGTTTAAAGAATTAGTTATTAATAAAAGGAATTTTTAATACTATTATGTGCTATGTGTTTATTAATCGTTCTATAACCTAGGATGATTATAAGTCGGGAGGATTCTGGCTACGAGCTAGATTGAACAAGTAAGAATTTTCAAGACAAAAATAAAATTTTTCCGGGAACAAAAATATTTTCGGGGAAAAAGACGAAATAGGCACTATTCATCGTTTACGCTTTCGGAGATTTATTTTGAAATTCGAAAGTTATTGATTAAATGAAATCTTGAGGCGTGATGAAATATTCAATAATATTTCGGTTATGGCAAAAACGAAGTTTTTTCGCTGCGGACTCAAAACCTAAGGGTTAGGAAAAGTGAGTTCAAGAATGTAATGAGTACGATATAATAACTAGGGTTATTATGCGTGAAATACTGAGTATGATATGAGTTATTATACGAGTATAGAAAGAAGAATAATACGACGTATAATACTGAATATCGTATGAGTTAAATACTGAAGAGATTACGAGATTTCGAGAAAGGAATCGTAGAATACGATTAGTCTTAATGGACTTTGTGTTCATGGACTTTTGTAGAATCCAATTGGACTTGGATTATGTCAAGCCCAATGATTTGTGAAGTCAAGCCCAAGTTAGGCCCAAGAAGAATTAAGATTAAGCCCGATCCAAAGAAATTAATCATGGATCGAGCCAGATGAGTCAAGCGGATGGATAAAACCCATGGGGCAACCCATGGGGATGACCCATGGGCATAAGGGGCGGCCACTTGGCCACCAAGTAAGGGTGGTGGCAGAGTTAACTTGGTGGCTAAGTTGAAGAGGAGGTGGGAATAGTAACTTTAGGGGCGAAATCACTATTTTGCCCCTAGCTTTGGTTTTCTATAAATAGAAACCTAGAATTTCATTTTCTAGGATTTTGAAAATCCTAGAACTTGAGAGAGAGAGAGAGAACTCGGATGAAGAGGAAGAGGAAGAGCGTGAGCATGAATGCTCGGATCAAACGTGATCGTGAAATAGAAAAGCTAGCGAATAGCCGGCTTTGTATAACGGAAGAGAAATAAAGAAGAACGGTAATCCGAACAATAGTTTCTTCTAAATTTTCTTTAAGTTTTCTATGTCAAAAACATAGCTTAATGAGGAATACGAAGTAAAAGAGATTAGTAATGATTTCATATGGTTGAAATCGTAAGAAAATGAAGAAATAAAAATAAGAAATTTAGTTTATAAATTTCTTAAGCAAGTATAAGATTCGTGAGGATTTTGAGCGATCTGAATGAATATTATGAACGAGTAGGTGAATTAAGTAAAGAATGGTGTTCTATAATATCAAATTCCAAGAAAAAGTGAAATCGTAATCCAAAATATCAATTAAAAACAAAGAACGAACGAAGAACGCGAAGAACACGAAGAACGTTGTTGATGGACAAAATTAAAACCATCGTAGTGTAATTGTTGTTGATGGACAAGTTTAAAACCATCGCGTATAAGTTAGATGCTTATTGCTTGGTTAGGAACGTTAGAAACGTTCATGAAGAACGGATTAAAACTTAGCTATAACGAAGTTATGACAAAAAGTTCGTAAAAGACAAGCGAGAATTTGAAAGTTAGTCAATGAATCCGAACGTGTAGCGTTTCATAAGAATGTAAGAGAACATAGAAAATGTGAGTCGTGGACTCAAGAACGAATGAATTCCGAGTTCGAATGATCGAATTACGGACGAAGGAATGAAGAACGTTAATAACATAAAAATAAACGAAAAGTGAAGATTAAGCCAATTGAATGGCATGTTAACGGATTCAGAACGAATTTCTGTGTGTGGGTAATCGAAGTACGTAAGGTAAGGAAGAAATTATGAGATTTCGAAATCGGCGTCTCAAGCTTGTAAAAGACTTAGAAAATTTTCTAGGATTCATACTTGTAGATCATCACGATTTTGCCTTGGGGCCGACGCCAGATCGCATGTAATGTGTTCGAGTACACCTCTGAAGAATTCGCCATGCAAAGACGAACCATAGTACAATTTGTGGCGTCGCAGCGCCATGTACGATCTGATCTGAAAAATCTTACGGAGTGTGGCGTGCAGCATTTACCACTAAGTAAGGACTTCATGTACCGCGGCACCAAGTCCGAGGAAGAGAGAGAGAGAGTAGTCATGTCATACATGTAACGCAGAGAGAAAGGAAGAACACGCAGCGCCACATGGCCCGGCATGCGAGAAAATGCCCATAAATGAGATTTTAGTTCTCGATTCTTTGGAGGATGTGCAAGAAAGAAGTATGAACATGTAGTTCAAGTAATGTATCACTTAAGTAAGTGTGTTAAACCTTTAGTGAAGGTTGAATGGAAAGATTGAACGAGATTAAAAGATAGAGAATGTAAATGCTAGATTACGTAACCGATATCTGGGGACCGTAGTCGTAATGAACAAACGTGAGGGATTGCTATGATTGTGATTCCTTGGACGTTGAGTGACGAAGGTAATGAATAACATTCCGATGTTATGTTATGGTAATAAGAGATAAGTGTAAAGCGTATAGATGCTATGAACGCAACGTTGTTGTGATGAACGATCGGTTTTAGCATACAACGGACTGTATGGCTTCGACATTAAGAAAGAATAATGAACATGGGGTTCATGGAATGGATAATGATTAATGCAATTGAAACCTTGAGTAAAGGTTGAATGAGAGATTAAGAGACGAGCAACGTGAACGTTGAATACGTAAACGATCCTCGTGAATCGTATTCGTGTTTGACGAACGTTCTAAGTATACCCTGGTTGTATGACATAGACGTTGACAAAAGTAGTAAGTAAGATACGGATGGTATCAAGAAAGCCGTATCAAACGGTAATGAGATTAATGAAAGCCGAATGTGAATCGGATAAGAATGAATCCTGAGGTATGGCAATTACTTGCCAGAAAACCAAAAGGAATAAGAAATTAACTTAACAAACATTATAATTTAATAGTTCGTATAAGTTAAGAGAAATTTAGGTTGTGGTACGATCGTAACCTTTGATGGTTGACATATGGGAGCTGGGCTAAACAATTCCTTCAGAGAGCAAAGGTATATACGAAACTTTTAACCGATCTAACTCGTTGTGATGGCAGTGTAGATGAGACGGGAACTTGTTTGTTGGTTGTTTGTGGGAAACCACTCAGAGTACCATATGGACTACTAGCAGAGAAGCGATGTGTGCTGAGTCCTAGAGAAGTATAAGAAGAAGATGAGAATGTAAATCATCAAAGATGATGAATGTTTTGAGTAAGACATCTCCGTATGTCATAAAGCCATAAAGCGGTAAAGAAAGTTGGTCGCGTAAACTTAAATATAAGAATGTGAACCTTACGAAGTAAAGTTAAGTAAACCAATGCGTAAGTCAAGTATATGACTAATTAGTGTATTTGTTATTTCCTTATGTGTTATAGGGATTGGAATTAGCAGTTCGGCGTAAGCTGTAGCAAGGCGTAAGGCAAGTTTCCTAACTTCATTCATATTTTAAATGAATGCTAGTTTCTTAAACTTCTCAGATGCTGAACTTGAGAAGTTATGTCTATGTGCGAATGTGCGATATTTGTACAAGGTGGTAGAATGTACGAGGCCTTGTGCCACAATGTGAACACTTGGTGTTTTACGTGAGATGAATTGTTCTATGTTTGAACTGTTCCATAAAAGAATGTTCTGTTTAAACATGAACCGTTATTATTAAGTCTGTGCTATTGATTCTAGCCAGACAGAATGTGTATGAAAGAGAGTAGAGAATGAAAGTATTTCAAAGTGAATGTGACTAATGTTTTAAAATGATAGGAATCAAGATTATTCCTATTATTCAAGCCGCTTCATAACCTTTGTTCGGTTATTGAAGTTCGAAAGAATGTTAAACTCTTGAAGTTGTTTGTTCAAGCTGTTATGACTTCTTTGGGCAATTGAATGCTCACACTTGCTTTAAATGAAAAACATTTTCAAATGACGATGTTAGAAGAACTTAAGGATCCCGTATAGATCAAGTGACGGTATCCGGATGAAATGCCATTCAGAATGTGAATGAGTGAGAAGATCAAGTGAAGACTTGTAATGTAGAAAGATGAAAATTAAACTATAGACTAGTTTAATGAACTGTATGTATCCTTGGTGGCGGATAAAAGTCACTCTTGTAAGATGAAAGGAATAATGTAATTATCATTATTTGTAATGAGGAAGGTTATAAGGTTTCCAGAACCTGAGATTTGAGAATGTATGTTATTATATTTCAGTATATAATGATGTATGTTGGATGAATGATGTAACCGTGACGTACGGAATCTGGGTGTGAAGAAAGATCGGATTTCGGGGCGTTACAAGTTGGTATCAGAGCTGATAGGTTATAAACCTTAGGTATGAGTACTTAAGACTATAATCGTAAAGAGAAGGATAAGAAGATCACCACGTGATCATAGTAAATCGTAGTAACAGAGGAGCTGTTAAACGATGAATGATTTATAGCTAATGTTATGAATGAATGATACTACAAAGTAGTATGAGAAGAAGAACTCAAATTGAGTTGTAAACGATAGTATACGAATTAAAGAAAATTCGTATTAAGTAAAGAGAAAGTTAGAAGTTGTAAGATTTTAATTGAGGACTCATGTGATGGTTGAGTTATATGAATCTTTGTATGGGCAGAGGTTTGTGCTTGGTGTAACAACCACTCAGTTTATTACAGTGATAATCATTGAAATTGGTCGCGCTATCAAGATGTATATGACTAGAAGGTGAATCTTTTCTCATGTATATACTTGATAGGTAGAACATGATAAGATAGGTGCGGGTTCTTGAAACTCATATTTATGAAAAGTTTGTGACTCATGGTAAATGCTATGTTTCTGAGCCCTAAGCATATGGATAGTCCTTGATTTGTTCTTGGATTACATATTGCGAAGATAAGTTCTTAAACACATATGGTTGTGGAAAGTTCCTAAACACATAAAGTGTGGTAAGTTGATGAACTAAACTAAGGTATAGGAATGTTTAGGCCGAAAGTAAGTATTTTCGATGAGACTTAGCATTGAAGGTGCTAGAAAAGATTAAGTATTGTCATAAGTAAGACAATGAAGGAAGATGGAGAATAGGATATTCCAAGTCATCTAGCTATGCTAGATTTCAAATTTCTTGAAATCGTGCTAATGTAACAGCATTTTGAAAATGAAAAAATTTGTTCGACTTTTGGAACCAATGGATTTTAAAAGAACTATTCTTGGTATGTCTATGCTAATTGTTTCATTTAGACGAAATTGGTTTAAAATATCAAAATGAATTTTATATCATCGGTGCATTTGATGCAAAGATGGTAAAAGGATGGAGTTATTAATGCAATTAAACTCGGTGTTGGATTTGATCTTAGGATCAACAACTTTGCTATGGTATGATGTATAATGATGAAGTCATAAAATCCATGAAGTCCTCAACGTCTTGTGAAGAGTGCGCGGTATCATGGCGTCATAAAACATTTTGATGTATTGCGAAAGAATTTAAAGAATTAGTCGATGTCAAGTGAGTTGACTGAGCGAGAATGTTTCAAGTTGATGTCCAATTTATTGGTATGGTCTAAGCTACTTGATTTGGCTAAGACGAATGGTATGTCGTGATTAAAAGAAAATCGATTTTTCTTTGAAGAGCTATGCCGAACCAAATTGTTTTGGTGCGAATTCTAATGATTAAGTCTGAGGTGAACATACCCTGAAATGGGGTTATACGATAGGCTGATCACCTATGTATGGAAGAGGTAGTTTACCTTCTTTGTGATTGTAAACTGACTGTGGAAAGAAAAAGGTTACTGACGTCGTCTTTGTTTAACCTAGTAAGAGTTCATGATCAATTTGACCCCTCAGCAAAAGTATGAAATGTTTTAAAGGAATCTTTATATTCCTCGTTATTCCTTTCACTTCATGATTCTTGAAAAGTTATGAAGGGTAGGGAATGTTTGAAAGATAAGAACTTCTTTGAAGAGAAGTTGAGAAGAAGAGAAAGCTAAAAATTTCAAAGACGAAATTCTGTGAAGAAGGGAAGAATGTGTTGACCCGGGTAAGGGTTGGTTTTAAGAAATTCCGAGGACGGAATTTTTATAAGGAGGGAAGAATGTAACAACTCGGAATTTTGGATTATCCAGAATTTAGGTTTAAAGAATTAGTTATTAATAAAATGAATTTTTATTAATACTATTATGTGCTATGTGTTTATTAATCGTTCTATAACCTAGGATGATTATAAGTCGGGAGGATTCTGGCTACGAGCTAGATTGAACGAGTAAGAATTTTCAAGACGAAAATAAAATTTTTCCGGGAACAAAAATATTTTTGGGGAAAAAGACGAAATAGGCACTATTCACCCGTTTCTGCTCGGAGATTTATTTTGAAATTACGAGAAGTTATTGATTACGTGAAATCTTGAGGCGTGATGGAATATTCAATAATATTTCGGTTATGGAAAAAGCGAAGTTTTTAAGCTGCGGACTCAAAACCTAAGGGTTAGGAAAGTGAGTTCCATGAAATGTAATGAGTACGATATAATAACTAGGGTTATTATGCGTGAAAATCTGAGTATGATATGAGTTATTATACGAGTATAGAAAGAGGAATAGTACGATGTATAATACGAATATTGTACGAGTTAAATACGAAGACATTACGAGATTTCGAGAAAGGAATGCGTAGAATACGATTAGTCTTAACGGACTTTGTGTTCATAGACTTTTGTAGAATCCAATTGGACTTGGATTATGCTAAGCCCAATGATTTGTGAAGTTAAGCCCAAGTTAGGTCCAAGAAGAATTAAGATTAAGCCCGATCCAAAGAAATTAACCGCGGATCGAACCGATGAGTCACCGGATGGGTAAAACCCATGGGGTAACCCATCGGCATGACCCATGGGCATAAGCGGCGGCCACTTGGCCACCAAGTAAGGGTGGTGGCTAAGTTAACTTGGTGGCTAAGTTGAAGAGGAGGTGGGAATAGTAACTTTAGGGGCGAAATCACTATTTTGCCCCTAGCTTTGTTTTTCTATAAATAGAAACCTAGAATTTCATTTTCTAGGATTTTGAAAATCCTAGAACTTGAGAGAGAGAGAGAGAGAGAGAGAGAGAGAGAACTCGGATGAAGAGGAAGAGGAAGAGCGTGAGCATGAATGTTCGGATCAAACGTGATCGTGAAATAGAAAAGCTAGCGAATAGCCGGCTTTGTATAACGGAAGAGAAATAAAGAAGAACGGTAATCCGAACACTAGTTTCTTCTAAATTTTCTTTAAGTTTTCTATGTCAAAAACATAGCTTAATGAGAATAAGAAGTAAAAGAGATTAGTAATGATTTCATATGGTTGAAATTGTAAGAAAATGAAGAAATAAAAAATAGAAATTTAGTTTATAAATTTCTTAAGCAAATATAAGATTCGTGAGGATTTTGAGCGATCCGAATGAATATTATGAACGAGTAGGTGAATTAAGTAACGAATGGTGTTCTATAACATCAAATTCCAAGAAAAAGTGAAATCTTAATCCAAAATATTGATTAAAAACGAAGAACTAACGAAGAACGCGAAGAACACGCGAAGAACACGAAGAACGTTGTTGATGGACAAAATTAAAACCATCGCAGTGTAATTGTTGTTGATGGACAAGTTTAAAACCATCGCGTATAAGTTAGATGCTTATTGCTTGGTTAGGAACGTTAGAAACGTTCATGAAGAACGGATTAAAACTTAGCTATAACGAAGTTATGGTGAAAAGTTCGTAAAAGACAAGCGAGAATTTGAAAGTTAGTCAATGAACCCGAACGTGTAGGGTTTCATAAGAATGTAAGAGAACGTAGAAAACATGAGTCGTGGACTCAAGAATGAACGAATTTCGAGTTCGGATGACCGAATTTACGAGACGAAGGAAACGAAGAACGTTAATAACGTAAAAATGAACGAAGAGTGAAGATTAAGCCAATTGAATGGCATGTTAACGGATTCGAGAACAAAGTTACGTCTATGGGTAATAATCAAGTACATAAAGATAAGGAAGAAAATGGCTTTGGAACGACCTCGTTCGAAGTTATAACGAAGAAGTTATGAGATTTCAAATCGGCGTCTCAAGCTTATAAAAGACTTAGAAAATTTTCTAGGTTTCATACTCTGTACACCAGATCGCGAAGTTGTGCCTTGAGGCCGACGCCACGGTAGTAACGAATGATGTCTCGAGTACACTACAAGAGTTTTCACCAGTGTGAAAAAAGTAGTACAATTTGTGGCGCCAGAAGCGCCATGTATGCATAAAAAAAATTGAGTGTGGGCGTATGTGCTGCCCACCACTAAGACAGGACTCATGAGAGAGAGAAGAGAGAGAGAGAAGTAGGTCAGTCAGTCACGAAGAGAGAGAAAGGAAGAAGCATGGCATGGCGTGCGCAGAATCGATGCAGAGCAATGCCTAGAAATGAGATTTGTAGTTCTCAGTTATTGGAGGATGTGCAAGAAATAAGTATGAACATGTAGTTCAAGTAATGTATCACTTAAGTAAGTATGTTAAACCTTTAGTGAAGGTTGAACGGAAAGATTTAACGAGATTAAAAGATAGAGAATGTAAATGCTAGATTACATAACCGATGTCCGGGGACCGTAGTCGTCGTAATGAACGTGAGTGAGGATTGCTATGATTGTGATTCCTTAGGCGTTGAGTGATGAAGGTAATGAATAACATTCCGATGTTATGTTATGGTAATAAGAGATAAGTGTAAAGCGTATAGGCGCTATGATGAACATAACGTTGTTGCGATGAACGATCGGTCTTAGCATACAACGAATTTGTATGGCTTTGACATTAAGAAAGAATAATGAACATGGGGTTCATGGAATGGATAACGATGAATGCAATTGAAACCTTGAGTAAAGGTTGAATAAGAGATTAAGAGACGAGAAACATGAACGTTGAATACGTAAACGATCCTCGTGAATCGTATTCGCGTTTGACGAATGTTCTAAGTATACCCTGGTTGTATGACATAGATGTTGAAGAAAGTAGTAAGTAAGATACGGATGGTATCAAGAAAGCCGTATCAAACGGTAATGACATTAATGAAAGCCGAATATGAATCAGATAAGAATGAATCCTGAGGTATGGCAATTACTTGCCAGAAAGCCAAAAGGAATAAGAAATTAACTTAACATTTATAATTTAATAGTTCATATAAGTTAAGAGAAATTTAGGTTGTGGTACGATCGTAACCTTTGATGGTTGACATATGGGAGCTGGGCTAAACAATTCCTTCAGAGAGCGATGGTATATACGAAATCGCAACCGATCTAACTCATTTGTGATGGCGATGTAGATGAGACGAGGAACTTGTTTGTTGGTTGTTTGTGGGAAACCACTCGGAGTACCATATGGACTACTAGCGGAGAAGCGATGTGTCTTTGAGTCCTAGAGAAGTATAAGAAGAAGATAAGAATGTAAATCATCAAAGATGATGAATGTTTTGAGTAAGACATCTCCGTATGTCATAAAAGCCATAAAGCGGTAAAAGAAAGTTGGTCGCGTAAACTTAGTTGTAAAAACGAACCTTAAGAAGTAAAGTTAAGTAAACCAATGCGTAAGTCAAGTATATGACTAATTGGTGTATTTGTTATTTCCTTATGTGTTATAGGGATTGGAATGAGCGATTCGGTGTAAGTCATGGTATCGCGTAAGGCAAGTTTCCTAACTTCATTCATATTTTAAATGAATGCTTAGTTTCTTAAACTTCTCGGATGTTGAACTTGAGAAGTTATGTCATATCTTGAATGTGCGATATTTGTGCAAGGTGGTAGAATGTATGAGGCCTTGTGCCACAATGTGAACACTTTGGTGTTTCTATGAGATGAATTGTTCTATGTTTGAACTGTTCAATAAAAGAATGTTCTGTTTATACATGAACCGTTATTATTAAGTCTGTGCTATTAATTCTAGCCAAACGGATGTGTATATGAAAGAGAGTAGAGAATGAAAGTATTTCAAAGTGAATGTGACTAATGTTTTAAAATGATAGGAATCGAGATTATTCCTATTATTCAAGTCGCCTCATAACCTTTGTTCGGTTATTGAAGTTCCAAAGAATGTTAAACTCTTGAAGTTGTTTGTTCAATTGTTATGACTTCTTTGGGCAATTGAATGCTCACACTTGCTTTAAATGAAAAAAAAATTCAGCGAACGATGTTAGAAGAACTTAAGGATCCCGTATAGATCAAGCTGACGATATCCAGATGAAGTGCCATTCAGAATGTGAATGAGTGAGAAGATAAAGTGAAGACTTGTAATGTAGAAAGATGAAAATTAAACTATAGACTAGTTTAATGAACTGTATGTATCCTTGGTGGCGGATAAAACTCACTCTTATAAGATGAAAGGAATAATGTAATTATCATTATTTGTAATGAGAAAGGTTATAAGGTTTCCGAACACAGGATTTGAGAATGTATGTTATTATATTTCAAAGATATAATGATGTATGTTGGATGAATGATGTACTCGTAACGCATTTTAATCCGGGTGTGAAGAAAGACCGATTTCGTATGCTACACCAAGGTAGCCAATTGAGCATTTATCTAATCATTAGGTTGCTCATTGGGCTGACCCTCACCTTTTCCCCTATTGTTGCCTCGCTTCCTAGCAACTTTAGCAGATATACGAGTCATCTAAGAAAGAGATCACGAATATAAACAAGCAGAATAGAGACAAATTCGAATATAGCGGATATGATAGCTAAACAGAAAGTCAAACAAAACAAAAACCTAACCCAGAAGTCTACCCATAACTCACAGGTCAAACCTAAATAGATTTTCTACAAGAAAGAACCGAAGCTTTGATACCAACTCTGTACACCCCCTTTCCGAAATAGAAAGAGAGGTTACTCAAAACACAAAAAAAACTAATGAACTTAATAGCAAGGCTCAAAGCCACAAAAGAATAGTCTTAATATCTGATAAATACCACAAGTCTACCATAATAAATATCAAACTGCCTCAACCCACAAAATAAAATAATTATTACAATTTCGAACAAACTAATGTATCACACCCTAAACATAATATATCTAAATCTTTTGGATAAAAGGGATCTCTCGTCACACTTGCCCATGATTCCCCTGATTACCTGCCGGAAGAAAAACACAGCATGAGCCAAATGCCCAGTACGAATATAGAATACAAATAATGAACCAAAATAACTAACTCCATTAAATAAAATGAAACGCAACGAACTGAAATGAAACGAACAAAACTAACACAACGAAATGATAGGTTGAATCAAATGATTGGGTGTTATTTCATACCGAGCTCAAAATAAATAGTAATATACCTTACCACATAGGCAAGTCAAATAATGCCACACATGCAATCAAAATAATGCCACACAGGCAATCACACATCGGACTGCGCAATCCAGATGCATACAAAATCGGAAGGCGTGTTTGGCACAAACATCACCACTCCGCAGAACAGAACAGAACAGAAAACTAGGGTCGACCCATACGCCTCCCACAACAAAACACCAAATGGCCAACTCCGACCGGAGCACAAAACGGAGACGTCGTGGACTGATCACACTGCCACGGAAGGTGTCATACCTCGGTTCCAAGAGGACATGCATTTGGTACCCCCACAGGTGGTTATAGCTCAGGTATACCCTACGGTATTCTAACAAAAATATAATGTCACAACACATGCGACAAAATATCAACACAAAAGGGTTCTAACGTGTACATGTTAAATCGAACGAATCATCAACACAAGTCTCTAAAAATATACTAACATGTATGTAAGACCCCGAATTTTATGAAATAAATGTATTCAAATTTTCTTATAATTACTATTCAGTAAATGGTTAAATTGATAAAAGTTAAAGTTAAGGGTGATATATGAAATTTTTTTTATACACAAGTGGTTATAAAATATTCATTGTTGTCGGGGAATATTCATTTGGTCGTGGAATATTCTTTCTCGTTGGGAATATTCGCATTTACCACATGCAGCCCATTTATGGGCCCCATAATGTAATAAAACTGTTTGATGAAGAAAACAATAAAATTAAGTTTTTATAAATAATCTACAGAATCAAGTATCAAGTAACAATCGCTGAATACCCAAATAGTAAAATAAAGTAATACGCGTTGTTGCACAAAGAGTAGCACCTGCCAGATTACATGTATTTTTGAATTATTGATTCTTACGTAAGAAGGCACTACTCAATAATTGTTATAGTAATTACTGTTCAATATTGTATTTTATTGATTCAATAATTGCTACGTTGAAATTTTATATTATTGTTGTTCAATAATTGTTACTGCACAGTATTTTCCATTATCAGATCAATAATTCATATTATTCGAATAATATTATTAGATAGCATTATTGGCAATGTCTAGAAAGTTCTGTCAAGGAGAGGTTTAGTCACCTAATTGCGCGCCAGTAAGGAGAAATCCTTATCGGAAAGCCCCCTCTTTCTTAGGAACGACCTGGTTGTCATATTTGTGATTCTATAATATTATTTGTGAATAATTAATTATTGATTTATATGATAATGAAATATTTATTTGATGTGGATATAAATGATGGATTTATTTATGTGGTTATTAATGAAGGAGTTAATGTTGAGGTATTTTATCAGTATTTTGTCGGATTGGAGGTATTAAAAGATCAAATCGGTGTTATTACAGCTTTATTGTGTGAGTTATAATATTTAATCCGACCATTGGATCGTTGTAATTTTTGGATATGTTATACATATATAAGTTGAGTATATGTCCACAAATTTTGAACATTTAAAAATGAGCGTATAATTTGTTATGAATTTTAAGAGGTGACTGATTCGGAAATTAGGTTATAAATGATTTTGGTGGAAAATTCTAGAATTGGTGGGCCCCACTTGTGGTTGGTGAAGAAATGTGCTGAATTTTATTTCAAATGTGGTGGGTAGGAATAGTAGCAAGTAAAGCCATTAGGTTGCAGGTCAAGTCTGCTAAAATTTTCCTATAAATAGAGGGCTAAGTTAGAATTGAAAATCACACCAGAAACATAAGCTTTCTCTCTTTTTCTCTCTAGATTATTGAGTGTATTTTGTGAGTATTTAGATACTTGGTGAGTTGATACTTGGTGAGTTGATACTTCTTCTGATCTTCAGAAAATTCTGGAAAAATTTGAAATGATATGTTGATGAGTTTTATTGATTGTGTCCAAAATGGTGATTTTTGGATGTATAGATTAAGAGTTATGAATTTTATGAGAAAAGACTATTTTAAAAATAACCGCTTATAACTCCTTGTGGTTAATCCCAAAATTAATGAAATTTTTATTGGGAGTACATCTATATAATATCAGCGTACTCTGTGAATTTCAAATTTTTTGGATAAAAGTACAATTTATGATAAATGTCTAAATATTCGGCAGTTTTGGCCATATAAAAAATAGTAAATGAATTTTAAAAATTCTAAGAAAAATATATGTTCAATATGGGACTATATTCTGCTAAATCCCAGAAAAGAAATATTTTTGGAACTGATTTGGTATTTTTCATGAAAATGGACTAGTTATGAATAAATGAGTTAAATATGTTATGTGAAGGAAGAAAATCGGAAAATATGATTTTATGGCTTGAGAATCATATATGTGGTATATGCAGATTTTTGATGAGGGTTTTGGTTATTGGTGATGAAACCTTATAAGTTTGGCATTTTATGATGATTAAATGCATTATTTAGTAAAGTGTAAACAGTTAAAATAAATTATTTATAAGTTTAAGAAATGTTATTCTTTCAATATCATTATACCGAAATATTGGTATGGATTTTATTGTGGAATTTCTACCTTTTTGTGTCAGGGTTACTATTCATGAGTTACTATTTATGAGTTACTATTCACGAGTTACTATTCACGAGTTACTATTCACGGGTACTATTCACAACAAAATTGGTTTCTTTTTCTAACCAAATTATAGTTGATTTATGAATATTACTCTGGAGATTAAAACTATATATTGATTTTATTATCATATATAATATTTTTACAACCCTGATGTTGAAATTCTCTTTCACTGGAGTGTAAAGATGAGTAGATTATTGGTATGATCATGACTAGGGTTCTCTTTGGCCAGTAGTGAAAAGTTGAATTGTGACTGGTATGATCATGACCATTGAATTTATAATTGAATATCTTTAACTTAAGTGCAAAGGTGAATTGATCAACATGGTTATAATTATTATTTATATAAATTCTGAAATGATTATATATTTCTTTGAGATATTAATATATTTGGCCTGTAATGCAAATATGAACTATTGATGAATATCTTTGGCCTGTAGTGCAAAGATAAATTGTTGATGAATATCTTTGGCTAGTAGTGCAAAGATGAACTGTTAATGAATATCTTTGGCCCGTAGTGCAAAGATGACCTGTTGTTGAATATCTTTGGCCAGTGGTGCGAAGATGAACTGTGGATGAATATCTTTGGCCCGTAGTGCAAAGATGAATTTATTAGTATGATTATGAACATGAACTGTGATTTGGTATAACCATGATCTTTGATGTTTCAGGTAAAGACATGTGATGAAAATTATATTCGTCCTGGGTACGAAGAGGAATTTAGAATCACAATTATGATTATGAGATATTCATATAATTGTGGAAAGGAACTGTTGATTGATGTTACAGGGATAAAACATTGTTGGTGGACTTTTAACATGGAGAAGATATTAGACTATATTGTCTATTTGACTCTTCTAATGGATTGCTCGTTCCGCTGCAACTATGGTTAAAATTTTTATCATCTACCATATGTTCTTAATCTCTGATTTGTTATTGATGAAGGCTATTGATAATTTAATTATCTTTAGTCATGATATTCTTTACTGAGCTAGTTGTGCTCACCCTTTTGCTTCACAATTCCTTTTAGGTAATAAAAGTGTAGCTGGGTCGAGCGGGGGTAACAAGGGAATAGAACGGTGGTCTCTAGGCATGGAGTTCTCCTAAACAAAGATAGACAAGTGTGTTGTATACATCTTTTAGTAGTTATATTTGGTGAATCATATAGGAGAGGCTAACCCAACGTTGGAAGGGTGTTTTGCCACTATCATATAAGATGTCTAATGACATACAACCTCGTGTCATCATAAGATGTGGTTGTGCTCATCCACTTGCCGAGTATATTTACGAGCACTACCTATATAATCTTGGTGTTTGTTTGAAGTATAATTCTCAATTTGAGACAAAGGAGATAATGATAAGTCAAGAGAAGACTCACCATTGGGAAGAATATGATAGTAATCTTCTCTTTTTTTTTTGGGTCTATTAGGGTCAACCAAGGATAATTACGTGGCCATATGATATCTATCATAACCTAGAAGCATGGCCTCCCATGTACGAAGGTTTCCTTGAGCACTTCCCAAAAATTCTAATTTCTAAAACAGTTTTTGACTATACCTTTATGTACGGTGTCATTGTGACGTGCTATCCACGATTGGGACATGAGTCACAATTGGTATATATTTGTATCCAAACTCACAGCATATGTGTTGTTGTATTTTGTACGACAATTGTTGTAATAAAGTTGTAGTTATTTTCTGTACCATGTATTTGGCGACTCAGAATGGGTTGGATGGAATGGACCTATTTTGGGGTTGTCACAATGTACATCACTATAAATATCAAAATAAAATTTAGACATGATACACTAGTCTAAAGAGTACAAATATGAGTTCTAATACAACGCCAAAATAAATTTATCACAATAATTGACAAGGAATAATTATGAGAAGTAATACTAAATTTCGAAACGAATAACGAAACGAACAAAATAAAAACAAAAGAGTCCCGCTGAAAAAGTACGTTATTCGTACCTGGATTAAGCAATGTAATACCCAAAGATTATATTCCAAATATAACTCCTTAAATTCCATCCGTTCCAACTAATTACACAAATTAATAGAATAAATTAATAAACTATGCGCTAAATTACTAATTACTAATTTCTTCTTCTTCTTTTTTTAACTCATATTATTATTATTTTCATGTAAATTCCCAATTCAATCTTCCAAATAATTCTATATAAGACCATAACCTTATTAAGAATCAATTATCATTTTGATGTAGACAATCCTTATATACCATCTATCTATACATATATATTAAATAAATAATGTAACCTCCGTTCCAAACCAGGATATTCATACTGCATAATATAATCAAATAATTCAGTTCACTCTTTTACTTTATATGATGACCACCCATCACAGTTATATAACAGTAGCCCTAAAAATCAAGTTACGAATTCGTTTTACATATATATATATATAACAGTTTTCAATTCATAATATATATATATATAACAGTTATCGTAGTTCTTAGTTGTAAATTAAAAAAAAATAAAACAAAGTAACAAAACAGACCTGTGCTCCTTTCCTTATCCTTCCGTTATGCACTTTTCTCAGAAATACAATAAGAGGCGGCTTCCTCCTCTTTCTCTTTCTCAGGTTGTATAATGAAAATAAAATTAGGTATAGTTATTTATTCACTTAAAATAGATTTTATTAATTAATATAATACATTTATTAACTCTCCAAATTTTAATAGGATTTTAAAATTATACAATTATAAATTTGACCCACTTAATTTAAAGCCCAATTTTACCAATTTAATTTATCCAACACTTATTAATATATTAGCCCACAAAAATTAAATGACTATTTTGACCCAAAATAAATGACAAAGTCTAATTAATATGTTTTAAAACAAAGTAATTTTTATTATTTAATATATTATTTTTTTCGGGTATTACACATATGGCTCTTTTCCACGATCTACCGCATAAAAAAAAGAGAAAAAAAAAACTCTTCAGGTTGCGTAAGTACAACATGAAGTTGAATCTAGCCAAGTGCGCCTTTGACTTTAAATCAGGTAAGTTGATAGGATTCCTAGTCTGTCACAAAGGGATTGAGCTAGATCCCACAAAAATCCAGGTCATCACGAAAATGCCCATTCCTCGGACAGAGAAGAAAATACAAGAATTTTTGGGAGGGGTCAACTTCATCAGCCGATTCATTTCCTAACTTACCGCAACCTGTGAGCCTATTTTCAAGTTGTTAAGGAAGAACTCCTCCATGAAATGGAATCCATCAGAGTATTGATAGACGCTCATCTAGATGAAGACCAATGGTTACAAGATAGGTATCCCCAATTGTTTCTAATTGACGACAGGAAAATCGCGGCTATCTTCCATGGTCAGTTATATCAACAAAGGATTGCCAGATCCTACAACAGAAAAATCCGGCTACGGTAATTCAAACAACACGACTTAGTTTTGAAGAATATCATTGATAACCAATATCAGTCTAAGGGAAAATTCACCCCAAACTGGGAAGGCCCATTTGTTGTCAAGGAGGTATTGACAGGAGGCACTCTCAGATTACAAGAAATGGATGGGGATGAATTTCCACAGCTCATTAACTCGGACACCGTGAAACTGTACTATGTCTAAAAGTTACCATCAAGCAAACATCCTGGTTTTGAATCACCAGATCCCCAGTCAAATCCAGGTTTTCTCAAACCCTTCACTACATACAACCTTTTTCACACCCATTTGCCCCATCAGGGATAATCACACTTTCCAACCAACAACCAGGTTTCGGATCACCTGATCCTTCACTCCCCGCAGGTTTTCAAAACCTTTCACACTTTCAGTTTATCCCACCAGGGATTAAACCTTTCACACCTTAAATTTATCATGTACATGGGATTAACCTTTTCATCTGCAATCCGCCCTGTACATGGGGTGAACTACGTCGACCTGATCTCCCCAATACACGGGAGTACGTAGGCAACCATGTTATATGGTCCGATCTCACTACAGAAAAAACAAAAATAAACAAACTCCTATCCATAACCACATACAGAAACCAGTCCTAAGACACCAAAGACGGTAGAGAATACACACAGATCGACGATCCATTCTAAAAATCCTGAGACATCTCATTCTCCATCCATCAAGGAGGAGTTCAAAATACATCCAGATCACAAAGCCCTGGAGAAACAAGCAAATATCAAGCAAGTAACAAGGCACAACTAAAAGGGAAGTGAATCAACATATATTTCCCTGCCATATATAATGTTGTTTGATATATACAATGTGTACTGTACATGACAAAATAGCTAAGCTAGTCTGTGCAGGGAAATACAAACCCATCTACCAGTCAGTGTATATGCGGGCTATCAAGTCCAACATGGATTCCTTCTCAGAAGAAGGAGGTAACATTGTGATCTCCTGCCCAAGGGTTTCTACACGAGCCAACAGATCCACCGCCAACTACATGCGATATCTCGGGAAGATATAGCATTATCCCACTCAACAATCACTGCATCTCTTGATGATCTGGCATCATCCCTCTCAACAACAGCAGTATCCCTATGAGTTAGAGCATCATCACTCAACTAGAGCGACATCTCTACCAGAAAAAGCTGTCAACATCAAAGCCCAAATACACTACCTGTTCATCATCTGGTATAGAGGTAAATGCCTCTTGCAATCTCGGCATCTTATCAGCCCATCTGTCAAAGCAACTATCCCAGAAAATAAGCCAGGCGGGGGCAATTTCAAAATTGGCGACAACCCAATATTGGAACCCTTACAATAAGATTGGGGGAATCTCAGAAATAGAGACAACTCAACTCTGGGGCATTTATCAACCATCCTAAGGAGGAAAATGCGCCAATCAGCACCATCAGCATGGTACATCATCGTCAGAACTTCCCTCACATCATCTCACTGGCAATTTAGCTATTACTCACTTACGACTTCATCAACAAAGAGAGTTTCTCATATGAATCCTCGACAACAACATGCGAAAAGACTGGGGCATTTTTCCAATTCTAAGAAATGGAAGGAGCTTAAGGCGAGATCAAGCCTCTCATCAAAAAGAAAGGGGAGAACTCCTGAAAGAAATCATAGCGACATAAGCGTGCCCCTACAAAAGAAGGGGAAAATTCTCAAAAAGGTTCTTAACTCAGAAGTAGAAGGTCAATGATGAAAGGTCTAGCGAATGAAATTTACACCATCAACATGCGTCAAGTCCTCACAAGTTGAGGCCTCTACACCGAAGTTCAAATCTGGGCAGCGAAAGAACGAGTTGCACGCTCCAGGGATGTCAGCGGCATTCAGGCCATCAGTTCAGCCGGGTTGCAAATCAAACTCTCAAGGAAATGGGAAACAAGCAGCCAACAGTGAAAGGAAACTCCAAATCACCTCAAAAAGGGTGAGTGTACCATCAGGCAGAGTCTGGTGAAGCAAACCTTGGAATATTAATTCAGCGAAGGTATCGGAAGATCCGGTATTCTAAACCATTGGCATCAATTCAACGTAACATCAAAACAGTTTAGCGATGAAAGCTTCGTATACCACCATTCCAGTGGGAACCGAAAAAGTTTGGCGATCAGCAGGGTAGGCACCGTTGCAAACTACCAGCGTATACATCGGGAAGGTCCGATGATTTCAGAACGTCATCCCCAATAGAGATGTAGAAAATCTCTCAATTTATCTTCATCAAACAAACATCGGCGACACCGACAAAAAGCCAAACCGTTGGAGTCAACACCAGCATAAGCATCAGCAATGATCGGTAAAGGTAAAACAAATTTACAAAAACATTTTAACATTCATCATAACATTCATTACATTGTGATTTCCGAAATGCGAAAAGTGAAGTGCGAAGTGCGAAATGTGATGTGCGAGTTGCGAAGTGCGATTGGCCAAATGCGAAGTGCGAAGTGCGAAATACGATGGGTGATTTGCGAACTGCAATTTGTAAAAACATTTTAAACATTCATCATAACATTCATTACATTGCGATTTGCATCATTAAAAAATACCTTGTCATATTTCAAGTGTCTAGTAATCTTTATCATGTCCATTCCATTGCATTGCATTGCATGAACATGATAAAGAGGGGCATCTGTAGACACTCAAAATTTTGTTTCCCTATTACTAACTATGAAGGAGGATAAAAGCGTCTTTTTCACACTCCATAGATAACCCTGGAGGACCACAACATCAATTCTAACCCCGGAGGTAGCCCCGAGATATCCAGTTTCCAATCCCGGAGATAACCCCGGGAGAGTCGGTCCCAACCCCGGAGATAACCCCGGATGATCAAGTCTAATGCCCGGAGTCAATCCCGGGAGGTCAAGCCAACCTCAGAAATAACCCTGAGGACATTCAGAGTCATCAACATGACAACCTCAGAGATAACCCTGATAAAAGACTCCTACTGTGACGCCCCCAAAATAAGTATACATCACCCATCTTAGGTCGCCAAATACATGGTACTGAATACAAATACAAACTTAATTATACAACAAGAGCTGAGAGTTTTTACACGAATATTGTCTCATAGACAATATCCAATCTCAAATTCAATCCTCATTACATTTATTATCACACTAAATAGTGAGGATTTCTAAAACAGCCATCTCGGACCATCACTCTGTTCCCTGACTAGTCCCGGCTATGTTCTCATTCCTGAAGAGAATAATGAAAGCAAAAGGGTGAGCTCAACTAGCCTAGTAAGAAATATTATGACTAAGATAATGCAGAATAAGTTATCGTTAGCCTTCAACAATGTTAAACTGATAGAATATAATAGACAACAAGTTTAACTGTAACGGAACAAGCAATCGATTAGAAGAGTCAAGTAGAGCATAATATCTACTATCTTCTATAATTTAAAAAGGTTTTCATCAACTTTATCGCTGAGACTCAGCTTAATAAATAAACCACATCATCGAATCATCCCTGCACTACGGGCCAAGGATATTCATGTAATCATCAATGGTCATGATTATAACGAATAATCTATGGTCATAATCATACCAATAACTGCCATTCAATGCACTACAGGCCAATGAGGATTCTTATCACTTCATTTGTAATATTACGGGTCATGATTATACCGAATGATCCCTGGTAATAATCATACCAATCAACAGTACATCTATGCACGTAAGCAAAAGATGACTTTCATCACAATATAAGCATGAGGATGATGACAATGATATAAGAATTCAATTAAATGAAAGTAAAGGATAAATTTTAAAGATTTATAATTTAATTTATCCAGAATTTAATAATGTCCAAATTGTCAACATGATACTGCTTTGTGGAGTAAAATTCAAGAATAATATCCATGTATTAAAAATAATTTGGACAGTAAAAAAATAAATTTGTCGGTGAATAGTACCCCGTGATTAGTACTTCGAGAATAGTACCCCAAGAATAGTACCCCGGCATGAAAAGTGCCCCGAATATCCGGGTGAATAATATTGTAGTGAATAGTAACTGGGTGAATAGTAACCTATGAATAGTAACTCGTGAATAGTACCCCGACATGAAAAGTGCCCTGAATACCCGAGTGAATAATATTTTAGTGAATAGTAACCCGGTGAAAATATTGATATTTAATAAGAAAGTTCAAATCAATATTCCAATGAAACGATACTGGATGAAGCGCAAAACTCAAGGATATTCCACTAATTTCAAGGATTATAGAAGCAATACTTACCATAGTAAGTTTAGATTTACGAATATGAAAAGAAATAACATACGAAACTACAAATGGATTTTCACCCGTCATACGGTACGTAATCCGCGTAGATAGATTTATTTCGACATATTAAAGGATGAATACGAAAAAATAGTATTCCTTATTAATACGAAAGAAATAATACCACTTACCTTAGTAGAAGACTGGATACTGCAATAGTGAAGTAGTAGAATACTCTTCTTCTTGCTCTCTATAGTTTCTCTTGTGACTCTCAGTGAATTGGTGAGAATGAAAGAAGAATTAAGCTTCTATTTATAGGAGAAATGACTAAATAGTAACTAATTCACGAACGGTCCAGATTAATTTACTATTAGAACGGACGGTCCAGATTGATTACTATTAAAACCACCACCACCGACGGTCCAGATTGATTTACTGTTAAAACCACCATCGACAGTCTAGATTGATTTACTATTAAAACCACCATCGACAGTCCAGATTGATTTACTATTAAAACCACCACCAATGGTACATATTGATTTACAATTAAAACCACCATCAATTGTGATAACCCGAGAATTTGGATATTTATAAAATATTAAGATATTGAATAAAGGTAAAATAATAAACCTAGACAGAAAAAAAGTGAATAGATTTGAGATTTCCGAGAAGGAATTTTGTGAATTTAAAAAATTTTGTGGTGAATTATTCAGGATTAAGGGAATACGTGTTTATGTTCTGTGTATATGGTATTATATGTGTACAGTATGTGGTTAAGGGTCAAGGGTTGACAAGATAAGATATATCAGTGGCAAACCCTAGTATTATATTAAGAATGTCAACGTTCAGTTAGAAAATTCTAACGAATTATAAGAAACCCTAAAACCAGCTCTGGAAACCCTAATTTCAGTTTTGAGAATCTAAAACCCTAATTCGGATTACGAAAACCCTAACTTGGGATCTCAGAGACTTAAGTGTATTAATTATAAACTTAATTAGGGTAAAGCTTAGCTAATTAATTTGAAAACCCTAATTTCTGGATTAGAAACCCTAATTTATAATGGATGGTGAAAACCCTAATGCATGGTGAAAACCTAATTATTAATTTAATAATTGTAATGTTAATTAGGAAACATTAATCCTAATGTTCAAGTTATAAGTAATTAGAAAACCCTAATATAATTAGGAAACCTAATTTCTAAATTAGAAAAATTATTATTCAATCTGAAACCCTAATTCTTGGGTTATAAACCCTAATGTATCATTTTGACCCAAATTGCTAAATTAGCCATTTTAATTAGGATATATTAATCCTGATTAGCAAGATTGAATTATGATTAGGAAATCCAGGTATAAATATAGAATCCTAATTATAATTTAGAAATATTAATTTTCCATTTTAAAACCTAAATTGAAAATCCTAGAAAATTATTTTTTTAAGCTTAGGGTTAAACCCTAAGGATTAAACCATAAGGGTCAAAACCCTAAGGGTTAGATCAAAGACCATTTTGCCATTAATTTTGCTAGCTAAAAGACCATAATACCCTTTTTAATTTTTAACTAGCTAACTTGCAAATTTAGCCAAAATATAGTTGGTGAACTACCCTATGTGATTAACAACAACTTCCATCAGTCATATAATGCCAGCAATATCAGCAACATACATTGAATCTAAGTATTATACAGATTAAAGAGAGAGAAAGTCACAAATATTGCTCATTTGCTCTCTAGCTCACAACCAACTCCTTCTTTCTCTAAATATCCGAATTACACAAGTAAATCAGTCACTAGATCACCTCTTAGAACATCTAGATCAGATTTGGAAGGCAAGATCAAAGATTGGTACTAGAAAGGTATAAAGTCCTAACTACTTTTGATCTTGTATGCTAAGATAGAATACTTGTTTATGTGTTTAGATTTGTGTTAGAAGTTGTTTTTAGATGATCTATGATGATCCATCATGGATCCATAGCATCAAAGTGCCTTAAAATGATGATTTTCAAAAACTTTTCTCGAGTCTAAAAGTGCTCTGACATGCAAATGTCAGTTGCCTTAGATCTTTATGTGTTTATGTTTTGAGTTGTTTTAAGTTTTAGACTTGTAGTCTGACAGGAGATCTTTGATCTGGAAGTGGAATCAAAGCTATTCCATTTACAGATTTCAAGATATTCATGGTCAAAGAGGGTTGACCAAGCATGACCATGAACTTTCTGGGTAACCCAGAAAGTGTAAAACCGAGCCTGACAAGATTTTCTAAGGCCTTTATCTGTCAGACTGTAGGTGTTATGTTGATGTTGTTGTAACCAAGTTGTAGTGTGTTGTATGGACTATAGATCCATGTTTTTATACCTTTCAAAACATCATAAGATCGAATGTAGTGAGTGGTCAAACCAAGCCACTCGGTCATATTTTGCAGTTTCTAGAATTTCCAGAAATTGGATGAACGTCATTTCTGACAACGTTTGACCGAACTGTATCTGGTGATTTAGATGTTGTTGAACTAATTTGTTGTAATGTAAATGTTCATTGACACATGGACTACATATTTGGGCCATTAGATCATATGAACCATAACTAGAACACCTTAATAATCGAGCTTGAAAGTGTCAACTCGAAGCTGTCTGGGTTTCTGTGTTACCCAGAAAACCCAGATTCGTTCTGACATGAACTTTGAGAGCTCTTATCTCTTAGTTGCAGTGTTAGATTTCCATGAAAATTGTTGTAGATTGTAGTCCTGCATACATACTACAATCCTAACAAAACTACAAAGTCAGAAGCTTGATAACCAAGAATCTATTGTCCATACAACACACTACAACTTGGTTACAACAACATCAACATAACACCTACAAATTCGATGCGCATAAAGGCCTTAGAAAATCTTGTCAGTTTCGGCTTTTACACTTTCTCGGGTTACCCAGAAGTTCATGGTCATGCTTGTCAACCTCTTCACCATGAATATCTTGAAATCTGTAAATGGAATAGCTTTGATTCCACTTCCAGATCAAAGATCTCCTGTCAGACTACAAGTCTAAAACTTAAAACAACTCAAAACATAAACACATAAAGATCTAAGGCAACTGACATTTGCATGTCAGAGCACTTTTAGACTCGAGAAAAGTTTTTGAAAATCATCATTTTAAGGCACTTTGATGCTATGGATCCATGATGGATCATCATAGATCATTTAAAAACAACTTCTACCACAAATCTAAACACATAAACAAGTATTCTATCTTAGCATACAAGATCAAAAGTAGTTAGGACTTTATACCTTTCTAGTACCAATCTTTGATCTTGCCTTTCTAAATCGATCTAGTGTTCTAAGAGGTGATCTAGTGGATCGATTTACTTGTGTAATCTTGATATTTAGAGAAAGAAGGAGTTGGTCACAGAGCTGTAGAGAGCAAATGAGCAATATTTGTGACTTTCTCTCTCTTTAATTTGTATAATACTTAGATTCAATGTATGTTGCTGATATTGCTGGCATTATATGACTGATGGAAGTTGTTGTTAATCACATGGGGTAGTTCACCAACTATATTTTGGCTAAATTTGCAAGTTAGCTAGTTAAAATGAAAAAGGGTATTATGGTCTTTAGCTAGCAAAATTAATGGCAAATGGTCTTCGATCTAACCCTTAGGGTTTTCACCTATGGTTTAATCCTGTGGTTTAACCCTGCTTAAAAATAATTTTCTAGGATTTTCAATTTAGGTTTTAAAATGGAAAATTAATATTTCTAAATTATAATTAGGATTCTATATTTATACCTGGATTTCCAAATCATAATTCAATCTTGTTAATCAGGATTAATATATCCTAATTAAAATGGCTAATTTAGCAATTTGGGTCAAAATGATACATTAGGGTTTATAACCCAAGAATTAGGGTTTCAGATTGAATTATAATTTTTCTAATTTAGAAATTAGGTTTCTTAATTATATTAGGGTTTTCTAATTACTTATAACTTGAACATTAGGATTAATGTTTCCTAATTAACATTACAATTATTAAATTAATAATTAGGTTTTCACCATGCATTAGGGTTTTAGAATAATAAAGAATGGAATAACAAAGAATTCACCATGCATGCGATAGACCGCACAGATAGGTTATTCCAACAGAATAATAAAAAATGGAACAAGGTCTAGCATAATCCGCATGCATGCATGATATATTCCAATGTAATAATAAATAATGGAATAATGTAAGAATTTCACCATGTATATGCAGATTTTGCATAAAACAAAGTTATTCCAACATAATAATAAAGAATGGAATAATGTAAAAATTTCACCACGACATGCAGACTTTGCATAAACAGGTTATTCCAATATAATAATAAAGAATGGAATAATAGAAGCTCTCTTCATGAATACGAAAGAAATAATACCCCTTACAGGTACAACAAATAATATCCCTTACCTCAGAAGAAATTGGATACTAGAATTGTGAGCTAGCAGACTTTTCTTCTTCTTTCTCTCTATAGATTTTCTCTCTATAGCTTCTCTCTATAATTTCTCTCTATAATAATGGCTCTAAAGATTTAGTGAATTGGTGAGAACCGGTCAAACTACCCACCATGGTGTCTAACATGAACGCTCAAGGCAAATTTCAAGAATGTATTAAGAACACCTATATAATGACGGTTTTTTGTCGCTATAGGGCCCTTTATTAATAATTAATTTCTGAAAATTAATATTTTAATTAAATAATTCAAAAAATGGTTTTAATTATTAAAAATACAAAATAAATTCCTAAAAACTATTTTAAAGTCTGAAAATTAGTTTTTAGCTATTTTAAGTATATTTCCTAAATATTTAATATTTTTGGAATATAAATGGTATTTAATTTATTTAATTATAATATTAAATAAATTATTTAAAAATGATTTTAATATATGAAAAATCATGAAAATTATATTATGGTATAAGAAAATATTTCAAGTTATTTTTAATGACTTTTAAACTTTTGTGATAAATTTCATTAATTAATAAATATTAATGATAATTAATTTATTTAATAAATATATTAAATAAATTAAGGAAAAATAGAATTAATGATTTATAAATCATATAAAAATGATTTAAGTGTTATAAAATATAATTTTGATATTTTATCATGAAAATATTAATATTTTAATATTTAAAAGCAATTATCTGATAATGAATTTAATTATTTAAAAATCATATAAATATGATTTTAAAGTATTAAAATACTTTGTGATATTATAACTATATTATAATATTATGACATGTTTTTCATTAATATTTGATAATAAATAGATATTAATGACAATCGAACATTGTGGTATTTATATTATATAAATACGGTTTTAATGATTGAAAAATTTTGATAAATGGTAATAATTATTTAAAAATTATTACGAGCTTACGAAAAATATTTTAACTGTTAATAAATTATCTTAGATAATGGTTAAGTGTTTAGACCGAGTTTAATTGAACTTAAACTCGAAATTTTATCCGATTAGACCGTCATGATGTTAGAATTGTACCGAACTCGACTCAGAGTGTCAAAGTTTGGCTTGAGGTTAGGTTTTATGTGTGTTATAGACTGATAGGGTTATGTGATATTGTGTTTAGGTTATTTTATATTGTGATGATATTATTCTAACTTATAGATCGATATAATTACTATTAGGTCTTCAGACAAAGCTTATTAAATTGCATAGCGGTAATCAACGGTTCAGGTAAGTCTTTCTTTAACTCGACCTCGAGTTGTATTATTCAATTATACTTGTGGTTAATCATTTCTGATTGCCATGTCTAAGAATTATTAAATTGCACCCTGTGCGTATGACATGTATTCCTCAGGTATGAAAGGCTGATCACCTTCAATACCATTCGGTCCAGATATATTTGTTTATGTTAAATGTTTGTTCAGTCAGAAAATTTGGTCATGCTAATTCACAACTATATTGTTGAATTATAGCTAGCCTATTATTCAAATTCTTTCAATCATGATATATCCTTAAATAAACTTATACTTGCTGGGCAAATTCATTGCTCACCCTTGTTATATCATGATAAACATTGCAGATTAAGACGAATATGTTGTATACAAGGAAAGGTCAAAGACAGTTTCAGCTTTAGTTTACGTGTGCAGTTAGATTTGTAATAGTATTGTATATTAATGTTATTGTAAGTCAAATAAGTTATGAATTGTGTATTAAGTGAAGGTTACTCGACCTTGGGAAAAAGTGTGTAAAGTTTATTGTATAAACAATTTATGTTTATATCTTCCGCAATAGTGATAGAATGATTGAACCAGATTCGTGGTGATTTAGGACCCGAATTTGGGGCTCTCACAGTTGGTATCAGAGCTGTAGTTTATGAACCTTAGGTAGGAATACCTGAGACTAATAACTGCAGTGATTAGGATAAGGACTAACTCAAATAGAGTTAGTGTATCGATAAGATTTAAAGACGAATCTCGGCGGGTTATAAAAGATACAGAGTTCCCTAACTTTGATAATAAAAGTTGAACAGTCGTGGTGAATAGAAAGAGTCTAAAAGACTAAAAGTACAGTGGTAGGAGGTCGTAAAACAAAATGATCAAGACATAGAAATGAATCGTAATGTATACGATGAGATCACTCTGTGATCTGATAAGGTTATAGTATGGAGAAGGATCAAGTGAATGATTGAAAAGTTTACAGCAAGATTGATGTGTGTCTATGAATGGGTACGAATGCAGGAAAGGATTATGAATATGAGTTGAATGAAATTCGTATTGAGAAGGGAGTTAAGATTAGGTGGGGATTTCAATTGAGGACTCATGTCAGCAGCTGAGTTGTATGATTCCTTGTATGGGCGGGGAATTTGTACTTGGTGTAAAAACCACTTAGTTTCTGGCACTGATAATCATGGAAATGTTTGTGTTGCGCTATTTGCTATATGCATGTTAAGAGGGTAATTCCTTTCTCATGTGTATAACAGATAGATAGGTTATAGATAGAGAATATCAGGTTAAGTACGAGTTTTTAAAACTCATACTTATGTTACATTCGTGACTCATAATTATATGAAATGTTTATGAACCCCTCAGCGAATGGACGCCAAGGGTCTGACTAGGACAATTTCTTAAACTCATATGATTGTGAAAAGTTCCTGAACTCATGAGTGTGGCTTGACGAACTGTGTAGAACTATGTGTAAACGGAATATTGAAGATTATGGGAACAGATAGATTTCTAAGCAATTGATAATTAGTGGAGACATAAGTTTTCCAAATCTTCTAGCTACGCTAGACTCGCAATTTTTGACATCAAGATAAATACGCACTATGTGCTTTTGAAAATAAATTTTATTCTCCACTCTGGGTGACCATTGTGTTAGAGTGGATTTCGGGCCACCGACACAATCGTTACCTGTTGAGGTAATAAAACTAATTTGAAATGAATTTTTGAACGGTTTAAAGAATAGTCTATGCTACCTATTTCAGCTAGACGATAATGATTTGAAATATTAAAATATTTTTTTTATTTATAACTTATGTACCATGTAACCTGGTGCAGAGATGATAAAAGTTGATGGAGTTGTAAATGCAGGAATACTTAGTATGAATTCGATCTAAAAATCATTGTTCCACTATTGTATGATTGTAGACACTAGAAATTTTCTGTACTACTGTTACTAACATTGCAGGAGGACAAATTCGTCTTTTAAGAGGGAACCGTGAAAGACAATCCAAATCCATATTGGATACTATCAAAAGTTCAGCATTAACCCCGGATCGCAATCTGGGATTAACAATTCCAACCTCAGATGTAACCCCCGAGGCTGCGCAGATATAAATCTAACACACACCTTTGGAGAAGACCGATTAATCTCTGAGATAACCCCGAGGTATATAGTCTCGCCCAACCGTGGAATAGCCACCAACCATGGTGATAACCCCTAAGGAATGCAGCTTTGATAACTCAAAAAAAATGCTTGTTTCAAATGCAACCACTTTCAATCTCTAAGGCTCACAATGAGATATACTATACTAACCCTAAGATAACATCGGAAGACAGGCACACCTCAAAGATGACAATGAGGACCTTCAACAAATTGCAGCAGTCCAATCTCAACGAAGCCTGAGTAACGTCTGCTTTATCAGCCCAATCCGGTGATAACACCGGTGAGGGGAAACATCGTCATATCGTCAACACGATGCCACGTCAAGTCTCTATGCAACAATGTCCCACGAAGACTAACCAATCCCGAATGACTATTGTGCGGGGTAACGGATGAAAGTTAAAGCTTGAAGACCGGAGGGCATCGTCCCTTCTTCAATGACTTCGTACAAACTCTAATCCCATGCCATTGTACAATTCTCGACAACGAAGGTTCGAAATAGGTCCTGTATACCTCAAACAGATGCCCGGATTTCACTTCTGAAAGTTCGAGTGGATATTACAGTGCCTGAGTGGACGTACATCGAGACGACCCGACCCGAAAAACCTGGGCCCACCTAGGTTGCCTCTGGTACACCTGCGGCTCAGCCGCAGGTATACCTGCGGCTAAAATGCCTATAAATAGAGGGTTTGGGGTGCTGATTTTCAAAGAGAAAAAGGCGAGAAAGCCTTGCCCAATTTGCTCTGCACTCACCCCATGCAGTGTACTTTCCCCTTTTAAACACCTGTGAGCTCATATATAGCCCTTTTGTACCTACAAAAGTCTGTGTTTACCCATTCTAAAGATATAGAGGCATTATTTGGCAGTCAGTTGTAAGCCTTCTCACACACTTTAGAGTCCTTCTCTTCATCTTTGCACACACCCTTCTACACGTTGAGAGTCGCGTTGCTTGCTTTTGCCTGGACTTTGGTCCGTGATTTCATTTCAGTCTGTATATATATTTATATATATATTGACTAACATTATCGAAGTTATGCCTCGATTGAGCCTGCATTTGATTCGAGCGTTTATTTGCTTTAATATATATATATATATATATATATATATATATATATATACATTTATATATATTAACTGTGTGTTTAACTCTATTCGATGAGCCTGACTTTGGCCGAGCGTTTATTTGCTTTAATATATATATATATATATATATATATATATATATATATATATATATATATAATCGCGTTTAACTCGCTCGATGAGCCTGAGACTTGATTCGTGCGTTTACTCGCTTTTATATATATACTTATATATATGAATGTGGTGGGACTCGCTTCGATAAGCCCGGATTTTATATCCTGCATTTATTTATTTTTTTTATATATACTTATATATATATATGCGTGGTCGGACTCTGTTCGATGAGCCTGGATTTTATATCCGGTGCGTTTATTTGCTTTTATATATATATACTTATGTATATGAACTGTGGTCGAACTTTGTTCGATGAGCCTGGATTTTATATCTGGTGCGTTTATTGCTTTTATATATATATTTATTTATTTTCGTCTTGCCTGGAGTTTCCTTCGTGGCAGTTGATCGCTCTTATAGCTTTATTTACATTTCGTCCTGCCTGTAGTTTTCTTCGTGGCAGTTGACCGTATTTATAGCTTTATTTACGTTTTGTCCTGCCTGGAGTTTCCTCCATGGCGGTTGATAGCTTTTGCAACTTTATTTACATTTCTGATCCCCCATAGAGGTGCTTCGTGGTTGGTGATCATGTTTGTATATATATATTTACAGCTTTTATATATATACTTGTTTACTGCTTTCATACAAATTGCGGTATCATGTGCGCCTAGGAATCATATGATCACAGATTCATCCCATTGAATCTAGATTCGGTTCCCGTGATGGACATTTTCAAATTGTGGCGACTTGTAAATTATTCTCACAATGTCTGAATTTCCTCAAATGGTTTCCATACCCACGAGGAAGTCAGCATTATTTTTGTACATTATTTTCATGCAGATGCCTCGCATTCGTAAAATAAAATCAATCAAACCGCACATTTAATAAAATGGGAGTGTAAAAGGTCTCAATTACTATTGAGCATCAGGGTTTGAAAAACCTCTTTTATAAAACATCATTGCCATATCTTGCTAAAAATTGAATTTTTACATAAATTCAAACCCTGTGTATATAGGTTCGAACGAGGCCTCGTACTACTTCCAAATAACAACACATTGACCCACACACACACATATTCAGATAACAGTTTCTTGAAAAGAGGCGGTCACCGTGGTAACACGGATGTCGGAGGGTGCTAACACCTTCCCTCCGTATAAGCAAGTCCCCGGACCATAATGAATCTCGGTTTCATTGACCCGTATAGCAGTGTCACATCACTGGGTCAATGTGCAAACCTTTTCTCGGTTGTGTTGGTACAACCATTTAAAAAACCAACTAGCGACTCTTAACAGTCCATCGTCGACATTATACATGTCGGACCTTTTTCACTTGTTTTTTTAAACAAATCTCACCTAAAATGAGAACACCAAAGAACAAGTAACGGAAAGGGACATCCAAAAATCTCGACGTCGACAGGTGTCGACTCTGCTGGGGACTCCAGTAAAAGGACTTAAGCCGCTATTACAATCTTTTCAAAACTGTTATATGCTTGTGTGTGGATGTTGCATTTAAATTTGATGAATGTGTACGAATGCATTTCCTTATTGCACTTAGTGCTTCGCACCATAACTTCTTGTGATGCTAGTGCTTCGCACCATAACTGCTTGTGATATTAGTGCTTCGCACCATATCTGCTTGTGATATTAGTGCTTTGCACATGTCATCATTTTTATACGGTGAAACGCGATGTATGTGAATGTATGTTGTGTGGTCCCTCCACTAGGAGGCTATCCCGTCGGTGTTTGATTACTAGACTCGTGAGAAAACTAATTCTCCAAGGCTCAGGAAAGGCACCACCCAAATTCGCTCCAGTTGAAAGACTGGATTAACTTCCTGTCTAGTAGATTGCGATGATTTGGGAACCTTCATGCCAATAAGCTGCGAGAGTAACCTAAGATAGGCCAGCCTCTGATAAACCCAAAACGGAGGAAAGTCTCTTCATGCTCTCATTTCAAATTACTTGTACTTACATTCCATATCTATTTCCATGTAATGAAAAATATGAAGAAATGTGTACACATACATAATTAACATGCTACAAACAGCTGACATCCATTTTGCAGGATAAAAATTCCTAAAATGGACACATCACATAGCACGTTATTATACACATCCCCTAAAGACTAAACTATGTCAGTCTTTCGTAGGGAATCAATCGGACCTACTACCCGGTCAAAGTCCAAAAAGGTAACAGCTCATCAATCAATCATGTCATCATCCGACCATACCGAACTTAATCCAGCTTTCTAGCAAAGAATTCACCTGATTAAGCAAACAGATTCTGATTTGGGTCGTTTCTACTCAAAGAATTAGACCATCACCACAGTCGTCGAAAATACCAGACATGCTTCAATCCTCCACACAAGGAGGAATCCTCGGTTATTACCATACCTGAACTACAGTTGGATACGACCAACAAAACACATGATGTTGCCCATCCCACTGGAGATCCAGACACTGGTGACATCAAAAAGAAAGTCCTCCAAATGGAAGAGACCCTTCGTGTTATCAAAGGAATTGGAACACACGGGAGTGTTTCATATGCTGATCTGTGTATTTTTCCTGATGTTCATTATCCAAAAAAATTTAAAACTCTTGACTTCGAGAAATATGACAGGTTAGGAGATCCTTACACACATTTAAAGGTGTTTATTGGAGAACTTGGATCTTATGCAGAGGACGAAAAACTCAGAATGCAATTATTCCAAAAAAGTCTAACTAGAGAAGCCCGTTCGTGGTACACAAGATTAGACAACTCCAAAATCCATAACTGGGAAGAGCTAGCACATGTTTTCCTCACTCAATACAGCTTTCAAACTCAGATGGCTCCTGATCGGTATCAAATTACCAAGATCAAGAAATAGTCTAACGAGTCTTTTAGAGAGTATGCTCAAAGGTGGAGACGCCTTTGGTCACCCAAGTTAGTTCTTCCATGACGTAATCGAAATGGTCATGACTTTCATGTACATACAAGAAGCTCCCTTCTATGAGAGAGTTTTAGCCGGCATCGGCAAACCATTTTCTGAAATGGTCAAACATGGGGAGATGGCTGAGATGGGATTTAAGTTCGGAAAGATTCAAGACCTAGCTGCACTCAAAGCTGTTGCTGATCACATCCAATCGGGAAATTATGGGAACAACCCCCGGAGGGTCCATAAAAAGAAAGAAGAAGATGTTTTCCTGATACTACAGGGGCAAAAAGGTAATCAGAACATGCCTATTCAAAGGAGAAACTACACTCCCTTTCAAGCATAGTCTGTAAACCCTCCAATACCAAAAGGTGGAGAAGTCAAACTGTGAAACCCAAGATTTTATGAATAAAGATTTAAATTTCTCGAAATATTTTTTTGAATATTATGGTGTGGATTTGATATAATGTTATAGTTGTGGGTAGTTTTTATAAATTTTTCAAAGTATGCAAGTTATTATAAAATATTCGATTGGTCGGGGAATATTCTTTTTATCGGGGAATATCCGTACAACGGCACAATCATTGGTGGACCCCACAACGGAAGTATTGTCGTAGTTAGAAAACGACAGAATTATCTTTTTATAAAAATAAAGGCGGAAGTGTTACCGTTAAAACTGTTGAACTACTCGGTAGTAAAAGTACAGTAATACGCGTGGTTGTATAGTAGCACACGGTCTTGATTATTGATGCTTACGTGAGAAGTCACTCAGTTATACTCAATTATTACTACAGTAATTGTTGCATCATATCTCTTATATTATTGATTCAATTATTGTCACAGTATCATCTGCATAATATGTTATATTATTAAATCAATAATTGAGACGACAAAGTTATTCATATTATTATTTGCAATATTGACAATGTCTAGAAGTTCTGTCAATGAGAGGTTTGGTCACCTAATTGTGCGCCAATAAGGAGAAATCCTTATCGGAAAGCCCCCTCTTTCCTGGGAACGACCTGGTTGTTAAATATTGTGAGTTATAATATTAATGATGAATGTTATTAAAATTGAAGTTGTGTTCGGAGTTCAATTTGGAGACGCGGACGTGATATTTGAGTCCGGAACGATGAAATTAGTAAAAATAGTCTACAAACACAAAAATTTCCGAGATTCACTATTTGGTCAAAAAGTCAACAGTTGACTTTTTCGGGGTAAGTCAAACTTCAGAATTTCAAAATTTATATTGTTGATAAAAATAGTTTCATTATGTTTGAATTGTTTGTGTTAGTGAAAATTGACATTTATTCCGATGATAATTGATGTCTGGGGGTTATATTGATAAATCGGATAATTGATGTCTGGGGGTTATATTGATAAATCGGGTAATTTATCGGATAAATGAACAATTAATTGCTACTAATTCATATGCTTATATAACTATTTGTTCACATATGTGTACTATTGAATCACATTCTTGTACTATAAGGGGAGTTGGTGCAAAATTGATAATACTTGCATGACTAAGTTAAAAATGGAGGTATAGATGGAGGTCTTTGCATCAGTAATTGTTTTTATCACATGATTAGAATTATTGAGTCACATGATTTACTATTGATTCACATTATTTACTATTAGGGGAGTTGGTGAAAGTTTGATAAAACTTGCAGGACTAAATTAAAAATGAAGAAAAAGAGGAAGGTATTATACTGTAATATTTCGAGCCCCAAAACGTGCAATTATCGAAACTATATTTTCCTATAAATAGAAGCTCATTCTTCCTTCATTTCTCACCAATTCACAAAAGCTTTAGAGCAATTATTATAGAGAGAAAGAAGAAGAGAAGTCTGCTACCTCACTATTCTAGTATCCAGTTTTTTTTAAGGGAGGGAATATTATTTGTTGTACTCGTAGGGAGAATTATTTCTTTTGTATTCATGAAGAGAATTTCTGTTATTCCATTCTTTGTTATTATGTTAGAATAACCTGTCTATGCGAAGTACCCTATACTTGGTGAAATTCTTCTGTTACTCCATTCTTTATCATTCTGTAGGAACATCATGTCTGTGCGTTTACGCTGGACCTGGTTCCCTTATTTATCATTATATTGGAACATCATGTCTGCATGCGTTCACGCCTGGACCGGTTTCGCCTTTATTATTACCGTTGGAATATCCTCACCTGCACGCTTTTACGCCGGACCGATTCCATCTTTATTATTCTCATTGAATATCCTGCCTGCGGCGCTTTTACGCCGCACTGTTCCGTTATTTATTATTCTATTGGAATAACATGCCTGTGCGGTCTATCGCATGCCTGGTGATTTCTTTTGTTATTCCATTCCTTGTTATACTCAGTTGGTTAAAGTTTTGACTTCTATACTCCATGAAATTAGTGGAATATCCTTGATATTTGTACTTTATCCAGTATCTTTTCATGGAAATATTCTTCTGAGCATTCTTGAATTTTACTCTACAAAGCAGTATCATGTTGACAATTTAGACATTATTAATTCCTGGATAAATTAATTCTTGAACTTGTTTTATTGAATTCTTATATCATTGTCATCATCCTCGTGTTTATATTTTGTTGAAAGTCATCTGTGGCCTGTAGTGCATAGATGGACTTGGTATGATTATGACTAGGGATTATTCGGTGTAATCATGACCGTAATGTTACAAATGATGTGGTAAAAGTCCTCATTGGCCCGTAGTGCATTGATGGACAGTTTTTGGTATGATTATGGCTATGGATTCTCTTCGGCCAAGGGTGCAAAGATGAATTGTTTTATGGCATGATCGTGGTAGTTGATGAAAAACACGATTATCTTTGGCCCGTAGTGCATAGATAATTCATGGTCGTGATACTAAAATATCCTCGCCTCAGTAATGCGTGGATGAGTTAATGATGTGGATTATTAATTAAGCTGAGTCTCAGCGATAAAGTTGGTGAAAAACTTTTTAAATCATAGAAGATAGTAGATTTTATATTTTACTTGACTCTTCTAATGGATTGTTTATTCCGCTGCAGTTTTTGATTTAAAACTTGTTGTCTATTATATTCTATCAGTTGTTATACTGTTGAAGGCTAATGATAATTTATTCTGCATTATCTTAGTCATAATATTTCTTACTGGGCTAGTTGAGCTCACCCTTTCTTTCACTGTTCTCTTCAGGAAATGAGAACGTAGCTGGGACTAGCCGGGGAATAGAGTGATGGTCCTAGATGTTTTCATTAGTATTCCTCACTATTCTGTGAAATAGTTTGATAATAATAGTAATGAGGACTCCTTTTGAGTTCGTATACTCTCTAGTAAACAATATTTGTATTCAAACTCACAGCTCATGTTGTATATTTAAGATTGTATTTGTATTCTGTACCATGTATTTGGCGACTCGGAATAGGTGATGTATTCCTGTTTTGGGGGCGACACACAAATGCCCTCGAGTGTTTACACCCTTAGGGGATACCCTCGAGAACATTTTAAATCTTCTAACAACACAGAAGAAAATTACGCATCTTCTTCCACCAGCCAGCCCTAATGGACGGGGTTTCAATGTTGCTAGGAAATGTGCTTATCATGCCGGGGCACCTGGACATGATACTCAGGATTGTTGGGCCTTAAAACACAAGATCCAAGACCTGATAGACAATGGGGAGATCGTGGTCACCAAACCAAATCAGCCTCATGTACAAGACACATTACTCACAACGCCAACAATTCAACTCAAGGGAGGCAACAATCCTTTGAAAGTGGTCGCTCCCGAGCCAATCAACTTGCCGTGGAGAGCACAATATCCTATTGTTAGCTTGCGCACAGTTCCGTGGAATTATGGAGAAGGTGAAGGATCCACCTCACATACAACTGCTGCAGTGTCGAAGGAAAATCCACTGTATCTTCCCCCACGGGTGATGAAGCCTACCATCAAATCAAAGGGGAAAATACCCATGGATAAGATTGAAAAATTCCTCCACACTATGGGTCATCACGAAGCCACGGTGGTTTTAAGCTTGAAAGAAGCTCCACAACAAATATCAATTCTGGACTTGGTCCTAACTTCCGAGAATCACCAGAAGGTCTTGCTGAAGGTTTTAGAAGAAGCCTATCTACCGACATCAGTGGATACGGAAAAGTTTCAACATCTGGTTGATCACATTTTCAACAACAATGTGATATCCTTCACTGATGATGACATACCGCTCGAAGGGACCGGTCATTGCAAGTCGTTGCACATTGCGGTCTTGTCCTCCGGATATATGGTAGCTGGAGTCTTAATAGATGGAGGTTCCTCTCGGAATATCTGCCCATACGCTACCTTGGTGAAGATGAATATCATTCTCAACCGAATTCGGAGTACCCATACTATCATCAAAGCTTTTGATGGAGCCCGCCGGAATTCGATCGGAGTAATTGAGCTGCCAATCGAAATTGGTCCTCATACATTTTGCGTATCTTTCCATGTGCTCAAGATAGATTCGGGATACAACCTGCTATTGGGACGACCATGGATTCACATGGCTGGGGCAGTCCCCTCCACTATGCACTAACAGTTGAAATACATTGTCAACAATAGCCTGGTCACAGTCAACGCTGAACCAGAGTATCCTCAACACGGGGACATGCCGTTCATCAATGCCAATGCAGACGTAGAACCAGTCAGTCTTCATGCTTTGGAAATAAGCAATACCCAATACCATGCTATTGGAACGCCATTGCCCGAACCCAAGATTTTTGCCGAAGTAATGTCGGCTACTTAAGAAATGATAGCGTTGGGTCATAAGCCGGGACAAGGGTTGGGTAAAGATTGCCAGGGTATCAAGTACCCAAATCGCTTAACCAGGCAAACTGGAACAGCTGGGCTAGGCTATTCTGCCAGTTCTAATCACAGGAATCCTCATAAACATCAGTAGATTCCTTCAGCTTCAACTATGTGGCGTTTATCTTTGCCTTCAAACTCTGAGTCCGCACAACCTCCTGTAAAGGTGCCAGCCAATGTGATGGCTATGTTATTTCCCAAGCCGGTACCGGTGAAGGAGAAAGAAATCTTTGTTCCAAATCCCGCAGTGGAAGAAGAGGAACGAAGAATCAAGCAAGACGTCATACGGATGATGTCCGTTATACGCATCATCGTTCATGATGAACATACCAATAGATACACCCTAGACGATGATTGCCCAGACGTAATGGCCATCATTCGAGACAGGGAGGATGATGACAATCCTTCCATCATCATGGTCAACGAACTTTGCCTTTGCTTATTGGAACAACATTCCTTGCATTGGTAGTCATAGAGGTAAGCGCGTAAACTCTTTCGCCAGTAGTTATAATAACTGCTTACTTTTTCATGCATAAAGATAGCGCTTTATTTTGCAAGATATATAAACACCGTGTATAATCAACACATTTCATATATACTAAGTGAAAGCATATTTTGTTTCAGACTCAATTTAGATGTGTCATGACTTGCCGATACGTCTGCCCTCTTCTCTCCACGTGGATTGTACCTTTGATGTAGAGATGAATTCACCTTGATGGATATCTGGGATGGCATTGAGGTGCCTCCAAAATTCAAGAATGGGTCAAAGACCAACCCAAACCCAACCTTGATCAAACCACTTCTTTCAATCTCTAACCTTAGAAAGCCCTAAGTTAATCTAGATTGGTTCAGACCTTACCCCAAACCAATGGAATGACATGGTTACGCTATTAACCTAATTCCAGGATGTGTTTGCATGGTCTCATGAAGACATGGTGGGTTTGTCCACTGACAATGTCCTTCATCGCCTTCCCATTAAATAGGGATTTAAGCCAGTCAAGCAAAAGCTCAGGCGATTGAAACCCGAATGGAGTTTAAAGGTGAAAGAAGAAATTGTGAAACAATTTCAAGCTGGCATCATAATGGTGTCTACATATCCTGAGTGGATATCCAACATTGTGCCCGTGCCTAAACCTGGAGGGAAGGTACGAGTTTGTGTGGATTACCGGGACTTGAACAAAGCTTGCTTAAAAGATAGCTTTCCCGTGCCATTTATTCACATCCTCATTGACAATCTTCACTTGTAATATTATATGTACTCTTTTCTTTGATTGCTTTGCGGGGTATCATCGGATCATGGTTAACGAAGAAGATCGTGAGAAAACCGCTTTCATCACGCCTTGGGGAACCTTCTGCTATAGATGGTTGTCATTCGGCCTCATCAATGCCGGAGCCACCTATCAACGAGCTATGATGGCTCTTTTCCATGACTTAATGCATAAAGAGATTGAGATCTACGTGGATGACACAATTGTCAAGTCCCGGAAGGAGGATGGCCTTGTAGACCATCTCAGAAAGTTGTTCAACACGTTGCGTAAGTATAATTTGAAGTTGAACCCAGCTAAGTGCGCCTTTGGTGTTAAATCAGGCAAGTTGCTAGGATTTTTAGTTAGCCACAAAGGGATTAAGCTAGATCCTGCCAAAATCCAAGCCATCACAGAAATGCCCATTCCTCATACAGAAAAGGAAATACGGGGATTTTTAGGAAGAATCAACTTCATTAGCAGGTTTATCTCTCAACTCACAGCAACCTGTGAGTCAATCTTCAAGCTATTAAGGAAGAACTCCTCCATGAAATGGAATGATGAGTGCCAGAATGCCTTCCTTACAATTAAAGAACAGCTAGTCAAAGCTCCTGTGTTGGTACCACCCAGGGATAATGTTCCCCTATTCATGTACCTGTCCATAAGTGACAATGCCATGGGCTGCATGCTGGGACAGAAGGACGATAAAGGCCAACAACGAGCTATCTATTACCTCAGCAAAAGGTTCAGCTGCAGTGAACACAAGTACACTCTGATCGAAAAGACGTGTTATGCTTTAGCATGGGCTTCTATGAGGTAACAGCATTACCTCCATGGTCACACAACCCATCTCATATCCCGCGTGGATCCTCTCAAGTATGTGTTCAATAAACCCATGTTAAATTGTCGACTGTGCAGATGGAAGTTGATCCTACAACAATTTGACATCGTATATGTGACTCAAAAGTCCATCTAAGGTCAAGGAATCGCGGATCAACTGGCCTTCGCACCTTCAGGGGATTTCAAACCCTTGGAAATATATTTCCCTAATGAAGGAGTAATGACAGTGAAGCAATATCATCAGTACAATACGCGCCAATCATGGAAGATGTATTTTGATGGAGCTGTTAATATGGAAGGTTCTGGAGCTGGAGTAGTCCTAGTATCTCGATACTTGGGAGCAGATCCCGTCAGCCACAAATTACAGCTTTGTCGGCCAACAATACGGCCGAGTATGAAGGCTATCTCATGGGGCTAAAACTTTCCTGCTCAATGGGCATCAAAGCGTTAATCGTCCTCGAGATTCTGAGTTGGTAATCAGACAATCCACCGGAATCTATCAAACAAGGGAACTACATTTGCTGCCTTACCATCGGCAGGTTTTGAAGATGGCTTTGGAGTTTAAAGAAATCTCCTTTTTGCACATTCCTCATAATTGGAATGACTTTGCGGACGCATTAGCAACTTTGGCCTCCTTGATCCGCATATTAGACAAGGAACACTTTCTGAGCGTCATAATTTCCCTACACAAGGCCCCAGCCTATGGGAATTACGTTGGAGAAGTATCGGATGAACTACCTCCCATCCAACATCCTTAGTATCAGCATATCAAGGAATATCTACGAGATGGATCTATTCCCGCTGAGGCGAGCCCGACTGAGGACACGCAAATCCATCGACTTGCTATGAAATTCTACCTGAGTGGAGATGCGCTCTACAAAAGAGATGCAGGACTAGGTCTCCTCAGATGTTTAGACAAAGATCAAGCACAAAGGCTTATGGATGAAATCCATGGTGGAGTCTGTGTCCCCCACATGAGTGGCCCCCTCCTTGTCAATAAAGTCCTCGGGACAGGACATTATTGGCTATCTCTCAAAGCTGATTGCAATGACCACGTCAAGAGATGCTATCGATTGCGATTCATGAGAATGCTATACACGCCTCCACCTGAACTCCACAATATGAGTTCACCTTGGCCCTTCTCAATGTGGGGAATGGACGTTATCGGGCCCGTTGAGCTTAAAGCCAGTAATGGACATCGGTTTATCTTCACCATGATCGACTATTTCTCCAAGTGGGTAGAAGCAGCCTCCTTCCCCAGGGTTACTAAAGAAGTCATCATTGCTTTCATCAGAAATAATGTCATTTGTCGATATGGACAACCAGAGGTGATTGTGTCAGACAATGCTAAGAACCTCAACAACAGAATGATGGAGGAATTATGCAGTAAATTCCACATCAAACATCTTATCTCTGTCATCTATCGTCCAAAGATGAACGGTGTTGTTGAAGCGGCTAACAAAAATATCAAGAAGATTATGCAAAAGATGTCCGCCAACCACAAAGACTGGCCTGACCTATTGCCTCTGACTCTATTAGCCTACAGAACCTCTATGCATACTTCCACTGGGGCAACCCCCTACGCTTTAACCTATGGGATGGAAGCAGGACTCCCCATAGAAGTTGATATGGAATCCCTCGAGTGTTGATAGACGCCACCGGATGAAGACCAATGGGTACAAGACAGTATCACCAATTGTCTCTAATAGACGAAAAGCGCGAACCACTACTATCTTCCATGGTCATTATATCAACAAAGGATCGCCAGATCCTACAACAAAAAAAATCTAGCTACTGGCGGCTTTAAACAACATGACTTGGTTTTGAAGAAGATTCTTGACAACCAAGATCAAGCTAAAGGAAAATTCGCTCCTAACTGGGAAGGCTCGTTTATTGTCAAGGAAGTATTGACAGGAGGCGCCCTCATGTTGCAAGAAATGGACGGCGATGAATTTCCACAACTCATCAACTCGAACGCCGTGAAATGGTACTATGTCTGAAGTAATTCGCAAACACCCTGGTGTCAGACCATCAGATTACCAGTCATTCCGGTTCTTTAAACCATTGCCACCTACAACTTTTCTACTCCTTTGACCCTCAGGGAAACATACTTTTCAAGCCAGCAGCCTGGCTTTCTCCTTTGCGCTCATACGACTTAGGTCATCCCACCACGGATTGAACCTCTTGCGTTTGCAGTTTGGCTACCCATACATGGGATCAAACTTCTCATACCTGCAGTTTATCCTCAACCTAGGATTAAACTTTCTCCTCCCCGCACTCTGACCTACACATGGGATTACGCTTTCTTCTCGCCCTGAGGGGCGAACTAGGAGTACATAGGCAACAATATTTATGGCCCGGTCACAATAAAACAAAAACAACAAAAACATTTCTACCCTCTTCTCCTTACAAAAACAAAAACAACAAAAACATTCCTACACCATTTCTGCCATATACAGCGTTGAACCTCTTACACCAGGTTCGAACTACGCAGACCTGATCTCCTCTTCAATAGGAGTACGTAGGCAGCCATTCATGGTGCGGTCTCACCCCTACCAAAACACAAACCCTTGTCAGTCGGTATTGGAATAAAACATCAATCCACTACATTTCATTCGGCTTCAGACCAAAGGGATGGAATTACCTGAGCTCCTCCCAAATAGGAGATTCGGCGACCATCTATGTGACGCCCCCAAAATAGGTATACAACACCCATTCTGAGTCGCCAAATACATGGTACAGAAAGCAAACTATAACTTCAACAATACAATTGTCGTGCAAAATACGACAACACGTACTATGAGTTTAAATACAAATATTGTCTTCTAGAAAATATCCACACTCAAATAAGTCCTCATTACAATTATTCAAACATTATTTTACAAAAATAGTGAGGACTTCTAAAACATCTTTCTTGAACCATCACTCCATACCCTGACTAGATCCTGCTATGTTCTCACCTCCTGAGAAGAAAAATGGAACAAAAAGGAAAAGGGTGAGCTCAACTAGCCCAGTAAAGAATATTATGACTAAGATAATATACAATAAATTATCATCACTTTCAACAGGAAAAAATCGATAAAATATAATAGACAACAAGTTTTAGATCAACAACCTGCAATGGAAACAACAATCCATTAGAAGAGTCAAGTAGAAATGAGTTCTACTATCTTCTAAGATTTAAAAGTCCATCATCAATATTTTATCCCTGTAACAACAACCAATATACATCTTTAATCAAATATTTAACTTTGCACTACAGGCCAAAGATATTCATTTGTATCACCAGTTGGTTATGTTCATCTCAACACCTATTCATCTTTGCACTACGGGCCAAAGATATTCATCGATTAATCATTTATCTTTTACTACAAAAGCCAAAGATATTTAGTAATATCATCATTTAGGACCGAGGATGATGAAAAATATTTTAAAGAAAACGAATCCAAAGGAGATGTAAGGACAAATAGTAGGGATTCAGATAACAGCTTTATCCAAGATCAATAATACTCCATAATAACAAATTTTGAAGCAAAATTCAAGAATAAAGATCAAAACATGGATACAATCAAAGATAGTAACCATAATAGACATCTTGGACAAAAAGAAGAAAATTTCATTTTTCGGTGAATAGTGTCGTATTCGTGAATAGTGTCGTATATGTGAATAGTGTCGTATACGTGAATAGTAACCCCGACACAAAAAGTTCCAAATTTGATAAAAAGTTCAGATCAATACTTCGGCATAATGATATTGAAGAAATAATATCATATATGAAGAAAATAACATCCCTTATCTCAAAATAACCGTATTTCTAACTGAATTTCAGATATAGTGCTGACAGAAACTTGCACTGAATAACAACTCTCAAAGTATCAAAATACTTACTAAAATACGCTCAACAATATAGAGAGAAAGAAAACTTGTTTCTGGTGTGATTTTCAATTCTAACCTAAGCGTCTGTTTATAGGAAAATGCTAGAACGCCATAGGAGACTAAAATAATAAAATATATTATTACTTAACCAATTCTCTACGCATGCTAATCAAGACTCAAAACCAAATTTCAATGCTTTGAAAATTTCAAAGACCCATGTGTTGTCAAACAAGAGTGGGTCCCACCCATAATTTAATAAAAATTATTTTATTTTCCGAAACTTCAGTAATTCATAGAAAATAGTTCGTTTATCAGAAAAATACCAATTTTATGTCCATTCTGCCTGAAATCGAATTCTCTACAACTTTGTAGCTTTGAGTTTTTCCAAATTCCAAACATAAAATATCCAAAATCCACAAACGAATGATTTTTAATACCTCCACACCGACAAAATACTGATAAAACACCTTAGCATTAATTTCTTCATTTTTATCCACATAAAAATAAATATATCCATCATTTATATCCACATAAAATAAATATTTCCTTATCATATAAATCAATAATTAATTATTCACAAATAATATTACAGAATCACAATTATGACAACCAGGCCATTCCCAGGAGAGAGGGGGCTTTCTAATAAGGATTTCTCCTTACTGGCGCGCAATTAGGTGACCAAACCTCTCCTTGACAGAACTTTCTAGACATTGCCAATAATGCTATCTAATAATATTATTCCAAATAATATGAATTATTGATTTGATAATGGAGATGATGTGCAGTGACAATTATTGAGCAACAATAATATAAAATATCAACGCATCAATTATTGAATCAATAAAATAAAATATTGAATAAGAAACTCGTAACAATTATTGAGTAGTGCCTTCTTACGTAAGAATCAATAATTCAATAATACCGCGCAATACCGGTATGCTAATGTGCAACCACGCAGACATCGTATTTTAACCACCGGTATTCCAACAAAGTTAATTGTGAATAACTACTGTTGTTATTCAATTTTGTCGCTTTTTTCATCCGACCATTATCTCATTATGGGGCCCACAAATGGTCAAAGCACACAATACGAATATTCCTCGACAAAAAGAATATTCCACGACCAAACGAATATTCCCCGACAACAATGAATATTTTATAACCACTTGCTTATTTTGAAAATTTTGCACATTTTACCCATAACCAAAGTATTATATCAAATTAATACCTTATTATTCACAATAATAATTAGAGGAAATTTGATTTTATTCATTAATAAGTTGGGGTCTTACAATCTAAGCTGCGGTCATACCTTGAAGAGCAACACCAATCCATAAGAGATGGAATTAACTAGGCTTCTCTAAATAGAAATCAAGCGACCATCCGTAGTGCGGTCGATCTCGAGAGGAAAGCCACACTCCTCTCCACATTTCCATCCAGAAACCAGTCCCAAGACACCAAAGATGGTAGGGATACATATAGATCAATGATCCATTCTGAACTATCCAGAGACAACTCAATCTCCATCCACCCAGGAAGAATTCAGAATACATCAAGATCACAAGCCCTGAAGCAGCAGGCAAAATATCAAGCAAATAGCAAGGCATATCTAAAAGGGAAGTGATCCAAAAATATATTTCCCTGTCATATATATAATGCTGTTTGATATATACAATATAAGCTGTATATGACAAAATGGCTAAGCTAGCCTGTGCAGGTAAATCCAAGCTCATCTACAAGTCAGGGTATATGCGAGCTAACAAGCCCAACATGATCATCCCTCTTAGAAGAAGGAGGCGAAGCTGTGGTCTCCTGTACGAGAATATCATCACGACCCAACAGATCTGCAGCCATCTGCATGGTGACCATATGATCATCAATATATATGCAAGATCTCTGCGATCATACCAAAGGGGTAAGGAACTCATCTGCGATATTATCTCGTGATGCCTACATCCCGCGAGATATAGCACTATCCCGCTCAACTATCTATGCGTCTCTGGCTGATATGGCCTCATCCCGCTCAACAATAGCGACATCTCTGCGATCTAATGCCGCATCTCTCTCCAACAGAGATGCGTCCCTCCCATCAAGGGCAGTCAACAACATAGATCGAGCCTGATCTCTCTCAAAGGTCATCAGATGAATACTCTACTCAAAGTAATGTGCCGAGTGCTGAATCACAACAGTATTGGTACTAAAAGAATCCGAAAGAAATGTTGGCAACCCAGCAGCGGGCTCCTCCTCGATGTAGGTATCGATGTCCTCCATGGGCTCTACATCGTCTGACTCGCTATCCGGTACTGCAGATACTGCTATAGCCGATAAAATCTCTATCTCCATCCATGTGGAATACTCTGCATAACAACCTGGATGACTGACAGAAAAAGAAGCTATCTCACGCTGATCACAGCAAGCGTACACACGAGATCGGTCCTCTGCTGAGAGATATCGAGAAGCTGAACGTTGATCTGTCTCCCCCTCGAAAGGATGAAAATCCTGGAACTGGTCGAACTGCGACATCACGGCCAATGGGTGATAAGTGGTCACACCCCTCAAAATAGCCAGAGGGAGGAAGTCCATGCCCGAAGCGTGAGTAATGAAGCTGTATGGTGAGCAAAGCCCCGAGCACAGCAATATGCTAAATGGATCTCGATATCGCCAAAAATGCGGACCAAGACAGAAAGCATCTCAGACACTCGACTAATTTGAAAGGAGTATGACATGGCTACATCATGGGTGAACCAATACCCATGCCGCCTAAGGGTACCAACCGGTCTCAAGTGTGACATAAACCACACATACAGAATGACCGAACTCCCAAAGGAACACTCTTGATGGGTAAGTATGCTGAAAGATGAGGATGCCGACCGCAGGTCTCTCGCTACAATCATAGTACAATGGTGCGACCCTCTCTAAGAGCTCTCACAATGCATATGATAACACCGATGTCTATCTCGTCCCATATATCGTGGCATATAGACATATGATAAGACGATAACATCAATACATCAACTCGCCAAACGCCGCTGGTCCTCCGATCTTGGTGAAATCCCTAATATCATGAGTAGCTATCCTCCGAGCCAAATCATTATACGTAAAACGCCGGTTATCACGCCATGATGTCAACTCGTCTCCGCACTACTCGCGCCGCAATCCTATGAGAGTCATGAATCGCCTACTCATGTCTCCCAAAGCCGATGCATGCAAGGTCTGCTTAAAGGCAAAGATCGTCAACGTATGCATTCTCCAAAGTAGGAGTTAACTCATGGGTACCAAATTAGAATACTCCGCCTATCCGTGAGCCAATGCTCTAAAGATCCCGCCTACAAACCCTACGAACCTCAAAACATCGGTAAAAGTCATGGTATCTTCGCAACAAATGATCTACAATCACTCTGTTCGGTGGTGACATGTTATCATACCACGATCGCGATACCCAATACCACCACCGATGGTGGGATATGATCTATACTATTAACGTCAAGAACACATCCAGACATGCAGTAGTGTCATAAGACCATCCAGGGGTCAATGCTGAATATCTCTGGACATACATACATATGCATAACATGATACATGCATAATAGATAATGGATGGCAATATGATATAGGGAATGAAAAAACGGTGCATACATTCCTAAGTATATCATCATCTAATACATCAGCTCTGTACAGCTATAAATACATGGAAATGGGGCACAGTCGCCCTACTACTAATAGAGGCCTATCAAAAGATATAGCGAGAATGGGAAACAGCCACCCAATATCTAACAGAGGCTTATCAAAAGATATAACGAGAATATATATCAGAAGAAGACCAAGGTCTCGATGTCCACGTCATCAATCCTGTCCACCTGATGTAACTCCTCCTGAGTCACTGGATCTCTATCAACGGGGATGTCAGGCCTATAAAGAGGAGGATCTGTGCCAGCAAAACCAAATGGGTCGTCTGAGGGGCCAAATACTTTGAAATGGAAGGAACAAATGACTCACTTTCTCTTTGGATCTCTCGCCCAAATGCTTGGATAAATATATATGTTCCGTCCAACTGCCAGGTCAAACTATCAATTTGGGTCATATGAGTCGGAGCTCAGACACAAGCTACCCAATCCGTCATCATCAAAGATCCTTGAACCATATCCCCCATAAATTGTGTGGCGCCGGACTGGGCTCCAATAATACGAGGGAACCACCAATGCTGGAATGTCTCCTGCGTGCAAGGACCCTATGATAATGCAAAACCGTCAACCCCTAACAATGGGAGTGACGGGTGACTGTAATATGGGCCAATGACGCCTGGTAGGAGGAAAGATCGATATACGGATCTCCCCTATGGTGCTCCTAATAACACGCTCTCCTAAATAGAGCTCCCAGCCTCCATCTGTGAAGAGAGGAACTCTCCTGGTGGAAATCAAATACTCGACCCTAGTCGGGTGTCCATCCTTAAAGTCGATGGTCAAATGTTCCCCTGAATAGGGAATCCATGTAATGGCGTCAACTGTCAGCAACTCCAGCTGCATACGGCAGTGAGTGAAACCCTCCGCTATAGGGACCTTCGGCAAAATAGAATGGTGCCATCGTCGTCCTCATGGATAGGTATCTAAACCTAACACACTCATAGGATGCAAACATGGGAGCCTCTCATAGGCCCAAAACTGCCAACACAATGGCAAAATATCTGCTATCAGTAAACACTCTTAACCTATGAATGGGAAAAGACAATAGAAATACTCACCAGCAGAAATGGGTAAAATCCTAGCCAAGCGTCGGTCAAACCCAGTGAGCGCATGCGCATGCCCCGAAAGAAATAAGAAAAGGTGTAAGAGCCTCAGTCATACTCTCCTATACGGTCCACATCACATGTGGCGCTGACCAAAGCGAAAGATACCGTAGAAGAGTTATCTTCTATGAAGCAGCCTTGAATGATCATCAGGAACAATCGTCGCAGAACGCGATCCATGATTCTGACATCATCAGGCATGGGCTCACTCAAAAGCCCACTCATAGCATCTACGCTCAAAGGACATGAACGGACAGTCCTGCCTTTGAGCCCCTCCGCCGGAACTCCTAATAAGGATCTGACAGCAGTAGGGGTAATATTCGACATGCATGGCACTGGCTCCCCTCCAAACTCCATACCTGTGATAAATCGCCAATCCATAGGCGTCATCATCACCTCACAATCTAGCAAATGGAGTGACTGAGTCTGTTAAAACCATCGCTCAGACAATACCCTGAGGTAACCCCAGGGACAACGACAGGGAAGGATGGAGAAGAATGCCCCGAATCCCCACTCATGCACTACTACTCTATAGTCAGGATGAAGCGCCTGGTACATGGAGTGAATGTCAAACCGCCTCCTCGAGGTCGTGTAAAACCAGGAACCTACATGAAATGTAGATCAACATCAGAACCCTTTAATCCTCATCAATAGGAAAGAAGGAAAATCAAAGTCTAACGCTATACCTCGTTAGCTTGCAAGTACATCGATGGATGTCTGCTCAAATCACCCAGCAACTTTGGGTTTACCACCTGAATACTCGAAAGCTCCCTACGAGGGACATGCGCAGCAGGAGCGGGATCCTCAATCAGAATATTCGCCTCCTCGTCCTCAACGTCTGGCACATCTGCCCGAACAGGATGAATCACGGCCTCCACCAACCGACGAGGTTGTCTAACAGAACGAGGATGAGGCACGTCAGAAGCCCTCCGCTGTACGCTAGAAGTGGTCCTATAGGAACTGCTCGGCTGATTCGGATCCATAATATCTGGACAACAAGTCTCCAAATCACCTCAGAAAGGGTGTGGTATTTCCTTACCTGAAGCTTTCTAAAAATGCATTTATGACTATATGCATGCATACATTTACTTTAACATACAATAGAGTTAAAATGCATGACTACCCAATGCCTACATTTGGAAAAATTTTGCCATAGTCCCCTTTGAAAATAGGACTATCCACATGCACATAGGCATGTCTAGGTGGCCATTTAAGTAAGACACCGCTTTAAAAGTCATATACATAATATATGCATTAAAAATCAAAATCATCATGCATAAGGCCAACCTCAATACTAGGAGTACTTTGCCTTGCTACTTTTTGCTCATTGGACCTCAAAAAGGACAATAAATAGCAGAAAAAGGTGCCAATTTGACTGTCTCAGAAGTCAAATTTTTTCACATCATTATGTTCAACATGGTTTAATACTAACATTTACTATGTTGAATATTTTTTATCAAGTCATTTGTGCATACATAATCACTACTATGTGTTTAGATGCATTTCGTGCGATAACTCACAATCCAACGGATAAAAACGGGAAAAAATACATGTATACGTTACCAGGATAGTGTAGAACACTTGTACGGTGACAGAACTTGTCGGACCTTTTTCACTTGTTTTCTCTAGGTGAAGCAAGTTGAAAATGACTTGTGAAGACCAACCTGCAGGATTTATGATCCACGATTGGCCAGTTCAAGTTGCAAAGGAGTTCTCACAGATTGGAAAGGTCAAATCGAGAATAAAAATGCCACGCGATTGAGCAGAATTACATACAATCCGTGTCTTCTCAGATGAGACTTTGAATCTGTACATCGCTCATTGGTAGTCACCCAAGCATGAGGTATACCCTGCCAATGATCTCATTTTCTACAAATCACATCCGGAAATACCTCGTACAGGTTCGATGCCACCAACCCCGGGTCGTTACCCTAAATGCATCCCCGACGGGGGTTACAACGTATGTCCCCGACGGGTTTAACGTATGTCTCGACGAAAGGTTACAATGTATGTCCTCGACGGGTTTACAACGTATGTCCCGCATTGGGGTTACAACGTAGATCCTCGGTGGGGTTACAACACACGCTTCATCCGCTTGACACGTCCTATCAACGAAGGTCAAGCGTACTTTAACGTTATTTCAGTCGATGGCAAGTAAACCCATCGAAGCATTGAGAGCTGTTCGATAATTGCGTACGTACTCATAAGTCCCCAGTAGATCCCCGACGGGGATTACAACATGAAGTCACGGCTTGAGATTACAACGTACATTCAAACTGTTGACACATATACCAACGAAGGTCAAGCAGCCTTGATGTCATTTCAGTCGATAGCGATTAAACCTATCAGAGCTCAAGAGCTATTCGAGGTTTTCATACCCAACTGCTTGTATTCACTAGCATATCCCCGGCGGGGGTCACAACGCAATGCTCCGTTGATCTACACGACAGCGGAGGTCAAGCAACCTTGACAATCTACCCATAGAGTTTCAGCCGTTGATTCACGTCAGCGAAGGTCAAGCAGCCTTGACAGTATATCCCATAGGATTTTTTAGCCGTTGATTCACACGTCAACGAAGGTCAGGCATCCCTGACAACATTTGTTGTTGGCAGTAAATCCAATAGAAGCGTGACATATTCTGGCAATACTAACCAGGAGAGGTCAACGTCATCAAAGAGGATAGATGATGGAATATGTTATACACATCCTCAAAACAGATCAAGCTTTATCCCCACAGATCTCTTACACATAAGAGGTACATCTTCAGGATCAAATCGTTATCAAAGACACATGAATTTGGTGATAACTCCAACATCAACATCCTGACAGATTTGGATCATACATCAAATCCGATCATCATTGCCAATCCCCAGTTGAAGCAACAGGGAGCCAGCAATCATCCCCAGCGTGTTGGGCTACAACCCCGTACACACGCATCATACATTTGCATCATGTTGCTACATACAGTACCATGTTTGTCTTGTTGTGTTTCAAGTGTCTAGGATTCTTTATCCGACCCATGCATCGCCATGCATGAATATGATAAAGAGGGGCATCTGTAGACACTCGAAATTTTCTGTACTACTGTTACTAACATTGCAGGAGGACAGATTCATCTTTTATGAGGGAACCCTGAAAGACAATCCAAATCCATACCAGATACTACCGGAAGTTCAGCATCAACCCCGGATCGCAATCTGGGATTAACAATTCCAACCTCGGATGTAACCCCGAGGCCTGCAGATACAATACCGGAACACACACCGGAGAAGACTGATTAATCTCGAAGATAACCCCGAGGTATCTAGTCTCAATCCCAACCGTGGGAATAGCCACCAACCTTGGTGATAACCCCAAGGAATGCAGTTTCAGCGATAACTCTGAAAATGCTTGTTTCAAATGCAACCAGCTTCAATCTCGGCGCTCACAGAGAGATACACTGTACCAACCTGGCGATAACATCGGGAAGACAGGCACACCTCAAAGATGACAATGAGGACCTTCAACAAATTACAGCAGCCCAATCTCAAATAAGCTCGAGCAACGCCTCGCTTTATCAAATTTAATCCGTGATAACACCGGTGAGGAGCAACATCGTCATATCGTCAACACGATGCCACGTCACGTCTCTACGCAACAATGTCCCACAAAGACTAACCAATCCCGAGTGACTATTGTGCGGGGTAACGGATGAAAGTTGAAGCTTGAAGACCAGAGGGCATCGTCCCATCTTCAATGACTTCGTACAAACTCTAATCCCATGCCATTGTACAACTCTCGACAACGGCGGTCCGAAATAGGTCCTGTATACCTCAAACGGATGCCTGAATTGCACTTCTGAAAGTTCGAGTGGACATTACAGTGCCTGAGTGCACGTACTTTGAGAAGACCCAACCTGAAAAACTCAGGCCCACCCGGGTTGCCTCTGGTACACCTTCGGCTCAGCTGCAGGTACACCTGTGGCTAAAATGCCTATAAATAGAGGGCTTGGGATGCTGATTTTCAAAGAGAAAAAGGCGAGGAAGCCCTGCCCAATTTGCTCTGCACTTACCCCATGTAGTGTACTTTCCCCTTTTAAACACCTGTGAGCTCATATATAGCCCTTTTGTACCTACAAAAGTCTGTGTTTACCCACTCTAAAGATATAGAAGCATTCTTTGGCAGTCAGCTATAAGCCTTCTCACACACTTTAGAGTCCTTCTCTTCATATTTGCACACACCCTTCTACACGTTGAGAGTTGTGTTGCTTGCTTTTGCCCAGACTTCGGTCTGTGGTTTCATTTCAGTCTATATATACATATATTAGATATATATTTATATATATATTGACTAACATTATCGATTTATGCCTCGATTGAGCCTAGACTTCGGTCTGGAGCGTTTATCAACTTTAATATATATATATATATATATATATATATACATATATATATTAACTGTGTGTCGAACTCTGTTCGATGGGCCTAGACTTCGGTCTGGAGCATTTATTTGCTTTAATATATATATATATATATATATATATATATATATATATTAACTGTGTGTCAAACTTTGTTCGATGAGCCTAGACTTCGGTCTGGTACGTTTACTCGCTTTTATATATATATATACTTATATATATGAACTGTGGTCGGACTCCGTTCGATGAGCCTGGATTTTAAATCTGGTGCATTTATTTTCTTTTTTATATATATACTTATATATATGAACTGTGGTCGAACTCTGTTCGATGAGCCTGGATTTTATATTCGGTGCGTTTATTTGCTTTTATATATATATATACTTATATATATGAACTGTGGTCGAACTTTGTTCGATGAGCCTGGATTTTATATCCGGTGCGTTTATTGCTTTTATATATATTTATTTATTTATTTTCGTCCTGCCTGGAGTTTTCTTTGTGGCAGTTGACCGTATTTACAGCTTTATTTACGTTTTGTCCCGCCTGGAGTTTTCTCTGTGGCGGTTGATAGATTTTACAGCTTTATTTACATTTCTGATCCCCCATGGAGGTGCTTCGTGGTTGGTGATCATGTCTATATATATATATTTACAGCTTTTACATATATACCTGCTTACTGCTTTCATACAAATTGCGGTATCATGTGCGCCTAGGAATCATGTGATCACAGATTCATCCCATTGAATGTAGATTTGGTTCCCGTGATGGACATTTTCAGCTGTAAGAAGCTTGTAAATTATTTTGTGGTGTCTGAATTTCCTCAAATGATTTCCATACCCACGAGGAAGTCGACATTATTTTTGTACATTATTTTCATACGGATGCCTCGCATTCGTTAAATAAAATCAATCAAGCCGCACATTTAATAAAATGGGAGTGTAAAAGGTCTCAATTACTATTGAGCATCAGGGTTTAAAAAACCTCTTTTATAAAACATCATTGCCATATCTTGCTAAAAATTGAATTTTTACATAAATTCAAACCCTGTGTATATAGGTTCGAACGAGGCCTCGCACTACTTCTAAATAATAGCACATTAACTCACACACACACATTCAGATAACAGTTTCTTGAAAAGAGGCGGTCACCGTGGTAACATGGATGTTGGGGGGTGCCTAACACCTTCCCCCCGCATAACCAAGTCCGCGGACCATAATGAATCTCGGTTTCACCGACCCGTATAGCAGTGTCACATCAATGGGTCAATGTGCAAACCTTTTCTCTGTTGTGTTGGTACAACCATTTAAAAAACCAACTGGTGACTCTTAACAGTCCATCGTCGACATTATACATGTCGGACCTTTTTCACTTGTTTTTTCAAACAAATCTCACCTAAAATAAGAACACCAAAGAATAAGTAACGGAAAAGGACATCCAAAAATCCCGACGTCGACAATGATGTGTTATGACAAAGTCATACAATGATGGCATCCTCAAATGGACTGTTAATACACTACGGCATCATGACGCCATATTTAAACTATTTTATAATTTTAATTTGCCAACAACGTTTTGCTACACATGTGAAACCCCAGATTTTATGAATGAAGATTTAAATTTATCGAAATATTTTTTTGAATATTATGGTGTGGATTTGATATAATGTTATAGTTTTGGGTAGTATTTATAAATTTTTCAAAGTATACAAGTTGTTATAAAATATTCGATTGGTCGGGGAATATTCTTTTTGTCGGGGAATATTCGTACGACGGCACAATCATTGGTGGACCCCACAACGGAAGTATTGTCGTTGTTAGAAAATGACAGAATTATCTTTTTATAAAAATAACGGCGGAAGTGTTATCGTTAAAACTGTTGAACTACTCGGTAGTAAAAGTACAGTAATACGCGTGGTTGTATAGTAACACACGGTCTTGATTATTGATGCTTACGTGAGAAGTCACTCAGTTATACTCAATTATTACTACAGTAATTGTTGCATCATATCTCTTATATTATTGATTCAATTATTGTCACAAAGATCATCCGTAATAATATGTTATATTATTAAATCAATAATTGAGACGACAAAGTTATTCATATTATTATTTGCAATATTGACAATGTCTAGAAGTTCATCAATGAGAGGTATGGTCACCTAATTGTGCGCGCCAATAAGGAAATCCTTATCGGAAAGCCCCCTCTTTCTTGGGAACGACCTGGTTGTTAAATATTGTGAGTTATAATATTAATGATGAATGTTATTAAAATTGAAGTTGTGTTCGGAGTTCAATTTGGAGACGCGGACGTGATATTTGAGTCCAGAACGATGAAATTAGTAAAAATAGTCTACAAACACAAAAATTTCAGGGATTCACTATTTGGTCAAAAAGTCAACAGTTGACTTTTTCGGGGTAAGTCAAACTTCAGAATTTCAAAATTTATATTGTTGATAAAAATAGTTTCATTATGTTTGAATTATTTGTGTTAGTGAAAATCGACATTTATTCCGATGATAATTGATGTCTGGGGGTTATATTGATAAATCGGATAATTGATGTCTGGGAGTTATATTGATAAATCGGGTAATTTATCGGATAAATGAACAATTAATTGCTACTAATTCACATGCTTATATAACTATTTGTTCACATATGTGTACTATTGAATCACATTCTTGTACTATAAGGGGAGTTGGTGCAAAATTGATAATACTTGCATGACTAAGTTAAAAATGGAGGTATAGATGGAGGTACTGTACTGTAATTGTTTTTATCACATGATTAGAATTATTGAGTCACATGATTTACTATTGATTCACATTATTTACTATTAGGGGAGTTGGTGAAAGTTTGATAAAACTTGCAGGAGTAAATTAAAAATGAAGAAAAAGAGGAAGGTATTATACTGTAATATTTCGAGCCCCAAAACGTGCAATTATCGAAACTATATTTTTCTATAAATAGAAGCTCATTCTTCCTTCGCTTTCTCACCAATTCGTAAAAGCTTTAGAGCAATTATTATAGAGAGAAATTATAGAGAGAAAGAAGAAGAGAAGTCTGCTACCTCACTATTCCAAAGATCCGCTTTTTTTTAAGATAGGAATATTATTTGTTGTACTCGTAGGGAGTATTATTTCTTTCTTATCCATGAAGAGAACTTCATTATTCCATTCTTTATTATTCTATTGAAATAACTCAGATATCGCCAAGCTACCTATACTTGGTGAAATTCTTCATTATTCCATTCTTTATCATTCTCAGAGGAACATCATATTCATGCGTTTTGGGACTGGTTCCGTCTTTATTATTCTGTTGGAATATCCTGTCTGTGAATTTTACGCCGGACCTGATTCTGTTATTTATTATTCTATTGGAATAACCTGCCTGTGCGGTCTATCGCATGCCTGGTGATTTCTTTTGTTACTCCATTCTTTATTATACTCAGTTGGTTAAAGTTTTAACTTCTATAATCCATGAAATTAGTTGAATATCCTTGATATTTGCGCTTCATCCAGTATCTTTTCATGGAAATATTCTTTTGAGCATTCTTGAATTTTACTCTACAAAGCAGTATCATGTTGACAATTTGGACATTATTAATTCCTGGATAAATTAATTCTTGAACTTGTTTTATTGAATTCTTATATCATTGTCATCATCCTCATGTTTATATTTTGTTGAAAGTCATCTGTGGCCTGTAGTGCATAGATGAACTTGGTATGATTATGACCAGGGATTATTCGGTGTAATCATGACCGTAATGTTACAAATGATGTGGTAAAAGTCCTCATTGGCCCGTAGTGCATTGATGGGCGCTTTTTGGTATGATTATGGCTATGGATTCTCTTGACCAAGGCAAAGATGAATTATTTTATGGAATGATCGGACCGTTGATGAAAACACGATTATCTTTGGCCTGTAGTGCATGGGTAATTCGTGGTCGTGATACTAAAAATATCCTTGGCCTGTAGTTCAGGGATGAGTTAATGATGTGGATTATTTATTGTCGAGTCTCAAAGGATAAAGTTGGTGAAAACTTTTTAAATCATAGAAGATAGTAGATTTTATATTTTACTTGACTCTTCTAATGGATTGTTTATTCCGCTGCAGTTTTTGATCTAAAACTTGTTGTCTATTATATTCTATCAGTTGTTATACTGTTGAAGGCTAATGATAATTTATTCTGCATTATCTTAGTCATAATATTTCTTACTGGGCTAGTTGAGCTCACCCTTTCTTTCACTGTTCTCTTCAGGAAATGAGAACGTAGCTAGGACTAGTCGGGGAACAGAGTGATGGTCCTAGATGTTTGCATTAGAAGTCCTCACTATTATGTGAAATAGTGTGATAATAATAGTAATGAGGACTCCTTTTGAGTTTGTATACTCTCTAGTAAACAATATTTGTATTCAAACTCACAGCTCATGTTGTATATTTAAGATTGTATTTGTATTCTGTACCATGTATTTGGCGACTCAGAATAGGTGATGTATTCCTATTTTGGGGGTGTCACAACACACATTCATAATTCGATTGAAGTTGATTATTGATATGAGTCTAAGCTATTTGATTCGGCTAGACCAGTGTTTATGAAAATTCTAAGCGTTCTTTGAAAATTTTCCCGAACCAAATTATTTTGGTGCGGAATCCAATAAGACTGAGGTAAAATTTTTGTGCCTATGGCAAAGGATTTAAAAGATTCGACCAAAGAAGATTTAATAAGTACATGGCATACCAGGCTAATTACCCACTATGTTAATAAGTTATGACGGTTTGCGGATAAATTTCCATTAAAAACCTTTACGAAAATGATAGACAATAGTCTATATAACCCCTCAGCACAATTTCAAAATTTTATTTCTGGTGAGGAAGGTATCGGGTAGCATGTGATGATGTGAATGAATAGTGTATGGTGCATGGTGTAAGGTAAATTTCGGGGACAAAATTTTTATAAGAAGGGGTGAATGTGACAACCCGAGAATTTGGATATTTATAAAATATTAAGATATTGAATTAAGGTTAAATAATAAACCACGACAGAAAATAAGTGAATAGATTTGAGATTTATGAGAAGGAATTTCGTGAATTTATAATTTTTGTGGTGAATTATTCAGGATTAAGGGAATAAGTGTTTATGTTCTGTGTATGTGACGCCCCCAAATTCAGGTACTTGAAACCCGAACTCAGTGTTTCACGATACAATTTCTATGAGCAGAATAATACTAATAATAATAACAATAATATAGATTATCAAATTTAATTTACATATTATCAGAGTTTTCAATCCCAAGTATGAAACCTTTAAACACGCGTTACGTTCCATGATAATTGATATATATCATCATTATTCTAATAGAGTCTAGTTATTACAGAAGATAGCATTATCATTCATTCAGCGACTTTCCCTTTCCCTTTGTTCTTGGCAGAGCCTTCAGGTTGTTCACACTTTGTTGGAAACATTTAAATTAAGCAACGATGAGCATTTGAGTGCCCAGCAAGTAATAGCAACAATAACAGTTAGCTGAACGAATTAAATATTTTCTTTGAACGATACTTCTACAACGAATCAACAGTTGTGAAGTAAGCTGAACCAATAATAAACAACATATTATTTTGATTTCAAAATTTTGAAACTACGTACTGACTATAAATGAGGATCAGTTGACAGACAATAAACATTGTTTTCTATTTTCGAAAAGGTTAAACCGAACTTCATCTGTAAACCGTCGTAACTTACGGGCACGGGGGTGATCAGCCCGTTATGCCCTTCATTGATCAATACTACATTAAAGGGCAATATTTTCGTCCAGCATATCCGTCTTAGGCGCATAAAAGTTTCCCATAATTGGGATGTCCATACCAGTCTAGAATCTGAACCAAATTAATTCAGTTGGATAACAATAAAGTTCTTATCTTGTTCAACAACAATTTTAAGTTTGTGTCTAGCCAGATCAAATAGCTTAGATGGCTTTTAATTCAACGTGTACATACTAGACACCGATAAGTATGTATCAACATGTGATAAAATATAATGATTATCCAAGTGAGGACACTTGTATAACCAAGTTTAGAAATTAACGAACAGAATATATTTCTTGATCTACAATAACAGAATTAAGGAACTTGTACAACATATTATAATTTAATAACTTACTTATACAGAATCATTGCATAAGTACATACAAAGGTTGAAATATTTGAACAATTGAAAAGAATAATTCAGATATTATCTTACGCATGTCCATTGCATAAAGTAAATGCAAAGGGTTAGATACTTACTTTTGTCTCTTTGCTTACAACTTAGATTTATCTTTTATATCAAGCCCTATCATTAAATAGATCATTCGTTTGATTAGAATAACATATCATATCATATTATACTGCTATTTGCAGTCATCACATAACCTAATCACATTATCATGTAAGTTTAACAACCATTGAATCACAAATAAACATTTATCAAGTCAACCTATCTAAGTTCAGATCAATTTCATAAATATGTCGGTGTACTGACAACTTTATTGGGTATTTATCAAGTCTAAGACTCTATACAGTAGTTCAATATCCATTTAGATAACTTAAACACCAGTCACATTATTTTTCATGGCCTTAAAATAATTTATAAATAATTATTACAATTTATCATAATTTTTGAAATATCAGAATCATTATTAAATGATTTAAATATTAAGTAATTTCATTATCATTAACATTTAATTACTATTAAACTATTAATGAAATCATTGCCAAAATATTAAGTTATTTAAAATAACTTAAAATATTTTTAACATATTTATATTACCTTTAGATGATTTTAAAACAATTAAAAATCATTTTAAATAATTACCATTAATATTAAAATATTAATGTATTATTTATCCAAATATTAAAAGTTTTAATTATAACTTCAAATATTTTTAATTCATTTATACCCTTTTAAATGATTAATAAAACCATTTTAAACTATTTATTTAATATAATTATTAAATAAATTTAATATCATTAATATTAAATTAATATCATTAATATTAAAGTATTAATGAAATTATCCTTTAAATATTAAAAGTTATATTTTATAACTTAAAATATCTTTAAATACTTTATTTTCATTTAAAATGATTATTATAATATTAAAATTATTTTTAAACTAATTTATTTAATATAATTATTAAATAACCTTAATATCATTAATAATAATTAATTAATGAAATTTACCTTTAAATATTGAAAGTTATATTTGATAACTTAAAATATTTTTAAATACCTTATTATTATTTAAAATGATTTTTAATATAATAAAATCATTTTTAATTTATTTAATTCATTTATAAAATAACTTAATTATCATTAATATTTAATTATTAATGAATTTCATTACAAAATATTAAACGTCACTAAAAATAACTTAAAATATTTTCTCATATCATTATATAATTTTAAATAATTTTTCAAATATTAAAATCATTTTAAATAATTTATTTAATATAATAATTAAATAAATTAAATACTTTTAATATTTCAAAAATATTAAATGTGACGCCCTCAAAATAGGTATACATCACCCATTCTGAGTTGTCAATATATGGTACAGAAACAACTACAACTTTATTATTACAACAGTAAAATTATGAGTTTGAATACAAATATTATATTCTAGACAATATTTATACTCAAATAAATCCTCATCACATTTATTGATACATTATTTTAGAAAAATGGTGAGGACTACTAAACAACTCTCTCTAGAACCTTCATTCCATACCCCGACTCGTACTCGCTATATTCTCGCCTCCTAAGAAGAAAAATGGAACAAAAAGGAAAAGGGTGAGCTCAACTAGCCCAAGAAAAAGAATATTATGACTAAGATAATATACAACAAATTCTTGTTAGTCTTCAACAGGAAAAAATCTAATAGAATACAATAGACAACAAGTTTTAAATCAATATTCGCAATGAAATAATAATTCATTAGAAGAGTTAAGTAGAGAATGCAAACTACTATCTTCTATGTATGAATTTTAAAGTTCATCGCCTATCTTTTATCCTTGTAACATCAATTAATATATATCTCGAATCAAATATTCATCTTTGCACTACTGAACAAAAGATATTCATCGATTAATCATGTTCATCTAAACACTGCTCATCTTTACTACTGGCCAAAGATATTCATCGAAATCATTCATCTTTGCACTACAGGCCAAAGATATTCAATAATATCATCATTTAAGACTGAGGATGATGAAAAATATTTTTAAAGAAATAAATCCAGTGAAACAAAATGACAAGGATTAAGGATTAAGGATTCGTACTTTGTTTTATCCATGTCCAAAAATACCTCAAAAATAATCATAGTGGTGTAAAATTCAAGAATGATCAAAACATGGATACAATCAAAGCTAGTATCCACAATAGATATTTTAGACGAAAAGGAAAATTTTCATTTTTGATGAATAGTGCCGTATTCGTGAATAGTGTCGATATCGTGAATAAGGCCGATATCGTGAATAGTAACCGACACCAAAAGTTCCAAATTTGATAAAACTTGAGATCAATATTTCAAAGATAATGATATTGAAGAAATAATATCATTACGAAAAAATAATATCCCTTACCTCGTAAAGACAAAGACTTCTAATTTGAAACACCTGATATATAGGTTATGACTTGAACTTGCACCATAGCATATAATACTCAAAATATACTCAAAATACTCACAAGAATACGCTCGATAATATAGAGAGAAAAACTTGATTTACGGTGTGATTTTCAATTCTAACCTAAGCACCCTATTTATAGGAAAATGCTTAGAACACCAGTTTTTCCAAATTCGAAATAGAAATTGACCGAAATCCACAAACGAACGATTTTACAAGCTATAATCAAATTTCAATCAAGAAATGGGGTCCACCGACACATAAAACATGCTTTATATATTTTTGGTAACAAAATACTCCTCCTCCACATATACTCATATATCCCACATTCATCGTAAAATATCATCATTATTATATTATTAAAATATAATAATATATTTAAACAATTATTTTATCGTAAAAAGATAAAATTTCAATTTTCAACAATTGTCACATTAAAATTTTCTCCATCTATATCCACATAAAATCAATATTTTCCTCATCATATGAATCAATAATTAATTATTCACAAATAATATTACGTAATCACAATATTGACAACCAGTGCGGTTCAGGAAAGAGGGGCTTTCCAATAAGAATTTCTCCTTCTTCGGGCGCCGCAATTAGGTGACTAAACCTCTCCTTAGATAGAACTTTCTAGACATTGCCAATAATGTTATCTAATAATATTATTCGGATAATATGAATTATTGCTTTGATAATGGAAAATCTTTGTGTAGTGACAATTATTGAAACAACAATAATACAAAATATCAATGCGTGAATTATTGAATCAATAAAATAAAATCTTTGAATAAAATTCATCGTAACAATTATTGAGTAGTGCCTTCTTACGTAAGAATCAATAATTGGTGCAATACCAGAGTAATCTTCTTGTGTTTTTTAACCATCGAGTATTTTAACAAAGATTAATTGTAACAACTTCACCGTTATTTTAAACAACTTATATTTGTCATTTTCTTCATCCAATCGCTTTTTCGTTATGGGGCCCATAAAGATCGCTACGTGGTAAATTTAATATTCCACGACCAAACGAATATTCCCCGACAACAATGAATATTTTATAACCACTTGCTTATTTTGAAATATTTGCGTATTTTACCCATAACTATCCACATTAATCAAATCAACCCTTACTATTTCTAAATAGAGAAAATTAAATTTTATTAATAATAAGTTGGGGTCTTACAACCTCCCCTCCTTATGAAATTTCGTCCTCGAAATTGACGTACGTACCTAGTGTTTTGAAAAGGTGAGGATACCTCACTTTCATTTCCGTTTCTAACTCCCAGGTCATTTCCTCTATAGCATGGTTCCTCCACAAAACTTTAACTTGTGGTATGACCTTCGTGCGTAGGACATGCTCCTTCCTATCCTAGATCTTAACAGGTACCTCCTCATACGTTAAGTCTTCGGCTATCTCATCCGGTTCTAACTCAATAATGTGGTTCGGGTCTTTCACATATTTACTGAATACGATATATGTGAAACACATTATGAACACGAGACATACTCGAGAGGTAACGCAAGTCTATAGGCTACATTTCCTACTCGGTCAAGAATTTGAAATGGACCAATAAATCATGGATTGAGCTTTCCTCTCTTCCCAAATCTTGTAACTCCCTTCCATGGAGCAACTCGCAACAATCTGAGATCCCCATACTAAATTCCACGTCCTTTCGATGAAGATCCGCATAACTCTTTTGTCGATCTTGTGCCGCTTTGTATACGTTCTTGCCGAATCATTTGGATTTTTCGGTAGTCATACGTACTTAACTCGGGTCCCAACAATGTTGCTTCACCCACCTCGTCCCAACATACTGGAGAGCGACACTTTCGTCCATATAATGTTTCAAATGGAGCCACACCTATACTTGCCTGATAACTGTTGTTGTAGGAGAATTCCACCAATGGTAAATACTTATCCCAACTGCCCTTGAAGTCTAGGACACAGAGTCTTAATAAATCTTTAAGAGTTTGAATAGTCCTCTCGATTGTCCGTCTGTTTGAGGATGGTATGCGGCCAATCAATAAATCCGCGCTCCATAGCTTTTTGCAAGCTAACCCAAAATCTTGAAGTGAATCTTGGGTCACGATCCGAAACTATGGATACCGGCATGCCATGCAACCTCACAATCTCATTTACATATATACTAGCAAGACGTTCAAGGGAATAAGTCTCCCATATCGGCAAGAAATGAGCAGACTTGGTTAATCTATCAACAATAACCCAAATAGCATTGATGCCTTGAGAAACCGTAGGGAAGACCCAGAACGAAATCCATGGTAATGTGTTCCACTTCCATTTTAGAATCTCAAGTGGTTGCAATGGACCCTTAGGTACTAGATGCTCCGCCTTTACACATTGGCAAGTTAAACACATCGAGATAAACTTTGCAATCTCTCTCTTCATATTGTTCCACCAAAATGTATGTCAAGATCACGATACATTTTAGTACTTCCGTGATGGATTGCAAATGGTGTATTGTGTGCTTCCATCAAAATCTTGTACTTCAAATCGTAGTCGTTAGGAAACACAAAGTCTACGATGGACTCAAGTATTCCTTCTTCATCAATTCTCGCTTAGGAATAGCTCCATCTTGTACTTTCTTCTTCATACGCATCATTCCGAAGCCTGTGGCTTGAAAGCAACCTTAACTTTTCTATTAAAGTTGGCTCTGTCGTATACTTGACATCATCGCACTCATTCATGCATATGATCTTCTACTCAACGCCGTCGCCTACCATGTTCGCTTTTCCGGATGGTATTGAATAGTGTGGTCGTAGTCTTTCAATAGCTCGAGCCAATGCCACGCTGCGCGCATTGAGTTCTTTTTGAGTGAAGAAAAATATTTAAGGCTTTTATGGTCCGAATATATCTCCACTTTCTCCCCATATAGATAGTGCCTCCATATCTTTAGCGCTTGAAATGATGCACGCTAACTCTAGATCATGAGTAGGATAATTCCTCTCATATTCTTTAAGTTGTCGCGAGGCATAGGCTATGACTTTCCCACGTTGTATGAGAACACATCCTAACCCTTTGCTTGAAGCATCGTTGTAGATAATAAATCCATCCGAACCAGATGGTATTGTTAGAACAGGTGCCGAAATAAGTCTCCTCTTAAGCTCTTGGAAACTCTTCTCGCATTCTTCGCTCCAAACAAATTTTGTATCCTTCCGAGTTAGCTGAGTTAATGGAGTAGCGATTCGAGAAAACCTTTCCACGAATCTCCGATAATAACCACTAGACCCGAAAGTTACGTGCTTGATCCACCGACTTGATTTTGCTCCCTAACTTTGTATTGCTTCAATCTTCACGTCCACGGATACTCCATGTTTTGACACCACGTGCCCAAGAAATGCTACTTCCTCGCCGTAACTTGCATTTCTTCAATTTGGCATATAATTTGTTTTCACGAAGCCTTTGGAGTACCGAATTCAAATGGTGCTCATGATCTTCATGACTTTTGGAATATATGAGGATGTCATCAATAAAGACAACAACAAACCGATCCAAATATTCCTTGAATACTCGGTTCATCATATCCATGAAAGCCGCATGATGAGCATTAGTCATCCAAAAGACATGACTAAGAATTTATAATGCCCATACCTGAAGTTACAAGGCGCCTTTGGAATATCCTTAGTTCTAATCTTGGTGATAATATCCGGAACGAAGATCAATTTTTGAAAAGAATTGTGCCCTTGCAATGGTCAAACAAGTCATCAATACGAGGTAGAGGATACCTATTCTTGATGGTGACATGGTTCAATTCCGGATAGTCAATACAAAGTCGCATACTCCCATCTTTCTTCTTTACTTAATAAAACAGAGCACCCCAAGGAGATGTACTAGGGACGAATGAAACCGATGTCCAACAATTCCTCGTAGTTGGACCTTTAACTCCTGAAGTTCAATAAGAGCCATTCGATATGGGGTTTTAGAAATGGGCTTTGTACCAGTTCAAGATCAATAAAGAATTCAACTTCACGCTACGGGGTGTAGGCCGGAAGTTCTTCAGAAATCGTCGGAAAGTCAATAACAACAGGAATATTATTCAAATTTGACGTGTCTTTATTCAAATCCATAACATGGGCTAAGAAAGCTTGACATCCGTTTTTTAATAAACGAATAGCTTTATGATTAGATATGACGATTGATTGATTTTAATGGTTTAGTTGCTTGAATTAAATACACAAAGTTGGTTAGAATATGAAAACTAACAACCTTACGAAAACAATCAATTTTGGCATGATGAGTAGTTAACCGATCAATCCCTAAAATCACATCAAAAGTAAGTATCTTTAAAGAGATAAGGTCAACGGTAAGGTAATGGTGCCAACTTGAATCAAACAAGATTTATAAACAATGGATGTGATGAAAGTTTCTCTAACTGAGTTTCCACAGATAGGTCAAAGTCTAATTTCTCCTGAGTCAAGTTTAAACGTTGAGCACAAGTAGGAGAGATAAATGAATGGGTAGCACCGGTATCAAGTAAGGTATAAACTCGCAAGAATTTATAAATAGCTTACCCGTGATCACCTCGTTTGGATTCCTCGCATTTTGACCGGTCACAACAAACGCTCTTCCGGAATCGTTGACTTTGACTTTTCTCGGGACGGTCTTTTTAGTCACCGTCCCTCATTGAACTAGGTTTCGCTCTCAGATAATCTCGAAGCGATATGTCCTTCCTTTCCACAATTATAGCATACCTTGAATTATTGTGGACAGCTTTGATCGATATGTCCCTCTTTCCGCATATATAGCATATGACCGGGTGGTCGTTCTCTCCTCCCTTAGAACCGATTCTTCAAGACATCGTCTTCACATGGTCATTGTTAAATCTCCTCTTTTAAAATCTCCTCCGACTCGCTTCTTCTATTTTCATGGCTATGATTACCACCAGAGTGGTTACCATTTTTGTCCGTCTGCTTCCTTCTCCGCCAAGTTATCGTTATTCATTGATCGTTATCTCCGGTATGATCCTCGTTATGGTCCCTCGGTTGAACATACTCGTTATCTCGCTCTAACAATTGAGCCTCATTAGCAAATATCCTAATAGAGAGAAATTTATGAGAAATGAGATATTGTTGTATCGCCGGTTTCAAACCTCTCGAAACATCCGCGTCATCGTTCCTCATTCTCCACCAAATGAGGTGCAAACCTCGGATAACTCGCAAACTTTGCCTCGTCTTCGAGACAGCCGCCATGTTGTTTTGTTCTAATCTGATGAACTCCACTTCCTTCATATAGACGAACACTTTCGTGAAAGTATTTGTCATTAAAAAGTTCAAACGTCTCCCGAAGACATGCTAAGTGCGGTGGATGGAGTACGCTTCACGAGACTCCCACCAATGAGTCCGCCTCGCCACGGAACATAAAGGTGGCGAATGGAACCTTCTGTTCCTCCATGCATCCCAAGACATCGAATATCTTGGTAATTTATTTGACCCATGTTTCCGCCATGATAGGATCTGGCTTTCCCTTAAATTCTGGTGGTCCCAACACTTTGAACTGCTTGGCTATGACAACCCATGAATTGTTATCATTTCCTCCTGTATTTTGAACACGAGTCTCCCTCGTCTGATTTTGCATGAACTGCAAAAAGCTTCTAAACATCCCTCGCTCATCATCCGCTCGGTGGTGTTGTTCACAGAAGAACATTGCCAGTGTTGCAGACGCTCTCCTCGTAGCGTCTCCACGGTCTCATTTCCACTGTTAATATTCTCGATTGACATTCTCAAATCTTTGTCATAAAACAAGGGTTAATTAAGGAAATCAATATATCACATAATATCCAGTATATCTTGACCAACTAACAAATAAGCTTAGGTAGGACACACTAGCGAAGGATTTACTCGCCTCTCCTCCTAGTTCTATTCCCCATCTCCGCCAGAGATCATATCCTAAGCTCGATACCAACTGTGGCGCCCCAAAATAGGTATACTTCACCCATTCTCGAGTTATCAATACATGGTACGTAAACAACTACAACTTTATTATTACAACAAGAAATTATGAGTTTGAATACAAATATTATCTTCTAGACAATATCTATACTCAAATAAATTCTCATCACATTTATTGATACATTATTTTACAAAAATGGTGAGGACTACTAAACACTCTCTCTAGAACCTTCATTCCATACCCCTACTTCGTACTTTCGCTATATTCTCGCCTCCTAAGAAGAAAAATGGAACAAAATGGAAAAGGGTGAGCTCAACTAGCCCGATAAAAGATATTATGACTAAGATAATATACAACAAATTACCTTTATTAGTCTTCAACAGGGAAAAAATCTAATAGAATACAATAGACAACAAGTTTTAAATCAATATTCGCAGCGGAAATAATAATTCATTAGAAGAGTTAAGTAGAGAATGCAAACTACTATCTTCTATGTATGAATTTTAAAGTTCATCGTCTATCTTTTATCCTTGTAACATCAATCAATATATATCCGAATCAAATATTCATCTTTGCACTACAGCCAAAGATATTCATCATTAGTCATGTTCATCTAAACACTGCTCATCTTTGCCTTTACGGGCCAAAGATATTCATCGAAATCATTCATCTTTGCACTACAGTGCCAAAGATATTCAATAATATCATCATTTAAGACCGAGGATGATGAAAATATTTTAAAGAAATGAATCCAAAGGAAACAAAATGACAAGGATTAAGGATTAAGGATTCAGTACTTTGTTTTATCCATGTCCAAAAATACCTCAAAAATAATCATAGTGGTGTAAAATTCAAGAATGATTAAAACATGGATACAATCAAAGCTAGTATCCATAATAGATATTTTAGATTTAAAAGGAAAATTTTCATTTTTCGATGAATAATAGCCATATTCGTGAATAGTGTAAGATACGTGAATAGTCTGCGTATCGTTAATAGTAACTCTCACACACCAAAAGTTCCAAATTTGATAAAAACTTCATATCAATATTTCAAAGATAATGATATTGAAGAAATAATATCATTACGAAAAAAAATATCCCTTACTACGTAAAGACAAGATTTCAAATGAAACACTTTGGATATAAAGGCTATGACTTGAACTTGCATAGTATAGCAATACTCAAAATATACTCAAAATACTCATAAGAATACGCTAGATAATATAGAGAGAGAAACTTGGGTTTACGGGTGTGATTTTCAATTCTAACCTAAGCACCCTATTTATAGGAAAATGCTTAGAACACCAAAGTAGAAAATTTATTAAAATATTAATATATATATATATATATATATATATATAATCTTTCACGCACACCTTTGAATCTGAAATTCAAAGAATTGAACACATGCCTCACACATGCAAAAAACGTTTTTGTAAAAAAATATTTAAAACTTCAAAATTAATTATTTTGGAGCTTGAACTTCAATAATTCATAATAAATAGCCCTTTTGTCGAAAAATTTGAATCTCGCGCCTTTTTATAGGAAATTCAATTCTCTACAACTTTGCGTAAGAAAGTTTTTCCAAATTGAAATAGAAATTGACCAAATCCACAAACCAGGCGATTTTACAAGCTATAATCAAATTTCAATCAAGAAATGGGGTCCACCGACACATAAAACATGCTTTAAATATTTTTGTAACAAAATACTCCTCCTCCACATATACTCATATATCCCACATTCATCGTAAAAATATCATCATTATTATATTATTAAAATATAATAATATATTTAAATGAATTATTTTATCGAAGAAAGATAAAATTTCAATTTTCAACAATTGTCACATTAAAAATTTTCTCCATCTATATCCACATAAAATCAATATTTTCCTCATCATATGAATCAATAATTAATTATTCACAAATAATATTACGTAATCACAATATTGACAACCAAGCGGTTCCCAAGAAAGAGGGGCTTTCCAATAAGAATTTCTCCTCATCTTGCGCAATTAGGTGACCAAACCTCTCCTGTAGGCAGTAACTTTCTAGACATTGCCAATAATGTTATCTAATAATATTATTTAGATAATATGAATTATTGCTTTGATAATGGAAAATGTTGTGTAGTGACAATTATTGAAACAATAGTAATATAAAATATCAACGCAAGAATTATTGAATCAATAAAATAAAATAATTTGAGCGAGAACTCATCGTAACAATTATTGAGTAGTGCCCTTCTTACGTAAGAATCAATAATTGGTGCAATACCGCAATGCTACTTCGTGTTTTAACCACCAAGTATTTTAACAAGATAATCAGTAATAACTATGCCGTTATTTTTAACAACTTATATTTGTCGTTTTCTTCATCCAATCGCTTTTACGTTATGGGGCCCATAAAAGATCTGCAAGGCCGTCGTATGAATATTCCTTGACAAACGAAGAATATTCCACGACCAAACGAATATTCCCAAACAACAATGAATATTTTATAACCACTTGCTTATTTTCAAATATTTGCGTATTTTACCCATAACTATCCACATTAATCAAATCAACCCTTACTATTTCAAAATAGAGAAAATTAAATTTCATTAATAATAAGTTGGGGTCTTACATTAAATATTTATGAAATATATTAAAAATAGTTAACAATTAATTTTCAGACTTTAAAATAATTTTTAATAATTAAAAACTAATTTTCTATAATTATTTAATAAAAATAATTAATTTCTGAAAATATATGTGGCTAAAGGGCCCTATAGCGACGAAACTGTCGTTATAGGTGTTCTTGAGGTGTTCTTCATGAAACCTAGAACATCAAGTCAGATACTGAGTGACCAAGTTTGACCAGGTTTAATTTAGTGTGTTGTGTTTCTGGGCATTTTGTTTGTCAGATCGTGTAGTGCTAATGCAAGACTACAAGATTCAACAACAAACAAAATCAAAACATGCACCAATTGAAAGATCTAAGCCTTCAAATGGACTGTCAAACATGTTCTTCATTTTCTGGGTTACCCAGAAATGAAGAACAGTTCGACCTGTCCATTTTGGGCTTCCACAACTTGCTAATCTTGTAATTCTTTTATGATTTAAATGTTGCAGTGCCTAGCCAACATGTCAAGGAAGAGATCCATCACAAAACATAAACAAAACAATAACAGAATCACAAGATCCATGCTGGTCAAACCCTATCAGAGATCACGTTCTTGAGTTTTCTGGGTTACCCAAAAACTCAGTTCGTGATCATTTGGCCTGCTTTGACCAGCCACTGACTTCCATTCATTTGACGTTTAGGAGATTTTAAGGCATAAATACGCAGTCAAAATACCAAACTATAAATTAGATACAACAACAAACACAGATCAACCAGCACAAGAAAGATCCGGGAGCTTGAATATGTTGTTAGGCCCTTTCTGGGCAGTTTCTTGGTTACCCAGAAATGCCCAGTCATAGCCGGTCAACGAGGTTTGACCACGATTATCTTACAACTTAGGTCTGATCTAAGCATGATTTCAACTTCAGATTAAAGACCATACTACATACTATCAGTCCCAACTTTCAAACCACAAAAACATTACACAGAATGAAATCTATGGGGTCTAACATTCATTGTCAGACCACTTTTTAAAGATTTTCCAGATTATGAAAAACTTCAAATCCAAGCCTCTAGATGTTATGGATCTAACATCTAGCAACCCAGATCATCATTATACACTATATATAACATGTTTTAACAATAAATCCTAACATCTAACACACTGATCATGATTAGATTTCAAGCTAGGGTTTTATACCTTCTATGAACAAATCTTTATTCTAGGCTACTGATTTGTTAGTGGATTTCGTGGGGCTTGTTTATGGAACTAATATGCTAAGAGAATTCGAGGGTTTTAGAGAGAGAGAGTCTTGGAGGAGTGTTGTGATCAAATGGGTTAAAATATGAACATTTCTCTCTCTTTAATCTTATATATGACTCCCCATGTAATGAATTTGGCTAGCTAAATGGCTGATGTGCTGGAAATTTAAGTCAATGGAGTGGTTGAAGTAGTTCACCAACTCAATTATTGCTAGATACACAAGTTGTCTCAAATAATTAAAGAGGAGTATTTTAGTCATTTTGCTTAGAATTTTAATGGCACTCTTGTAATCTTACAAACCCTTAAGGTTTAACCCTAAGATTTAGCACATAACATTTATAAAATTTAGCAATTAGGGTTTGAAAAATATAAAATTTTAGTTTCAAAAATTGTAATTTAGAAATCCCTAATTAGATTAGGTTTAGTAATTATCTTATACAGGAACATTAGGGTTTATAATTTACTAATTATAATTAAGATCACTGATTTATCGATTAGAGCACCCATTTGATAATTAGGGTTAATAATTTACTAATTAGGATTAACAATTTAATAATTAGGGTTAACAATTTGTAATTAGGGTTTTTAATGACATTAATCTTTATCATTAGGGTTTAAAGTCTGCTAATGAGCATTAAACATCCTAAATTAGCAATTAGGGTTTCCTAATTTGCCAGTTAGGGTTCCTAAATATCGATTAGGGTTTTAATTTCACCATTGGGGTTTCGAGTCAATAATTAGGGTTTTCTTAATTAATATTAATATTTATAATATCCGACATTGATCACATTATCACGATTACCTAACAATCTTGAACTCTAATTTGTATTTTGAATTAGGGTTTCATACAGTAATACTAGGGTTTGTCATATAACACCATAATTGACCAATCATTATCGGTCCACGTATATAGTACATATTTATAGCACTGAAAAATCAAAAATATAATTAATATTATATTATTATTATCATTCCTTCTTCCAAAACCAGAATTTGTGTTCAGATTCCATATCTGATTTACCTTGCATAAACAGCTTTATTAATTAAGTTAAAATACTTAACTTAATCATCCGAAACTAAAATTTATATAAATAAATGATATTTATATTAATTATAATAATCATTCCTTATATTATTTAAATAATATAATATCATATTTTCTTTGAAAATACATAATAAAAATATTTCTATAATAAAATTAATTATTATAAAAATATAATTTATAATGATCAATAACTTTAAAATAAAATTATTTGTAAATATTCATGTAATAAATATATTTTTATTTATCACATAAATACACATATACCTTATCTTGTACAAATCCTCATCTTTAAAATAAAAAAAAAATTATACGCAAAATTTACAATTTATTTATATAGAAAAATATCAGGTTATTACATTCACCCTCCCTTATAAAGATTCCATCCCCGGAATCACCGTTTTAAAACCAATACATACCAGGGTACATAGCATACATAATCATTGCAAGTATATCTCGATCATAATTGATCGAACTGATATTTAACTATTCACATAAAGCTTGTCTATCTGATTAAACAGAAATTTGATTTCTTAAAGAACTCAAATTCCTCCTTCAAAATTTATTTATAAAATAGTTTATTATATAAAGGAAAATTATATAGAAGAAAATAAAAGTTATATGAAAAATACCTGGAGTTCCATTTCCAGCTGCCACCGAATCCTGGACTGTGATGTTGAAGACCCTTGCAGTAGATTTTGTCGGCTTGCTAGATGATGTTGGTCCTGTGATCACCAAAGTTTCGCCGCTTTTCCCCATATTCACTCTTTCTACCTCCGTCCTCCTTTTCCGACAATACTTCACCTTATGTTCCTTTAATCCACACAGAAAACACCCACTAATAGTTCTAGGATTGGGGCAGTTGGGAGAGATATGGCCCTCCTGCCCACACTTAAAACATGAAAATTTACCTTTCAGACATTCCCCCAAATGGTTCTTCCCACAGTTCCCACATTGCACTACCTGCTTCTTCTATGTACCTTCTTCCTTCACCTGCATACCCCCAAAGTTGTTTCCCTTCCTCTTTTCACTCATATTCCCCTGTTTGTTTCCACCTTCCCAGCTCCCTCAACCTTACCCTTGTTCCTTCTTTCTTTGTTGTAGAGACTCATGGCCTCACTCCCCTCCTCCGCTATAATCGCTTTCTCCATGAGTGCTGCAAATGTAGGGATCTGTAACACTGCTACCTTGTTATAGAGCCAGGATTTTAATCCCAGCTCAAACCTTCTCGTTTTTCTAGCCTCCGTATCAACTTTATGCGGGGTGAACCTAACCAACTCATTAAACTTAGCTGTGTATTCTGACACCGTCATACTTTCCTGTTTCAATTCCAAAAATTTTACCTTCATCCTAGCCTGCATACTAGATGAAAAATAGTTTTCAAAAAATAAAGTTTTAAACCCTTCCCAAGAAACTACACCTACTCCTGCCCTCGCCTGATTCGCTTCCCACCAAAAATTTGCCTCACCCTTCATCATGTAGGTGGAAAAAGCGGTCTTTGGCCCCTCAGCTACCCTAGCTATAACGAACGCCTTTTTGATTTCCTTAACCCAAGTTTGAAGCTTCTACAAGGTCATTGTACCTCTAAATTCGTGGTCCTGCGACCTTGAAGTCCTTGAAGTTTGCCAGTGGTTGTTCGGTGGTTCCTCATGGTGGCATGCCTGTTGCATAAATTTGAGCTACCATGTTTGCAAAGTGATGCATTGGATCTGGTTGTTGTCCCACAACATTGTTGATAGATTCTTCTGCCCTTTGATTTCTAGTTTAACGTCTTGGCGGCATTATCTAATTAAATAAAACATAATTTAACTTACATTCTAAACATTATCACATAAGATTAATATTTTAAACTTGTTTCATTACTCAAACATAAGTTCATTTTCATTAATTTATAGTAATTTACATAACATAGCCCATACTGCTATCCATTGTGACCACAAAAGTCGGGATTTACAGCCTTATCTTATACAAAAGTTGAGAATATTACATTACACAAACATATTTATCAAAAATATTACATTAAATACACCTACACCACAGAACCTATACTACCTATGCATTACACCTTTTTCTTGATCTTGGACAACCCTTCGCCTGATGACCTTCTATCCCATAAATAAAATAGACACATTGCTTTGGATTGGGACAATGAGGAGAGAAATGTCCCTCATGTCCACAATTGTAGAAAATATTTTTCCCTTTCCTGCATACGCCTTCATGTTTCTTGTCACAATTGGCACACCTTTCTATTCAGTTAATTTTTCCTTGGTTGTTATCAGGATTTCCTATATCACGGTCTTTCATCTTTCTTTTCCCCTTCTTGCTCGGAGCTGCGCACGCTTTGTTGCTTTTAACTCCAATTTGGTCAATTTGGATTTTAAGCTTATCTTATTCTTCCATTGTTTCTATTAATGCTTTCCGCAGTTGGCTATTTAGTAGTTTTTCTATTTCCCACAACTTTTCCAAAGAGGAAACTTGGTCCCGCAGATTCTTTACTTCGGTTGATGCTTGATCAGCTCCAACTTCAGTGTCTGAATCACTATCTGTCAGTTCCACCATTTTCGGATCTGGTATTACATTTTCCACAAACCACCTCATCGAGGTTGCTTTCACTTTGAGCCTTTATTTTAGCTATTGGCTTTGATATTGGCTCTTTCTTTACAATCCGAGGTTATCCTAATAGTTTTTCACCTGACATCTACACACATAAATTATCCTAATTAGCATATAATATATACACATAGCAAACAATAATTTTGTATAGGTTAACTTTTATTTAGTTTGACGATGGATTTATCCGATTCATCTCTTTTTAAACTCTATATGAGTTATTTATATTTTCAACGTTTCCCTCTGTTCTAAGGTTATAGCCTAAGGTCTATCCCACCTAAGGTTTCTAACCCTATAGCTCTGATACCATGATGTGACGCCCCCAAATTTAGGTACTTGAAACCCGAACTCAGTGCTTCACGATACCAATTCTATGAGCGAAATAATACTAATAATAATAACAATATAGATTATCAAATTTAATTTATATATTATCAGAGTTTTCAATCCCAAGTACGAAACCTTTAAACATCCGTTACATTCCATGATAATTGATATATATCATCATTATTCTAATAGAGTCTAGTTATTACAAAAGATAGCATTATCATTCATTCAGCGACCTTCCCTTTCCCTTTGTTCTTGGCAGAGCCTTCAGGTTGTTCACATTTAGCTGAAAACATTTAAATTAAGTAAGGATTAGCATTTGAGTGCCCAGCAAGTAATAGCAACAATAACAGTTAGCTGAACGAATTAAATGTTTTCTTTGAACGATACTTCTACAACGAATCAACAGTTGTGAAGTAAGCTGAACCAATAATAAATAACATATTATTTCGATTTCAAATTCTTGAAACTACGTACTGACTATAAATGAGGATCAGTTGACAGACTTTGAACATTATTTTCTATTTTCGAAAAGGTTAAACCAAACTTCATCTGTAAACCGTCATAACTTATGGGCACGGGGGTGATCAGCCCGTTATGCCCTGCATTGATCAATACTACATTAAAGGACGATATTTTCATCCAGCATATTCGTCTTAGGTGCATAAAAGTTTCCCATAATTGGGATGTCCATACCAGTCTAGAATCCGAACCAAAATAATTCAGTTGGATAACAATAAAGTTCTTATCTTGTTCAACAACAATTTTAAGTTTGTGTCTAGCCAGATCAAATAGCTTAGATGGATTTTAATTCAACGTGTACATACTAGACACCGATAAGTATGTATCAACATGTGATAAAATATAATGATTATCCAAGTGAGGACACTTGTATAACCAAGTTTAGAAATTAACGAACAGAATATATTTCTTGATCTACAATAACAGAATTAAGGAACTTGTACAACATATTATAATTTAATAACTTACTTATACAGAATCATTGCATAAGTACATACAAAGGTTGAAATATTTGAACAATTGAAAAGAATAATTCAGATATTATCTTACGCATGTCCATTGCATAAAGTAAATGCAAAGGGTTAGGTACTTGCCTTGTCTGCTGCTTACACAACTTAGATTTATCTTTTATATCAATCCCTATCATTAAATAGATCATTCGTTTGATTAGAATAACATATCATATCATATTGTACTGTTATTTGCAGTCAGCACATAACTTAATCACATTATCATGTAAGTTTAACAACCATTGAATCACAAATAAACATTTATCAAGTCAACCTATCTAAGTTCAGATCAATTTCTGAAATATGTCGGTGTACTGACAACTTTATCGGGTATTTATCGAGTCTAAGACTCTATACAGTGGTTCAATATCAATTTAGATAACTTAAACACCAGTCACATTATTTTTTATGGCCTTAAAATAATTTTTAAATAATTATAACAATTTATCATAATTTTTGAAATACTGGAATCATTATTAAATGATTTAAATATTAAGTAATTTCATTATCATTAACATTTAATTAATATTAAACTATTAAAGAAAACCATTGCCAAAATATTAAGTTATTTAAAATAACTTCAAATATTTTTAACATATTTATATTACCTTTAGATGATTTTAAAATAATTAAAATCATTTTTAAATAATTACCATTAATATTAAAATAATAATGTATTATTTATCCAAATATTAATAGTCATTAATTATAACTTAAAATATTTTTAATTCATTTACACGTTTTTTAAATGATTAATAAAACCATTTTAAACTATTTATTTAATATAATTATTAAATAAATTTAATATCGTTAATATTAAATTAATATCATTAATATTAAAGTATTAATGAAATTATCCTTTAAATATTAAAAGTTATATTTTATAACTTAAAATATCTTTAAATACTTTATTTTTATTTAAAATTATCATTATAATATTAAAATCATTTTTTAAACTAATTTATTTAATATAATTATTAAATAACCTTAATATCATTAATAATAATTAATTAATGAAATTTACCTTTAAATATTGAAAGTTATATTTGATAACTTAAAATATTTTTAAATACCTTATTATTATTTAAAATGATTTTAATATAATAAAATCATTTTTAATTTATTTAATTCATTTTCAAATAACTTAATTATCATTAATATTTAATTATTTATGAATTTCATCACAAAATATTAAAAGTCATTAAAAATAACTTAACATATTGTCTTATATCATTATATAATTTTAAATGATTTTTCAAATATTAAAATCATTTTTAAATAATTTATTTAATATAATAATTAAATAAATTAAATACTTTTAATATTTCAAAATATTAAATATTTATGAAATATATTAAAAATAGTTAAAAATTAATTTTCAGACTCTAAAATAATTTTTAATAATTTATTTTGTATTTTTTAATAATTAAAAACTAATTTTCTATAATTATTTAATAAAAATAATTAATTTCCGAAAATATCTGTCGCTAAAGGGCCCTATAGCGACGAAATTGTCGTTATAGGTGTTCTTCATGAAACCCAGAACATCAAGTCAGATACTGAGTGACCAAGTTTGACTAGGTTTAATTTTGTGTGTGTTGTGTTTCTGGGCATGTTGTTTGTCAGTTCGTGTAGTGCTAATGCAAGACTACAAGATCCAACAACAAACAAAATCAAAACATGCACCAATTGAAAGATCTAAGACTTCAAAGGGACTGTCAGACTTGTTCTTCATTTTCTAGGTTACCCAGAAATGAAGAACAGTTCAACCTGTCCATTTTGGGTTTCCACAACTTGCTAATCTTGTAATTCTTTTGTGAATTAAATGTTGCAGTGCCTAGCCAACATGTAAAGGAAGAGATCCATCACAAAACATAAAAAAAACAATAACAGAATCACAAGATCCATGCTGGTCAAACCCTGTCAGAGATCACGTTCTTGAGTTTTCTGGGTTACCCAGAAACTCAGTTCCTGATCATCTAGCCTGCTTTTACCAGCCACTGACTTCCATTCATTTAACGGTTAGGAGATTTTAAGGCATAAATATGCAGTCAAAATACCAAACTGTAAATTAGATAAAACAACAAACACAGATCAACCAACACAAGAAAGATCCGGGAGCTTGAATATGTTGTCAAGCCCTTTCTGGGTAGTTTATGGGTTACCCAGAAATGCCCAGTCATGGCCGGTCAACTTTGTTTGACCACGATTATCTTACAACTTAGGTCCGATCTTAGCATGATTTCAACTTCAAATTAAAGACCATACTATATACTATCAGTCCCAACTTTCAAACCACCAAAACATTACACAGAATGAATCTATGGGGTCTGACATTCATTGTCATACCACTTTTTAAAGATTTTCCAGATTATTAAAAACTTCAAATTCGAGCCTCTAGATGTTATGGATCTAACATCTAGCAACCCAGATCATCATTATACACTATATATAACATGTTTTAACTGTAAGACCCCAGCTTTTATAAATAAAGATGAATTTTTTCTATAAATATTATTTTTGAATATTATGGAATAAATTTGATATAATGTTATAGTTGTGGGTAATATTTATAAATTTTGCAAAGTATGCAAGTTGTTATAAAATATTACGTTTGGTGGGGAATATTCTTTTGTTAGGGAATATTCGTGCAACTACTCAATCATTGGTGGACCCCACAATGTAATTATTGTCGGATTGAGAAAACGACAAAAATTTTTATAAAAATAACGGCGGAGGTGTTACCGTTAAAAGCTGTTGAACTACCCGATGGTAAAGTAAAAATGCGATGTCTGGCATGGTTGCATAGTAGCACTACGGTATTGATTATTGATGCTTACGTGAGAAGTCACTCAACTATGCTCAATTATTACTACGATAATTCTTTGCATCATATCTATTATATTATTGATTCAATTATTGTCACAAAGATTATCATCATATAATATGTTATAGTATTAAATCAATAATTGAGACGACAAGTTATAAATGATTAATAATTGTTGAAAGATTAAATATGTGTTGATGAAAAATAAAATGATTTGTGGTAAGTTTGATTATTTTATGGGGGCTCATATGTCATCATCTAAGAGTCTCTTCAATCAATAGTATTTACCTTCGTCGATAATAGTAATTACCTTCGTCGATAGTAATTACCCTTGTGAATAGTATTTACCTTCGTCGATAGTAATTACCTTCAAATCGATAGTAATTACCCTTGTGAATAGTATTTACCTTCAATCGATAGTAATTACCTTCGTCGATAGTAGTTACCCTTGTGAATAGTATTTACCTTCGTCAATAGTATTTACCTTCGTTAATAGTAATTACCTTTACCAAACGTCGAACCACTTGTCGTTTCACATTACAAAGCGTCCGAACCACTTGTCGTTTCACATTACAAAGCGCCAAACCACTTTTCTTCACACATCATTAGTCGTCAAGCCACTTGCCTTTTCACACGGCGAGTCTGCTAAGCTAGAAATCTTCTATAAATAGAGGCCTAGGGCTTCATTATTTTCACGAATTCATTCAAGCTATGGAGAGAAAAGTATAGAGAGAATAAGAGAGAAAGAAGAAGAGTATTTTGTTACTACACCGCTTAAAGATATTCAATCTCCTACCAAAAGTAAGGGTGTTATTCTTTCTTATTCATGAAGAGAACTGTTGTTATTCCATTGCTTATTATTACATTGGAATAACTTTGTGACGCGTGGTTTACCCTATACTTGGTGACATTCTTCTATTATTACATTGGAACATCACATGCATGTGTTTTACACGGACTGGTTCCGCTTTATTATTATTCATTGGAACATCCTGCTGCATGTGTTTTACAATCGACCGGTTCCGCTTTTTTATTATTATTCTGTTGGAACATCACATGCATGCGCTTTTCTGGCGGGACTGGTTCCGTTATTTATTATTCATTGGAATAACCTTCACATGCTGATGTCTATTCCGTTATTTTACGCATGCATGTCATGGTGATTTCTTTTGTTATTCTATTCTTTATTATACCCAGTTGGTTAAAACTTTGACTTCTATACTCCATGAAATTAGTGGAATATTCTTGATATTTCGCGTTTCATCCAAATCTTTTCATGGAAATATTCTTACGATCATTCTTGAATTTTACTCTAAAACAAAGATGTCGTGTTGATAATTTGGACGTTAATAATTCCTGGATAAAATAATTCTTGAACTTGTTTTATTAAATTCTTATATCATTGTCATCATCCTCATGTTTATATTATGTTGAAAGTCATCTGTGGCCTGTAGTGCATAGATGGACTTGGTATGATTATGACCAGAGACTATTCGGTGTAATCATGACCGTAATGTTACAAATGATGTGATAAAAATCCTCAGTGGTCGTAGTGCATTGGTGGACAGTTGTTGGCATGATCATGACCATTAATGAATACACAAATATTCTTGGCCTGTAGTGCATGAATAATTGTGGTCGTGATACTAAAGAATATCCTTGGCCGTAGTGCAGGGGTGATTCGATGATGTGGAATATTTATTAAAGCTGAGTCTCAGCTATAACAGTGATGAAAAACCTTTTAAAACCTAAAAGATAGTAGACTTTATTTTCTACTTGACTCTTTTAATGGATTGCTTATTCCATGCTACAATTAAACTGGTTGTCTATTGTATTTTATCAGTTTAACATTGTTGAAGACTATTGATAATTTATTACGCATTATCTTAGTCATAATATTTCTTCTTTGGGCTAGTTGAGCTCACCCTTTCTTTCACTTTGTTCTCTTGAAATGAGAATATAAATTTGGGGCGAGTCGGGAAACGCAGTGATGGTCCTGAAGATAGCATTAGTAGTCCTCACTATTCTGTGAAATAGTGTGATAATAATTGTAATGAGGATTTTTTTTTGAGTTTGTATAATATCTAGTAGACGATATTTGTATTTAAACTCACAGTTTATGTCGTATTGTACACGACAGTTATGTTAATAAGTTGTATTTAAATTCTGTACCATGTAAGTGGCGACCCAAGATGGGTGATGTATACCTAATTTTGGGGGCGTCACATTAACAATAAATCCTAACATCTAACACACTGATCATGATCAGATTTCAACTAGGGTTTTATACCTTCTATGAACAAATCTTTATTCTAGGCTACTGATTTGTTAGTGGATTTCGTGGGGCTTGTTTATGGAACTGATATGCTAAGAGAATTCGTGGATTTTAGAGAGAGAGAGTCTTGGAGGAGTGTTGTGATCAAATGGGTTAAAATATGAACATTTCTCTCTCTTTAATCTTATATATGACTCCTATGTAATGAATTTGGCTAGCTAAATGGCTGATGTGCTGGAAATTTAAGTCAATGGAGTGGTTGAAGTAGTTCACCAACTCAATTATTGCTAGATACAAAAGTTGTCACAAATAATTAAAGAGGGGTATTTTAGTCATTTTGCTTGGAATTTTAATGGCATTCTTGTAATCTTGCAAACCCTTAGGGTTTAACCCTAAGGTTTAGCACATAGCATTTATAAAATTTTGCAATTAGGGTTTGAAAAATGTAAAATTTTAGTTTCAAAAATTGTAATTTAGAAATCCCTAATTAGATTAGGTTTAGTAATTATCTTATACATCATTAAGGTTTATAATTTACTAATTATAATTAAGATCACTAATTTATCAATTAGAGCACCCATTTGATAATTAGGGTTAATAATTTACTAATTAGGATTAACAATTTAATAATTAGGGTTAACAATTTGTAATTAGGGTTTCTAATCACATTAATCATGATCATTAGGGTTTAAAGTCCGCTAATGAGCATTAAACATCCTAAATTAGCAATTAGGGTTTCCTAATTTGACAATTAGGGTTCCTAAATATCGATTAGGATTTTAATTTCACCATTAGGGTTTCGAGTCAATAATTAGGGTTTTCTTAATTAATGTTAATATTTATAATATCCGACATTGATCATCACATTATCACAATTACCTAACAATCTTGAACTCTAATTTGTATTTTGAATTAGGGTTTCTAGGGTTTGTCATATAAAACCATAATTGACCAACCATTATCGGTCCCGTGATACGATGACATATTTATAAAGATCGAAAAATCAAAAATATAATTAATATTATATTATTATTATCATTCCTTGTTCCAAAACCAGAATTAGGGTTTGGATTCCATATCTGATTTACCTTGCATGAACAACTTTATTAATTAAGTTAAAATACTTAACTTAATAATCGAGCTAAAATTCATATAAATAAATAATAATTATAATAAATACAATAATCATTCCTTATATTATTTAAATAATATAATATCATATTTTCTTTGAAAATACATAATAAAAATATTTCTATAATAAAATTAATTATTATAAAAATATAATTTATAATGATCAATAACTTTAAAATAAAATTATTTGTAAATATTCATGTAATAAATATATTTTATTTATCACATAAATACAAATACACCTTATCTTGTACAAATCCTCATCTTTAAAATAAATAAAAAATTATACGCAAAATTTACGATTTATTTGTATAGAAAAATATCAGGTTATTACAGTGTATATGGTATTATGTGTATAGTATGTGGTTAAGGGTCAAGGGTTGATCAGATAAGATATATCAGTGGCAAACACTAGTATTATATTAAGAACGTCAACGTTCAGTTAGAAAATTCTTACGAATTATAAGAAAACCTAAAATCGGCTCTAGAAACCCAAATTTCAGTTCCGGGAATACGAAACCCTAATTCGGAATACGAAAACACTAACTTGGGTCTCAGAGACTTTAGTGTATTAATTATAAACTTAATTAGGGTAAAGCTTAGCGAATTAATTTGAAAACCTTAATTGATTTAGAAAACCCTAATTTCTAGATTAGAAACCCTAATTTATAATTAGGGAAAACCTAATTGTTAATTTAATAATTGTAATGTTAATTAGGAAACAATAATCCTAATTTTCAATTTATAAGTAATTAGAAAACCTAATCTAATTAGGAAACCTAATTTCTAAATTAGAAAAATTATTTTTTTATTTAAAACCATAATTCTTGGGTTATAAACCCTAATGTATCATTTTGACCCAAATTGCTAAATTAGGATATATTAATCCTAATTAGCAAGATTTAAATATGATTAGGAAATCTAGGTATAAATATAGAATCCTAATTATAATTTAGAAATATTAATTTTCCATTTTAAAACCTAAATTGAAAATCCTAGAAAATTATTTTTTTTAACCTTATGGTTAAACCCTAAGGATCAAACCCTAAGGGTCCAAACCCTAAGGGTTGGATCAAAGACCATTTTGCCATTAATTTTGCTAGCTAAAAGACCATAATACCCTTTTTCATTTTTAATGAGCTAACTTGCAAATTTAGCCAAAATATAGTTGGTGAACTACCCCATGTGATTAACAACAACTTCCATCAGTCACTTAATGCCAGCAATATCAGCAACATACATTGAATCTAAGTATTATATAGATTAAAGAGAGAGAAAGTCACAAATATTGCTCATTTGCTCTCTAGCTCACAACCAACTCCTTCTCTCTCTACATATCCGAATTACACAAGTAAATCAGTCACTAGATCACCTCTTAGAACACCTAGATCAGATTTGGAAGGCAAGATCAAAGATTGGTACTAGAAAGGTATAAAGCCCTAACTACTTTTGATCTTGTATGCTAAGATAGAATACTTGTTTATGTGTTTAGATTTGTGTTAGAAGTTGTTTTTAGATGATCTATGATGATCCATCATGGATCAATAGCATAAAAGTGCCTTAAAATGATGATTTTCAAAAACTGTTCTTGAGTCTAAAAGTGCTCTGACAAGCAAATGTCAGTTGCCTTAGATCTTTATGTGTTTATGTTTTGAGTTGTTTTAAGCTTTAGACTTGTAGTCTGACATGAGGTCATTGATCTGGAAGTGGAATCAAAGCTATTCCATTTATAGATATCAAGATATTCATGGTCAAAGAGGGTTTACCAAGCATGACCATGAACTTTCTGGGTAACCCAGAAAGTGTAAAACCGAGCCTAACATGATTTTCTAAGGCCTTTATCTGTCAAACTGTTGGTGTTATGTTGATGTTTTTGTAACCAAGTTGTAGTGTGTTGTGTGGACTATAGATCCATGTTTTTATACCTTTCAAAACATCATAAAATCGAATGTAGTGAGTGGTCAAACCAAGCCACTCGGTCACATTTTGCAGTTTGTGGAATTTCCAGAAACCGAATGAACGTCATTCCTGACAACGTTTGACCGAACTGTATCTGTTGATTTAGATGTTGTTAAACTGATTTGTTGTAATGTAAATGTTCATTGACACATGGACTACATATTTGGGCCATTAGATCATATGAACCATAACCAGAAAACCTTAATAATCGAGCTTAAAAGTGTTAACTCGATGTTGTCTGGGTTTTTGGTTTACCCAGAAAACACAGATTCGTTCTGACATGAACTTTGAGAGCCCTTATCTCTCAGTTGTAGTGTTAGATTTCCATGAAAATTATTGTAGATTGTAGTTCTGCATACATACTACAATCCTAACAAAATTACAAAGTCAGAAGCTTAATAACCAATAATCTGGAACCAGTCAAACTACCCACCTTGGTGTTTGACATGAACATTTTGGGCAGCTCAAGAACAGGCCAAGAACACCTATAGTGACGGTTCTGTCGCTATAGGGCCCTTTATTAATAATTAATTTCTGAAAATTAATATTTTAATTAAATAAATCAAAATAAATGGTTTTTAATTATTAAAAATACAAAATAAATTCCTAAAAATTATTTTAAAGTTTGAAAATTAATTTTTAGCTATTTTGAGTATATTTCCTAAATATTTAATACTTTTGGAATATAAATGGTATTTAATTTATTTAATTATAATATTAAATAAATTATTTAAAATGATTTTAATACATAAAAATTATGAAAAATTATATTATGGTATAAGAAAAAAATATTTTAAGTTATTTTAATGACTTTTAATATTTTGTGATAAATTTTATTAATTAATAAATATTAATGATAATTAATTTATTTAATAAATATATTTAATAAATTAAGGAAAAATAGAATTAATGATTTATAAGTTATATAAAAATGATTTAAGTGTTATAAAAATATTTGAAGTTATAAAATATAACATTTGATATTTTGTCATGAAAATATTAATATTTTAATATTTAAAAGCAATTATCATATAATGAATTTAATCTGTTTAAAAATCATATAAATATGATTTTAAAGTATTAAAATACTTTGTGATATTATAACTATATTATAATATTATGACATGTATTTCATTAATATTTGATAATAAATAGATATTAATGATAATATAATATTGTGGTATTTATATTATATAAATACGATTTTAATGATTGAAATTTTTTGATAAATGTTATAATTATTTAAAAATTATTACGAGCTTACGAAAAATATTTTAACTGTTAATAAATTATCTTAGATAATGGTTAAGTGTTTAGGCAGAGTTTAATTGAACTTAAACTCGAAATTTTATCCGATTAGACCGTTGTGAAGTTAGAATTGTACCGAACTCGACTCAGACTGTCAAAGTTTGACTTGAGGTTAGGTTTTATGTGTATTATAGACTGAATTATTGATTTAATAATATAGAATATTATGCAGATGATATTGTGACAATAATTGAATCAAATAACGTGAGATACTATGCAACAATTACTATAGCAATAATTAAGTAAACTGAGTGGTTTCTTACGTAAGCATCAATAATCAATACTGTGTGCTACTATGCAACCACGCGTATTACTATATTTTTACCACCGAGTAGTTCAATAGTTAACGATAAAACTTTCGCCGTTATTTTTATAAAAAATATATTTCTGTCATTTTCTAACTCCGACAATAATTTTGTTGTGGGGTCCACCAATGATTGTGTCATCGTACGAATATTTTCTATTTAAAACGAATATTCCCCGACTAATCAAATATTTTATAACTTGCATACTTTGCAAAATTTATAAATATTACCCACAACTATAACATTATATCAAAACCACACCATAATATTCAAAAATATATTTTGAGAAAAATTAATCTTTATTAAAGTTGGGGTCTTGCAACCTCCCCTTCTTATAAAATTTCATTCTCGAAATTAGGGTACATACCTGGTATGTCGAAGAGGTGAGGATACTTTGATTTTATTTCAGATTCTAACTCCCAGGTCATTTCCTCAACATCGTGGTTTCTCCACAAAACTTTGACTTGAGGTATAACCTTGGAGCGTAGAATATGCTCCTTCTTATCCAAGATTTTAACAGGTACCTCTTCATACGTTAAATCTTTTGTTATCTCGTCTGGTTCTAATTCAATAATATGGTTCGGGTCTTCCACATATTTACGTAACATAGATATGTGAAAAACATTATGAACACGAGACATACTCGGTGGTAAGGCGAGTCTATAAGCCACAGTTCCTACTCGATTGAGGATTTTGAATGGCCCATTAAATCGAGGATTGAGCTTTCCTCTCTTTTCAAATCTTGTAACTCCTTTCTATGGAGCAACACGTAACAACACATGTTCTCCAACATTGAATTCCACATCCTTTCGATGAAGATCAACATAACTCTTTTGTCGATCTTGTGAGGTTTTTATACGTTGTCGGATCATTTGAATCTTTTCCGTAGTCATACGTACCAACTCCGGTCCTAACAACGTTGCTTCACCCACCTCGTCCCAACATACTAGAGAACGACACTTGCATCCATACAACGCCTCAAATGGAGCCATGCCAATACTTGCTTGATAACTGTTGTTGTAGGAGAATTCCACTAATGGCAAGAACTTGTCCCAACTTCCCTTGAAGTTAAGGACACAGAGTCTTAATAGATCTTCAAGAGTTTGAATAGTCCTCTCCGACTGCCCGTCCATTTGAGGATGATATGCCAAACTAAATCGTAAATTCGTGCCCATAGCTTTTTGCAAACTAACCCAAAATCGTGAAGTGAATCTTGGGTCTCGATCAATAACTATGGATACTGGCATGCCATGCAGTCTTACAATCTCATTTATGTACATACGAGCAAGACGTTCAAGTGAATAAGTTTCTCGTATATGTAAGAAATGAATAAACTTGGTCAATCTATCAACAATGACCCAAATTGCATCTATGCCTTGAGAAACCTTGGGAAGACCAGTAACAAAATCCATTGTAATGTGCTCCCACTTCCATTCTGGAATTTCAAGTGGTTGCAATGGACCTTTTGGCACTTGATGCTCCGCCTTGACTCGTTGACAAGTTAGACACCTTGAGATAAACCCCGCTATCTCTCTCTTCGTATTGCTTCACCAAAATGTATGTCGAATATAAGACCCCAACTTATTATTAATGAAATTTAATTTTCTCTATTTATTATTTTAAAATAGTAAGGGTTGATTTGATTAATGTGGATAGTTAGGGGTAAAATACGCAAATACTTCAAAATAAGCAAGTGGTTATAAAATATTCGTTTGGTCGTGGAATATTAAATGATCAGGGAATATTAAATGCGGCCAATATGCGACCATTTATGGGCCCCATAACGTGAAAGCGATTGGATGAAGAAAGCGACAAATATAAGTTGGTTAAAAATAACAGGCGTAGTTATTCACGTATATCTTGTTAAAATACTAAATTGGTTAAAACACGGTAGCTTTACGGTATTGCACCAATTATTGATTCTTACGTGAAGGCACTTTACTCAATAATGGTTACGATGAATTCTTGCTCGATTTTTATTGAGTTAATAATTGCTTTGCGTTGATATTTTATATTCTTTGTTGTTTCAATAATTGTCATTACACAATATTTTTCATTATCGAAGCAATAATTCATATTATCCGAATAATATTATTAGATAAAATTATTGGCAATGTCTAGAAAGTTCGTCAAGGAGAGGTTTGGTCACCTAATTGCTGGCCAAGAAGGGAGAATTCTTATTGAAAGCCCTCTTTCCTGGAACTGCACAGTTGTCAATATTGTGATTACATAATATTATTTGTGAATAATTAATTATTAATTCATATGATGAGGAAAATATTAATTTTATGTGGATATAGATGGAGAAAATTTTAATGTGACAATTGTTGAAAATTGAAATTTTATCTTTTTCTGATAAAATAATTCATTTAAATATATTATTATATTTTAATGGTGATATTTTTACAACGAATGTGGGATATATGAGTATACGAGGAGGAAGAGTATTTTTGTTGCAATAAATATTTAAAACATATTAAACATGTCGGTGGACCCCATTTATTGACTGAAATTTGATTATAGCCTGTAAAATTTCCCGTTTGTGGATTTCGGTCGATTTTTGTTTGGAATTCGGAAAAACTTTCTTCTGCAAAGTTGTAGAGAATTGCATTTCCTATAAAAACTCGCGAGATTCGAATTTTCTGATGAAAGGGCTATTTATTGTGAATTATTGAAGTTCCGAAGCTCCGAAATAATTGATTTTTGGAAGTTTTAATTATTATTTTAAAGAAAAACGTTTTTTGCATTTAAGTGGGCTAACATGTGATATTAATTTCTGAAATCAGATCTTCAAAGATGGGCTAAGGAAATTTATAATATATATTAATATTTTATTAAATTTTCTGCTTTGGTGTTCTAAGCATTTTCCTATAAATAGGGTGCTTAGGTTAGAATTGAAAATCACACCGAAAATCAAGTTTTCTCTCTCTATATTATCGGCGTATTCTTGTGAGTATTTTGAGTATACTTTGAGTATTGTTAGATTGGTGTTCCTTCAAAGACTATACCCGGTATTCCAAATTTAGAAGTACTAATCTTTCGAGGTAAGGTATGTTATTTTCTTCTCAAATGATATTATTTCTTCAATATCATTATCTTTGAAATATTGGTTGGAACTTTTTATCAAATTTGGAACTTTTTCATGTCGGGGTTACTATTCATAAGTTACTATTCATGAGTTACTATTCACGAGTTACTATTCACGAGTACTTATTCATGAAGCGTGAAGATGTTTTTTGTGGAATTTCTATCTTTTGGTGTCGAGTTACTATTCACGTGTACTGCACTATTCACGATATCTGACCTTTATTCAATTAAAAAATAAAATTTCTTCTTTTTGTCCAAAATATCTATTCGGATACTAGCTTTGATTGTATCCATGTTTTGATCATTCTTGAATTTTACACCACTATGATTATTTTTGAGGTATTTTGAACATGGATAAAACAAAATACGAATCCTTAATCCTTAATCCTTGTCATTTTGTTTCAATTTGGATTCGTTTCTTTAAAAAAATATTTTCATCATCCTCGGTCTTAAATGATGATATTATTGAATATCTTTGGCCTTTAGTGTGCAAAGATGAATGATTTCTGAAGAATATCTTTGGTCAGTCTGCAAAGATGAGCAGTGTTTAGATGAACATGACCAATCGATGAATATCTTTGGCCCAGAGTGCAAAGATGAATATTTGATTCCGGATGTATATTGATTGATGTTACGGGGATAAAAGATAGACGATGAACTTTTAAATTCATACATAGAAGATAGTAGTTTGCATTCTCTACTTAACTCTTCTAATGAATTATTATTTCATTGCGAATATTGATTTAAAATTTGTTGTCTATTGTATTCTATTAGATTTTTCCTGTTGAAGACTAACGGTAATTTGTTGTATATTATCTTAGTCATAATATTCTTTACCGAGCTAGTTGAGCTCACCCTTTTCCTTTTGTTCCATTTTCTTCTCGAGAGGCGAGAATATAGCGAGTATGAGTTGTGGTATGGAATGAAGGTTTTAGAAAGGATTGTTTAGTAGTCCTCACGATTTTTGTAAAATAATGTATCAATAAATGTGATGAGGATTTATTTGAGTATAGATATTGTCTAGAAGATAATATTTGTATTCAAACTCACAGTTTTACTGTTGTAATAATAAAGTTATAGTTGTTTCTGTACCATGTATTGACAACTCAGAATAGGTGATGTATACCTATTTTGGGGGCGTCACATCGAAGATCACGATACATTTTGGTACTCCCAGGATGGATTGCAAACGGTGTGTTGTGCGCCTCCATCATGATCTTATACTTTAAATCAGGGTCATTTGGAACACAAAGTCTGGAGTTGACTCGTAGTATTCCTTCTTCATCGATTCTTGCATCCGAAATAGCACCTTCTTGCACTTTCTTCTTCATACGCATCAGCTCCAGGTCCGTAGCTTGAGCAGCTTTAACTTTATCGATTAAAGTCAGTTCTACTCGTATATTTGCCATCATCACGTGGGTCCCTGGAGTCTTTATCTCTATCTCCATCCTTTGCAAGTCATACAAAATGGGCCTTTGCGTTGACAATATCGCACTCGTACCCGCATATGATCTTCTACTCAATGCGTCAGCTACCACGTTAGCTTTTCCAGGATGGTATTGAATTGTATGATCGTAATCTTTCAACAACTCAAGCCAACGTCGTTGGCGCATGTTGAGTTCCTTTTGAGTGAAGAAATATTTGAGGCTTTTATAATCCGTATAGATCTCCATTTTCTCTCCATACAGGTAATGCCTCTAGATCTTTAGTGTGAAAATGACAGCTGCCAACTCTAGATCATGAGTAGGATAATTCCTCTCGTATTCTTTGAGTTGTCGTGACTTTCCGTTGTTGCATGAGGACACATCCTAACCTCTACACAAGCATCATCAGAGATGACAAATCCTCTACGAACCGGATGGTATTACGTCGAGCAGTCTTTGAAATAAGCCTCTTCATGAGTTCTTGAAAACTTTTCTCACATTCCTCGCTCCAACCGAATTTTGTATCTTTTCGAGTCAGTTGAGTTAATAGAGTAGCAATTCGAGAAAATCCTTCCACGAATCTTCAATAATAACCAGCTAAGCCCGAGAAGCTACGTGCTTGATCCACTTACTTAGTTGCTCCCAGCTTTGAATTGCTTCAATCTTTGTCAGGTCAACAGATATGCCATGATTTGATATCATGTGCCCAAGGAATGCTACAATTCCTCAAGCCAAAACTCACATTTCTTCAACTTGGCATATAATTTGTTCTCACGAAGCTTTTGTAGTATCAGCATCAAGTGTTGCTCATGATCTTCACGACTTTTGGAGTAAATGAGAATGTCATCAATAAAGACAACCACAAAATGATCTAAATATTCCTTGAATACTCGATTCATCATATCCATGAAGGCAGCAGGAGCATTAGTCAGTCCAAAAGACATGACTAGGAATTCATAATGCCCGTACTGAGTTCTGAAAATAGTCTTTAGGATGTCATCAGTTTTAATCTTTAACTGATGATATCTGGAACGAAGATCGATCTTAGAAAAGAATTTGGCGCCTTGTAAATGGTCAAATAGGTCATCAATGCGAGGCAACGGGTATCTATTTTTGATGGTGACATGATTCAGCTCCCGATAATCAATACAAAGTTGCATACTCCCATATTTCTTCTTTACGAATAGAACAGGAGCACCCCAAGGAGACGTACTAGGATGAATGAAACCGATGCCTAACAATTCCTGTAGTTGGGTCTTTAACTCCTGAAGTTCAACAGGAGCCATACGATATGGGGCTTTGGAAATGGGTTTTGTGCCGGGTTCAAGGTCGATAAAAAATTTAATTTCACGCTCTGGAGGTAGGCCAGGAAGTTCTTCAGGGAATATGTCAGGAAATTTATTAATAATGGAAATATCATTCAAATCTGACGTATTTTTGTTTAAATCTGTGACATGGGCTAAGAAAGTTTGACATCCGTTTTTCAATAAACGAATAGCTTTATGACTTGATATGACGGTGATTGACTTTAGTGGTTTGGTCGCTTGAATTCTCATAATAGGTTGGTTAGGAATATGAAAGCTAACAACCTTACGAAAATAATCAATTTTTGCATGATGAGTAGTTAACCAATCAATCCCTAAAATCACATCAAACGCAAGTATTTTTAAGGAAATAAGATCGACAGGTAACGTGCGGTTACCGATTTGAATCAAACAAGACTTATAAACAGTTGACGGAATAAAGGTTTCTCCTAACGGAGTTTCAACCGATAATGTAAGACCCCAACTTTTATGAATAAAGATGAATTTTCTATAAATATCATTTTTGAATATTATGGAATGAATTTGATATAATGTTATAGTTATGGGAAATATTTATAAATTTTTTAAAGTACGCAAGTTGTTATATAATATTCGATTGGTCGGGAAATATTCCTTTTAACGAGGAATATTAAATGCAACAACACAATCATTGGTGGACCCTACAACGGAATTATTGTTTGATTAAGAAAATGACAAAATATTTTATGAAAACAACGGCGGAAGTTTTACCGTTAAGCTTGTTGAAACAATCGGTTGTTAAAAGAAATGCGATGTCTGGCGGGTTGCATAGTAGCACGCGGTATTGATTATTGATGCTTACGTGAGAAGTCAATCAGTTTTGTTCAATTATTGTCAATATTTTATATATTATTAAATCAATAATTGAGATGAAAAAGTTATTAAAATTATTATTTGCAATATTAACGATGTCTAGAAGTTACATCGAGGAGAGGTTTGGTCACCTAATTACGCTATGATAGAGAGAAATCCTTATTGAAAAGCCCCTCTTTCACAGGAACGACACAGTCGATTAATATTGTGAATTATAATAAAGGTGATAAGTTTTGTTTTATTATTATTATAAATATAATAAAATAGAAAACTTTTATATATAAAATGTAATACTTTTATAAAGTTATTTCTTTTATTAGACTATAAATAGAATATATGATATTCAATTATGCATAGTGTTTGCATAAGTATACGCATAGTATTTGCATAGTAAAATCTTTTTATATAAAATAGAATACTTATATAAAGTTATTTGTTTTATTAAACTATAAATAGAATATATAATATTCTATTATGCATAGTGTAATAAGTAGTATGCATACAAAGCCAATCATGTATGATGATAAAGCATATACTTTGTAATCAATCTTATTTATTTATTAATAAAAAAATTATTTATTAAAGGCATTTATTATCTACATGGTGTTGTTTTAATAATATGTGATAAACCCATAGTTTTAAGCAATGCTTTTAGAATCATGATGAGATCATGCTAATGAGATCTAAATTCTTAGATAGCTTAAAACTAAAATGTTCTCAATCAATGGATTACTAAAAAAGGGGATTAGTGAATCCGGATAGATTGGTACGTACGTTGCATGCTCATTGGATGAGGATGATTGATCTCATGATCATTTGTGTGGAGACACTAAAGCAAGTATGTAGGTGCTTATTGGAGAATAAGTTAACTGAACGTGACTCGCTAAGGAATACCTAATGGAGTTTTACTTGTCTGTCAATAGGAATTTTTGTAGTTATAGTAGTGCAAATGATCCTTAGACTTGAGATCATCATAGTATCTTATATATAATGAATTATACTTTGACTTATTCCTTAAGACTCTTAGAGTATATCAAAGGCTATGTTTGGGTGTAATAAGTTATATATGAAGATAATGAATGAACAATAAAGAATCTACCACTTCTAGTAAAAGAAGATAAATGTCCTATGTGATTCGATAAATGACAACCCAGGAATCCTTGGCCAAGGTGGAATGAAATTAGAAAGTAGTTTCTAATTTGCATTCATTAGGAGTTGCGCATTTCGGAATCAAAATACATATAATTAAATAAAATAAGACTTGACAGTAATTCCATGTCTTATATTTAATTGGGACATTGTATGGTAGAAGGATTGAATTGTACGGTAACTATTAACTCAAAGGTTCTTTTATGATTAATGTTGAAATCTATATTATCTGGAAAGTCGTTGATCATTGGGAGACTTATCCTATTCAGAGAATAAATATTATTTATTTAAATAAATTAATCGTTTAATTTATTTATTTAAATAAGATTAGAATTGTTCTAATTAATTTATTCACAACCGATTTAATATGGAAAACCTAAAGGGTCACACCATAAAAGGAAGAATAATTATTTAAGAAGTTAATGGCATAATCGTAATAATATATAGTTAAATATATTTAATTTAATCTATGGTGATAGAATAAATTAAATAGCTTAATATTTATTATTTAATATTTTAGAAATATTAAATATAAATTAAAAAGAGAGTCTTATTAATATTATTACAATTATTATTATTTTAATTTCTAAAAGGGTTTAGGAATTAATTTAATATATGTACTCTCATTTATTCCTAATAGCATTAGGAGGGAAAATTAGTTAAAGGAGTTTAATTAATTATCCCTAATTAGATTAGGGAGCCTATTTAATTAAAAGAGTTTAATTAAATAAATAATACCTTATTTTAATTAAATAGGGTTACCTGATATCTTTATAAGAGGAGTCTTATATCAGATATCAAATATACGTAATTCCAATAGTTGGAGAGTACGGCCCGTTTTTCTATAGAGATAGTAAAAACTAGGGTTTGAGCCAATACACCCTTCTTCTTGAAAATTGTTCTTTCTTGGTGGATCACCTCTAGAGGCCATACACTTGGGTGACTTACATTGATCAAAGGAAGGAAGCTACCTGGAGATTCAAGAAGATCGCGGAGAAGTAGGAGTTGAACTCATACATGTTGTAAGACCCCAACTTATTATTAATGAAATTTAATTTTCTCTATTTATTATTTTGAAATAGTAAGGGTTGATTTGATTAATGTGGATAGTTAGGGTAAAATACGCAAATATTTCAAAATAAGCAAGTGGTTATAAAATATTCATTGTTGTTTGGGAATATTCGTTTGGTCGTGGAATATCGTCTTTGTCGGAATATTCGCAAATGCAATGCCAGCAACCATGTGTGGCCCCATAACCTGAAAGCGATTGGATGAAGAAAACGACAAATATAAGTTGTTTAAAAATAACGGTGTAGTTATTACCGCTAATACTTGTTAAAATACTTCTGGTGGTTAAAACACGAGAAGACACGATGATTGCACCAATTATTGATTCTTACGTGAAGAAGGCACTACTCTCAATAATGGTTACGAATTATTCTCAAAGATTTTATGATTTAATAATTGTCATGCGTTGATATTTTATATTCTTTGTTGTTTCAATAATTGTCATTACACAAGATTTTTCATTATCGAAGCAATAATTCATATTATCCTAATAATATTATTAGATAACATTATTGGCAATGTCTAGAAAGTTCGCCAAGGAGAGGTTTGGTCACCTAATTGCTTGGCGCCAAGAAGGAGAAATTCTTATTGAAAGCCCCTTCTTTCCTGAACCGCTTTTGTTGTCGATATTGTGATTTTGTAATATTATTTGTGAATAATTAATTATTGATTCATATGATAAGGAAAATATTGATTTTATGTGGATATAGATGGAGAAAATTTTTAATGTGACAATTGTTGAAAATTGAAATTTTATCTTTTTCTGATAAAATAATTTATTTAAATATATTATTATATTATAATAATATAATAATGGTGATATTTTTACAACGAATGTGGGATATATGAGTATACGAGGAGGAAGAGTATTTTATTGCAATAAATATTTAAAACATGTTAAACATGTCGGTTGGACCCCATTTATTGATCGAAATTTGATTATAAACAGTAAAATCGCCTGGCTTTGTGGATTTCATTCAATTTTCTGTTTGGAATTCGGAAAACTTTCTTCCGAAAAGTTGTAGAGAATTGAATTTCCTATAAAAACACGCTTGAGATTTGAATTTTTCTGATAAAAGGGCTATTTATTATGAATTATTGAAGTTCCGAAGTTCTGAAATAATTAATTTTTGGGAGTTTTAGTTAATTATTTTGAGAAAAACATTTTTTGCAACTAAGTTGGCCTCACATGTGATTCAAATGGGCTGAGATCAGTTGTCTAAGGTGGGCTAAAGAAAATGTGAAAAATATATTAATATTATATTCAATTTTCTACTTTGGTGTTCTAAGCATTTTCCTATAAATAGGGTGCTTAGGTTAGAATTGAAAACACACACCGTAAACCCAAGTTTCTCTCTATTTCTCTCGATATATTGAGCGTATTCTTGTGAGTATACTTTGAGTATTGTTAGATCTGTAAGTTCCTTTCAAAGACTATACCCTATTCCAAATAGAAGTACTAATCTTTCGAGGTAAGGGATGTTATTTTCTTCTCAGATGATATTATTTCTTCAATATCATTATGCTGAAATATTGGTTGGAACTTTTTATCAAATTTGGAACTTTTCCATGTCGGGGTTACTATTCATGAGTTACTATTCACGAGTTACTATTCATGAGTTACTATTCACGAGTTACTATTCACGAGTACTATTCATGAAGCGTGAAGATGTTTTTTTGGGAAATTTCTATCTTTTGGTGTCGGAGTTACTATTCACGATACTCTGACTATTCACGATATCTGACAGACTACTCAATCAAAATAAAATTTCTTCTTTTTGTCCAAAATATCTATTCTGGATACTAGCTTTGATTGTATCCATGTTTTGATCATTCTTGAATTTTACACCACTATGATTATTTTTGAGGTATTTTTGAACATGGATAAAACAAAGTACGAATCCTTAATCCTTAATCCTTGTCATTTTGTTTCACCGGATTCGCTTTTTAAAAAAATATTTTCATCATCCTCGGTCTTAAATGATGATATTATTGAATATCTTTGGCCTCAGTGCAAAGATGAATAATTTCTAAAAATATCTTTGGGTCAGAGTGCAAAGATGAACAAGTGTTTAGATGAACATGACCAATCGATGAATATCTTTGGCAGTAGTGCAAAGATGAATATTTGATTCCGTATGTATATTGATTGATGTTACAGGGATAAAAGATAGACGATGAACTTTTAAATTCATACATAGAAGATAGTAGTTTGCATTCTCTACTTAACTCTTCTAATGAATTATTATTTCATTGCGAATATTGATTTAAAATTTGTTGTCTATTGTATTCTATTAGATTTTTCCTGCTCAAGACTAACGGTAATTTGTTGTATATTATCTTAGTCATAATATTCTTTCTCGGGCTAGTTGAGCTCACCCTTTTCCTTTTTGTTCCATTTTTCTTCTCGTGAGGCGAGAATATAAATGAGTATGCAGCTCGGGTATGGAATGAAGGTTTTAGAAAGGATTGTTTAGTAGTCCTCACCATTTTGTAAAATAATGTATCAATAAATGTGATGAGGATTTATTTGAGTATAGATATTGTCTAGAAGATAATATTTGTATTCAAACTCACGCTTTTCTTGTTGTAATAATAAAGTTGTAGTTTTTTTACGTACCATGTATTGACAACTCGTAATGGGTGATGTATACCTATTTTGGGGCGCCACAAATTGGTATCGTAGCTTAGGATATATGATCTCCGGCGGAGATCGGGAATAGAACTAGGAGGGAGAGACGAGTAAATCCTTCGCTAGTGTGTCCTACCTAAGCTTATTTTTTAGTTGGTCAAGATATAGGGATATTATGTGATATATTGATTTCCTTAATTAACCCTTGTTTTATGACGGTATTTGAGAATGTCGACCGAGAATATTAACAATGGAAATGAGACCGTGGAGACGCTTTGTACTCACCAACGAGGAGAGAACGTGCAACAGTCGGGCAATGTTCCTCCCGTGAACAACACCATCGAAGCGATGATGAACGAGGGATGTTTAGAAGCTTTTTGCGGTTCATGCAAAAATCGATTTAGGAGACTCGTGTTCAAAATACTGAGGAGGAAATGATAGCAATTCACGGGTTGTCACAAATAAGCGGCCAAAAGAGTTGGGACCACGAATTTAAGGGAAAGCCGGATCCAATCATGGCGGAAACATGGGTCAAGCAAATTACCAAGATATTCGATGTCTTGGGATGCACGAAGAACAGAAGGTTCCATTCGCCACCTTTATGTTCCGTGGCGGCGAAGCGTACTCATCGGTGGAGTCAGTAAGCGTACCCATCCACCGCACTCAAGATGTCTTGGGAAACGTTTGAGAACTATTTAATGACAAATACTTTCCTCGAAAGTGTTCGTCATATGAAGGAAGTGGAGTTCATCGATTAGAGCAAAACAACATGACGATTGTCTCAAAGACGAGGCAAAGTTTGCGAGTTATCCGTGTTTGCACCTCATTTGGTGGAGAATGAGGAACGATGACGCGGATGTTTCTTAGAGGTTTGAAACCCAAGATACGTCAAGATCTCATTTCTCATAAACTTTCTCTATTCAGATGTTGTAAACAGGCTCAAATATTAGAGCGAGATAACGAGTACTGCCAACAACTGAGGGACCATAACTGTGGTCGTATCGAGATAGAAGTCAATGTAATAATGATAACTAGCGGAGAAAGAAATGATTTTATTACAAAAATAGTAACCACTCTGTGGTAATCATGGCCATGAAAATAAAAAGAAGCGAGTCGAGGAGATTTTAAAAGAGGAGATTTAACAACGACCATGTGCAGACGACAAAGTCTTTGGCGAAAGAATCGGTTCTAAGGGAGGAGAACGACCACCCCATCATATGCTATAAATGCGGAAAGAGGAACATATCACCAAACTGTCCCACAACAGCTTCAAGGTATGCTATAATTATGGAAAGGAAGGACATATCGCTTGAGATTATACTGTGAGCGAAACCTAGTTCAATGGGGACGGTGACTCGAAAAGATCGTCCCGAAAAGTCAAAGTCAACTATTCGGGAAGAGCGTTTGTTGTGACCGGTCAAAATGCGAGGAACCCAAACGAGGTGATCACGGTAAGCTATTTATAAATTCTTGCGAAGTTTATACCTTACTTGATACCTGGGGTGCTACCCATTCATTTATCTCTCCCTGCTTGTGCTCAACGCTTAAACTTGACTCGGAGAAATTAGACTTTGACTTTATCTGTGGAAACTCCGTTAGAAAAACTTTCATCACATCCACTTGCTTATAAATCTTGTTTGATTCAAGTTGACACCATTACCTTACTGTTGACCTTATCTTTTTTTAAAGATACTTGCTTTTGATGTGATTTTAGGGATTGATTGGTTAACTACTCATCATGCCAAAATTGATTGTTTTCGTAAGGTTGTTAGTTTTCATATTCCTAACCAACCCGTTGTATGCAATTCAAGCAACTAAACCATTAAAATCAATCACCGCATATCTAATCATAAAACTATTCGCTTATTGAAAAACGGATGTCAAGCTTTCTTAGCCCATGTTATGGATTTGAATAAAGACACGCCAAATTTGAATAATATTCCTGTTGTTATTGACTTTCTGACGTATTTCAAAAGAACTTCCCGGCTCTACCCCCGTAACGTGAAATTGAATTCTTTATTGATCTTGAACACGGTACAAAGCCCATTTCTAAAACCCCATATCGAATGGCTCCTATTGAACTTCGGAGTTAAAGGTCCAACTACGTGAATTGTTGGACATCGGTTTCATTCGTGCTTAGTACATCTCCTTGGGGTGCTCCTGCTTTTATTCAGTAAAGAAGAAAGAAAGCGGAGTATGCGACTTTGTATTGACTATCGGGAATTGAACCATGTCACCATCAAGAATAGGTATCCTCTACCTCGTATTGATGACTTGTTTGACCAATTGCAAGGGGCACAATTCTTTTCAAAAATCGATCTTCGCTTACGGATATCATCACCAAGATTAGAATCGAGGATATTCCAAAGACGCCTTTAGAACTCGATGACGGGTATTATGAATTCTTAGTCATGTCTTTCGGATTGACTAATGCTCCTGCGGCTTTCATGGATATGATGAACCGAGTATTCAAGGAATATTTGGATCAGTTCGTTGTTGTTTTTATTGATGACATCCTCATATATTCCAAAAGTCGTGAAGATCATGAGCACCATTTGAAGCTGGTACTCCAAAGGCTTCGTGAAAACAAACAATATGCCAAATTGAAGAAATGCGAGTTCTGGCTTGAGGAAGTAGCATTCCTTGGGCACGTGGTGTCGAAACATGGAGTATCTGTTGATCCGTGCCAAGATTGAAGCAATACAAAGTTGGAGCAACCAAGCTCGGTGGATCAAGTACGTAGTTTTTTGGGCTTAGCTGGTTATTATCGGAGATTCGTGGAAGGGTTTTCTCGAATCACTACTCCATTAACCCAGCTAACTCGGAAGGATACAAAATTCGTTTGGAGCAAAGAATGCGAGAAGAATTTCCAAGAGCTTAAGAGGAGACTTATTTCGGCACCTGTTCTAACAATACCATCTGGTTCGGATGGATTTGTTATCTACAGCGATGCTTCAGGCAAAGGGTTAGGATGTGTTCTCATGCAACGTGGGAAAGTCATAGCCTATGCCTCGCGACAACTTAAAGAGTATGAGAGGAATTATCCTACTCGTGATCTAGAGTTAGCGTGATGCGTTTTCAGCTTAAAGATATGGAGGCACTATCTATATGGGGAGAAAGTGGAGATATATTCGCACCATAAAAGCCTTAAATATTTCTTCACTCAAAAAGAACTCAACATCGCGGCAAATGACGCTGGCTTGAGCTATTGAAAGACTACGACCACACTATTCAATACCATCCTCGAAAAGCGAACATGGTAGTTGACGTTGAGTAGAAGATCAAATGCGAGAACAGGTGTGATGATGTCAAGTATACGCATAGAGCCAACTTTAATAGAAAAGTTAAGGTTGCTCAAGCCATCCAATCCGGAGCTGATGTGTATGAAGAAGAAAGTACAAGAAAGAGCTATTCCTAAGCGAGAATTGATGAAGAAGGAATACTTGAGTCCACTCTAGACTTTGTGTTCCTAACGACTCTGATTTGAAGTACAAGATTATGATGGAGGCACACAATACACCATTTGCAATCCATCCTGGAAGTACTAAAATGTATCGTGATCTTCGACATATATTTTGGTGGAACAATATGAAGAGAGAGATAGCAAAGTTTATCTCAATGTGTTTAACTTGTCAACGTGTAAAGGCGGAGCATCTGGTACCTAAGGGTCCGTTGCAACCACTTGAGATTCCGAAATGGAAGTGGGAACACATTACCATGGATTTCATTACGGGTCTTCCTACGATTTCTCGTGGCATCAATGCTATTTGGGTTATTGTTGATAGATTAACCAAGTCTCGCTCATTCTTGCCGATACGGAGACTTATTCACTTGAACGTCTTGCTAGTATATACGTGAATGAGATTGTGAGGTTGCATGGCATGTCCAGTATCCATAGTTTCGATCGTGACCCAAGATTCACTTTAAGATTTTGGGTTAGCTTGCAAAAAGCTATGGGCACGGATTTACTTTATTGGCTCGCATACCATCCTCAAAAGGACGGATAATCGAAAAGGACTATTCAAACTCTTGAAGATTTATTAAGACTCGTGTCCTGTACTTTCAAGGGCGCTTGGGATAAGTATTTACCATTGGTGGAATTCTCCTACAACAACAGTTATCAGGCAAGTATAGGTGTAGCTCCATTTGAAGCATTATATGGACGAAAGTGTCGCTCTCCAGTATGTTGGGACGAGGTGGGTGAAGCAACACTGTTGGGACCCGAGTTGGTACGTATGACTACGAAAAAGATCCAAATGATTCGACAACGTATACAAACGGCACAAGATCGACAAAAGAGTTATGCGGATCTTCATCGAAAGGACGTGGAATTTAGTGTAGGGGATCATGTATTGTTGCGAGTTGCTCCATGGAAGGGAGTTACAAGATTTGGGAAGAGAGGAAAGCTCAATCCACGATTTATTGGTCCATTTCAAATTCTTGACCGAGTAGGAAATGTAGCCTATAGACTCGCGTTACCTCCGAGTATGTCTCGTGTTCATAATGTGTTTCACATATCTCGCATTTCATAAATAAGTGAAAGACCCGAACCACGTTATAGAGTTAGAACCCAGACGACGAGATAGCCAAGACTTAACGTATGAGGAGGTACTGTCAAGATCTTGGATAGGAAGGAGCATGTCCTACGCCAAGAAAGGTCATACCACAAGTTAAAGTTTTGTGGAGGAATCATGCTATAGAGGAAATGACCGGGAATTGAAACGGAAATGAAAGTGAGGTATCCTCACCTTTTCAAACACTGTGTATATCGTCAATTTCGAGGACGAAAATTTCATAAGGAGGGAGGTTGTAAGACCCCAACTTATTATTAATGAAATTTAATTTTCTATTTATTATTTTGAAATAGTAAGGGTTGATTTGATTAATGTGGATAGTTAGGGATAAAATACGTAAATATTTCAAAATAAGCAAGTGGTTATAAAATATTCATTGTTGTCGGGAATATTCGTTTGGTCGTGGAATATTACGTCTTGGTCGGAGAATATTAAATGCGACGGCAAGTAGCGACCATGTGTGGACCCCATAACTGGAAAGCGATTGGATGAAGAAAACGACAAATATAAGTTGTTTAAAAATAACGGTGTAGTTGTTACCGTTAATACTGTTAAAATACTCGGTGGTTAAAACACAGTAGCACACGGTATTGCACCAATTATTGATTCTTACGTAAGAAGGCACTACTCAATAATGGTTACGAAATTAATGCTCAAAGATTTTTTATTGATTTAATAATTGTCATATTGATATTTTATATTGCTGTTGTTTCAATAATTGTCATTACATAGTATTTTTCATTATCGAAGCAATAATTCATATTATCTTAATAATATTATTAGATAACATTATTGGCAATGTCTAGAAAGTTCTGTCTAAGGAGAGGTTTGGTCACCTAATTGCGCGCCAGTAAGGAGAAATTCTTATTGGAAAGCCCCCTCTTTCCTGGGAACTGCCTGGTTGTCAATATTGTGATTTTGTAATATTATTTGTGAATAATTAATTATTGATTCATATGATAAGGAAAATATTGATTTTATGTGGATATAGATGGAGAAAATTTTTAATGTGACAATTGTTGAAAATTGAAATTTTATCTTTTTCTGATAAAATAATTTATTTAAATATATTATTATATTATAATAATATAATAATGGTGATATTTTTACAACGAATGTGGGATATATGAGTATACGAGGAGGAAGAGTATTTTTGTTGCAATAAATATTTAAAACATGTTAAACATGTCTGGACCCCATTTATTGACCAAATTTGATTATAGCACAGTAAAATCCTGCTTGTGGATTTCGTCCAATTTACATTTGGAATTCGGAAAAACTTTCTTTTGCAAAGTTGTAGAGAATTGAATTTCCTATAAAAACATGCGAGATTTGAATTTTCTGATAAAAGGGCTATTTATTATGAATTATTGAAGTTCCGAAGTTCCGAAATAATTAATTTTTGGGAGTTTTAGTTAATTATTTTGAGAAAAACGTTTTTTGCAACTAAGTTGGCCTCACATGTGATTCAAATGGGCTGAGATCAGTTGTCTAAGGTGGGCTAAAGAAAATGTGAAAAATATATTAATATTATATTCAATTTTCTACTTTGGTGTTCTAAGCATTTTTCTATAAATAGGTGTGCTTAGGTTAGAATTGAAAAACACACCGTAAACCCAAGTTTCTCTCTATTTCTCTCTCGATATATTGAGCGTCTTCTTGTGAGTATACTTTGAGTATTGTTAGATCGTGCAAGTTCCTTCAAAGACTATACCCTAGTATTCCAAATTAAGTACTAATCTTTCGAGGTAAGGGATGTTATTTTCTTCTCAGATGATATTATTTCTTCAATATCATTATGCTGAAATATTGGTTGAAACTTTTTATCAAATTTGGAACTTTTCCATGTCGGGGTTACTATTCATGAGTTACTATTCACGAGTTACTATTCATGAGTTACTATTCACGAGTACTATTCATGAAGCGTGAAGATGTTTTTTTGGGAAATTTCTATCTTTTGGTGTCGGAGTTACTATTCACGTATACGGCACTATTCACGTATACGGCACTATTCATTGAAAAATAAAATTTCTTCTTTTTGTCCAAAATATCTATTCTGGATACTAGCTTTGATTGTATCCATGTTTTGATCATTCTTGAATTTTACACCACTATGATTATTTTTGAGGTATTTTTGAACATGGATAAAACAAAGTACGAATCCTTAATCCTTAATCCTTGTCATTTTGTTTCAATTGGATTCGCTTTCTTTAAAAATATTTTCATCATCCTTAGTCTTAAATGATGATCTTATTAAATATCTTTGGCCCTCAGTAGTGCAAAGATGAATGATTTCTGAAGAATATCTTTGGTAGTAGTGCAAAGATGAGCAGTGTTTAGATGAACATGACCAATCGATGAATATCTTTGGCTGTAGTGCAAAAGATGAATATTTGATTCCGTGATGTATATTGATTGATGTTACGGGGATAAAAGATGAGCGATGAACTTTTAAATTCATACATAGAAGATAGTAGTTTGCATTCTCTACTTAACTCTTCTAATGAATTATTATTTCACCGCGAATATTGATTTTAAATTTGTTGTCTATTGTATTATATTAGATTTTTCCCCTCGTTGAAGACTAACGGTAATTTGTTGTATATTATCTTAGTCATAATATTCTTTACCGGGCTAGTTGAGCTCACCCTTTTTCTTTTGTTCCATTTTTCTTCTCGTGAGGCGAGAATATAATGCGTACTGCAGTCTGGGGTATGGAATGAAGGTTTTAGAAAGAATTGTTTAGTAGTCCTCACCATTTTTGTAAAATAATGTATCAATAAATGTGATGAGGATTTATTTGAGTATAGATATTGTCTAGAAGATAATATTTGTATTCAAACTCACAGTTTTACTGTTGTAATAATAAAGTTGTAGTTGTTTCTGTACCATGTATTGACAACTCAGAATGGGTGATGTATACCTATTTTGGGGGCGTCACACATGTGGAAGCTCGTATCTACAAGGGTATGATTACATAACTTCTTGTTCTTCGTTTTAATTAATAATATGCATAAAAGATGATTCGGGTAAATGGTTTGTGAAAATTTTTAAAATCTGATTTTATTATGCTTCCGCTATTTTTGCAATTTGATTGCTACTTGATTTTCACAAAACCTAACATAGTATTTACATAGTGCCTGCATAGTATTTGCATAGTAAAATCTTTTTATATAAAACAGAATACTTTTATAAAGTTATTCGTTTTATTAAATTATAAATAGAATATATTTTATTTTATTTAAAAGATTTTGTTTTATTAGAATATTTTATGGAGCGTCCGTTTAAAAGTAAATCAATCTGGACTGTACATGAATTAGTTACTATTCAGTCCATTCTCCTATAAATAGAAGCTCATTCCTTCATTAATTCTTACGAATTCACTTAAACTCTAGAGAGAGAAACTATAGAGAGAAAGAAGAAAAGTATTCTACTACTTTACTACTCCTATATCCAGTTTCTTCTAAGGTAAGGGGTATTATTTCTTTCGTCTTCATGAAGAGAACTTCTGTTATTCCATTCTTTATCATTATGTTGGAATAACTTTTGTCTATCATCTGGCACCGCATACATGGTGAAATTCTTCTGTTATTCCATTCTTTATTATTCTGTTAGAAATCCTGTCTGTGCGTTTACGCATGACCTGGTTTCGTTCTTTATTATTTTGTTGGAACATCCTGTCTATGCGATTTATGCATAACCTGGTTCCGTTCTTTATTGTTCTGTTGGAACATCCTGTCTGTGCGGATTACGCATGACCTGGTTCCATTCTTTATTATTCTGTTGGAATAACTTGTCTGTGCGGTCTATCGCATGCATAGTGATTTCTTCTATTATTCCATTCTTTATTATTCTGTTGGAATAACCTGTCTATGTGGATTATCACATGAATGGTGAATGATCCTTTGAATTCATTCCTTATTAAATTGTGGAAATGATCTGTCTAAGTGGATTACCGCATGGCGAACGAAAATCCATTTGCAGTTTCATATATTTTCTTATACTCAGTTGGTTAAAACTTTGACTTCTATACTCCATGAAATTAGTAGAATATCCTTGATATTTGCGCTTCATCCAGTATCTTTTCATGGAAATATTCTTCTGAGCATTTTTGAATTTTACTCCACAAAGAAGTATCATGTTGACAATTTGGACGTTATTGGTTCCTGAATAAATTAATTCTTGAACTTGTTTTATTGAATTCTTATATCATTGTCATCATCCTCATGTTTATATTATGTTGAAAGTCATCCGTGGCCTATAGAGCATTGATGGACTTGGTAAGATTATGACCAGGGATTATTCGGTATAATCATGACCGTAATGTTACAAATGATGTGGTAAAAATCCTCATTGGTCGTAGTGCATTCTTTGGATGCGCTTGTTGGCATGACCATGACCATTGATGAATACACGAATATCCTTGGCCCGTAGTGCATGGATAATTTGTGGTCGTGATACTAATGAATATCCTTGGCCGTAATGCAAGGATGATGTGGTTTATTTATTAAGCTGAGTCTCAGCGATAAAAGTGATGAAAAACCTTTTAAATCATAGAAGATAGTATATTTTATTCTCTACTTGACTCTTCTAATGGATTGCTTGTTCCGCTGCAGTTAAACTAGACGTTTGTTATATTTTATCAGTTTAACATTGTTGAAGGCTAATGATAAATTATTTTGCATTATCTTAGTCATAATATTTCTTACTGGGCTAGTTGAGCTCACCCTTTCTTTCACTGTTCTCTTCAGGAAATGAGAACGTAGCTGAGACTAGTCGGGGAACGGAGTGACGGTCCAGATGATAGCATTAGTAGTCCTCACTATTCTGTTAAATAGTGTGACAATAAATGTAATGAGGACTCCATTGAGTGTAGATATTGTCTAGATGACAATATTTGTATTAAACCTCATAGCATATGTTTTGTCGTATTTTACACAACAGTTGTATAATTAAGTTTTTATTTGTATTTTGTACCATGTATTTGGCGACTCAAGATGGGTGATGTATACCTATTTTGGGGGCATCACAGATAAGTCAAAGTCTAATTTCTCTGGAGTCAAATTTAAACGTTGAGCGCAAGTAGGAGAAATAAAAGATTGCATAGAACCGATATCAAATAAGATATAAGCTTTGCAAGAGTTTATGATTAGCTTACCCGTGATCACCTCGTTCGGATTCCTCGCTTTTTGGGAGGTTACGACAAACGCTCGCCCTTGAACTACCGGTTTTGTCTTGTCTGGGATGACCTTTGATGCCTCCATCTCAGCTGGACTTGACTTTGGTGCACGACAAAATCGGGCTAGGTGACCTTCTCTTCCATAATTATAACATGCTTTGGACTGATGCGTACAGTTTGGACTGATGTGTCCCTCCCCTCCGCATTTGTAACATACGACCAGCGGTCGTTCTCTTTCCTTAACAACAGGTGCTGGTACTGACGTCTTTCCATCATTATTGAATCTCCTCTTCTTAAAATTTCCACTTCTATTATCTTGGCCATGATTACCACCGGAGTGGTTACCATTTTTGGCATGTTGATTCCCTCCACATTTGTTGTCACTACTTCTATGACTGCTACCACTGGTATTATTGACTTTCCGGCTGCTCTCTCTTGGTTGGGTTGACTCATTATCGCGCTCCAATAACTGAGCCCTATTTATAACATCTGAATACAAACACAGTTTGTGAGATATTAGGTATTGACGTATCTCAGGTTTCAAACCTCTTAGAAACACCCGCGTCATTCTCCCTTCATTATCAACCAAGTGGTGCGTAAACCGGGACAACTCAGCAAACATAGCTTCGTACTATGACACGGTCATATTGTTTTGCTCCAACTTGATAAACTCCACCTCCTTCATGTGACTAATACTTTTGGGAAAGTACTTGTCGTTGAATAGCTCTTGGAACTTCTCCCAAGACATTTTGAGTGCGGCAGGCTGAGTACGCTTTACTTATTCCCACCAGTAATCTGCTTCTCCTCTCAACATGAAGGTGGCAAAGGGAACCTTTTGCTCCCCAGAGCATCCCAAGACTTCGAATATCTTGGTGATCTACTTTATCCACGTCTCCGCCTTAAGTGGTTCTTGTGACGCCCCCAAAATTAGGTATACATCACCCATTCTGAGTCGCCAGATACATAGTACAAAATTTAGATACAACTTCATTTATACAACTGTTGAGCTATCGTATAGAATACGACCATAGTTAACTGTGAGTTTTAATACAAATGTATGTAACTCTCATGGTGCCTCGACCACAACCTTACAATGGTACTTTACATAAAAGTATAGTCAAACACTGTTTTAGAAATTAAAATCTTTGGGAAGTGCTCAAGGAAACCTTCATACATGGGAGGCCATGCGTCTAGGTTATAATAGATATCATATGGCCACAGAACTATCCTTGGTTGACCCAATAGACCCCAAAGAAAAATGAGAAGATTACTATCATCTTCTTTCTAATGGTGAGTCTTCTCTTGACATATAAATATCTCTGTTGTCTCCAAGTGAAAATTTTATTTCAAATATACTCCAAGATAATATAGGTAGTGCCCGTAGATATATTCAGCAAGTGGATGCGCACAACCCTGTCTTATGATAACACGAGGTTGTATGTCATTAGACATCTTGTATGATAGTGGCAAAACACCCTTCCAAAGTTGGGTTCGCCTCACCCTATTTGATTCACCAAATATAACTACTAAATGATGTATAGAATACAACACACTTTTCAATACTGTTTAGGGAGAACCTCCATAGCTAAAGACCACTATTCTATTCCCCTGTTATCCCCGCTCGACCCTAAGAACACTCTTACTAAGCAACACTCTTATTACACGAAAGGAATTGTGAAGCAGAAAGGGTGAGCACAACTATCCCAGTAAAGAATATCATGACTAAAGATAATTAAATTATCAATAGCTTTCATCAATAATAAATCAGAGATTTAGAACATATGGTAGATGATAAAACTTTTCAACCATAGTTTTAGTGGAACAAGCAATCCATTAGAAGAGTCAAATAGACCACCAGGTCTATTATCTTCTCCATGTTAAAAGTCCACCAATAATGTTTTATCCCTGTAACATCAATCAATAATTCATGTCCACAATCATATGAATAACTCATAATCATAATTGTGATTCCGAATTTCCTTTCGCACCCAGGACGAAGATAATTTTCATCACATATCTTCACCTGAAACATCAAAAATCATGGTTATACCAAATCACAATTCATGCTCATAATTATTAAATCATCTTTTGCACTACTGACCAAAGATATTCATTATTATCACATCCATGAATTAATATTTCATTACTGAGACTCAGCTCAATAAATAATCCACGTCATCGAATCATCCCCGCTTTCACGTGCCAAGGATATTCTTTAGTATCACGACCATGAATTATCCATGCACTACGAGCCAAAGATAATCGTGTTTTCATCAACGGTCCTGATCATGCCATAAAACAATTCATCTTTGCACCCTTGGCCGAAGAGAATCCATAGCCATAATCATACCAAAAACTGTCCATCAATGCACTACGGGCCAATGAGGACTTTTTCATTAGTATCACAACCACAAATTATCCATGCACTACGTGCCAAAGATAATCGTGTTTTTATCAACGGTCCTAATCATGCTATAAAATAATTCATCTTTGCACCCTTGGCTAAAGAGAATCCATAGCCATAATCATACCAAAAATTTTCCATCAATGCACTACGGGCCAATGAGGACCACATCATTTGCAATATTACGGTCATGATTATGCCAAAAAATCCCTGGTCATAATCATACCAAGTCCATCTATGCACTACAGGCCATAGATGACTTTCAACATAATATAAATATGAGGATGATGACAATATTATAAGCATTAATCAAACTAAATCAAGGATAAATATTAAAGACTTTAAATTTATCCAGACATTATCAATCAGTTAATAAAATCATAATCTAATACTGTTAATACTATAACAATATTTTAATCACTTCTTAAACTTATAAACAATTACATTTAATTGTTTAAATAATGCATTTATTCATTCAAAAATGTCATACTCATAAGATTTCATCACCAATAATCAAATTACTCATCAAAAATCTGCATATACCTTATATAGGATTTCCAAGCCATAAAATCCTATTTACCAATTCTTGACTCCACATAACATATTTAACTCATATGTTCGTAGTAGCTAAACTATTTTCATGAAAAATACCAAATCAGTCCCAAAAATTATTTTTTTTCTGGGATTTAGCATAATATAGTCCCATATTGAACATATATTTTTCTTGACATTTTTAAAATTCATTTACTATTTTTCAAAAATCAATTTCTAATTAATTCCTTAAGAAATTAGCTACCTCGCCGTTAACTCCAGAAATTCCCAAATCTTGGCAGAATCTTACACATGTTAACGTGAGCTTCCAGTTTAAATTTCATGATCATCGGAGTTATAGAACTCCGATTATAGCATTTTTCGTCGGAAAAATCTAAATATTAAAATAGTCATAACTTGCTCATTTTAAGTCGGAATGAGCTCATTTTTGGACAGGATGTACTTTATAGCATATAATTTCATGTCCCAAAAGGCCAGAATTTTTCTCACAAATTAAGTTGTCGAAACCACCCTTTTTAAAATCGTGACAGCAGCCTTTTTCATATTTTGCAGTTTTTCGTACTTTGCTAAAATCAGTCCACACAAAAATCTACAACACCTTTTCCAGTGATTCCACTAGGATAAGTTACAAAACTCATAGACCTAACTCTAGAACTTGACCACGCTCAAAAATTTGAAATATAATAGGAGAGATGATCAATTGAATTTCATGTTCCATTTTCACCAAAATTTGATTTTTCAACCCTTTGTGATTTCTAAAAACCTTTCATGTTTTCACATAATAACCAACATAACTCATCATAACACTTACTAATACCACATATAACCATGATTTTCATTAGTCCAAGACTTTTATTATGACTTGCATCATAATCCACGTAAACAGATCATTTCCATAATTTAACAAGGAATGAAATACAAAGGATCGTTCACCAGGCATGTGGTAATCCACATAGACAGGTTATTCCCAATAGAATAATAAATACGGAACCAGGTCCGGCGTAAAATGCATGCAGACGTGGATATTCCAAAGGATATAGTAAAGATTTTAACCAAGTCCCAAAGTAAAAGCGCATGAGACGGGATATTCTAACAAAATAATAAAAAAATGGAATCACAGAAGAATTTCACCAAGTATAGGGTAGCCAGCATTATCTGAGTTATTCCAACAGAATAATAAAGAATGGAATAACAGAAGTTCTCTTAATGGATAAGAAAGAAATAATACTCCCTACCTTAGAAAAACTGGATACTGGAATAGTGAGGTAGCAGACTTCTATTATTCTTTCTCTCTATAATTTTTCTCTATAATAATCGCTCTAAAGCTTTTGTGAATTGGTGAGAAATGAAGGAAGAATGAGCTTCTATTTATAGGAAAATGTAGTTTCAATAATTGCACGTTTTGGGGCTCAAAAAATTATAGTACAATACCTTCCTCTTTTTCTATATTTTTAATTTAGTCCTGCAAGTATTATCAAACTTGCACCACCTCCCCTAATAAAAAATAATGTGAATCAATAGTACAATCATGTGAATAAATAGTATAATCATGTGAAAATTTTAATTACAGTATAGTACCTTCAACTATACCTCCATTTTTAACTTAGTCATGCAAGTATTATCAATCTTGCACCAACTCCCCTAATAGTACATGAATGTGATTCAATAGTACTCACATGTGAACAAATAGTTATATAAACATGTGAATTAGTAGCAATTAATTGCTCATTTATCCGATTAATTACCCGATTTATCAATATAACCCCCAGACATCAATTATCATCGGAATAGATGTCGATTTCCACTAACACTAATAATCCCAGCACAATGGAATCTATCAAATTTATCTTTAATCAACACGAACTTATTCATCATTAATATTATAACTCACAATATTTAACAACCAGGTCATTCCCAGGAAAGAGGGGGCTTTCCGATAAGGATTTCTCCTTATTGGCGCACAATTAGGTGACCAAACCTCTCCTTGACAGAATCAATAATTGAAAGATATGATGCAGCAATTACTGTAGCAATAATTGAGTATAACTGAGTGACTTCTCACGTAAACATCAATAATCAATACCGTGTGCTACTATGCAATCACGCGTATTACTGTACTTTTAACACCGGGTGTTTCAACAGTTAACGATAAAACTTCCGTCGTTATTTTCATAAAGTATTTTTGTCGTTTTCTCAATCCGACAATAATTCTGGTGTGGGGGTCCACCAATGATTGTGCCATTGTACGAATATTCCCCGACCAATCGAATATTCCCCAGCACAATGAATAACAACTTGTTTACTTTGCAAAAAATTTCAAATATCGCCCTTAACTTTAACCTTTTATCAATTTAACCATTTACGAAATAACATAATAATTATAAAAAAAATTGAATACTTTTATTTCATAAAATTTGGGATCTCACAGTTCTGGTTTTCCCCAAAACTCTGATGGTCCCAGCTCCTTGAATTGCTTAGCGGTGACCATCTGTGAGTTGCCAGTGTTTCCACCTGCATTTTGAACATGAGCCACTCTCGCCTGATGTTGCATGAATTGCATAAAGCCTTTGAATATCCCATCGTTCATCATTTGATCGGTGTTGTTGTTTATCTAAGGATTATTATCTTCCTGTTGCACATTATCCTGGGTATTGATCATTGGTGACTCAACGGTCTCATATGCTTCATTGTTGATCTCAACATTTTCAGATGCCATTTCCCACTGCTGTCAGATCCTTGTTTGGAGTCCCGGCTATGACACTCAAGGGCAGGACAGTCCGTTCTAGTCCTTTGAGTGTAGATGTCGTGAGTGGGGCTCTGACTGAGCCATTACCCGATGATCGGAGAGTTAGAGATCACATCCTTCAGCGGTTGTTTTTTATCATTCTCAAGGGTTATTTCCTGGCTGATAACTCTTCGACGGTGTCATTCTCTTTAGTTAGCGCCACAGGGGAAGTGGACCGTATTGGATAGTTTGATTGGGGCTCCTACACCTTTGCCTACTTCCTCAGGGGGATGTGCCTATGCTCAGAGGGAGTGACAGAGGCTTGGTTAGGGTTTTATCCATTCCTTCTGGTGAGTATTTTCTCTTTTGATTTCCCTTGTTTGGGTTACCAGTTTGACTGACCACAAATATTTGATCTTGTATTGGCAATTTTAGGCCTATGAGAGGCTCCCATGTCTTCGTCCCGTTAGCTTGTTAGGTTTAGACACCTATTCACGGGGACAGCAATGACATTACTCCACTCTGACGGAGGTTTCTGTAGCTAACGGTTACACCAATTCTCTCCTACAGTTGGAGTTGTTGACCATAGAGGTCATTTCATGGGTTCCTTACTCTGAGGACCACTTGACAGTTTGCTTTGAGGGTGGTTTCCCGACTGGTGTCGAGTATGTATTGTCCACCCGCCGAAATCCTGTCCTTACTTACGAAGGTTGGGAGCTCTATTTAGGAAAGCGTGCTATTAGGAGCTCCACATGAGAGATACATATTCCGATCTTTCCTCTTAACAGGCGTTATTGGCCTTTATCGTAGCCAATCACTGAGATCCCATTGATGGGCGTAGATGGATTTACTTTATCAGAGGGTCCTTTCACTCAAGAGGCTTTTTAACGCTAGTGGTTCCCTCGCACCATTGGAGCTCAGACCCGCGCCATATAGTTTATGGGGGATATGGTTCCTGGCTCCATCATGATGACAGATTGGATTGCCTGCGTCTGAGAGCCTACTCATCTGACGTAGATTGATAGTTTGACCCAACATTTGGACCGGACACATTTCTCTATCCGATATTTGGGTAGAGACCTATCAGAAGTAGATACTTTTGATCCTTCCAGCTCTGGGGCTGGCCCTTCAAGTGGCCCATATTCAGATGGTTTTATCGGCACAGATCCTCCGTTGTATCGGCCTGATATCCTTTCTGGAAGAGATTCAGTGACTCAGGAGGAGTTACATCAAATAGACAGATTGGATGATGTGGACATCAACATCATCGATTTCTTTTGATACATTTTTCGCTATATCTTTTGATAGGCTTCTAGTAAATATTTGGCAGATGTGCCCCAGTTCTCGTTATATCTTTTGATAGGCCTCTGTTAGATGTTGGGAGAATGTGCCCCACTTCTCTATATTTTTTAATTTTACTCAAAGATGATGTATTTAGATGATGATGTACTTAGGAATGTATGTATACTATTTTATATTTCCTACATCATATTGTCATCTGTTATTTATCATGCATGTATTATGTCATGGATATGCATTTCCAGAGATGAGTTTAGCATTGACCCCTGGATGGTCTTATGATACGGATCTACAGATGTCTTCATCCACTGTTAGCCAGATTGAGCATACCCTACCAGTGTTGGTGGCATCTTCTTTGAGATTGTGGTATAACACTTTATCTTCCCTAGATCGGGTGACAGTTGATCAGTTGTTACGACACTCTATGACCTTCTTGACATTTCAAGTTCCACCAAGATTTATAGAGGGCATGCTTGAGCATTGGGTACCAGATAGGCATGTATTCTGATTTGCTACCAAAGAGTTGACTCCTACATTGGAGGAGTATAAGTGTCTTACAGACTTACCATTGGATACGTTTTGTGCTCGGATGGCTGTCGGTGACATGAGCCGATAATTTATGACCTTGACAGGCTTGAGGCCTAGAGTTTCCCTAGACGAGATTTCCTTGGGGCATGTGGTGTCCATGAGTTTTTTGATTAACAAATTTGGGTCATTGGACAGCTAACTACGATACTCGGGGGACTTCACCATTTTTCAGGGCGATTGGCATATCGCCCATGTAGACATACTCTTGATGTGCATAGTGGCCTTTCTGTACATGTCGTTGTACATGGACCACCTGGATATCGGTGTGATCATGGTAGTTCGTGCTCTCGTGGAGGGTCATACCATCCTACGGATGATTTTGGCAAAGACCTTGAGGTCGGCCACATTTTGTCATACCCATTCGGTGGGGGTTTTCATAGGCAGTGCGGTCTTGTTGTACGTGTGGTTTATAACATACTTGAGACCGATTGGCACTTTCAGATGCCGTGGGTATTATTTTTCCCATGAGATAGCTATGTCATATTCCTTTCAGTCGGCTGAGTATATAGACGTAACTTCTTGGTTGGCTTTCTTGTCAGGGATCGAAAACCCATTTGATATTTTTCTATGTTTAGGGCTCAGCTCTCCCTATAGCTTTATCACTCATGCAGTTGGCATGGACTATCTTCCCCTGACCGGTTTGAGGGGAGTGACCACATATCATCCACTGGTTATTATGACACAATTTGACCAATTTCAGGATATTCATCCCTTTAATGGGGCATTGGGTCAGCGTTTGTCATCTCAGCTTCTGTCAGCAAAGGATTTGTCCAGGATTTATGCCTGTTGGACTCGTCGAGAGACGGTTAACTTTTCGACTAGCTATCCAGGTCATTCTCTAGAGTATTCTGCATGGTTGGAGGCAGAGATTGTATCGGCTAGTGTTGTATCCTCAGAGATGGGTATTTATTCTGATAGTGGGGAGCCTATGGAGTACCCTGATACTACCACCGAGGATGAGTTATTCACTGGTTCGTCAGTAGCCCTAGTTGATTCCCCCAGTATTCCTGTTGTAGTGGCTCCATAATCTGCAGAGTATTTAGAGCAGAGTTTACATCTGATGACGTTTGAGAGGGATCAGGCTAGGGCCTTGATGTTGACAGCTCTTTCTAATAGAGATCTCGCTTTGGTTGAGAGAGATGATGCTCTAGCTCACAGGGATACCGTTGTTGTTGAGCGGGATATGGCTCGATCATCTAGAGATGCAGTTGTTATTGAGCGGGATAAGGCTCTAGCTACCCGAGATGTTGCCACTACAGATAGTACTACATTGAGATCGCATATTGCTGACATTATTGCAGAGATAAGTGCATTCATTGATGAGCACGGTAGCACCAAGCAGATGGCCATAGATCTCCTGGCTCGTGTGGATACCCTAGGGCAGGAGATCATAGATTTACCTCCATCTACTGAGAGGGATGCCATGTTGGACTTGATAGCTCGCTTATCCACTGGTTTATAGATTAGCTTTGATTTTCCTGCATAGACTAGGTTAGCCATTTTTGTCATATGCAGGACACATTGTATATATCAAACAATATTATATGGCAAAGAAATATGTTTTGATCCACTTCCCTTTTTAGTTATGCCTTGTTACTTGCTTGATAGTTTTTTATTCTTCAGGACTTGTGATCTTGATGTATTCTGAACTCCTCCTTGATGGATGGACATTGAGATGTCTCAGATCTTTCAGAATGGATCGTTGATCTTTATGTTCCCTAGATCTTTGGTGTCTTGGGACTGGTTTCTAAATATGATTGTGGAGAGGATTTTGGCTTTCCTCTCTGAGGTTGACCGCACCACAGATGGTCGCCGGTATTCCCGTGTATGGAGGAGACCAGGTAGTTCCATCTCTTATGGATTGGTGTTTCTCCTTGAAAATTCAACCGTAGCTTAGATGGTCCCTGGTTTTTCCCATTTATGCGGTGAGACGAGGTAGTTCCATCCCTGTGGTCTAAGCCAATGAGGTGTGGTTTAACCGCCCTACAGATGGTCGTCGATGTATTCCCGTGTATTGGGGAGATCAGGTAGGTCCATCTCTTATGGATTGGTTTGAAAGGTTGAAGGATGATCCCAATACCGTTGACAGGATTTTGTGTTTTTATAGGGGTGAGACCGCACCGTGAATGGCTATCTACGTACTCCCGTGTATTGGGGAGATTAAGTCTGCGTAGTTCCAACTTAGCGTGAAAAGGTTGAAAGTTGTATGTGGTGAAGAGGACCATAAATGGATGTCTACGTACTCCCGTGTGTGGGGGAGATCAAGTTTGCGTAGTTCGTCCCTGATGGGACAAAAAGGTTGAAATTAATATGTAGTGAGGGGTTTTGTTTTTGTTTTTGTAAAGGTTAGACCGGACATAAATGGTTGCCTACGTACTCCCATGTATGAGCGAGATCAGGTCTGCATAGTTCGACCCTGGTGGGACAAACGGATGTGGTTAGAAAGGTTTTGAAAACCTGAATTGACTGATGGATTGATGATGCAGAACCAGGATGCTGGTTTGCAGGTAACTTCGGACATAATATTGTTTGACGGTGTCTGAGTTGATGAGTTGGGGAAATTCTTCGCCATCCATTTCTTGCAATCTAAGGGCTCCTCCTGTCAATACCTCCTTCACAATAAACGGGCCTTCCCAGTTTGGGGTGAATTTTCCTTTAGATTGATCTTGGTTGTCAAGGACATTCTTTAAGACCAAGTCATTTTCTTTGAACTGTCGTAGCTGGACTTTCTTTTTGTAGGATCGAGCGATCCTCTGTTGGTATAATTGACCATAGAAGATGTATGTGGCCCTCCTTTCATCTATCAAAGATAACTGGTGGTAGCGATCTTGTAACCATTGGTCCTCATCCATCTGAGCATCTATCAACATTCTTGAGGATTCCATTTCTACCTCTATGGGAAGCACTGCTTCCATGCCATAGGTTAATGAGTAGGGAGTTGCCCCAGTGGAAGTGCTCATTGACATTCTGTAGGCTAATAGAGTCATAGGCAACAAGTCAGGCCATCCTTTGTGTTTGGCGGACATCTTTTGCATGATATTTTTATTAGCCGCTTCAACAACACCATTCATCTTTTGCCGATAGATGACAGAGTTGAGATGTTTGATGTCTAATTTATTGCATAATTCCTCCATCATTTGGTTGTTAAGGTTTTTGGCATTGTCTGACACAATCACATCTGGTTGTCCGTATCGATAAATGATATTGTTCCTAATGAAACTAATGATCACCTCTTTGGTAACTCTAGGGAAAGAGGTTGCCTCTACCCATTTGGTGAAGTAGTCGATCATGGTGAAGATGAACCGATAACCATTACTGGCTTTAGGCTCGATTGGCCCGATCACGTCCATTCCCCACATTGAGAAGGGTCAGGGCGAACTCATATTGTGGAGTTCCCTTGGAGGGGCGTGGATAGTGTTTCCATGTATTTGGCATTGATAACATCTTTTGATGTGATCATCACAGTTAGCTTTGAGAGAGAGCCAGTAATGCCCTATTCTTAAGATCTTCTTGACAAGCAGAGGACCGCTCATGTGTGGGCCGCATACTCCACCATGGATTTCATCTATGAGTCTCTGAGCTTGGTCTTTGTCTAGTCATCTTAAAAGGCCTTGTCCCACATCTCTTTTGTAGAGTGCATCTCCACACAGATAGATTTTTATGGCCATTCTATGAATCCTTTTTCTTTTAGCTTGACTCACCCTAGTGGGCGTAGATCCATCTCGCAGATACTCCTTGATGCAGTGGTACCAAGGGTGTTGGATGGGAGACAGTTCATTCGATACTTCTCCGAGGTAATTCTCATAGGTTGGGGTCTTTTGGTTGGCGAAGGTGATATTTGGAATGCTTCCTTTCTCAGTTATGTTGATCAAGGAGGCCAACATTGCTAGTGCATCAGCAAAGTCATTCCTATTCTGAGGAATGTGGAGGAAGGATATTTCTTCAAACTCTGAAACCATCTGGATAACTTGCCGATGGTAAGGCAGCAAATGTAATTCTTTGGTGTGATAGATCCTAGTGGTTTGTTTAATCACTAGCTCAGAATCTCCAAAGACAGTTAACCGTTTGATGCCCATAGAGTGGGCTAGCTTCAACCCCATTATACAGCCTTCATACTCAGTTGTGTTGTTGGTGCTGACAAACTGCAATTTGATAGCAACGGGATATTTCTCTCCCGAGATGGACACTAGAACTACTTCTGCTCTGGCACCTTCCATGTTTACAGCTCCATCAAAATACATCCTCCATGACTGGATTATATCCCCATGATGGTGTTGCTGAATTGTCATTACCCTTTCATCAGGGAAATATGTTTCCAAGGGTTTGAAATCCCATAATGGTGTTGCGGCCAGTTGATCCGCAATTCCTTGACCTGTGTAGACTTTTGGGTCACGTCGATGATGTCGAATTACTGGAGAATCAACTGCCATTTGGATAGTCGAAAATTCAATATGGGTTTGCTAAATACATTTTTGAGAGGATCCGTGCGGGATATGAGATGGGTGGTGTGACCATGGAGATAATGTTTAAGACCCCAACTTTCATAAATAAAGATTAATTTTTCTCGAAATATATTTTTGAATATTATGGTGTAGTTTTTATATAATGTTATAGTTGTGGGTAATATTTATAAATTTTGCAAAGTATGCAAGTTGTTATAAAATATTCGATTGGTCGGGGAATATTCGTTTTAAACAGAAAATATTCGTACGACGGCACAATCATTGGTGGACCCCACAATGAAATTATTGTCGGAGTTAGAAAACGATAGAAATATCTTTTTATAAAAATAACGGCGAAAGTTTTACTGTTAACTGTTGAACTACCCGGTGGTAAAAGTACGATGTCGTGTGGTTGCATAAGAGTAGCTTTGGTATTGATTATTGATGCTTACGTGAGAAGTCACTCAGTTATACTCAATTATTGCTATAGTAATTGCTGCATAATATCTCTCATATTTTTTATTCAATTATTGTCACAGTATCATCTGCATAATATTTTATACTATTAAATCAATAAGTGAGACAACAAAGTTATTTATATTATTATTTGCAATATTGATGATGTCTAGAAAGTTCTGTCGAGGAGAGGTTTGGTCACCTAATTGTGCGCCAATAAGGAGAAATCTTTATCGGAAGGCCCCCTCTTTCTTGGAAATGATCTGGTTGTTAAATATTGTGAGTTATAATATTAATGATGAATAATTGTTAATAGATTAAAATGTGTTTATTAAAGAAAAAGGATTTGTGGTAAATATTTATTCAATTTTTGATATAAATATAGGGATTTGTTATGAGGCGTTGGTTGTAAGTTTGACTTTGTATTCCATGGGAAGATTTACTAATTTTATGGACCGTCGGAGGTGGTTTTAATAGTAAATCAATCTGGACCATCGATGGTGGTTTTAATAGTAAATCAATCTGGACCGTCGATGGTGTTTTTAAAAGTAAATCAATCTAGACCGTCGGTGGTGGTTTTAAAAGTAAATCAATCTGGACCGTCGATTATGGTTTTAATAGTAATCAATATGGACCGTCCGTTCTAATAATAAATCAATCTGGACCGTTCGTTAATCAGTTACTATTTAGTCCATTCTCTTATAAATAGAAGCTTAATTCTTCTTTCATTCTCACCAATTCACTGAGATTCACAAGATAAACTATAGAGAGAGAAACTATAGAGAGCAAGAAGAAGAGTATTATGCTACTTTACTATTGTAGTATTCAGTCTTCTACTAAGGTAAGGGGTATTATTTTTTTCGTATTCATAAGGAATACTATTTTTCGTATTCATCCTTTAATATGTCGAAATAACCTGTCTATGGGGATTACATACCGCATGACAGGTGAAAATCCATTTATAGTTTCGTATGTTATTTCTTTTCATATTCTTAAATCTAAACTTACTATGGCAAGTATTGCTTCTATAATCCCTGAAATTAGTGGGATATCCTTGAAGTCTTGCGCTTCATCCAGTATCGTTTCATTGGAATATTGATCTGAACTTTCTTATTAAATATCAATATTTTCACCCAGGGTACTATTCACGAGTTACTATTCACTAGAATATTATTCACTCGGGTATTCGGGGCATTTTTCATGTTAAGGTACTATTCACGAGTTACTATTCATGGATTACTATTCACCTGGTTACTATTCACTCGAATATTATTCACTCGGGTATTCGGGGCACTTTTCATGCTGGGGTACTATTCACCGGGTACTATTCACATGGGTACTATTCACCTAGAGTACTATTAAGGATAAAAATTGATTTCTTTTTTGTCCAAAATTATTTTTGATACATGAATATTATTCTTGAATTTTACTCCACAAAGCAGTATCATGTTGACAATTTGGATATTTTTAAACTCTGGATAAATTTAAAGTCTTTAATATTTATCCTTGATCTCGTTTGATCGAATTCTTATATCATTGTCATCATCCTCATGCTTATATTGTGATAAAAGTCATCTTTGGTTGTATTGCATAGATGGATTGTTGATTGGTATGATTATGACCAGGGATAATTCGGTATAATCATGACCTGTAATGTTACAAATGATGTGGTAAATGTCCTCATTGGCCCGTAGTGCATTGATGGACAGTTGTTGGCATGATCATGACCATTGATGATTACATGAATATCCTTGGCCCGTAGTGCAGGGATAATTCGTGGACGTGATGCTAATGATTATCATTGGCCCGTAGTGCAGGGATTATTCGATGATGTGGTTTATTTATTAAGCTGAGTCCCAGCGATAAAATTGATGATAAATTGTATAAATCTTAGAAGATAGTAGATATCATGCTCTACTTGACTCTTTTAATAAATTGCTTGTTCCGCTGTAGTTAAACTTGATGTTATTGTATTTTATCAGTTTAATACTGTTGAAGGCTAACGATAATTTATTTTACATTATCTTAGTCATAATATTTTTTACTGGGCTAGTTGAGCTCACCCTTTTGCTTTCATTATTCTCTTCAGAAAATGAGAACATAGTCGGGACTAGTCGGGAACGGAGTGATGGTCCGAGATGGCTTGTTTTAGTAATCCTCACTATTTAGTGTGATAATAAATGTAATGAGGATTGAATTTGAGTTTGGATATTGTCTATGAGATAATATTCGTGTAAAAACTCTCAGCTCTTGTTGTATAATTAAGTTTGTATTTGTATTTAGTACCATGTATTTGGCGACCCAAGATGGGTGATGTATAGCTATTTTGGGGGTGTCGCATAATGATGTAATCTTGTGGCAGTCCATGCTAATGCACAACAAGTCTTTTCAATCAAGGTATACTTGTACTCACTGATGATGAATCATTTGCTGAGGTAATAGATAGCTCTTTCTTGGCCCCTATCATCTTTTTGTCCCAGCATACAGCCCATGGCATTGTCATTGATTGACAGGTACATAAACAAGGGAACGTCGTCCCTGCGAGGTACCAAGATAAGAGCTTTGACTAATTGCTCTATGATGGAAAGGAAGGCTTTTTGACACTCTTCGTTCCATTTCTTAGAGGAGTTCTTCCTTAACAAATTGAAGATGGGCTCACAGGTTGCTATGAGTTGGGAGATGAATCGACTAATGAAGTTGATTTTTCCCAACTATGATGAAGGGGCGGTTATCGTCCTCCTCCTCTTGAAAAATGACCATGACATATGGACAGTCATCATCTGGGATATCCCTGTCCATACCCTCTGTATGTACCAAGACACGCATATTTGATAACCGTCTCTTTATGTCTTGTTTACGCCTTTGATTCATTTCCTCAATATCTGGGTCTAGAATTAGGACTTCTTTCCCACAAGCCGGTCTGGGCTTAAGAAACAACATACCCATTACGGAGATAGGAATTTTCCTTAGAGGCTGTACATAATCTGCATCTATAGGTTTAGGAAATAGCATTGTAGATGAAGGAACCGGTGTATGCGTGTTCAGGTTCCTATGACTTGACCCAGAGGAGTAGCCTAGTCTGGCCTTCCCTGTCTGGCTGGGAATTTGAATTGGACATTTGATTCCTTGCTGATTCTTTTCTAACCCTTGTCCTGGTTGGAAACCCAAGGATATCATCTCTTGACTGCCCGACATTACCTCCGTGGAAACTCTGGGTTTCAGAGCTGGAGCCCCGATGGGTTAATAGTGAGTGTTGTTCACCTCAAGGGCTTGGAAGCTGACACTGACCAGATTATTGTTGATGATATACTTGAGTTGTTGATGAAGAGTGGATGGGACGGCTCCTGCCATCTGGATATAAGGTCTTCCCAATAGTAAATTATATCCTATAGTGATTTTGAGCACTTGAAACGATATGTAGAAGGTATGTGGACCAATTTCCACTTGTAATTCAACTTCTCCCATAGCATTTTGCCAAGATCCATCAAAAGCTTTGATGGTTATGTGGTTACGCCGGATCCGGTTGGGATTGATCTTCATCCTTTCTAATGTGGCATAGGGGCAGATGTTTAAGGATGATCCTCCATCTATCAGCACACCTCCGACCACATATCCAGAAGACATCACTGCGATGTGTAGTGGCTTGCAATGACCCGTCCCTTCGGGAGGTATGTCATCATCAGTAAAGGATGTCACATTGCTTTTAAAAATGTGATCTACCAGATGATAAAACTTTTCAACATTCACCGACTTTGGCAGGTGGGCTTCTTCCAATATCTTCGTTAAGACCTTCCGATGATCTTCCGAAGAGAATACCAAGTCCATAATAGATATCTGTTGAGGTGCTTCTTTCAATCTTTGCACCACCTTGGCTTCATTATGTCCCATCTTGTGGAGGAATTCTTTGATTTTCTCCTTGGGCAATTTCCTTTTAGATCTGATGACTAGCTTCATCACTCGTTGAGGGAGATATATCAGATTTTCCATGGATACCACAGCAGTTATGTTTGATGTTGATCCTTTAACCTCTCCATAGTTCTATGGGACTTTCTTAAGGATGATGATAGGATATTGTGGCCTGAATGGCAATATTAGTGGTTTCGGTGCGGCCACCTTCAAAGGGTTTTCAACTCCTTTGAGTTTGATGGGTTGAATTGAAAGGGGTGTGGCAGCTAATTCTCCCTCAGAGGATATAACTGCTATGATTTCCTTCCATCTTTGCGATCCTAGAGGAAATGTATGTCCACTCTTAAGTGATACGATGTCATCGTCTGCCATTTGTAGGTCATTGTTGTCAATCATATTTTGGATAAGATGACGAAGTACCCAGCATCCTTTAGTGTTGTGACCACGAGAATGGGAGTGGTATTAACACAATCCAGTAGAATCAAACCTTTTTTAACATGGATTGACGGGAGGTAGAAGTGCTGTGATTTTTCCCTTATTGATCAGCATCTGCAAGATTTCCTCCATCGGTTGGCCCAAATAGGTGAACTCCCTTTTGTTGGCATAGTCCCGACGGGCTTGGGCTCTTGCTTTGCTTGCAAGCTTTTCCTCCAAGGTTTCACTCTTTTGGGTCAGTGGTGGAGTCTTTTTGACAAAGGAAAGGAGACTTGCATGCTCCTGACTGAACTACTACTGTGTGACTTGGTGTTGATGTATCACCAGTTCTTCCAGTTGATTGATATGTTCATCAATAGCCTTCAACTCCCATTCTACCTCAAACTGGAACTCTGAATAATCCCATTTATCAGAATTATCTTTGCTGGTTTGGGGAGAACCATCCACGTATTTGAGGTACTTGGAGCTCTCTCCACTGCCTCTGTTGATCATGTTAACATCATCTTCCTTGTGTTGAGGGGGAGGGTTATCCTGAAAGTGTGGTTGTTCGGGATTTGTCACCACGATCTCACCACTGTCTATTAAGTCATGGATCTTATGCTTGAGGACCCAACAATCTTGAGTGTCGTGGTCTGGAGCTCCAGAATGGTAAGCACACTTCTTGTTTGTATTAAAGCCCTTTCCACTTGGATTGGCTAGTGGAAGGAGATGAGTGATTTTCTTTTGAGTGTCAGAAGTTTGAAAATATTTTCGAGTGAGTCCGCTAAGGGTGTGAACACTCTTGAGCGCCTGAATTCTCCACTCTTTCGTAATGGAGGGTTTGATGATTATGCTTGAAAAGGGTAATAGTTTTTCCTTTGAATAGGCAAGTTTTGATTGCCATTTTGATTTTGTCCTTGCAGTATCAAGGAGACATCCTCTTCTTTCTTCTTATGGACCCTCCGGGGGTTGTTCCCATAACTTCCAGATTGGATATACTCAGCTACGGTTTTTAAGGCGGCGAGGTCTTGAATCTTCCCAGATTTCAACCAATTTTCTGCCATTTCTCTATGCTTAATCATTTCTAAGAATGGTTTTCCTATGCCTGCTAGGACCCTCTCATAAAGTTGAGCTTCTTGAATATCTATGAACGTCATCACCATCTCATTCTCTGTCATAGATGGGATTAATTGAGCAGCCAAACGCCTCCATCTTTGGGCATACTCTCTGAATGATTCATTGACTTACTTCTTGACTTTGGTAGTCTGATACCGGTCTGGAGCCATCTGAGTTTGAAAGCTGTATTGACTGAGGAAAGTATGGGCTAACTCCTCTTAGTTGTGAATTTTAGAGTTATCCAATTTGGTGTACCATGCTCTGGCTTCTCCAGTCAAACTCTTCTAAAATAGCTGCATTCTCAGCTTTTCATTCTCGGTGTAGGATCCGAGTTCTCCAATGAACACTTTTAAGTTAGTGTATGGATCTCCCAATCCATCATATTTCTCGAAATTGGGAGCCTTGAATTTTTTCAGATAATGAACCCCGGGGAAGATGCAAAGGTTTGAATAGGAAACACTTCCGTGCGTTCCAATCCCTTTGATGGACCGAATGGTCTCTTCTATTTGTAAAACCTCCTTCCGAATATCACCGGTGTCTTGATCTTCTTTAAGATGGTTGATTTCAGTGGGTTTTTTTACTTCTCATTTTGAGACTCAAGTACTTGGAATTCTCTGTCTTGGCCCTGGATTCATCCATGTACAGAGGATTCTGTTTGCATTGGTATTTGTGGACCCTGAGTTGATTTATTTAGTTCTTTCAGGAGAACAGCCAACTTTGTTATTTAATTTCTTAATCCTTCGAACTGCTCGCGGGAAACAGGAGTGGGATCAGGCTGGGCACTTGTAGCCATGTCTGACTATAGGCTTAGTGCCTTTTTGGACTTTGAACGGGTAACGGGACCAATCATTTCCCCATAAAAAGACTATGTAGTTTAGTCTGGGAAAACATGAAAATGTTACATGCTATGTAATGTGTCCATTTTAGGAGTGTTTTAATGTTCTCATACAAAACGGATGTCAGTCGTTTTGATGACAGGATAGCATGACAAGTCTTGATATGAAAAAGGAATGCATATTACATACTCCTTTATATTTTCCATTACATTGAGATTGACAAGTAATTGAAATTATAGGTAATTAAAAGGGGAAGGTATGAAGAGACTACCCTTCGCATTTGGTTTATCATAGGTTGGCCTATCTTAGGCTACTCTCGCGGATTTTTAGATCATTGCAATTTATTGGATGGGAAATTAATCCGATCTTTCAACTGGAGCGAATCTGGGTGGTGCCTTTCTTGAGCCTCGCGGAATTAGTCTCCTTTGAGTCCAGTAATCAAACACCGACGGGTTAGCCTCCTGGTGGAGGAATCACACAACATACATTCACATACATCGCGTCTCACCGTATGGAAATGATGACATGTGCGAAACACTAATATCACGGGCAGATATGGTGCGAAGCACTAAAGTGTAGTAAATAAAGCATTAGTACACATTCATTCAATGTAAATGCAGTATTCACACATAAGCAGATAAAAGTTTGGAAAAGCTTGAATACCGGCTTAAGCCCTCTTACTGGAGTCCTCAGCAAAGTCGCCACCTGTCGACGTCGGGATTTTTTTTGTCCCTTAATGTTCTTGTCTTTTGGTGTTCTCATTTTAAGTGAGATTTGTTTGAAAAAACAAGTTTGAAAAGGTCCGACATGTATATGTCGACGATTTGACTGTTAGAGTCGCCAGTTGGTAATTTTAAATGGTTGCACCAACTCAACCGAGAAGAGGTTTGTACAAAGACCCAATGATTTGACATTGTTTAACTGGTCTGGGAAATTGAGATTCATTAGGGTTCGGGGGCTTGATTAAGCAAAGGTAAGGTGTTAGGCACCCCCCGACTTCCGTGATAACACGGTTATCGTCACTTTTTAATTAACTTTTATATGTGTATGTGTGTGTGTGTAGGACTTGTGTGCAATTGTCTGGAAGTAGTGTTATGCCTCATTTGCACCAATATACAAAGGGTTTGACTTTTGTATAAAAGTTCAATTTTAACAAGATATAGCAGTGAAGTTTTGGAAAATAGGTTTTCAAACCCTTATGCTCAATAGTAATTGAGGCCTTTGATACTTCCATTTTATTATGTGTTCGGTTTGATTGCTTTTATTTTTGAGATGCAAAGCATTCGATAAAATAAGATACATAGTAGTGTCGAACTCCTTGTGGGCATGAGAGCCATCTAAGGATATCCAAACACCGTAGATAATTTACAAGCTAGTTGCAGCTGCAAAATGTCCATCACGAGAACAGGATCTAGATTCAGAAGTTAAATCTATGATCATATGATTCCTAGGCTCACATGAAAGAGTGATATGCACAAAAGCTAGAAAAAGAACTAGATTTGATTAAATCTAAACCATTCTAGCTTCAACGGTTCTAGTTTGGCAACTTTTGAACCGGTCAAAGTTAGAAATGGCCAGATTTAGGCAAATCTAGCCCGCGGGCTAAAAGATTAAATATCTACAATATAAAAGTAATTAAAGCAGATATTTATATAAAAGCGGTAAATATATATATAAGTATATATATATATATAGACGATCAATCGCCACGAAGTGAACTCCATGCATATATATATATATATATATATATATATATATATATATATATATATATATATATATATATATATAAGGTGAAAAGGTCATGAAGTAACTCCGGGCCGAGAGAATGAATGTCAATATATATATATAAGCTATAAGCAACGCACTGATGTTTTATCCAAGCTCAATCAAAGTCGAGTTCGATGATATATATACATATATATAAGCAATAAAAAGCCACAGATCGACGATCCGAGCATACCCACTCGACGCAACTCTCAACGTTAGTAGATATAAATATATATAAGTAGTAGAAAGCTTAAAAATCTGAAATATCTTACAGTGGGCTGCCAAGAAGACTTCAGATAGCTTTTGATGCCTGAAAACACGATTTCCACTGGTTAAACTTCAGTATGTTACAAAACACGAGCTTACAAGTGTTTAAAAAGAAGAATCACTCAGTTTAGAGCACTCTAGCAGGGGTTACAAGCTAAAATGGACAGAGTGTTTTCTCTTTTTTCCTTTTTTTCCAAATGAGCTGCCAAGAGATCATATATAAAGACCAGATGGTCGCGGGTCAACCCGTGAGAGCCACGGGTCTACCTGCGGCTGCTCGGGCGGCCTCGAGCCATGCGGGTCCCATTATCTCGAAGTACATGCACTTGGGCTACACGTTGTCCACTCGAACCTTCATAACTTTCAATCCGGGCATCCGATAAAGGAGTGATGTACCTTTTCGAAATGCTGTTGTTGAGAGCTACACAATGACGTGGGATTAGAAGTTGTACGAAGCCGGGAAGATGGGTACATGACCAGATCTCCAAGTCTTCAAAGTCTATCCGTTGTACTGTCTTGTGCAGTTGTCACTCGATATTTGAGCTATGGTTCTTGTGGGACACCATGATACGTAGTGTGAATTAAATTATGTTGAGACAATGTGAATGTGATGTTGACATGACAAAATGATGATTTTGCCCCCACCGGGGTTATCTCTGGCTTTAGCGCAAATGTAGCAGTCGTTTCTCTGGGTTATCTTCAAGATTGGGCTGCTATAAATGTTGAATGTCCTCAAGGTTATCTCTGAGGTTGGCTTGATCTCCCAGGGTTATCTTCGGAGTTGAACTAAGTATCCCGGGGTTGTCTCCGGGGTTGAAATTGACTTCGGGGGTTATCTCCGAAACTTGGATTGCATCCCTTGGGGTTATCTCCGAGGTTGGAACTGGATCTCCTAGGGTTATCTCCGAGATTAAAATTGAGTCTCTCGGGGTTATCTCCGAGATTGAAAACTAGACTTCCCGGGGTTGTCTTCGGGGTTGAAACTGATATAACTTCCAGAGTTATTTCTGGAAGACGATTTTGCCCTCATGTAGGGTTAGTAATAGGAACGCAAAATTTCGAGTGTATACGTATACTTCAGCTGAATCTTAGATCACATGGCTCCTAGACTCACATAATATCATATGAATAGCCTGCATAACAAATATACTGAAATAAAACAAATATTTAATCTAAACATCGCAAAACAAAGGGTTCATCAGTTAAATCATTGCATACACATAGTAAAGCTTCCCGTTTCCTCTATATAAAGATCTAGGGACGCGTGGTTGCTTAATATTTACAAAAACTAGAAAGAAAACTAAATTTAAATAAATCTTAGCCATTATAGCTTAACGGTTCCAGTTTTACAATTTTTGTACCGGTTAAAAGTTAAATATGGCTATATTTAGATAAATCTAGTCCACAAACATTAATATCACAGCTTTACATTGAATAAACAGTTAAAACATATATTTTAATCATAGTCAACTATCAATATATATATATATATATATATATATATTAAAAGCAATAACATGTAGCGGCTGAGATTAAAAGAGATAAAGTACCAACCGCTACAATCTGTAGCGGCACACATAACACCATGTACCGGCTTCTATTTTAATAATGGTCAACTAACTTACTAATAGGACCCACTTTGTACGAAAATATTACAAAAAAGGGGGGAAATTAATATGCCTGCCTCTACAGCGTGTAGCGGCTAGGCCTTTAAAGTTTTTAAATGGTGGATTTTGTTTTAACATACCTGCCGTTGTATCACATAGTTAAACTAAAGTACAAAAGGTAAACACTTTTGTTTTCATTTTTGCCGCTACATATTGTAGCAGCTGGGCAATACTAGTATTTCTTTTTGATTGATTTTAGTACACATTAATTAATGCTCTCATATATGAAAAGTGGGAAAAGACAACTTCATGAGAAGTATATATAATAGTACGATATTTTAAAGTTTATTATTATAATTTTATTAAAATATTTTCATTATTATACTACTAATGGCTTAAAATTTTTAAAATTTTATTATTATATTATCACTATTATACTATTAAAGGCTTAATAACTTTGTTGGTGAGCATGGATCAAGTATATTTATTGCAATTTATAAAATATTATCTCATTTTCCAAATTAGAGATAAAATTTGACTTTTGAGGTCAAACGATGACATATTAAACTTCAAAATTAGTATAACTCACAAAAGTTTAAAATGAAATAAATTTTATGATCTCTCGTATTATTAGTTATGTGATGAGGTAATATGAATTTAAAATCTGAGACCACTTTTCAGCCTAAAACAAATTGTCAAAATATTTATAAGATTTTTTATAAGATTTACAAAATATTTATAAGATTTTTTTATAGTTTTTTAAATAAATATATACTTTTGTGGTTGTTGTTATTAACATTATTATTGTTATTATTTTTTAATAATAATAATAATACTAATATTAATATTAGTTAGTATTTTTATTAGTATTATTATTATTTATTATTATTATTATTATTGTTTTTATTAATATTATTATTGTTATTATTTTTTGATAATACTAATATTAATATTAGTTAATATTATTATTATTATTATTATTATTATTATTATTATTGTATCATAATAATAATAATAATAATAATAATAATCGTAATAAACAAATAAATAATAATATTGTTATTATTGTTGTTGTTGTTAAATTATTCTTTAATGTTTTTTTTCTGATGATTGGTACATAATTGTGTTTCACAATTATTAAATTAGTACAAAATGGATTTATGTTGTTTTTTAGGTAAAAGATGGACAATTGAAATTAAGTGGGATATTTGTGTCACTAAATGTGTACGGAGAGAAATTGAATGAAAAATGGAGGGGATCCCTAATCCGAAAACGTTAATAATGAATTATATGTATTTCATCCATTCCAAAATTAAATATATAATTTGACTTTTAAAGTCAATTCGCAAAATTCTAAACTTTAAAATTGATATGAAATTATTTAATTTTAGTTCAAACAAATACAACAATTGTAAACAAATTATAACGTACTACTAATTATCATCTTTGTTATTTTCAAAACATGTATGAAATTATATTAATTTTGAATTTTAAGATTTCACAAATTGACTCTAAAAAGTCAAAATGTATCTTAAGTTGGGGTAAATATGATTTTGAATTTCCTTTAAAAGAATTCTATTTCTTCTCTCTTTTCTTTTCATTGTTGATGGATAAAGTTATCAAGATATTGTGACGCCCACAAAATAGGTCCACACAACTCATTCTAAGTCGCCAAATACATGGTACATAATTCAAATACAAATGTCAATTATACAAATATTAAATGTCGTGTAAATACGACAAAACATACGCTGTGAGTTTTAAAACAAATATTGTCTTGTAGACAATATCCAAACTCAAATAAAATTCTTATTACAATTCTTGTCACACTATTTTACAAAATAGTGAGGATTACTAAAATAACCATCTTACACCATTACTCCATTCCTCGACTAGTCACAACTACATTCTCGCCTCCTGAGAATAACAATGGAAAAAAAAGGAAAATTGTGAGGTCAACTAGCCCAGTTAATAATATTATGACTAAGATAATATAGAAAAAATTATCATTAGTCCTCAACAAGAAAAAATTTGATAGAATACAATAGACAATAAATTTTAGAATACAACTGTTGTGACGCCCCCAAAATAGGTATACACAACCCATTCTGAGTCGCCAAATACATGGTACAAAATTCAAATACAAACTTAATTATACAACTGTCGTGTAAAATGAGAGTTTAAACATGAATATTGTCTCGTAGACAATATCCAAACTCAAATGGAGTTCTCATTACAATTATTATTACACTATTTTATAAAATAGTGAGGACTATTATAGCCACCATCTCGGACCATCACTTCGTTCCCCGACTAGTCCCTGCTATATTCTCATTTCCTGAAGAGAACAATGAAAGTAAAGGGTGAGCTCAACTAGCCCAGTAAAGATTATTATAACTAAAATAATGCAGAACAAATTATCGTTAGCCTTCAACAGTGTTAAACTGATAGAATATAATAGACAACAAGTTTAACTGCAGCAGAACAAACAATCCATTAAAAGAGTCAAGTAGAGCATGATATCTACTATCTTCTATGATTTAAAAGTTTATCATTAATTTTATCGCTGAGACTCAGCTGAATAAATAATCCACATCACAGAATTATCCATGCACTACGGGCCAAGGATATTCATTATTATCACATCCACGAATCATCCATACACTACGGGCCAAGGATATTCGTATTATCACCAATGGTCATAATTATACCGATACATAGTCATAATCATACCAATCAACAGTACATCTATGCACTACGGGCCAAAGATGACTATTATCACAATATAAGCATGAGGATGATGACAATGATATAAGCATCAATCAAACGAAATCAAGGATAAATATTAAAAAAATTTAATTTATCCAAAATTTAAAAATATCCAAATTGTCAACATGACAACTGCTTTGTGGAGTAAAATTCAAGAATAATATTCATGTATCAAAAATAATTTGGAAAAGAAAAAAATTAATTTTTCGGGTAATTATTTAATTTCATCTTCATCCTAGATATGAAAAATATTATCACAAATAATTATTTAATTTCATCTTCGTCCTAGATATAAAAAATTAACTAGACATGAAAATAAATAAACTAAATAAAATAAAGAAGAAGTAGAAGATTGAAAATAAATAAGAAAACTCCCTTTATTAACGATCCTCCAACAAGCGTACAATGAAACTTAATTTAATTACTCCTACTCCTAACCTAAAGTAATACAATACCTAATGCTCCTTCCTCTCTAAAAGAAGAGACCTATTTATAGGGAAAATAACTTTGAACCCTAATTTAGATTCATTGAACTTGGACACTTTTGTTCCCTTTCTATGTAGGTTTCAACTTCCTAATGACAATCAACTTCTCAAAGAGATCTTCTAGATAGACTTTTCTTTCTCTTGTTGAATTTGACTTGCACACCAAGATTGTTCCACCTCTTTCCTTCTCCTTGTATGATTCTTCTTGGATATTCCTTACATTAATAAGAACATTAAATATCACTTGATCACCAAGATTTTGACTTTATTGCTACAAATATTAAATCCTACAAAATAAAATAAAACATATTAATTTAATAAACTAATATAATTAAAAGGACAAAATTAGGGATAATAAAATGTATGAATTATGTGTCTATCAAATAGTACCCGGGTGAATAGTACCCCGTGAATAGTACCGGCATGAAAAGATTAAATTGTAACAAGAATGTTCAGAAAATATCCTTGTGAAATAATACTAGATGAAGCACAAATTTCAAGAATATTCTACTAATTTCAAGGAGTATAGAAGCAATACTTATCAAAATGAGTGTAGAATTCGAAATCTGAAATGAAATAATATTACTTACATACTACAGAGTATGGAAGAAAATATTATTTCATATGAATATTGAACAAAAATAATATCCCTTACAACCGTTGAACGAAAATAATATTACTACGAATATTGAACGAAGATAATATTCCTTATAAATATTGAACAAAAATAATATTTCTTACGAATATTGAACGAAAATAAAATTTCTTACCAATACGAAAAATAATATTGTAAGCGAATATGAAATAAATAATACCCCTTACCTTAAAAAGAGAGTATTTCTGACTGATAGGGCAGGGATATTCTTGAAGAAAACTTTCAATGTTTTCTACACTCAAAGCTTTTTTAAACTCTAAAGAAATACGCTCAATATTATAGAAGAAGAATTTTCTGATTCTGGTGTGATTTTCAATTCTAAACTAAGCATCCTATTAATAGGAGAATGATAGGATACTATTTGAATTTAGAAATCACGGACCAACAATAAGTTTCTTACGGGCGAATTCATGGACGATTCAACGAATTTTTTTTGATTTTACTATGCTGCACTATGCAGCACTATGCACACACTATGCAGTACTATGCAATACTATGCCTAATAAAATATAATATATTTTATTTTTCATAAAAAACAAAATTTAATATATATATATATATAATCACATGCAGCATATATATATATATATAACTGAGATAACTTTCTCCCGATGATTTTGAAAAATGAGTAAGTGGGGGTCCAAATAATAAGCCAAACTTATAACAAATACTTTATAAAAATCCCCTCCATTTATATGAATTCACTTGGCTTCACTAAACACATTTTTAATAACATTTATTCATCATTTATAACTCACAATATTAACAACTAGATCATTCCCAGGAAAGAGGGGGCTTTTCGATAAGTACTTAACCTTATTGGCGCGCAATTAGGTGACTAAACCCCTTTCCTCGACAGAACTTTCTAGACATTGTCAATAATGCAAATAATAATATGAATAACTTTGTCATCTTAATTATTGATTTAATAATATAAAATAGTGTGACAATAATTGAATCAATAACGTGAGATACTATACAGCAATTACTGTGGCAATAATTAAATAAAACTAAGTGACTTCTCACGTAAGCATCAATAATCAAATATATTATACAATATCGTGTGCTACTATGCAACCACACATATTATTGTACTTTTATCACCGAGTATTTCAACAGTTAACGATAAAACTTTTGCTTTTATTTTTATAAAAAGTTATTTCTGTCATTTTTTTAACTCCAACAGTAATTTTGTTGTGGGGTCTACCAATGATTGTGTCATCGTACGAATATTTCCTGATAAAAAGAATAGTCCCCGACCAAACGAATATTTTATAACAACTTGCTTACTTTGCAAAAAATTTTAAATATCACCCACAACTCTAACATTATAACATATCCACACCATAATATTCAAAATGATATTTAGAGAAAATTAATCTTTATTCATAAAAGTTGGGGTTTTACAACCTCCCCTTCTTATGAAATTTCATCCTCGAAAATGGTGTACGTACCTGGTATGTCGAAGAGGTGAGGATACCTTATTTTCATTTCAGATTCTAGCTCCTAGGTCATTTCCTCAACATCGTGGTTTCTCCATAAAACTTTGACTTGAGGCATAACCTTGGAGCGTAGAATATGTTCATTCTTATCCAAGATTTTAACAAGTAACTCTTCATACGTCAAATCTTCCGCTATCTCGTCTGGTTCTAAATCAATAATGTGGTTCGGGTCTTCCACATATTTAAGCAACATAGATATGTAAAAAACGTTATGAACACGAGATATACTTGGCGGTAAGGTGAGTCTATAGGCCACAGTTCCTACTCGATCGATGATTTCAAATGGGCCAATAAATCGAGGATTGAGCTTTCCTCTCTTTCCAAATCTTGTAACTACTTTCCATGGAGCAACACGTAATAATACATGATCCCCAACATTGAATTCCACGTCCCTTCGATGAAGATCAACATAACTCTTTTATTGATCTTATGAGGTTTTTATACGTTGTCGGATCATTTGAATCTTTTCCGTAGTCATGCGTACCAATTCCAGTCCCAACAACGTTACTTCACCCACCTCGTCCCAGCATACTAGAGAACAACACTTGCGTCCATACAACGCCTCGAATGGAGTCATGCCTATACTTGCTTGATAATTATTGTTGTAAGAGAATTCCACCAATGGAAAGAACTTGTCCCAACTTCCTTTGAAGTCAAGGACACAGAGTCTTAATAAATCTTCAAGAGTTTGAATAGTCCTCTCCGACTGCCCGTCCGTCTGAGGATGATATGCCAAACTAAATCATAAATCCGTGCCCATAGCTTTCTGCAAACTGACCCAAAATCGTGAAGTGAATCTTGGGTCTCGATCAGAAACTATGGATATTGGCATACCATGCAGTCTTACAATCTCATTTATGTTTATACGAGCAAGACGATCAAGTGAATAATTTTTCCGTATAAGTAAGAAATGAGCAGACTTGGTTAATCTATCAACAATGACCCAAATTGCATCTATGCCTTGAGAAACCTTGGGAAAACCAGTAACGAAATCCATGGTAATGTGCTCCTATTTCTATTCTGGAATTTTAAGTGGTTGCAATGGACCTTTTGGCACTTGATGCTCCGCCTTGACATGTTGACAATTTAAACACCTTGAGATAAACTCCGCTATCTCTCTCTTCATATTGCTCCACCAAAATGTATGTCAAAAATCACGATACATTTTGGTACTCTCAGGATGGATTACAAACGGTGTGTTCTGCGCCTCCATCATGATTTTATACTTCAAGTTAGAGTCGTTAGGAACACAAAGTCTGGAGTTTACTCGAAGTATTCTTTCTTCATCGATTCTTGCTTCCGGAATAGCACCTTCTTGCACTTTCTTCTTCATACGCATCAGCTCCAGGTCTGTAGCTTGAGCAGCTTTAAATTTATCGATTAAATTCGGTTTAACTCATATATTTGACATCATCACGTGGGTCCCTGGAGTCTTTAACTCTATCTTCATCCTTTGTAAGTCATACCAAATGGTCCTTTGCGTTGACAATATCTCACTCGTACCCGCATATGATCTTCTACTCAACGCGTCAGCTACCACGTTCGCTTTTCTAGGATGGTATTGAATGGTATGATCGTAATCTTTCAACAACTCGAGCCAACATCGTTGTCGCATGTTGAGTTCCTTTTGGGTGAAGAAATATTTTAGGCTTTTATGATCTGTATAGATCTCCACCTTCTCCCCATACAGGTAATGTCTCCAGATCTTAAGCGCAAAAATGACTGTTGCCAACTCTAGATTATGAGTAGGATAATTCCTCTCATATTCTTTGAGTTGTTGTGAGGCATAGGCTATGACTTTCCCATGTTGCATGAGAACACATTCTAACCCTCTGCCTGAAGCATCGTTGTAGATGACAAATCCCTCCGAACCAGATGGTATTGTCAGAACAGGTGCTGAAATGAGTCTCCTCTTGAGTTCTTGAAAACTCTTCTCACATTTCTCGCTCCAACTGAATTTTGTATCCTTTCGAGTCAGCTGAGTTAACGGAGTGGCGATTCGAGAAAATCCTTCCACGAATCTCCGATAATAACCGGTTAAGCCCAGAAAGCTACGTACTTTGGTCACTGACTTAGGTTGCTCCCAGCTTTATATTGCTTCAATCTTCGCTGGGTCAACAGATATTCCGTGATTTGATATCACGTTCCCAAGGAATGCTATTTCCTCAAGCCAGAACTCGCATTTCTTCTACTTGGCATATATCTTGTTTTCACAAAGTTTTTGGAGTATCAGCCTCAAGTGATGTTCATGATCTTCACGGCTTTTAGAGTATATGAGGATGTCATCAATAAAAACAACCACAAAATGATCCAAATATTCTTTAAATACTCGGTTCATCATGTCCATGAAGGCAGCAGGAGCATTAGTAAATCCAAAAGATATGACTAGGAATTCGTAATGCTCGTACCGAGTTCTGAAAGCAGTCTTTGAAATGTTTTCGGTTTTAATCTTTAACTGATGATATTCGGAACGAAGATCGATATTTGAAAATAATTTGGCACCTTGCAACTGGTCAAATAGGTCATCAATGCGAGGTAACGGGTACCTATTTTTTACGGTGACATGATTCAACTCCCGATAGTCAATACAAAGTTCCATAATTCTATCTTTCTTCTTTACGAATAGAACAGGAGCACCCCAAAGAGACGTACTAGGATGAATGAAACCGATATATAACAGTTCTTACAGTTGGGTTTCTTAACTCCTGAAGTTTAATAGGAGCCATTAGATATGGGGCTTTGGAAATGGATTTTGTACCGAGTTCAAGGTCAATATAAAACTCAATTTCATGCTCTGGGGGTAGGCCAGGAGTCTCTCTCGCTTGGTGTTGCGTGAATTGTAGAAAGCTCCTAAACACCCCGTCGTTCATCATTTGGTCGGTGTTGTTGTTTACATAAGGATTGTTGTCTTCCTGATGCACATTATCCTGGTTATTGATCTGTGGTGACTCAACGGTCTCCTGTGCTCCACTACTTATCTCAACATTTTCAGATGCCATTTTCAAATACTGCCACAAAATAAGGGTTAATTGACATACCACATATTATCCCTATATTCAGACCGACCAATTAAATAACAAATAAACTTATGTAGGTCATACTAGCGAACGATTTATCCGTCTCTCCCCTCCTAGTTCTAGTCTCAAATCTCAGCCAGGGATCATATCCCTAAGCTTTGATACCAACTGTGACGCTCCCAAAATAGGTATACACAACTCATTCTGAGTCGCCAAATACATGGTACACAATTCAAATACAAACTTAATTATACAACTATCGTGTAAAATACGACAATACATAAGCTGAGAGTTTAAACACGAATATTGTCTCGTAGACAATATCCAACCCAAATGGAGTTCTCATTACAATTATTATCACACTATTTTATAAAATAGTGAGGACTATAATAGCCACCATCTCAGACCATCACTCCGTTCCCCGACTAGTCCTACCTATATTCTCATTTCCTGAAGAGAACAATGAAAGCAAAGGGTGAGCTCAACTAGCCCAGTAAAGATTATTATGACTAAGATAATGCAAAATAAATTATTATTAGCCTTCAACAGTGTTAAACTGATAGAATACAATAGACAACAAGTTTAACTGCAGCGGAACAAATAATCAGTTAGAAGAGTCAAGTAGAGCATGATATCTACTATCTTCTATGATTTAAAAGTTTATCATCAATTTTATTGTTGAGACTCAGCTGAATAAATAATCCACATCACTGAATTATCCATGCACTACGGGCCAAGGATATTCATTATTATCACATCCACGAATCATACATGCACTACGGGCCAAGGATATTCGTATTATCACCAATGGTCATAATTATACTGATACATAGTCATAATCATACCAATCAATAGTCCATCTATGCACTACGGGCCAAAGATGACTTTTATCACAATATAAGCATGAGGATGATGACAATGATATAAACATCAATCAAACGAAATCAAGGATAAATATTAAAGATTTTTAATTTATCCAAAGTTTAAAAATGTCCAAATTGTCAACATGACAACTACTTTGTAAAGTAAAATTCAAGAATAATATTCATGTATCAAAAATAATTTGAACAGAAAAGAAATCAATTTTCCGGGTGAATTGTACCCGGGTGAATAGTACCCCATGAATAGTACTTCATGAATAGTACCCTGTAAATAGTACCCCGCATGAAAAGATTAAATTTTAACAAGAATGTTCAGAAAAATATCATTGTGAAACGATACTTGATGAAGCGCAAATTTCAAGGATATTCTATTAATTTCAAGAAGTATAGAAGCAATACTTATCAAAATGAGTCTAGAATTCGGAATCTGAAACTAAATAATATTACTTACATACTACAGAGTATAGAAGAAAATATTATTTCATACGAATATTGAACAAAAATAATATCCCTTACAACCATTGAACGAAAATAATATTCCTACGAATATTGAACGAATATAATATTCCTTACGAATATTGAACAAAAATAATATTCCTTACGAATATTGAACGAAAATAAAATTTCTTACGAATACGAAAAATAATATTGTAAGCGAATATGAAATAAATAATACCCCTTACCTTAAAAGGATATTATTTCTGACTGGTAGGGCGAGAATATTCTTGAAGAAAACATGCACTGTTTTCTACACTCAAAGCTTCCTTAAACTCAAAAGAAATACGCTCAATATTATAGAAGAAGAATTCTCTGATTCTGGTGTGATTTTTAATTCTAAACTAAGCATCGTATTAATAGGAAAATGGCATGATACTATTTGAATTTAGAAATCACGGACCAACAGTAAGTTTTTTACGGGCGAATTCACGGAAGATTCAATGAAAATTTTTAATTTTACTATGCTGCACTATGCAGCACTATGCACACACTATGCATAATAAAATATAATGTATTTTATTTTTCATTAAAAACAAAACTTATATAATATATATATATATATATATATATATATATATATAACTGAGATAACTTTCTCCCGACGATTTTGAAAAATGAGTAAGTGGGGGTCCAAATAATAAGCCAAACTTATAATAAATACTTTATAAAAATTCCCTCCATTTATCTCAATTCACTTGGCTTCAGTAATCACATTTTTAATAACATTTATTCATCATTTATAACTCACAATATTAATAACTAGATCATTCCCAGGAAAGAGGGGGCTTTTCGATAAGTACTTCTCCTTATTGGCGCACAATTAGGTGACCAAACCCCTTTCCTCGACAGAACTTTCTAGACATTGTCAATAATGTAAATAATAATATGAATAACCTTGTCATCTCAATTATTGATTTAATAATATAAAATATTGTGACAATAATTGAATCAATAACGTGAGATACTATGCAGCAATTACTGTGGCAATAATTGAATAAAACTGAGTGACTTCTCACGTAAGCATCAATAATCAAAGATATTGTATAATATAGGTGTCTACTTATCTGCAACCACGCCAGATTCTTGTCATTTTATCACCGGATATTTCAACAGTTAACGATAAAAATTTTGCCATTATTTTTATAAAAAGTTATTTATGTCGCTTTCTAACTCCGATGGTAATTCTGTTGTGGGGCCCACCAATGATTGTGTCGTTGTACGAATATTCCCTGATAAAACGAATATTCCCCGACCAAACGAATATTTTATAACAACTTGCTTATTTTGCAAAATTTGTAAATATTACCCACAACTATAACATTATAACAAATTCACATCATAATATTCAAAATGATATTTAGAGAAAATTAATCTTTATTCATAAAAATTGGGGTCTTACAACCGCAATAGAAATAGCAATCTATTAGAAGAGTCAAGTAGAGCATGGTATCTACTATCTTCTATTATTTAAAAGTCCATCATCAATATTTTATCCCTGTAACATCATTCAATAAATATTTCAAATCAAAGAATTATCCATGCACTACGGGCCAAGTATAGTCGTTAATATCACCAGTGGTCATGATCATGCCAAACACCTGTTCATTTATGCACTACGAGCCAAAGAGGACTTTCACCACAAACCATATCTGTAACATTAAAGGTTATGATTATACCAATACACAATTCCTGGTCATAATCATACTAATTAATAGTCCATCTTTGCACTACGGGCCAAAGATGACTTCCAGTATAAGCATGAGGATGATAACAATGATATAAAGATTCAATCAAGTGAGATAAAGGATAAATATTAGAGAATTCTAATTCAATTTATCCAGAGTTCAAAAATGTCCAAATTGTCAACATGGTAACTATTTGTGAAGTAAAATTCAAGAATGATATTCATGTATCAAAAATAATTTGGACAGAAAAGAAATTTAAATTATGTTGTGAATAGTACTCGTGAATAGTACGATATGAATAGTACTGTATGTATGAATAGTATCGTATAAATAGTTCCCATGAATAGTACCGTATGAATAGTACCCAGACATGAAAAGATTAAAATTTAATAAGAAAGTTCAGACCAATATTCCAGTGAAATGATATTAGATGAAGCGCAAAACTTAAGGAATTTCTAATCATTTCAGGAATTATAGAAGCAATACTTATCATAGTAAGTTTAAATTTGGGAATATGAAATGAAATAATACCCTTTACATAATATGGAGTATGAAAAAAAATAATATTTCTTACGAGTATTGAAATAAAATAATATCATTTACCTTAGTAGAAATTGAATTTGACTGGAATATCGAATATTATTCTGAGAAAATCTTGCACAAAAAGCTACACTCAAAGTATCCTTATACTCAAGAGAAATACTCACAATACTATAGAATAAGAATTTCTGATATTTAAGGTGTGTTTAGGAAGGAGGGTTACCCCCCTTTTATAGTGCAACTTCGGAGGGAAAAACAAACTAATCGGCCTAACTCTGCCAAACTTCCTTCTCCGCCTAACTCTCATTCTCTGCCTAATTCTCTTATTTTCCATCAATGCCTAACTCATATCTTGAGGGCCCGCAATTTGGAAAACAAAGGATTCTGCAAGAGAATTTGAAAAGGAATAGCTCACATTTTGAGGGCCCACACTATTTTGAAAACAAACTTGCAGGAAATCAATCAACCACCTCTTTAAAAAAAATGTGCAAGAGATGAATTAGAAAAGAATAGTGCACGGAGAAATTCAAAACAAAAAGGATAACCTTCACACCATTTTATGCTAAAAATTATATACTATAATAATAATATTACCATTTAAATTATAAAAAATTATATTATTATATTATAACATTATTATAATGTAATATTATAATAATATATTTGAATGAATATTTTATCGGAGAAGATAATTGCCAAACTTTCAACAAATATTTCATACTAAAATCCTTCATTTATATCAAAATTGAACCAATATCCACCACTTAATAATTATTCATAATTAATATTATAAGCTCACAATATTAACAACCAGATCATTCTCAGGAAAGAGGGGGCTTTCCGATAAGGATTTATCCTTATTGGCGCGCAATTATATAACCTAACCCCTTTCCTCGACAAAATTTTCTAGACATTGCCAATAATGCTAACTAATAATATGAATAATTGTGTCGTGTCAATTATTAATTTAATAATATAAAATATTGTGCATATGATACTGTGACAATAATTGAATCAATAATATGAGATATTGTGCAACAATTACTGTGGCAATTATTGAATAAAATTGAATGACTTCTTACGTAAGAATCAATAATCTGAGATATTGTGCAATACCGTGTGCTACTGTGCAACCACGCGTATTACTGTATTTTTATCACCGGGTATTTCAACAGTTAACGGTAAAAGTTTTATCGTTATTTTTATAAAAAAAAGTTATTTCTGTCGCCTTCTATATCCGACAATTATTCCGTTATGTGGTCCACCAATAATTACGTCGTCGTACAGATATTCTCCGATAAAAAGAATATTTCCCGACCAAACGAATATTATATGACAGCTTGCTTACTTTTCAAAATTTGCACATTTCACCCATAACTAAAGTATTATATCAAATCAACACCTTATTATTCAAAATAATAATTAGAGAAATTAAATTTTTATTCATAAAAAGTTAGGGTCTTACAGATATGGTATGGAGAGTTGAACCCTTCTCAACTAAGTCTTCCTTAAAAATAACTTCAAATTTTTACACTGAATATTATTATCTAGTACATAACAAATTTATTAAATTTAAATTTATTACTTATTAAATAATTATTGAAATTCATATAAGATTACACCATATGATAAAAGAAAAATAAATATTGGAAGTCGGAAGAAATATGTTTGGTATTAAATTATTAATTTGTTTTAACTATTCTATATGTTCCAAAATTAGAGATACAATTTTATTTTTGATATCAAACGACAACATATTAAACTTCAAATTGATGTAAATTTATTTAATTTTAGTTGATATAATTATATAATATATAACAACAACTATTAATCATAAAATTTATTTTATTCTAAACTTTTATGAGTTATACTAATTTTAAAGTTTAATATGTTATTGTTTGACCTCAAAAGTCAAATTTTATCTCTAATTTTGAAACGAAGATAGTATTTTATAAATTGCAAGAAATATACTTAATCCATGCTCACCAACAAAATTATTAAGCCTTTAATAGTATAATAGTGATAATTATAATAATAAAATTATTAAGCCTTTAGTAGCATAATAGTGAAAAAATATTAATAAAATTATAATAATAAACTTGAAAGTATCGTAATATTAAATATACTTCTCATGTAGTTGTATTTTCCCACTTTTCATATATGAGAGCATTAATTAATGTGCACTAAAATCAATTCAAAAGAAATAGTATTTCCCAGTCACTACAATATGTAGCGTCAAAAAATGAAAATAAAAGTGTTTACCTTTTGCACTTTAGTTTGACCATGTGACACAACGACAGGTATGTTAAAAAAAATCCACCAAAAGGCTTAGCCGCTACAAGCATATTAAAAAAATTTCTCTTTTTTGTAACATTTTCGTACAAAGTGGGTCCTATTAGTAAATTAGTTTGACCTTTATTAAAATAGAAGTCGGTACATGGTGTTGTGTGTGCCGCTATAGGTTGTAGTGGCTGGTACTTTATCTCTTTTAATCTCAGCCTTCCATGTTATTGATCAATGACTGAGATGTTGGTTGCTGGAATAGTGACTCTGCTAACTAAATTACCATAGATTGAAACCCTATATATATATATATATATATATATATATATATATATATATATATATATATAGTGGGATCAGTCCTAATCACAATTTTGTTAAAATATGGACTTTTTTTGTTTTTTTTAAAACAACTATAAAAAAAATAGTTTAATATTTTAAGGAACTTAAATTTTTCCATAATACAAGTATTTTGGGTGCTATTTGGATACATATAACAAAATAGGTATGTACTTGTTTTGTTATATGTATCCAAATCACACCAAAAATACTGTATTATGGAAAAATTCAAGTTCCATAAAATATTAAACTTTTTTTATAGTTGTTTTAAAAAAAGCAAAATAAAATAAAATATTAAAGGTCCGTATTTTAGTCAGGTCCGGTAGTCCATACCTGATCCTCATATATATATATATATATATAGAAAAGCGAGTAAAAGCTTCAGATCTGAAAGGCTATTACAGTGTGTAGCGAGGAGAGCTTTAAACCGCTTTTGAAAATTGAAAACTCTATTTCCACTGATTAAATTTTGATATGTTGTAATATATATATACAAGTGTTTACAAAGAAGAATATCGAAGTTTGAAGCACTAGAGGAGGGGTTAAGAGCTGAAATGGACGAAATTCACTATGTTTTCTTCTTCTTCTTCTTTTTTGGCTGATGGGGGGTCTATTTATAGACCAAAGTAGCCGCGGGACTACTAGCGGCTTCCCGTGGGTCCCGTCATCTCGAAGTACGTGCACTCCAGCCATCATGTTGTCTGCTCAAACATTTATAATTTTCAATCCGGGAAATCCGATAGAGGCGTGCTATACCTTTTCAGAAAGCCCTTTCTGAGCGCCACACAATAACTAGAGATTTGACCTTTTCCAAATTCGGGAAGATGGGTCTATGACCAGATTTTCGAGTCTTCACAATCCATCCGTTGAGCTGTCTTGTGCTGTTTTCACTTGGGATTGCCGTTATGGTTCTGCATGAACTATTTTGCAGTGATTTGGGTTGAATTGATGTTGAGTTGGAAAAATTATTATTTTTCCCTCCCGGGTCGGTTCTAGGCTTGACGTGGCGGCATCTGTCTTCCTCGGTGTTATCTCCGAGGTTGGCCTGTTGTTTGTCTTCAGGGTTGTTTCTGAAGTTGATTTGATTTTCCAGGGTTGTCTTCGGGGTTTGACTTGATCTCCCGAAGTTGTCTCCGGGGTTTGATTTGATCTCCTGAAGTTGTCATCGGGGTTTGGATTTGATCTGCCGGGGTTGTTTCCGGGGCTTGATTTGATCTCTCGGGGTTGTCTTCGGGGCTTGGATTTGATATCCCTAGGTTATCACCGAGGCTTGAATTTGATCTTCTGGGGTTGTCTCCAGGGTTTGATTTGATCTCCCGGGTTGTCTCCAGGGTTGGATTTGATGATTTTGACTTCCAGGATTGTCTCTGGAAGATAAAAGACGATTTTGCCTTCATGCATGGTTAGTAACAGGAATGCAAAATTTTGAGTGTCTACAGGAGACGTATTATAATTAATTCAAGAATGCTATATAACTGTTTATGTATCTTGTATACATAAATAATAATAATAATAATAATAATAATAGATATTGCACACCATTTTACATATGATGAACAATCACTATTTGAGAGGGTTGAATCGAATTCGAATAGAGTTACATAAAATTTTGTTGTTTCAATTGGTTATGGAACCGAAATCGCACCGCACGATTCAAAACCGCACCGTACCAATCACAAGCGGTTTTATGTACGATTTTGAATTTGTTAAACCGTACCTAAGCGGTTTTGTATGCAGTTTAGGCTTCAAACCACACCATTCTCACCTCTATGTTTTGTAAAAAAAAATCTTTAAAATAAAATAAAATAATATACAAATATATCTCTAAAAATTAAATGAATTTATAATAATTTTAAATTTTAAAATAACTCAAATCATTGCTTCGCCGCTCTGCTCCCTTATCATCCCTTCTTCATACACAATTTTAATTTTCAAAAGAAAAATAAGACAATTAACTTTAATTTTGAGGTTGCTCTTAAAATTTTAATCAAGGTCCAATTAACTTAAAATTTCATTATTATGATAAAAAGTTTAATTGGACCATAATAATAGTAAGCTTGAAATTTGAAATATGGGTTGACTTATACTGTATTTCACCCATAACTATATGGTTTCAACCCACACAACCCATATTAAAAATAAGTAATGTGATTTTAATAACCATAATAAAAAAATTTAAATCAAAATCAACCCATAACTATATTTTGCCACATCTAAAAGAGAAGAGGGGAAACTTACCTTCCTCATATATATATATATATATATATATATATATATTTTAATTTCAATTGAAAGGTCCAAACTGTAACCTTGTATTAAATAGAGATGCATCTATTATTATATTATCGTCTTTAGTCTAACATCTATATAATAAAACACAACCAAATTTGAATCTATTCCCACTTTAAAATTTGACAAACCACAATAACGGCTCAGATTTAATCTTAATTCTTTTAACTTAATCTAACGGTTCACATCTCATCTCACAAACAAAAGATCCCGCCCAAATAAACTCTCTCTCCTGTTCGCCATTCCCCATTCCCCATTCCAAATCCACTTCTCTGTTCCTTTCTTCCCCAAAATCAAAACCCTAACTCTACCTCACTCCCTTTCTCTTCCCGATTTCCCCAAAATCAAAACCCCAACTTTTCCCAATCCAACCCCAACTCTACAGTAAGACCCCGAATTTTATGAAATGAAAGTATTCAATTTTCTTATAATTATTATTTTATTTCGTAAATGATTAAATTGATAAAAGTTTAAAGTTAAGGGTGTTATGTGAAAATTTTGCAAAGTATGCAAGTTGTTATAAAATATTGTCAGTTATAATATTAATGATGAATAAGTTGTGTTGATTAAAGATGAAATTGATAGTTCCATTGTGTTGGGATTATTAGTGTTATTGGAAATCGACAAATATTCTGATGATAATTGATGTCTAGGGGTTATATTGATAAATCGGGTAATTAATCAGATAAATGAGCAATTAATTGCTATTATTTCACATGCTTATAACTATTTGTTCACATGTGTGTACTATTGATTCACATTCTTATACTATTAGGGGTGGTGGTGCAAGATTGATAATACTTGCATGTCTAAGTTAAAAATGGAGGTATAGATGGAGGTACTATACTGTAATTGTTTTTATCACATGATTAGAACTATTGAGTCACATGATTTACTATTGATTCACATTATTTACTATTAGGGGAGGTGGTGCAAGTTTGATAATACTTGTAGGACTAAATTAAAAATGAAGAAAAAGAGGAAGGAATTATACTGTAATTTTTCGAGCCCCAAAACGTGCAATTATCGAAACTATATTTTCCTATAAATAGAAGCTCATTCTTCCTTCATTTCTCACCAATTCACTAAAGCTATAGAGCAATTATTATAGAGAGAAATTATAGAGAGAAAGAAGAAAAGTATTATGCTACTTCACTACTTCTATATCTAGTTTCTTCTAAGGTGGGGAATATTATTTCTTTCTTATCCATGAAGAGAACTTCTGTTATTCCATTCTTTATTATTCTCTTGGAATAACCTGTATACGTGGGCTACCCAATACTTGGTGAAATTCTTCTGTTATTCAATTTTTATTATTACATTGGAATATCCTGTGCATGCGTTTCTGCCGGACTGAATTCCGCTCTTTACTATTCTCACCGGAATATCATGTATCATGTGTTTCACGCCGGACACAGTTCTCATCTTTTTATTCTTCCGGAATATCACGTGCGCATGCGTTTTACGCCGAACCTAGTTCCGAATTTATTATTCTATTGGGAATAACCTGTCTGTGCGGTTTCTATCGCATGCATGGTGAATCCTTCTGTTATTCCATTCTTTATTATTCTGTTGGAATAACCTGTCTATTTGGATTACCACATGCATGGTGAACGATCCTTTGTATTTCATTCCTTGTTAAATTGTGGAAATGATCTATTTACGTGGATTAGGATGAAAGTCATAATAAAAACATTGGACTAATGAAAATCATGGGTATATGTGGTATTAATAAGTGTTATGATGAGTTATGTTGGTTATTATGTGAAAACATGAAAGTTTCTTAGAAATCACAAAGGGTTGAAAAAATCAGATTTTGGTGAAAATGGAACATGAAATTCAATTGACCATATCTCCTATTATATTTCGAATTTTTGAGTGTGGTCAAGTTCTAGAGTTAGGTCTATGAATTTTGTAACTTATCCAAGTGGAATCACTGGAAAAGGCGTTGTAGATTTTTGTGTGGACTGATTTTAGCAAAGTACGAAAAACTACAAAATATGAAAAAGGCTGCTGCCACGATTTAAAAAGGGCTGTTTCGGCCACTTAATTTATGAGAAAAATTCTGGCCTTTTGGGACATGAAAGTATATGGTATAAAGTACCTCCTGTCCAAAAATGAGCTCATTCCGACTTAAAATGAGCAAGTTATGACTATTTCAATATTTAGGTTTTTCCGAAAAAAAAAAGCGCTATAACCGGAGTTCTATAACTCCGATGACCATGAAATTTAAACTGGAAGCTCACGTTAACATGTGTAAGATCTTTCCAAGATTTGGGAATTTCTGGAGTTAACCGTGAGGTAGCTAATTTCTTAAGGAATTAATTAGAAATTAATTTTTGAAAAATTGTAAATAAATTTTAAAAATGTCAAGAAAAATATATGTTCAATATGGGACTATATTATGCTAAATCCCAGAAAAGAATAATTTTTGGGACTGATTTGGTATTTTTCATGAAAATAGTTTAGCTACGAACATATGAGTTAAATATGTTATGTAGAGTTGAAGAATTGGTAAATAGGATTTTATGGCTTGGAAATCCTATATAAGGTATATGCAGATTTTTGATGAGTAAATTGATTATTGGTGATGAAATCTTATGAGTATGACATTTTTGAATGATTAAATGCATTATTTGAAAAAGTGTAGACAATAAAATGTAATTGTTTATAAGTTTAAGAAGTGATTAAAATATTGTTATAGTATTAATAGTATTAGATTATGATTTTATTAAGTGATTGATAATGTCTGGATAAATTTAAAGTCTTTAATATTTATCCTTGATTTAGTTTGATTAATGCTCATAATATTGTAATCATACTCGTGTTTTTTGAAAGTCATCTGTGGCCTGTAATGCATAGATGGACTTGGTATGATTATGACCAGGGATTATTCGGTATAATCATGACCGTAATATTGCAAATGATGTGGAAAAAGTCCTCATTGGCCCGTAGTGCATTGATGGATAATTTTTGGTATGATTATGGCTATGGATTCTCTTCGGCCAAGGGTGCAAAGATGAATTGTTTTATAGCATGATCAGGACCGTTGATAAAAACACGATTATCTTTGGCCCGTAGTGCATGGATAATTTGTGGTTGTGATACTAATGAAAAAGTCCTCATTGGCCCGTAGTGTATTGATGGACAGTTTTTTGGTATGATTATGGCTATGGATTCTCTTCGGCCAAGGTTGCAAAGATGAATTATTTTATGGCATAATCAGGACCGTTGGTGAAAACACGGTTATCTTTGGCCGTAGTGTATGGATAATTTGTGGTCGTGATACTAATAAATATCTTGGCCTGTAATGCAGGGATGATTCGATGATTTGGATTAATTATTGAGCTGAGTCTCAGCGATGAAAGTGATGAAAAACCTTTTAAATCATAGAAGATAATAGATTTTATTCTCTACTTGACTCTTCTAATGGATTGCTTGTTCCGCTGCAGTTAAACTTGATGTTTGTTATATTGTATCAGTTTAACACTGTTGAAGGCTAACGATAATTTATTCAGCATTATCTTAGTCATAATATTTTTTACTGGGCTAGTTGAGCTCACCCCTTTACTTTCATTGTTCTCTTCAGGAAATGAGAACGTAGATGAGACTAGTCGGGGAACAGAGTGATGGTCCTAGATGGTGTATTAGTAGTCCTCACTATTCTGTGAAATAGTGTAATAATAAATGTAATGAGGACTCCATTGAGTGTGGATATTGTCTAGATGAAAATATTTGTATTAAAACTCACAGCATATGTTTTGTCGTATTTTACACGACTGTTGTATAATTAGTTTTTATTTGTATTCAGTACCATGTATTTGGTGTAACATTCAAGAATTTTAAAGTGTAATATTAAATATTTATTGAATTATATAAGTATTTAATGGATATGTTTATTATTGAATAAATAATTGTTCAATTTGAGTTGATGTGGTTTAGTTAATTAATTGTTGAATAAATAATTAAGGAGCTAAGAAAATTAATTATTATGAGATTATATACCAATTTAATTTAATAAGTAATATAGAGAGCTTATAATGATTTAAATAAATTATAATATTTTAAAGGAGAAATTGTAATTTAAAATATTAGTTGGTTAAATAAAATTATAATTATAAAGAAATTATAGTTTTGTGATAATGATTTATGTGTTTTAATAGAGTAGTATTTTAATTGATTAAATTGATTAAATTGATTATTTAATTAAATAGAAGTGTGACAAATAACCTTGCAATAAAGGAGTTATTAAATAAATTAAGAGAATTTAATTTAGTTTTGCCAAACATGTCTTATTGCATAATAAGTCTTTAATCTAATAGTGTTTTATCAAACAAGGTATAAGGATTAATCCATTTGTTTTAGTTAGATTTGTCAAACAAGGTGTAAGGGTTAATGGGTTATTTTTATTAGCTTAGCCAAACAAGCCTTATGGCTTATGATTTTTAAAATAATATAACTGATGTCTGTTAAATTCCTATACTAAATATATCTATTATTACATACGTTATATTATTATACGTAAACTAGAGAAAGACTCAGTGGAAGAAAAAGAGAAGAAAAAGAAGAAAAGAGAAAAGGGAGTGAAAACTTGAGAGAAATCCTTAAAGGTTTGAGAAAGGAATTGGAGAAAAGAAATTGATAATCAAAAGTAGCCATCATCTTCTTAATCAAAGGTAGGAGCTTAACCTTTTTCTTTAAAAAATCTAGTTTTTTTCTTCTTCCAAAAAGTTCTCTATGAAATTTTTATAAAGGAAAAATTGTTGTTATGTATATAGTTTTGTATGATTATTGATTATAAGGTTATTCCATGAGTTTATATATGATTATAGATATAGTAATTCATGTATGTATGTGTTTTGTGGAAGAAAATAGATTACAGTGTTTACATGAAAATATATATGAACATGGCTAAGTTTAAAATAGAAATTTAGGTTTTATTAGTTGTTAAATTGATAGATTGATTATGGAAATTGATAGAGTATGTATTATGATGTTTTTAAATTTCTGTTTTGATTGAAAAACAAAATCACAGTGTTGATTTTCATTGAAAACATCAAAAATAGAGTTTTTGCCAAAAACATTGAAATTGGGGGTTGTAACTTTGATGGTTATGTTATTTTATGAGTAGAAACATGTTAGAAGTCTTCACAATATGTTTATATGAATTCTATATTGTATTACATGTTACTCAGTCTATTAGATTCGAGCTTTTAGGCTAATTTGGCTTTTCTTATATCTTGTTGCAAAGTCATCGAATCGATCTTTGGAGTTTCACATACCGCCATGCCCAAAGAAGACGTTAGTGGCGCCAAGCAGATTATCATCCTGCCTTGCATACGTAATTCCACAAAGGTAAAATCTGGGCACCACCAGCCAGAGTTAACAGAGATGTTCGAGCGGTTTTGTTTATGTATACAAAACTTGAAAATAAATGTTATGTGTTAATAATGTGAATGTTAAATGATTATTTCAGTAGTATTAAACTATGAATGAGCATGTTATCAAGAGTTAATTAGTATTAACGTAGTTTGATTATGTGAATTAGTAATTTAACCTACATGATGTATATATTTTGTTTATATAGATATAAAATGTTGGTAATGACTAATTATGTCATGATGACATATGTATAGGGTATTGATTCAAGTTGTAGGGTTTAGCTTATGCTAAAGGCAAGTTTTCTAACTCTAAAACTTTGTTGTACAAGTTTAATTTCGTTGAGCACATTATTGCTTTTAATTCCATTTCAATTATACAAGTTGCTAACTCTACACTTTCGTGGAGTTAGATTGTTTATTATTGATAAAGCTCTTGTATCTATTGGTTCATGGGGATGAAAGTATTCTACATCTTACATCTTATTATTGAACAAGTTTCTTTAATATGTAACTCGTTAGTTAGCATGTGAGTCATTATATTCTAGTGATGAGCAACTTTGTCGTTCAATTTACTATTCATGATACATGTTTAGTACCCAATCCTCAATAACCTTGAATGTTATGATTATTCCATGCTTATGCTATTAGATTATTCCTAAAGCATGATGTTTATTTACAAATATCAATTCAGTTATGATTATTCCATAGCATACAGTTATTTCTTTTGTAATCAACTAATCCTTAGTTGATTACCGTTGAATTCTAAATTACCCTGTAATGTATCCAAACCAAACTTACTTTGATGCGGACTTGTATTCCAAATACTGAGATGAACAACTCTTTTAATAGAGGTTTACGCTTAGCGTTGAAATGGTTGTGCACAATACATTGTACGAAGGGTTGATCCCCCTAAGTACGTGGAGTCCTTATAGTCTTATATTCATTAAAGTTAAAGTTGAAAGATTACTTATAACTGTGGACATGATTCGTGGTCATTAGACCCTCAGTGAATGTTATAATTTTCAGAAAGTTAATAGAATACATTGTTCAGTTCTATTGAGTCTAATATTGTCAATTGATGTAAAAGTTTAAAGATTTATTTATTGTTATTTCAAGTGGGCCTTGTTTGCTCACTCTTGCTCAGAAAATTTCTTACAAACTAAAAGTTGAAACCGGTGACGTACCTATCACCAAGAAGTGAAAAGGAAAGATGAACAAGTACTGAAGACTTGTAATAGATTTGATAGTTTTATTATCAGACTTTGGTTTAAAGATTGTAATGAAGTTTATTTAATTTCCGCATTTGAATGATTGTTGTTAAAGGTTAGATAACCTGAGAGATTTTTATTTGAGTTTAATCTTGTATGGGCAGGTTTTTATTATTCAATTTTATTATAATTGGGTAGTTATAAATGAATGTTTTGATTAAGTGAGCACCAAATCTTGAGGAAATGAAGTACCAGGATTTGGGAGTGTCACAGGTTGGTGTCAAAGCTTTAGGTTATGAACCTTAGGTGGGGGGACAAGCCTTAGGAAGTAACCTTTGAAAAGATAGTGGAGATAACTCTTATCGAGTTTTAAGAAAGAAGTAATAAAACACTTATGTGCTTATGTGTTTATAGTTTATGTACTCGTGAGTGTCGAGTAGTAATGATTAATAATTAAAACTTTAAAACTTTGTTGTCAGGATGACTAATGTCGGAGAATCCAGTCAGGCTAGGGAGGAGGGACCTCAAATGCCTATAGAGGAGGAGCCTCGCGACATTCATATAGTTTGGGAACAACTACTGCCACGGGAGTCAGCCCCGTTGGTCATAGTAGTTGAAGATGAGAATGATGACGTGGAAACAGATAAGGAGGATCCCATTGAGTTACCACAGGAGGATGAGGATGATGAGGACGAGGAGGAAAGGATTCCACTTAACTCGATAGCAGGCCGTATATACGATGAGGTGCATGACCATAACGTGGAACTTCAGGATACAGTTGAGGAGTTGCAGGAGATAGTAGCTAAACAACAAACTGCAATGACACAAAAAGACGGTGAGATCCAGGATCGTGAGGAACGACTGACAAACGCCGAGGAGAAACTAATACAGACTGAAGGAGAGAAAGAACAATTGATCGAGATGGTTCTTTGAATCAAGAACAAGTTTGAGAGAAGAAGGCGCTAAGAGGGCAAGAAATCAAGATGCATACGAGGAAGCTTATCAACGAATGGAACAATGATGAAAGAAACTCACAAAGTAAAAGGATGAAGATGGAAGAGATGGATAAAGTATTTGACACCGCAATTAATCGAGCTCAAGATCGGGTCATGGGATATCCGATTCAGTTCGAGACGCTGCCATCATATGTATTAGATCGCAGGACAATGTTTCGAGTCATGGAGGAAGAACGTGATAGGGCTAAGAAGTATCTTAATAGAACATCGTAGTTGTTGCACGATGAGTGAAAGGTTAAATAAATTGTAAATCCCAAGTGTTATGTAACCTATGGGATATGACTATGATGTTGTCCTGAAACTTTTGTAGTACAGGAAAGTAATGTAGATAGTAGTGATGTTATTGTTTTATGTTTTCCAAAAAGGTTTTGAATAAATAAAAGTTGTTACTTTATTCAAAGTGTTATGTGTTATGTGGTTATTTCTTTTATGGAGGCATGTTAATTAGAAAATACTTAAAGAAGCTGAGCAATAGTCTAATAGATGTTTTGTTTTAACAGAAAATGCCTCCCAGACGTGAACCACCTCGACAGAGAAACAATGAGAGAACTACCAATAACGACAATGTTGACGGTAACCCCGTTCAACAACTAGTGACACTACTGACAGGAGCATTGCAGAATCAACCACAAAACCATGGTACAACGTTTAAGGATTTCAAGGCGGTTGGACCACCTGAATTCCGTGGGTCTATGAATCCAGTCGAAGCACAAACCTGGATTATGGAGATAGAAAAAGTATTCGATGTCGCTAGGGTAGGGGATGATCAGAAGACTGCTTTCGCAACGTTCATGTTGAAAGCAGAAGCTAGTTATTGGTGGCAGGCCAATAAAACTCGTGAAGGGCCAGGAGTGATGACCTGGGATAGGTTCAAGGAGTTGTTCTTCAAGACCTATTTTTCAGAGAGTTCGAAGAGTCAGCTAGAAGTGCAGTTTATGGAACTAAAACAAGGGACGATGACGGTATCCGAGTATGCCGTAAAATTCAATGAATTGACGAGGTTTGCGCCATATCAAGTCAAAGACAGAATTTGAGCGTAAAGGCGAAAAAGATTTGAACAGGACCAAGCCCTGGTCAGATGCAGTGGGTTTCCCTATTCCAGTTGAAGATATTTGCAGCGGTGATGGAGAAAGCAGTACTTGCTGAAGGTGGAGGCGAGGCAGTGACAAAGTTCAATCAGGAACAAAAGAAGAAGAAGAATGAGATTTAGAATGGAGGTGGTAGCAGTGGAAACAACAACAACAACAACAACAACAACAAGAACTTGAAGAGGAAGTGGAATGGGAGCATGGGTGTTGGACACCATCGGGGTAACCAGCAAAACAAAAAGTTTGAAGCATGTGCGATATGTGGTAAATTTCACAAGGGTGCATGCTTGATGGGGAAATGAGTTTACTTCAATTGTGGCTAGGAAGGTCACATCGCCCCAAATTACACTCAACAGAAGAAGAATGTATGCTTCACGTGTGGATCCAAGGATCACTTTGCTCGTGAATGCCCTAAGAAGAGGGAAGGAGTAACAACCAAAAGCAATTGAGGTAATAATGGAAGTACATGGGCCATTGCAGGACCTGCAGCATCAAACAAACCCACAGCCAGAACCTTCAACATGACTGTGCAAGATGCTGTGCAATCAAAAGATGTAGTGTCAGGTATTATCCCAATCAATGATATTAATGCATATATACTATTTGATTCGGGTGTTACTTGTTCGTTTATATCTGATGAATTTGCTAAGAGGTTAGAATTGCCTAGAGAAGAACTGAATTTTCCTTTGAACATAGAAATTGCGAATAAGGAAGTAATCCCTGTTAGATTCGTATACAAGAACTGTAAGGTGAACATTAAGGAAAATATTTTGTTAGTAGATTTGATTCCGATTAGACTCGGGGAATTTGATGTAATTTTGGGGATGGATTGGTTGTTCAAATATGGAGCAGTAATTGATTGTCACAAGAAGTGTGTAAACCTTATGACTCCGTCAAAGGTAGTATTTTATGGTAGCAAGTCGCCTAGACAAATGAAATGTCTGACGACTATGCACGAACCAAGAAATTGTTGAGTCAAGGTTATGTGGGCTATTTAGCTTACATAGTCGATACTCAGAAAAAGGGTGTGAAACTAGAAGAAATACCGGTAGTGAGAGAATTTAAAGATGTGTTTCCAGAAGATTTGCCAGGACTTCCGCCTGACAGAGAAATTGAATTCGTGATCGACTTAGCGCCGGGAACAGCACCAATATCGAAGGCCCCGTATAGAATGGCTCTGGTAGAAATGAAGGAACTGATGGTACAGTTGCAAGAGTTGTTGGACAAGAAATATATTCAACCAAGCGTATCGTCGTGGGGAGCGCCAGTTTTATTCGTTAAGAAAAAGGATGGATCAATGCGTCTTTGCATTGATTATAGAGAGTTAAACAAAGTCACTATTAAGAATAGGTATCCGTTGCCTAGAATAGATGACTTGTTTGATCAGCTGAAGGGTGCTAAATATTTCTCGAAAATAGATTTGAGAAGTGGGTATCACCAATTGAAGGTAAGAAAGGAGGATATACCTAGAACGGCATTCAGAACTCGGTATGGACATTACGAGTTTCTGGTGATGTCTTTTGGTTTAACAAATGCCCCTGCTGCGTTCATGGATTTGATGAATAGGGTGTTTAAACCATTCTTAGACAAGTTTGTAGTGGTATTTATTGATAACATTATGGTGTATTCCAAAACTCAAGAAGAACACGTGGAACATTTACGTTTGACATTGGAAACACTAAGGAAGGAAAAACTGTACGCAAAATTCTCTAAGTGCGAATTTTGGCTCGACTGTGTACAATTTTTGGGTCATGTTATTGACAAGGATGGGATTTCAGTGGATCCATCAAAAGTGAAAGCTGTAATCAATTGGGAATAACCAAGAACACCGACAGAAGTGAGGAGTTTCTTGGGACTGGCCGGTTATTATAGAAGATTTATTCAAGATTTTTCTAAGATAGCCACTCCGCTAACAAATTTGACAAGGAAGGCTATAAAATTCGTTTGGACGGAGAAGTGTGAAGAGATTTTCCAAGATTTGAATAAAAATTTAAGTGTGGCACCTGTGTTGATGTTACCAGATAATACAGGAAATTTTGTGGTGTATAGTGATGCCTCACACAAAGGGTTGGGTTATGTTCTTATGCAGAACGGCAAAGTTATTGCGTATGCATCAAGACAACTGAAAGATTATGAGGAAGGGTATCCGACTCATGATTTGGAATTGGCTGCAGTAGTATTTGCTCTGACGATATGGAGACACTATCTTTATAGAGAAAAATGTGAGATCTACACAGAGCACAAAAGTCTAAAGTATATTTTCACTCAAAAGGATTTGAACATGGGTCAAAAAAGGTGGATGGAATTGATAAAAGATTATGATTGTGAAATCTTTTATCATCCGGACAAAGCGAATGTGGTGGCAGATGCTTTAAGCAGGAAAGGTCGAGAGAAGTTGATGCTGATAACAACTCAGGAGGGGCTCATTTCAGCAATGACAAAACTGAAGTTGGAAATCAAATTTCCAAAAGAATCTAACGAACAACTATTCCATATAGAAGCTGGTCCAACTTTAGTGGACAAAGTAAAGAATGCTCAACTACAAGATGAGGAATGTGGGAAAATCAAAGAGAATCTGGTTGAGGGCGGTGATGTAAAATACAAGGTCGATACCGAAGGATTACTACGGTTCGAGGGAAGAATTTGGGTTCCAGCAGTGCTAGAACTGAAAGACAAAATCTTAACCGAAGCACACAACACAAGATATTCGATTCATCCAGGAAGCACGAAAATGTATCAAGATTTGCGCCGACATTTTTGGTGGCTAAACATGAAAAGGGATGTTGCTGAATGCATAGCGAAATGCTTGACCTGTCAGAGAGTAAAAGCCGAACATCAAAGACCCAACGGATTACTCCAACCGTTGGAAATACCGGAATAGAAGTGGGAACACATCACGATGGATTTTATGGTGGGGCTTCCAACTACTCAGAGAGGATGCGATACGATTTGGGTGATAGTGGACAGACTGACGAAATCAGCACACTTTCTACCAATAAAGATTAGATTCAATCTTGATCAGTTAGCAAGATTTTACATTAAAGAGATCGTTTTGAGGCATGGAGTGCCAGTATCAATTATGTCCGATAGAAATCCGTGATTCACGTCAAATTTCTAGAAAAGACTATAAGAATGCATGGGAACTTAATTGCGAATGAGTACGGCTTATCATCCACAAACAGATGGCTAAAACGAACGAACAATTTAGACATTGGAAGATATGCTGAGAGCATGTGTCATGGACTTTAAAGGAAGCTGGGAAGAACAATTATTGTTGGTGGAATTTGCTTACAACAACAATTATCACACGAGCATCAGCATGCCACCTTACGAGGCATTGTACGGCAAAAAGGGCAGAACTCCACTGTGTTGGGATGAAGTCAGTGAAAGCCAACTGTTAGGACCAGAACTGGTACAACAAACTACTGACATTGTTAAACTCATCAGGACAATATTAGTAGCAGCCCAAGACAGACAGAAAAAGTATGATGATCAACATAGATAAGATCGTGCATTCGACGTAGGAACTTTTGTATTTTTAAAAGTTTCTCCCTGGAAGGGGAAAATTCATTTTGGTAAAAAGGGAAAGCTAAGCCCGAGGTTTATTGGACCCTTTGAAGTTCTGCGAAGAGTGGGAGAAGTGGCTTACAAGGTAGCTCTACCTCTAGAGTTGGAAAACATTCATAATATTTTTCACATTTCGGTGTTACGACCATATAAACCCGACTACAAACATGTGATCGAGTATGAACCGTTACAGTTCGAGAAAGATTTGTCTTATGAAGAGGTTCCTATCCGTATAGTCGACGAGGAAAGAACAAGTGCTCGAATAAAGTGATACCTTCCATGAAGGTGATATGGAGGAACCACAACGTCAAGAAGCTACGTGGGAACTCAAGAGAAAATGTTGAAAGAATACCACAAGTTATTTGTTTAATTGCAGTGTCTTCGATTACGGGGGATGTAATCATTGTAAGTAGGGAAGAATGTAATGAATGATTTGTTTGAGTTGTGATTACGAAGACGAATCCTTGTAAGGAGGAATGATGTAACATTTCGAAATTTTAAAGTGTAATATTAAATATTTATTGAATTATATAAGTATTTAATGGATATGTTTATTGTTGAATAAATAATTGTTCTGTAAGACCCCATCTTTTATAAATAAAGAAGAATTTTTTTATAAATATTATTTTTGAATATTATGGAATAAATTTGATATAATGTTATAGTTGTGGGTAATATTTATAAATTTTGCAAAGTATGCAAGTTGTTATAAAATATTCGTTTGGTTCGGGAATATTCTTTTTGTTAGGGAATATTAAATACAATGGCTCAATCATTGGTGGACCCCACAACATTATTGTTTGATTGAGAAAACGACAAAAATATTTTATAAAAATAACTACGGATGTGTTACCGTTAAAACTGTTGAACTACCCGGTGGTAAAAAATAAAATGTCTGGCGTGGTTGCATAGTAGCACACGGTATTGATTATTGATGCTTACGTAAGAAGTCACTCACATATGCTCAATTATTACTACAATGAATTCTTGCATCATATCTCTTATATTATTGATTCAATTATTGTCACAAGATCATCATCAGTATAATATGTTATAGTATTAAATCAATAATTGAGACGACAAGTTATAAATGATTAATAATTGTTGAAAGATTAAATATGTGTTATGATTTGTGGTAAGTTTGATTATTTTATGGGGGGGCTCGTATATGTCATCATCTAAGAGTCTCTTCGTCAATAGTATTTACCTTCGTCATTATAGTAATTACCCTTGTGAATAGTATTTACCTTCACAATAGTAATTACCTTCCGTCGATAGTAATTACCCTTGTGAATAGTATTTACCTTCGTCGATAAGTAATTACCTTCGTCGATAGTAATTACCCTTGTGAATAGTATTTACCTTCATCAATAGTATTTACCTTCGTTAATAGTAATTACCTTTACCAGACGTCGAACCACTTGTCGTTTCACATTACGGTGAAAGCGCCGAACCACTTGTCGTTTCACATTACAAAGGCGTCAAACCAAATGTCGAGCCACTTGCCTTTTCACACTAAGAAAAGCTAAGCTAGAAATCTTCTATAAATAGAGGCCTAGGGCTTCATTATTTTCACGAATTCATCCAAGCTATAGAGAGAAAAGTATAGAAAGAATAAGAGAAAAAGAAGAAGAGTATTTTGTTACTACAATGTTTGCAAAGATTCAATCTCCTACCAAAAGTAAGGGGTGTTATTCTTTCTTATTCATGAAGAGAACTGTTGTTATTCCATTGCTTATTTATTCTATTGGAATAACTTTGTATACGCCATTTACCCTATACTTGGTGACATTCTTCTATTATCCCGTTGGAACATCACATCATGTGTGTTTTACAAGAACACGGTTCCGTCTTTTTATTATTCTGTTGGAACATCCTCATGCATGTGTTTTACACCGGACTGGTTCCGCTTTTATTATTCTGTTGGAATATCCTATCGATGTGTTTTACACCGGATCCGGTTCCATCTTTATTATTCTGTTGGAACATCCCATTGCGTTGTGAATTTCACGACACCGTTCCGTTATTTATTATTACATTGGAATAACTTTTGCATGCGGCCTATCATCGCATGCATGGTGATTTCTTTTGTTATTCCATTCTTTATTATACCCAGTTGGTTAAAACTTTGACTTCTATACTCCATGAAATTAGTAGAATATCCTTGATATTTGCGTTTCATTCAAAGATATCTTTTCATGGAAATATTCTTCGATCATTCTTGAATTTTACTCTACAAAACAATGATCATGTTGACAATTTGGGCGTTAATAATTCCTGGATAAAATAATTCTTGAACTTGTTTTATTGAATTCTTATATCATTGTCATCATCCTCATGTTTATATTTTTTTTGAAAGTCATCTCGTGGCACATAGTGCATAGATGGACTTGGTATGATTATGACCGAGAGACTATTCGGTGTAATCATGGCCGTAATGTTACAAATGATGTGATAAAAATCCTCGATTAGTAGTAGTGCATTGATGGACGATTGTTGGCATGATCATGACCATTAATGAATACACAAATATTCTTGGCCCGTGAGTGCATGAATAATTGTGGTCGTGATACTAAAGAATATCCTTGGTCAGTAAAGCGGGGTGATTCGATGATGTGGAATATTTATTAAACCCGAGTCTCAAATATAAACAAAGATGAAAAACCTTTTAAAACCTAAAAGATAGTAGACTTTATTTTCTACTTGACTCTTTTAATGGATTGCATATTCATTGCAGCTTAAACCGGTTGTCTATTGTATTTTATCGGTTTAACATTGTTGAAGACTATTGATAATTTATTCTCGCATTATCATAGTCATAATATTTCTTCTTGGGCTAGTTGAGCTCACCCTTTCTTTCACTTTATTCTCTTGAAAATGAGAATATAGGTTGGACGAGCCTGGGAAACGAGTGATGGTCCCGAAGATAGCATTAGTAGTCCTCACTATTCGTAAAATAGTGTGATAATAATTGTAATGAGGACTCCTTTTGAGTTTGTATAATATCTAGTAGAGCGATATTTGTATTTAAACTCACGCTTTATGTATTAAGTTGTATTTAAATTCTGTACCATGTAAGTGGCGACCCAAGATGGGTGATGTATACCTAATTTTGGGGGCGTCACATGTTCAATTTGAGTTGATGTGGTTTAGTTAATTAATTGTTGAATAAATAATTAAGGAGCTAAGAAAAATAATTGTTATGAGATTATATACCAATTTAATTTAATAAGTAAGCTAGAGAGCTTATAATGATTTAAATAAATTATACTATTTTAAAGGGGAAATTGTAATTTAAAATATTAGTTGGTTAAATAAAATTATAATTATAAAGAAATTATAGTTTTGTGATAATGATTTATGTGTTTTAATAGAGTAGTATTTTAATTGATTAAATTGATTATTTAATTAAATAGAAGTGTGACAAATAACCTTGCTATAAAGGATTTATTAAAATAAATTAAGAGAGTTTAATTTAGTTTTGACAAACATTTCTTATTGTATAATAAGTCTTTAATCTAATAGTGTTTTATCAAACAAGGTATAAGGATTAATCCATTTGTTTTAGTTAGATTTGTCAAACAAGGTGTAAGGGTTAATGGGTTATTTTTATTAGCTTAGCCAAACAAGCCTTATGGCTTTTGATTTTTAAAATAATATAACTGATGTCAGTTAAAATCCTATAATAAATATATCTATTATTACATACATTATATTATTATACGTATACTAGAGAAAGACTCAGTGGAAGAAAAAGAGAAAAAGAAGAAAAGAGAAAAGGGAGAGAAAACTTGAGAGAAATCCTTGATGGTTTGAGAAAGGAATTGGAGAAAAGAAATTGATAATCAAAAGTAGCCATCATCTTCTTAATCAAAGGTAGGAGCTTAACCTTTTTCTTTAAAAAATCTAGTTTTCTTCTTCTTCCAAAAAGTTCTCTATGAAATTTTTATAAAGGAAAAATTGTTGTTATGTATATAGTTTTGTATGATTATTGATTATAAGGTTATTCCATGAGTTTATATATGATTATAGATATAGTAATTCATGTATGTATGTATTTTGTGGAAGAAAATATATTACAGTATTTACATGAAAATATATATGAACATGGCTTAGTTTAAAATAGAAATTTAGTTTTATTAGTTGTTAAATTGATAAATTGATTATGGAAATTGATAGAGTATGTATAATCATAACTATGATGTTTTGAAATTTCTGTTTTGATTAAAAAACAAAATCACAGTGTTGATTTTCATTGAAAACATCAAAAATGGAGTTTTTGCCAAAAACATTAAAATTGGGGGTTGTAACTTTGATGTTTGTGTTATTTTATGAGTAGAAACATGTTAGAAGTCTTCACAATATGCTTATATAAATTCTATATGTGTATTACATGTTAATCAGTTTATTAGATTCGAGCGCCATCAACACGCCACAAATGGCTTCAGAGTAGTATATTCACCATATGTCATAGTCATTATCACTTTATGTAGTATACCATGATGTATGAATCGCGGCGCCCACCATGAGTTAACAGAATGTTCTGACAGTTTTGTTTATGTATACAAAACTTGAAAATAAATTTTATGTGTTAATAATATGAATGTTAAATGATGATTTCAGTAGTATTAAACTATAAATGAGCATGTTATCAAGAGTTAATTAGTATTAACGTAGTTTGATTATGTGAATTAGTAATTTAACCTACATGATGTATATATTTTGTTTATATAGATATAAAATGTTGGTAATGACTAATTATGTCATGATGACATATGTATAGGGTATTGATTCAAGTTGTAAGGTTTAGCTTGTGCTAAAGGCAAGTTTTCTAACTCTAAAACTTTGTTGTACAAGTTTAATTTCGTTGAGCACATTATTGCTTTTAATTCCATTTCAATTATACAAGTTGCTAACTCTACACTTTTGTGGAGTTAGATTGTTTATTATTGATAAAGCTCTTGTATCTATTGGTTCATGGGGATGCAAGTATTCTACATCTTACATCTTATTATTGAACAAGTTTCTTTAATATGTAACTCGTTAGTTAGCATGCGAGTCACTGTATTCTAGTGATGAGCAACTTTGTCGTTCAATTTACTATTCATGATGCATGTTTAGTACCCAATCCTCAATAACCTTGAATGTTATGATTATTCCATGCTTATGCTATTAGATTATTCCTAAAGCATGATGTTAATTTACAAATATCAATTCAGTTATGATTATTCCATAGCATACAGTTATTTCTTTTGTAATCAACTAATCCTTAGTTGATTACCGTTGAATTCTAAATTACCCTGTAATGTATCCAAACCAAACTTACTTTGGTGCGGACTTGTATTCCAAATACTGAGATGAACAACTCTTTTAATAGAGGTTTACGCTTAGCGTTGAAATGGTTGTGCATAATACATTGTACGAAGGGTTGATCCCCCTAAGTACGTAAAGTCCTTATAGTCTTATGACTGTTAAAGTTAAAGTTGAAAGATTACTTATAACTGTGGACATGATTCGTGGTCATTAGACCCTCAGTGAATGTTATAATTTTCAAAAAGTTAATAGAATACTTTGTGCAGTTCTATTGAGTCTAATATTGGCAATTGATGTAAAAGTTTAAAGATTTATTTATTGTTATTTTAAGTGGTCCTTGTTTGCTCACTCTTTCCTGTAAAATTTCTTATAAGTAAAGTTGAAACTGGTGACGTACCTAGCACCAGTAAGGGAAATGGAAAGATGAACAAGTACTGAAGACTTGTAATAGATTTGATAGTTTTATTATCAGACTTTGGTTTAAAGATTGTAATGAAGTTTATTTAATTTTCGTATTTAAATGATTGTTGTTAAAGGTTAGATAACCTGGGAGATTTTTATTTGAGTTTAATCATGTATGGACAGGTTTTTATTATTCAATTTTATTATAATTGGGTAGTTATAAATGAATGTTTTGATTAAGTGAGCACCACATCTTGAGGAAATGAAGTACCAGGATTTGGGGGTGTCACATTTGGCGACTCAAGATGGTGATGTATACCTATTGTGGGGGCGTCACAGTTGGTATCAAAGCTTAGGGATATGATCCCTGGCTAAGATGTGAGAATAGAACTAGGTGGGGAGAGATGGGAAATTCCTTCGCTAGTATGACCTACTTAAGTTTATTTGGTATTTACTTGGTTGGTCAGAGTATAGGGATAATATGTGGCATGTCAATTAACCCTTATTTTGAAACTATATTCTAGAATGATATCTAAAATACAGGAGATGAGAAATGGGAAAATCCTGATAGAGAGGAGATAACCGGGAAGGTACAATCCGAAAAGAAAACAAGGTATTCTCATCTCTTCGAATACCAGGTACGTACGTAAATTTCGAGGGCAAAATTTCATAAGGAGGGGAGATTGTAAGACCCCGAATTTTATGAAATGAAAGTATTCAATTTTCTTATAATTATTATTTTATTTCGTAAATGGTTAAATTGATAAAAGTTTAAAGTTAAGGGTGTTATGTGAAAATTTTGCAAAGTATGCAAGTTGTTATAAAATATTGTCAGTTATAATATTAATGATGAATAAGTTGTGTTGATTAAAGATGAAATTGATAGTTCCATTGTGTTGGGATTATTAGTGTTATTGGAAATCGACATCTATTCCGATGATAATTTATGTTTAGGTTATATTGATAAATCGGGTAATTAATCGGATAAATGAGCAATTAATTGCTATTATTTCACATGCTTATAACTATTTGTTCACATGTGTGTACTATTGATTCACATTCTTATACTATTAGGGGTGGTGGTGCAAGATTGATAATACTTGCATGAATAAGTTAAAAATGGAGGTATAGATGGAGGTACTATACTGTAATTGTTTTCACATGATTAGAACTATTGAGTCACATGATTTACTATTGATTCACATTATTTACTATTAGGGGAGGTGGTGCAAGTTTGATAATACTTGTAGGACTACATTAAAAATGAAGAAAAAGAGGAAGGTATTATACTATAATTTTTCGAGCCCCAAAACGTGCAATTATCGAAACTATATTTTCCTATAAATAGAAGTTCATTCTTCCTTCATTTCTCACCAATTCACTAAAGCTATAGAGCAATTATTATAGAGAGAAATTATAGAAAAAAAGAAGAAAAGTATTCTGCTACTTCACTACTTCTATATCCAGTTTCTTCTAAGGTAGGGAGTATAATTTCTTTCTTATCCATGAAGAGAACTTCATTATTCCATTCTTTATTATTCTCATTGGAATAACTCAGATACGCTGCCACGCTTATACTTGGTGAAATTCTTCTCATTATTCCATTTTTATTATTCATTGGAATATCACATGCACAGCATTTTAGGCCTGACCGGTTCCGCTCTTTACTATTCTCACCGGAATATCTTGTCATGCGTTTTATCTGGGACTGGTTCCATCTTTACTATTCTGCTAGAATATCATGTCTTTACGTTTTACGCCGGACCTGGTTCCAAATTTATTATTCTATTGGGAATAACCTGTCTGTGCGGTTTCTATCGCATGCATGGTGAATCCTTCTGTTATTCTATTCTTTATTATTCTGTTGGAATAACCTATCTATGTGGATTACCACATGCATTGTGACGACCCCAAAATAGGTCCATTCCATCCAACCCATTCTGAGTCGCCAAATACATGGTACAGAAATAACTACAACTTTATTATTACAACAGTAAAACTGTGAGTTTGAATACAAATATTATCTTCTAGACAATATCTATACTCAAATAAATCCTCATCACATTTATTGATACATTATTTTACAATAATGGTGAGGACTACTAAACAACTCTCTCTAGAACCTTCATTCCATACCCCGACTAGTACTCGCTATATTCTCGCCTCCTGAGAAGAAAAATGGAACAACAAGGAAAAGGGTGAGCTCAACTAGCCCAAGAAGAATGTTATGACTAAGATAATATACAACAAATTATCGTTAGTCTCCAATGAGGAAAAAATCGATAGAATACAATAGACAACAAGTTTCGGATCAATATTCGCATAGCGGAAATAATAATTCATAGAAGAGTTACGTGAGAGAATGAAATCTACTATAATCTATGAATTTAATAAATCCATCATCAATATTTTATCCTCAGTAACATCAATCAATATTCATCTCAAATCAAATATTCATCTTTGCACTATGTGCCAAAGATATTCATCAATCGGCCATGTTCATCTCAACACTGCTTCATCTTTGCACTAAAGGCCAAAGATATTCATCACGATCATTCCATGTTCATTTAAACACTGCTCATCTTTGCACTACTGTGCCAAAGATATTCTTCAGAAATCATTCATCTTTGCACTACTGTGCCAAAGATATTCAATAATATCATCATTTAAGACCGAGGATGATGAAAAATATTTTAAAGAAACGAATCCAAAGGAAACAAAATGACAAGGATTAAGGATTAAGGATTCGTACTTTGTTTTATCCATGTCCAACAATACCTCAAAAATAATCATAGTGGTGTAAAATTCAAGAATGATCAAAACATGGATACAATCAAAGCTAGTATCCAAAATAGATATTTTGACTGAAAAGAAAAATTTTCATTTTTCTAATTGAATAGTGCCATATTAAGTGAATAATGCAGATATCGTGAATAGTCCGAGTATACGTGAATAGTAACTCTACACCAAAAGATAGAAATTCCACAAAAAAAACATCTTCACGCCTCATGAATAGTACTCGTGAATAGTAACTCGTGAATAGTAATTCATAAATAGTAACTCGTGAATAGTAACTCATGAATAGTAACCCCAACATGAAAAAGTTCCAAATTTGATAAAAAGTACCAACCAATATTTCAGCATAATGATATTGAAGAATTAATATCATTTGAGAAGAAAATAACATCCCTTACCTCAAAGAATCAAGACTTCTAAGGAAAGGTCTCAAGTGATCTTTCAATGAAACTTGTAGATCGAATAAAGAACTCTCAAAGTATCTAAATACTCACAAAATACGCCTCAATAATATAGAGAGAAAGGGAGAAAACTTTGTTTCGGTGTGATTTTCAATTCTAACTTAGCCCTCTATTTATAGGAAAATGTTAGCCACCAAGCAGACTTGACTCGCTACACCGATGGCTTTACACTACTATTGCCACCCACCACATTTGAAATAAAATTCAGCACATTTCTTCACCAACCACAAGTGGGGCCCACTCAATTCTAGAATTTTCCACCAAAATCAATTATAACCCTAATTTCCTAATCGACACCTCTTAAAATTCATAACAAATCATTCGTGAATTTTTAATTGTTCAAAATTTGTGGACATATACTCAACTTATGTATGTATAACATACCCAAAAATTACCACAATCCAAATCTATCGGATTAAAAATTATAACCCCGCAATATATATCTCAAAAACCCCGATTTAATTTTTAATACCTCCAATCCGATAAAATACTTGATAAAACACCTCAACATTAATTCCTTCATTAATAACCACATAAATAAATCCATCATTTATATTCATATAAAATAAATATTTCCTTATCATATGAATCAATAATTAATTATTCACAAATAATATTACGTAATCACATTTATGACAACCAGTCGTTCTCAGAAAGAGGGGCTTTCCAATAAGGATCTCTCCTTCTTCGCGCCAATTTAGGTGACCAAACCTCTCCTTAGACAAAACTTTCTAGACATTGCCAATAATATTATCTAATAATATTATTCAAATAATATGAATTATTGATCCGATAATGGGAAATATCATGCGGTGACAATTATTGAACAACAATAATATAAAATATCAACGCAAAGAATTATTGAATCAATAAAATAAAATATTGAATAAGAATTACTGTGAAAAATTATTGAGTAGTGCCATCTTACGCATTTAATCAATAATTCAACAATACTGCAAATACCGGTATCATCTTGTGCGCAACCACGCCAGACATCGTATTTTAACCACCGGTATTCCAACAATCTTAATTCTGTAATAACTACGCCAGTTATTTATAACCACCCAAACTTTGTCGCTTTCCTCATCCAATCGCTTTCACATGGGGCCCACACATGGCTCGCCATCGCATTTAATATTCCCAAGCGATTTAATATTCCACGACCAAACGAATATTCCCCACAAAGATTTAATATTCCACGACCAAACGAATATTCCCCAATAAAATGAATATTTTATAACCACTTGCTTATTTTGAAATATTTGCGTATTTAACCCTTAACTATCCACATTAATCAAATCAACCCTTACTATTTCAAAATAATAAATAAAGGAAATTCCTTTTATTTAAAAAAATTTCGGGTCTTACAACCTCCCTCCTTATGAAATTTTGTCCTCGAAATTGACGTCGACGCACTCGGTATTTCAAAAGGTAAAGATACCTCGCTTTCATTTTCGCTTTCCAACTCCCGTGTCATTTCCTCAATAGCATGGTTTCTCCACAAAACTTTAACTTATGGTATAACCTCGATTACATAGGTCATGTTCTTTCCTCTACAAAATCTTGACAGTACCTCCTCGTGACGTTAAGTCTTGGCTATCTCGTCCCTGGCTCTAACTCAATGACGTGTTTCGGTCGTCCACATATTTACGTAACATCGATACGTGAAAAACGTTATGAACACGCCATATACTTGGTGGTAAAACGAGTCTATAGGCCACGCCCCTATTCGATCGAGAATTTCAAATGGATTAATAAATCAAGGTTTGAGCTTCACCTCACCGATTCTCGCTTTTAAAATAACAACTTCTTGCACCTCCTTCTTCAAATTCATCACCGGTGTGTAGCTTGAATGACTTTTAACTTTATCGATTAAAGTCGATTATACTCAGATATCATCACGTATCAGATATCATCACGTGGGTACCTAGAGTTTTCATCTCCATCTCTATTATTTGTATATTATACTTAAATGAGTCTTTGACAATATTGTACTCGTATTTGTATAACGATCTTCTACTCAACACGCCGCCTACCACGTTCGCTTTTCCAGATGGCATGGTCGTAACACGTGTCTTGAAATGAGTCTCCTCTTGAGTTCTTCAAGCTCTTCCCACATTCCTTGCTCCATTCGAATTTTGTATCTCTACGAAGTTAGCTACGTTAATGGAATAGCGATTCGAGAATACCCTTCAACGTATCTCCGATAATAACCAACTAAGCCTAAAAACTACGATTTCGATTATCGACTTTAGGTTGCTCTCAACCGTGACTCATATCCCAATCTTGGATAAGACGTCACAATGACACCTATCGCTTTACTATCGCATCGAATATGACGTCCCCTACAGAGAGTCGCTTCTTTGCATTCCACAAAGGAAGTCACAAGATAAAGGCTCATGTACCAAATTCTATAGTTGAATTTTTAACTCAAAGTTCAATAGAGCCATTCGATATGAGATTTTAGAAATGAGTTTTGTACCGGTTCAAAGTCGATACAAAATTTAATATCGATCTTTGGGAGTAAGCCAATAAATTCTTCAAAAAATACGTCAGGAAAAATCAATAACAACAAGAATATTATTCAAATCTGACGTGTCTTTATTCAAATCCATAACATGGACTAAGAAAATTTGACATCCGTAATAAACGAATGACTTCATGGCTTGATATGAAAATGTTTGACTACAATGGTTTGATCGCTTGAGTTCGAATAACAAAGTTGCTTAGGAATATGAAAACTAACAACCTTACAAAAAGCAATCAATTTGGCATGATGAGTAGTTAACCAATCAATCCCAAAAATCACATCAAAAGCAAATATCTCTATAGAAATAAGGTTAACAGTAAATGTGATAGTGCCAACTCAATCAAGCAAGATTTATAAACAACGGATGTAATGAAAGTTTCTCCTAACTGAGTCTCCATAAATAGGTCAAAGTCTAATTTCTCCGTAGTCAAGTTCAAACGCTGAGCGCAAGCAAGAGAGATAAAATAATGGGTAGAACCGATATCTAGTAAGGTATAAACTTCAAAGAATTTATAATTAACTAACCTGCTAACTTCGTTCGTTCCTCGATTTTGATTGGTCACGACAAACGCTTCTTCAAGAATCGCTGACTTTGACTTTTCGGGGACATCTTTTGAGTCACCGTCCCCGCACGAACTAGGTTTCGCCACCGCATAATCTCGAGCGATATGTCCTTCTTTTCCACAATTATAGCATACCTTAAACTGCTTGGGGGCCAATGATATATCCCCTCTTTCCCATTTATGTAACATACGATCGATGGTCTTTCTCCTCCTTGGAACCAATACCACACCGGGGCCGATGTCTTCACATGGTCGTTGTTGAATCTCCTCTTTTAAAATCTCCTCCCAACTCGCTTCTTCTATTTTCATGGCCACGATTACCACCGTAGTGGTTACCACCTTTGTCCGTATTCTTCTTTCTCCACCGGTTATCATTATTCGATGACTACTATCTTTGGTATGATCCTCGGTTATGGTCCCTCGGTTGAACGTACTCGTTATCTCGCTCTAACAATCGAGCCCTGCTTACAACATCCTAATAGAGAAAAATTTATGAGAAATGAGATCTCGACGTATCTTAGGGTTTCAAACCTCTCGAAACATCCGCGTCATACGCTCCTCATTCTCCACCAAATGAGGTGCAACCTCGGATAACTCCGCAAACTTCGCCGTCTTTGGGACACCGCCATGTTATTCTCGCTCCAATCTAATAAACTCCACTTCCTTCATATAACGAATACTTTCGTGGAAGTACTTGTCATTGAACTGCTTTCTAAAACGTCTCCCACGACATCTTTGAGTCTTGGTTGGATGGGTACGCTTCACGATTCCCACCAAGAATCTTCCTCACCACTAAACATAAAAGTAGCGAATGGAACTTTCGTTCCTCCGTACATCCCAAGACATCGAATATCTTGGTAATTTGCTTGACCCATGTTTCCGCCATGATCGGATCTCGCTTTCCCAGCACAGTGGTCCCAACTCTTTGAATCGCTTGGTTTGTGACCACCCGTGAATTGCTATCATCTCCTCCTCAGTATTTTGAACACGAGTCTCCTCGTCGATTTTGCATGAACCGCAAAAAGCTTCTAAACATCCCCTCGTTCATCATCCGCTTTCGGTGGTGTTATTCACGGAGGTACATTGCCACTTGTTGCACGCTCTCCTCGTTGTTAAGTACAGCATCTCCACGGTCTCATTTACACCACTATTAATATTCTCAATCGACATTCTCAATTCATCGCTATAAAACAAGGGTTAATTAAGGAAATCAATCACATAATATCCCTATATACCACCCAACTAACAAATAAGCTTAGGTAGGACACACTAGCAAAGGATTTACTCGCCTCTCCCTCCTAGTTCTATTCCCGATCTCCGCCAGAGATCATATCCTAAGCTCGATACCAACCGTGATTTACCCCAAAATAGGTCCATTCCATCCAACCCATTCTCGAGTCGCCAAATACATGGTACGTAAATAACTACAACTTTATTATTACAACAAGAAAAGCTGTGAGTTTGAATACAAATATTATCTTCTAGACAATATCTATACTCAAATAAATCCTCATCACATTTATTGATACATTATTTTACAATAATGGTGAGGACTACTAAACAACTCTCTCTAGAACCTTCATTCCATACCCCGACTAGTACTCGCTACATTCTCGCCTCCCCGAGAAGAAAAATGGGAACAACAAGGAAAAGGGTGAGCTCAACTAGCCCAAAGAAAGAATGTTATGACTAAGATAATATACAACAAATTATCGTTAGTCTCCAACAGGGAAAAATCTGATAGAATACAATAGACAACAAGTTTCAGATCAATATTCGCAGCGGAAATAATAATTCATAGAAGAGTTACGTAGAGAATGAAATCTACTATAATCTATGAATTTAACAGTCCATCATCAATATTTTATCCTCAGTACATCAATCAATATTCATCTCAAATCAAATATTCATCTTTGCACTACGTGCCAAAGATATTCATCAATCGGTCATGTTCATCTCAACACTGCTCATCTTTGCACTAAAGGCCAAAGATATTCATCGATCGGTCGTGTTCATTTAAACACTGCTCATCTTTGCACTACGCCAAAGATATTCTTCAGAAATCATTCATCTTTGCACTACAGCCAAAAGATATTCAATAATATCATCATTTAAGACCGAGGATGATGAAAATATTTTTAAAGAACGAATCCAAAGAAATAAAATGACAAGGATTAAGGATTAAGGATTAGTACTTTGTTTTATCCATGTCCAACAATACCTCAAAAATAATCATAGTGGTGTAAAATTCAAGAATGATCAAAACATGGATACAATCAAAGCTAGTATCCAAAATAGATATTTTGGACTTAAAAGAAAAATTTTCATTTTTCTATGAATAGTCTTCCGTATTCGTGAATAATGTCAGATATCGTGAATAATTAATCGATATCGTGAATAAGACTCTCACACCAAAAGATAGAAATTCATATAAAAAAACATCTTCACGCCTCATGAATAAGTACTCGTGAATAAGAACTTCGTGAATAGTAATTCATAAATAGTAACTCGTGAATAGTAACTCATGAATAGTAACCCCACATAAAAAGTTCCAAATTTGATAAAAAGTACCAACCAATATTTCAAAGATAATGATATTGAAGAATTAATATCATTTGAGAAGAAAATAACATCCCTTACCTCAAAGAATCAAGATTTCGGAAGGAAAGGCTCAAGTGATCTTTGAATGAAACTTGTCTTTGAATAAAGAACTCTCAAAGTATCTAAATACTCACAAAATACGCCAATAATATAGAGAGAGAAAGAGAGAAAACTTTGTTTCGTGTGATTTTCAATTCTAACTTAGCCCTCTATTTATAGGAAAATGTTAGCCTTCACCAAGGCAGGACTTGACACCTGCTACCGATGGCTTTACACCGCTACTATTGCCACCCACCACATTTGAAATAAAATTCAGCACATTTCTTCACCAACCACAAGTGGGGCCCACTCAATTCTAGAATTTTCCACCAAAATCAATTATAACCCTAATTTCCTAATCGACACCTCTTAAAATTCATAACAAATCATTCGTGAATTTTTAACGGTTCAAAATTTGTGGACATATACTCAACTTATGTATGTATAACATACCCAAAAATTACCACAATCCAACGGTTTGGATTAAAAATTATAACCCCATAATATATCTCAAAACCCCGATTTAATTTTTAATACCTCCAATCCGATAAAATCTTCGATAAAACACCTCAACATTAATTCCTTCATTAATAACCACATAAATAAATCCATCATTTATATTCATATAAAATAAATATTTCCTTATCATATGAATCAATAATTAATTATTCACAAATAATATTACAAAATCACATTTATGACAACCAAATTCGTTCCTGTGAAAGAGGGGGCTTTCCAATAAGGATCTCTCCTTACTAGCAGCGCAAGCAATTAGGTGACCAAACCTCTCCTTAGATGTAACTTTCTAGACATTGCCAATAATGTTATCTAATAATATTATTCAAATAATATGAATTATTGATCCGATAATGGGAAATATCATGCGATGACAATTATTGAACAACAATAATATAAAATATCAACGCAAAGAATTATTGAATCAATAAAATAAAATATTGAATAAAGAATTCTTTGTGAAAATTATTGAGTAAAGTGCCATCTTACGTGCGAATCAATAATTCAACAATACTATGCAATACCGAGTGTGCTACTCTTTATGCAACCACGCGTAGACATCGTATTTTAACCACCGTATTCCAATGGTCTTAACTTGCAGAATAACTACGCCTGCTTATTTATAACCACCCAAACTTTGTCGTTTTCCTCATCCAATCGCTTTCACATGGGGCCCACATGGTCATTTGCGTCGTATTTAATAATATTCCCGACAAGCATTTAATATTCCACGACCAAACGAATATTCCCCGACAGCGATTTAATATTCCACGACCAAACGAATATTCCCCGACAAAAATGAATATTTTATAACCACTTGCTTATTTTGAAATATTTGCGTATTTAACCCTTAACTATCCACATTAATCAAATCAACCCTTACTATTTCAAAATAATAAATTAAGGAAAATCCTTTTTATTTAAAAAAAATTTCGGGGTCTTACATGCATGGTGAACGATCCTTTGTATTTCATTCCTTGTTAAATTGTGGAAATGATCTGTTTACGTGGATTAGGATGAAAGTCATAATAAAAACATTGGACTAATGAAAATCATGGGTATATGTGGTATTAGTAAGTGTTATGATGAGTTATGTTGGTTATTATGTGAAAACATGAAAGTTTCTTAGAAATCACAAAGGGTTGAAAAAATCAGATTTTGGTGAAAATGGAATATGAAATTCAATTGACCATATCTCCTATTATATTTTGAATTTTTGAGTGTGGTCAAGTTCTAGAGTTAGGTCTATGAGTTTTGTAACTTATCCAAGTGGAATCACTGGAAAAGGCGTTGTAGATTTTTGTGTGGACTGATTTTAGCAAAGTACGAAAAACTGTAAAATATGAAAAAGGCTGCTGCCACGATTTAAAAAGGGCTGTTTCAGCCACTTAATTTGTCAGAAAAATTCTGGCCTTTTGGGACATGAAAGTATATGGTATAAAGTACCTCCTGTCCAAAAATGAGCTCATTCCGACTTAAAATGAGCAAGTTGTGACTATTTCAATATTTAGGTTTTTCCGACGAAAAACGCTATAACTGGAGTTCTATAACTCCGATGACCATGAAATTTAAACTGGAAGCTCACGTTAACATGTGTAAGATCTTTCCAAGATTTGGGAATTTCTGGAGTTAACCGTGAGGTAGCTAATTTCTTAAGGAATTAATTAGAAATTAATTTTAAAAAAATAGTAAATGAATTTTAAAAATGTCAAGAAAAATATATGTTCAATATGGGACTATATTATGCTAAATCCCAGAAAAGAATAATTTTTGGGACTGATTTGGTATTTTTCATGAAAATAGTTTAGCTACGAACATATGAGTTAAATATGTTATGTAGAGTTGAAGAATTGGTAAATAGGATTTTATGGCTTGGAAATCCTATATAAGGTATATCTTGATTTTGATGAGTAATTTGATTATTGGTGATGAAATCTTATGAGTATGACATTTTGAATGATTAAATGCATTATTTAAAAAAGTGTAAACAATAAAATGTAATTGTTTATAAGTTTAAGAAGTGATTAAAATATTGTTATAGTATTAACAGTATTAGATTATGATTTTATTAAGTGATTGATAATGTCTGGATAAATTTAAAGTCTTTAATATTTATCCTTGATTTAGTTTGATTAATGCTCATAATATTGTAATCATACTCGTGTTTTTTAAAAGTCATCTGTGGCCTGTAATGCATAGATGGACTTGGTATGATTATGACCAGGGATTATTCGGTATAATCATGACCGTAATATTGCAAATGATGTGGAAAAAGTCCTCATTGGCCCGTAGTGCATTGATGGACAATTTTTGGTTTGATTATGGCTATGGATTCTCTTCGGCCAAGGGTGCAAAGATGAATTGTTTTATAGCATGATCAGGACCGTTGATAAAAACACGATTATCTTTGGCCCGTAGTGCATGGATAATTTGTGGTTGTGATACTAATGAAAAATTCCTCATTGGCCCGTAGTGCATTGATGGACGGTTTTTGGTATGATTATGGCTATGGATTCTCTTGACCAAGGGGTGCAAAGATGAATTGTTTTATGGCATGATCGGACCGGTTGAAAACACGGTTATCTTTGGTCAGTAGTGCATGGATAATTTGTGGTCGTGATACTAATAAATATCCTCGGCACCAGTAGTGCGAGGATGATTCGATGATTTGATTAATTATTGAAATGAGTCTCGTGATGAAAGTGATGAAAAACCTTTTAAATCATAGAAGATAATAGATTTTATTCTCTACTTGACTCTTCTAATGGATTGCTTGTTCTGCTGCAGTTAAACTTGATGTTTGTTATATTGTATCAGTTTAACACTGTTGAAGGCTAACGATAATTTATTCTGCATTATCTTAGTCATAATATTTTTTACTGGGCTAGTTGAGCTCACCCCTTTCTTTCACTGTTCTCTTCAGGAAATGAGAACGTAGCTGGGACTAGTCGGGGAACAGAGTGATGGTCTTAGATGGTGCATTAGTAGTCCTCACTATTCTGTAAAATATTGTAATAATAAATGTAATGAGGATTTTATTTGAGTTTTTATACTCTATGAGACATTACCCGTGTTGAAACTCTCACCTATGTTTTGTCGTATTGTACACGACAGTTGTATAATTAAGTTTGTATTTGAATTTTTGTACCATGTATTTGGCGACTCAAGATGGATGATGTATACCTAATTTTGGGGGCATCACATCTACCTCACTCCCTTTCTCTTCCCGATTTCCCCAAAATCAAAACCACGATCCAGTGCTCAACCTTGCCCCTATATAAAAGTTACAAATTTTGGGTTATCAACAAAAAACCAGGTTAGGGTTCCTCAAGATAATAATGAATTGATTAGTTCTACACTAACCTTCCATGAATTGATCTTTTTGTAATTTATTTTGCAGGACAAGGAGGAAATTGGAGAACTATTTCAACAGATTTTGTTAAAGTCTCATTTGAGCCTCCAGTAAGTAACGTCTATTAGGTTAAAAGAGTAGTTCAAAACCTAAAATGATACGATTGTTGATTTTGTTGCGTCATTTTTTCTTTCTATTCCATGACTAAGGGTCAGATTAGTTTCACAATCTTTTCATTATTGTTTTTGCCAAATGAGACATCTAATTGTTGAGGACCTAAGGTGTTGGAGTGTAATGGTAGTGAAATGCATGACATAATGTCATTATGTTGTTCATGGATTTTACTAAAAAACTTTATTAGACACAACAAAGTTTAACACACATGGTGTGTATGTTTATGTAGACCTGAAGTACATTTTGATTGATAAAATTATTTTTGTGTTTCTGCCTTTTTCAAAGAGAGCCTTTTCCTTTATCTAAAAACTGTTATTTTATTTTGTTACAATTTGAATTATATTTTATTTTGTTACTTCTGAATTATATTTTGTTGGGATTGTCTTGGGTGTGTGTTAGCTCAAGGTTGTGTTTACTTTGAATTAGTTAGGTTTGGCATGATACAACAAAAAAGGGATAAGTTCAGGGGGATATTGGCAGTCGCCCACAACATGTTTGATAATTGGCCTGAGCCAACTGTTGTAAATAGTCCATTATATGGAATTATGGAGATTTTCGTAAAAACTCATGTTTTGTGTGATAGTTCGGTAGGTAAATTACGTTGTAATTCATAAGAATGTCAAATTATTTATCGTCCACCTTCAAATTTATGAGTAATCATGTTCAAATTAGTTCCACAAAGAACCCAGAAAAGAAAAATAATTACTTATATATTTTAAAAAATTATTTTAGTATTACCGAGCTTATTTAAAATTTTGTATTGGGATTTTCAACAAATTCTCAACTGCGTTAATGTTCAAAAAATTTAGTTTTCCAATGTGAGTATCTATATAATATTACTGCCTCCTTCCTTAAAATTGAATTCTATTTTTGTACTATATATATACTCTTACAAATAATAATTATTTAGTTTAATAAAAGTATGATAATTATTTGTTATGTTAGTGTGTCATTTCATCTTACCATTATTAAAATATGAGTATAGTAACATGAAATTTTTCGATGATTTCAGTATCTGTTACTCATATTAACTTATTGTTAAAATAATGAATAATTATATTTTATTTTGCATGTTTGTTCAGCTTGGACTTGGGTGAAGATTTATCTACATTTTTTTCTTCTTTTTTCTCTTCTCGGTTTGATAATTGTTAAATTGAAGTGATGTTAATTAGATGATGTTGTTATATTGGAAAAAAAATATAGTTTATCGCTAATAATTTTGATCGTGATAATGATGTTTGTTATGCTAATTATGATAGCGACATTTATTGCAGCTTATTTGCTTAAGATTGTAGCTCATATCTTAAAATAGGTGGTTACTGCAGGTTACAAATAAGCTATAATATATTATAGCTTAAAATTAGCAAAATGCACAAGTTGCTTGGGCAATGATTATTTTATTACATGAGCATATCCATTACAACCTGCAATTTCCTAAGAATTTTTATTGTGATATCTCAATGCTATTTTTTATATTATTATTTTTATTATTTTGCTTTGGTTTTGTTGTACTCTCTCTTTTGATTTTGTTAAAAAGGCCTATGTTGTTGGTTATATCAATTCTATATATAACAAGCACATGTGCATTAGAATTGCTTTTGTGCAAAGTTTAATGGCAATTTGAGTAGGTTATTTTCATTATCTTATTTTTTGTTCGTCTATAAATTTGAGAAAGCACAATGACAGTTTAGATTCATTCACATTTAATTCGATTCTTCATACTTAATCTAAAGGCTCACATTTCATCTATCTTCATCCTCAGCACGTCTCCTCTTCATTGCCTCCTCTTCAATCTCTTCAGTTTCTTCCCCTTCCTCACGAAATCGTTAGTTCATAAATTATGATAGGGAACTTCGCCAATAATATGTGTTTGTTAGGAAGATAAATTACAGGCATTTGTATAATTTAATTGCTCTTTGCAAGGATAATCCCAAATCTAGCAATATTTTTCAATCCACATCAAGGAGTAGAATTTTTTTTATATCTGGCAGTTTTGATTTGTTTTACTTGGAATTGTAATGTATAAATTACTGCACTTTTACGGTAGAGTCTGTGTTTCCTACCGTAAAAATGGGAATTTGTGACGCCCCAAAATTAGGTATACATCACCCATCTTGAGTCGCCAGATACATGGTACGTAATTCAAATACAACTTAATAATACAACCGCATCAGTACAATACGACAAAACATAAAACTGTGAGTTTGAATACAAATATTGTCTACTAGAGATTATACAAACTCAAAAGGAGTCCTCATTACAATTATTATCACACTATTTCACGTAATAGTGAGGACTACTAATGCACCATCTAGGGCCATCACTGCTTTCTCGACTAGTCCCAACTACGTTCTCATTTCCTCAAGAGAACAGTGAAAGAAAGGGTGAGCTCAACTAGCCCAGTAAGAAATATTATGACTAAGATAATGCAGAATAATTTATTGTTAATCTTCAACAATGTTAAACGGATAAAATATAATAAATATCAAGTTTAACTGCAGCTGAACAAGCAATCCATTAGAAGAGTCAAGTAGGGAATAAAATCTACTATCTTCTATGATTTAAAAGGTTTTTCATCACTTTTATCACTGGGACTCAACAAATAAATAATCCACATCATCAATCACCCCCGCACTACTAGCTTAAGGATATTCTTTAGTATCACGACCACAAATTATCCATGCAATCGGGCGAGGACATTCGTGTATTCATTAATGGTCATGATCATGCCAACAACTCGTCCATCAATGCACTACGGGCCAATGAGGACTTTTATCACATCATTTGTAACATTACTTAAGCATGATTACAAAGAATAATCCTCAGTCATAATCATACCAAGTCCATCTATGCACTACATGCCACAGATGACTTTCAACAAAATATAAACATGAGGATGATGAAAATGATATAAGAATTCAATAAAAATAAGTTCAAGAATTAATTTATCTAAGAACTGATAACGTCCAAATTGTTAACATGATACTGCTTTGTAGAGTAAAATTCAAGAATGCTAAGAAGAATATTTCCATGAAAAGATACTGGATGAAGCGCAAATATCAAAGATATTCCACTAATTTCATGGGTATAGAAGTCAAAGTTTTAACCAACTAAGTATAATAAAGAATGGAATAACAAAAGAAATCACTATGCATGCGATAGACCGCACAAAAGCGAAAGTTATTCCAACAGAATAATAAAGGATGGAACCAGTCCCACAGAAATGCACGTAATACGTAATATTCTCGACGTAATAATAAATAATGGAACCAGTCCAACAGAACGCACAAAATAGGATATTCCGGCGTAATAATAAATAATGGAACCAGTCCAACAGAACGCATGTATGTAAATATGATGCAAAGAATTACTTTAGCAATAATTGAGTATAGTGAGTGACTTCTCACGTAAGCATCAATAATCAATACCGTAGTGCTCTTCGTGCAACTACGCCAGACATCGCATTTTTTACTACCGGGTAGTTCAACAGTTTTAACGGTAACACCTCCGCCATTATTTTCATAAAGTATTTTTGTCGTTTTCTCAATCCGACAATAATTCCGTTGTGGGGTCCACCAATGATTGTGCCGTTATACGAATATTCACTGTTAAAACGAATATTCCCCGACCAATTGAATATTATATAACAACTTGCGTACTTTGCAAAATTTATAAATATTACCCACAACTATAACATTATATCAAATCCACACCATTATATTCAAAAAAAAATATTTTGAGAAAATTAAATCTTTATTTATAAAATCTGGGGTCTCACAATCTCCCCTCCTTATGAAATTTCGCCCTCGAAATTTACGTACGTACCTGGTATGCCGAACAGGTGAGGATACCTTGACTTCACTTCAATTCTAACTCTTGAGGTATAACCTTTGAGCGTCAAATATAATCCTTCTTATCCAGGATGTTAACACGTATCTTCTCATACGTTAAATCTTCTGCTATCTCGTCTGGTTCTAAATTAATAATGTGGTTCAGGTCGTCCACATATTTACGTAACATCGATACGAGAAAAAAAACGTTCTGAACACGCGACATATTTGGCGGTAAAACGAGTCTATATGCTACAGTTCCTACTTGATCGAGGATTTTAAATGAGCCAATTAAATCGAGGGTTGAGATTTCCTCTCTTCGTCGATTCTTGCTTCTAGAATAACGCCCTCTTGAACCTTCTTCTTCATATTCATCAGCTCTGAGTATGTAGCTTAAGCGGCTTTAACTTTATCGATTAAAGTCGATTCTACTCGTATATTCATTATTTTTACGTGGGTTCGTATATTCACACTTGTAACCGCATACGATCTTCTACTCAACGCGTCAGCTACCACGTTCGCTTTTCCACGATGGTATGATACGATCATAATCTTTAACAGCTCGAGCCAATGTCTTTAGCGCATGTTACGTTCGCTTTAGTTGAATAAATGTTTAAGGGTTTTTAGAAATGGGTTTTGTACTGGGGTCAATACAAAATTCGATTTCACGATCTAGGGGTAGGCTAAGAAGTCTTCAAGAATACGTCAGGAAATTTATTAACAATAGAAATACCATTCAAAACTGTGACTCTCATCCAAGACTTGGATAGCACGTCACATTGATACCTATCAACTTGCCATCGTCATTCACGACGTTGCCTACAGAAAGTCTGGCTTCGATGCATTCCACACAAGAAAGTCAACAATGAAAGGACCGGGGCTCTTTACTTATGGCTTGATATGACAATGATTGAATTTAGTGGTTTGGTTGCTTGAATTCGCATAACAGGTTGGTTAAGAATATGAAAGCTAACAACCTTACGAAAAGCATGATGAGTAGTTAACCAATCTATTCCTAAAATCACATCAAAGGCAAGTATTTTTAAAGAGATACGATCGACAGGTAACGTGAAAGTGTTGATTTGAACAAGATTTATAAATAGTGGAGGTAACGAAGGTTTCTCCCAACAGATATATCAAAGTCTAACTTCTCTGGAGTTAACTTCAAATATTGAACACAACTAGGTGAAATAAAAGAGTAAGTAGAACCGGTATTTAACACGGTATAGACTTCGCAAGAGTTTATGACTAACATACCCGTGATAATTTTATTCAGGTTCCTCGTCACACGAAAAAAAACGCCTCTCTTAAACTACCGGCTTTTGGCTTGTCAGGACATCCTTTGGCATCACTATCCCAAATGGAATCGACTTCACCATACGACAAAATCGAGCTAGGTGACCTTCTCTTCCACAATTAAAACACGTTTTGGATTACTGCGTACAGTTTGGAAGGATGTGTCCCTCCTGTCCGCATTTGAAACATACGACCGGTGGTCGTTCTTCTTCCTTAACAACGGTCTTTGGTGTTGACGCTTCCATCATTGTTGAATCTCCTCTTCTTGAAATGTACATTCTTATTATTTTGGCCACGATTACCACCGAAGTGGTTACCATTTCGCTTTGTTGATTCCTCCCACGCTTGTTGTCACCGCTTCATGATCGCTTCTCTCATTGGTATTATCATTTTGTCGGTTTGCTCTCTTTTTTCATTCGTTGACTCGTTATCGCTCCCACTAATCGAGCCCTATTTACAACATCCGAATACAAACACGCTTTATGAGAAATAAGATGTCGACGTATCTCCCGCTTCAAACCTCTTAAAAACATCCGTGTCATTCTCTCTTCATTATCCACCAAGTGAGACGCAAACCGGGATAACTCGGCAAACTTGGCTTCATACTGCGACACAGTCATATTATTTTGCTCCAATTTGATGAATTCTACCTCTTTTATATGACGAATAATTTCGAGAAAGTACTTGTCATTAAATAGTTCTTTGAACTTTTCCCATGACATCTTCAGTGCAGCAGGTTGAGTACGCTTTACAGATTCCCACCAGTGATCTGCCTCTCCTCGCAACATAAAGGCGGTAAAAGGAACCTTTTGCTCCTCGGAGCATCCCAAGACATCAAATATCTTGGTGATCTGCTTTATCCATGCTTCCGCCTTAAGTGGTTTTGGCTCTAATAAACTCGGTGGTCCCAGCTCCTCGAACTGTTTAGCGGTGACCGTCCGAGAGTTTCCAGTGTTTCCACCTATATTTTGGACAGGAGCCGCTCTCGCCTGCTATTGCATGAATTGCATAAAGCCTCTGAACATTCCATCATTCATCATTTGGTCAGTGTTGTTGTTTGCATGAGGATTGTTTCCTTCCTGATGCACATTATCCTGATAATTGATATGTGGTGAATCAATGGTCGCCTGTGCTCCATTGCTATTCTCAGATGTCATTTTCAGATACTGCCACAAAATAAAAGGTTAATTAACATGTCACATATTATCCCTATATTCTGACCGACCAATTAAATACAAAAAAAACTTAGGTAGGTCATACTAGCGAAGGAATTCCCGCCTCCCTCCTAGTTCTATTCTCACATCTTAGCCGGAGATCATATCCTAAGCTTTGATACCAACCTGTATGCGGCCCCAAAATTAGGTATACATCACCCATCTTGAGTCGCCAGATACATGGTATGTAATTCAAATACAACTTAATAATACAACCGCTGCAGTGTACAATACGACAAAACATAAACTGTGAGTTTGAATACAAATATTGTCTACTAGAGATTATACAAACTCAAAAGGAGTCCTCATTAAAATTATTATCACACTATTTCACATAATAGTGAGGACTACTAATGCACCATCAAGGACCATCACTCTTTTCCCCGACTAGTCCCAAATACGTTCTCATTTCACTCAAGAGAATAAAGAAAGAAAGGTGAGCTCAACTAGCCCAAAGAAGAAATATTATGACTAAGATAATGCAGAATAATTTATCGTTAGCCTTCAACAATGTTAAACGGATAAAATATAATAAATATCAAGTTTAACTGCAGCGGAACAAGCAATCCATTAGAAGAGTTAAGTAGGGAATAAAATCTATTATCTTCTATGATTTAAAAGGTTTTTCATCACTTTTATCGCTGGGACTCAACTTAATAAATAATCCACATCATCGAATCACCCCTACACTACGGCCAAGGATATTCTTTAGTATCACGACCACAAATTATCCATGCACTGCGGTCCAAGGACATTCGTGTATTCATTAATGGTCATGATCATGCCAACAACTGTCCATCAATGCACTACGGGCCAATGAGGACTTTTATCACATCATTTGTAACATTACTACCATGATTACAATCAATAATCCACAGTCATAATCATACCAAGTCCATCTATGCACTACAGAGCCACAAATGACTTTCAAAAAAATATAAACATGAGGATGATAACAATGATATAAGAATTCAATAAAACAAGTTCAAGAATTAATTTATCTAAGAACTGATAACGTCCAAATTGTCAACATGATACTATTTTGTAGAGTAAAATTCAAGAATGCTAAGAAGAATATTTCTATAAAAAGATATTGGATGAAGCGCAAATATCAAAGATATTCCACTAATTTCATGGGTATAGAAGTCAAAGTTTTAACCAACTGAGTATAATAAAGAATGGAATAACAAAAGAAATCACCATGCATGCGATAGATCGCATGCAGTGCGGTTATTCTAACAGTAATATTAAAGGATGGAACCAGTCCCACGTAACGCATGAACATGTGATATTCCGGCGTAATAATAAATAATGGAACCAGTCCCAAAAATGCACAAAACAGGATATTACGACGCGTATAATAAATAATGGAACTGTGGTCCGGTAGAAGCGCACGAGCCGAGAATATTCCGACGTAATAATAATAAAGAACGGAATATTAGAAGAATGTCACCATGTATAGGGTAGCTTTCAGATATCAAAGTTATTCCAACAGAATAATAAATAATGGAATAACAGAAGTTCTCTTCATGAGTACAACAAATAACATCCCTTACGAGTACAACAAATAATATCCCTTACCGTAAAAGAAACTGAATATAAGAGTAGGGAAGTAGCAGAATACTTTTCTATAGGTTCTCTTATAATTCTCTCTCTAGAGTTTCAGTGAATTCGTAAGAAATAATGAAGGAAAGAGCTTCTATTTATAGGAAAATGGAATGAATAGTAACTAATTCATGAATGGTCCAAATTGATTTACTATTAAACGGACGGTCCATATTGGTTTACTATTAAAACTTAAAACAACGGTCCATACTGATTTACTATTAAAACTTTAAACCAGCGATCCATATTGATTTACTATTATAACTCAACCAGCGGTCCATATTGACTTACTATTATATCTTCAACCAAAGGTCTAAAAAATTAGCACATCTCCTTATGGAAAAATATTGTACCCAAATACCCGAATGCACAATACTAGAGTGAATAGTAACCGGGTGAATAGTAACTCGTGAATAGTAACTCATGAATAGTAATTCGTGAATAGTAACTCGTGAATAGTAGCTAACGAATAGTAACTCATGAATAGTAACTAGTGAATAGTAACTCATGAATAGTAACTCGTGAATAGTAACTTATGAATAGTAACTCGTGAATAGTACTCTGACACGAAAAGTGTCCCGAATACCCAATTGAACAATATATCCTCCAGACATCAATTATACTAACACAAATAAGTCCAACACAATGGAACTATAAAATTCATCTTTAATCAACACGAACTTATTCATCATTAATATTATAATTCACAATATTTAACAACCGTGTCGCTCCTGTGAAAAGAGGGGCTTTCCGATAAGGATTTCTCCTTATTGGTAGCCGCAATTAGGTGACCAAACCTCTCCTCGGCGTAACTTCTAGACATTTTAATATTGCAAATAATAATATGAATAACTTTGTCATTGCCTCAATTATTGATTTAATAATATATCATATAATGCGTATGATGATCTCAGAAACAATAATTGAATCAATAATATGAGAAATATGATGCAAGAATTATCGTAGCAATAATTGAGTATAAATGGAGTGACTTCTCACGTAGCATCAATAATCAATACCGTAAGCATTGATAACTAACTACACGCCAGACATCGTACTTTTTTACTACCGGGTAGTTCAACAGCTTTTAACGGTAACACCTCCGTAGTTATTTTCATAAAGTATTTTTGTCATTTTCTCAATCCACAATAATTCCGTTGTGGGGTCCACCAATAGTCGTCTTGGTTGTACAAAAATATTCCCTGTTAAAACGAATATTCCTTGACCAATCAAATATTATATAACAACTTGCGTACTTTGCAAAATTTATAAATATTACCCACAACTATAACATTATATCAAATTCACACCATAATATTCAAAAAAATTATTTCGAGATAATTAAATCTTTATTCATAAAATCTGGGGTCTCACAGAATTGTTGTGTATGGAGTGTCAAAGTACCTACAGAATGAGAAAGCTAATAGCCAAAATATATAATTTTGCGAATATAAGTCAATATGTCAGGGTTGTAGTAAGAAAAGCTCTCCGTGTTTAAATTGGAGTTGAAAGTTGGATGCCCAATAATGGACAATATTTGTTACAATCTCTCTAAATTATTACTTATATCAATCTAAACTATACCAACTTCGTACTAAGAAAACCTTATTTGATTGTAAGTCTACATTCATTCATATTTTTTCTAAATAAATTGATAAATTGTTACATTATTTCTAAATTCTTACTTATATCAATGTAAATCATCCCCCCCCCCCCCCCACTACATACAAATTTGTGTTCTCATTTGTTTTATTTTGACTCACATATTTCGATAATTTTTATATTTGAAATACGAAGGATACTTGGTGTAAGCTGTAAAGAATACGAAATTATTTTTCTATTTTATGGATGTGTTTATTTTTTGTGTTTCGTCTTTTGTAAAGTTAACTAATTATAAGTGGTTATGTTGATTTTGGGTATGGAATGATGGTTATTTTGGTGGTTTGGATATGTATGGATGGTTGTAAGTTTTGTAAATAGGTTTAGATTTTTCCGGATATCTATTTTTAAAGGAAACCCTGCCGAAATTTTTTGAAATTAGTAGCGACTAGCTTGATGTTTTGGTGGTTGGATGTGTTGATGATTGAGTATGTATTAATTTCTTCATGTATGTATTTTTTTTGTTCCGTATTTTGTAAAGTTAACTAATTATACATGGTTATGATGATTTTGGGTATGGAATGATTGTTTTTTTGGTGGTTTGGATATGTAGGGATGATTGTAAGTTTTATAGACAGGTTTATATTTGTCTGGATATCTATTTTTAAAGAAAACTCTGTCGATTTTTTTTAAAATTAGTAGCAACTAGCTTGATGTGTGTATTTTGTCTGTTACGTCTTTTGTAAAGTTAACTAATTATACATGGCTATGATGATTTTTGGGTATGGAATGATAGTTTTTTTAGTGGTTTGGATATGTATTGATGATTGTAAGTTTTGTAGACATGTTTAGAATTTTTTAGATATCTATTTTTAAAGGAAATTCTACCGATTTTTTTTGAAATTAGTACTGGCTAGCTCGATGTTTTGGTAGTTGGACATGTGTTGATGATTGAGTATGTATTAATTGTTCAATAATAGTATGGTGAATTGTGGTGGTATGTGTCTTTAGGTAATGTAATATTTTTTGAATTTTAATTTAATTTTTTTTACGCCGTGCCTTTAGGCACGGACATATACTAGTAATGCATATTTGAGCTCGTAAACACTTAAAAAATTTGTTTATATATAATTAAGTTTTTTTAAATACAATTTATTTATCTCATAAATGTAATATTTGAATTTAAACTCAACTTATTAAAAAAGTACAACACGTTTGACTAACGGCATACACTATAAATATTAATAATTGAACAAACTCAATAACTCATAAATCATAATGTAATGGAAGAGGAGAATTATCAAATTTAAATTAAAATAAGGTAATTCCCCCTCCGTAATCTGCTGATTTAAACTCAGCTTATTAAAAAAGGTACAGCACGTTTGACTATTACGGCAAACACTACAAATATTAATAATTGAACAAACTCATACTCTCATAAATCATAATGTAATGGAAGAGGAGAATTATCAAATTTGAATTAAAATAAGGTAATTTCCTCTCCATAATCGGATGTCACGGTACTAAATTATTCGACAACATTGTATTCATAATCTAACACAGTTACGTATATTTTTTAATAGACCTTGTAAAATATAATACCGGCGGAATTACCTGGGTTAGGGGTCATATCACCTGAAATTTGAAGCATACTAATATTGGTTAAATTTGATTTTTGTTATGAAATTATATTAATTCATTTATTTATTTGTGTCCTTCCACCTATAATAAATTAACAATATTACTATAAGATAAAATAATATTAAATAAGTTTGATAATTAATTAATTAATATTACACTAATTTGTCTTACTAATTTAATCATACCTTGGTATCAATTTTTTATAAATGAGAATAACTTAATTCATTTTCTTGTTTTGAGTGGATTCTATCAATTGTCTCCGAGGAAGATGACCAGAACCACAATATAATGTTTTGAATATATAATATTATAATTTATAATTTATTCATAAAAGTAGCTAATCAGTTCACTAAAAACTTCAAAGTCAAATTAATAGTCTTATAGTTCGGAGGAAACTAATATATATATATATAGAGAGAGAGAGAGAGAGGGAGGGGATCTCAGGCAGACCAAATTAACGGATCAAGGGACGGACTTGAGAAACACGCAGGGTCAAATTCTGATATTCGGGTCTTAAAAATAGCAACAGACTACTTAAAAAAAAAGAACCTGCCGATTGAGCCATTCCCGGGTAAGAACACTGTCTCTCCCCAATCCCGTCACTTAGAACCTGTCGATTGAGCTATCCTTTCTGAACCTCAAACTGCTTCCATCCGCCTCTCACACAATAAGAAACGATTCTTTCTTCCCATTTGAAAAGAAACGATTCTCGTATTCTTGTCTCAACGATCAGAAGGTAAAGATCTGAAGCAAACCGGATAGGAAGGTAAACTATTCTCGTAAAGATTGCTACTTAATTTTGTAATTTCTATTTTGGGGTTTGAATAGATACAAAGATCTAGGGTTTATTTTGCTTCAAAGTTGTAGGGTTTGTTTTTGGGGGAAGTGTATTGGTGATTTTGTTCTCTGTTATGAATATCTTCTTCCACGTTAAAAAACATACATGATGAAAACATACATGATGAAATCATATTTTTGAAAAAGTTACATTCAGTTATTTGACCATTTGAATTTTGAAGTTGTTGGGTCATTCCATTTTGAGTCTGATTTCAAGGCTTTTAAGCAAAAATTCACATTTGTGCCTGTTTAAGGGGTTGAACAAATGTATTTATTGGTGTTTGAAATGTAACTATGGTAGGAAAATTACATGGTTGAGTTATTAGTGGTTATTTTCTTGTGTGTTTGATACTTATAATTTATAAAGATTGTGCTTCAATCTTTTAGGGACAAGAATTATTGTGATGTTGAGAAAATGACACTGATTTTTTCGATCTTTGATTCTTGCCAACCTTGGGGACATGAGGGGTCTTGCAGGGGGTTTAAATGGGCTCAACAGTTCAGCCATGATTGATGGTGGAGATTTTGATGGGGCAAAGGCATACAAGGAGACCAAGGTTTGTTCAGGGAGCACATCCCCTGTTCAGGACCCTTTTCCCTCCATTCCAAAAGTACCTCACTAAGGGATTTGTATCTGAAGCAGAATCCGGGAAGCAACTTGCACAGGTAGAGAGTTAACAAGATTTATTGTGGGTAAATGACAAACGCGCTCCAAAATTTATCAATTGAGTTCCACTGCAGAACAAAATTTGTTCTATTTTTACCCATTAGTGGAGCTCAAACCATGTGGTTATCAGGAATGTTGATAAATTTGGTACTAAAGTTGCATTGATTTATAATGTAGGTTGTGAGTGAACCAAGCTTGACAAAGTCTGGAGTGTACTGGAGCTGGAACAAGGACTCGGCTTCATTTGAAAACCAGTTGACTGAGGAAGCTAGTGATGTGGAGAAGGCGCATAAGGTTTGGGAAGCTAGTGAGAAACTTGTTGGTTTGGCCTAAATCAGGATCCTTGAGATAATTTCTGGCAGATAGCTAGCTAATCTTCAATATGAGATGGGAAATATGGGTCCTTTGTGTTTGGATTCAGATACAGGGTTGGTGTAACCAATTTTCAGTTGTAATATTAGTGTAATTTCAGTTGAAGTTGACAATAAAAGCATAAGAATTATTGTGCTTCAATCTTTTAGGGACAAGAATTATTTTGTTTATTGTACATTCATTGAGCTGTCAAGCACTCCTGATACAAATATGACTGTCAGTGATAACATGATTGTGGTTATATCACAGTCGATGAGCTCCAACAAGCTTGTGCAGAACATAACATGACTGATACGAAAATCAGTTGATTAACATTCTGCAGAACATAACATAACATGTCTGATACGAAAATCACCAACATAACATTCTGCAGAACATAACATGACTGATAAGAAATGTAGCCAACTAACTCTGTAAGACCCCAACTTATTATAAATAAAATCGAATTTTCTCTAATTATTATTGTGAATAATAAGGTATTAATTTGATATAATTCTCTGGTTATGGGTGAAATGTGCAAATTTTACAAAATAAGCAAGTGGTTATAAAATAATCATTGTTGTCGGGGAATATTCGTTTGTTCGTGGAATATTCTTGTTGTCGGGGAATATTCGTACGACGACGCAGTCATTAATGAGCCCCATAACAGAATAACTATAGGATGAAAAAAATGACAAGTTTGAGTTTTTATTAATAATCTGGCAGAATTATTCACAGCTAACACCGCATTGAATACCCGGTGGTTAAAATACGAATACGCTGGCGTGGATGCAAGATTTTTTGATTTATTGATTCTTACGTAAGAAGACACTACTCAATCATTGTTACAGTAATTATTGTTCAATATTTTATTTTATTGATTCAATAATTGCTGCGTTGATATTTTATATTATTGTTGCTCAATAATTGTCACTGCACATCATCTCCATTATCAGATCAATAATTCATATTATTTGGAATAATATTATTAGATAGCATTATTGGCAATGTCTAGAAAGTTCTATCAAGGAGAGGTTTGGTCACCTAATTGCCGCCAAAGAAGGAAAAATCCTTATTGAAAAGCCCTCTTTCTTGGGACCGCTTTTGGTTGTCATAATTGTGATTACGTAATATTATTTATGAATAATTAATTATTGATTTATATAATAAGGAAATATTTATTTTATATGGATATAAATGATGGATATATTTATTTTATGTGGATAAAAATGGAGGAATTAATGCTGAGGTGTTTTATCAGTATTTTGTCGAATTGAAAGTATTAAAAATCATCCGTTTGTGGATTTCGGGTATTTTCTGATTGGAATTTGGAAAAACTTTCTTCTACAAAGTTGTAGAGAATTAAATTTCCTATGAAAACGCGTGAGTTTCGAATTTTTCTGATAAAAGGGCTATTTATTATGAATTACTGAAGTTTCAAAAAATAAAAGGATTTTTATTAATTTATTGGGTGGGACCCACTTTGGTTGGTGTTGAATGCATGTGGGCTGCTGGAAATTTTCAAATTTGGCATGCTTGAATTTGTGTTTCAAGGTGTGCGTAAGAATTTTGTTTAAAATAATATTATTTTATTATTTTAGTCTCTGCTAATTCTAAAGATTTTTCTATAAATAGACACTTAGGTTAGAATTGAAAATCACACCAGAAACAAGCTTTCTTTCTCTCTATATTTTCGAGCATATTTTAGTGAGTATTTTGATACTTTGAGAGTTGCTATTCCGTGCAAGTTTCTGTCGGCTCTATATCCGAAATTCAGTCAAAAGTACGATTATTTTGAAGTAAGGGGTGTTATATTCTTCTTAAAATGATATTTTCTTCAATATCATTATACCGAAATGTTGGTATGAACTTTTTATCAAATTTGGAACTTTTTGTGCTTAGGGTTACTTATTCACGATATCTGATCTTATTTATGTATCTGACCTTATTCACGAATCGACACTATTCACCGAAAAATAAAATTTTCTTCTTTTTGTCCAAGATGTCTATTATGGTTACTATCTTTGATTGTATCCATGTTTTGATCTTTATTTTTAAATTCTACTTCAAAATTGGTTATTATGAAGTATTATTGAACTTGGATAAAACATGTCTGAATCCCTAATATTTGTTCTTTTACTTCAATTTGGATTCATTTTCTTTAAAATATTTTTCATCATTCTCGGTCTAAATGATGATATTCTTCAATATCTTTGGCTCAGAGTGTAAAGATGAATGATTAATCGATGAATATCTTTGGCTCGTAGTGCAGAGATGAACAGTGTTTGAGATGAACACGACCAACCTGGTGATACAAATGAATATCTTTGGCACAGTAGTGCAAAGATGAATATTTGATTAAAGATATACATTGATTGTTATTATGAGGGATAAAATATTGATGATGGACTTTTAAATCTTAGAAGATAGTGGAATTCTTTTCTACTTGACTCTTCTAATGGATTGTTGTTTTCGCTACGATTGTTGATCTAAAACTTGTTGTCTATTATATTTTATCAGATTTTTCCCTGTTGAAGACTAATGATAATTTGTTGTATATTATCTTAGTCATAATATTCTTTACTGGGCTAGTTGAGCTCACCCTTTTCCTTTTTGTTCCATTTTTCTTGTCGGGAGGTGAGAACATAAAGCAGGATCTGATCTAATGGTATGGAGTGATGGTTCTAGAAAGATGTTTTAGCGATCCTCACTATTTTTGTAAAATAGTGTTTGAATAATTGTAATGAGGACTTATTTAAGTGTGGATATTGTCTAGAAGACAATATTTGTATTTAAACTCACAAAGATGTGTTGTCGTATTTTACACGATAATTGTATTATTGAAGTTGTAGTTTGCTTTACATACCATGTATTTGGCGACTCAAAATGGGTGTTGTATACCTATTTTGGGGCGTCCACAAATTAATATCGGAGCTTAGGGATATGATCTCTGGCGGAGATCGGGAATAGAACTAGGAGGGAGAGATGAGTAAATCATTCGCTAGTGTGTCCTATCTAAGCTTATTTGTTGGTCACCGTAATATAGGGATATTATGTGATATGTCAATTTGTTTAATTAACCCTTGTTTTATGGCGGTATTTAAGAATGGTACGCTTCGAACGTTAACAATGGAGTGTATGAGACCGTGGAACAACCTTTAGTCACAAACCAGAGAACGTATAAACAGAAGGCAATATTCCTCCGTAAATAACACTACTGAGAAAAACGATGAATGATGGAATGTTTAGGAGCTTTTTGCGGCTTTATGCAAAAATCGCATTTAGGAGACTCTCGTGTACAAAATACGGGTGGAAGTGATAGCAACGCGCGGTCTATCACAGCCAAGCAGTTCGAGGAGTTGGGACCACCAAAATTTATTGGAAAGCCAGATCCGATCAAGGCGAAAACATGGGTCAAGCAAATTACCAAGATATTCGATGTCTTGGGATACACAGAGAGAATGAAGGTTCCATTCGCCACCTTTATGTTCATTTGTGAGGCAAACTCTTTGGTGGGAGTCTCGTGAAGGCGTCACCCGACTGCTTTTAACATGTCTTGGGAAACATTTCAGAACTATTCAATGACAAGTACTTTCCGAAAAGTATTCATTATATGAAGGAGGTAGAGTTTATCAAACCGAACAAAACAACATACGACGGTGTCCCAAAGACGAGGCGAAAGTTCATTGAGTTATCCAGTTTTCACCTTTATTTGGTAGAGAATGAGGAACGAATGACAAGGATGTTTCTAAGAGGTCTAAAACCCGAGATTCGTCAATACCTTATCTCTCATAAATTTTCTCTCAGATTCGGATGTTGTCAATGTGGCTCAATTATTAGAGCGAGATAGTGAGTATGTTCAACTGAGGGACCACAACCAGGGTCATACCGGTGACAGCAGTCATCAGAGCGATGATAACCAACGAGGAGGAAAAAATACGAACAAAGGCGGTAACAACTCGGGTGGTCATCGTGGCCATGATAATAGGAGAGGTGAGTCAAGTGGAAATTTCAGAAAGAGGAGATTCAACAATGACGGAAGACATCGGCAAGAAGAAAGACCAAAGACTAACAACAAATTCTAGGGGAGGAGAACGACCGCCAGTTAGATGTTACAAATGCGGAAAAGAGGGACATATCAGCCCAAACTGCCCACAACAATCCAAGGTATGTTACAATTGTGGAAAGGAAGGACATATCGCTCGAGATTGTACTATAGCGAAACCAAGTTCAGCGGGGATGGTGATTCCAAGGGCTGTCCCGGATAAGTCGAAATCAACGGTTCCTAGAAGAGCGTTTGTCGTGACTGGCCAAAACATGAGGAACCCGAACGAGGTGATCACGGGTAAGTTAATCTTGAACTCTTGCGAAGTTTATACCTTACTAGATACCGGTTCTACCCATTCTTTTATCTCTCCTGCTTGTGCTCAACGTTTAAACTTGACTCCGGAGAAATTGGACTTTGACTTATCTGTTAAAACTCCGTTGGGTGAAACCTTCGTTACATCTACAGTTTATAAATCTTGCATGATCCAAGTTGGCACTATCACATTACATGTTGATCTTATCTCTTTAAAGATACTTGCTTTTGATGTGATTTTAGGAATTGATTGGTTAACCACTCATCATGCCAAAATTGATTGTTTTTGTAAGGTTGTTAGTTTTCATATTCCTAACCAACCTATCATACGAATTCAAACAACTAAACCACTAAAATCAGTCACTGTCATATCAAGCCACAAAGCTATTCGTTTATTGAAAAATGGATGCCAAGCTTTCTTAGCCCATATTATGGATTTGAATAAAGACAAGTCAGATTTGAATAATATTTCTGTGGTTAGAGAATTTCCTGATGTATTTCCTGAAGAGCTTTCCAGTCTACCCCTAGAACGTGATGTTGAATTCTTTATTGACCTTGAACCGGGTACAAAACCCATTTCTAAAACCCCATATCGAATGGCTCCTATTGAACTTCAGGAGTTAAAAGTCCAACTACAGGAATTGTTAGACATCGGTTTCATTCGTCCTAGTATATCTCCTTGGGATGCTCCTGTTTTATTCGTAAAGAAGAAAGACGGGAGTATGCGACTTTGTATTGACTACCGAGAATTAAACCATGTCACCATCAAGAATAGGTATCCGCTACCTCGCATTGATGACCTGTTCGACTAGTTGCAAGGAGCACAATTCTTTTCAAATATCGATCTTCGCTTCGGATATCATCACCAAGATTAAAATCGAGGATATTCCAAAGACCGCCTTCGAACTCCTGCGACGCATTATGAATTCTTAGTCATGTCTTTTGGATTGACTAATGCTCCTGCTGCTTTCATGGATATGATGAACCGAGTATTCAAGGAATATTTGGATCAGTTCGTTGTTGTCTTTATTGATGACATCCTCATCTATTCCAAAAGTCGTGAAGATCATGAGCACCATTTGAAGCAGATACTTGAAAGGCTTCGTGAAAATAAACTTTATGCCAAGCTGAAGAAATGCGAGTTCTGGCTTGAGGAAGTAGCATTCCTTGGGCACGTGGTGTCAAGATATGAAGTATCTATTGACCCGGCGAAGATTGAAGCAGTACAAAGTTGGGAGCAACCGAAGTCGGTGACCGAAGTGCGTAGCTTTTTGGGTTTAGCTGGTTATTATCGGAGATTCGTGGAAGGATTTTCTCGAATCGCTACTCCGTTAACTCAGCTGACTCGGAAAGATACAAAATTCGTATGGAGAGAGGAATGAGAGAAAAGTTTACAAGAGCTCAAGAGGAGACTCATTTCGGCACCTGTTCTGGCAATACCATCTGGTACGGATGGATTTGTTATCTGCAGCGATGCTTCAGGCAAAGGGTTAAGATGTGTTCTCATGCAATATGGGAAAGTTGTGACGCCCCCAAAATAGGTATACATCACTCATTCTGAGTTGTCAATACATGGTACAGAAACAACTACAACTTTATTATTACAACAGTAAAACTGTGAGTTTGAATACAAATATTATCTTCTAGACAATATCTATACTCAAATAAATCCTCATCACATTTATTGATACATTATTTTATAAAAATGGTGAGGACTACTAAACAATTCTTTCTAAAACCTTCATTCCATACCCCCAGGCTGCAGACTTGCTATATTCTCGCATCCCGAGAAGAAAAATGGAACAAAAAGGAAAAGGGTGAGCTCAACTAGCCCAAAGAAAGAATATTATGACTAAGATAATATACAACAAATTACCGTTAGTCTTCAACAGGAAAAATCTAATATAATACAATAGACAACAAATTTTAAATCAATATTCGCAATGAAATAATAATTCATTAGAAGAGTTAAGTAGAGAATGCAAACTACTATCTTCTATGTATGAATTTAAAAGTTCATCGCTCATCTTTTATCCTGTAACATCAATCAATATACATCTGAATCAAATATTCATCTTTGCACTACAGTGCCAAAGATATTCATCACTTGGTCATGTTCATCTAAACACTGCTTCATCTTTGCACTACTACCAAAGATATTCTTCGAAATCATTCATCTTTGCACTACTGCCAAAGATATTCAATAATATCATCATTTAAGACCGAGGATGATGAAAAATATTTTTAAAGAAACGAATCCAAAGGAAACAAAATGACAAGGATTAAGGATTAAGGATTCGTACTTTGTTTTATCCATGTTCAAAAATACCTCAAAATAATCATAGTGGTGTAAAATTCAAGAATGATCAAAACATGGATACAATCAAAGCTAGTATCCGAATAGATATTTTGGACAAAAGAAGAAATTTTATTTTTCTATTGAATAATGTCGATACGTGAATAGTGCCGATACGTGAATAGTAACTCCGACACCAAAAGATAGAAATTTCCCAAAAAACATCTTCACGCTTCATGAATAGTACTAAGTGAATAAGTAATCGTGAATAGTAACTCATGAATAGTAACTTCGTGAATAGTAACTCATGAATAAGTAACCCCGACATGGAAAAGTTCCAAATTTGATAAAAGTTCCAACCAATATTTCAAAGATAATGATATTGAAGAAATAATATCATCGAGAAGAAAATAACATCCCTTACCTCGAAAGATTAGTACTTCTAATTTGGAATAACGTAGTATATAGTCTTTGAAGGAACTTGCACCGCCTAACAATACTCAAAGTATACTCACAAGAATACGCTCAATATATCGAGAGAGAAATAGAGAGAAACTTGGGCCGTGTGTTTTCAATTCTAACCTAAGCACCCTATTTATAGGAAAATGCTTAGAACACCAAAGTAGAAAATTGAATATAATATTAATATATTTTCACATTTTCTTTAGCCCACCTTAGACAACTGATCTCAGCCCATTTGAATCACATGTGAGGCCAACTTAGTTGCAAAAAACGTTTTTCTCAAAATAATTAACTAAAACTCCCAAAAATTAATTATTTCTAACTTCTAACTTCAATAATTCATAATAAATAGCCCTTTTATCGTAAAAATTTAAATCTAGCTTAATTTTTATAGGAAATTCAATTCTCTACAACTTTGCGTAAGAAAGTTTTTCCGAATTCCAAATGTAAATTGACCAAAATCCACAAACAGACGATTTTACGTGCTATAATCAAATTTCAAATCAATAAATGGGGTCCAATGAGACATGTTTAACATGTTTTAAATATTTATTGCAACAAAAATACTCTTCCTCCTCAGATACTCATATATCCCACATTCGTTGTAAAATATCACCATTATTATATTATTATAATATAATAATATATTTAAATAAATTATTTTATCGTAAAAGATAAAATTTCAATTTTCAACAATTGTCACATTAAAAATTTCTCCATCTATATCCACATAAAATCAATATTTTTCTTATCATATGAATCAATAATTAATTATTCACAAATAATATTACAAAATCACAATATCGATGAACCAGCGGTTCCTCAGGAAAGAGGGCTTTCAATAAGAATTTCTCCTTCTCAAGCGCAAATTAGGTGACCAAACCTCTCCTTAGATGTAACATTCTAGACATTGCCAATAATGTTATCTAATAATATTATTCGGATAATATGAATTATTGCTTCGATAATGAAAAATACCGTAATGACAATTATCAAACAACAAAGAATATAAAATATCAACGCAACAATTATTAACTCAATAAAATATCGAATAAAGAATTATCAGAACCATTATTGAGTAGTGCCTTCTTCGTAAGAATCAATAATTGGTGCAATACTGGTAAGCTTCTTGTGTTTTAACCAATTTAGTATTTTAACAAAGATTAATCTGTAATAACTACACCGCTATTTTTAAACAACTTATATTTGTCGCTTTCTTCATCCAATCGCTTTCACATGGGGCCCACACATGGTCGCTACTGCAGTGCATTTAATATTCCCCGACGATGCATTTAATATTCCACGACCAAACGAATATTCCCCACAACAATGAATATTTTATAACCACTTGCTTATTTTGAAATATTTATGTATTTTACCCCTAACTATCCACATTAATCAAATCAACCTTTACTATTTCAAAATAATAAATAGAGAAAATTAAATTTCATTAATAATAAGTTGGGGTCTTACAAAAGTCATAGCCTATGCCTCACGACAACTCAAAGAATATGAGAGGAATTATCCTACTCATGATCTGGAGTTGGCAGCAGTCGTATTCGCGTTGAAAATCTGGAGACACTACTTGTATGGAGAGAAAGTGGAGATCTATACGGACCATAAAAGCCTTAAATATTTCTTCATCCAAAAAGAACTCAACATGTGGCAACGACGTTGGCTTGAACTGTTGAAAGATTACGATCACACTATTCAATATCATCCTGAAAAAGCGAACGTAGTAGTTGACACATTGAGTAGAAGATCATATGCGAGTATAAGTGCGATATTGTCAATACAAAGGCCCATTCTGTATGACTTGCAAAGTATGGAGGTAGAATTAAAGACTCCAGGGACCCACATGATGATGACGAATATACGAGTAGAACCGACTTTAATCGATAAAGTTAAAGCTGCTCAAGCTACGGACTTGGAGCTGATACGTATGACGAAGAAAGTGCAAGAATGAGCTATTCCAGAAGCGAAAATCGATGAAAAAGGAATACTTAGATTCAACTCTAGACTTTGTGTTCCTAACGACTCTGATTTGAAGCATAGAATCATGATGGAGGCACAAAACACACCGTTTGCAATCCATCCTGGGAGTACCAAAATGTATCATGATATTCGACATACATTTTGGTGGAACAATATGAAGAGAGAGATCGCGGAGTTTATCTCGAGGTGTTTAACCTGTCAACGTGTAAAGGCGGAGCATCAAGTGTCAAAGGGTCCATTGCAACCACTTGAGATTCCTGAATGGAAGTGGGAACACATTACCATGGATTTCAAGTTATGTGTCTTCCTAAAGTTTCTCAAGGCATAGATGCGATTTGGGTTATTGTTAATAGATTAACCAAGTCCGCCCATTTCTTCTGCGATACGTGAGACTTATTCCTTGAACGTCTTGCTCAGATATGCACGTGAATAAGATTGTGAGATTGCATGGCATGCCAAGATCCATAGTTTTCGGATCGTGACCCAAGATTCACTTCAAGATTTTGGGTTAGCTTGCGAGAAAGCTATGGGCACGGATTTATGATTCTGATTCAAAGATACCATCCTCAAACCAGACGGACAATCGAGAGGACTATTCAAACCCTTAAAGATCTATTAAGACTCGTGTTCTAGATTTCAAAGGAAGTTGGGATAAGTACTTGCCACTTGTGGAATTCTCCTACAACAACAGATTATCAAGCAAGTATAGGCATGGCTCCATTTGAGGCGCTGTATGGATGAAAGTTTCGCTTCTCCAAAGATCTTTGGGGCGAGGTGGGAGAAGCAATGTTGTTGGGACCGTAATTAAATACGCATGACTACGAAAAAGATCCAAATGATTCGACAACGTATTCAAACCTCACAAGATTGACAAAAGAGTTATGCTGATCTTCATCGAAAGGACGTGAAATTTAATATTGGGGATCATGTATTGTTATGTGTTGCTCCATGGAAGGGAGTTACAAGATTTGGGAAGAGAGGAAAGCTCAATCCACGATTTATTGGTCCATTTGAGATTCTTGACCGAATAGGAAATGTGGCCTATAGACTCGCATTACCTCCAAGTATGTCTCGTGTTCATAATGTTTTTCACATATCTATGCTTCGTAAATATGTGAAAGACCCAAACCATATTATTGCTTTAGACTCAGACGAGATAGCCGAAGATTTAACGTACGAAGAAGTACCTGTTAAGATCTTTGATAGGAAAGAGCATGTCCTACGCACGAAGGTTATACCACAAGTTAAGGTTTTGTGGAGAAACCATGCTATTGAAGAAATGACCTGGGAGTTGGAATCAGAAATGAAAGCGAGGTATCCTCACCTTTTCGAAACAACAGGTACGTACGTCAATTTTGAGGATGAAATTTCATAAGGAGGGGAGGTTGTAAGACCCCAACTTATTATAAATAAAATCGAATTTCCTCTAATTATTATTGTGAATAATAAGGTATTAATTTGATATAATTCTCTGGTTATGGGTGAAATGTGCAAATTTTACAAAATAAGCAAGTGGTTATAAAATAATCATTGTTGTCGGAGAATATTCATTTGGTCGTGAAATATTCTTGTTGTCGGGGAATATTCGTACGACAACGTAGTCATTAGTGGGCCCCATAACAGAATAACTGTCGGATGAAGAAAACGACAAGTTTGAGTTTTTAATAATAACGGCGTAGTTGTTATCGTTAACATTGTTGGAATACCCGGTGGTTAAAATACGATGTCTGGCGTGGATGCATGTATTATTTTGAATTATTGATTCTTACGTGAAAGGCACTACTCAATAATTGTTACAAAGTAATTCTTTATTCATATATTTTATTTTATTGATTCAATAATTGCTGCGTTGATATTTTATATTATTGTTGCTCAATAATTGTCACTGCACATCATCTCCATTATCAGATCAATAATTCATATTATTTGGAATAATATTATTAGATAGCATTATTGGCAATGTCTAGAAAGTTCTGTCAAGGAGAGGTTTTGTCACCTAATTGCGCGCCAGTAAAGAGAAATCCTTATTGGAAAGCCCCCTCTTTCCTGGGAACTATCTGGTTGTTATAATTGTGATTCTATAATATTATTTATGAATAATTAATTATTGATTTATATATGATAAGGAAATATTTATTTTATGTGGATAAAAATGGAGGAATTAATGTTGAGGTGTTTTATCAGTATTTTGTTGGATTAGAAGTATTAAAAATCATCCGTTTGTGGATTTCGGGTATTTTCTGATTAGAATTTGGAAAAACTTTCTTCTACAAAGTTGTAGAGAATTAAATTTTCTATGGAAACACGTGAGTTTCGAATTTTTCTGATAAAAGGGCTATTTATTATGAATGATTGAAGTTTCGGAAAATAAAATGATTTTTATTAATTTATTGGGTGGGACCCACTTTGGTTGGTGTTGAATGCATGTGGGCTGCTGGAAATTTTTAGATTTGGCATGCTTGAATTTGTGTTTCAAGGTGTGCGTAAGAATTTTGTTTAAAATAATATTATTTTATTATTTTAGTCTCTTATAAGCTTCTAAAGATTTTCCTATAAATAGGCGTTTAGGTTAGAATTGAAAATCACACCGTAAACAAATTTTTTTCTCTATATTGTCGGTATTTTTTAGTGAGTATTTTGATACTTTGAGAGTTGCTATTAAAGTGCAAGTTTACGTTTATTCTATATCCCAAATTCAAATCGGAAGTACGATTATTTTGAGGTAAGGGGTGTTATATTCTTCTTAAAATGATATTTTCTTCAATATCATTATACCGAAATGTTGTTATGAACTTTTTATCAAATTTGAAACATTGTGTCGGGGTTACTATTCACGTATACGGTATTATTTACGTATACGTCACTATTCACCGAAAAATAAAATTTTCTTCTTTTTGTCCAAGATGTCTATTATGGTTACTATCTTTAATTGTATCCATGTTTTGATCTTTATTTTTAAATTCTACTTCAAAATTGGTTATTATGAAGTATTATTGAACTTGATAAAACCTGTAATACTGAATCCCTAATATTTGTTCTTTTCGCTTCAATGGATTCGCTTTTCTTTAAAATATTTTTCATCATCCTCAAATCCTAAATGACGATATTACTAAATATCTTTGGCCAGTAGTAAAAAGATGAATGATTAATGATGAATATTTTTACCCGTAGTGTAAAGATGAACAGTGTTGAGATGAAATATGACCAACTTGGTGATAAAATGAATATCTTTGGCCAGTAGTGCAAAGATGAATATTTGATTAAAGATATATATTGATTGTTGTTATGAGGATAAAATATTGATGATGGACTTTTAAATCTTAGAAGATAGTGGAATTCTTTCTCTACTTGACTTTCTAATGGATTGTTGTTTCATTGCAGCTTGTTGATCTAAAACTTGTTGTCTATTTTATTTTATCAGTTTTTTTCCTCATTGAAGACTAATGATAATTTGTTGTATATTATCTTAGTCATAATATTCTTTTTAAATTAGCCAATTTAGCTCACCTTTTCTTTTTGTTCTATTTTTTTCCTTCTCGGAGGTGAGAACATAGCGAGGATCTAGTCGGGGTATGGAGTGATGGTTCTAGAAAGATGTTTTAGCGATCCTCACTATTTCGTAAAATAAGTGTTGAATAATTGTAATGAGGACTTATTTGAGTGTGGATATTGTCTAGAAGACAATATTTGTATTTAAACTGATAGTATGTGTTGTCGTATTTTGCACGACAATTGTATTATTGAAGTTGTAGTTTGCGTTCTGTACCTTATATTTGGTGACTCAGAATGAGTGTTGTATACCTATTTTGGGGGCGTCACAAACTCCACTGCAGAACACACACTAGAAACTAAACATAACATAACATTGTGCAGAACATAACATCACCATCCTAATATTGGTCTTATACATAAGAAAACACACACTTGATTTTATATTATCTCAATGCCAACTAACTCCACTGCTCTGCACAAAGACAAAATAAAAGGCAGAAATTGAAAATGTAGCCCAGCAACATTTGAAAATGTAGCCCAGAAACTGAATATGAAGGCAGAAACTGAAAATGCAGTCCATTGCACCAGATATACTACACAATAAATACCAGCACATGTAGCACCACAAATATTTAAACTTAAACTAACAAACACAATACAATACAACACAACAATAATTGTCTGAAATCATGAATCTCATTGCCAGCCAAATTGATCACACATATTAAATAACATTCACGTCTTTTATGGAACCCAAATGTATATTGCCATCCCAAAAATACATCACCAGTCAACCTAGATCTTAAATACCAAAAAGGCAATACAAAAAAGAGAACAGAAAATCAATTTCTAGCTTATGCCAAAATAACTTGATCTAACAGAACTCCGTTCAAGCTTGGGCTCTAAAATTGTAATGCAATATTCAGCGAAGTTGAAGTCTTTCTTTCTTTGGAGGTGGTAACACCTTCTTGTTTCCAGGATGGCAGTGCGTGAGACATCAACCAAAGCCTTGAAGCTATATGGTTCGTGCATAGATAACTCTAACAGAACTTCCTTGTTAAGTTGGATGTTCTCCTTCATCAACCCATGCATAAAGTTACTACCTGATGTTCAACAGAAACAGAAGAACAAGCTTAATCAGCATCTGGCCTAAAAAAAAATAAAAAATCACAGAAAAGAATATGAAGCAGTTTTGTTCACTTGTCTCAAACACATTTGGAGTTTGGAGCGAATAAACTGCACCCAACTATTACTCCAAACATGACTCTAATGACAAGTACTGCGAGATCCAAAGACTGAAGAAGCATAGAAAAACTAGGGAGTTTGATTACTTGTTTAGTGGCCTCAACCATGTCAGTCCAAAGAAACGAACCCAACTATTAAGCATAAAGCATTTCAGATGCTGCAAAAATGACTAAAAGTATCTCTATCCACAAAATGAAGCAAAATACTTGTTGGACGACTCTGTCCTATCTAGTTTCAACTTAAGATACCTTTAAGATAAGATCTAAAACTTATCACAGCAGTAAACTACTCAATTTACACATCAAAAAGTAAATAAAATGCAAATTAGTACAGATATAAGTAATGCCCAATATCTTCTAATAAAAATAAACAAAGTAGAAAGTATATATACAGGAAGCAGTTTATACTTTGCAACATAGTTATGCTACCTTGATATACTGATTTTAGAGGCACTGTGAAGAGCATCAGGTTTAGCACCTTTCTAATTTTCTACACAAGAAGTTGAACTGAATTGAATTAGTGTTTCAAGTCATTTCAAAATGTTTTTTAACAACTAGGAATGACAAAGAGACCTACAAATAAAAAATACAAACACAGATGGAACAGGCATGGAAAGTACTAATCCAAAACCAATAACTAAATTGTTGAAATAAATTATGAAATATATACCATCTGTTACAATCAATATAACTGTTGTTGAAAGGAAAAATCGCATCCATCATTTAAAATATTACAGTATAACACAGGACCAGATTGGTCATGTTTGGTTTAACCCCTTGAAAACTGCAAATTTCATTTTCTTAATCATTTGGTTCATTTTGTGCATGTTAAAATGAAATTGTATTAATGAACTAGATTTTACTAAAAAGAAAAAATTCAACCCAGTTAATTCCTCCCATCCAAAGTAACATTTTGCAGATTATAGGGGTGGCCCTCATAAATTTTAAGCCCTAAAAAAGCTATTATTGCACACCAAAACACAAATTAGAACGAATCTAAGCCTGATTTCAACCCATACAACAAGAAAATCCATATACAAAATTCTAATTTTGTTACCTTGGTCTAAAATTGACGGATTGACGAGAAGGGCTCAATTCTCTTCGTTTTGGTTCGTCTCGCGAAATGGCTTCAATTGCTGATCGAGAGTCTCTCTTTGTCGATCTATATTGCTACAAGGTGAGTCGGAGGAGAGAGAATGGATAGATTCGTCGTGAAGAGAGAGGGAGAAGGGGCCGTTTTTTTCGCAAAGAGAGGCTTAGAGAGCAGTTCGTGTTTGTTCTGTTATGACCCGCGTATTTCTTTTTTCATTCGATCCGTTTTCAAATGAGTCTGCGGCAGATCAGAACTCTATATATATATATATATATATTTAAAGTAATTAGACTCGCAACTCAAAAATTGACAATAATTAAAATAGAATTTTATAAAATATTATAATTGGACAAAATAAATTTAAAATAAACAATAAATAATTTTTTTTTTGATATATTTTAAGACAAATAACCACCATTTACTGTATAGATATATCGACAGAGAGAAAGAGGCAATCTGTTTATTTTTAGTATTTTATTATTATTGAAACAACAGAAAAGTGCCAGAAAACTTGAAGGAGAGAAAAAAAAGAAGCAGATGCAACCGACAGGTAGTGGTGGTGGACTGTGTCGAGGACTCGCCCGATTCCGCTCAGCCCCGGCGACATGGCTCGAAGCTCTACTCGAGTCAGAAGAAGTAGAAGTAGAAGTAGAAGTAGAAGAGAGCATCCTCGACCTCGACCCACCGCCAAAGCAAACAACCACCCCCACGCAGTCCTTTGCTCCGCCGCCCACCGCCGCCGCCAACAAAACTTATGTCGATCCGGGGTTGTTCAGCTCCCCTGGTAGCTCCGCCTTCCTCCGCCAGAACAGTTCTCCGGCGGAATTTCTTACTCAGATCAGTTCTGGGTCCGTTGGGTACTTTTCAAAGTTTGGAATTCCTGCCAATTACGACTATCTTCCGTCCAGTAAGCGACCGAGAGAGGTAGATTCAGCAGACCCATCTGTTAAATTTTCACCTCAGTTGGTGAGTACTGCATATTTTTCTATATTGTGTTTGTATTTTACTCTGAATATAATTAATTTCTTTTTTCGGCAAGTAATAAACTCCTTATGTGGATGTTTCCTACTTTGTAAATATGTAAAATGCAAAATTGTAGTATGAGTCTATCACTTTGCGGAAATATGGTATATGACTATAGAATAGCAAATTCCTACCTCGTGATACAGTTAGTGGTGCAAAACTGTACTTTTGGGTCAGTTTTACACTACTAATTATATCTTGAAAGGCAGGTTTGCACTAATAATTGTACTTGATGAAGAAGTCTAATTCAAGGACAAAAATATCACAGGAGCAAATACAAGGGACAATTTTATATTTTATTCTTTTGTCAATATGTTCTTTTTGTAGATCCTAAATAATTCATTTGTTCTGCTAAGATCTCTTTTCTTAGTTTATTTAGTTTTAATTGTTTTTGTTCAAATTTTTGTTATTTTTTGTTTCAAATGAAAACAATCAATTTGGGGAGAAATAGAAACTCAAAAAACATTATTTGAGAGATGGAGGGAGTAAATGAATCTATTTGGGTATATGTTCTTATATGGGGTAAATTCCTCAGTTGGTTAACCATAGGACCTAAGTCCTATGGATAAAATTGGTTTGATAAACAGTTATTAATATGGTTTCATTTAAATGTATACTTATGTTCGCACATGTGTAGTGTAGACAGTAGAGAAAAGTGGAGAGTTACATGGTTTGTTGGATGCTGAGATGAAGAAGATTTTAGAGGATTCAATTCCATGTAGAATTCGGGCAAAACGCGGGTGTGCTACTCATCCTCGCAGTATAGCTGAGAGGGTATATAAATTCTCTCTCTGGTTGATTTGTCATGAACGAATAAAGTTTTAAATATTTATATTTCATATATCATTTTTAATGCATCTTTATTTAAAAAGCTGGTGAGAATTTATATTGTGATTAATAAGTTTCTCATACTTGAGCCTAATTAAGCTTTTCTCTTGTGGTTAGGTCCGAAGGACTCGAATCAGTGACCGTATAAGGAAACTTCAAGAACTCGTACCCAATATGGATAAGGTAACCCATTCATTCTATATTTTTTTTACTGATTTAGTAATTAATCTTTTTTTCTTTTTCGGTGATTGATAGTGATTTTTTACTATCCCTTGAATTTTAGCATATAGTCACTCTCTCGGGTATGTGGAAAAATTCATAGATAAAAATAATAACTTTTGGGACCAAGAAAGTGATGGTATGCATGTCACTTGACCTTTTGCACATCATTTGAACTTTTGCATCATCATTCCTCTCTTCCCTTTTTATTTCTCCTCTAGAAAGTGGACAGGGTATTTTACTGGGATTAGGTGATAAAATCAGCTTGCATTAGTTGACTCTATAGGAAATCATGTTATCCAGGAAAGTTTCCAACCTGGAGAGATTCACAATGTGATTTGGGTCTATGCCAATTGGGTCTGACACAAGATCATTGCTTGAAAGTCTTTGAGAATCTAAGACACCTAGGCACAAAAATGTTAGCTGTAATTGAACTATTTGTACTAATTTATTAGGCTTAAATATGTTTCACTACTTTAAACTATCTGACATATTCCACTTTAGTGATCCACCTTTTAATTTTTTCAATTACATGATTGAACTATTGATTTTTTTCAATTATATCCTATTGAGGCTGCCACGTCAGAAATTGCTGACGTGGCTATTTGGGTGGGGGCATAAAGCAGCTGATGTGTATTTAAATAATATTATTTCCTTCATTTTATTAATTTAAATTATTTGGGCAAGGGTAAATTTGGCAAATCATTTTACCTCCCCCATCTTCCTCCTCCTTTATCCTTCATCACATTTTCTCTCTCCATTTCTCTTTCCTTCTCGCATCAGCCATGAAAATTGCTAACATTAATCTTAAAAACATCTTCCGCTCCGGTAAAAAGTCTCGATCCGTCTCGCGATCCCGACCAATCATCGTTTAGCTCCGGCACATCCTCCTCTGATTCCACTCACCACCATAAGTCTGGAACCGATGCCCCCGCTGTCGAATCCTTCGGCGACCATGACAATGATTCCACCTTCCGTTGACGCCTCCATCTACGGTGAGAAGATCGTCGAGGAACACGACGTAGAGGAAGACACCTTCATCGAGGCCGAGTCTACAGGCCTACGTGATGGACTCCACGACACACTTGTGTGAGGTGGTCATCGCCCGGATCGTTTCTAACACAGTTGATAGAGTAGAACTCTCTCGGCACTTCAACCCAACGTCTATATTGAGACGAGAACCTTGGTACAGTCGATCAAGTAATGAAATCAGCGTTGAATGGAATACCAACGACGCCTAAACCCCGTGTTTATATTGAAACAGGAACCTCGACACAATCGATGATTGATGCGCTAGAAGACACCACACACAACTATGTATTGTTGTATGATAAGTCAAATTGAATCTCAAAGAATAAACTAAGGAATTAGCTTAGGAATTCTTCAAAGAACCAAAAGTAGAGAATAATCTCACAAGTAATTAAATCTGAATATTATTGAATGAATAATGTGAATTACATAAGGAAACCTTAAATAATTGAAACCGTAGAATCCTATTAGGAATCAACAAGTGTTCTATGAATCAAAATCTACTCAAATATCCTATTTAAAATATAAATCTAGTAATAAACTGAAAACATTAAGTTTAGGAAACAAATCCAAGCTCAAAATCTATCAAAACGCGTCAGCCTCAAAAAACGCGCTATGCAAATCTAGACAACCCAGTCAGGGCGGGCATTTTGGCCTAGAAACCCCGTCGGGGCGGGTGTCTGCGCCGGGGCGGATTCAGAGCTCGTTGGGTGCGGCTTTTGGCAGAGAGGTCCTCGCTGGGGCTGGCATTTTGGCCTGGAAAACCTTGTCGGGGCGGGCTTGCTGACAATCCAATCCTGAAGTTCTGCTCCTAACTTGCATTGGAATGATCTCGGTTGCATGATGAACGCATTGCCTTGATGCTTGAACCCTTTTTCGTTCCATGCATTCCAACCTCATGTTGTCGCGTGACAGATTGTAAGCTCAATCATTCGTTGAACCCTTGGAACTCGAGTTTAGTCGTCGTTGTTTGATGCGAGCCTAGTCAGGATCTTATCACTACGCCTCTTGGGCCTTTTGCTATAATGCACCGAATGCCCTCTTTGTGTAGTAATTTTCACTTTGCCTTTTGGTTTTTGGTTAAGATTTGCCTTTTGTTTGGTGGGTTTGAAGATATTTTAGTGTTTTCCAGAGCTTGATTGATGGTTAATGGTTGGATTTAAGATCTGATTTGGTTTATGAAGAGAAGAATTGGGTTGGCCAATAGCTTTGACTTTATGTGGGGGTTATTTTGAGCTTGTGTAAGTGGTAGTTGAAGTTGAATTGCTTCTGTGCCAATCTTAAAATTTGCTTATATGGGTTTTCTTGGATTTGGAACATGGTATTCAATGGGTTCATCTTTAAATTTGTTTATAGTTTGAGGGAGATTTTTTGCCGATCGATTTGTCTGAGATTTGTCTTGTTTTGTTTTAATGGAGAATAAAAATGATTTGCCAAATTTACCCTTGCCAAAAAATAAATATTTTTTTTACACACATCAACTGTTTTATGCTCCATCTAAATATCCACGTCAGCAATTTCTGACGTGGCAGCTTCAATGGGATAGAATTGAAAAAAAATCAGTAGTTCAATAATTTAATTGAAAAAATTAAAAGGTGAATCACCAAAGTGTAATATGTCAGATAGTTTAGTGCAGTAAAAACATATTTAAGCCAATTTATTATCACTACAGACTATTTTATTCCATGATTAGTTCGTTATTTAATCACATGGACTATGTTTTGTCATTTCTAAGGCCATTTTCCAAGCGGAAAGGTGGTTTTATATTGTCCCTCTTTTGAGGTATGAAATGGCCTTAAACATTATCACAAATAGTCGATGGGACTAATAATAGAATAAATTAGTACAAATAGTCATATCACAACCATTATTTATGCAAATGGATGTAGCCTTGGGGGAAACTTTAATTTTTTTTGGGATTCATGATATTCTAGCATCTCTCTTTCATAAGCTTTCATAATTGGTATTATACCAACGTGATCCGACACTTTTATGTTCAAGAACTGAAAGCCTGAGAAACGGAGACACTCGGGTACAGGGGATTGATGAGATTGTAGCATATGGTTGTTTTAGCTTCTAATTTCATGGTCTTACAATACTTTGATGTTCTAGTTCTGCTATAACTACATGCAGCAAACTAATACCGCGGATATGTTAGACGAGGCGGTAGAGTATGTCAAGTTTCTACAAAAACAGATTCAGGTATTTCTTGCATCAATCTAACTAGAAAAATTCATCCATTTATATCCTACTGCTCAAAATGTTAATTGAAGAGGAGTTGTAAATTAGAAACCTTACTTTGTTTCTTGTAGCGGCAAATCTTAATAATTTCTCGTTTTCCTCCTCCTTCCATGAAAAACACTGATGGTAAAGGTATTTTGGAGGGGGGAGGGAGAAACACGTTCACTTTGTTCTCTTACCGCAGTTGAAGGAAAGCTTTCACTAAAACAGGAAACCTAACATATGGCAGGAACTCACGGACCATGAAAAGAAATGCGTATGTGCAGCTAGAAATTAATTAGATTCTATCAGATTCCTTCTGATACCAAGTTCCTGGTTCATAAGAAATTGTTAAAGGTCTCTACTTCCTTTAAATACGGTATTTTCCGATTCTACTATCAAATTATTTTACCTGCATAGAAGTTGGCCATGAACTCATAAAGGTGTTGCAAGTTCATAATGTAGAATCATGATCTGGAATTATCAGCTTCAGTTTCTATTTTATGTTCGATAAGTATAATGTATTGTAGTTGTAAAATTGCTGTATACAGTAAATATAGTTATATACTTCTCCTTAAAATATTTATTTTTCACATCCACTAGTGTTCCTAAAAGTTGTATCCCAGAAGTTAAGTAAATAGTGAATAGTGACTAGTGAGGAAGTGTTGGATCAATAAAAATCTTGAAAATATGCCGATTTTGGATATTGCGCACATGGATTTTTAACGTTATATTTTATATTATATTTCTGCATAGAATTACAGTTGAAGGTAATAGACTAATAATAAATTAGAAAGTGTATGTTATATATTTTGGATTGCATCGATATTTTAGTTTCAGTTGAGATTTTAAATTAACTTTATTATGTAAGATGATACTTGCATATCACCACAGGAATCTCACTCCGTAGAACTGCCTTGAGGTGAGTATTCTCATTAACCATTTCAGAGAATTTCTCATTGTTGACATCTAGTTGCCGACATTCAATTTTTCACTATATTCTATGTCGTCTTTTGCATTGTAATATTAAGTTTAGTTCTTCAATACTCTAGAAGAAAAAAGTTTCAAGGTTGAAACAAGTTTTTCATGTTTAGAAAAAACGTTATTACTTTGTAAAGTATTGCAACTTTTAAGCCCCATAATGTTGGGGATGATGTCATGGATTATCGAATATCATTGAAACTAGAGTAGTTGCATATGATCACAAATTTATGTTGATGGTAAGTAAGGACTTATGTGGATACCTGAGATGTGATGGAACTAAGAATGGTCTCAGGTTAACTTGTTCTATCTTAATTGCTTAGAGTTGAATGCAAGTCGCAATTCAATTTCGTCATAAATTTGGTGGACATATAAATCATTTCACTTGAAACTACTCTTTCTTTTATTCATTTCTCTGTTACTTTTTTGGGTTGGTATAATGAACAAAGTTGTTGAACATGCATGCAATACACACCTTTTTATTTGCAAATGTGTTGTAAAAAGTAGTTTCCATGAGGCCTCGTGTAACTTTCTTTCAAAAAAAAGGCTTAAATAAATTTGTAACTTAGTTTTTTTTATATTAAACTTAAACATTAATGTTTCAACTTTATTGAACCTTGATATTCATATTCGTCTATAAATTAAACATTTTGGCCATCCGATTTAGAATTTTCTTGTCAGAATAAATCACAGAACTGAAAATGAATATTTAGCACAAAAAAAAAGGACTCAAAATGAAAGGGCAATATAGTATTTTTTTTTAGTGTAAAATTTAACAACCCAACTCTACATAGAAAGATATGAGAAAAATTTGTCTATGTATAGGGAATTAAGTTATTAACAATAGTATTTTCAGTCATGATTTTTTGGATGAACCTGTGGTTGGTGGGTTAAGATGATTCAAGAATATACTATTGGGCAAATGCTTTAAGACCTTAATTGAATGAATTTGATTCGATTTGGACTTGAGATTTAACATGAGATTATTTGTTTTGGACTTGAAATTTGATCTGATTGTTTCAATAATTTTGTTTAAATATTATTTTGGGGTTTTTTTTTCTTTCACTATTTTCCCTTTTTTCATCACACACTAAGCACATGTATAACTTCCCATCTGTTCAAATATATTTAGGAGTTAAATTACCAAATATATTCACTCTAGTTAATTAATGCAAACCGGCTGGCAGAAGGTTTGAAGGTATGTATGTGAGTAATGCTACTATCACAATAAATCGTTCACATACACTAACATACATATTGGTATGACTCATATATATATATATATATATATATATATATGTGTGTGTGTGTGTGTGTGTGTGTGTGTGTGTGAGTGTATGTGCGCAGTATGTAAACAATTTTATATGATAGTAGACTTATTGATGTTTTAAAATTGAAACATTAGGTTTTATGTTTTAAAATGCGATTTTTTTAAAGAACTTAATATTTAATTTCCAATTTCGAAACAATATAACTAATTTGGATTTGGAATTTAAAAGCCAACACATGTATTATTTCTATTCTTGAAAAAGCGTTCTTTAAATGATTACTGTGTTAAATAATTATATCGAAACGTGCTATTGCATAAAATAAAAATAAAAATCAATAATCATAATATTAAGTACTTACATGAATTGAGAGAAGTCATTTTGTATGTATCACGCTTCCATTACGCTTAAAAGTGAAAGTATTTAATTGTCTCTCTTAATCTTAGGATGGATGTATAGGTGTGTATAAAATTCTTGAGACAACAATTGGGATCAAACCCTAATTGTTTTATTTATAGAATAACTTAAAGGTCAAAATCGTCCATCAAGATTATGAAACCCTAGGGCCTATTATGCTAAGTACTATCAGTAATATTATTTATATATAGGTCACATAATTAATTACCAAACCCGTAAATAAAGTGATTAAATTAATACAATATGTAAGTCCAATAATTACATAAATAGCACAAGCCACATAAGGAATAAAATATTCCAACATTCTCCCACTTGGCCAAAATACTATTTATACAAAACATAACACTTACAATCATTAATTTGGCCAAGTATTAATTTAATGTCTATATCTTGTTCAAATAAAAAAATCAATTGGAATTAATACAATCTTTGTATCACTATTAACACAAGATCCCCATTAGTTACACAATTAGTACTTTTATTAGAACAAATATTAACATTAAGCATAACAAGTATGAATATAGTTTACATAGGTGGTAATAGATTAAACTCATTCATATGGTCCAAAATATAATTGTTTGCTCACAAGTTCTCAAGTGTACACAATAAAGAGAATAACAAACCATAAACATAAAGTGAAGTTCAAAACAACGAGCTCAAAAATATTGTCTTACATCAAAATAACACACTAATTAAAACTACCAGTTAAACACATACCCGCAACATGCTCTAAAAAGAGTTTAGGTGGTAAGCCTTTCGTAAGTGGATCCGCTAACATATCATGCATACTAATATACTTAATGATAACGCTTTGATCTTCAACTTTTTCCCTGACAAATAAGTACTTAGTGTCGAGGTACAATCTGTGACAACCCGATAATTTAGAATATTTTTAAAATTTTTATTAATTAATTTAAGGTTCGAAATTAGAACCTAGACAGAAAATTAATGTATGCGTTTGATATTTTTAAGATAGAATTTTGAGGATTTCAAAATTCTGTGAAGGATTTAGGTGAATTATTCAGGATTAAGTAATAAGTGAATATATTCTGTGTATATGTGTACAGTATGTGGTTAAGGGTCAAGGCTTGACCAGATAAACGATATCTGTATCAAACCCTAAGTATATATTAAGAACGTCAACGCTCGGTTAAAAAACCCTAGCGTTTAACAAGAAACCCTAGAAACCTGGTTAAAACCCCTAATTTCAGGTTAAGGAATTCAAACCCTAATTCGGTGCATGAAACCCTAAATCGAGAACTTAATGGCGTAAGTGTAAATAATTATAGGATTAATTAGGGTTAATCTTAACAAATTGGTTACAAAACCCTAATTCCAAATTTGAAACACTAATTACGGATTTGAAACCCTAATTTGTAAATAGGGAAAAACCTAAGTGTTAATTTAATACTTTTAATGTTAATTAGGATATATTAATTCTAATTTTCAAGTTAAGTAATTAGAAAACCCTAATCTAATTACGAAATCTAATTTCTATTTTAGAAAATTAATTTTTCTATTAGAAACCCTAATTTTGGGTTATAAACCCTAATCCGTGATTTTGACCCTAATTGCTAAATTAGCAATTTTAATTAGGAAATACTAATCCTAATTAGCAATATTTAAATTATGATTAAGAAATTTTAATATAATTAGAAAATTCTAATTATAATTTAGAAATATTAATTTTTTATTTTTGAAAACCTAATTTAGAAATTTTAAAAATTAAATTGCAAACCCTAACTAAACCCTAAACCCTAACCAAACCCTAAACCCTAAGGATTTGGACCATTTACATAAATGCCATTAAAATCAATTGGAAAAGACCATTATACCCTTTTTATATTATTTTTTTATTAGATGGAGTGCAAATCTTGCCATATAAGTGGTAAGTCACCAACTAAAGTTTCCTTGTGCCCTATATCTTAGCAACAATCTGATTTTGGGTGACACCTAGCAATTGATGCAATGAATCCATTAGATTAAAAGATTAAAAGTAAGAAAATGACTTACTTTACTTTTATATCCTCCAAGACTACTCTCTCTAACTTTTCGAATGGAAAGTGAAATGGAGTGTAAAGATAAATCAGTATCAGTTCTTAGCTCTCCAAGATCAGGATCAGAAGTCAGATTCAAGAAATCAAAGCCTAAAAGGTATGAAATCCTAAAATTTTAAAATATTATGATTTGTTGTTAGATGTTGTAATTGATTGGTTAGATATGTGTAATAGGGTGTTTATAAGTGATCTGGGTTGATAGATCATGGATCTATAACATCTAGATGCACGAATCAAGCATTTTTCAAAATCTGGAAAAACTAGAAATTTTTGGCCTGACAGCCATATGTCAGGGCCCATAGATATTTGTGTGTTAATGATTTGTGTTGTTTTAAGTTTTCAAATTGTAGTATGTTATGTGGTCTTTGTTCTGAAACTTGAAACAGAGCTAGATCATGTGTATATTTCAAGATATAAGCAGTCAAACTGCATTGACCAAACCAAAATCTGTTTACGGGTTACCCGAAACCCGTAAGTCATTGACAATGCGTTTTTGCGCGCCATGATCTTCTTGCTTGTTTTTGTTAGTTTGGCCAAGTTGTTATTGGAATGTTGTAGACTGGTATAAGGACTACACACTCATGCATTTAGATCACCTAGATCCTATGAAAATCAAAAATAATGATGGTCAAAACTGTCGTTGACCAATCGTTTTCTTGAAGATCTGGAAAACCAAGAAATCGTGAAGAACAGCTCCTGACATCACTTTGACCGGCCTTAATCTCTCATCTGTAATGTTGATTAGACTGATATGAGGGTATGTAGTTGTACTCTGACATTATTTCTACATGATGGAACCACTATATTATACAAACAAGACCTATACTGCAAACTATAAGGATCCAAAGTAGGTACCTTGACTGTTCTTCATTTTCTGGGTAACCCAGAAAATGAAGAACATGTCTGACAAGGATTTTGATGGCCTATAACTTTCTGTTTAGATGCATGATGGCCATGACGATTAAGTTTGTTCAGTTGTAGTACTACATAAGTACTACAATCTTAACACTTTAGTAGCCCAGAAAACGTAAGGACCAAAGATCTACATCCGGTCAAACCACCTACCTTGTTCACTGACTTGAAGATCTGGGCAGGCATCAAGAACACCAAGAACACCTATATGCGGACAGTTACTGCTATATATATAGGCCCTTTTAGTGATAGTTTTAATTTCTAATTTAAAATTATTAAATAAATTGAAATAAATAGATTTTAATTATTAAAAATACTAAATAAATTACGAAAAATTATTTTAAATTCTAAAAATAGTTTTTAATTATTTTAAGTATATTTCATAAATATTTAATATTTTTGGAATATAAATGGTATTTAATTTATTTAATTATAATATTAAATAAATGATTTAAAAATGATTTTAATTCATGAAAAATCATGAAAAATAATATTATGGTATAAAAAAATATTTTAAAGTTATTTTTAAGTGACTTTTAATATTTTAGAATGAATTTCATTAATTAATTAATATTAATGATAATTAGTTTATTTAATAAATATATTAAATAAATTATGGAAAAATAGAATAAATGATTTATAAATCATATAAAAATGATTTAAGTGATATAAAAATATTTTAAGTTATAAAATATAACTTTTGATATTTTGCCATAAAAATATTAATATTTTAATATTAAAAGCAATTATCGGATAATGAATTTAATTGTTTAAAAATCATATAAATATGATTTTAAAGTATTAAAAATACTTTGATGATATTATAAATATATTATAATATTATGACATGTATTTCATTAATATTTGATAATAAATAAATATTAATGATAAAAGAATTATGTGGTATTTAATTCATTTAAATACGATATTAATGATCGAAAATTTATGATAAATGGTAATAATTATTTAAAATTATTATAAGTTATATGAAAATAATTTATTTGTTATTAAAATTATTTAAGTTAATTGTTAAGTGTTAAAGTCGAGTTTAATTGAACTTAAACTCGATAATTGTCCGATTGTAATCGTCGGGATGTTAGAATTTATGTCGGTTTCAACTCAAATCGCCATAGTTTTGATTTGATCTAAAAGTCTTATATTATGTATGTAATAGGTATAGGGTTATGTGTTATATGTGTTTAGGTTATTCTATGTATATATATATAATAGTATTATATTGTGATGATATTATTCTAATATTGGAGATCTATATTACTAATATTAGGTCTTGGATAAAGCGATATAAATTGCGTAGTAGCGGTAATCAATGGTTCGAGCAAGTTTATTTTTTACTTAACTCTACTAAGAGTTGTTTCATTCTGATATGCTTATGGTTAATCATTCTTTGATTGCCATATATAATTGTACTTCTGTATATATTCCATGTATAAGTCGGTATGAAAAGTTGATCACCTTCATTACCCTTGGTTCGAGATATAATTGTTCATGTAAATACTTGTTCAGTCAAAATTTTGTTCCTGCTAGTTCACAATTATATTGTTGAATTATAGCCAGCCAATTATTGAAATCATTTCAATCATGATATATCGTTATATTGTTGAATTTAAACTTGCTGGGCAACTTTCATGCTCACCCTTCTTATATCATGATAAACATTGTAGATTAAGACGAACGCGTCGAATACAGGAAAAGATTAAAGAAAGTTCCAGCGTAAAGTCAATGTGTGAGATTAGATTTGTTATAGTGTTGAATGATAATAATGTTATATGTTAGTTAAGTTATGAATGTGATTAAGTTAAGGTTACTCGACCTTGGGGAATATTGTGTAATGTATTGTATAAACAAATTATGTTTATATCTTCCGCAAATAGTAATAGTTGTATAGAATGATCGAACCGGATTCGAGGTGATTTGGGACCTTGATTCGGGGCCCTCACAGTTGGTATCAAAGCTGTAGGTTATGAACCTTAGGTAGGAATATCTGAGACCAATAACCGCAGTGATTAGGATAAGATCTAACTCATATAGAGTTAGTTGGTCGGTAAGATTCAAAGATGAATCTCGGCGAGTATAAAGATACGGAGTTCCCTAACTCTGATAATAAAGTTGAACAGTAGTGATGAATAGATAGAGTCTAAAAGACTAAAGGTGCAGTGTTAGAAGATCGTAAAACAAAATGATCATAGTATAGAAATGAATCGTAATATATACGATAAGATCACCCCGTGATCTGATAAAGTGATAGCAGGGATAAGAATCAATCAAATGATTGGAAAGTTTACAGCAAGATTGTTGTGTGTCAGTTGTACTACGAATTGGTACAAATTCAGGAAAGGATTATGAATACGAGTTAAATAAAATTCGTATTGAAAAAGGGGGTTAGTGTTAGGTGGGGATTCAATTGAGGACTCGTCGTGTCGGTATTTGAGTTGTATGATTCTTCGTATGAGAGCTGAATTGTACATGGTGTAAAAACCACTTAGTTTCTGGCAATGATAATCATTGAAATGTTTGTGTCGCGCTATTCGTTATATGCATGTTTAGAGGGTGATTCCTTTCTCATGTGTATGACAGATAGATAAGTCATAGGTAGAGGATATAAGGTTAAGTACGAGTTCTTAAAACTCATACTTATGTGACATACTTGACTCATAGTTATATGAAATGTTTATGAACTCCTCAGTGAATGGACGTCAAAGGTCTGAGTAGGAAAGTTCTTAAACTCATATGATTGTGGCAATTTATGGAATCATAAGTGTGGTTTTACGAACTGGGTATAGTTGTGTGTAAATGGAATATTGAGGATAATAGGAATGATAGATTTGTTAAGCAAATGATTATTAGTGAAGACATAAGTTTTCCAAAACTCCTAGCTATGCTAGAACTTGAAATTTTTGACATCAAGCTAAATACGCACTATGTGCCTTTTAAAAAAAAAAAATGTAGACTAAGTAATCATTTTTGAAACGATTTAAAGTATAGTCTATGCTACTTATTTCACTAGACGCAAATGATTTGAAATATCAAAATTTATTTTATTTATCACTCATGTACCCGTATAACTTTGATGCGAGAGATGATAAAATTTGATGGAGTTGTAAATACAGGAATACATAGTGTGAATTTGATCTAAAATCGTTGTTCCACTATTGTATGATGTGTTATGACAAAGTCATACAATGACGGCATCCTCAAACAATTTATTAATACAAAGACGACATCATAGCGTCATTCTCAAAAATATTTTCAAAAATTTAATTTGCCAACGGGGTTTGGCTACACCTGAATAATTCGATTGAATTGAATTATTGATACGAGTCTATGCTATTTGATTCAGCTAGACTAATGTTATGAAAACTCTAAAGTGTTCATTGAAAGAAAATTTCCGAACCAAATTGCTTTGGTACGGAATCTTATGACAAGAATGAGGTGAACTATGTAGATTGGATTAAATAATTCAATAGCGAGAATATTCGCAAGACATGATAAATGTAATGACGTTATGCATAGCAAGATAAATGGTTTACCTTCTTCGTGATTGTAAACATATTGTTTAACTTCTTTTATATAAGTAAACATACCTTTTTTCATAATTGAAATAGGTAGCAGGTAGTAATACCTATAAACCTCAATAGTTCATGGTCTATATGACTCCTTAGCAAGATTTCAAAATTTTTACTCTTGTGAGTGGTGTATTGGGTAGCATATGATGATAAGAATGAATGGTGTAAATAGTATGGTGTAAGGGTAAAGTAAATTTCGGGGACAAAATTTTTAAAAGAAGGGGTGAATGTGACAACCCGAGAATTTAGAATATTTTTTAAATTTTTATTAATTAATTTAAGGTTCGAAATTAGAACCTAGACAGAAAATTAGTGTATGCGTTTGATATTTTTAAGATGGAATTTTGAGGATTTCAAAATTCTGTGAAGAATTTAGGTGAATTATTTAAGATTAAGTAATAAGTGAATATATTCTGTGTATACGTGTACATTATGTGGTTAAGGGTCAAGGGTTGACCAGATAAACGATATCTGTATCAAACCCTAAGTATATATTAGGAACGTCAACGTTCGGTTAGAAAACCCTAGCGTTTAACAAGAAACCCTAGAAACCGGTTCTAGAAACCCTAATTTCAGTTCTGGGAATTCGAAACCCTAATTCGGTGCATGAAACCCTAAATCGAGAACTTAATGGCGTAAGTGTAAATAATTATAGGATTAATTAGGGTTAATCTTAACAAATTGGTTACAAAACCCTAATTCCAAATTTGAAACCCTAATTACGGATTTGAAACCCTAATTTGTAAATAGGGAAAAACCTAAGTGTTAATTTAATACTTTTAATGTTAATTAGGATATATTAATTCTAATTTTCAAGTTAAGTAATTAGAAAACCCTAATCTAATTACTTAAAATCTAATTTCTATTTTAGAAAATTAATTTTCTATTAGAAACCCTAATTTTGGGTTATAAACCCTAATATGTGATTTTGACCTAATTGCTAAATTAGCAATTTTAATTAGGAAATACTAATCCTAATTAGCAATATTTAAATTATGATTAAGAAATTTTAATATAATTAGAAAATTCTAATTATAATTTAGAAATATTAATTTTCTATTTTTCAAAACCTAATTTAGAAATTTTAGAAATTAAATTGCAAACCCTAAATTTTAAAACCCTAACCCTAACCCTAAAACCCTAATTTGGACCATTTACATAAATGCCATTAAAATCAATTAAAATTAAAATGGAAATACCCTTTTTCCCTTATTTTTTTATTAGATGGAGTGCAAATCTTGCCATATAAGTGGTAAGTCACCAACTAAAGTTTCCTTGTGCCTATATCTCAAAGAATAATCCCGATTTTGGGTGACACCTAGCAATTGATGCAATGAATCCATTAGATTAAAAGATTAAAAGTAAGAAAATGACTTACTTTAGTTTTTATATCCTCCAAGACTACTCTCTCTAACTTTTCGAATGGAAAGTGAAATGTAGTGTAAAGATAAATCAGTATCAGTTCTTAGCTCTCCAAGATCAGGATCAGAAGTCAGATTCAAGAAATCAAAGCCTAAAAGGTATAAAATCCTAAAATTTCGAAATATTATGATTTGTTGTTAGATGTTGTAATTGATTGGTTAGATATGTGTAATAGGGTGTCTATAAGTGATCTGGGTTGATAGATCATGGATCTATAACACTTAGATGCACAAATCAAGCATTTTTCAAAATCTGGAAAAACTAGAATTTTTTGGCCTGACAGCCATATGTCAGGGCCCATAGATATTTGTGTGTTAATGATTTGTGTTGTTTTAAGTTTTCAACTTGTAGTATGTTATGTGGTCTTTATTCTGAAACTTGAAACGGAGCTATATCATGTGTATATTTCAAGATATAAGCGATCAAAACCGTTGACGACCACCACGAAATCTGGTTTCGGGTTACCCGAAACCCGTAAGTCATCGACAGAAGCGTTTTTTCACAGCCTTGAATCTTTTTTATTGTTTGTTAGTTTGGCCAAGTTGTTGTTGGAATGTTGTAGACTAGTATAAGGACTACACTCTCATGCATTTAGATCACCTAGATCCTTAACAGAATCAAAAATAATGATGGTCAAAGTATCGTTGACCAATCGTTTTCGATGAAATCTGAAAACCCGTAAATCGTGAAGAAAGCGACTCCTCGACATCACTTTGATATTTACTTTTAATCTCTCATCTGTAATGTTGATTAGACTGATATGAGGGTATGTAGTTGTACTCTGACATTATTTCTACATGATGGAACCACTATATTATACAAACAAGACCTATACTGCAAACTATAAGGATCCAAAGTAGGTACCTTGACTGTTCTTCATTTTCTGGGTAACCCAGAAAATGAAGAACATGTCTGACAAGGATTTTGATGGCCTATATCTTTACATTTAGATGCATGATGGCCATGACGATTAAGTTTGTAGTTGTAGTACTACATAAGTACTACAATCTTAACACTTTAGCAGCCCAGAAAACGTAAGGACCAAAGATCTACATCCGGTCAAACCACCTACCTTGTTCACTGACTTGAAGATCTGGGCAGGCATCAAGAACACCAAGAACACCTATAGCGACGGTTACATAAGCTATAGGGCCCTTTTAATGATAGTTTTAATTTCTAATTTCCAAATTATTAAATAAATTGAAATAAATAGATTTTAATTATTAAAATACTAAATAAATTCAAAAAATTATTTTAAATTACGAAAAATAGTTTTTAATTATTTTAAGTATATTTCATAAATATTTAATATTTTTGGAATATAAATGATATTTAATTTATTTAATTATAATATTAAATAAATAATTTAAAAATGATTTTAATTAATGAAAAATCATGAAAAATAATATTATGGTATAAGAAAATATTTAAAGTTATTTTTAGTGACTTTTAATATTTTAGAATGAATTTCATTAATTAATTAATATTAATGATAATTAGTTTATTTAATAAATATATTAAATAAATTATGGAAAAATAGAATAAATGATTTATAAATCATATAAAAATGATTTAAGTGATATAAAAATATTTTAAGTTATAAAATATAACTTTTGATATTTTGCCATAAAAATATTAATATTTTAATATTAAAAGCAATTATCGGATAATGAATTTAATTGTTTAAAAATCATATAAATATGATTTTAAAGTATTAAAAATACTTTATGATATTATAAATATATTATAATATTATGACATGTATTTCATTAATATTTGATAATAAATAAATATTAATGATAAAAGAATTATGTGGTATTTAATTCATTTAAATACGATATTAATGATCGAAAATTTATGATAAATGGTAATAATTATTTGAAAATTATTATAAGTATATGAAAAATAATTCGACTGTTATTAAAATTATTTAAGTTAATTGTTAAGTGTTAAAGTCAGAGTTTAATTGAACTTAAACTCGTCAATTGTTCGACTAGACCGTCGGGATGTTAGAATTGTGTCTAGTTCAACTCAGACTGCCATAGTTTGATTTGATACCGTGTCTTATGTGTGTAATAGACTGATAGGGTTATGTGTTATATGTGTTTAGGTTATTCTATGTTTATATATATAATAGCATTATATTGTGATGATATTATTCTAATATTGGAGATCTATATTACTAATATTAGGTCTTCTGATAAGCGATATAAATTGCGTGCGAGCGATAATCAATTGTTCGAGCAAGTTTATTTTTACTTAACTCTACTAAGAGTTGTTTCATTTGGATATGCTTATGGTTAATCATTGCTGATTGCCATGTATAATTGTACTCTGTACATATTGCATGTATAATTCAGGTATGAAAGGCTGATCACCTTTATTACCCTTAGGTTCAGATATAATTGTTCATGTAAAATACTTGTTCAGTCAAAATTTTGTTCCTGCTAGTTCACAATTATATTGTTGAATTATAGCCAGCCAATTATTCAAATCATTTCAATCATGATATATCGTTATATTGTTGAATTTAAACTTGTTGGGCAACTTTCATGCTCACCCTTTCTATATCATGATAAACATTGCAGATTAAGACGAACGTGTCGGATACAGAAAAAGATTAAAGAAAGTTCCAGCGTAAAGTCAATGTGTGCGATTAGATTTGTTATAGTGTTGAATGATAATAATGTTATGTGTTAGTTAAGTTATGAATGTGATTAAGTTAAGGTTACTCGACCTTGGGGAATAGTGTGTAATGTATTGTATAAACAAATTATGTTTATATCTTTCGCAAATAGTAATAGTTGTATAGAATGATCGAACCAGATCTGAGGTGATTTGGGACCTGGATTCGGGGCCCTCATAAGCATAAAGATGTACCCTGATATAGATTTCTTTGTCTTTACACTTAGTAAAATCAGAATCAGAATAACCAACAACTTCAAGGTTATCTGTTTTTCTGAATGTAAGGATAAAATCCTTAGTACCCTGTAAATAGCGTAAAACCTTTTTGGCTACTTTCCAATGATCCAAACCTGGATTTGATTGGTAACGTCCAAGCATGTTAGTTACATACGATGTATCTGGATGTGTACAAACTTTAGCATACATAAGACTCCCAACCACAGAATCATAGGGAATAAGATTCATTTGATCACGTTCAATTTGATTCTTAGGATATTGATATGAGCTAAATTTGTCACCCCATACAACATGGGCGATAGTAGGGGAAAAATTTTGCATGTTGTATTTGTTAAGAACTTTGTCAATATATGCTTTTTGGGACAATCCTAATATCCTGTGAGACCTATCGCGATGAATTTCAATACCTACAACATAAGAGGCTTCACCGAGATTCATCATATCAAAATTTTCAGAAAGGAAGCGTTTAGTCTCATACAACATGTTTAAGTTATTACTTGCAAGTAGTATATCATCAACATAAAAAACAAGAATAATAAATTTACTCCCACTGACCTTCAAGTATATGCATTGATCCACTATATTTTTTTTAAAATAAAAATTACTCATCACCTCGTGAAACTTAAGATACCATTGCCGAGAAACCTGTTTTAACCCATAGATGGACTTCTTAAGTCTACATGCCATATGTTCCTTGCCTTAACCTACAAAATCTTTTGGTTTTGCCATATAGACATTCTCATGCAAGTTACCATTAAGGAATGCAGTTTTAACATGCATATGATGTAACTCTAAATCATAATGAGCTACTAGAGCCATGACTATTCTAAATGAATCTTTCCTGAATACTGGAGAGAAAGTTCATTATAATCTAAAACTTCCTTTTGAGTGGAAACCTTAGCAACCAATCGAGATTTATACATTTCAACGTTCCTTTTAGGATCTAATTTGATTTTATAGACCCAATTGCAACAAATAGGTTTAACACATTTTGGTAATTCTTCAAGATCCCAAACGTTATTAAGCTCTGTTAGTTCCCAGTAGGCACACAATAGATCTAGAAGGGGGGGGGGGGGGGGTTGAATAGATCCTTTTAATTTCAAATACTTTTCTCGTTTATTTTGTATTGCTAATGAATTAGCATATGACAAACATAAGAATCTTTTCAAGCACAGCGGAATAAGTAAAAGATCCCATTCATTGATATATTCATAATTATACATACATTGTTCGTAGAATTAGTTAAGTGGTAAGTAGTTAATACATACATAGCAGTTATAGCAGTTAGGTACATAATGTAAATGACGTAAAGGAAATGACACAAGGGATTTCAAGTGGTTCAGAGACTCATGCTCTTAATCCACTCTTCTACTTTCAACTAGCAGGATTTTCACTAAGGAAGGATCACTAAGATTTCTTCAAGGCCAGCAGCCTTGGAATTTCAGTTCACTAAGAAATCTTCAAGGCCAGCAGCCTTGGAACTTCTCTAGTTCCCTAGGAACTCTTCAAGCCCAGCAAGCTTGGAACTTCATTTAGTCCCTCCGGATAAGGACCTCTCAGGCCCTGGCTTGTTGTTGTTGTTGTTGTTGTTGTTGTTTTTGGTGCCTTGCTATTAAGATGTCTTTAAGCTTGAACATCTTATGTACTTAGCAGCTTGGCGTAGTCCTCTTGGCATTCTTCTTTGAGTTTGGACTACATCTTCTTTGGTGAAACTGACCTTCATTCTGTTCTGCTCATTTTCATCTTTTGTCAGCTATGCACCATCACCATTGGGATCTGCTAAGTGTTTGAGCTTTTGGTAGACTTCGTCTGACACTTAGTGTTCCATGAACTCTTCTTGACTGGTTGGCAGACATGGTTCTGCACTTGCTACTTTAGGTTCTTGGTGATTCGTAGAGTGGCTCTCTGGATCTTCTTTATGCTCTGCCACTTTTCTGAATGCTATCTTCTTTTCTTTCTCGTTTCTTAGCTTAGCTGCCATCTTAAGTGGCATTCTCATCATTGTTGAGTGAAGCTTTAGTCTGGTTGAGTCATTCTTCAAAGCTGCTTCACTTCCACCTCTATAGTCTCACTGTTACTGAGACTTGTTCTGTTTAGTTGTGGTGGAACTTGTAGAGTCAATAGTAGCATTTCCAACAACTCAACGATTTTTCTATTTTGCAACATCAGCAACACTTGATCTTTGAAGTTCTTGTTGATTTATACTCCTTCACAACCTTCCCATTGTAATGTAGCCTTTGGGAGCTATTTGAATTGCTTCGCAGATCTAGAGTTATTTGGTGTAGACTGCAAATATGACATAACATCTCCTTTATGACTTTCTGACACTACAGTTTACTATTTCACCTACCCCATCAGAGATGTCCTTTTGATGTCTTGGGCAGGTAGTCGACTTTATTTCCTCTTTCTGATTTCTCGATCAGAGGTTGTCCTTTTGCATCGATGTTTTCAATAAGCTCTGTTCAAATATCAATCTTCAGATTGAACCATTGCCAAAGCTTCAATCTTCAGATGACTGAACTCTACGATTCTGATGCATATCTTCTTGGACCAGATCGTAGTGTCATGTTGAATGTTGCTCATTGACTGGTTGAGACAATACTACGATCTTGAAGAGTGTTTATCAGATCTTCAATGTAGAACACCTCTTCCTTCTTTTTGTGCAGTACTTCAACACTTCTGTTTTCCTCGACTGATCTCAGGAACTAATAGCTTGACTCCTTATTCTGGCCTCTTCTGAATAGAAAGACACTTCAGATTTGTGGCATTTCCAGCTTGCTTTCTCCTTGTGATCTTCCGTTCACTTATCATGAATGGACTTACACGATGCTTAATTACTTTAGCCTTGTTCTTCATAATTGACCTATATCTCTGTGTACACTTCATCAGCTCCTGCTTTGTTTGGCAAATACTACGATCCTAGATACTTCCAAGATTGTTGTCTTCTGTTTACTTGATAGCTACTGCACTTGCTGACTTTCTTTAGTTAGTTACTGAAGTCTTCTTCTGATCAACTTGTGGAAGACTTCATCTTGAATGGCTTCACAACTCAATCTGGATGTTGATTGGGTTGGTGCTTAGATCTTCTGTTAGCTTGCATGCGATTCGTTGAGTGCTCTCTGGATGTTCATTTGTTGAGAATCGTATTTGCTCTACGATTATGCCTTGACGTTGTGACCGCTTCTGTTGAAGCCTTAGTTCCGCACTCTACGATTCAGCTTTATGCAAATACTACGATTCCAATATCAGATGCCGACACTCTACGATCTCTGACCTTAAGTTTGATGTCATCATCTGATCTGGCTCGACTACGATCACTGCTCTGATGTGATCAGTAGACTCTACGACTCCGAGTGTGGTCTACGATTCGTGACTTGGCTTTGGCAGATGCTCGGTCGGCTCGTAGACAGGATGTCTCTACGATTGTGAACATGACTTCCTCAGTAGACTACAGCTCCGAGGAAGCTCTTCTCGACACACTACGATCCTTCCTCGTTTCTCCTGGAAGTCTACAAACTCCGAGATCTACTATTTTACAAACTACGATTCTGCCTTGATAGTTCTTGAGTTTTCCTTGACTCTCCTGGCAGACTACGATTTCTTGGTGCAGTGCTCGACGATCAGATATGCCTATCTATTACATTATAAGATCAACTTAACAAGCTTGATCTTTCTATATTTATAGTCCTTGTACATCATTTCTTTTTAAGGACTTTACAAAGCTGTTTTGCTTATGCAGGATCAACCTAACATATTTGATCAATTCATTCTAAGTCTTTGTACATATATTCATATTATCTATCAAATGACTTTACAACTTTTCTTAATGCAAGCATACTTGTATATTCATTCATGTATATATCATAATCAAATCATATATAAATAGGAATATCATTCACATGCTTATTCCTGACAATCTCCCCCTATTTGATTATGACAAAAACAATTAGTGTATATGCATGTTATGAATGAATCTTATATACAGTGATCAGCTGTATTTCTAAAACAGATACACATGAATGTCATTTATAATGATATGGAATTTCATAAACTATAACACTTTACATCCTGGATCCATAACATACCTAACTAGTTAGAGATGTACCTTTTTGGCTCCTTATATGTTTCCAGGATGTCTGTTGATCAGCTACTTGTCAGTTTGATCTTTTTTCTTCTGCTCCCCCTGGGATGGTGACTTCATTTCTTTTCTTTGTTCCCCTTAGATTCATGCTCTTCTTCTTTTTCTGGCTCCCCCTCAAACTCTGCATTCATGATATCATCATCCTTTGGCTCCCCCTCAGATGATGATTCTGCTTCTGCTGCTGTTATCTTTTTCTTTGCCTTCTTCTTGGCCTTCTTGTCTTCTTTGCTTCTTTTCTCCTTGCTCCTCTTTGAGTGCTTCTTCCTATGTCTCTTTTTCTCCCCCTTTTTGTCATTAATCACTTATGAAAGCTGCTCCATGTTGGACACGAGTTGCTCCATTAGGTAAGATGAGTTACCAACCTCAATCTTAAGTTCTTGTTGACTCAGCTCAATTTTTAGGGAGAGAGACTGATTCAGATTGTCAATCTTGTCAGAGAGGGACAGGATTTACTCTTCATTATCCTTCTGTGATCGTAGAGCTTCTGCTTTCTGATCATTTATAGCCTTTAGATAGATTTGATCTCTCTTTTTAATTTTGAGAGATAAATCAGACATAGTTGCTTGAAGTCTATCTTGAGCTGCATTGTCTCCTGCGTCTGTCAACATCTTTGACCCTTTTAGTGATGATTGATATCTTGTCAGCCAATTCATTAGAACTCTTCACTAACTCCTGCTCCATAGGAGTTTGGTCATTTGATTGGGCAGCTTCTTGTTGAGCATTAGACTGGACTCCACGATTTCCATTTTTGAACAGATTTTCAAAAGCAGTGAGAATCTGATAAATCGTTGAGTGCCAATCATTTGTGGAGGATGAAGGAATATCAGACAACTGTGCTTGGGCAGAGGGAAGCTTCTCAAACTGAACTTGATCATTTTCAATGGTAGAGTGAAAGGACTCTACGATCATCTCCTTAGCCACGATCCTTTTGCCATCAGAACCCACTCTACTATCATAGGGAATGTAGTGGTTGCCAGCATGTCGGTAGACTTTGTAGTGAGACTGGTCCTTTATCATCTGAGTTGCAAACCTCTTTACTCTTGGGAAGTTCTGTGCCACCAGCTCTACGTTGGGAAGTTGAGAGAAGACCCATGTGAGATAGCTACTGTCTTTAGTGATGGATGCCTTTACCCATGGCATATGAGAGTAAAACCATCTTATTGCATGATTCTTAGCTTCAGGCTCATATATCACAGTTGAAGTGTCCAACTTCATAGCTCTACGATTATTGAGCAAGTTTTCTAAGGTCATCATTACCACATTTAGCCTTTCATTTTCATGATTAATCCATCTGCTGGGAAACACATCTAGTGGTTCTTCATCAACTTCCACTACAATTATTCTCTTGTGATGAACAAGGCGGGGAATGTGAAAATCCTCTGGTTCTTCTTCTGCAGAACTGGAGTCTGTTTCACTTTCTCTCTATTCTGAACTGGAGTTAGACCTTTATAGATTTTCCTCTGATTTCTTATTTGCAGAACTATAATCTTTCTCCATTTCTTCACCTTCTGAGCTTGAATCATGCTGACTTCTTTCATCACTAGTACCTTCTTCAACATTTTCTTCCTTGGATTCCGATTCATCTTCACTCACTTCAATGATTGCAGTAGAGTGTTCACCTTGCTTCTTTGGGATAAATTTAGCAAGCAGTCGATTGCTCTTTCTTCTCCTTGGAGGTTCAGCTATATGAGAGTCAGACTTTTCTTCTTCATCAAAATCTGAAGCCTTTGACTCACCAGATAAGCTTCCTTGATGTTCATCATTAGTAGGGGCAGGTCCTTCTTCTTCGAACTCAACATCTTTGGAACCATCATGTGAACTTGTTGGAGCATTTACAATAGGAGATGCAGTTGTGTCATCTTGTAGCCTTTCTTCATCATCACAGTGGATGCTCTGAGATTAGCCATATGGCTTGCACATTCTCCTTTACTATCAAGTTTGGCTATTTCTTTCATAGACTTAGCTTCTTCTTCATTGTTGGACTTGCTCTTTGAGGGTTCAATCTTGTGGCTTTTAGTTCCCTTCACATCTTCTGACTCTACGTTCTCATCCTTGGAAGATAGACTTTCTTGGGGAATTGGGGCTGACTTCTCTATCACCTTTGTTTTCTTTTTGGATGGCTCTTGGAGTAATCTGTTACTCCTTCTTCTCTTTGGGGTTTCTGTATTTGCTGCTTGTTCTTCTCCTTGTCTCTTGTTGTCAGTAGAGAGATGACTTGGTGGAGCTTCTGTATTCTTCACACCCTTGGATTTCTTCTTTGCTGGTGTGACTGCTACTGATACAGAGTCATCAGAATGAGAGCTTTCCACCTCTTGTGCCTTTCTCTTCTTTGTAGAGACCTTGTTGCTGCTCCTAATTGTCATTTGCCTCTTGTTTTCCTTGGGATTTTTCTTCCAGTTTATAAAAAGCTGTGGGGACATCACCTTATGAACGTTCAGTGGTTCTCCCTCATCATTCTTTATCTTGCTTCCCAGTTTCTTCTTCAGCACAATACTCAATAATTTTCCATGAAAAATCTTTGTAAGAGGTTTATTTGTAGACTTCTTCATCTCAACCTTCTCTACCCATTTGGTCAGCCAATCAATTAGAAGAGCTCCGAAGTTCATCTGCTGCTTCATGATGATTGCAGTCATGACCCTCAATTGCAGATCACTGACAGTATCATATGTAGTGTCCTTGCACATAATGCATTTACCAGTAATCTCAGCCAGAAATTCAAATTCTTAAGGAAACTCCTTCATCTTCATATCCTTCAGATTTACGTTTCTCCTGTAACACATTAATGAAAGTAGTATGCACACAAGCCAATCATGTTTGATGATAAAGCATATACTTTGTAACAATCTTATTCATTTATTAATAAAAAGTATTAATTTATTAAAGGCTTTTAATTATCTACATGATGCTGTTTTATAATATGTGATAAACCCATAGTTTTAAGCAATGCTTTTAGAATAATGATGATGATCATTCTAATGAGATCTAAAGTCTTAGAAAGCTTAAAACTAAAATAGTTCCCAATCATTGGATTACTAAATTGGGGATTAGTGAATCGGGATAGATTGGTACATACGTTGCTTGCTTTCATTGGATGAGGATGATTGATCTCATGATCATTTGTGTGGAGACACTAAAACAAGTATGTAGGTGCTTATTGGAGAATAAGTTCACTTTGACGTGGCTCGCTAAGGAATACCTAATGGAGTTTTACTTGCTGTCAATAGGAATCTCAGTAGTGATAGTAAGTACAAGTGATCCTTGGACTTGAGATTATCATAGTATCTTGTGTATGATGAGTTATACTTTGACTTATTCCTTAAGACCCTTAGGGTATATCAAAGGGTATGCTTGGGTATAATAAGTTGTATATGGGAGATAATGTATGATCAATAAAGAATCTACCACTTATTAAAAGAAGAGAAATGTCCTATGTGATTCGATAAATGACAACCCTAGAGTCCTCGGCAGCGGCGTAATGAAATTAGAAAGGAGTTTCTAATTTGCATTATTTAGTGTTGTGCATTTAAGGATCGAAATACATATAATTAAATAAAATAAGACTTGACAGTAATTCCATGTCTTATATTTAATTGGGACATTGTATGGTGGAAGGATTGAATTGTACGGTAACTATTTACTCAAAGGTTCTTTTTATGATTAATGTTGAAATCTATATTATCTGGAAAGTCGTTGATCGCTAGGGAGGCTTATCCCTATTGTAGAATAAATATTATTTATTTAAATAAATTAATTGTTTAATTTATTTATTTAAATAAGATTAGAATTGTTCTAATTGATTTATTCACAACCGGTTTAATATGGAGAACCTAAAGGGTCACACCATAAAAGGAAGAATAATTATTTAAGAAGTTAATGGCATAATCGTAATAATATGTTATGTATATTTAATTTAATCTATGGCGATAGAATAAATTAAATAGCTTAATATTTATTATTTAATATTTTAGAAATATTAAATATAAATTAATAAGAGGAGTCTTATTAATATTATTACAATTATTATTATTATTTTAATTTCTAAAAGAGTTTAGGAATTAATTTAATATAAGTATTCTCATTTATTCCTAATTAGATTAGGAAGGAAAATTAGTTAAAGAAGTTTAATTAATTATCCCTAATAAGATTAGGGAGCCCCTTTAATTAAAAGGGTTTAATTAAATAATACCTTATTTTAATAGGGTTACTTGATATCTTTATAAGAGGAGTCTTATATCAGATATCAAGACGACGTTATATTTCCAATGGTTGGAGAGTACGCTCCTTTTCTATAGAGAAAGAAAAACTAGTGTTTAGCCAACCACCCATCTTCTTGAATCTTTCTTCTTCCTTGGTGGATCACCTCTAGAGGCCAAACACTTGGGTGGCTAACGTTGATCAAAGGAAGGAACCAAACCTGGTGGATTCAAGTTGAACGCTAAAAAAAGGATTGGAGGTGAACTTGCACGAGGAAGCTCGATCTTCAAGGGTATGATTCTTATTCGTTATCTTTTCGTTTAATTAATAATTATGCATAAAGGGTGATCCGGGTATATGGTTTGTAAAAATTTTAAACTCGATTTTTACACGCTTCCGCTTATTTTTGCAATTTGATTGCGTTCTTGAATATTACAAACCTAATAAAGTGGCATCGAGCCAAAACCTTTATGCGAATTATTAATTGTTTTAATTTGATATGTGTATTGATATGTGTTTAGAACAATTTAATTGGGCATAATTTTATTGTATAAAATTTATTTAAAAAAAAAATTAAAAAAATAAAAATAATAATATTGCCGGAAAAAAGGTTTTTCAGAAAACAAGTTTTTTTTTTGTTGTTGTCGTTTTGTTTTCATCCGTGAGTCACGCCCACATCACAAGGCCATCAGCCATGCAATATTAGTGGTCCTGCACGAAAATCAAAAAAAAATAAAAAATCCTGCAGCACGGAAATCAAGGGAGCAGGATCTTGATTTTGATATATATAGTTAATATTAATTATATATATAATAGTTATATATATAATATATTAACGTTATATATATATATAGTTGTAATCTGTTAACTATATATATATATATATATATATATATCCGGTTTATATTATATATATAATAGTTATGTATATATATATAATAGTTATATATATATATTAATCTTAATTATTTTATTATTAAAATAAAAAAATTATTTTAATTTTAAAATTAAATTTCATGCTAACTAATTAGAGTTGAAATTTGATTCCATGATAACTAATTGGAGTTGAAATTGGATTGCCTAATTTCCTTAAATAAAGGAGTTTATTTAGATATGAAATAAGATTTCATATTATTCAAAATAAAGGAGTTTATTTGTGAATAGGAAAGAGAATCATAATTTTCTTAAATAAATGAGTTTATTTAGATATGAAATAAGATTTCATATTATTCAAAATAAAGGAGTTTATTTGTGAATAGAAAAGAAATCCGTGTTTCCTTTAATAAAGGAGTTTATTTTTTTTACATGGAATTGATTCCATAATTAATTAAAATAAAGGAGTTTATTTTAATTAAAGATTTTGATTAAAATAAAATAGTTTATTTTATTCAAAATTGGATAAATTAAAATAAAATAGTTTTATTTTGATTTAAATTTGGATTAAAATAAAGGAGTTTATTTTGATTCAAAATTAGATTTTATACTAACTAAATTTGTCCATTAAATGATATCAATATATATATTAAATATTTATTATTCATAAGATGAATGTTATTTATTGATGCATATAATGATGTATATGATAATAAATAAGATTGATTATGGACAATTGACCAATGTGATTGAATTTTATTTTAGTTGGATGCATGAATGTATGGGTTTTATTAAATGGGGTCTTACAGACCTTCGCCTTCTCTAATTTTTCTCGAATGTAAATTCTATCTCCTCCTATGTACTTCCCTCGATCACGATCAAGGTTTCTATTTATTTTAAATAGTTTTGTAATAGGAATAATTAGAATTAATTTTGAAAAATTGGAGATCAAGGAGCAAGGAGAGCTTGAAGATCCGTTTGTAATGGAGCCCGGGTTTAAATGTAATAGTTATATTTAAATATTATTTCTTGCACCCCTAGGGTTTGACCTTTTGGTTCACTTGGTGGCTCTAGTGAACCAAACTAGAATAAAAGTCCATAATCAATTCGGGTAGAATATTGTATTCTATATGTGCATGCTTATACTATATATATTATATATTATGCAAACATGCTTCGCATGTTAATTAATATAACGCGTATTTTATATATATATGTAATGCTGCCACTAAACAAGATGAGACAATTTAATAATAAATCCTCATTTTTTTTATATTAAGTCCTAAGCGTTCAAAGATATTTGGAATATCGAACGTCAGCCTTCTAGCATGATAAAATTAATAGAGTATTAAATATTTAATATGAGTTTGTTGTGTCACCACAAAGCAAGTATTAAGTATTTAAGATGTTAATTTATCACATTTGATGCTTATAAAGAAAATTGAACAATATTATTTTGTTGTGTCACCACAAGGATGATATTTTCTTTTTTTTTGAATATATGGAGTGCTAGGTTGGACTTAACTTGGATAATTTTGATTCGGATGTGCCACCACTTGATCAAAATAATCTAAGAGGCAAAATACAAGGAGTTGCATAGTTGATGTAATTGACAAGAGTTGTCTACCTATTTATTTATATATAGTTTGTTGTGTCACCATAAGGCTATATACATTTGAAATGAGATCCTTATTCTCACTAGCAGATCTTTAATTAGATTTTGCCGAACTATATATATTGAGGGTAATATAGTTTGAAGAAAATAGTGGGAGATACCAATTTAAAACAAGACCTAAATTATTTTGGTAATTAATAAAAGAATGTATGTTAAAATGTTGTTAATTACAAATTCATTTACAAAATTTTACAATGTCTAAATTACTATCACTGCGAAACATATTAGATGTTATTTAACCAAACCGTATTAAACGGATTGGTTAAGGAATTTGAGAATAGTTCTCATGGCTGAAAAGTTATCTTATGTCCTTAATACGCCTATCCCTCAAGAATGGTTGCGCATAATGCCTCGAGGAAGACATTGCTACTTTTAGAAAGTGGCAAGATGATGCACAGTTGGCTCAATGCATCATGCTCGCATCTATGAGTAACGAGCTTCACCATCAGCATGAAACTATGGATGCTTCTACTATATTCCTGCACATCAAGTAGTTGATGGTGAGGAAAGTAGGGCCGATAGATATCGAGATATCTAAGGAGCTCTTCCGATCTAGAATGACCAGATGACACTACAAAGATGATAAAAGTCCTTAACATTATCAATTTGATTGATCAATTAGGACAATGAGTTTTGTCATGGATGGAGAGTTGAGCCAAGATTTGATCTTGCACTCACTCCCGGACTCCTTTCACAATTGTTGTGAATTTTTCATATGAACAAGCTAGATATCGCCTCACCGATTTGCTTAACATATTAAAAAATGTTGAGAGTCACTTTCCAACCAAGAAAGATCAAGTCTTACTGGTAGGGGCCAAAGGATCTTCTGAAAAGAAGAACGATTCAAAGAAGGTAAATAGAAAGGCATAAACAAAGGATAATAAGAACAAAACTGATACGGATAGCAAAGGAGCTTGCTTCCACTGCAATAAGCCTGGACACTGGAAAGAAACTGCGAGAAGCATCTTGCAGAGGCTAACCAAATAAGATTAATGAAGTTTCGGTTATAATACAGTTTTTGTTCATGATTGAAATAAATTTTTCTTTAAGTCAAGGTTCTACTTGGGTATTGGATACCGACTTTGGTTATCATAAATATAGATTTATGAAGGGACCAAGCAGAAGTAGAAAGTTAAACCAGGTAAGTAATCCTATGTGTGGGAAATGAAGCAAAGGTTGCTGCATTAGCCATAGAAACTTATAGTTTAGCAATCCCTACGTGCAAATCTATTAAGTCAATAAGTTGTTATTGTATTCCAGTACTTGTTAGAAACATTATTTCCATTTTATTATTGGAAAATGAAATCTTTGGTATTATATTTAAGAACAATTGTTGTTCTATGTATAATAATAATAATGTTTTGTATAGAACTGGAATATTACTTAATGGATTTTATATACTTGACTTACGTGAAAATAATTTTGCAAATTGAACAAACTAGTATAAGAAAAAGAGATGATTATTCAAAGAGTTGAATGTATGTATTTGTTGAAATACAAGTGTGAATTATTTGAAAGGTTCAAAGAATTCAGAAGTAAAACAAATTGGCAATGTATTAAGATTCTTTGATTAGATCAAGGAATAAATACTTGTGCAATAAGTTTCTAGATCATCTCAAATGGTTTTCTCATAATGGACACATCCTGATACGCAATAATTGATTGATGTATCTGAATGAAAAATTGTACCTTGTTGGACATGGTACGGTCCATAATGATTTTACCGACATTCCAAAGATCTTTTGGGATAATGTCCTAGAAATGGCTACATATCTACTAAAAAGGTAACCTCAAAATCCTACCCCAAGACTCCATAAAAGTTATGGATGTGGAGGATTCCTAATCTTAAGTATGTTAAGATAAGGGGTTGTCCAACTTATGTGAAAAGGTTTCAAAGGATAAGCTTGGGACAAAATTTGACATGTACAGATTTGTGGGACATCCTAAAGTAAGTTTAGGGCATATGTTCTATAATCCTACACAAAAAAAGGTGTTTATTGCAAAACACCGCATATAAGATAAAGGTGTTTATCATTGAAGGGGCTAGTGGGAGGATAATAGATCTTGAAGAGTTCAAGAACCACAAAACACTATAAGTCAAATAAGAGGAACTCAGATGAGACCTGTTGTACCACAACCCAATCGTAATTCGAATAGTACCAAGATACACGGGAGGTATGGATTCATCATAGATGATGATGATGAGGTACACATCATAGAAGATGATGATCCGCTTACATACGATGAGGTAAGTGTTGTAGACACTCGAGAGAAATGGATTGAAGCAAGTTTCTCAAATATGGAACATTCGTTTTGATGAGGCAATCAAAAGAGTTTGATTTTATCAAAAATAAGAATGAACCTAGTGTGTACAAAAGGGTCAATGGGAGCATCGTGACATTCCTAGTACTATATGTTGATATACTACGGATGAGGAATGACATACCAATGCTACAATCAGTAAAGATAAAGTTGTCTAAACATTCCTCCATGAATGATTTGGGAAAAGAATCGTAATTGAGGATAAAAATCTATATAGATAGATTTAAAAGGATGCTCGACTTAACCCAAGGAACGTATATTCATTTGATGCTAAAGTTGTTTAGCATGGAAAACTCCATGGGATGTCTCATCTTGATGAGCCCTTGGAGTGTATCTCTCCTAATAGTCCCCACAGATTCCTGAAAAGAGAGGTCGCATGAGTGACAATCATGTATGCAATGAAATGTACGAGACCTGATGTTGATCAGTCAAATTATGGAGAAGTTCACTATGAGTCAGTGAAAAACATATTAAAGTGCTTAACCGACACTAAGGATGTGATCATATTCATGGTGGGTCTAAATTAAAACTAGAGGGCTTAATGCACTCAAGTTTTCGAGACGCACCAAGATGACGTAAAAATCCACTTTAAGGTAAAGCGTTATCTTGAAGCAGCAAAGCGATGAAAGGTTCCAAACAAAGAAAGAGTTGCTAGTTTAGTGATAAAGACAAAGTATATAGCTATAAATGAAGCTGCAAGTTGATTGTTTGGATTAAAAGTTCATTACAGAACTAGGAATAGTTCCTAAGTCTCATCTTGGATCTAAACATGTGTTGTAGCACTTTCATTTGATTAGCATTGATATCTCATTTGACCTTTTCTACTGGGGAGTTCATCAACCAACTCTAGACATTTGCATTGGCTGTAATCGTGGTGTCCTCCTGCTCTTATACTACGATCATGTGTTTGATTGTAGGCGCTTCACGATTTTCAGTTGGGTGGCTGACAAGGTTATCAGTAGTACGTTTTGAGACGTTTCTACTGACTATGGATCTTCATTTGGTTCATCAGCCACAAAGTTTTGGGACTCTATAACTGATATATTGCTTCATAGTATATTTCTAATATTTTTAGTGCTGCTGTTCTTTAGCAGATCACTGCTCCCCCAAAGTTGATACTATCTTCTCAGTGAGGTGTGATTTCTTCTTCTTCATGTGCATTAGAAGGATGTGACACCCCCAAATTTAGGTACTTGAAACCCAAACTCGGTGCTTCACGATACCATTTCTATGAGCGGAATAATACTAATAATAATAACAATAATATAAATATCAAACTTAATTTACATATATCAAAGTCTAATCCCAGCTACGCGACCTTTAAACATTCATTTCATGATAATTAATAGATATCATTGTCTTAATAAAGTCAAACTATTACATAAGATAACATAAGATTATTCTGATTGCTTTCCTTTTCCCTTGTTCTGGCCTGAACATTCCGGTTGATCACGTTTAGCTGAAAACATTTAAATTTGAAGCAAGAATGAGCATTTGATTGCCCAACAAGTAATAGCAATAATAAATATAAGTTGAAAGAATTAAATATTTTCTTTGAATGACACTTCCACAACGAATCAACAGTTGTGAAGTAAGCTGAACCAATAATAACAATATATCAATTCTATATAAAATTTTTAAAACTACGTACTGGCTATAAATGAAGAGCAGTCGACAGACTATGAACTTTGTTTTCAATTTTCGCTAAGGTTTAGCAGAACTTCATCCGCAAACCGTCATAACTTACGGGCACGAGGGTGATCATCCCAATGTACCCTGTATTGATCAATACTACATGCAAGAACGATATTATCGTTCATCTTTTCCACCTTAGGTGCACAAAAGTTTTCCCATGTTCGGGATGTTCATACTTAGTCGGGAATCCGAACCAAAATAATCTGGTTGGATACAATAAAGTTCTATCTTGTTCAACAATATTTTTAAATTTATGTCTAGCTGAATCAAATAGCTTAGACGACTTTGTAAGTCAACGTATACATACTGGAAACCAATAAGTATGTATCAACATGTGATTAAATACAATGATTATCCAAGTGAGGACACTTGTCTAACCCTATGTAGAAATTAACGAACAGAATAAATATCTGAATTATACAGTAATACTGTGCTGATAAACAATGATCAGATAAGTTAAGAACTTGTATTAATACAAAGATTGGATACATAATCGATAACAATAGAGTTAATAATATGGCATCATGATAATATAATTCTGAAACTTTCTTACTCATGTCCATTGCATAAAGTAAATGCAAAGTTAGGATACTTGCCTGAGTTGCTGCTTACAATAACGCAACTTAGTTTTATCTTTTATACCGAAACCTATCATTAATAAAATCATTCGTTCGATTAATAATTTATCATATCCCGTAGTACTACTATTTGCAGTCAACACATAACTTAATCACATTGTCACATAGTTATATCAGCCATTGGATCACATACAAACACTTATCTAGTCAAATTATACAAGTCCAGATTAATTTCTGAAGCATTTCGGTGTACCGATGACTTTATCGGGTAATTATCGAATCTAAAACTCCATTCAGTAATTCAATAACTGTAAATATCAGTCATATTATTTTTCATAGACTTATAATAATTTTTAAATAATTATTATAATTTATCATGAATTTTCAAAGACTGAAATCATTATTAAATGATTTAAATATTAAATAATTCTATTATCATTAATATTTAATTAATATTAAATTATTAATGAAACCATTGCCAAAATATTAAAGTTATTTATAATAACTTAAAATATTTTTAAAGTATTAATATTACCCTTAAATGATTTTTAAAACATTTAAAATCATTTTAAATAATTACCATAAATATTTAAATATTAATGTATTATTTATCAAAATATTAAAAGTCATTTATTATTACTTAAAATATTTTTAAATCATTTATATCCTTTTTAAATAATTTTAATTCAATAAAACCATTTTTACACTATTTATTTAATAAAATTATTCAATAACTCTAATATCATTTAACATTAAATTATTAATGAAATTTACCTTTAAATATTAAAAGTTATATTTTATAACTTAAAATATTTTAAATCTATTTATTTTCATTTAAAAATGATTTTTATAATATTAAAATCATTTTAATTATTTTATTTAATATAATTATTAAATAAATCTAATATCATTAATATTAAATAATTAATGGAATTTGTCTTAAAATATTAAAAGTTATATTTTATAACTTAAAATATTATTAAATTCCTTTTATCATTTAAAATGATTTTTAATATATTAAAATCATTTTTAATTTATTTAATGCATTTATTTAATAAATAAAATATCAATATTATCCAATTAAATATTAATATTTATGAAAAATATGTCAAATTATTAAAAGTTAATTTTTATAACTTAAAATAATTTTTAAAAATATTTTTGAAATTTTTAATAATTAATTTCTATTTATAAATGATTTTTAGATAATAAATTAATTAAAATTAATAAGTCAGTCGCTAAAGCCTTTGGCGACAGAAACCGTTGCCAAAGGTGTTCTTGAGAAACCCAGACCTTCAAAGTCAGTTTTCGAGTGACCATGTTTGACCAGGTTTAATTCCCTACCTATGATGTTTTTGGGCATTCAAAAGCTTTGATCTTGTAGTACTGATGTAAAACTACAAGAATCAACAATAAACAGGGTCAAACAACATCACAATAGCAAGTTATAAGCCAGCAAACTAACTGTCAGACGTGTTAATCACGTTTCTGGGCTGCCCAGAAAATCTGGTCATGGCCGGTCAACGACCTTGGTGGCCTTAAATCTATTAATCTATTCATGTATTAGGTAGTTTAGACGTCGGACTTTGTAGAGTAACTAGCAGGGTACATGAATCAAGCACTTATAAGGTCTAAACATCATCAAGCTGCAAGATCTAAGGCATGAAAAAGGCTGTCAGAGTTATTCTTCATTTCTGGGTTACCCAGAAATGGAGAACAGTTTCGAGTGACCACTTTTGGGCTTCCACTACTTGTTCGTGTGATGTTTTTGTGATCTATCGATTCCAGGTTGTAGACAACATGTAAGAATACAGATCCATTACATAAAACCAATAAAATAACAACATAACAAGAAGATCTCGTCCCGTCAAAATGTCATCGAGATTTAGACTCATCTGCTTTTCCGGGTTACCTGAAATGCGAAACGTGATCGTTTTACCTTATTTGACCAGACACTATATTCACTCAGTTTGATGATTAGGAGATTATAAGGCATAATAATGTAGTACATATACCAAACTATAACTTAGAATCAAGAACCATAACAAAACATCAAAACACAGTCAGATCCGAGCCCATGAAGATCTTGTCAGAGCCTTCTGGGCACGATCTGGGTTTTCCAGAAACTGAAAGTCATGGTCGGTCAACGATGTTTGACCAACCATAACTTTCAATCTGTACATGGTATGTCCTTGATTCAAGTTTCATATTAAAGTCCTAACATCATACTACAAGTTGAAACCTTTAAACATCAAAAACACATAACATACAAAGATTTACAGGGTTTGACATTCGGTTGTCAGACACAAAAAGAATATTTTCCAGAATTTTGAAATCTTCAAATTCGTGCACTTGGATGTTATGGATCTACAAGATACCAACCTAGATCATCAATATATATTACATATTACATGTTTTAACATAAAAATCTAACATCTAACATGGCCTTCAAGATCAGATTTTAAATTAGGTTTTTACCTTTCTATGAACAAGTTCTTGATTCTATGCTTATGATCTGTTAGAGGAGATGGTGGGGGGGGGGGGGGGGGCTTGTTTCGTGACTGATCTAGCAAGGGAATTTTGGAGGTTTTAGATAGAGAGAGAGAGAGAGTCTTGGATGAGGGTTGTGAACAAATGAGCATGAATATATGTGACTTTTTCTCTCTCTTGATCTATATGTAAAAGTCATGTGCAATGTATTTGGATGAGTAATGGCTGTTGTGCTGGAGTGCTATAGCTCATAGCTAGACTAGGGTGGTGACTTAACAAGATTTGGCAAGATTTGCTAGAAATTATTTCAAGAATGGGACAAAAAGGGTACTTTGGTCAATTGCCTTTTAATTTTAATGGTATTCTTGTCCATAGTACTTGAATCTAGGGTTTAATCACTAGATTTTAAACCTTAAGGTTTCCCAAATAATTTCTAGAGTTTGAAAAATTAAAATTAAAGTATAATAAAATTTTAATTAAAACACACTAATTAAAATTAGGGTTTTTAATAGAAAATTAGGGTTTTAAATAATTAAGGTTTTCAAATATTAATTAGGATTTTCTCTAATTAACATTAAATCTAATAATACACAACATAAATCATATAACACCCTTACTACACGTCTTGAACTCATAATTGAGTTTAACAAATAGGGTTTAACAAATTAATATTAGGGTTATGACAAAGATATACCATAATTGACCAACTATTATCAATACACACACATGCAAAGATATATTTATAACATCGAGAAATAATATTATATTTAATATAATATTATTATTCTCATTCATTGCTTAAAATCCAAAATTAGGATTTGGATTCCATACCGATTTATCTTTCATATATAACATTATTAATTAAGTTAAAATAATTAACTTAATAATCAACTAAAATTCATATAATAAAATAGTAATTATTATAATTCCAATAATCATTTCATATATTATTTAAATAATATAAAAATCACATTTTCATAGAAAATAAATAATAAAGACATTTCTACTATAAAATTTATTATTATAAGAATATACTTTATAATGATCAATAATTCTAAAATAAAATTATTTGAAATTATTCATGTAATAAATAAATTCTATTTATCATATATATACATACACATTACTTGGCACATATTCCCACCTTTAAAATAATAATAATAAAAAAATTTATATGCAAAATTTCTTATTTATTTATATATAAAATATCGGGTTATTACAAAAGAAGCCTTGCATATCTCCTTCTGACTGGAATCATCACTATCAATTAAATCTCCTTATATCATAGACATGGATATCTTCAGGACTGATCACTCTACGATCTTTTGACAACGCTACGAACGTGGTCTTCCTTGACAGTTTGTGCTTGAGAAGTTCTGCTTCTATGATGAGTTCCTTGAGGGTTCTTGTAACACCCCCTTCTCGAAAAGGAAAGGGAGGTCATGTGCAAGCACAACAAACCTCAAAATAAGTAATAGTGGTGTCCATTAATGAAGTACTAAATACAATTCTCCAACTAGAGTCAAAATAACTAAAACTAACCCTCTCATCACACTAGCCCTGAATCAACCCTGCAAACATGCCGGAAGAAAAACACAGCATGAGCCAATTGTTCAGTACGGATACAGATATACAAAAGATATACAATTGATATACGAAAATAACCGAGTCAAAATACTGAACAAAGCCTCAAGTGTAAAAACGGACGAAAATATAATCTCCAAAGATCTAAATGTAATATATCTGAATCAACAGAATTTACGAAACCAATAGAAGAATAAAGAAATAACGAACTGAAGTAACTAACTCAATGAATTGAACTGAACAGAAACAAATAAAACTAATACAATGAAATAATAGGCTGAATCAAATGGTTGAGTGTTATTTCATACCGAGTGAGCTCAGAAATATACATTGCCACACAGGCAAGTCAAAATAATGCCACACATGCAAGTCAAATGATGCCACACAAGCAACCAAAATAATGCCACACAGGCAAATCACACATTGGACCGCGAATCCAAATGTATGCAAATTGGATACGTGTGTTTGGTACAACATCACAAATCCGCAGAACAGAAAACTAGGGTTAACCCATACGCCTCCCTCAACAAAACACCAAATGGCCAAATTCCTCCGGAGCCCAAACAGAGACGCCGTGGACTAATCATACCGCCACGGAAAGTGTCATGTTTCTCGTGCCAAGACGACATGCCTGTGGTACCTCTACAGATGGTTATAACTCAGGTATACCCTACGGTATATTCTAACAAAAATACCATGTCACAACACATGTGACATAATACCAACAAAAGGGTTCTATATGTACATGTTGAACCAAATCAAATTATAGTCACAAGGTCTCAAAAAGAAGGTAGCAACATGTACCGCTCTACAATTATCAAAAATAAATAGTACTAAACATGATAACCTAATTCAAAGAGTACAAATACGAGTCATATATATCAACTCCAAAATGAAACTAATATATTTATTTCACAGGAAACAATTATGTGAAATAATAACGGAATTCGAACAAGCGATAAAACGAACAAATCAAATTTAACAAGAGTATCGCTGAAAGAGTACGGAATCCGTACCTGGATTGTAAGTAATGAAATATCCAAAATTCCCAAATAAAATCGTTAAAGCCCTTCGTCCGAACTATCGCAATAAATAGCTAAATACATAAATAAAAGTTATAATTTCGCATCAAGTATAAAAGCTTACCAAATCAATAATTTATGCATATTAATTTGTACATAGCTAATCTATTAAATAGTATGCAGTTGCCAACAATTCTATTATTTATTAATTATCAGTCCACCAAAATTTAAATAATAATTAATTAGTGTTACATGTAAGGATCATGGTGCCTAATTTTTATACTTTATTTCTTTACAATACACATGAACATTTGTCCAAGTTTTGTTCCATAATTAATTAACTTGAAATGAGAACTACAGCTATAGCAAGCTAGTCAAACATACTTTATTAAAAATTTACTTTGTCTTTTATTCGTATAAAACAAACATGGCACATATCATTAATTAGTATATATATATATATATATATATATATATATATATATATATATATATATATATATATATATATATATAGGAGCCCTTCCATAGCAAATCCGGTTCTTATGAGTCTTGCTGACACACACCCCCTTTTTGGACCGTTGATAAATTGAATAGATGGCTGAGATTGAAACATAAATATACCCAGCCGGCACAAGCTTTACCGGCTTTTATTTTAATATATTGCATTGCATGGTCAACTGTTGTCATTTTAATATTAAAATATCCAGTAAATTACGACTTATCTTAAATTTGAGTATAATTTTGTTAAGCATTTCTCCATTTTATGGGATGACTCAAAGACATTAAAATCACATTAAAAATAAAAAATACTCGGTATAACTTGCGACATGCTAGTAAGTTTTTTTTTTTTTGTTGAGCAACTCACTCCTATTCTCATTATAACACTTTGTTCTCATTATAATATTAATTAATTAATATTCATTTGCCTTCACTAATATTTATAATATTGTTTGTAAAATATTATTATTATAATATTGTTACAAAAATATTTAATACTTATAATATTAAGTATTAATATTATTACAAAATATTAATAATTATAATACTTATAATATAATATAATATTATTACAAAATATTTAATACTTAGTAATATAAAATAATAATTACTCCAAACAATATTATAAATTACTCCAAACAATATTATAAATATTAATATAAAATATTAATTACTCCAAACAATTTTATAAACCTGTAAAATTAATTACTCCAAACAATATTATAAATATTAGTGAAGGCAAATATTATAAAATATTAATTACTCCAAACAATATTTTACAAAAATATTATAATATTTTTATAATTCTTTATTTGCTATTTTTATAAAAATATTTTATATTCTTTATTTGTTATTTTATAATAGGATATAAAATAGGATATAAAATATTTTTATAATTCTTTATATAACAAATATATGCTATTGTTATATAAAATAGGATATAAAATATCATAAAGAATTAATATTTTAAATTAAAGTGGGAAGAAATTAATATATTTGTTATATAAAGAATTATAAAAATATTTTTATATCCTATTTTATATCCTATTATAAAATAACAAATATTTTTATAATTCTTTATTTGCTATTTTATAAAAATATTTTATATTCTTTATTTGTTATTATAAAAATATTTGTTTTTATAAAATATTTGTTTTTATAAAATATTTTATATTCTTTATTTGTTATTATAAAATATTTGTTTTATAAAAATATTTGTTTTTATAAAATAACAAATATTGTTATAAAAAAGCAAATAAAGAACTTGTGCCACTATTAGATTTTTATACAATTCTAAGAGGTTGTGCTGCTTTTGGAAATTTTTTTTTTTTTTTACAAGCAATAAGAGGTTGTCTTGGTTGCTTTTGAATTTTTTATTTTTTAATGTGATTTTAATGTGCGAAATCATCCCATAAAATGGAGAAATACTTAAAAAAAATTATACTCTCTACTTAAAAGACAAGTCATGTCTTACCGAGTATTTTAATATTAAAATGACAACAGTTGACCATGCAATGCAATATATTAAAATAAAAGCCGGTAAAGCTTGTGCCGACTGGGTATATTTATGTTTCAATCTCAGCCATCTATTCAATTTATCAATGGTCCAAAAAGGGGGTGTTGCACAGTACTCATAGCAACCGGTTGCTATGGAAGGGCTCCCATATATATATATATATAACAGTAGAAAATAACTTCAGTACATTCAAAAACAAAAGTCTGCTAATGGTTATACATATATACACGCATTAACTATAAATTACCTCAATTAGAAAACATATATAATTTTTTGTTAAATAAAATTTCTTTACATGGGAATTCACAATTAACAATTATGGGTTAAATTAATGAAACTTCCAAATTAGCAGAAAACTCTAATTATTATTTAATATATATAACATACGCATATACATACATTTATATGATACTATATATAGTTATATAATATATTAGTTGAATCATAACAAGTAACTATTAATATAAATATCTAAAGAAAGCAATAAACTGTTATGCTGACTTGGTGATTGAATCCGAATTATCCATGTTTCTCGAATTATAACATATTATAAAATTTACTAAACTTATATAGCAGTTACACATTTTTATTTAGTTAGATCTAAATGATGATCATGTGAGGTTATATAAAAGAAACAATTTAATTTAAAAGAATCATTAATTCCTTACGTTAGTAGCTTAACGACGAACACACAGAATTTATGTATACATATACATACCATACATGAAATAGGCTAATCATATATATGGTGTTATCAATTAAATATATAATTTTACAATGATTTCTATCTTCACAAATAGGTTTAATAATATCAGGCAAGGACTGACAGGCATGACAAAAAGGAATTCAACAAAAGAATTAATTTACCTCTTTTCTATAGCTCGACTACTAGTATTAACTTGTCAATTCCCTTCTCCTTTATGTTCTTCTTGCCACTGCTCCCTATCTTTCCCTCAAAATATTGTATAACAAAATAAGATTGGGGCTAGCTATTTATTAATTAAGAGGGTCTTGCCCTAATGAACTTTTAATTGGGTTCAATGAATATTAAGGCCCAAATTTTTAACCAAATAATATTATCCATCACTTTTAATTAGCCCACATAAATTTAACCCAAACATAAGAAAAACTAACATAAATTTAGTATGTCTTATAAAAAGTCCAATTAAAAAGCTTTAATAATATATATTTTATTATTATTATTATTTTATTAATTTTTTTTATTTTTTTACGGGTATTACATTACCTCCCCCTTAAAAAGGATTCCGTCCCCGGAATCAAAAGAGTAACAATGATTTACTTGACATTAAAGAGGTGAGGATACTCTTGCCGAATAGTCTCTTACGCTTCCCAAGTAGCTTCGCGCTCCAGAAAATTTTAGGAAAAATAAATTTTATATTTAATTATTAACAAAAATTTGGATTATTACATTTTTCCCTCCTTAAAAATAATTCCGTCCTCGGAATTCAAATAAGTTACATAAAGTTTTATTTTATTTTTTTATTTAAATTACATAATTATTCATAAACTTTAATTAAGATGTAGCGCTGCCATTTGTAACGATCAAGTCTGGTAAGTCCATCGTTCCACACAATTATCCATGAACTTGTAAAAGATTCGTCATCTATCGTGTCAAGCCTTGGTAAGGTTCTTCGCGTTAAATAACATGATCAACTGTTGGTGCAGCCCCCCCGTCAATATCTTTGAGTTTCATACTTACAAACGTTCGTAATATTCGGAACACAATTCTAGAACACATAATTCGCTCTTCATCTAAATATGATTCGAATACCCAAAATATTTAAAATTATTTTTAATTCAAAAAACGTTTATGTTCCACACATGACAAAGATTTAACAAATTATTTTTATTTAATTTTACATAAATTCATGCAAAACTCTAAGGGCATCCGATAAACAAAACAACTTAAATTATATCACCAACTCTCACCAAGTCCTCACATCAAATTAGTTCTCAAATAATATTACACCAAAAATATACTACTGCTAAGATCTCTTCATCACCATACCAAACTCCAAATCATATATCCTACTATCTGAATAAGCAAACTATAGCTTTCAAAATCTCTTATAATATATTGGATTCATCACTTATTATATATCTAATCATTCAATGAATCAATCATTCTCTTAATGCAAATATTAACCCAACAAATTCCAAGATCTCATCATACTATCACTCAAAATTTTATATAAGATAACTCCAATATTCTACTTGGAAATAATCGCAAAATTCATTTACTCCAAAAGATTAATCTAATTACCTCGAATATCAACAACTCAAATTACAAGAATTTCTCTATACTTAATAATTTTCACTTTATCATAATATGCCATCAATACACATAACTCAAATTATCCACAAGCTTAACATAAATCTAAACCTAACTCAAATCAAATCCTCAATTCAATGATCATAATAATTGTCACAAAAAAAAAATAACTCTAACAAATAATTTTCCAAAATCAAATACTCGTCGACACAAATACTCACATCACAATCGCATCTCATATAAGATCATTTCTTATCTGTACAAAGTATAACTTTATTCACCTCAATGATTAAATCACAATTCTTAACTAATATCATTACTCAATCACCTTAAATAATTATTCCACTTTCCTCAAATCAACTACAAATCGAAAAGAAATCGACAGTTGGTCAAAATAGAGACCAACCAAACAAAGAACAAAATCGAATCAAACTCCTACGTCTACCCAATGATTTACCCACAACTCACAGGTCAAACCTAAATAGGTTTTCTACAAGAAAGAACCTAAGCTTTGATACCATCTCTGTAACACCCCCTTCCCGAAAAGGAAAGGGAGGTCACGTTCAAGCACAAAAAACCTCAAAATAAGTAATAGTGGTGTCCTTTAATGAAGTACTAAATACAATTCTCCAATTAGAGTCAAAATAACTAAAACCAAAAATCGAAATAACCTAGATGGTCAAAGACAACTCTCTCATCACACTAGCCCTGAATCAACCTTGCAAACCTGCCGGAGGAAAAACACAGCATGAGCCAATTGCCCAGTGCGGATACAGATATATAGAAGATATACAATTGATATACGAAAATAACCGAGTCAAAATACTGAACAAAGTCTCAAGTGTAAAAACGGACGAAAATATAATCTCCAAAGATCTGAATGTAATATATCTGAATCAACAGAATTTACGAAACCAATAGAAGAATAAAGAAATAACGAACTGAAGTAACAAACTCAACGAATTGAACTGAACAGAAACAAATAAAACTAATACAATGAAATAATATGCTGAATCAAATGGTTGGGTGTTATTTCATACCGAGTGAGCTCAGAAATATACATTGCCACAGAGGCAAGTCAAAATAATGCCACACAGGCAAGTCAAATGATGCCACACAGGCAAATCACACATTGGACCGCGAATCCAAATGTATACAAGTCAGATAGGTGTGTTTGGCACAACATCACAAATCTGCAAAACAGAAAACTAGGGTTAACCCATACGCCTCCCATAACAAAATACCAAATGACCCACTTTCTCTAGAGCCCAAACAGAGACGCCGTGGACTAATCACACCGCCACGAAAAGTGTCACGTCTCTCGTGCCAAGACGACATGCCTATGGTACCCCCACAGGTGGTTATAACTCAGGTATACCCTACGGTATATTCTAACAAAAATACCATGTCACAACACATGTGACATAATACCAACAAAAGGGTTCTATATGTACATGTTGAACCAAATCAAATTATAGTCACAAGGTCTCAAAAAGAAGGTAGCAACATGTACCGCTCTACAATTATCAAAAATAAATAGTACTAAACATGATAACCTAATTCAAAGAGGACAAATACGAGTCATATATATCAACCCCAAAATGAAACTAATATATTTATTTCACAGGAAACAATTATGTGAAATAATAACAGAATTCGAACAAGCGACAAAACGAACAAATCAAATTTAACAAGAGTATCGCTGAAAGAGTACGAAATTCGTACCTGGATTGTAAGTAATGAAATATCCAAAATTCCCAAATAAAATCGTTAAAGCCCTTCGTATTTAATTATCGCATAAATAGCTAAATACATAAATAAAAGTTATAATTTACATCAAGTATAAAAAAGCTTACCAAATCAATAATTTATGCATATTAATTTATACATAGCTAATCTATTAAATAGTATGTACGGTTGCCAACAATTCTATTATTTATTAATTATCACCCACCAAAATTTAAATAATAATTAATTAGTGTTACATGTAAGGATCATGGTGCATAATTTTTATACTTTATTTCTTTACAATATACATGAACATTTGTCCAAATTTTGTTCCATAATCAATTAACATGAAATGAGAACTACAGCTATAGCAAGCTAGCCAAACATACTTTTTATTAAAAATTTACTTTGTCTTTTATTAAGTATAAAACAAACATGGCACATATCATTAATTAGTATATATATATATATATATATATATATATATATATATATAAAGTAGAAAATAACTTCAAAGACATTCAAAAACAAAATTACGCTAATGGTTATACATATATATACACGCATTAACTATAAATTACCTCAATTAGAAAACATATATAATTTTTGTTAAATAAAATTTCTTTACATTGGAATTCACAATTAACAATTATGGGTTAAATTAATGAATCTAAATTTGCGAGAAAACTCTAATTATTATTTAATATATATAACATATGCATATACATACATTTATATGATACTATATATAGTTATATAATATATTAGTTGAATCATAACAAGTAACTATTAATATAAATATCTAAAGAAAAATATAAATGTTATGCAACTTGGTGATTGAATCCGAATTATCTATGTTTCTCGAATTACAACATATTATAAAATTTACTATATAGCATTTACACATTTTTATTTAGTTAGATCTAAATGATGATCATGTGAGGTTATATAAAAGAAATAATTTAATTTAAAAGAATTATTAATTCCTTACGTTAGTAGCTTAATTAACGATGAACACATAGAATTTATGTATACATATACATACCATACATGAAATAGACTAATCGTATATCTGGTGTTATCAATTAAATATATAGTTTTACAATGATTTCTATCTTCACAAATAGGTTTAATAATATCATGCAAGGACTGACATGCATGACAAAAAGGAATTCAACAAAAGAATTAATTTACCTCTTTTCTATAGCTCGACTACTAGTATTAACTTGTCAATTCCCTTCTCCTTTATGTTCTTCCTGCCACTTCTCCCTATCTTTCCCTCGAAATATTGTATAACAAAATAAGATTAGGGCTAACTATTTATTAATTAAGAAGGTCTTGCCCTAATGAACTTTTAATTGGGCTCAATGAATATTAAGGCCCAAATTTTTAACCAAATAATATTATCCATCACTTTTAATTAGCCCACATAAATTTAACCCAAACATAAGAAAAACTAACATAAATTTAGTCTGTCTTATAAAAAGTCCAATTAAAAAGCTTTAATAATATATATTTTATTATTATTATTATTATTATTATTATTTTATTATTATTATTTTTTATTTTTTTATGGGTATTACAGTTCTTCTCAGCTGATATGTTTTGGATGATCTAGCATATGTGACCTTATAGAGATCAGCAGCCATGTGAGCTTCATTCATGTTAGCTCATCAAGCCTTTAAGGACAGGCTTTGACAAATAAGGATTTTGTCAGGAACATTTCTGAAATGTCATAAGCCTTCTGCTGGTTGAATCTTCTTGACTGAAGTCTTCTGCTTCATCATTCTTTAGTGTGGTCAGATAGACCAAGCACCTGCAGTTTAGATATATTTCTATTTATGGTACCCACGATTAAGTGGGTCCTGCCAGGTTAGCTTTCAAAATCCATGTTCCTCATATATTTGAATAATCATCATATTGATCATCATCAATCATATTCATGCATGTATCCAATTTAGATATGACATCTTAAGATGCATGATGATGAATGTGTGTAAGATTAATCATTTTAACAAAACACCTTTTTCTTTGATGGTTTCATCATTTGCTTAGTTAAGTTCACATGGTTTAAATGTTCACAGAGTAAGAATCAGCTCTATTACTTATTTGCATCTGGTTGATTTATGGAGGTGATCAGTTTTTATAAATCTTCAAGATACTCTTGTAGAACTGATCATACTCTATGTGTTATCAAAACCTTAGAACATAGGTTTGCACATACATACTAACCCACCAACAAAGATTATTCCACATAAGATTAATTTAAACCTTGATATGCTTATAACCTATTTCAGATTTCTTTCAAGATGTCATCTTCAACCTAAAACTTGGATGGAGAGAGAGTTTGTAAGAATTTGAGTTTCCAACCTCAGTGTACTTTCTCTTCACCTTTTTAGGTAGAGTATGATTTCTTGAAAGAATACTGTTATAGTGCATAAGGAGGTGCAACATGATGTACACATTTATATTAGTGAGGAACCGTACCTTTCTACTGTCAATTTCTTAACAGTCATTTAACTTAGATATACTGAGGTTAGGCATTTATGTGCATAGTTTTTCATTTACTCCTAACAACTTGTTGCTTCAGTTGTCCTTCAATTAATCAGTCATAGTCTTGAAGATGTAAGCTAAGAGAATCTTGGCATCTTTAGTTCTTTGACATCTTTGAGTCCACAAGGTTCACATCCAGCTACTGGTTTGCCAATTACATATTTGAGAAGTTCTTCTTTCTTATATGGATAAGCACTTCTTAATATGTATGGCCTATTCATCTTTCAGGCTGGTGGATGTTTGACTCTTTGCTGTTGATGTCTCTTGAGATCCCTTGTTTGTTCTTCAGATTACAGGATTGACTGTGACCAATGATAAGTCTTGTTGTAATGGCATTTAAGAATATGGACCAATCTGAGAAGCTTCAGGTGTATATACACATGTACTTGTACACAATACTTCTAACGTGTGAGCTCATCTGCACTTACATGTGACTTACTACTAAACTAAGTTTAAAACAATGTTTGTGCCTAGGATCAGGCTCAAAGCGATTAGCTTTTGAATATAGCATGAGAACCTGCTCTGATACCAATTGTTAGTTCCCAGTAGGCACACAATAGATCTAGAAGGAAGGGGGGGGGGGGGGTTGAATAGATCCTTTTAATTTCAAATAATTTTCTCGTTTATTTTGTATTACTAATGAATTAGCATATGACAAACATAAGAATCTTTTCAAGCACAGTGGAATAAGTAAAAGATCCCCTTCATTGATATATTCAAAATTATACATACATTGTTCGTAGAGTTAGTTAAGTGGTAAGCAGTTAATACATATATAACAGTTATATCAGTTAGGTACATAATGTAAATGACGTAAAGTAAATGACACAAGAGATTTTAAGTGGTTCAGAGACTCAAGCTACTAATCCACTCTTTTGCTTTCAACTAGTAGGATTTCCGCTAAGGAAGGGCAGCACCCTGAATCGCTAAGATTCCTTCAAGGCCAACAGCCTTGGAACTTCATTTCACTAAGAACTCTTCAAGGCCAGTAGCCTTGGAACTTCTTTAGTTCCCTAGGAACTCTTCAAGCAAAAAAGGCTTGGAACTTCATTTAGTCCCTCCGAACAAGGACCTCTCAGGCCCTGGCTTCTTCTTCTTATTGTTGGTGCCTTACTGCTAAGATGTCTTTAAGCTTGAACATCTTATGTACTTAGCAGCTTGACGTAGTCCTCTTGGCATTCTGCTTCGAGTCTAGACTACATCTTCTTTGGTGCAGCTGATTTTCATTCTGTTCTGCTCATTTTCATCTGTTGTCAGCTATGTACCATCACCATTGGGATCTTCTAAGTGTTTGAGCTTTTGGTAGACTTCGTCTAGCACATGGCGTTCCTTAAACTCTTCTTGACTGGTTGGCAGACATGGTTTTGCACTTGCTCTGGTTCAACTTTAGGTTCTTGGTGATTCGTAGAGTGGCTCTCTGGATCTTCTTTATGCTCTGCCACTTTTATGAATGCTATCTTCTTTTCTTTCTCGTTTCTTAGCTTAGCTACCATCTTCAGTGGCATTCTCATCTTTATTAAGTGAAGCTTTAGTCTGGTTGAGTCCTTCTTCAAAGCTGCTTCACTTCCACCTCTGTAGTCTCACTATCACTGAGACTTGTTCTGTTTAGTTGTGGTTGAACTTGTAGAGTCAACAGTAGCATTCGAATAACTCAATGATTCTGCTATTTGGCAACATCAACAACACTTGATCTTTGAAGCTCTTATTGATTTATACTCCTTCACAACCTTCCCGTTATAATGTAGCCGTTGAGAGCTATTTGAATTGCTTTGCAGATCTCGAGTTATTTGGTGTAGACTGCCGATGTGACATGACATCTCCTTTATGACTTTCTGACACTACAGTCTATTGTTTCACCTACCCTGTCAGAGATGTCACTTTGATGTCTTGGGCAGGTAGTCGACTTTATTTCCTCCTTCTGATTTCTCGATCAGAGGTTGTTCTTTTGCATCGATGCTTTCAATAAGCTCTGTTCGAATATCAATTTTTAGATTGAACCATTGCCAAAGCTTCAATCTTTAGATGACCGAACTCTACAATTCTGATGCATATCTTCTTGGACCTGATCGTAGTGTCATGTTGAATGTTTCTCATTGACTGGTTGAGACAACACTACGATCTTGAAGAGTGTTTATCGGATCTTCAATGTAGAACACCTCTTCCTTCTTTTGTGCAGTGCTTCAACACTTCTATTTACCTCAACTGATCTCAGGAACTAATAGCTTGACTCCTTGTTCTGTTCTCTTCTGAATAGAAAGACACTTCAGATTTGTGGCATGTCCAACTCTCTTTCTCCTTGTGATCTCCCGTTCACTTATCATCAATGAACTGACATGATGCTTAATCACTTTAGCCTTGTTCTTCATAAGCTGACCAGTATCTCTGTGTACACTTCATCAATTCCTGCTTTGTTTGGCAAACACTACGATCCTGGATACTTCCAAGATTGTTGTCTTCTGTTTACTTGACACCCATCTTGCACTGGGCGACTTTTCTTAGTCGATTCATCAAGTCTTTCTTCGATCAACTTGTGGAAGACTTCATCTTGAATGGCTTCACAACTCAATTTGGATGTTGATTCGGTTGGTGCTTAGATCTTCTGTTAGCTTGTATGCCATTCGTTGAGTGCTCTCTAGTTTCCTTCAGGTGGGATGTATCTTTGCAGCTCAGACCAGAGGCTTCATACTTTGGATATTCTGGGAGTGCTCATTTGTTGAGAATCGTATTTGCTCTACGATTATGCCTTGACGTTGTGACCACTTCTGTTGAAGCCTTAGTTCTACACTCTACTATTCAGCTTTGTGCAGATACTACGACTCCAAGATTAGATGTCGACACTCTACGATCTCCGACCTTAAGTTTGTTGTCTTCATCTGATCTGGCTCGACTACGATCACTGCCTCTGATGTGATCAGTTGACTCTACGACTCCAAGTGTGGTCTATGATTTGTGACTTGGCTTTGGCAGATACTCGGTCGACTCGTAGACAGGCTATCTCTATAATTCTGAACATGACTTTCTCAGCAGACTACAACTCCGAGGAAGCTCTTCTCGACACACTACGATCCTTGCTTGTTTCTCCTGGAAGTCTACGAACTCCGAGATCTACTATTTTGCAGACTACGATTCTGCCTTGATAGCTCTCGAGTTTTCCTTGACTCTCCTAGCAGATTACGATTTTTTGGTGCAGTGCTCGACGATCAGACAAGTCTATCTATTACATTATAAGATCAACCTAACAAGCTTGATCTTTTTATATTTATAGTCCTTGTACATCATTTCTTTTTAAGGACTTTACAAAGCTGTCTTGCTTATGTAGGATCAACCTAACATATTTGATCAATTCATTCTAAGTCCTTGTACATATATTCCTATAATCTATCAAATGACTTTACAACTTTTCTTAATGCAAACATACTTACATATTCATTCATGTATATATCATAATCAAATCATATATAAATAGGAATATCATTTACATGCTTATTCCTGACAAGCTCTATTGATTTTAACTCATCATTCATGGTTTCAAGCCATTGAGTTGATTGAGCACTCATAATGGCCTCTTTATAGGAGACATGATCACTAGTTTTACTTGAATCATAGTCAATCTCATTAAGTTAGGTTATAAAATAATCAAAATTAATAGGCTTTCTAGGTCTTTCGGACCTACGTAAAGGTTGCACAATTTTAGGAATATGATTTTCAATAATGCGGGGTTCAACATTAGATGGTGGCTCAGCTATCTCAGGGGCATCATTCGCCTCAATAGGTGGTTTTTGTGTCTCACCCTCTTGAATTACATGATATGAAACATAAATCCTATTTTCTTCAAGATCAATTTTTTTAGGTTCACCACTCCAACTTAAATCACCATTCTCTAAAACTTCTTCATGCCTAGTCTCAACAATTCTAGTGGTATTCGAGGGACGGTAAAATCGAAAACCCTTAGATCTTTTAGGATATCCAATAAAATGGCAACTAATGGTTTTAGAGTTAAGTTTCTTTATTTTTGGATTAAAAATCTTAGCCTCGATTGGACAACCCCATACCCATAAGTATTTTAAACTGGGTTTTCTACATGTCCAAATTTCATAAGGAGGAATGTTAAGGATAGATTTGCTAGGAACCCGATTTAAAATATGAACAACTGTCTTAAATGCCTCAGTCCAAAAAAATATTGGTAAGTTGGAATTGCATAAAATACTACGTACCATATCCATAAGGGTATGATTTCGCCTCTCAGCTACACCATTCTGCTGCGTTGTACCAGGCATTGTATTCTGAGTGATGATGCCATTTTCTTGACAAAATAAGGCAAATGGACCAGGACTATGACCTACATCGGAGTGTTTACCATAATACTCTCCGCCTCTATCTGATCTCACTACTTTAATTTTTCGGTCAAGTTAATTTTCAACTTCAGCGTTGAAAATTTTAGACATATTTAATGATTCAAAATTTTTATTAATCAAGTAGACATAAGTATAATGAGAATAGTCATCAATGAACGTAATAAAAGATTTGTGTCCACCAATTCCAGGAGAAAATGGTCCACATATATCAGTGTGAATCACCTCAAGAAGTGCACCACTTCTAGTGGCTTATTTCTTACTTTCTTTCACAAATTTTCCTTTTATACATTCAATACAATGGCTAAAATCAAAAAATCTAGTGAATGAAGAATTCCATCCTTTAGAAGACGTTGCATTCTATCTATTGAAATATGGCTTAAACGTTTATGCCACAATTTTGAAGAATTTTCATTATCTAGGTTTCTCTTATTTCCACTTTTAGAGGTACTTTCTATCACATTCATTGTTAATAAGAATTCAACAAAGACATTATCCAAATTTATCTTATAGAGGCTTCCATCTAAGGAGCTAGAACCAATAACATGAGAGTAATAATAAATAATTATTTTATTATTCCCAAACTTAAACGAAAAACTATCAACGTCAAGTTTAGATACAGAAATTAAATTTTGTGTCATACTGGGAATATAAAGTGTATCATATAAATACAAGGTGAAACCACTCTCCAAAACTATAGGAAGATTTCCTACAGCTTCAACTTGTATAGACTTTTCATTGCCAACTTTAATGGTTATTTTCCCCTTTTGGAGTGTCTTCTTTGAAAGGAATCCCTGCAATGAATTAGTAATGTGAACTATAACACCAATGTCAAGCCACCATGTATTAGAAGGAACATCAATTAGAAAGGATTCATAAGTCACATAATTGAAGGACATACCTTTCTTTTCAAGCCATCATCTGAATTTAGGACATTCTTTTTGAATCTGTACTTGTTTATTACAAAATCGATATTTAGGATCCGCCTCAGAGTTGCTACTTGAATAATTTACCTTATTTGTTTTGGTAGAAATTGACTTATCCTTATTCTTAAAACCTTTGCCATTTTTATGAGCCTTCTTCTTATGGAATCCAGTGGTAGTCAAATGAGCAATATCATGTTTTTTAATCATAAGCCTTTCTTCTTCTTGGACGCACATGACGATTAACTCACTCATATTCCACTTTTCTTTCTGCGTGTTATAATTTATCTTAAATGGATCAAACTGTGCAGAAAGTGAAGTCATAAAGAAGTGAACAAGAAAACCCTCAGAAATCGCCATGTCCATACCCTTTAATTTAAAGGCCATGTCATTCATCATCATATTATGCTCGTGCACTCCACTAAACCCATCATACTTGTAACAACCCGATATTTTCTACATAATTAAATCAGAAATTTTGCGTATAAATTTTTTTATTATTTTAAGGATGAGGATTTGTACAAGATAAGGTGTTTATGTATTTTTGTGATAAATAAAAATATATTTATTACATGAATATTTACAAATAATTTTATTTTAGAATTATTGATTATTAAAGTATATTCTCATAATAACTAATTTTATAGTAGAAATGTTTTTATTAATTATTTTCCAGAAAATATAATCATATATTATTGAAATAATATATGAAGTGATTTTTAGAATAATTATAACAATTATTTTATTATATGAATTTTGTACAGATTATTAAGTTAATTATTTTACCTTAATTATTAAGGTTAAATATGGAAGAATAAATCGTGTATGGAATCCAAACCCTAATTTTGGATTTTGATCAATGGATGAGAATAATAATATAATATTAAGTATATTTTGATTTTTCAGTGCTATAAATATGTACTATATGTTTGTGGATTTGACAATGTTGGTCAATTATGGTGTATAATGTCAAACCTAGCATTAATTTGTTTAACCCTATTTTGAAATTTAAATGGGAAAGTCAATACTTGTTATATAAGCGTGTTTATATGATATATGTTATAGATATATAATTAATTAGGTAAACCCTAATTAAAATTTAGAAACCCTAAATCATGAAATTAGAAACCCTAATTTCTATATTTAGTAACCCTAATTAGTAATTATAAAACCTAATTACTAATTGTAAATCCTAATTGCTAAATTAGCAAGGTTAACAATAATTATTAAATAATTAATACCCCAATGTTCTGTATAAAGTAATTAGAAAACTAATTTAATTAAGGAAAACGTACTTTCAAATTTTTAGAAACTAAAATTCTAATTATTTATTTATTTTTACTTAATTAGAAATCCTACAAATGATTTGTGCTAAACCTTAGGGTTAAACCCTAAGGCTCAAACCCTAAAGGTTTGCCAAATGACAAGAATACCATTAAATTGGAAAGCCAATTGACCATTTTGCCCTTTTGTGAATTATTGAAGCTAGTTTGTAGATTTTAACTATAGGTGAGTTGGTGACCTAAACCAACAACCCCATGTGCTCTCTAATTGACAGCAATCAGCTCTAGCTCAGCCAATTCATTCAGCGTACACCTCTATATATAGATTGGAGAGAGAGAAAATAATTCATTTGCTAACATTTTACCCAACTCTTATCCTTGACTCTCTCAAGCTCAACCCTCCGAAAATTCTTAGTATATCAACTCCCAAACCAATCCCCATTAATACATATAACAAACATTAGAAGCCAGAATCAGAGATTGATTATCAAGGTATAAACTAACCCTAGAAAATCTGCCCATTGATCCCATGTTAGATGTTGTTTTTTTTGTGTGTTAAACATGTTATATATATTGTATAATGCTGATTTGGGTTGCTAGATTTTAGATCCATAACATCTAGAGACTCGGATGTGAAGATTTGCAAAATCTGGAAAAAATATTTTTTGTGTCTGATAGTGAATGTCAGGCCTTGTAGATCTCTATCTGTGTTTGATTTTTGTGTTTTAAGTGTAGGAATATTGTAGTCTGATATGTGGTCTTTGATCTGGATCAAGAATCAGGCCTAGATCAGTTTTAGATTGCAAGATATTCGTGGTCAAACCACGTTGACCATCATTGACTAGTTGAAATCAAAATGCATTAACTTGCTTAGAAAGCTCGACAAGAAGTTCACGGGTCCGAGATCTTCTCGTTGTTAGTTGTTTGGTTTACATTGTTGTAACAATGTTGTGGTATGTTATATGGACTTCAGGTTAAGACTTTTAGATCCTTGAAATCATCAACAGATTGAACACTATGGATGGTCAAACCAGCTTAGATGATCACGGATTTGGTTTTCTGGAATTTCCAGAAAATCAAGAACATGATTTCTGACAATGATTGACCGGCATGGATCTTGCTTTTGTGATGTTTTTATATCAATATTATGTATCAAATTTGTTGTCTTGCATATGGTCTACAAACTGAAACCATTAGAACATCAAATCATTAGCAGGACTGTAAGTTGTGGAAGCCTAAACTAGACCTCACGAACTGTTCTTCATTTCTGGGAAACCCAAAAATGAAGAATAGGTCTGACAGCCACTTTACAGGCTTATACCTTCTGATTGTGATGTTGTTTGATCGTGTTTCTTGTTGGGTCTTGTAGTGTTACATTTGTGCTACACGATCTGACCAGAAACATGCCCTTAAACATCATGATTTGATTAGTGTGCTTGGTAAAATTCACCCACTCGGTTACTAACATGCATTTTCTGGGTTTGATCAAGAACACGAAGAACACCTATATAATGACAGTTATGTCGCTACTGCATGATCTTTAGTGACAAATATTTTTGGAAATTAATTATTTTAATTAAATAAATAGTTTTAAATTATTAAAATACAAAATAAATTATTAAAATTATTTTAAAATCTAAAATTAGTTTTTAATTATTTTTAATATATTTCATAAATATTTAATAATTTTGAAATATTAAAATATTTAATTATTATATTAAATAAATTATTTAAAAATGATTTTAATATTTCAAAAATCATTTAAAATTATATAATGATATAAGAATCATTTTAAATAATAATAAAGGCGTTTAAAAATATTGTAAGTTATAAAATATAACTTTCAATATTTAAAGGTAAAATTCATTAATTAATTATTATGAATGATATTCAAGTTATTTAATAATTATATTAAATAATTTAGTTTAAAAATGATTTTAATATTATAATAATCATTTTAAAGGAAAATAAAGTGTTTAAAGATATTTTAAGTTATAAAATATAACTTTTAATATTTAAAAGATAATTTCATTAATAATCTGATTAGTGTACTTGGTCAAACTCACCCACTCGGTTACTGACATGCATTTTCTAGGTTTGATCAAGAACACGAAAAACACCTATAGCGATGGTTCTGTTGCTATAGGCAGTCTTTAGTGACAAATATTTTTGAAAATTAATTATTTTAATTAAATAAATAGAAAAAAATAGTTTTAAATTATTAAAAATACAAAATAAATTATTAAAAATTATTTTAAAATCTGAAAATTAGTTTTTAATTATTTTTAATATATTTCATAAATATTTAATAATTTTTAAATATTAAAAATATTTAATTTATTTAATTATTATATTAAATAAATTATTTAAAATGATTTTAATATTTAAAAATCATTTAAAATTATATAATGATATAAGAAAATATTTTAAGTTATTTTAATTACTTTTAATATTTTTGATGAAATTCATTAATTAATTAATATTAATGGTAATTAAGTTATTTAATAAATGAATTAAATAAATAAATTAAAAATGATTTTATTATATTAAAATCATTTTAAATAATAATAAGGCATTTAAAAATATTTTAAGTTATAAAATATAACTTTCAATATTTAAAGGTAAAATTCATAAATTAATTATTATTAATGATATTCAAGTTATTTAATAATTATATTAAATAATTTAGTTTAAAAATGATTTTAATATTATAATAATCATTTTAATTGGAAATAAAGTGTTTAAAGATATTTTAAGTTATAAAATATAACTTTTAATATTTAAAGGATAATTTCATTAATAACTTAATATTAATGATATTAATTTAATATTAATGATATTAAATTTATTTAATAATTATATTAAATAAATAGTATAAAAATGGTTTTTTAATTTAAAAGGATATAAATGAATTAAAAATATTATTAAGTTATACTTAATCACTTTTAATATTTTGATAAATAGTACATTAATAATTAAATATTAATGGTAATTATTTAAAAATAAATTTAAATCTTTTAAAAATCATTTAAAGGGTAAAATTAATACTTTAAAAATATTCTAAGTTATTATAAATAACTTTAATAGTTTGAAAATGGTTTCATTAATAATTTAATATTAATTAAATATTAATGATAATAGAATGGTTTAGTATTTAAATCATTTAATAATGATTCCGATGTTTGAAAATTCATGATAAATTATAATAAATGTTCAAAAATTAGTATAAGTTATTTAAAAATAATATGACTGATACTAAGTTATAGGATAGAGTCTTAGACTCGATAATTACCCGATAAAGCAGTCGGTACACCGACATGTTTCAGAAATTGATCTGGACTTAGATAATTTGATTAGATAGGTGTTTATTTGTGATTCAATTGTTGTTAAACATATGTGACAATGTGATTAAGTTGTGTGTTGACTGCAATAAGTAGTATTATGTGTTGCAATATGTTATTCTAATTAGTAAAATGATCTTATTACTGATAGGTGGTTATATAAAAGATAGAACTAAGTTGTGAACTGTAAGCAGCATATCAGGCAAGTATCCTACCTTTACATTTTCTTTATGCAATGGATATGAGTAAGAATATTTCTAAATTATATTATTACTGTACAGATTATTGACCCTATATTATATACGCTCATTGATTATCAACATGTTAGTATATGGTAATTCAGATATATATTTTGTTCGTTAATTTCTATAAATGGTTATACAAGTGTGCCCACTTGGATAATCATTGTATTTAATCACATGTTGATACATCTTGTTAATTACCCGTATATATATATATATGTTGAATTATAGATTATTGTTGAATAAGATACAACCTTTTTGTATCCAATCAAATTATTTTGGTTCGGATTCCAGACTAATTATGAACATCCCGATCAAGAAAAAACTTTTTATGCACCCATGGTGGACAGAGTGAATTATACCTTCGTTCTTGCATGTAGTGTTGATTAATACAGGGTACAACGGGCTGATCACCCCTGTGCCCGTAAGTTATGACAGTTTACAGATGAAGTTTTGTTTAACCTTTTCGAAAATGAAAACAATATTCATAGTTAGTCACTTTAACCCTATTTATAGTCAATACGTAGTTTCAAAAATTTGATAGAGAGTTGTTATGTTATTATTATTGGATAAGATTACTTCACAACTATTGACTTGTTGTAGAAGGATAGTACAAAGAAAACATTTAAATTCTTTCAGCTTATATATATATATATATATATATATATATAATTGCTATTACTTGTTGAGCACTCAAATGCTCATCCTTGCTTAATTTAAATATTTTCAGCTAAGTGTGAACAACCAGAGAGCTCTGCTAAGAACAAGGGAAATAGAAAGGTTGCTGAATGAACGCAATGCTATTTTATGTAATAGTTAACTTTATTAAGACAAGTATGATATATATTATTTATCATGGGTTGTAATGAATGTTTAAAGGTTACGTACTTGGGATTCAGACTCTGATGAATATGTAAGTTAAGTTTAAAAATTTATATTATTGTTATTATTATTGGTGTTCGTGAAGCACCTTGTTCGCGTTTTAAGTACCTGGATTTGGGGGCTTTATAGTTTGGTATCAGAGCTTAGGGTTAAAAACCTTAGGTGGGCTAGACCTTAGGCTATAACCTTAGAACAGAGGGAAACATTAAAAATATAAATAACTCACATAGAGTTTAAAAAGAGATGAATTGAATAAATTCATCGTCAAACAAAATAAAAGATAACTTATATAAAAGTCTTATTTGCTGTGGTTATATACTATATGCTAATCAAGATAATTTATGTGTGTAGATGTCTGGTGGAAAGGGTTTGTTATATGCATATAGCATGAAGAAGGATCAAATCCATACACCCGAGCTAATATCGAAGGCAATAGCTGAAATAGAGGTTCACGATGCTAACAACTCGGACGAGGTGGTTATTATAGAAAGCGTAGTACCAGATCCGGAGATGGTGGAACTGATAGATAGTGATACGGACACTAAAGTTGAAGCTGATCAAGCATCAACGGAGGTGCAGGATCTGAGGAACAAGGTTTTTTCTCTAGAAAGGCTGTGGGAGTTAGAAAAGCTGTTAAATAGTCAATTGCGTCAGGCGTTAATAGAAACAATGGAAGAACAAGATAAGATTAAAATCCAAATTGATCAAATGGGAGCCACAAGCAACACATTGTGTGCCGCTCCGAGCAAGAAGAGGAAAAGAAAGATAGAAGACCATGACTTAGGAAAATCCGATAAGAAGAAGGGGAAAAAGATATGTTACATTTGCGGACATGAGGGGCATACCTCTCATCATTGTCCCGACTTTAAGCTAGGAGCATGTTTTATCTGTGGGATAGAAGGTCATCGAGTGAAGGGTTGTCCAAGGAAAAAGGCGTAGCAAATATGTAGTATAAGTTCTGTTGTGTAGGTGTGCTTAATGTAATATATGTGCTTAGTATGTCTGTGTAATGTAATATTCTAAAACTTTTGTATTAATCAATGTTGTAAATCCCGACTTTTGTAGTCACAGAGGGATAGCTGATGTTTAAAGCAGTATGTGATATGCTATATAAAATATTCGCTAAATGAATATGAATCTATGTTTGAGTAATGAAACAAGTTTAACATACTCATCTTATGCGATAAGGTTTAGAATGTAAGTTAAATTTATGATTTTATTTAATCAGATAATGCCGCCAAGACGTCGAACTCGAAATCAAAGGGCAGAAGAATCTATCAACAACGCGGAGGGACAACAACAAGCAGACCCGATGCAGCATTTTGCAAACATGGTAGCACAAGCTATGCAGCAAGGAAAACCAGTCGCTGGGAAACAACCGGACAATCGCTTAGCGAACTTCAAAGACTTTAAGGCTGTAGGACCGCCAGAATTCAAAGGTACAACTGAACCTGTTGAAGCCCAAACTTGGGTCAAAGAGATTGAAAAAGAATTCGTGATAGCTAGGGTAGCTGAGGGGCAAAAGACCGCTTTTGCCACCTACAAATGAAGGGTGATGCAAATTTTTGGTGGGAAGCAAATCAGACGAGGTCAAGAGCAGGTGTAGTTACTTGGGATAGGTTCAAAACTTTGTTTTTCGAAAATTATTTTTCACCTAGTATGCAGGCTAGGATGGAGGTAAATTTTTTAGAATTGAAGCAGGAGAATATGACGGTGTCAAAATACGCTGCAAAGTTTAATGAATTGGCTAGGTTTGCTTCGCATTAAGTGGATACGGAGGCTAGGAAAGCTAGAAGGTTTGAGCTGGGATTAAAACCCTGGCTCTACAACAAGGTGGCAGTGTTACAGATCCCTACATTTGCAACACTCATGGAGAAAGAAATTATAGCTGAGGAGGGGAGTGAGGCCATGAGCCTTTACAACAAGGAGATGAAGAATAAGGGTAAGACCGAAGGAGCTAGGAAGGTGGAAATTAATAGCGGGGGCAGGAGTGGAGATAACAAGAGGAAGGGGAGCAATTTTGAAAGTGTGCAGGTAAAATAAGAAGGTGCGAAGAAGCAGATGGTGCCTTGTAAGACTTGTGGAAAGAACCACTCTGGGGAGTGTTTGAAGGGGAAATTTGTATGCTATAAGTGCGGGCAGGAAGGCCATATCTCTCCCAACTGCCCCAATCCTAAGATGAATAGTGGATGTTTTCTATGCGAGTCCACTGAGCACAAGGTGAAGGATTGTCCGAAGAGGAGGGCGGAGGCATGAAGTGTGAACACGGGCACTGGCAGCGGGACTTTAGCAATCACGGGACCTACGTCATCAAGCAAGCCAATAAAATCAACGGCAAGGGTTTACAACATGACTATCCATGATACGATGGCAGCTGGTAATGGAACTCCAGGTATTATTCATACAACTTTTAATTTATTATACATGATTTTCCTATATATAGTAAATTATTATATAAATAAATTTTGAAGGAGGAATTTGAGTTCTTTTAGAAATCAAATTTTTCGTTTAATCAGATAGACAAGCTTTATGTGAATAGTTAAAGATCAGTTCGATCAAAGTTGATCAAGATCTAATTTAAAAGATTGTGTATGCTATATACCCTGGTATGTATAGGTTTTAAAACGGTGATTCTGGGGACGGAATCTTTATAAAGGAGGGTGAATGTAACAACCCGATATTTTCTACATAATTAAATCAGAAATTTTGCGTATAAATTTTTTTTTTATTTTAAGGATGAGGATTTGTACAAGATAAGGTGTATATGTATTTATGTGATAAATAAAAATATATTTATCACATGAATATTTACAAATAATTTTATTTTAGAATTATTGATTATTAAAGTATATTCTCATAATAACTAATTTTATAGTAGAAATATTTTTATTAATTATTTTCCATAAAATATAATCATATATTATTTAAATAATATATGAAGTGATTTTTAGAATAATTATAACAATTATTTTATTATATGAATTTTGTACAGATTATTAAGTTAATTATTTTAGCTTAATTATTAAGGTTAAATATGGAAGAATAAATCAGATATGGAATCCAAACCCTAATTTTTGATTTTGATCAATGGATGAGAATAATAATATAATATTAAGTATATTTTGATTTTTCAGTGCTATAAATATGTACTGTATGTTTGTGGACTGACAATGGTTGGTCAATTATGGTGTATAATATCAAAACCCTAGCATTAATTTGTTTAACCCTATTTTGAAATTTAAATGGGAAAGTCAATACTGTTATATAACTGTGTTATATGATATATGTTGCGTAATATATAATTAATTAGGTAAACCCTAATTAAAATTTAGAAACCCTAAATCATGAAATTAGAAACCCTAATTTCTATATTTAGTAACCCCTAATTAGTAATTATAAAACCTAATTACTAATTGTATATCCTAATTGCTAAATTAGTAAGGTTAACAATAATTATTAAATAATTAAAACCCTAATGTTCCTCAGTATAAAGTAATTAGAAAACTAATTTAATTAAGGAAACCCTACTTTCAAAATTTTAGAAACTAACATTCTAATTATTTATTTATTTTTGCTTAATTAGAAATCCTACAAATGATTTGTGCTAAACCTTAGGGTTAAACCCTAAGGGTCAAACCCTAAGGGTTTGCCAAATGACAAGAATGCCATTAAATTGGAAAGCCAATTGACCATTTTGCCCTTTTGTAAATTATTGAAGCTAGTTTGTAGATTTTAACTATAGGTGAGTTGGTGACCTAAACCAACAACCCTATGTGCTCTCTAATTGACAGCAATCAGCTCTAGCTCAGCCAATTCATTCACCGTACACCTCTATATATAGATTGGAGAGAGAGAAAATAATTCATTTGCTAACATTTTACCCAACTCTTATCCTTGACTCTCTCAAGCTCAACCCTCCGAAAATTCTTAGTATATCAACTCCCAAACCAAGCCCCACTAATACATATAACAAACATTAGAATCTAGAATCAGAGATTGATCATCAAGGTATAAACTAACCCTAGAAAATCTGTCCATTGATCCCATGTTAGATGTTTTTTTTGTGTGTTAAACATGTTATATGTAGTGTATAATGATGATCTGGGTTGCTAGATGTTAGATTCATAACATCTAGAGGCTCGGATGTGAAGATTTGCAAAATATGGAAAAAAATATTTTTTGTGTTTGACAATGAATGTTAGGCCTTGTAGATCTCTATATGTGTTTGATTTTTGTGTTTTAAGTGTTGGATATTGTAGTCTGATATGTGGTCTTTGATCTGGATCAAGAATCAGGCCTAGATCAGTTTTAGATTGCAAGATATTCATGGTCAAACCACGTTGACCGACATTGACTAGTTGAAATCTGGGCAGCCATGAACTCGCCCAGAAAGCTCTGACAGCAAGTTCATGGGTCCAGATCTTTCTGTTGTTAGTTGTTTGGTTTCTGTTGTTGTAACAATGTTGTGGTATGTTATATGGACTTCAGGTTAAGACTTTTAGATCCTTGAAATCATCAACAGATTGAACATTATGGATGGTCAAACCAGCTTAAATGATCACGGATTTGGTTTTCTGGAATTTCCAGAAAATCAAGAACATGATTTCTGACAATGATTGACCGACATGGATCTTGATTTTGTGATGTTTTTATATCAATATTATGTATCAAATCAGTTGTCTTGCATATGGTCTACAAACTGAAACCATTAGAACATCAAATCATTAGCAGGACTGTAAGTTGTGGAAGCCAAAACTAGACCTCACGAACTGTTCTTCATTTCTGGGAAACCCAGAAAAGAAGAACAGTCTCGATGTACCATTTTGCGAGCTTTATACCTTCTGATTGTGATGTTGTTTGATCGTGTTTCTTGTTGGGTCTCGTAGTGTTACATTTGTGCTACACGATCTGACCAGAAACATGCCATTAAACATCATGATTTGATTAGTGTGCTTGGTCAAACTCACCCACTCGGTTACTAACATGCATTTTCTGGGTTTGATCAAGAACACGAAGAACACCTATAGCGATGGTTATGTCGCTACAGACAGTCTTTAGTGACAAATATTTTTGGAAATTAATTATTTTAATTAAATAAATAGTTTTAAATTATTAAAAATACAAAATAAATTATTAAAAATTATTTTAAAATCTGAAAATTAGTTTTTAATTATTTTTAATATATTTCATAAATATTTAATAATTTTGAAATATTAAAAATATTTAATTATTATATTAAATAAATTATTTAAAAATGATTTTAATATTTCAAAATCATCATTAAAATTATATAATGATATAAGAATCATTTTAAATAATAATAAGGCATTTAAAAATATTTTAAGTTATAAAATATAACTTTCAATATTTAAAGGTAAAATTCATTAATTAATTATTATGAATGATATTCAAGTTATTTAATAATTATATTAAATAATTTAGTTTAAAAATGATTTTAATATTATAATAATCATTTTAAAGGAAAATAAAAAGTGTTTAAAGATATTTTAAGTTATAAAATATAACTTTTAATATTTAAAGGATAATTTCATTAATAAATTAATATTAATGATATTAATTTAATATTAATCTTATTAAATTTATTTAATAATTATATTAAATAAATAGTTTAAAAATGGTTTTATTAATTTTAAAATCATTTAAAAAGGATATAAATGAATTAAAAATATTATTAAAAATATTATTAAGTTATACTTAATGACTTTTAATATTTTGATAAATAGTACAATAATAATTAAATATTAGTGGTAATTATTTAAAATTATTTTAAATATTTAAAAATCATTTAAGGGTAAAATTAATACTTTAAAAATATTCTAAGTTATTATAAATAACTTTAATAGTTTAGTAATGGTTTCATTAATAATTTAATATTAATTAAATATTAATGATAATAGAATGGTTTAGTATTTAAATCATTTAATAATGATTCCGATGTTTGAAAATTCATGATAAATTATAATAAATGTTTAAAAATTAGTATAAGTCATTTAATAATAATATGACTGATCCGATAAAGAAGTCGGTACACCGACATGTTTCAGAAATTGATCTGGACTTAGATAATTTGATTAGATATGTGTTTATTTGTGATTCAATGGTTGTTAAACATATGTGACAATGTGATTAAGTTATGTCTTTGTTTATAATAAGCGTTATATGTGTCATGATATGTTATTCTAATCAATAAAATGATCTTATTACTGATAGGTGGTTATATAAAAGATAGAACTAAGTTGTGAACTGTAAGCAGCATTTCAGGCAAGTATCCTACCTTTGCATTTTCTTTATGCAATGGACATGAGTAAGAGTGTTTCTGAATTATATTATTACTGTATAGATTATTAACCCTATATTTTATACGTTTATTGATTATCAACATGTTAGTATATGGTAATTCAGATATATATTCTGTTCGTTAATTTCTATAAATGGTTATACAAGTGTCCCCACTTGGATAATCATTGTATTTAATTATATGTTGATAAACCTTATTAATTACCCGTATATATATATGTTGAATTATAGATTATTATTGAATAAGATAAAACCTTTTTGTATCCAATCAAATTATTTTGGTTCAGATTCCAGACTAATTATGAACATCCCGATCAAGGAAAAACTTTTTTTGCACCCAAGGTGGACAGAGTGAACGATACCCTCGTTCTTGCATGTAGTGTTGATCAATACAGGGTACAACGGGTTGATCACCCCTGTGCCCGTAAGTTATGACGGTTTATAGATGAAGTTCTGTTTAACCTTTTCGAAAATGAAAACAATGTTCATAGTATGTCTCTTTAACCCTATTTATAGTCAATACGTAGTTTCAAAAATTTGATAGAGAGTTGTTATGTTATTATTATCGAATAAGATTACTTCAAAACTATTGACTTGTTATAGAATGGTAGTATAAATAAAACATTTAAATTCTTTCAGCTTATATATATATAATTGCTATTACTTGTTGGGAACTCAAATGCTCATCCTTGCTTAATTTAAATATTTTCAGCTAAGAGTGAACAACCAGAGAGCTCTGCTAAGAACAAGGGAAACGGAAAGGTTGCTGAATGAACGCAATGCTATTTTATGTAATGGTTAACTTTATTAAGACAAGTATGATATATATTATCTATCATGGGTTGTAATGAATGTTTAAAGGTTACGTATTTGGGATTCAGACTCTGATGAATATGTAAGTTAAGTTTAAAAATTTATATTATTGTTATTATTATTAGTGTTATTCCGCTCATAAAAATGGTATCGTGAAGCACCGAGTTCGGGTTTCAAGCACCTGGATTTGGGGGCTTTACAATACTTACTATTGAGCATTTTCAAAATAAGGGTACTTGCATGAGTTTTAAAAGAACCCTTAAATTGTTCATCGACTGAAGTTAAGTACTCTTTAGCATTCTCAGAGTCAGGAATGACTCCTTGAATGGTTGTCGTGATAAAGTTTTCCATAATCATAAGGGACATGCGGTTGGATCGCTCCCACTTTTCATAAATAGATTTTTGCTCAATTGAACTTGTATCTGTAAGTGGATTAGGAGGATCAACTCATAATGCATAGTACAAATACATAGCGCCGAGAACAATTTTCACTTGCTCTTTCCAAGCGGTAAAATTAGTCCCATTCAAGGCTTCAATTCCAGAGAGATTCCCAAAAATATTAGTTGGAGTTAATGCTGAAAAACAATCAAGCTCATAAGCATGCTTACAAAAAACTAAAAGAAATCCACAATGTATAACAATAATTAATAATTTATCATTATAAAACCAACTGTAGGGCAAGCAGTTAGTTACATAAAATTTATTTACATCACCCAAAAATATATTAGTGAGACTTTGGTCCATGGCTATCAATATTTTGTTGGTCCAATTAATAATATGCTAATAACATCCCCATAAAATAATGCACAACACATTTATCCACGCATCACCGTTGGGCAGAAATGAAATAAACATGTTACTTATGCAATAAAATTCTATTTATTAAATTCTAGTTCTAATTTTTCGTTGGGTAAAATTAAAATATTCATTTATTAAATATAACATTATGTGACTTTTCTTAATCCTTAATTGTTTCAATTAATAACCTTCAGTTGGGCAATTATTAATTTTAACAATAATTGAGTCACACATATATGTAAATTATTATGATCAAACTCAATTTTCTTTAGACAATATATTAATCAAGTTTGAAAAGTAACATTATTTATAATTTCCATATAACAACTTAAAAGCCCTAATAATATATCATATCATGTTCAAAAATATACATTAAAATACAAAGTTATGAACATGAATTAATTACAGAATATTCACATAAATTCTAAACTTAAAATATAATGACATGATATAAAATAATATTATATAAACATAATCAGAAATGAAACCATAACAATTACTAACTGATCTAACTCCCACATAATTTAAATAAACCAACTTTCAAGTAAGCAAAATGAGCAGGCATATGATAATAACACATGAGGTAGGACTTTAATATAATGAATGTTTAGGAACTGAGTTTGCATAGTACATTAATTTTCGAAGGCATGATGAATCATAAGTAATCATTAATTTTTGAATAAATGATTACTTATGATCATACAACACTAGTAATCAAAATTGGTTTGTGCGACATGCTTTGAAAGATTGGATCATATGTGAATATATTAATCATACATTACTAGGAAACGTAATCATTAATTTCCAAAACCAAGAAGAATCATAATCAGTTTCTGAATCATATTACAAATTACTTTTCAGAAAACTTTATTTTCATTTAGAAATTCCTTAACATACTAAATAGTTCTATATTATATCAATAAAGAGATTATGCATAATTAAAATTTTTAGCATAACAACATAACTAATTTATTCTATACAATAGCTTAACCATAATTTTGTTACCAGATGTTAAATAATTATATCAGAACGTGCTATTGCATAAAATAAAAATAAAAATCAATAATCATAATATTAAGTACTTACATGAATTGAGAGAAATTATCTAGTATGTATCACGTTTCTACTACGCTTAAGGGTGACAATCTTCAATTGTCTCTCTCAATCTTAGGATGGATGTATAGGCGTGTATAAAATTCTTGAGACGACAATTGGGACCAAACCCTAACTTTTTTATTTATAGAATAACTTAAGGGTCAAAATCTTCCATCAAGATTATGAAACCCTAGGGCCCATTATGCCAAGTACTATCAGTAATATTATTTATAGGCCACATAATTAATTACCAAACCCATAAATAAAGTGATTAAATTAGTACAATATGTAAGCCCAATAATTACATAAATAGTAGAGGCCACATAAGGAATAAAATATTCCAACATACTGCGGGTGCAGTCATGCAGTGCGTGAGCACTTGGCTAATGTCCAGGCATGTGTTTAAGTTGCCTGCCCATCAAATATTTTCATGTTTGGTGGTAAAATTAATGTTTTGGCCTTTACGTATGGGGATAATGACAATTTAATTTGATGTTTTCAAAGGGTGAAGTTGTTATTAGTTATTGTAGTGTTTCTAAAACTTTTTGCATTATTATCATAAACGAATTTATCTTAGAGCAGGGATCACCAATTTACCATTGTTAATTTTTTTTTAATTTTTTATTAGTATATTGATATTGATATTGATATTGATATTGATATTGATATTGATATTGATATTGATATAAATATATATTCCAAGCATTAGTTAAGTTATGAATACTGGTGCACTACTTGATTGACCAAAACTTGGAGCTAAACATTCAGCTCCACGACGTAGAGAACTGGGCTCAGCTGTATGAGGCAAAGGCTCATGACCTTCACATGGAGAAGCAGGTGATAAACGCCTATTGAGAGGTGGAGATCATCAACCGATAGAGGGCTTAGGATCAGGTGCAGGATCTTCTTGAACAGGAGGTGAGAGTGCACAAGCGAAAGGCTGACAAGATGCACTATATGTACACGACTTCTATAGACTGTATCACAGAGAGGGTGGTCTTTGTAACGCCCCCGAAACCCAATTTATCTCAAAACTCGAGTTCGGTGTGCCACGGTGCTACCCACCTAGTACATTCTTAAGACATGAATGTAATTAATATATTATTACAACATATCGCTGCTAATCCCAGGTTCTAAGACCATAACATCTTCAAATTATAATATTAATGAATATTACATCATAAAAATATTACAATTACAACAACTATTACAATTCAATGTGTAATTCTCTAATCCTTATTCTTTAAAGAATTCCTTTCGCTTAATATCACATGACTAATCAAGTCCATTCACTTTAGCTATAAAAGTTTTAGAGTTTTACAAGAGTGATCATTTAATTTTCCAGCAAGTTATAGTAGTTGAATAAATAACAAAATCAAGAATTAATTCAATATTCTTTGAAAACTCCAATAACCAACAATAGTTATGAAGTAACTTGAATAAATAGGAATTAAATCAGATTCCTACCACTTAACACCTTCCTTACCATTTTAGGAGAAAACACTCTCTAATCCTTCTAAGACTCAACCCATCTTAACAAATACATATGTGAAAAGAATCACCTTCTCAACATATATATATAAGAATAACATAACATAAGTGTTCAACAATTATCAGTATAGTGAACTGAGTTGTCACAAATCCCCTACCCATACAAAGGTTTGTTTAACTCAGCTACCACACGTCAACGATAAAAAAACATGTGACTGTACCCACACTTAACCTTAGTTAACACCATAACATCTAACTAGTCAAAATTATTCATATCAACTCACATTGACACCAACTTATCTTTGTTCTTCTCTAATACACATCATGTGTCCAATGAAAATAATTAGCAGGGACTTAATCATAACGTAATTCATGCATCAATAGAACTGTAACACCTTAAACAATTCAATAACATAACATTTCTTACACAAAAGCACATAAGTGCATATATTGGCAACCAACACAATTCATAGCTCAACAACTTGTACAAATACAATCTATTTGCACAAAAACATAAAACTTGCATTCATTTCAACAAAGTGAATGAAGTTAGAAAACTTGCTCAACAAAATTAGAGTAAGTTTAAGAAACTTGTCTTTCACACGATTTACCGGAATGCTATCCAATCACTCCTTAAACGACCTATATATTGAAGGTCAATTATACCAATTAGTTACATATATACGTCACTTTTGGTTTACTCTAAATCTATTCCACATTTTATAATGTCTATTTCATAAGAATCAGAACACTAACTCTTAACCGACACACCATTGTGTACTATTAACACATCCAATACCTCTACCATTCCTTGGTTAACATTCCTCTAGACTATATTTCCAAAGTTCAATAGAACTCAGAAATACTAGTAAAACTTGGCTTGGCGCTCCGGTGTTCTGAAGAAACAACTCTGGTTTACCTCTAATTGCACAATAGTCCTAAAAATGATCATTTTAAGTCTTGATCCCGACCTCAACTTTCAAACATTAAAGCATTAAAGTTGTAGGTTTACTTATATCTTTCCAGATCATCTTAAATCACCTTAATCTGAGTTCGTGTAGGATTGCGGAAACATAATCAAAGCATATAATCTAATTGTAAATGCAAAGGAAGCATGCAAAGTAGCAATTTAAATTTTTTCAGCAATCCCAATGTATAGCCTTAATAAACATCATTAATTGATGGAGGGTAAAGATATACCTTTGAAGCGTGTCAACCTTTGATGAAGACTTCAAATTCCAATCCTTGATCCTTCACGGTCTCTCAAATCCTTAGATCACACATTCGCTACACAAATCGCGTAACGCCTAAGAGGTAACCACTACGAGGAACAGATTGAAGATGTGATTTTAGATTCTACTAGATCTTGAGTGGCTAACCCTAATTCTCTCTATCCTAACTCTTTAGGGTTTTGAGAAAGCTTGCAAGAGAGATGCAAGTTGTAAAAGTTGTATTAGTTTTTCCCACAATAAGACTCATCTTATTTAAAGATTAACCCTAATCCTTAACCCTTAAGGAATTGGGTTTTAATTTAATTCCCAATCTTATTATGAACTAAATAAAATAATAATAATAATAATAATAATAAGACTCCTCTTATTTATTTATAATCCAAAGATTTCTCCAAATACACAATTATAAATATTAGTATTTCTCCAAATATAATATTATTATTTTAGTCAATTTAATAATAATAATAATAAGACGAATAATCTTATTAATTTATAATATTAGTATTTCTCCAAATAATTAATTATAAATCTTAAGCTATTTAATTTATTTCACTAATAAATTAAATACACTTAATTTATTATTATTAAGTCAATCACTTATAAAATCATATTTCTCCCTTTTGTGGTGTGACCCTCTAGGTTCAATATTAAGCCAGTAGTAGAATAAATAAATTAGAACAATTCTAATATTATCTATAATGAATTAAACTCCTTTAATTCAAATGTAAATAAATAATATTTATTCTACATCATGAGTGACACCCTATAAATAATGTATCATGACTATCCGGATAATATGAATTCAACGTAAATCACAAAGATTATTATAAAGAACACAAAGAACCTATTCCGCGAATAGGTACCGTACAATTCAATCCTCTACCATACAATGTCCCGATTAAACATAAGACATGAAATTACTGACAACTCTTATTTATTTAATCATATGAATTTTGTTTCTTAAAATACACAACTCTAATTAATGTAAATTAAAAACTCCTTTTAATTTCCATTCCACCCCGGCCAAGGATTTTTGAGTTGTCATTCATCGAATCGCATAGGACATTCTCTCCATTTACTGGAAGTGGTAGATCCTTTATTGATCATTCACCTATCTGCATATATACTTTAATATGTTCGAGCATACCCTACGACATACTTAAGAGTATTAAGAAATATGTCAAAACATAATTCAGTATATACAAGATACTATGATGATCTCAAGTCCAAGGATCACTGTGACGCCCCCAAATCCGGGTATCTTCCAACCCGACAGATGGTGCTCCACGATACTACAATCCATATAATCATTCCATTGAGATAACAACAAAATGAGTGTAATTACTATCTTTGTATTACATTTGTAATAAATCCTTTCCCCGGTTCATTAACTGAATACATTCGTTGTTCTTCATAAGTATATTACAATCAAATAGACTAATCTATTACAGGACGATTAATTGTCCATCTTAGCCTTGCCCTTATCTCTCTTACAACTCTCAGTTCGTTCGGCTTTAGCTACAAACATATGGTTCAAGCAAGAATGAGCATAACTAGCTCAGCAAGTCTTAACAAAGAATCATATGAATATCACATTAACAATTACATGCTTTGTTTCCATATCTGAACAATTATCTACAAAGCATTATGAACATTTGACTAGTACTTCTCATGTCATAACAACAATTCCAAAGTATATATAATAGCTTATGAATGATGAACCGGTCAATAGACTATGAACATACTCTTTTCGTTTTCATACTTGAAAAGGATATCCGGCACTAAGGCCATCCACCCGTCTTTACTTACGAGCACTTCTAGGTGATTAGCCTATTGTACTTTATGTTGATCAACACTCTTACGTTAAACGTATTTACGTTCAACATTTGGCAACCTCGCGTGCCCATCGAATAATCGATGAAAAATACTTTTGTTTGTACATAGACAAACTTACCTTCTCATCCGTACCAAATACTTGGCATATGATATCGTTAACAGTTCTATATCGAAAGACTTGTAAACAAATTAATCAATTCTTCAATACTTGTCTAGCCAAGTTAAAACATGCATCGACTCTTTCTTTAAAACCATTCATGCATTGTACATCATGCATCACATAAAACTTGGCTAACACGAAGGTTAGACAAGCGGTAAGAAAGACTTGCCTTCAAGCTTCTTCGAATTAACAATTCAACAATTCTCAGTCTTTACAGGATCTACATGATATATTCACATAGCAAACTATAATTAGTTATGAAACAAACTAACTTTATGGTTTATAACCAACTTCTTTCTCTTCTATATCTTATTTGAATTAACTTCATTATTAAAGTCGATTCGACTTCCTATACTTTGTTACGTCTCATTAACATTCTTACGTCATTAACTGACATTCGATCATTATTGGTTAAATACCAATGTTGAACGTCATTCACGGTTTACTTATTACGTTCTTGCGATATTCGTTTAATTTCTATTAAACCTTACTAGATCTTCTTACATTAGCACCTTATAAGTGATTTAAGGTCAGTTTTATTATGTACCTTAAGTACCTTCAATGTCTTACCTTAAGTCTACATTCAAATGAACAAAACTTAACTTTGTCAACATTTTTCTACTGCCGACGCTGCGGCGCGACATCCTTTGTATTCTAGTGGCGCTGCGGCGTGAGTTAGCAGGGTACTCGACCAAGTCTGGCTCTGCGATGCGACCACTTTACACTGGTTTTGGCGCTGTGGCGCCGAGTCTGTGCACCAGTTGCCCAAAATAGTTTTGTTATTCTTACGAAACTCCCGGCTTCCTAATTTGTTCGTTTTACATCCGTATTGACCCATTCGAAAGCCTACAACTCATAAATTACATCATTTACGTGTTCATATAAGAATTTCACATTTTTGAATCCGTTAACTCGGAATTCACCTTTGAGTTCATTTTTAAGCGTTCGTTTAACGTTTTCGACCGTTCAATACTCGTTTTCTTTGTTATAAGTCGGAATGCGATGATTCTTTCTCCAACGACTCTTAATTACCTTATCTCACGTGTTGACATTGGAAACCAATGTTTTCAAGTCACACGACAACTTTTGACCTTTAATCCGGGCTTTTTCCATTTTTGACGTTTAACGTCTATTTTCACAAAATTCGCCATAACTTCGTTACTTGTGTTCTATAAGCCAAATCAAATGGAAAACTCCATTGATTCATCATAGTCATCCTAACCAAATAATAGGCACATTCCTTAGCTATAATGGTTTTCAAAACGTTCATTCTTAACTAAGTTAACGTTCAAGATTTTCTACGGTTTTAACTCACGTAAACACTTACGATTTCTATTTGGTCATGACCTATCAATGATTTATTCATTAATAGGCATGCTTATATCTCCTCAATAACCATGCTCCACCAATCTACGATTCTCCTACGAGAAAGAAATCGAAAAAGTTGAAGATTGCAGTTTATGAGAATTTACCTTTGAAGCAATTTACGTTCTTGATAAACGCCTATTGGTTTGCTTGAAAGTAGAAGGATTAAGTATTTCTAGCTCTTTCTCTCTCTCAATATGTATTGGTCAAGCTTTGTAAAACCTCAAATGACCAACTCTTGCTTTGTATATATAGGCAACCAACTAAGGGGCAATATGGTCCATATGGCACCTCCTTACTATTGCACCTCCTTTGCAACTTTGTCACCAAGTAAAGTACTTGGTGAGAAAGTTTATTACTTGGCTTGGCCACCAAGTGGCCGGCCCACTCTCTTGTGGTTCACCCCATGGGTTTCCCCATGGGTTTTACCCATCCCATGACCCACCGGTTCGACCCGCGGTTTACTTTTTGATTGGGCTTGACATAATTAATATTGGGCTTTGACTTGGGCTTGCTTATATAATTCGTTGGGCTTGCTATTGGTTTAAGTCCAATTGAATTATACCAAAATTCTTTACTCAAACTCCATTAATACTTCTTGTATTCTACGCGTATAACTCCCGTATTCTCTTCGTCTAATACTCATACAATAATCGTATTATACGTCGTACTATTCTTCATACCATACTCGTATTTATACTAGTATAATACTCGTATTTCATACGTATAATATCCAAAATGACTATACGCATTGCATTTCCTTTTCGGAAACCTCTTTCACAAACCCTTAGGTTTTACGTCCACAAGCGAAAACTTCGTTCGCCACAACAGAATTATTATTGGATACTCCATACTATCTTCGTATTCTATCATTACGCGTTTTTCGAAATTTCAAACCCTAGCTCCGAACGAAATCGAATGAATAGTGTTTTTACGCAAATATTCTCAGAAAACCTTCGTTTTCATCTTGAAAATTAACAACCATTAATACTAGCACAAAGCCAGAATACTAACCACATCCGTATATTCTAGGTCATAGAACGACCTTTGAACATCTTACTCACATAATAAATCAATTAAATTCATTTAATTCATATAATCAAATAAAAATTTAATTCATTAAAAATTCGAAATTCTCGGGCGTTACAATCACTTGTACAACTATCACTATAGGAACTCCTATTGTCAGTCAAGTAAAACTCCATTAGGGTTCCTTTAAGAGAATCACGTTCAGTGAACTTATTCTCTAATAAGCACCTATATACTTGCTTTAGTGTCTCCACACAAATGATTACGAGATCAATCATCCTCTTCAACAGAGCAAGCATATTATGTACTAATCTATTAGGATTCATTAACCCCGCAATAGTGATCCAACGATTAGGAACATTTTAGTTTTGAGCTATCATAGAATTTAAATCTCATTAGCATGATCATCATCATAATTCTAAAAGCATTGCTCAATAACTATGGGTTTATCTCATTTATTAATTCTACTAATTAACATGGATAAAGAAGCCTTTTATAAAATAAATTCTCTTATTAATAAATGATCAAGATTACAAAGTAAATGCTCATCACATCCAATGTGATCTTATCCAGAATATGGCTGATCAACATCAGGTCTCTTACATTTCATTGCATACATGATATTTACTAATGTGATCTCTCTTTTAAGTGTCATTGGGGATGATTTCTTAGAGAGATACACTCCATGACTCATTATCATGAGACATCTCTTAGAGTTTTCCATGATAAACTCCTTTAACATCGAATGAAAGTACGTTCTTTGGGCCAAGCCAAACATCCTTTTAAATCTATCAATATAGATCTTTATCCTAAAAATTGGATGCTTCTCCTAAATCATTCATGGAAGAATATTTAGACAACTTTATCTTTACTGATTGTAGCATTGGAATGTCATTCCTTTTCTGTAGTATATCAAGATATAATACAAGAAATATCACACCCTCCCACTAACCTTCTTGTACACACTTGGTTTATCCTCGTTTTTGATAAAATCAAACTCTTTGATTGTCTCATCAAAATGGATGTTCATCTGCGAGAAGCTTGCTTCAATCCATAAATGGATTGTTGTAGCTTATACACTTAATTTGTTCCAACCTTTGAAACAAATCCAACTAGCTGTATCATACATGCATTTTCCTCTAATCACTATTGAGGAAGGGTGTCTGTACGTCCATTTTACTAGATCTCGTGATAAGTTGCAATCGCAAGTTAAATCCGAATGGACTTGAGAATTATTGCTAGTAAAAAGGTTCTATCATAGTCAACTCCTTGACTTTGTTGGAAACCTTTTGTAGCTAGTTTGGCCTTATAAGTCTCTACCTTGCCATTTGCTCTAGTCTTTCTCTTAAAGACCCATATACACCCTTTAGGCTTTGTGCCTACCAGAGGGTTAACCAAAGTCCATAGTTAGTTTTCATACATGGAGTCCATTTCAGATTTTATGGTCATTTGCCATTTCTCTGAGTGTCTACAACTCTTAGCCTCATCGTATATAACTGGATCATCATCTTCTATGTCGTGTACCTCATCATCATCATCTATGATAAATCCATACCTCCCAGGTATCTTCGGTATTATTCCAAATTTACGATTCAGTTGTGGTATAATAGGTCCATCTACAGGTTCCTCTAGCATACTTATAGTTCTTTATGGTTCTTGAACTTCTTCAAGATCTATTACCCTCCCACTAGTCCTTCAATAAGAAATAAATTTATCCAACACCTTTTGCTCAGTAGGATTATAGAACATATACCCTAAACTTACTTTAGGATGCCCTATAAATTTGAACTTGTCATATCTTGTCCCAAGCTTATCCTTTTGAAACCTTCTTCACATAAGTGGACAACCTCTTATCTTAACATACTTAAGATTAGGAATCCTCCTGTCCATAATTCATATAGAGTCTTGGGGTCAGATTTTGAGGTTACCTTATTAAGTAGATATAAAGCCATTTTTAGGGCATTACCCTAGAAGGATACTGGAATGTTGGCAAAAGTTATTATGGACCGCACCAACATTTTCTTCTAGTTATTGGGTCCGCAGATGGCTGTGTGTGCTAATCACTTGTTCTTTCTTGCCTTGGGTGAGCCGCAACAAGGTGTCCGGGTCTATGAAAAGCGCTATAGACCGGTAGGTCATCATAGCAGATCGGTAGTATGCTACTGTAGTTGGGCTACTATATATTCTATACTTCATGTTTGGTCTAGTGCTGCTATTGTAGTCTACAGTCTGAGGTTCGGGGATATGGATGTTTACTGCTGGTATGCCAGGTCTGCTCCATTATTGGTATGGTGCTGCAGTTGGCTGGTGCAGAAGTTGATTGTTTGCAATTGCTATTGCTGGGCAGGTGTAAAGATTTGGGATCTATTAGCTGGTTTGAGGCTTCCTTCGGTTTTACTATAGGCCATGCCCAAATTTTTTATCTTCAGCTTTGGTTCTGCTATAGTGCCGGGCTTCTTAGGTATGATTCCAATATTGCAGGGTTGGTTAACTGTTTTGATACAGGATGGGTCATTTTTGGGATTTTTAGGGCTGCTTTCTTTTGGTTGGTTCTTTTACTCTATCTGTGCAACTGCTATCTGTTTGTTGGGTAGTTTTTTTTTAGGTGTCTTATCTTGCTGGGTTGGTGCCATGACAACCCGAAAATTTATAAAATCTTGAATGATTAGAATAAAGCTTAAAGAATAAAACCTAGATGAGAATTTGAGGATTTATTTAAAATTTTCAAGTAAAACCTATATGGTTTGCTATTCGAATGAGAATAAAGAAAATATGGGTTGCAAAATTTCAAAACCCTAGAAATGAATTAATATGTACTTGAAGGAATATCAAGAATAAGGTATTAAGATACCTGTAAATTCGATGTGAACGTAATAGTCTAAGAAATGTTATATAAGTACATATAGAAATTTTCTTAAGGAGATAAGATTTCTCATGAAGAGATGCTTTGAGGTTAAACGAAGATGAGTATATGTATAGAAATATATATACTCAGTAAGGTGCTATATCTATTTTAGCAAGAGGAATGATAAATTAAGTTAATGGCATAAGGATCAAGATAAAACTATATTAGTAATTAACATAGCTTAAGCGTTGGCCTTGACTGGCAAATAAGAATTTGAATAAGTATAAAGTCGTTAATTAAATACGATTAGCAATAAGAAGGGAGTAATTTAAAACTCAAAATTTGAGTTAGAGATAGAATTTTGAAGCACGGACTGCTCGGTTGCGTCTGGAACGTCAAGTTTATTCAGAATGGTCAGTAAACACAAAATGTGTAAAGGTTGACTTTTGGTCAAAGTCAACAGTTGACTTTTTATGGAGAAAAGTCAAAATTAGTGTGAGAAGTGAAATATGTTATGATTATGTGAATTATGGACATGATTAAATAAATATACATTATATAATGTGAATACATTTATTTTGTATATAAAAGTGAATTAAGAATTAAGTTATGTAACCTAATATATATATATTAGGTGTGATTATTAAATAACCTAAATGGTTATCGTTATTTAGTGGTCCTAATATTTTATTTATATACTAGTGACCTAATCTAAGAGAATTGTGGAACATGTCACAATTTATTAAAGTATTTTGTTAGAATATGTGAGTAAAAGAAATATGAAGATTATGTGATGGTTTTATTTGTTTATTATATAAACAAATAAAAGAAACTAATGTGATCCTAATTATATATTAGGAATGAAGAATTGAATAACTTAAGGGTTATGAGATGAGAGAATTATGGTATTTAGAATATATACTAATTTTAAGAGATCTATTTTATATATCTTAATTAATTAATTTTATAACCTAATTATAGCAAGTTTAATTGGGTTAAGAAATCAAGTGTACATGAATAAGGATTAAAATATTAATTGTGTGGAATGAAACCCTAATTAAATATTTAGGGTAGGATAAAATAGAAAGACTTTGGAATATGATAATTTTTCAATGGCCCAAAGAAATTAATTTAAAGTCCAAAGAGATTATATATGGTGGCCCAAGAGTTGGCCCAATCAATGATTTAAAAAGCCAAAATTTGATCCAAGTATGTGGGATATTTTTGGACAAGAAAAGGCAAAGGAGGGACATTTTTGGGACAAAGAAATTAAGCCAATCTTGGTAGTTGATAAGGCCACATGGCCGGTTATCAATTAGAGAAAAAATAAAATAAGAAGAGATAAGAAGATAAGGGAAAGAGAAGAGAAGAAAGAGAAAGAGGAAAAGAAAGAAAGAGAGGAACGGGAGAAAACCGAGAGAGAGAAAGGAGAAGAGAGGCTTCATCAGCCATAGAAGGATGAAGAGAGAGAGAGGTTATCCATGGAAGGAAGAAGGAAGGAAGAAGAAGAAGAAGAAAGGTATAAAATAATTTCCTCCTAAGCTTGCTTCTCTTTCTATTTGTAAATTGATGATGTGGGTTTTTGATTTGGGTGTATAAAACCCTATGATCTATGTGTCTTCCATGTATTCAAGTATGGATTTACCCATTTTGGGTGTTGATTTGGGTGGAAACCAAAAGAAAAGAAAAACAAATTTTTCTAGTTTAGAAACCCAAATTTCCTTGTACTTTGAAAATCCACTGTTTTAAATCTATAAATCCTTTTTGCGATCCATCAAAGAGGGGTGCTAGATATATGTGTTTATTAGTTAACCCAAGTGGTAGCACTAAAAAATGTTTAGTTTTCATGGTGTAGTGACTGATTTGGCTAAAACGGTCCTGTTTTCTAGGAACTGTTTTGGATCAGTCAGTGGCGGGGGCAATTTCGTCCACTTTTTGTACTTTAAAAATTCTGGAAAAATTTAGAGTGTTAATACCAGATGATATGAAGGTTGTGTAAAAATTTGAGAAGTTTTGGTTTAACGGTTTGAGAGATATGGATTTTACGGTGAAGGGCTATTTTTTTGAAGCCACCAGAAGAACTCTCTATGTGTAAGTCCAAAAATTACAAACTTTTTATTGGAAGTACATGTGTATAGCAGGAGCATACTGTAAACATTTTAGAAGTTGGAGTTAATCTCGATTTATGAAAAATCGGACAAGATTTGGCTATTATGGACTATTTAAATATAGTAAATCTATTTTAAAAATTCCGGGAAAAATATATGTTCAATATGAAACTATATTTTGTCAAATCCCAGAAAAGAAATATTTTTGGAACTGATTTGGTATTTTTCATCTAAATGATGAGAAATAGATTTAATTAAATTATATGATGTCCACAAATATGAAAAATACGATTTATGACTTGAGACCCTTGAGCATGGTTTATGCAGGTGTTTGATGAAGTTTTGGGTCGGGTGTGAAGTGTTGTAATGTTTATGGCATTTTAGAATGCTTAAATAAGTTATTTATTAAAAGGAAAACAATTGAAATAAATTGTTTATTAATGTGATTAATGACTTGAATTATTTTTATATGACTAATAATATTGGATTAAAATATTAGTAGTAGTATTTGACTGGAATGTTATTAAAAGGTTAATATCCATAGCGTAAAATATTATTACATAATTAATAATATTCGACGGGAGATTAAAATAAGTGATTTAATATTTTTCATGATAAGGATATGGAATCCAGCTTGCTGGATTGGAAGTGATTTAGTATTTTTCATGATAAGGATATGGAATCCAGCTTGCTGGATTGAAAAAATTTGATGAATTCAGCTTGCTGGATTGAAAAAAAAGCTTACTGAATTGAAGGATTTAGAATCCAGCTTGCTGGATTGAAGGAATTAAGAATCCAGGCTTGCTGGATTGGTTATATGTTGAATCCAGGTTGCTGGATCTGGAATCGAGTCGACTGGATAGGAAATTTGGTTGCTAGATTTAGAATTCAGGTTGCTAGATTAGTATTTTACTTGTTATATATTAAAGAATAATTTATGAAATGAACAAGAAAGTGTTAAATCATAATGTATATGATACAATGATTGAAGAATTATCAAAGAATGATAATAATGCTAATGTTGTAAGGTTTTATCTTTATTTAATTATGTGATTAAGTGTTAGACAATTGATTGATAAAGTAATTGTATTATGATACAAAGTATGATATGCTGATTAAAAGACCAATCTTATTAATGATAGGTCATACAAAAGAAGTTAACTTTATCTGCGTAGCAGTAGTCAACGAATTAGGTAAGTTTTCCTAACTCAAACTTGAGTTGTATGTTCAAAGCATGTTAGTGAATAGTTGTTGTTGATTATTCACATCTATACTGATTTTTGATTCGCACATAGTGCATGTTGCATATGTTCATCAGGTATGAAAGGCTGATCACCTTCATTACCTTAAGGTTCAGTTAAATTGTTTATGATCATTGTTGACCTTCAAACATTATTGATTCAGTCATGAAATTATTGAAACTTGATTCATGTTGTTTCACAATTATTATATTGTTGAAAACTTGAAAGCTTATTCATTCCTTTCAATCATGATATATCTTCATTGTATTTAAAACTTGCTGGGCAAATTTGATGCTCACCCTTGCTATATCATGATAAAATTTTCAGATTTAGAGGAAAGTTCGAGTAAAGACAGAAGTAAAGGCAAAGTGTAAGACTAAATTATGGTGCAGTTAGATTTATTAAATTTTCTAACAAAAATAACATTGTAAATCTTCTAAGATATTGAAGGTATGTATTAAGTTAAGGTTGTAGACCTTGGGGTTTATGTTGTAAAAGTTTAAAGTACAAACAATTTATGTTTATATCTTCCGCAATAGTTATAGAAATGATGTACCAGATCTGAGGTAAAAAGTACCTGGATTTGGGGATGTCACAAGTGCTTGCTGTAGAAAGGGGTGTGTTGGGCTGCTATATGTTTTTATAGCTGCTTTTGCTATTCAGGGGCATTACTACTATTTTTGTAGTTGCTTCTTTCTTTTTTATTAATGTCAGGTTTCTACATTGTCCATGGCTGTTTGTTTTAACAGTTCCATTGGTTGATTCTTGCTTATGTGTAAAATGCTTCTTTGCTACTATTGATGCGTTGATGTACTATTAATACTTTTTTTAATGTTTTTATCCTCTGGTCAGTACGGTAGTTTCTTTGTTGGGCACTTGGCCTTGTAATCTTTTATAGTCATGGCATCATGGGGCTTGTCCTGTGATGTTCTTGCTATATTCTGATTGGGGTTCCCCATGATGTTTGTAAATCCTTCTTTCTTTTAATACAGTTCAAATTTAGAAAAAAAAATGTTAATTGAATTGACTAGATATAGAAACATACCTTACCCTGCCTTAGGGGATTTGACATTTCTCTTTAGGGATGGATCTAGATAGGCCTAGCAGCTCTACCTCTTATAGGGTTTTGTCGGGTATTTTTAGGACAACTTTAACCGTTCCCCTGCCCTGGGTGACACGTTAGGTGCAACGACTTACGGAGTTCGTGGTTCAACACATTGTTGTTGACATGACTGGATTTCCTGATGAGGAGGAGGATATTTTTGCTGTTGCTTCAGCTCCTTCTTCCTCTACTTCACATCGGGATCTTCCTGGCATCTATGTGACCATTCATGACCTTTTAGACAATTTGAGTCGTTATCCATCAGTTTATCTACACGCGAATGAGGTATCTGAGATTTTCATATCGACTTGTCCTTTTTCCATTTTTGGCAATGGTTGAAACTTGATTTGAATGCGATGTAGGTTCTAGGGTTTACCCACCCGAGAGGGAATTAGTTTATTATCCATTCTCTGTACGGGTCCCTTCAAGTTGACTATTAGGCCTGGGTGCATTCTTAGGGCTTCGAGGTTTTTTCATCATCGCTCCCCCCGTCACTGCCCGTGGGCTTATTTGCGAGCTTTATCTAAGAGATGGTTTCATTAGAGTTAGTCTCTCCATCTTCTAGATTGCGAGGTGATGATGAAACCGATGGACTGGCGGTACATCACAGGTTTGGAGTTTTTCGCAGATATTAGAGGCTAACATTACCCCAGTTGCTGTTCATGCCCTCCTTGGAGTTCCTACTTCGACCATTATGGGTCGTACTGTTCATTCTGGTCCATTGAGCGTTGATGCTGCCTGTGGAGCCTTGTCAGTGCCATCCCTGGATCTGAAGGAGTGAAATCGCGTCTTAAGACATTTTTTTTGACTATCATCAGGGTTTTTTCATCGTAGACAACTCCTCTACAGTCTCCTTTGGTGTGGTCAGCACTCTACTCAAGGTGGATCACATATGGGAGTATGACTGGGATCCTTTCCCTTTGTTTATTTCCTTCGCGGGATGCGGATGCGTTTAGAGGGCGTGACTGCTGCTTTGTTGGGCTTCTACCCATTTCTACTGGTGAGTATCTAATGAGGACATGAATAGCTCGAATTCAACAGGAGGGCATGAATCGGACCCGGTGCAAGTACTAGTTGGGCCCGTGACGAGAGGACGAGCTAAAAGGTTCAAGGAATGACTTATGGCTTTGGTACAAGCAATTTGGATTGAAAATAACATGTCAACTTGGTCCAAGGAGGATGAGGTTATGCCCGAGTACATCAATATGGTCCAAGGTTACGTTCTATAACAATCCAATGCAAGCCAGGAAAAGAGCCTGCAATTTTGGGAATCATCACACCCGCCCCCGATGGGCTTTTACAAGCCAAAATTGCAGCCCCAACGACAAACTCCCTATCCAAAGCCGCCCCAGCAAGCTTTGAAGCCACCGCCAGGCCAAGTTCTCTGTCCACACCCGCCCCAACAGGTTTTGTAGGATAAATTTATGCCGCCTCGACGGCATGACAAGATTCAGTTAGCACATTTTTTGAGGCAGACGCGTTTTGAGGGATTTTGAGCGTGGATTTATTTCGAATACTCTATATTTCCAGTTTATTATTAGTATTCTATTATAATTAGGATATTAGGGTAGATTTTGTTTCCATATTTGATTGTTGATTCTTTTTAGGGTTCTAGGGTTACAATTTATATTATTTAAGATTCGTGGATGTAATACATTATTCATAATTCATTCAATAATATTCAGATTTAACTACTTGTGAGATTATTCTCTACTATTGGGTTTTTGAAGAATTCCTAAGATAATTCCTTAGTTAATTCTTTGAGATTCAAGTTGACTTATCATACAACAATTCATAGTTGTGTGTGGCGTCTTCTATCACATCAATCATTGATTGTGCTGAGATTCCTGTTTCAATATAAACAAGGGGTTTAGGCGTCGTTGGTGTTCCATTCAACACATATTTCATTGCTTGATCGATTGTACCAATATTCTCGTCTCAATATAGACGTTTGGTTGAGGTGTCGAGAGAGTTTCACTCTATCAACTGTGCTAGAAACTATTCGGGCAACGACCACCTCACGCAAGCGTGCCGTGGAGTCTATCATTTGGTATCAAAGCCAAGTTGTAGCGAGTTACTTATCCTTTAGTTTCTGTTGAAATTGTTGAGTAAAAAAAAAGAGTATAGAAAAAAAAATTCTGAATTTTAAATTATTTTGTCAATTGCATGCTATTTTAAGATTTTATACCTTCTATAAAGGGACTTTTGAAGAGAAATCTTCCACAACATTTGACATGAAGTTTATGTTAGAAGCCATGAATAAGGAATGAAATCAAAGGTGGGAGATGATGAACGAATGACTTGATTAGATTAGTGAGACTTGAGGATGATCATCTCAAAAACCTCACGGAACACAACAAAAGGGGAGAACACATCAGCGGGAAACTAAAATGGAGGAAAATAACTTCGAGGGGGAATTTAGTGAGGAAGAAGATCGTGAATCTGGTTTCCTACATCAAAGGCCAAGAGGTCCTAGAGAGAGGGAAGGTCGGAATAGGGCAGATGATAACGTGAATATCATTAAGATGAAAATCTCAACTTTCCAAGGAAGAAGTGATCCAGAGGCATATTTAGAATGGGAAAAGAAGATAGAATGGATATTTGACTGTCACAATTATTCAGATATCAAGAAATTTAAATTAGCCATTACTGAGTTTTTAGATTATAAATTTACTTGGTGGGATCAGTTGAGTGCTAGCAGACGGAGATGTGGGGAACGTCCAATTGAAACTTAGGCAAAGATGAAAGAAGTAATGAAAAAGAGATTTATACCGAGTCACTACCATCGGGATTTGTTTTGGAGTTTGCAAAATCTGAAACAAGGGAGTAAAAGTGTGGATGAATACTTCAAGGAGATGGAGACGTTGATGGCTAGAGCTAATATGGATGAGGGTAGTGAGGCAACAATGGCGTAATTTTTAACAGGGCTAAATTAGGATATAATAGACTTAGTAGAACGACATCATTATGTGGAATTGGGGGATATGGTACACATGGCTATCAAGATTGAGAAACAACTTAAGAGGAGAGGTGACCAAAGTTCCAATACTACCATGGGGTCATTATGGAAATCTAATACTGTAAAACGGGAGGAGAAGCCATCCTTAACTAAGCCGAAAGTGGAGTTTAAACCGAATTTGACTAATCGTGGAAAACAAGGTAAAACTGAACCTTTTTCTTCTTTTAGTCGCAATCGAGATATTGTTTGCTTAAAATGCAAGGTAGGGGACATATTTCTAGCCAATGTCTAAATCAGAGAACTATGTTGTTACTTGACAATGGAGAGTTGGAAACCGAGGGAGAAGATAGTGACACAGACTTTATGCCACCCTTAGAGGATGTTGATGATAGGGAGGTTTCTATGCATGTCGAGATGTTGGTTACGAGGAGAGCGCTTAGTGCTCGAGTGAATGAGGAGAGTTTGGAGCAATGTGAAAATTTGTTTCACACTAGGTGTCTTGTGTAAGGGAAAATTTGCTGCATGGTAATTGATTGTGGGAGTTGCACTAATGTGGCAAGTACAACTATAGTGCAGAAACTTGGATTGTCAATAACCAAACATCCACAACCATATAGATTGCTATGGCTTAATGACAGTGGAGATGTGAGAGTTATAAAGCAGGTGTTGGTACCGTTCACCATTGGAAGATATGTAGATGAGGTGTTATGTGATGTAGTTTCGATGCAAGCTGGCCATTTGCTATTTGGTAGACCATGGAAATTTGATAGGCGTGTGAAGCACAATGGCTTCACCAATGAATACTCTTTTGTACACAATAAAAGGAAAGTCACATTGTGTTCTTTATCACCACAACAGGTGCATAAGAATTAAATTTATTTACAAAAATACCAAGATAAAAAAAAGAAAGTGAGGAAAAGAAAAATCAAGAAAAAAACAAGAGAGAAAAAGAAAGAGAGAAGACAAAAGGAGAAGAGAAAAAAACAAATATATTTGCAAAAAAAAGTAATGTGAGGTGAGCTTTGGTTTCTAAACAGCCTATGATTTTACTTCGGTATAAAGAGGCACTTTTGAATACTAAAGCTAATGATTTGTTGCCTAGTGTTGTTTCTTCTCTTCTATAAGATTTCAAAGATGTATTTCCCGAGGAACTTCCTCAAGGTCTGCCGCCTATTCGAGGAATTGAACATTAAATTAATTTTGTTCTCGATGCGACCATTCCAAACCGTTCGGCTTATCAGAGTAATCCGGAGGAGACGAAGGAGTTACAAAGACAAGTTGACTAGATGATGGGAAAGGGTTTCGTTAGAGAAAGTATGAGTTCATGTGCAGTTCTGGTGTTTCTAGTGCCAAAGAAAGATGGAAAATGGAGGATGTGCATCGATTGTTGAGCAGTAAATAATATCATGGTAAACTATCGACACCCCATTCCTCGTTTAGATGACATGTTGATGAATTGCATGGGTCTTGTATATTTTCTAAAATTTATTTAAAAAGTGGTTATCATCAAATTAGAATGCAAGAGGGTGATGAATGGAAAAATGCGTTTAAAACGAAATATGGTTTGCATGAGTGGTTTAACTAATGCACCTAGTACATTCATACGATTAATGAATCATGTGTTGTGTCCATTCATTGGCAAATTTTTCGTAGTTTATTTTAATGATATCTTGATTTATTACAAAAAATTGGAAAATAATGCATTGCATTTAAAATCTGTTTTAGATGTACTTAGAAAGGAAAAGTTATTTTCTAACATGGAAAAGTGCACGTTTTGTTCAGATATAATTGTTTTTCTTGGCTTTGTTGTGAGTTCACAGGGAGTCCAAGTTGATGAGGAGAAGATATGTGCAATCCGAGATTGGCTGAGTCCATTAATGTGAGTCAAGTGCGAAGTTTTCACGGACTCGCAAGTTTCTACCGACACTTTGTTTGGAACTTTAGTGAGATTATAGCACCATTGACCGAGGTTATTAAGAAAAGTTTGGACTTTAAGTGAGGTGATGAACATGAAAGCATTTAATTTGATTAAGGATAAATTGACAAATGCTCCTTTACTTATCTTGCCTAACTTTACTAAAACTTTTGAGATTGAGTGTGATGCTTCAGGTTTAAGGATTGGAGCTATTTTGATGCAAGAAGGGAAACCAGTGGCGTATTTAGCGAAAAATTAAGTTGGGCAACTTTGAACTATCCTACTTACGACAAAGAGTTGTATGCATTGGTTAGAGAATTAGAGATATGGCAACACTACTTGTGGCCCAAGGAGTTCACGATCCATACCGATCATCAATCATTGAAATACTTGAAGGGACAACACAAGTTGAACAAAAGACATGCACGATGGATGGAGTTTATCTAGACATTTCCCTATGTCATTCGGTACAAGCAGGGTAAGGAAAATATCATTGCGGACGCTTTGTCTCAAAGGTATGTTTTGATAAATACTCTTGATTCAAAATTACTTGGTTTTAAGCGAATTAAAGAATTGTATGCTAGTGACCTTGATTTTTGTGAAGAGTTTAAAACTTGTGAAAAGAATGTTATAGGTAAATAGTTTAAATGGATGGATTTTTATTTCGTGAAAATAAACGGTAAGACCCCAACTTTTATAAATAAAGATGAATTTTCTATAAATATTATTTTTGAATATTATGGAATAAATTTGATATAATGTTATAGTTGTGGGTAATATTTATAAATTTTGCAAATTAAGCAAGTTGTTATAAAATATTAGTTTGGTCTGGGGAATATTCTTTTTGTTTGGGAATATTCGCATCGACGGCTCAATCATTAGTGGACCCCACAACGGAAGTATTATCGTAGTTAGAAAATGACAAAATTATCTTTCTATAAAAATAATCTACAGAGGTGTTACGATTTAAAACCTGTTGAACTACACTAGTAGTAAAAGTACAATGTCTGGCGTAGTTGTATCTATCGCACAACGATATTGATTATTGATGCTTACGTGAGAAGTCACTCACCTATGCTCAATTATTACTACAAGTAATTCTTTGCATCATATCTCTAATATTATTGATTCAATTATTGTCACAAGATCATCCGGTATAATATGTTATAGTATTAAATCAATAATTGAGACGACAAGTTATAAATGATTAATAATTGTTGAAAGATTAAATATGTGTTGATTAAAAATAAAATGATTTGTGGTAATATTTATTCAATCCTTGATGTATATAAAGAGTCTCACATTATGAGACGTTTGTGGTAAGTTTGATTATTTTATGGGGGCCCATATGTCATCATCTAAGAGTCTCTTCGTCAATAGTAATTACCTTCAAATAGTAATTACCTTTGTGAATAGTAATTACCTTCACAAATAGTAGTTACCTTTACTGACGTCAAACCACTTGCCGTTTCATATTATTAAAGCGCCGAACCACTTGTCGTTTCACATTACAAAGGCCGAACCACTTGTCGTTTCACATTACAAAAGCGCCAAACCACTTTTCTTTTCACATCACTACTAAATCGAGCCACTTGCCTTTTCACATGGCAGGTGCTAAGCTAGAAATCTTCTATAAATAGAGGCCTAGTGCTTCATTATTTTTCACGAATTCATTCAAGTTATAGAGAGAGAAAGTATAGAGAGAATAAGAGAGAAAGAAGAAGAGTATTTTGTTACTACACTACTGCAGTATTCAATCTCCTACCAAAAGTAAGGGGTGTTATTCTTTCTTATTCATGAAGAGAACTGTTGTTATTCCATTGCTTATTATTCTGTTGGAATAACCTGTATACGTGGTTTACCCTATACATGGTGACATTCTTCTATTATTCTCATTGGAACATCCTGTGCATGTGTTTTACACCTTTAACTGATTCCGCCTTTATTATTATTCTATTGGAACATCCCGCTGCCTATGCGCTTTTACGCCAAACCTGGTTCCATTCTTTATTATTCTATTGGAATATCCTGTCTGTGCGTTTTACGCCGGACCTGGTTTCGTTATTTATTATTCTCATTGGAATAACTCGCCTGTCTGGATTATCGCATGCATGGTGATTTCTTTTGTTATTCCATTCTTTATTATACCCAGGTTGGTTAAAACTTTGACTTTTATACTCCATGAAATTAGTGGAATATCCTTGATATTTACGCTTCATCCAAAGATCCTTTCATGGAAATATTCTTCTCAAAGATTCTTGAATTTTACTCTTCAAAGCGATATCATGTCGATATTTGGATGTTATTGGTTCCTAGATAAATTAATTCTTGAACTTGTTTTATTGAATTCTTATATCATTGTCATCATCCTCATGTTTATATTATGTTGAAAGTCATCTGTGGCCCGTAGTGCATAGATGGACTTGGTATGATTATGACCAGAGACTATTCGGTGTAATCATGACCGTAATGTTACAAATGATGTGGTAAAAATCCTCAGTGGCCCGTAGTGCATTGATGGGCCGCTTGTTGGCATGATCATGACCATTAATGAATACACAAATATTCTTGGCCCGTAGTGCATGAATAATTGTGGTCGTGATACTAAAGAATATCCTTGGTCGTAGTGCAGGGGTGATTCGATGATGTGGAATATTTATTAAAGTCGAGTCTCAAATTATAACAATGATGAAAAACCTTTTAAATCATAAAAGATAGTAGATTTTATTTTCTACTTGACTCTTTTAATGGATTCATTGGGTTCACTTGTAGTTAAACTTGATGTTCATTATATTTTATCGCTTTAACATCTTGTTGTAGAGCTAATGATAATTTATTCGCATTATCTTAGTCATAATATTTCTTCTTGAGCTAGTTGAGCTCACCCTTTCTTTCACCGTTCTCTTCTCTGAAATGAGAATATAGTCAAGGGCGAGTCTGGGAACGGAGTAATGGTCCGAGAGGATAGCATTAGTAGTCCTCACTATTCTGTGAAATAGTGTGATAATAATTGTAATGAGAACTCCTTTTGAGTTTGTATGATCTCTAGTAGACAATATTTGTATTCAAACTCACGCTTTATGTCGTATTGGACACGCACGCTTATATTAGTAAGTTGTATTTAAATTACATTACCATGTATCCGACTACCCAAGATGGGTGATGTATACCTAATTTTGGGGCGCCACAGGTTAGTATCGAGCTTAGGATATGATCCCGGCTAAGATGTGAGAATAGTACTAGGAGGGGAGAGACGGGAATACCTTCGCTAGTATGACCTACCTAAGTTTATGTGCTATTTTATTGGTCAATCAAAATATAGGGATAATATGTTACATGTCAATTAACCTTTTGTTTTGTGGCGATGATTCAAAAAATGACATCCGAGAATATTGAGAATAGCAATGGAGCACAAGCGATCGTTGATTCACCACATATCAATAATCGTGGATAATGTGCATCAAGAAGGCGATAATCCTCATGTAAACAACAACACCGACCAAATGATGAATGATCAAATGTTCAGAGGATTTATGCGATTCATGCAACAAAGACGAGAGCGACTCTCATCCCAAAACGTGGGGTGGAAACACGGAAAACTCTCGGCGGTCACCGCTAAACAGCTTCAAGGAGTTGGGACCACCGGAGTTTAAGGGAGAGCCAAAACCACTTCAAGCGGAAGCATGGATAAAGTAGATTACCAAGATATTTGATGTCTTGGGATGCTCCGAGAGCAAAAAGGTTCCCTTCACGCTTTTATGTTCTTGAAAGAGGCGAGACATCGGTGGGAATCGGTAGAAACGTACTCAACCTACAGATCAAGATATCTTGGGAGAAGTTCCAGGAGCTGTTCAACGACAAATACTTTCCTGAAAGTATTCGCCACAATATGACCGTGTCGCAATACGAGGCAAAATTTGCGGAGTTATCACGGTTTGCGTTCCACTTGGTGGATAATGAAGAAAGAATGGCGCGAATGTTTTTAAGAGGTTTAAAGCCAGAGATACGTCAACATCTTATTTCTCATAAACTGTGTTTGTATTCAGATGTTGTAAATAGGGCTCAGTTAGTGGAGCGCGATAACGAGTCAACGCAACTAAAAGAGAGCGGTAATGCAAAAAATTATAATACCGGTGAGAGTAGTCATCGAGCGGTGACAACAAGCGTGGAGGGAATCAATAGGCGGATATGGTAACCACTTGGTGGTAATCGGGCCAAAACAATAAGAATGGACATTTCAAGAAAAGGAGATTCAACAATGATGGAAAGACGTCAGCACCAGCACCCGTTGTTAAGGAAAGAGAAAGACCACCTATCATATGCTTCAAATGCGGAGGAGAGGGACACATCAGTCAAACTGCGACCATGCCGTCCAAAGCATGTTATAATTGTGGAAGAGAAGGTCACTTAGCTCAATTTTGTCGCCATCAAGACAAATTCAGCTAGGATGGATGCACCAAAGGTAGTCCCCCTGAAAAAGTCAAACCCAGTAGTGTAAGGGAGAGCGTTCTTTGTGACCTCCCAGAGAGCAAGGAACCCGAATGAGGTCATCGAGGTAAGCTTATCATAAACTCTAATGAAGTCTATACTTTATTTGATACTGGGTTCTACCCATTCTTTTATTTCTCCTACTTGCGCCATCGATTAAATTTGACTCGAGAAATTAGACTTTGACTTATCTCGTGGAAACTCCGTTGGGAGAAACCTTCATTACATACACTCGCTTATAAGTCTTGTTTGGTTCAAATCGGTACCCTCACATTACCTGTCGATCTTATTTCATTAAAAATACTTGCATTTGACGTGATTCTAGGGATTGATTGGTTAACTACTTATCATGTAAAAATTGATTGTTTTCGTAAGGTTGTTAGCTTTCATATTCCTAACCAACCTATTATGCGAATTCAAGCGACCAAACCATTAAAATCAATCACTACTCATCTCAAGCCATAAAGCTATTCGCTTATTGAAAAAGCGGATGTCAAGCTTTCTTAGCTCATGTCACGATTTAAACAAAAATACGCCGCTTTTGAACGATATTTCTATTGTTAATAAATTTCTGACGTATTCTCAAGAACTTCCCCGGCCTACCCCAGAGCGTGAAATTGAATTTTGTATCGACCTTGAACCCGCAGACAAAACCTATTTTCAAAGCCCCATATCGAATGGCTCTATTGAACTTCGTGGAGTTAAAGACCCAACCGCAAGAATTGTTAGACATTGGCTTTATTCGTCCTAGTACTTCTCCTTGGGGTGCTCCTGCTCTATTCGTGAAGAAGAAAGATGGGAGTATGCGACTTTGTATTGATTATCTGGAGTCAATCATGTCACCATCAAAAATAGGTATCCATTGCCACGTATTGATGACCTGTTTGACCAACAGTTGCAAGGAGCCAAATTCTTTTCAAAGATTGATCTTCGTTCCGGATATCACCAATTGAAGATTAGAACCACCGACATTCCAAAGACGCTTTTAGAACCTAGACGGGCATTATGAATTCCTAGTCATGTCCTTTGGATCGACTAACGCCTCCCGCCGCCTTCATGGATATGATGAACCGAGTATTCAAGGAATATTTGGATCACTTTGTGGTCGCCTTTATTGATGACATCCTTATTTATTCCAAAAGCCGTGAAGATCATGAGCAACACTTGAGGTCGACACTCCAAAAGCTTCGTGAATATAAGCTTTATGCCAAGTTGAAGAAATGCGAGTTACGGCTTGAAGAAGTAGCATTCCTTGGGCACGTGGTATCAAGTCATGGAATATCTGTTGACCCAAAGAAAGATTGAAGCTATTCAAAGTCGGGAACAACCTAAATCGATGATCAAGTACGTAGCTTTCTCGGCTTAGTGGTTATTATCGGAGATTCGTGGAAGGATTTTCTCGAATCGCTACTCCATCGACTCAAATTGACTCGGAAGATACAAAGTTCATTGGAGCGAAGAATGTGAGAAGGGTTTTCAAGAACTCAAGAGGAGACTTATTTCAAAGACTGCTCGACAATACCATCCGGCTCGGAGGGATTTGTCATCTCAAAGTGATGCTTCTAGCAAAGGGTTGGGATGTGTTCTCATGCAACATGGAAATGTTATAGCCTATGCCTCGCGACAACTCAAAGAATATGAGAGGAATTATCCTACTCATGATCTAGAGTTGGCAGCTGTTGTCTTTGCACTTAAAATTTGGAGGCATTACTTATATGGGGAGAAAGTGGAGATCTTTACGGATCATAAAAGCCTCAAATATTTCTTCACTCAAAAGGAACTCAACATGCGACAACGACGTTGGCTTGAACTGTTGAAAGATTATGATCATACCATCCAATACCATCCTGGAAAAGCAAACGTGGTAGCTGACGCATTGAGTATAAGATCATATGCAAGTACGAGTGTGATATTTTCAACGCAAAGGCCCATTTTGTGTGACTTACAAAGGATGGAGATAGAGTTAAAGACTCCAGGGACGCATGTGATGATAGCGAGTATACGAGTAGAACCGACTTTAATCGATAAAATTAAAGCTGCTTAAGCTATAGACCTGGAGCTGATGCGTATGAGGAAGAAAGTGCAAGAAGGTGCTATGCCGGAAGCAAGAATTGATGAAGAAGGAATACTTCGAGTCAACTCCAGACTTTGTGTTCCTAACGACCCTGATTTAAAGTATAATATCATGATGGAGGCGCACAACACACCATTTGTAATCCATCCTGGGAGTACCAAAATGTATCATGATATTCGTCATACATTTTGGTGGAGCAATATGAAGAGAGAGATAGCGCTGTTTATCTCAAGGTGTCTAACTTGTTAGCGAGTTAAAGCGGAGCATCAAGTAGCAAAAGGTCCATTGCAACCACTTGAAATTCCAGAATGGAATTGGAGCACATTACTATGGATTTCGTTACCGGTCTTCCTAAGGTTTCTCAAGGCATAGATGCGATTTGGGTCATTGTTGATAGATTGACCAAGTCTGCTCATTTCTTACCGATATGAGAAACTTATACACTTGAACATCTTGCTCAGATGTACATAAACGAGATTGTAAGACCGCATGGTATGCCGCAGATCCATAGTTTCCGATCGAGACTCAAGATTCACTTCACGATTTTGGGTTAGTTTGCAAAAAGCTATGGGTACAGACTTACGATTTAGCTTGGCATATCATCCTCGATTTGGACGGGACAATGGAGAGGACTATTCAAACTCTTGAAGATCTATTAAGACTCAGGTCCTTGATTTCAAGGAAGTTGGGACAAGTTCTTACCATTGGTGGAGTTTTCCTACAACAACAGCTTATCAAGCAAGTATTGGCATGGCTCCATTCAAGCGTTGTATGGAAGAAAGTGTCGTTTCTCCAAAGATCTTTGGGATGAGGTGGGTGAAGCAACGTTGTTGGGACCGGAGTTGGTACGTATGACTACGGAAAAGATTCAAACGATCCGACAACGACGATAAAAAAACCTCACAAAATCGATAAAAGAGTTATGTTGATCTTCATCGAAAGGACGTGGAATTCGATATAGGAGATCATGTGTTGTTAAGAATTGCTCCATGGAAAGGAGTTACAAGATTTGGAAAGAGAGGAAAACTCAATCCTCGATTCATCTGGTCCATTTTAATCCTCGATCAAGTAGGAACTGCGGGCCTATGGACTCGCTTTTACTGCTAAGTATGTCTCGTGTTCATAACGTTTTCACATATCCATGTTACGTAAATATGTGAAAGACCCGAACCAAATTATTGAGTTAGAACCTGACGAAATAGCGGAAGATTTGATGTATGAAGAGGTTCTGCTCAAATCTTGGATAAGAAGGAACATATTCTACGCTCCAAGGTTATACCTCAAGTCAAAGTTTTGTGGAGGAACCACGATGTTGAGGAAATGACTTGGGAGTTAGAATCAAATGAAATCAAGGTATCCTTACCTCTTCAACATACCAGTATCGCACTCTAATTTCGAGGGCTTAAATTTCATAAGAAGGGAGCTTGTAAGACCCCAACTTTTACAAATAAAGATGAATTTTCTATAAATATTATTTTTGAATATTATGGAATAAATTTGATATAATGTTATAGTTGTGGGTAATATTTATAAATTTTGCAAAGTAAGCAAGTTGTTATAAAATATTTGTTTGGTCGGGGAATATTTTTTTTGTCGGGGAATATTCGTACGACGGCTCAATCATTAGTGGACCCCACAACGGAAGTATTGTCGTAGTTAGAAAATGACAAAATTATCTTTCTATAAAAATAACGGCAGAGGTGTTACCGTTAAAACTGTTGAACTACCCGGTAGTAAAAGTACAGTAATACGCAGCACACGATATGTGTAATCCGAGATTGGCCGAGTCCATTAATGTGAGTCAAGTGCGAAGTTTTCATGGACTCGCAAGTTTCTACCGACACTTTGTTTGGAACTTTAGTGAGATTATAGCACCATTGACCGAGGTTATCAAGAATAGTGTGGACTTTAAGTGAGGTGATGAACATGAAAAAGCATTTAATTTGATTAAGGATAAATTGACAAATGCTCCTTTACTTATCTTGCCTAACTTTACTAAAACTTTTGAGATTGAGTGTGATGCTTCAGGTTTAAGGATTGGAGCTATTTTGATGCAAGAAGGGAAACCGGTGGCGTATTTAGCGAAAAAATAAGTTGGGCAGCTTTGAACTATCCTACTTACGACAAAGAGTTGTATGCATTGGTTAGAGAATTAGAGATATGGCAACACTACTTGTGGCCCAAGGAGTTCGCGATCCATACCGATCATCAATCATTGAAATACTTGAAGGGACAACACAAGTTGAACAAAAGACATGCACGATGGATGGAGTTTATCTAGACATTTCCCTATGTCATTCTAAGCATGCTGGTAAGGAAAATATCGTTGCGGACGCTTTGTCTCAAAGGTATGTTTTGATAAATACTCTTGATTCAAAATTACTTGGTTTTAAGCGAATTAAAGAATTGTATGCTAGTGACCTTGATTTCTGTGAAGAGTTTAAAACTTATGAAAAGAATGTTATAGGTAAATAGTTTAAAATGGATGGATTTTTATTTCGTGAAAATAAACGGTAAGACCCCAACTTTTATAAATAAAGATGAATTTTCTATAAATATTATTTTTGAATATTATGGAATAAATTTGATATAATGTTATAGTTGTGGGTAATATTTATAAATTTTGCAAAGTAAGCAAGTTGTTATAAAATATTCGTTTGGTCGGGGAATATTCTTTTTGTCGGGGAATATTCGTACGACGGCTCAATCATTGGTGGACCCCACAACGGAATTATTGTATTAGTTAGAAAACGACAAAATTATCTTTCTATAAAAATAACGGCAGAGGTGTTACCGTTAAAACTGTTGAACTACCCGGTAGTAAAAGTACAGTAATACGCGTAGTTGTATAATAGCACACGATATTGATTATTGATGCTTACGTGAGAAGTCACTCAGCTATGCTCAATTATTGCTACAGTAATTGCTGCATCATATCTCTTATATTATTGATTCAATTATTGTCACAGTATCATCTGTATAATATGTTATAGTATTAAATCAATAATTGAGACGACAAGTTATAAATGATTAATAATTGTTGAAAGATTAAATATGTGTTGATTAAAAATAAAATGATTTGTGGTAATATTTATTCAATCCTTGATGTATATAAAGAGTCTGTTATGAGACATTTGTGGTAAGTTTGATTATTTTATGGGGGGCCCATATGTCATCATCTAAGAGTCTCTTCGTCAATAGTAATTACCTTCATCAATAGTAATTACCTTTGTGAATAGTAATTACCTTCGTCAATAGTAGTTACCTTTACTGACGCCAAACCACTTGCCGTTTCATATTACAAAGGCCGAACCACTTGTCGTTTCACATTACAAAGGCCGAACCACTTGTCGCTTTCACATTACAAAAGGCCAAACCACTTTTCTTTTCACATCACTAAATACAAGCCACTTGCCTTTTCATACGGCAAAAGTCTTAAGCTAGAAATCTTCTATAAATAGAGGCCTAGTGCTTCATTATTTTTCACGAATTCATTCAAGTTATAGAGAGAGAAAGTATAGAGAGAATAAGAGAGAAAGAAGAAGAGTATTTTGTTACTACACTACTGCAGTATTCAATCTCCTACCAAAAGTAAGGGGTGTTATTCTTTCTTATTCATGAAGAGAACTGTTGTTATTCCATTGCTTATTATTCTGTTGGAATAACCTGTATACGTGGTTTACCCTATACTTGGTGACATTCTTCTATTATTTTGTTGGAACATCCTGTCTGTGTGTTTTACACCGGACCTGGTTCCGTCTTTATTATTATTCTATTGGAACATCCTGTCTATGCGTTTTACGCCAAACCTGGTTCCATTCTTTATTATTCTGTTGGAATATCCTGTCTGTGCGTTTTACGCCGGACCTGGTTCCGTTATTTATTATTCTGTTGGAATAACCTGCCTGTGTGGTCTATCGCATGCATGGTTATTTCTTTTGTTATTCCATTCTTTATTATACCTAGTTGGTTAAAACTTTAACTTCTATACTCCATGAAATTAGTGGAATATCCTTGATATTTGCTCTTCATCTAGTATCCTTTCATGGAAATATTCTTCTCTGTATTCTTGAATTTTACTCTTCAAAGCAGTATCATGTTGACAGTTTGGATGTTATTGGTTCCTAGATAAATTAATTCTTGAACTTGTTTTATTGAATTCTTATATCATTGTCATCATCCTCATGTTTATATTATGTTGAAAGTCATCTGTGGCCTGTAGTGCATAGATGGACTTGGTATGATTATGACCAGAGACTATTCGGTGTAATCATGACCGTAATGTTACAAATGATGTGGTAAAAATCCTCAGTGGCCCGTAGTGCATTGATGTACAGTTGTTGGCATGATCATGACCATTAATGAATACACAAATATTCTTGGCCCGTAGTACATGAATAATTGTGGTCGTGATACTAAAGAATATCCTTGGCCGTAGTGCAGGGGTTATTCGATGATGTGGAATATTTATTAAAGCTGAGTCTCAGCTATAACAGTGATGAAAAACCTTTTAAATCATAAAATATAGTAGAATTTATTTTCTACTTGACTCTTTTAATGGATTCTTTGGTTCCGGCCAGAAGTTAAACTTGATGTTCATTATATTTTATCGGTTTAACATTGTTGTAGGCTAATGATAATTTATTCGCATTATCTTAGTCATAATATTTCTTCTTGAGCTAGTTGAGCTCACCCTTTCTTTCACTTTGTTCTCTTGTGAAATGAGAATATAGTCGGACGAGCCTGGGAACTGAGTAATGGTCCGAGGGATAGCATTAGTAGTCCTCACTATTCGTGAAATAGTGTGATAATAATTGTAATGAGGACTCCTTTTGAGTTTGTATGATCTCTAGTAGACAATATTTGTATTCAAACTCACAATTTATGTCGTATTGTACACTTACATGCTTATATTAGTAAGTTGTATTTAAATTACATACCATGTATCGACTACCCAAGATGGGTGATGTATACCTAATTTTGGGGGCGTCACATAAACTGTATATACCTGCATGTTCTTTGCGTGAGTTGTTGGTTAGAGAATCACATGGGGGTGGTTTGATGGGACATTTTGCTATTGATAAAACTTTGGCTATTTTAAAAGAACATTTTTATTGGCCTCATATGCAATGAGATGTTGAAAGAATTTGTGATAGATGCATTATTTATCGACAGTCTAAATCTCGTGTTCAACCCCATAGATTGTATACACTATTACCTATACCTAATGAACCTTGGATTGGCATATCAATGGATTTTGTGTTAGGTTTACCAAGTCTAAGCGTCTTAATGATTCGATTTTTGTGATTGTGGATGGGTTTTCAAAGATGGCACACATTATTTCATGTCACAAAACTGATGATGCATCCTATATAGTTGATTTGTTCTTTAGGAAAATTATTCGATTGCATGGTATGCCTAGAAAAATTATTTCTGATCGAGATGCAAAGTTCTTAAGCTATTTTTGGAAGACTTTGTGGTGTAAACTGGGAACTAAACTGTTATTTTCTACTACTTATCACCCATAAACTGATGGTCAAACTGAAGTAGAAAATAGAACTTTGTCTACGTTGTTAAGGGATATCATTAAAAAGAATATCAGTAATTGGGAAGAATGTTTACCACACGTTGAGTTTGCCTATAATAGACCTGTTCATTATGCTACTAAATTTTCACCATTTGAGATTGTTTATGGATTTAATTCTTTAACTCCATTGGTTTTATCACCATTACCTGTTTCTGAATTTACTAAAATTGATGGAAAGAAAAAGCCTGAGTTTGTTAAGTAGATACACAAGAAAGCGAGGCTCAACATTGAAAGAAGGATGGAGCAATATGTTAAATAGTCCAATAAGGGTGGACACCAAGTTATCTTTGAACCAGGAGGTTGGGTTTGGTTTCATATGCATAAAGAACGATTTCCGGCTCAAAGACGGTCCAAATTGCTTCCAAGAGGAGATGACCCATTTCAAGTGCTAGAACGCATTAATGACAATGCTTATAAACTGGATTTATACGGTGAGTATAATGTTAGTGCAACCTTTTGAAGTTTCTGATCTAAGTCCGTTAGATGTAGGTGACGATTTGAGGACAAATCCTTTTCAAGAGGAGAGGAATGATGAGTACATGAATAACTTGGATTCAACTGGAGGGTGTGAATCGGACCTGGTGCAAGTACCAGTTGGGCCCGTGAAGAGAGGACGAGATAAGAGGTTTAAGGAAGGACTTATGGCTTTGGTACAAGCAATGTGGATTGAAAATAACATGTTAATTTGGTCCAAGGAGGATGAGGTTATGCCCAAGTACATCAATATGGTCTAAGGTTGCATTCTAGAATAATCCAATATAAGCCAGGAAAAGAGCCTACAATTTTGAGAATCATCACACCCGTTCTGGTGGGCTTTTACAAGCCAAAATTGCCGCCCTGACGGAAAACTCTCTATCTAGAGCCGCCCCAGCAAGCTTTGAATGATGAAGAAGCATATGAATATAATGAAGTTTTTATTTAATGTGCTCTGTTATGGTATGAGATGTTGTTTGGAAAATAATAACTAAGTAAATAAATAGAAAATAATGAAACTTTATTTATTTAATTAGAAAAATTCTACCAAGAAGAAGACAACGTAATCAGGAAGCTGAATCCCATAATGATAACCAAGGGGGTCAGAACAACCCTATGCAAGAGTTCGTTAATTTATTAACGGCTGCATTTTACCAAACTTGGGGGTAGAGCACCCGCAGTACCTAGGGTAGCCAGAACAACTACCTTTAAGGAATTTAAAAGTGTAGGTTCGCCGGAGTTCAAAGGAACCACAGACCCAATAGAGGCCCAAACATGGGTAAAGAAAATAGAGAAGGCGTTTGTTATTACAAACGTAGGGGAGGCGCAAAAGACTTCTTTTGCGACCTATATGATGAAAGGAGAAGCCAACTTTTGGTGGGAGGCTCACTAGGTTGGGGATAGAACAGATGCTATCACGTGGGAACAGTTTAAGAAGGTTTTCTTCGAGAACTATTTTCCTACAAGTATGCAGGGGAGAATGGAGATTAAGTTCTTAGAACTTAATCAAGGAGACATGATGGTTCCCCAATATGCAGCCAAATTCAATGAATTGGCAAGATTTGCTCCACATGAAGTGGACATTGAGGAGAGGAAGGCTCGTAGGTTTGAGCAGAGATTGAAACCCTGGCTCTATAGTAGGATTTCTGTGTTCTAGAGTGTTTCGTATGGAACCATTCTGGAGAAAGCAATTATTGGAGAGGGTGGTAGTGAGGCTTTGAGCCAATACCACAAAGAGAGAAAGAATAAGAGAAAATGAGAGGGAGGATCCAAGGTGGAGGGAGCTAGTGGTAATGGCAGTATGCCCAAGAGGAAGAGTTTTAACTCCGGGAATACTAGAGTCAAATAAGGGGATCCTAAGCGTAGGATCGAAGCGTGCAAGACATGCGGAAAGGCTCATTTAGGAGTCTGTCTGAAGGGGAAGTCAGTTTGTTATAACTGTGGGAAGGAGGATCATATATCACCCAATTGTCTTAATCCTAAGAAGAACCAGGGCTGTTTTGTTTGTGGGTCGATGGACCTCATGGCAAGAAATTACCCAAAGAAGGGAATAGAGGGTAACAAGGGTGCTAGTAGTGGTAAATTAGCCATTACTGAACCAACAACATCGGGTACCCATGGCCTGTACTTTTAATATGACTGTCCAAGATGCGGTTGCATCGACGGATGTAGTGGCATGCATCATTCTAGTCAATAAAATAAATGCTTATGTGCTGTTTGATTCAGGTGCTACTTGTTCTTTTATAGCATGTGAATTTGCTAAGCGATTAAGTTTATTCCCGGAAAGATTAGAAATACTTTTAGACATTAAGGTAGCAAATGAAGAGATAATTCCCTTTGAACACATTCATAGGAATTGTTGCGTTGATATTAGATGTAACAAATTATTGGTAGATCTAATACCGATAAGGTTGAGAGAATTTGATGTAATTCTCGGTATGGATTGGTTGATTAACCATAGAGCGATAATAGATCGTTATAAAAAGAGTGTGAACTTTCAGCTTTCTAAGAAACCCAAGGTAGTGTTCTACGGTAGTAAATCTCCAAGACGCTCTTGTTATCTAACCATGACACAACTAGGAAGATGTTGAGGAAGGGGTGTATAGGATACCTGTGCCATGTTATGGATACCCATATAGTGGAAGCATCACTGGAATAGATACCTATAGTTCAAGAGTTAGCGGATGTATTTCCAGAGGAGTTACCAGGTCTTCCGCCGGATAGGGAGGTCGAATTTGTGATTGACTTGTTACCGGGTATGACACCAGTTTTTAAGGCTTCTTATAGAATGGCGCCAATAGAGATGGAGTTAATGGTTCAATTATAAGAACTATTAGATAGGAAGTACATTTAACCAAGTGTATCTCCGTGGGGAGCACTGATGTTGTTTGTAAAGTAGAAGGATGGTTCATTACGACTTTTTATCGACTATCGAGAGTTAAACAAGTTAACGATTAAGAATAAATACCCATTGCCCAGGATCGATGATCTATTTGATCAGTTGAAAGGGACAAAGTATTTTTCTTAGATAGATTTGCGTACGGGGTACCATTAGTTGAATGTAAGGAAGGAGGATGTACCTAAGACGGCGTTCAGAAGTCGTTATGGTCATTACGAGTTTTTGGTTATGTCGTTTGGGTTGACTAATGCGCCAGCCGCATTTATGGATATGATGAACAGAGTGTTCAAAAAATATTTAGACAACTTCGTCGTAGTGTTCATTGATGATATTCTAGTCTATTCTAAGATGCCAGAAGATCATGCTGAACATTTGAGGATAGTGTTGGAAACACTACGGAGAGAGAAGTTGAATGCGAAATTCACTAAGTGTGAATTTTGGCTTGAAAGAGTGCAGTTTTTAGGACATGTTATTGATAAAGATGGCATTTCTATGGATCCATCGAAGGTGGAAGCAGTTAATAATTGGGAACAACCAAAAATGCCAACTGAGATTCAGAGTTTTCTGGGGTTAGCGGGATACTATAGAAGGTTCATCCAGGACTTTTCTAAAATAGCTACTCCATTGACGAATTTGACGAGGAAGTCAGTGAAATATGTGTGGACTGAGAAGTGTGAAACTAGTTTTTAGGAACTAAAAAGGAGGTTAAGTGAGGCACCTGTATTATATTTACCAGATGATACGGGGAATTTTGTGGTTTATAGTGATGCTTCACATAGAGGACTGGGTTGCGTGCTCATGCAGCATGACAAGGTCATTGCGTATGCGTTACGCCAATTAAAGGATTATGAGAAGGTCTATCCTACTCATGACCTAGAATTGGCAGCAGTAGTTTTTGCCTTAAAAATATGGAAACATTATTTATATGGGGAGAAGTGTTAGATATACTCGAACCATAAAAGTCTGAAATATATCTTCACACAGAAGGAGTTGAATATGAGGCAGAGAAGGTGGTTAGAATTGATAAAAGATTACGACTGTGATATCTTATATCATCCGGGGAAAGCAAATGTAGTGGCCGATGCGCTAAGTAGGAAGGGTAGGGAAAGCTATCAATGTTAACGACTCAGAATGAGTTAATAACGGAGATGGCAAAAATGGAGCTAGAAGTTAAATCACCGAGTGAAGAGGTAGAATTGTTATTCAAAATGGAGACTCGACCAATGATAGTGGAACGAGTTAAGGAAGTACAACTAGATAACGAGGAGTACGAACGAATGAAGAAGAGGATGAAGGATGAAGAGAAGACTAAGTATATCCTTGATAAAGAAGGATTATTTCGTTTTGAAGGAAAAATATGGGTTCCAAATGATTTCGAGTTTAATGAAGAGATAATGAGTGAGACCCATAGTTCGAGGTACTCGATACATCCAGGTAGTACTACTAAGATGTATCAAGACTTTGGACAAAACTTTTAGTGGCCAAACATGAAGAGAGAGATAAAAGAATATTTTAGTAAGTGCTTAACTTGTCAGAAAGTTAAGGCTGAATGCCAACAACCGAGTGGATTATTACAATCATTAGAAATTCCAGAGTGGAAATGGGAGCATATCACAATGGATTTTGTGGTAGGACTTCCAACAACAAGGAAGGGATACGACGCCATTTGGGTAATAGTAGATCGGTTGACAAAATTGGCTCACTTTTTACCACTAGGAGTTAGGTATAACCTAGAGCAATTGGCTAAACTTTATGTCAAAGAAATTATTTCAAGACATGGAGTACCTATTTCGATTGTATCAGATCGTGATCCACGATTCACATCAAATTTTTGGAGAAGTTTACAAGAGCAACTGGGAACGCAGTTAAGGTTAAGTACAACGTATCATCCTCAGATGGATGGACAATGTGAACAGACAATTCAAATGCTAGAAGATATGTTAAGATCTTGCGTTATGGACTTCAAGGGAAGTTGGGACAAACATCTGCCTTTGGTGGAATTCACTAACAACAATAGTTTTCACACTAGTATAGGCATGCCGCCTTATGAAGCGTTATATGGGAGGAAGTGCAGAACCCCACTGTGCTGAGATGAAGTAGGTGAACGTCGGATGTTGGGACCTGAGATGGTACAACAAACGACAGACATGGTAAAGTTAATACATACTCGATTGGTAGCGGCTCAAGATAGACAAAAGAAATATGCAGATCCTCACCGCGAGAAGATGGAGTTTGAGGTCGGTTCGTATGTCTTTCTGAAAGTATCGCCTTTAAAAGGGAAGATACGTTTTGGAAAGAAAGGAAAGTTAAGTCCAAGGTTCATAGGACCTTTTAAAATTTTAAGAAGGGTAGGAGAGGTAGCTTATGAAGTAGCTTTACCTCCAAAGATGGAACGAATACACAATGTGTTTCACGTGTCTGTATTGCGTCCATATAAACTGGACTACAAACACGTAATAGTGTATGAATCTATTCAAGTAGAAAAAGACTTAACGTATGAAGAACTTCCAATTCTGATTGTTGATAGGAAGGAACAAGTCTTGAGAAATAAGATAATACCTTCGATGAAGGTAATTTGGAGGAACCACAATGCCGAAGAAGCAACGTGGGAACTCGAGAGTAAAATGAAGGAAATTTTTTCTCATTTTTTTAATTGTATCGAGATTTTGGGGACAAAATCCTTATAAGGGGGGGAGGAGAATGTAACACCCGAGAAAAATAGTATTTATGTGAATTAAATTTTATTTGATTATTTGAATTAAATGAATTTAATTGTTTATTTATGTGAGTAAGCTGTTTGACGGTTGTTCTATGACCTAGAATATACGGATGTGGTTAGGATTCTGGCTATGTGCTAGGATTAATTGTTCTGAATTTCCAAGACGAAAATAAAGGTTTTCCGAGAAATTCTTGTAAAAACACTATTCATCCGTTTCTGCTCGGGAATGAATTATGAATTTTTGAGAAACGCGTAATGATAGAATTCTAAGATGAGATGGAATATCTAATAATATTTTTGTTATGTCAAACGAAGTTTTCACCTGCGGACTTAAAACCTAAGGGTTAGGAAAAAGCGAGTTTCGTGAATTAAATGACTATGTATAATGATTAGGGTTATTATACGTAAGAAATACGAGTATGATACTAGTTGTTATACGAGTATAATATGAAGATTGTTACGACATATAATACGAATATCGTACCACCTATATACAAAGAGAATACTAGAATTATACGAGTAGAATACGATTAGTGATTAATGGACTCTTAGTAATTGGACCTTGTAAATTCCAATTGGACTTGGATTATGGCAAGCCCAAAGTTATGTTAAGGCAAGCCTAAGATAGGCCCAATATGAATTAGTTCTAAAGCCCAAACCACGAAACCAAATCGCGGATCGAACCGATGTGTCACCGGATGGGTAAAACCCATGGGGAAACCCATGGGGGGACCCAAAGGGCCATGTGGGGCGGCCACTTACTGGCCAAGTAAAGTGGTTTTACTTGGTGGCTAAGCAATGAATAATAAGGAGGTGGACTATATGACCAATTTGCCCTCCATTGGATTTTATATATAAAGTAAGCTAGGGTAGTTCATTTGTTGTTTTACCAAACTTGAACCAATATATTGAGAGAGAGAAAAGAGCTTTAACAAGTAATCAAGAAGAATCAAGAGCAAAATATCCAAGCTTTAGTCAAGAACGCGAAGAACGTTAAGGTAATAATACGTAAACCTTAGTCTTCGATCCTTTTCTATTTATTTTTCATAGAGACATATGAAATGGTAGAGCATGTCTCTTCCGGAGTAATAAGGATGGCTATTAGTGGAATAAAACATTATTAGCCATGTAGGATTAAGAATCATAAGCGTTTAAGAGAGTTTTATAGAAGAAAACCTTTAAGCGTTGATTTGGTTGTTGATGGACAAATTAAAAACCATCATGTATAGGGTATGTGCATATTGCTTGGTTAGGTATAGATAGCAAATCAATGGATTGGTTCCATTTGATTTGGCGTATAAAACTCGAGTAACGAAGTTATGGCAAAATTTACGAGATTAGGCGTTAAACGTTGAAATCGTAGAAATCCCGGATTAGTAGTCAAAAATCATTGTTTAACTCGAAAACCTTGGTTTTCGATGGCGTATCATAGAACAACGTATTTAAGAGTCATGGACTCAAGAATGGTCGAATTCTGACTTAAAACGAAGAAACAAGTTATGAACGTTCACGAACATGAAACGAACGCGTAATAGAAAATTAAATAGTGAGTTCATTGTTAACAAATTTAAAAACTACTTTTATCCGAATGAAATTGAAGTACATGAGATATGTGAGATATGTTCATGGTCTTTGACCTACTCAGAATTCCTAAGTCACTATATGTACTTCAGAATTATTTATGAGAATGAAAAGTGCTATCCAATATTTCATAGTACTTCATAGCTATTTGTTCAGTTATTGAAGAATAATTATATGATTCTCGATGTGGTATTTATATTATATATTGCTAGACTTGTTGAGCTAGTTATGCTCACTTCTTGCTTGAATTATATGATTGCAGCTAAGGTCGAGCGAACCGAGGGTTCTAGTAAAGATAAAGGCAAGGCTAAGATAGATAAGTAGATTATCATGTAATAGACTAGTATGTTTGTATGAATTATACTTATGATAAACGAAGAATGTATTTGGTTACAGAACCTGGGAAAAGATTTATTACTATTGTAATAAGAATGTAGTAAATACACTCATTTTGATGTTGTTTCAATGGAATGAATGTTAGTTATAAGTACCGTGTAACACCATATTTGTGGGTTGAAAGTACCCGTATTTGGGGGTTTCGCATCCTAGCTTCCCAAAATTTATAGAAGGAGACTGCAACCGATAGGCAAAAAATATTTCTAGTTAACATTGTGCCTTGGAAGGAGAGTAAATAATCCAAAAGATCATCCCAAGAGAGGGGGATGCTGTTAAAGTTTCCCAGATCAAGAGCTGCTCGATTAATGGCAGTGGAATAATGACATTAAAAAAAAAGGTGGTCAAATGTTTCAGGTTGTAGCTGGCAAAGCAGGCAGTTCAAGTCCTTCCCTAGTAGAACTTTGTGCGATCATTAGTTGGGAGTTTCTTGTGAAGACCAAGCCAAATAAAGGAGTACCTAGGTACATACATTTTATTCCAAGGGATGAAATTCCAGGGGACTTGAGAGTCACTTGCTCAAATGCTGTCCCATATATTTTTTGCTCTAAGTGTTTTGATATCCCTAGTTCCCCAAAATATTGAATCAGATGAAGATCCAGGAGGGGATAATGATTCCAATTTCCATCTAAACATGATAACCTCATGATAGTTACTTTGAGAGAGATTCCATGAGAAATTAAGACGAATAGAGTTGACCGTAACATTACTGGGAAGGCCAGAATTGGAAATAAGACTTGGGATGGGATTAAGAGCAGAACCATTAACCCAAGGATCATACCAAAGAGAGATCAAGACTTGTTTCTAGATCTAAGAACAGTCCGTAGGTATTGGGATCTGCCAAAAGGATTTTGCCTTGAAGATGGTAGCTTTGACCCAACAAGCCTAAAGAGAATTGGAATTGATTTGGATGATATGAATCAAGTGTAATAGAAGGAGTGACTTGTTCTAATCCAAGAGGCTTTTAATTCCCAGACCTCCTTATGACGTGGGGAAAGAAATAACTGGCCATGCATCTTTAGCACTATACATTGCTAAAGATGAACCTTTTCAAAAAAATATGCATAATATTTATGACGCCCCCAAATTCGGGTATCTTTCAACCCGACAGATGGTGCTACATGGTGCTACAGTTCACACAAACATTCAGTTGAAATACCTCAAAAGAATGAATATGTCGTATATATATTCAAAATAATATTTACATTCCCCCAGGTTCTTTATAACCGTTACATTTGTCCTTGTCATAAGATAGAATATTATCATTTCAAAACCTATACTATTACATAGGTAATCTACGGGTTCGCCTTAGCCTTCCCTTTATCCTTGCTGGATCCATCAGTCCGTTCGATCTTAGCTGCATTCATATGGTTCAAGCAAGAGTGAGCCTAACGAGCTCAGCAAGTACAACTATTCTAGTAAAATAGCATGCTTGAGACATAAGAATAGTATATCTTCAATAACTGAGTAATAGTTACGAAGTACTATTGATAATTCAAATTAGCATTTCTTTTCATTCAAAACGTTTTACAACAACAATATTCAGTAAAACATCAATTCCCGATCTAAGACCATGAGCATTCATAAGTACTTTGAAAAGGACATCTCGACACGAAATTTGTAAGTCTGACATAGCTTACGACCACGTCTAGGTGATCAGCCTATAGTACTCTATGTTGATCAACACTACATTCATTAAACGTGTATACGTTTAAGTTGTGGCAACCTCATGTGCCTGTCGTTTGATGACAAAATAGTTTAGCAAACTCAGTCTCCTTTTGAAAACCACAACAATATTAGTTTGGTAAATCATTACTGTAATACCCCGAAATTCGGTCTATCTTCACACCCGGATTCCGTACGTCACGAGTACATCATTCATTCTGCATACATCATTATATACTGAAATATAACAACATACACTCTCAAATCCCAGGTTCTCGAAACCTTAGAACCTCTTTCATTACAAATAATGATAATTACATTATTCTTTACATCTTAATCGAGTGACTTTCATCCGCCACCAATGATTCATAACTGTTCATTAAACTAGTCTACAATTTAATTCTATCATTCTATATTACAAGTCTTCACTTGCTCTTCACGCACATTCATATACTGAATGGCACTTTGTCTGGATACCGATCAGCTTGATCCTTCCGGGATCCTTAAGTTCTTTCTAACATCGTTCTCTGAAAATGTTTTTCATTTAAAGCAAATGTGATCATTCAATTGCCCAGCAAGTCATAACAGTTGAACATACAACTTCAAGAGTTTAACATTCTTTTCAGACTTCAATAACTGAACAAAGGTTATGAAGTAGCTTGAATAATAGGAATAGTCTTGATTCCTATCATCTTAAAACATTAGTTACATGCACTTTGAAATACTTTCATTCTCTACTTTCTTTCATGCACATTCTGTCTGGCTAGAATCAATAGTACAAACTTAACAATAACGATTCATGTATAAACAGAACATTCTTTTATTGAACAGTTCAAACATAGAACAGTTCATCTCACAAAAACACCAAGTGTTCACATTGTAGGCACAAGGCCTCATATGTTCTACCACCTTGTACAATATCACACATTCAAGACATGTATGTAACTTCTCAAGTTCAACATCCGAGAAGTTTTAGAAACTAGCATTCATTTAAAAATATGAATGAAGTTAGAAATCTTGCTTTACGCATACAGACACCTACGACTTACGCCGAATCATGCATTCCAATCCCTATAACACATAAGGAAATAACAAATACACCAATTAGTCATATACTTGACTTACGCATTGGTTTACTTAACTTTACTTCTTAAGGTTCGCATTCTTACAATATAATTTTATGCGACCAACTTTCATTACCGGTTTACGGTTTCATGACATACGGAGATGTCTTACTCAAAACGTTCATCATCTTTGATGATTTACATACTTATCTTCTTTGATAATTTACATTCTTATCTTCTTCTTATACTTCTCTAGGACTCAACACACATCGCTTCTCTACTAGTAGTCTATATGGTACTCTGAGTGGTTTCCCACAAACAACCAACAAACAAGTTCCCGTCTCATCTACACTGCCATCACAGTGAGTTAGATCAGTTGCCAGTTTCGTATATACCTTCGCTCTCTAAAGGAATTGTTTAGCCCAGCTCCCATATGTCAACCATCAAAGGTTGCAATTGTACAACAACCTAACTTTCTCTTAACTTATACGAACTATTAAATTCTAATGTTCGTTAAGTTAATTTCTTATTCCTTATGGCTTTCTGGCAAGTAATTGCCATACCTCAGGATTCATTCTTATCCGATTCACATTCAGCTTTCATTAATCTCATTACCGTTCGATACGACTTTCTTGATACCATTCGTATCTTACTAATTACATTCATCAACGTCTAAGTCATACAACCAGGGTATATTTAGCACGTTCGTCAAACGTGGATACGATTCACGAGGATCGTTTACGTATTCAACGTTCACGTTGCTCGTCTCTTAATCTCTCATTCAACTTTTACTCAAGGTTTTAATTGCTTTCGATCGTTATCCATCCCATGAACCCTATGTTCATTATTCTTTCTTAATGTCAAAGCCATACGGTTCGCTGTATGCTAAGACCGATCGTTCATCGCAACAACGTTGCTTTCACAGCGTCTAAACACTTTACATTCATCTCTCAATGCCATGTCATAACATCAAAATGTTATACATTAACATCATCAACCAACGTCTAAGGAATCACAACCATAGCAATCCCTCACATTCGTTTATCGTGACTACGGTCCCCGAACATCGGTTCCGTAACCCGCATCTACATTCTTTGTCTTTTATTCTCGTTTAATCTTTTCGTTCAACCTTTATTAAAGGTTTAAAACACTTGATTAAGTGTTACATTAGTTTAACATTATGTTCATATTTCTTTCTTGCACATCCTCCAGTAACTGAGAACTAAAAATCTCATTTCTGAGCATTACTCTGCACCGGCGCCGTGCCCTTCCCTTCCTCTCGCGCTGCGGCGCGACCTACTTCTCTCTCCTCTCTTCCCGAGCTGGCACTGCGGCGCCAAGTCCTTTGTTATCTCTCGTGCTGCGGCGCCACTCTCTAGAAGATTATGGCCGATCTAGCGCTGTGGCGCCGGCCTCCAAGGCACGACTCGCGTTGCGGCACCGAGTATGAAACCTAGAAAATTTTTCTAAGTCTTGCATCAAGTTTGAGATGCGTACTTTACGATCTCATAACTTCTTCGTTATAACTCAGAACGAGGTCGTTCTAAAGCCATTCTCTTCCTTATCTTACGTACTTCGATTACCCTCGGACAGAACTTTGTTCTGAATCTGTTAACATGCCATTCAATTGGCTTAATCTTCATTCTTCGTTCATTTTAATGTCTTTAACGTTCTTTGTTCGTTCGTCCGTAATTCGGTCATCCGAACTCGAAATTCGTTTGTTCTTGAGTCCACGACTCACGTTTTATACGTTCTCTTACATTCTTATGAAACCCTACACGTTCGGGTTCATTTACTAACATTCAAATTTTTGTTCTTCTTTTACGAAATTTTTGCCATAACTTCGTTATAGCTTAGTTTTAATCCGTTCTTCATGAATGTTTCTAACGTTACTAACCAAGCAATAAACATCTAACTTATACGCGATGGTTTTAAACTTGTCCATCAACAACAATTACACTACGATGGTTTTAAATTTGTCCATCAACAACGTTCTTCGTGTTCTTCGCGTTCTTCATTCGTTCTTCATTTTTAATCGATATTTGGATTACGATTTCACTTTTTCTTGGAATTTGATGTTATAGAACACCATTCCTTCATTTTTAATCTTTCGACGGAATGTCATTTCGACATACCGAACTCTCAGAAAGGCTTAGGTTATTCAAACCCTAACTCATAGGTTTCGTCGGGTGAATAGTGCCTATTTCGTTCTTTTCCCTGAAAATATTTTGTTCCTGGAAAATTTTTATTTTCGTCTTGAAAATTCTTACTCGTTCAATCTAGCTCGTAGCCAGAATCCTCCCGATTAATAATCATTCTAGGTTATAAAACGATTAATAAACACATAGCACATAATAGTATTAATAAAAATTTATTTTATTAATAACTAATTCTTTAAACCTAAATTCTGGATAATCCAAAATTCCGGGTTACAATTACCTACACTTGAAAGATTAAAAGAAATTCACATATCGCAAGTCTAGCCGAAGGAAGTGGCGCTGACTTCATTAGACATTAACTCATGCGAAGAATACATGAATCACAAAGCTTGTCCAAATCGAACTGGAACAAGGGTTAGAGTACTTGCCTTTAGCGTCTGCTTACAGATATAACACATGCACTTTAAGTGCTTAAGTCTCTACAGTAAATGATAACATCACATAACATATTAGGTCATGAATCATCATACATGGTTCCTAAAGAATCTTACCCTTCTTCTTAATCTAATTACGTATTAGATTTGTTATTATTGGTTCCGGCTTTTCGTTACGTCATTCTTACGTTCATATGCAATTGACTTTCTTAAACTCTAAGTGATCATACTTAAGTTTTAATCACGACTTGTTAATGTTTTATTAAGTTACGTCATTGTTTTAAGCAAGGATGAGCATTTGAGTGCCCAACAAGTAATAACAATTATATATATATATAAGCTGAAAGAATTTAAATATTTTCTTTATACTACCCTTCTACAACAAATCAATAGTTGTGAAGTAATCTGAATCGATAATAATAACAACCCTCTTTCAAATTTTTGAAACTATGTACTGACTATAAATAGGCTTAAGGGGACATACTATGAACATTGTTTTCATTTTCGAAAAGGTTAAATGTAACTTCATCATAGAACCGTCATAACTTACGAGCACGCGGGGGTGATCAACCCATTGTACCCTGTATTGATCAATACTACATGCAAGAACGATGTTATCGTTCACTCTGTCCACCTTGGGTGCATAAAAGGTTTCACGTGTAAGGGATGTTCATACTTGTCGGGGTTCCAAACCAAAACAATTCAGTTAGATAATAATAAGGTTTCATCTTGTTCAACAATAATATATAATTCAATATATATATATATATATATATATATATATATATACGGGTATTTAACAAATGTGTATCAACATGTGGTTAAATGCAATGATTATCCAAGTGGGGACACTTGTATAACCATTTATAGAAATAATCGAATGTAATATATATATACAAATTACCATATACTAACATGTTGATAATCAATGAGCGTATATAATATAGGGTTAATAATCTGTACAGTAATAATATAATTCTGAAACATTCTTACTCATGTCCATTGCATAAAGAAAATGCAAAGGTAGGATACTTGCTTGATGCGTTGCTTACAATACGCAACTTAGTTTTATCTCTTATATCACGACCTATCATTAATCAGATCATTCGTTCGATTAGAATAACATACTATAACATATAGTACTGCATCTCGCAGTCAACACATAACATAATCACAATATCACACATGTTCAACAGTCATTGCATCACAAACAAACATTAATACAGTTAAAATATCTAAGTTTAGATCAATTTTTGAAACATGCTTGCAAAATCAAAAATTTATCGGGTAATTATCGAGTCTAAGACTCTATTCTGTAACTCAATATCCGTAAGTATCAGTCATATTATTATTAAATAACTTATAATAATGTTTAAACATTTCATAATTTATCGTGAATTTTCAAACACCGAAATCATTATTAAATGATTTAAATATCAAACAATTCTATTATCATTAATATTTAATTAATATAAAACTATTGATGAAACCATTGCCAAAATATTAAAGTTATTTATAATAACTTAGAATATTAATAAAGTATTAATATTACCCTTAAATGATTTTTAAAACATTTAAAATCATTTATAAATAATTACCATTAATATTTAAATATTAATGTACCCTTTATAAAAATATTAAAAGTCATTATGTATAACTTTAAATATTTTTAATTCATTTATACCCTTTTTAAATGATTTTAAATTAATAAAACCATTTTAAACCATTTATTTAATATAATTATTAAATAAATTTAATATCATTAATGTTAAATAAATATCATTAATATTAAATTATTAATGAAATTATCCTTTAAATTTTAAAAGTTATATTTTATAACTTAAAGTATCCTTAAATACTTTATTTTCATTTAAAATTATTTTTGTAATATAAAACTCATTTTCAAACTAAATTATTTAATATAATATAATTATTAAATAACTTTAATATCATTAATAATAATTAATTAATGAAATCCATCTTTAAATATTGAAATTTATATTTTATAACTTCAAATATTTTTAAATACCTTATTATTATTTAAAATGATTTTTAATATAATAAAATCATTTTTAATCTATTTATTTAATTCATTTATTAAATAAATAAATTATCATTAATATTAATTAATTAACAAATTTCATCACCAAATATTAAAAGTCATTAAAAATAACTTAAAATATTTTCTCATTCCATAATATAATTTTTAAATGATTTTTAAATTATAAAACCATTTTAAATAATTTATTTAATATATAATTAAATAAATTAAATACCTTTAATATTTCAAAAATATTAAATATTTATTAAAATAATTAAAAACTATTTTTCAGACTCTAAAATAATTTTTAATAATTTATTATATATTTTTAATAATTAAAAACTAATTTCTTATAATTATTTAATAAAAATATAATTTTTATAAATAATCTGTCGCTAAAGACCACCTATAGCGACATAATCGTCGTTGTAGGTGTTCTTCGCGTTCTTGGCCAAACCCAGAAACCCAAGTGCAGAGACTGAGTGGGCTACTTTGAATAATGATTAAACACTGATAAATTAGTTTTTGGACAAACTATGACTTAGATCTTGTATTATTAGTGCACGTCTACAAGACCTAACAACAAACATGGCAATCAAGCATAAAACCAACGAGATCTAAGCCCTCAAAAAAAAAACTGTCAGACCTATTCTTCTTTTTCTGGGTTACCCAAAAAATGAAGAACAACTCGACCTGTTCACTTTGGGCTTCCACTACATGATGATCGAGCAATGTTTTTGTGATCTAACAACTTTAGTGTATAGACAACATATAGGACTACAGATCCTTAACATAAAAACATCAAAACATCAATACAACACGAAGATACAAGCTGGTCGACCCTTGTCAGAAATAAGGTGCAATCAGTTTCTGGAAATTCCCAGAAACAGAAAGCGTGACCAGATGACCAACTTTGACCATCTATTAAATCTAGTGTGTTTGATATCTAGAGGTAATATTAGCATATATCGAAATCTTACATAACATACTACAACAAGGTTTCAAAAACCTAACAAAAACTTTAACCAACTGACAGATCAAGAGCCATCAAAACTTGTCAGACGCTTGTTCATGGATTCTGGGCTGCCCAGAAAAGACCCGGTCAATGTCGGTCAACGACTTTTGACCATTAATAACTACCAATATATACATCAAATGACTCTGATTCTTTTTGCATATTAAAGCACACATTACAAGCTACGCAAAACAACTTAAAAACAACAAAAATCATAAACGACCAAAGATCTATGGCCACTGACATTCGTTGTCAGACCACAGTTTGATTTTTTTTTTCCAGATTTTGCAAATCTTCAAATCCGAGCTTCTAAATGTTATGGATCCAATATTTAGCAACCCAGATCATCATTAGACACTACTAACAACACATATAACACAAAAATTTTAACATCTAACGACAGATTAATGGACAAAAATCAAGCCAGGGTGTTATACCTTTATAAGAGCAAATCTGATTTCTTGGCTACTGATTTGTGATGTGTGTTAGTGGGGCTTGGATTTGGGACTGATATGCTAATAAAATTTGAAGGTGAGAGCTTGAGAGAGTTAAGAATGAGGGTTGGGTAAATCCTAGCAAATGAATTATTTTTTTTTCTCTCTCTAATCTATTTATAGAAGTCTAGCAAATGAATGTGGGATTTAGCTATTATCCCCCATACTTGTGTTGTCCATTAGACAAAACCCCTTATCTTGTTCTTAAGTATTCTTAATGAGATTTCCACCAATGAGGTGTAGACAACATTGTACTTCGTGTAAGAAATTAAGAAAAGTAAGGTCATTAGCTATTTAAAGAAACTTGATTAGCCTAATTTGTTGCCTTAAAAGGCCTATTGTGGCCAGCTATGTGTATACCCACTAATTCCTTTATTTATCTTTTATTTTAATACATAAATTAGATAAATCAAAGGTCTAAAATACCCTTAATTATGTGGGCTAAGTTTGGGCTTGAATTTGATTTCTTTTTGGGCTTCTCCCATAATTGTTTTGGGCCATGTAACAATCATAGTCTAACAATTTTAATATATGTTACCCAAATTGTTTATTTAGGGTTTAAAATAAAATAAAATTAGTTTCTAAAATTTATAATTAGGGTTTTCTTAATTTGATTAGTGTTCTAATTATACATGAACATTAGGGTATTATATAATAATTATAATTATCCTTGCTAATTTAGCAATTAGGGTTTATAATTAATAAATAGGATTTCAAGAAATTAATAAATCTAAATGTTAATTATGGTTGACCTAATTAATCATAAAATCATATAACACAGCTATATAATAGACTTAAACTCACAATTGAGTTTCAAATTAGGGTTTCCCATAGTAAACTAGGGTTTGACATAATACACCATAACTGACCAATCATTGTCAATCCATATACATACAATATATAATTATATCACTGAAAAATCAAAATATAAATAATATTATATTATTGTTCTCATTCCTTGATCAAAATCCAAAATTAGGGTTTGGATTCCATATTTGATTTATCTGTCATATTTAACATTATTAATTAAGTTAAAATAATTAACTTAATAATCAGTATAAAGATTCCTATAAGAAAATAATTATTATAATAATTCTAAAAGAATCATTTCATATATTATATAAATAATATATAATTATATTTTCATGGAAAGTAATTAATAAAAAAACATATCTACTATTAAATTAATTATTATAATAATATAGTTTATAACAATAAATAATTTTAAAATAAAATTATTTAAAATCATTCATGTAATAAGTATATCACATATATACATATACACATTATCTTGGCACATATTCCCCATATTTATTTTAATAAATACAAAAACAAATTTATACGCAAAATTTCTAATTTATTTGTATAGAAAATATCAGGTTGTTACATTCACCCTCCCTTATAAATATTTCGTCCCCGGAATCACCGTTTAAAAACCTACACATACATGTGTACGTAGCATATACAATCATTGCAAGTAGATCTTGATCATTAATGATCGTACTGATCTTTAACCTATTCACGTAAAGCTTGTCTATCTGATTAAATGGACATTTCTAAAAGATCTCAAATTCCTCCTTCAAAATTTCTTTATAAAATAGTTTACTATATATATGAAAATCATGCATAAGAAAATAAAAGTTATACGAGTAATACCTGGAATTGCACCACCAGCTGCTACGGTATCCTGGACCGTCATGTTGTAGACCCTTGCTATTGATTTCGTCAGCTTGCTGGATGACGTTGGTCCCGTGATTGCCAGAGTTCTATTGCCCTTACCAGTATTCACACTCCCTGCCTCCGTCCTCCTCTTCGAACAATCATTCACCTCGTGCTCAGTCGATCCACATAGAAAACACCCACTGTTCATCCTAGGATTGGGTTAGTTGGGAGAGATATGGCTCTCCTACCCGCACTTGTAGCACACGAACTTCCTCTTCAAACATTCTCCAGAGTGGTCTTTTCCACAGTTTCCACACTGCATAGCTTGCTTCTTAACTCCTTCCTGCTTCACCTGAATACTTCCAAAATTGGTTCACTTCCTCTTGCTACTACCACCGCTACTCCCACTATTAACTTCCACCTTCCTAGTTCCTTCGACCTTACTCTTGTTCTTTCTCTCCTTGTTTTAGAGGCTTATGGCCTCACTCCCCTCCTCAGCTATAATAGCTTTCTCCATGAGTGCTGCAAATATAGGAATCTGCAACACTGCCACCTTGTTATAGAGCTAGTGTTTTAATCCCAGCTCAAACCTTCTAGCTTTCCTAGCATCTGTATCAACTTGATGGAGAGCAAACCTAGCCAACTCATTAAATTTTTTGACGTATTTGGACACCATCATATTCTCCTGCTTCAACTCTAAAAATTTTACCTCCATCCTAGCCTGCATACTAGATGAAAAATAGTTTTTGAAGAACAGTGTCTTAAACCTATCCCAAGTAACAACACCCTCTTCTGCCTTCGCCTGATTCACTTCCCACCAAAAATTTACCTCACCCTTCATCATGTAGGTGGCAAAAGCGGTCTTTTAACCCTCTGTTATCCTAGCTATCACAATTACTTCTGTGGGGTCAGTTGATCTTCTAAATCCCGGCGATCCGATTATCTTGAAGTCTTTGACGTTTGCCGATCAATTATTTGGCTGATTTCCCACGGTTGGTATTCAATTCTATATAGCTTGATTGTCCATAATCGCAAAATTCTGTATCGATCTGGTTGTCCTCCAGCTTTGTTGACAGGTCCTCATGCCCTTTGGTTTCGTTTTCGTCTTGGCGGCATTATCATAAATTATTCCTTATTAACTTACATTTTAAACCTTATCGTATACGTTTAACATATCACACAAAATTTTCTATTCAAACAGTCATGTACTCAAATTATTAGATTTTGAAAACTTTGGTTTAACGTATTAACCAATATTCAGATAAATAATTACTATCTTCATACCAACTTATTTCGTTAATCCAACATAGATCCATATTCATAGCACTTTACATATCATAGCACATACTACTTTAAACATTCGTTATCCCTCTGTGACTTAAAAGTCAGGATTCATTACCATAACTTCTACAAAATATTACATTACACCTACATACTTATCATATACACAACATAGAATCAGACATATTCAAGTAATTCTAGTACTACTTATTTCTTACACCTTCATTAAGGATCAATTGCTTAGTAATCTATATATTCTCATTATCCTCGATAATCCATTCACACCTAACTATTCCTAGTTCGTCAAACTTACAACACATTATGAGTTTAAGAACTCACCACAAATATATGAGTTTAAGAACTCGACATTGACCACATATTCTTTAACTATACTCTACCTATCTGTTATACTATCATTTCTGGGTCCGGTACTATACTTTTCAAAATAACCACCTCATTGAGGTAGCTTTCATTTGAGCCTTTATTTTAGCTATTGGCTTTGATATTGGCTTGATCATGGAGATCTGCTCTTTCTTTACGACCTGAGGGTATCCAAATCCTTATCCCACATAACATCTACACACAAACTATCTTGATTAACAAAGAATATATACACACATCAAATAATAGTTTTATATAAGTTAGCTTTTATTTTGTTTGACGATGAATTTATCCAATTCTTCTCTTTATAAACTCTATATGAGTTATTTGTATTTTCAACGTTTCCCTCTATTCCAAGGTTATAACCTAAGGTCTAACCCACCTAAGGTTTTTAACCCTAAAGCTTTGATACCAACCTGTAAAGCCCCCAAATTCGGGTATTTGAAACCTGAATTCAGTGCTTCACGATACCATTTCTATGAGCGGAATAGTACTAATAATAATAACAATAATATAAATGTTAAACTTAATTTACATAACTATCAAAGTCTAGCTCCCAAGTACGTAACCTTTAATCATTCCTTACAATACATGATAATAAATATATAACATTGTCTTAATAATATTAAACTATTACATAAGATATCATTGAAATCATTTAGCAACCTTTCCTTTTCCATTGTTTCTAGCAGAGCCTTCAGATTGTTCACACTTAGCTGAAAATATTTAAATTAAGCAAGGATGAGCATTTGAGTGCCCAACAAGTAATAACAATTATATATATAAGCTGAAAGAATTTAAATGTTTTCTTTATACTACCCTTCTACAACAAATCAATAGTTGTGAAGTAATCTGAACCAATAATAATTACATAACAACCCTCTTTCAAATTTTTGAAACTACGTCTTGACTATAAATAGGGTTAAGGGACATACTATGAACATTGTTTTCATTTTTCAAAGGTTAAACTACTTCTTGTATAAACATCTATGAACATTGTTTCATCTGAAAATATTAAAGGTCAGACATCATATAAAAGATCACTTCAGACTTCAGGGTGATCAGCCTGTTGTACCCTGTATTGATCAATACTACATGCAAGAACGATGTTATCGTTCACTCTTTCTACTTTGGGTACATAAAAATTTTCCCGTGTAAGGGATGTTCATACTTGTCGGGGTTCCAAACCAAAGCAATTCGGTTGGATAATAATAAGGTTTCATCTTGTTCAACAATAATCTATAATTCAACATATATATATATATATATATATATATACGTGTGTTTAACAAATGTGTATCAACATGTGGTTAAATTCTATGATTATCCAATTGGGGACACTTGTATAACCATTTATAGAAATAATAGAACAGAATATATATCTGAATTACCATATACTAACATGTTGATAATCAATGAGCGTATATAATATAGGGTTAATAATCTGTACAGTAATAATATAATTCTGAAACATTCTTACTCATGTCCATTGCATAAAGAAAATGCAAAGGTAGGATATTTGCCTGATGCGCTGCTTACAATACGCAACTTAGTTTTATCTCTTATATCACGACCTATCATTAATCAGATCATTCGTTCGATTAGAATAACATACTATAACATATAGTACTGCATCTCACAGTCAGCACCTAACTTAATCACATTATCACACATGTTCAACAGTTATTGCATCACAAACAAACATTAATATAGTCAAAATATCTAAGTTTAGATCAATTTCTGAAATATGTCGGTGTACCGACAGCTTTATCGGGTAATTATCGAGTCTAAGACTCTATTCTGTAACTCAATATCCGTAAGTATCAGTCATATTATTTTTAAATAATTTATAATAATTTTAAAACATTTATCATAATTTATCGTGAATTTTCAAACACCGGAATCATTATTAAATGATTTAAATATCAAAATATTCTATTATCATTAATATTTAATTAATATAAAACTATTAATGAAACCATTGCCAAAATATTAAAGGTATTTATAATAACTTAGAATATTATTAAAGTATTAATATTACCCTTAAATAATTTTTGAAACATTTAAAATCGAGTTATAAATAATTGCCATTAATATTTAAATATTAATGTACCCTTTATAAAAATATTAAAATTCATTATGTATAACTTAAAATATTTTAATTCATTTATACCCTTTTTAAATGATTTTTAAATTAATAAAACCATTTTTAAACCATTTATTTAATATAATTATTAAATAAATTTAATATCATTAATGTTAAATAAATATCATTAATATTAAATTATTAATGAAATTATCCTTTAAATATTAAAAGTTATATTTTATAACTTAAAGTATCCTTAAACACTTTATTTTCATTTAAAATTATTTTTGTAATATAAAAATCATTTTCAAACTAAATTATTTAATATAATTATTAAATAACTTTAATATCATTAATAATAATTAATTAATGAAATCCAACTTTAAATATTGAAAGTTATATTTTATAACATCAAATATTTTTAAATACCTTATTATTATTTAAAATAATTTTAATATAATAAAATCATTTTTAATCTATTTATTTAATTCATTTATTAAATAAATAAATTATTATTAATATTAATTAATTAACAAATTTCATCACCAAATATTTAAAGTCATTAAAAATAACTTAAAATATTTTCTCATTCCATAATAAAATTTTTAAATGATTTTTAAATTATAAAACTATTTTTAAATAATTTATTTAATATATAATTAAATAAATTAAATACCTTTAATATTTCAAAATATTAAATATTTATTAAAATAATTAAAACTATTTTTCTAGACTCTAAAAAAGAATTTTTAATAATTTATTATGTATTTTAATAATTAAAACTAATTTCCTATAATTATTTAATGAAAATATAATTTTTATAAATAATATGTCGCTAAAAGACCACTATATAGCGACAGGCATCCGTCATTGTAGGTGTTCTTCGCGTTCTTGGCCAAACTCGTAAAACCAAGTCGTAGACCGAGGTGGGCTACTTTGACTAATGATTAAACACTGATAAATTACTTTATGGACAAACTATGACTTAGATCTTGTATTATTAGTGCTCGTCTACAAGACCTAACAACAAACATGGCAATCAAGCATAAAACCAACGAGATCTAAGCCCTCAAAAAAAAAATGTCAGACCTATTCTTCATTTTCTGGGTTACCCAGAAAATGAAGAACAGCTCGACCTGCTCACTTTAGGCTTCCACTACATGATGATCGAGCAATGTTTTTGTGATCTAACAACTTTAGTGTATAGACAACATGTAGGACTACAGATCCACAACATAAAAGCATCAAAACATCAATATAACAAGAAGATACAAGTCGGTCAACCTTGTCGGAATATAGGTAATCGGTTTAAAAATTCCCGAAAACGAAAGCGTGACCAGATGACCAACTTTGACCATCCATTAAATCTAGTGTGTTTGATATCTAGAGGTAATATTAGCATATATCGAAATCTTACATAACATACTACAACAAGGTTTCAAAAACCTAACCAAAACTTTAACCAACTGACAGATCAAGAGTCATCAAAACTTGTCAGACGCTTGTTCATGGATTCTGGGCTGCCCAGAAAAGACTCGGTCAATGTCGGTTAACGACTTTTGACCGTTAATAACTACCAATCTATACATCAAATGCCTCCGATTCTTTTTGCATATTAAAGCACACATTACAAGCTACACAAAACAACTTAAAAACAACAAAAATCATAAATGACCAAAGATCTGTGGCCACTGACATTCGTTGTCAGACCACAGTTTGATTTTTTTCCAGATTTTACAAATCTTTAAATCCGAGCTTCTAAATGTTATGGATCCAACATTTAGCAACCCAGATCATCATTAGACACTACTAACAACACATTTAACACAAAAATTCTAACATCAAACGACAGATTAATGGACAGAAATGAATCTAGGGTTTTATACCTTTATAAGAGCAAATCTGATTTCTTGGCTACTGATTTGTGATGTGTGTTAGCGGGGCTTGGATTTGGGACTGATATGCTAATAAATTTCGAAGGTGAGAGCTTGAGAGAGTTAAGAATGAGGGTTGGGTAAAATGCTCGCAAATGAATTATTTTCTGTCTCTCTCTAATCTATTTATAGAAGTCTAGCAAATGAATGTGGGATCTATTATCCCCCATACTTATGTTGTCCATTAGACAAAACCCCTTATCTTGTTCTTAAGTATGCTTAATGAGATTTCCACCAATGAGGTGTAGACAACATTGTACTTTGTGTAAGAAATTAAGAAAAGTAAGGTCATTAGCTATTTAAGGAAACTTGATTAACCTAATTTATTGCCTTAAAAGGCCTGTTGTGGCCAGCTATGTATATACCCACTAATTCCTTTATTTATCTTTTATTTTAATGCATAAATTAGATAAATCAATGGTCTAAAAAACCCTTAATTATGTCGGCTAAGTTTGGGCTTGAATTTGATTTCTTTTTGGGCTTCTCCCATAATTGTTTTGGGCCATGTAATAATCATAGTCTAACAATTTTAATATATGTTAGCCAAATTGTTTATTTAGGATTTAAAATAAAATAAAATTAGTTTCTAAAATTTATAATTAGGGTTTTCTTAATTTGATTAGGGTTCTAATTATACATGAACATTAGGGTATTATATAATAATTATAATTATCCTTACTAATTTAGCAATTAGGGTTTATAATTAATAAATAGGATTTTAAGAAATTAATAAATCTAAATGTTAATTAGGGTTGACCTAATTAATCATAAAATCATATAACACAGCTATATAATAGACTTAAACTCACAATTGAGTTTCAAATAAGGGTTTCCCACAGTAAACTAGGGTTTGACATAATACACCATAACTGACCAATCATTGTCAATCCATATACATACAGTATATAATTATATCACTGAAAAATCAAAATATAAATAATATTATATTATTGTTCTCATTCCTCGATCAAAATCCAAAATTAGGGTTTGATTCCATATTTGATTTATCTCATTATACTAACATTATTAATTAAGTTAAAATAATTAACTTAATAATCTGCATAAAGATTCCTATAATAAAATAATTATTATAATAATTCTAAAAGAATCATTTCATATATTATATAAATAATATATAATTATATTTTCATGGAAAGTAATTAATAAAAAAAACATTTCTACTATTAAATTAATTATTATAATAATATAGTTTATAACAATCAATAATTCTAAAATAAAATTATTTAAAATCATTCATGTAATAAGTATATCACATACATACATATAAACATTATCTTGGCACATATTCCCCATATTTATTTTAATAAATACAAAAAAAAATTTATACGCAAAATTTCTAATTTATTTGTATAGAAAATATCGGGTTGTTACATTTTTTACTATCTAAGTTTTAAAATCAATCATCATGCACGATATTCCTCTCAGTCAGACAACAAGCAAGCATCACACATCAAGCTAGAAGATCGGACTCAAAGATCTGCACATGAGTCTCCTTTATTACGCCATTGCAAGTACCACTCTCCAGTAGGTTATGGCTTTGCTCGTTAAGCTTCGGTCTTCATGTACATGCTATTTATTTCCTTGAAATTTGGCCTTCTGACGCCAGCTCACGTGCACCGAAATTTTGACATATTTTTCAACTTATGAGATTCTCGAACTCGTAACTTCTCCGTTTAAGTCCGAATTGGCTCATTCAAGAGCCTACGTTCAAAAATCACATACTCTGCGTGTTCATGAAAGAATTTTATCTATTCGACTTTGTTTGCTAAAAATTCACCTATTAGTTCATTTTTAACGAAAACGATAAACGTTCGTGAGCGTTCAACGCTCGTTTCTTCATTTTAAGTCAGAATTCGGTCATTTTTGAGTCCGCAACTCTATAATGCCAAATACGACTTGTCTCCATCAAAAACCAACGTTTCCGAGTTTAAACACAAAATCTGACTTCGATTCCCAGAATTTCACGAATTCGACGATTATCGTCTAATCGTGTGAATTCCGACAAAACTTCATTACTAATGATTCTTTCATTATTCCAAATGCATTCATTTCATTAACTAGACATCTCAACCTATATATTACAATAACTTATATTCTAATTATGTTATAACTTATTTCTTATAAGTTCATAACTTAACAAATTCTTCAATACAAGATTTTCATTTCCTTATGACTTATTCGGCTTAAGTCCATTGATTATTCCATTCTCATAAGTTCTTAGCATACATGATCATTAAGTTACACTTCTCTTATCACCCTACAATGGTAGAGATAGAAGAGATAGGATCATTTACCTTTGAAGACTAACTTCTTCTTCTTTAGAAAATCTAACAATGAAAGTTAAGCTTAATAGTGCTTATGCTCTCTAACACTTAAGTTGCTTTTGTAAGGAAGTTGTTGGATGAAAAATAAACAAAAAAATGAAGAATCCAAGCTTGGTATTTATTGGCTTTCCAAAGTTAGGGCCTAATGGTCATTTGGACATCCCACCTCCTCACTAACCTCCTTACTATTCACTACTTGCACACTAAGTAAACTTGGCCATCACACTTATTTCTTGCCCACCACATAAAATCCTTGGTCACCATTTCACCCATGGGTTACCCCATTGATCTTGCTTTACCTATTGGATCATCAAATGGGCCTTGGTCTTAAATTAACTAACTTATCTTTTGGCTTATTTTACTTTGCTTTGGGCTTACATTAATAAACACTTGGCTTAACATTAATCCCACATAGGTTTACACCTTTATTCATATTGGAATTGTTCTTCATACAAAGTCCACCATTCCATTTCCTTAGACTCTAATACCTAACATTCTAAAATTTAATCCACATTCGAAATATTGCGTTTTCCATACTTAGATTATTATTACATAATCCATCTTGCCTCGATATTATAACGTTACGTATTTCTTGAAAGTTCAAAAATAATTCCCGAGCGATAAATGATGAATAGTGTTTTTCAGAAAATTTATCGGAAAGCTTTTATTTTCGTCTTGGAAATTCAAACACTTTAATTCCCTCACGTAGTCAAAATACTACGATGTTCCGACATTTCTAGGTTATAGAATGACATACTTCTTATTAACACATAATATTAACAAATAATATTATTTCATTCATTATTTAATTCTTTCCAATATTTTACAAAGGATCCAAATTTCTTGGTCGTTACATTATATCCCCCTTATAAAGATTTTGTCCCCAGAATCTCGCCTTACATTACGCAAACAAATGAGGGTAATCATTCTTTATCTTTTTTTCTAATTCCCACGTTGCTTCCTCGGCATCGTGGTTCTTCCATAACACCTTTACCGATGATATGACCTTGTTTCGCAGAACTTGCTCTTTTCTATCGATGATTTGAATCGGCATCTCTTCGTATGTTAAGTCCTTCTCGATTTGAATAGGCTCAAATTCTATTACGTGTTTATAATCCGGTTTTTAAGGACGTAACACCGATACGTGAAATACGTTATGTATTCGTTCTAAGTCTGGAGGTAACGCTACCATATATGCTACCTCACCTACCCATTTTAGTACCTCAAAAGGTCCTATAAACCTTGGGCTTAGTTTCCCCTTCTTTCCAAAGCGTATCTTTCCTTTCCAGGGAGATACCTTTAGAAATACGTACGAGCCTACCTCAAACTCCCTATTTTCTCGATGTAAGTGTGTGTACTTCTTCTGTCTGTCTTGAGCTGCTACGAGACACATTCGTATCAACTTCACTACATCCGCTGTTTGCTGCACCAATTCTGGTCCTAGCAATCGGCGTTCTCCCACTTCATCCCAATACAATGGTGTTCTGCATTTCCTTCCATACAAGGCTTCATAAGGTGGCATACATATGCTTGCATGATAACTGTTGTTATACACAAACTTTACTAATGGTAGATGATCATCCCAACTACCCTTGAAATCCATGACGTAAGATCTTAACATATCTTCTAACGTCTGAATTGTCCTATCGCTCTGCCCATCAGTTTGTGGATGATATGCCGTACTCAACTTCAACTGAATCCCCAACTGCTCTTGCAGACTTCTCCAAAAGTTCGACGTGAATCATGGGTCACGATCTGACACAATCGAAACTGGTGCTCCATGTCTGGAAATAATTTCCTTAACATAAAGTTTCGCTAATTGATCTAAGTTATTCTTGACCCGAATTGGCAAAAAGTGAGCCGACTTTGTCAACCGGTCCACTATCACCCAAATCGCGTCATACCCCTTCTGAGTAATCGGAAGTCCCACCACAAAGTCCATCGTGATATGCTCCCACTTCCACTCCGGAATCTCCAATGACTATAACAAGCCACTTGGTCATTGATGTTCGGCCTTAACTTTCTGATAAGTCAAGCACCTACTCACATACTCGATTATTTCTCTCTTCATGTTCGGCCACCAAAAACTCCGTCGAAGGTCTTGATACATCTTAGTGCTTCCAGGATGAATCGAGTACCTTGAACTGTGAGCCTCTTGTAAAACCTTCTCCTTTAATTCCGTCTCATTTGGAACCCAAATTCTTCCTTCAAATCTTAATAATCCCTCATTATCAAGATTAAACCTAATATCTTTTTCATTGGTCAACCACTTCTTCATCTTGTCATACTCATTAGTTTTGAGTTGTACTTCCTTGACTCTCTCTACAATGGTAGATTGGATCTCCGTCGTAAATAGTCTCTGATCCGCTTCACTCGGTAACTTCACCTCAATCTCCATCCTAGCCAACTTTGTTAATAACTTAGTTTGAGCCGTTAACATAGACAACTTTTCCCGACCATTCCTACTTAAGGCATCGGCAACCGCATTGGCTTTTCCAGGGTGATACATGATTTCACAGTCGTAATCCTTTATCAACTCCAGCCATCTCCTCTGCCTCATATTCAACTCCTTTTGTGTGAAGATATATTTTAGACTCTTGTGGTCCGTGTATATCTCACATTTTTCCATGTAAAGATAATGTCGCCATATCTTTACGGAAAACACTACTGCGGCTAGTTCCAGATCATGAGTAGGGTAAACTTTCTCATAATCCTTTAACTGCCGTGATGTATACGCAATGACCTTGCCATGTTGCATGAGAACGCAACCCAGTCCTTTATGCGAAGCATCACTATATACTATGAAATTTCCTTTGTCCTCGGGTAATGACAAAACATGCGCTTCACTTAACTTTTTCTTCAATTCTTGAAAACTGTCCTCGTATTTCTCAGTCCATGCGTATTTCACCGTCTTCCTTGTCAAGTTAGTCAACGGAGTAGCTATCTTCGAAAAATCTTGAATGAATCTCCGATAGTATCTTGCTAACCCTAGGAAACTCTGCACCTCAGTCGGCGTTTTTGGTTGTTCCCAATTCATCACGGCTTCCAGCTTCGCTGGATCTACTGAAATCCCTTCATGTTAAATGACATGACCTAAAAACTGTACCCTCTCTATCCAAAATTCACACTTAGTGAACTTTGCATATAACTTCTCCTTTCTTAATGTCTCCAACACTATCCTTAGGTGTTCAACATGATCTTCTGGCGTCTTAGAATAGACTAGAATATCATCGATAAAAACCAAGATGAACTTGTCCAAATATTGTTTGAACCTTCTGTTCATTATATCTATAAATGCAGCTGGTGCATTAGTCAACCCAAATGACATCACTAGAAACTTGTAATGACCATAACGAGTCCTGAATGCCGTCTTTGGTACATCTTCATTCCTAACCTTCAGCTGATGGTACCTCGTCCTTAAATCTATTTTAGAAAAATACTTTGCCCCTTTCAACTGATCAAAAAGATTATCGATCCAGAGCAATGGATACTTATTATTTATTGTTAACTTGTTCAACTCACGATAGTTGATACAAAGTCTTAACGATCCATCTTTCTTGTTAACAAATAGTATCGGTGCTCCCCATGACGAAATACTCGATTGTATATACTTCCTGTCCAACAGTTCTTGCAACTGCACCATCAACTCCTTCATCTCCACTAGAGCCATATGATACGGTGCCCTAGAAACTGGCACCAACCAATCCATTCGGAGAATAACGTCGAAGTCTCCTAACTTTATCGGTATTAGGTCTACCGATAATTTACAATCCCGAATGTCTACGCAATAACTCCTATGAATATCTTCAACATGAATTTTTTCTTCGTTTGCTACCTTAATATTTAAGGGTATAGGCAACCTTTCGGGAAGTAATCCTAATCGTCTAGCAAAATCATATGCGATAAACGAACAGGTAGTACCCGAATCAAACATCACATATGCATTTAGATCGTTGATCGGAATAATACCTGCGACTACGTCCCCTGAGGCCATCGCATCTTGGACGGTCATGTTAAACGCACGAGCCATCGGTCTACCCGGCTGCGTTGGACCCCCAATAGTTAACTTACCACTATTGGCACCCTTATTCCCATCCGTCCCCTTCTTCGGGCAGTTCTTTGTCATTTGGTCAGTTGACCCACACACAAAGCATCTGTGGTTCTTCTTCAGACTCAGACAGTTAGGCGCAATGTGCCCTTCCTGTCCACAATTGTAACACATGACCTTACCCTTAAGATAGACTCCTAAATGAGTCTTACCACAGGTCTTGCAGGCCTCCATCCTCCTCTTTAGGTCTCCTAGTTTCACTCCGGTATTACCAGAGTTAATCACCTTCCGCTTGTACCCTTCTCCACTACCGCTGGCTCCCTCGATCTTCACTCCCCCGTCTAATTTTCCCTTATTCTTCTTGTCTTTGTGGTACTGGCTCAACGCCTCGCTACCACCTTTGGCGATTATCGCCTTCTCTATTATGATTCCAAAGGAAGTACTTTGGAACACCGATATGTGATTATAGAGCCAGGGTCTCAAGCCCTGCTCGAACCATCGCGTCTTCCTAACCTCGGTGTCCACTTGGTGTGGAGAGAACCTCGCCAGTTCATTAAACTTGGCGGCGTATTGGGGAACTGTCATGTCCCATTGTTTCAATTCTAGAAACTGCATCTCCATCCTTCCTTTTATACTCGTGGGAAAGTACTCAAAAAGTATCTCTTTGAACCTCGCCCATGTTAGAACCTCTATCCCGGCCCTAGCTTGATTGGCCTCCCACCAAAAGTTGGCCTATCCCTTCATCATGTAGGTTGCAAAGGCAACCTTCTGGGCCTCGTCGACATTTGCTATCACAAATGCCTTCTCGATCTCCTTCACCCACGTTTGGGCTTCGATAGGGTCCGTAGTTCCTTTGAACTCCAGTAGACCCACGCTTTTAAAATCCTTAAACGTAGTAGCTCGTATTACACCAGGATATACAGGGATGTTAGCCCCAGTTCTATTAAATGATGCGGTTAAAAGATTTACAAACTGCTACATGAGGTTAACCGGACCTCCCTCTAGTTGATTTGTGTTAGCGCCTTGATTGCGTGGTACTCTTCTTGGCGGCATTTTGCTGTTACAATAAATAACACATTTTGTTATTATTCATTTCCTGTTAGTTATTTATTATTCAATTTTTAAACAATAACTTAAACATTCATTACTCAACATATTCCGAAAAAGGACTTATATTGATTCATTGTAGTATAACACTGCATCGTTTATATTACACAACCTAAGCTAATTACATTACTTTCCCGCAATTGCTTTCCAAAAATTGGGATTTATAAAAGACTACCCTTTGTTATACAAAAGAGGGTTTTACGTCACTACTAGATACAAAATATTTACATATCTAAACTACTCTAGTCACTACTAGATCACATCTGCCTTAAGGCATTCTCAAAATCCGCTTTGGCAAGACTGGCAATAATATCACGGTTGATAGTATGCCGTGTCTGCCCTGTTTCTACGGGATAACCAGCTACCTGCAGCTGGAAGTCCGCATGAGAACTCCTATGGATATTGGACATTCTCCCCATCTTCTGTTTCTTGGGGTTTAGCTCATCCTTGAGCTCAAAGACCTCCTGTTTCAGCTCATGGACCTTGTCCTTGGCCAAAATCCTCTCATCATGCTCCTGCTCCCACATGGACTCCACATCCGTCTTATCTTCTATTACCGCTTGGAGCTCTGTTTTCAGCTCCTTAACCTCCTGTCAGTAATGGATGTTTCTATCCAATACTGACATAAAGAGTGACATCATTGAGTCCCCTGGAGCCATCTCTACTACTATAGATACTGGGTTGAAGGACACCACCTCCACCTCATCTTCTAGCATGCCGTCGAACACAGACATGAGATCTAAACTCTCTAAGTCTCTTGACTCAATCACTACTATCTTGGGATCTACTGCTATTAGGTTCGGTATAATCTCTATCTGATTCATCGACCCTTCACTGACTACCTGTACGTCTCTATTTTCTCCTGATATCTACAGCAACACAAAAAGTTTGATTAGTACACGTTAGTAGGATAATAAAAACACATAACATATATAATGCGTTTTTATAAGGTTAATTTACATATTTTATTCTTTGACTTTTCTTAAGGTTATGACTTAAGGTTTAAATCCCCCCTTAAGTTTTATAACCTAATGCTTTGATACCAACATGTGATTTTACCCCAAATTCGTATCTTCCCAATTCGACAGATGATGGTACACTTGGTCTACAATTCACACAAACATTCAGTTAAAATACCTCAAAAGAATGAATATTTCTTATATATATTCAAAATAATATTTATATTCCCCCAGGTTCTTTATAACCGTTACATTTGTCCTTGTCATAAGATAGAATATTATCATTTCAAAACCTATACTATTACATAGGTAATCTATGAAAGTAGTATGCACACAAGCCAATCATGTTTGATGATAAAGCATATATTTTGTAACAATCTTATTCATTTATTAATAAAAAGTATTAATTTATTAAAGGCTTTTAATTATCTACATAATGCTGTTTTATAATATGTGATAAACCCATAGTTTTAAGCAATGCTTTTAGAATAATGATGATGATCATTCTAATGAGATCTAAATTCTTAGAAAGCTTAAAACTAAAATAGTTCCCAATCATTGGATTACTAAATTGGGGATTAGTGAATCCGGATAGATTGGTACATACGTTGCTTGCTCATTGGATGAGGATGATTGATCTTATGATCATTTGTGTGGAGACACTAAAGCAAGTATGTAGGTGCTTATTAGAGAATAAGTTCACTGAACGTGGCTCGCTAAGGAATACCTAATGGAGTTTTATTTGCCTGTCAATAGGAATTCTCAGTAGTGATAGTAAGCACAAGTGATCCTTGGACTTGAGATCATCATAGTATCTTGTGTATGATGAGTTATACTTTGACTTATTCCTTAAGACCCTTAGGGTATATCAAAGGGTATGCTTGGGTATAATAAGTTGTACATGGAGATAATGTATGATCAATAAAGAATCTACCACTTCTAATAAAAGAAGAGAAATGTCCTATGTGATTCGATAAATGACAACCCAAAGAGTCCTTGGCTAAGGCGAATGAAATTAGAAAGGAGTTTCTAATTTGCATTATTTGAGTCAGGCATTTAAGAGTCGAAATACATATAATTAAATAAAATAAGACTTGACAAAGAATTCCATGTCTTATATTTAATTGGGACATTGTATGGTGGAAGGATTGAATTATACGGTAACTATTTACTCAAAGGTTCTTTAATGATTAATGTTGAAATCTATATTATCTGGAAAGTCGCTGATCGCTAGGGGAGGCTTATCCCTATTGTAGAATAAATATTATTTAAATAAATTAATTGTTTAATTTATTTATTTAAATAAGATTAGAATTGTTCTAATTGATTTATTCACAACCTAGGTTTAATATGGAGAACCTAAAGGGTCACACCATAAAAAAGGAAGAATAATTATTTAAGAAGTTAATGGCATAATCGTAATAATATTTTATGTATATTTAATTTAATCTATGGTGATAGAATAAATTAAATAGCTTAATATTTATTATTTAATATTTTAGAAATATTAAATATAAATTAATAAGAGGAGTCTTATTAATATTATTACAATTATTATTATTTTAATTTCTAAAAGAGTTTAGGAATTAATTTAATATAAGTACTCTCATTTATTCCTAATTGGATTAGGAAGGAAAATTAGTTAAAGGAGTTTAATTAATTATCCCTAATAAGATTAGGGAGCTTAATTAATTAAAAGAATTAATTAATTAAAACCCAATTCCTTAATTGTTAAGGTGGGTTGCCCACATCTATAAATAAGAGGAGTCTTATTATGGGTGGTATGGGTTGTTGACTTTAAAAAGTACGTAATAATTCCAAGTTGTTGGGAGTATGCCCTTTCTATAGAGATAGAAAACTAGGGTTAGCCATAACACCCATCTTCTTGAATTTTATTCTTCCTTGGTGGATCACCTCTAGAGGCCAAACACATGGGTGGCTAACGTTGATCAAAGGAAGGAACTAAACCCGGTGGATTCAAGTTGAACGCGAAAGGATTTGGAGGTGAACTTGTACCTGAGGAAGCTCGATCTTCAAGGGTATGATTTTATTCTTTATCTTTTCGTTTAATTAATAATTGTGCATAAAGGATGATCCGGGTATATGGTTTGTAAATTTTTAAACTCTGATTTTTACACGCTTCCGCACTTTTATGCAATTTGATTGCGTTCTTGAATATTACAAACCTAACAGTGGCATCAGAGCCAAACTTTTATGCAAATTATTAATTGTTTTAATTTATATATTGATATGTGTTTAGAACAATTTAATTGGGCATAATTTTATTGTATAAAATTTATTAAATAAAAAATATTCCGAAAACATGTTGCCATGTGACTCACGGTTTTCTTGCTGCTATGTTGTATTCCTTTTGTTTACAAAGTGCATACTGATTTTTCCCATTAAAAATAAAAGGAAAGCAGCCCAAACAAATTAAAAAAAAAAACGGATAACATGTAAACAAGTTTCAAAAGGAATCTGATTTTTTTTGAAACTGCATGGCTGGCGGTTTTTTTTTGGTTGCACAGAAATCGAGATGCACTTGAATAAGGATTCTAAGCTCAAAAGGGGTCATACTCTTGTGGAGAAATTATACTCTTGTTTTTGGATGTCATGCCGGAAATTAAAAAATATCAAAAACCGGCAGCCATATGATATTTGCTGGAAAAAAAAATTTTAAAGAGGCAACTCACGGATTGGCTTGTCACGGAAATCGGAAATCGAAAATCGGAATTGATTTTGAACGGTTTATATTATATATATATATATATAATAGTTATATATATATATTATTCTTAATTATTTTATAATTAAAATAAAAGTTTATTTTAATTTTAAAATAAAAAGTTTATTTTAATATTAAAATATAAAGTTTATTTTAATTTTAAAATTAGAATTTCATGCTAACTAATTAGAGTTGGAATTGGATTCCATAATAACTAATTGGAGTTGAAATTGGATTTTATCTTTCCTTAAATAAAGGAGTTTATTTAGATATGAAATAGATTTCATATTATTCAAAATAAAAGAGTTTATTTGTGAATAGGAAAAAAATCCGTATTTCCTTAAATAAAAGAGTTTATTTAGATATGAAATAGGATTTCATATTATTCAAAATAAAAGAATTTATTTGTCAATAGGAAATATAATCCGTGTTTCCTTTAATATTTATTTTTTTACATGGAATTGATTCATAATTAATTAAAATAAAAGAGTTTATTTTAATTAGAGATTTTTTTATTACATGGAATTGGATTCCATAATTAATTAAAATAAAGGAGTTTATTTTGATTAAAATTTTGATTAAAATAAAATAGTTTAATTTATTCAAAATTGGATAAATTAAAATAAAATAGTTTTATTTTGATTTAAATTTGGATTAAAATAAAGGAGTTTATTTTGATTCAAAAATAGATTTTATACTAACTAAATTTGCCCATTAAATGATATCAATATATATATTAAATGTTTATTATTCATGAGATGAATGTTATTTATTGATGCATATGGTGATGTGTATGATAAGAAATGGGATTGATTATGGACTATTGACCAATGCGATTGGATTTTATTTTAGTTGGATGCATGAATGTATGGGTTTTATTAAATGGGGTCTGCGTACCTCGCCTTCTCTAATTTTTTCGAATGTAAATTCTATCTCCTCCTATGTATTTCCCTCGATCACGATCAAGATTTCTATTTATTTTAAATAGTTTTGTAATAGGAATAGTTAGAATTATTTTGAAGAATTGGAGATCAAGGGACAAGAAGCGTTTGAAGACCTGGCTTTGTAATGGAGCCCGAGTTTAAATGTAATAGTTATATTTAAATATTATTTCTTGCACCCCTAGGGTTTGACCTTTTGGTTCACTTGGTGGCTCTAGTGAACCAAACTAGAATAAAAGTCCATAATCAATCCGTAGAAATATAGTATTCTATATGTGCATGCTTATACTATATATATTATATATTATGCAAACATGCTTCGCATGTTCATTAATATATACGCGTATTTTTATATATATATGTAAATGCGCTTATAAACAAGATGAGACAAATTAATATAAAACCCTCAATTTTTATATTAAGTCCTAAGCGTTCAAAGATATTTGGAATATCGAACGTCGCTTTCTAGCATGATAAAATTAATAGAATATTAAATATTTAATATGAGTTTGTTGTGTCACCACAAGGCAAGTATTAAGTATTTAAGATGTTAATTTATCACATTTGATGCTTATAAAGAAAATTGAACAATATTGTTTTGTTGTGCCACCACAAGGATGATATTTTTCTTTTTTGAATATATGGAGTGCTAGGTCGGACTTAACTTGGATAATTTTGATTCGGATGTGCCACCACTTGATCAAAATAATCTAAGAGGCAAAATACAAGGAGTTGCATAGTTGATGTAATTGACAAAAGTTGTCTACCTATTTATTTATATATAGTTTGTTGTGTCACCACAAGGCTATATACATTTGAAATGGGATCCTTATTCTCACTAGCAAATCTTTAATTAGATTTTGCTTAGAACTATATAAGTGAGGGTAATATAGTTTGAAGAAAATAGTGGGAGATACCAATTTAAAACAAGACCTAAATTATTTTGGTAATTAATAAAAGAATGTATGTTAAAATGTTGTTAATTACAAATTCATTTACGAGAATTTTACAATGTCTCAAAATTACTATCATCACAGTAGCATATTAGATGCTAAATTAACCTAATCAATTAAATGGATTGGTTAAGGAATATGAGAATAGTTCTCATAGTCAAAAGCTATCTTATGTCCTTAATACGCCTATCCTCGCAATGGTTGCGCATAATGCCTCGAGGAAGACATTGCTACTTTTAGAAAGTGGCAAGATGATGCACATTGGCTCAATGCATCATCTTCTCGCATCCATGAGTAACGAGCTTCAGCCACAAGATGAAACTACTATGAATGCTCCTACTATATTCCCGCACATCAAGTAGTTGATGGTGAGGAAAGTAGGACCGATAGATATCGAGATATCTAAGGAGCTCTTCCGATCTAGAATGGCCGATGACACTATAGTGCATAAAAAAGTTCTTAACATAATCAATTTGATTGATCAATTAGGACAACGAGTTTTGTCATGGATGGAGAGTTGAGCAAGATTTGATCTTGCACTCACTCCCTTACTCCTTTCACAATTGTTGTGAATTTTTCATATGAACAAGCTAGATATCACCTCATTGATTTGCTTAACATGTTGAAAAATGTTGAGAGTCACTTTCCAACCAAGAAAGATCAAGTCTTACTGGTAGGGGCCAAAGGATCTTCTGAAAAGAAGAACGATTCAAAGAAGGTAAAGATAAAGGCAAAAACAAAGGATAATAAGAACAAAACGATATGGATAGCAAAGGAGTTTGCTTCCACCGCAATAAGCTTCGACAATCGGAAAGAAATCTGCGAGAAGGATCTTGCAGAGGCTAACCAAAGAAGCTTAGTGAAGTTTCGGTTACAATACAGTTTTTGTTCATGATTAAAATAAATTTTTCTTTAAGTCAAGGTTCTACTTGGGTATTGGATACCGACTTTGGTTATCATAAATATAGATTTATGAAGGGACCAAGCAGAAGTAGAAAGCTAAACAAATATAAGTAATCCTATGTGCGGAAAATGAAGCAAAGGTTGCTACATTAGCTATAGAAACTTATAGTTTAGCACTGCCTACGGGCAAATCAATTAAGTCAATAAGTTGTTATTGTATTCCAGTTCTTGTTAAAAATATTATTTCCATTTTATTGTTGGACAATGAAATCTTTGGTATTATAATTAAGAACAATTATTGTTCTATTTATAATAATAATGTTTTGTATAGAACTGGAATATTACTTAATAAATTTTGTATACTTGACTTACGTGAAAATAATTTTGCATATTGAACAAATTAGTATAAGAAAAAGGAGATGATTATTCAAAGAGTTGAATGTGTGTATTTGCTGAAATACAAGTGTGAATTATTTGAAAGGTTCAAAGAATTCAAAAATGAAACAAATTAACAAAGTATTAAGATTCTTTGATTAGATCAAGGAATAAATACTTGTGCAATAAGTTTCTAAATCACCTCAAATGGTTTTTCTCATAATGGACACATCCTGATACGCAATAATTGATTGATGTATCTGAATGAAAAATCGTACCTTGTTGGACATGGTGCGGTCCATAATGATTTTACCGACATTCCAATATCCTTCTGGGATAATGTCCTAGAAATGGTCGATATATCTACGAAAATGGTAACCTCAAAATCCAAATTTCCAAGACTCCATAAAAGTTATGGACAGGGAGGATTCCTAATCTTAAGTATGTTAAGATAAGGGGTTGTCCAACTTATGTGAAAAGGTTTCAAAGGATAAGCTTGGGACAAGATTTTATAAGTGTCGATTTGTGGGACATCCTAAAGTAAGTTTAGGGTATATGTTCTATAATCCTACTTAGCAAAAGGTGTTTGTTCTGAAACACGCTGCCTTCTAAGATAAAGGTGTTTATCATTGAAAGGGCTAGTGGGAGGATAATAGATCTTGAAGAGTTCAAGAACCACAAAATACTATAAGTCAAATAAGAGGAACACGTAGATGTAGACCTATTATACCACAACCAGAATCGTAAATTTGGAATAGTCACCAAGATACCTAGGAGGTATGAATTCATCATAGATGATGATGATGAGGTACACATCATAGAAGATGATGATCCAATTACATACGATGAGGTAAGAGTTCTAGTGTGTACAAAAGGGACAAGTGGGAGCGCCAAGTGACATTCCTAATAATATATGTTGATATACTACGGATAAGGAATGACATACCAATGCTACAATCAAGAAAGATAAAGTTGTCTAAACATTCCTCCATGAATGATTTGGAAGAGTATCTTAATTGGGGATATAAATCTATATAGATAGATTTAAGAGGATGCTCGACTTAACCCAAGGAACGATATATTCATTTGATGCTAAAGTCGTTTAGCATGGCAAACTCCATGAGATGTCTCATGTAGATGAGCTATGGAGTGTATCTCTTAATAGTCCCCATAGACTCCAAAGAAGAGAGATCGCATGAGTGACAATCATGTATGCAATGAAATATACGAGACACGATGTTGATCGGTCATATTCGAGAAAGATCATTGTAAGACAAAGAAAAACATCTTAAAGTTCTTAACCGACACTAAGGATGTGAACATACATGGTGGGTCCGAATTAAAACTAGAGGGCTTTACGCACTCAAGTTTTTCGACGCACTAAGACGAATTTAAATCCACTTTAAGGTAAAGTGTTACCTTGAATAGTGGTGCGTTGAATTGAAAGGTTCCAAATAGCAAAAGAGTTCTTTGGTTTTTAGTGATAAAGACAAAGTATATAGCTATAAATGAAGTCGCAAGTTGATTGTTTGGATTAAAAGTTCATTACGAACTAGGAGAAGTTCCCAAGTCTCATCTTGGATCTAAACATGTGTTGTGGCACTTTCATTTGATTATTAGAATCATTGAAAGATGGGAAATCACTATAGAGATAGTGGACTCTCATGAACAACATTACATATCCATTAACTAAAGCTTATCCAACAAAGCGGGATAATCGCTCACTTAGAGAAGAAGAGTATAAGATACCATGGCGATTGGCTTTAGTGCAAGTGGGAGATTGAAAGTAGTATGCACACAAGCCAATCATGTTTGATGATAAAGCATATATTTTGTAACAATCTTATTCATTTATTAATAAAAAGTATTAATTTATTAAAGGCTTTTAATTATCTACATAATCTTTGTTTTATAATATGTGATAAACCCATAGTTTTAAGCAATGCTTTTAGAATAATGATGATGATCATTCTAATGAGATCTAAATTCTTAGAAAGCTTAAAACTAAAATAGTTCCCAATCATTGGATTACTAAATTGGGGATTAGTGAATCCGGATAGATTGGTACATACGTTGCTTGCTCATTGGATGAGGATGATTGATCTCATGATCATTTGTGTGGAGACACTAAAGCAAGTATGTAGGTGCTTATTAGAGAATAAGTTCACTGAACGTGGCTCGCTAAGGAATACCTAATGGAGTTTTATTTGCTTGTCAATAGGAATTCCTGTAGTGATAGTAGTACAAGTGATCCTTGGACTTGAGATCATCATAGTATCTTGTGTATGATGAGTTATACTTTGACTTATTCCTTAAGACCCTTAGGGTATATCAAAGGGTATGCTTGGGTATAATAAGTTGTACATGGAGATAATGTATGATCAATAAAGAATCTACCACTTCTAATAAAAGAAGAGAAATGTCCTATGTGATTCGATAAATGACAACCGGTAGTCCTTGGCGAAAAGTAATGAAATTAGAAAGGAGTTTCTAATTTGCATTATTTGAGTTGTGCATTTAAGAGTCGAAATACATATAATTAAATAAAATAAGACTTGACAATAATTCCATGTCTTATATTTAATTGGGACATTGTATGGTGGAAGGATTGAATTGTCTTGCAGTAACTATTTACTCAAAGGTTCTTTAATGATTAATGTTGAAATCTATATTATCCGGAAAGTCGTTGATTGCTAGGGAGGCTTATCCTATTGTAGAATAAATATTATTTAAATAAATTAATTGTTTAATTTATTTATTTAAATAAGATTAGAATTGTTCTAATTGATTTATTCACAACCTAGGTTTAATATGGAGAACCTAAAGGGTCACACCATAAAAGGAAGAATAATTATTTAAGAAGTTAATGGTATAATCGTAATAATATGTTATGTATATTTAATTTAATCTATGGTGATAGAATAAATTAAATAGCTTAATATTTATTATTTAATATTTTAGAAATATTAAATATAAATTAATAAGAGGAGTCTTATTAATATTATTACAATTATTATTATTTTAATTTCTAAAAGAGTTTAGGAATTAATTTAATATAAGTACTCTCATTTATTCCTAATTGGATTAGGAAGGAAAATTAGTTAAAGGAGTTTAATTAATTATCCCTAATAAGATTAGGGAGCTTAATTAATTAAAAGAATTAATTAATTAAAACCCAATTCCTTAATTGTTAAGGTGGGTTGCCCACATCTATAAATAAGAGGAGTCTTATTATGGGTGGTATGGGTTGTTGACTTTAAAAAGTACGTAATAATTCCAAGTTGTTGGGAGTATGCCCTTTCTATAGAGATAGAAAACTAGGGTTAGCCATAACACCCATCTTCTTGAATTTTATTCTTCCTTGGTGGATCACCTCTAGAGGCCAAACACATGGGTGGCTAACGTTGATCAAAGGAAGGAACTAAACCCGGTGGATTCAAGTTGAACGCGAAAGGATTTGGAGGTGAACTTGTACCTGAGGAAGCTCGATCTTCAAGGGTATGATTTTATTCTTTATCTTTTCGTTTAATTAATAATTGTGCATAAAGGATGATCCGGGTATATGGTTTGTAAATTTTTAAACTCTGATTTTTACACGCTTCCGCACTTTTATGCAATTTGATTGCGTTCTTGAATATTACAAACCTAACAATCTATGGGTTCGCCTTAGCCTTCCCTTTATCCTTGCCGGATCCATCAGTCCGTTCGATCTTAGCTGCATTCATATGGTTCAAGCTAGAGTGAGCCTAACGAGCTCAGCAAGTACAACAATTCTAGTAAATTAGCATTGTAAGACCCCGAATTTTATGAATGAAAGTATTCAATTTTCTTATAATTATTATTTTATTTCGTAAATGGTTAAATTGATAAAAGTTTATAGTTAAGGGTGATATATGAATTTTTTTTGGCAAAGTAAGCAAGTTGTTATATAATATTCGATTGGTTGGGAAATATTCGTTTTAACAGGAATATTCGTATAACCAAGACAATCATTAGTGGACCCCACAATGTAATTCAATTATTGCCGAGTTAAAAACGACAAAATTATCTTTTTATAAAAATAATGGTGAAGTTTTATCATTAATTGTTGAAACACCTTATTGTTAAAAGTATCTTTATGTCGCTGCGTGATTTCATAGTAGCACATGTATTGATTATTGATGCTTACGTAAAAGTCACTCATTTTTGTTCAATTATTGCTACAATAATTCTTTGCGTAGTATTTGCATAGTAAAATCTTTTTATATAAAATAGAATACTTTTATAAAGTTATTTGTTTTATTAGATTTTAAATAGAATATATAATATTTTATTATGCATAGTATTTGCATAGTGCCTGTATAGTATTTGCATAGTAAAATCTTTTTATATAAAACATAATACTTTTATAAAGTTATTTGTTTTATTAGATTTTAAATAGAATATATTATATTTTATTATGCATAGTGTTTGCATAGTGCTCGCATAGTAAAATCTTTTATATATAAAACATAATACTTTTATAAAGTTATTTATTTTATTAGATTTTAAATAAAATAAAATAAAATATATTTTGTTATGCATAGTGTTTGCATAGTACATGCATAGTATTTGCATAGTAAAAACTTTTTATATAAAACAGAATACTTTTTATAAAGTTTTATTTTATTTGATTATAAATAGAATATATTATATTTTATTGCATAGTAGAGCATAGTATCCTTTCCATTCTCCTATAAATAGGATGCTTAGTTAGAATTGAAAATCACACTAGAAGTTTAGAGAAATCTTTTTCTATAATCTCCTTGATATTTGCGCTTCATCCAGTATCTTTTCATGGAAATATTCTTCTGAGCATTCTTGAATTTTATTCCACAAAGCAGTATCGTGTTGACAATTTGGACGTACTTGGTTCCTGGATAAATTAATTTATAAATCTTTAAAATTTATTCTTGAACTTGTTTTATTGAATTTTCATCATCCTCATGCTTATATTATGTTGAAAGTTATCTGTGACTTGTAGTGCATAGATAGACTTGGTATGATCATGACCAGGGATTATTCGGTATAATCATGACCGTAATGTTATAAATGATGTGGAAAAAGTCCTCATTGGCCCGTAGTGCATTGATGGACAGTTTTTGATATGATTATGGCTATTGATTCTCTTTGGCCAAGGGTGCAAAGATGAATTGTTTTGTGACATGATCAGGACCGTTGATGAAAACATGATTATCTTTGGCCCGTAGTGCATGGATAATTCGTGGTCGTGATACTAAAGAATATCCTTAGCCTGTAGTGCAGGGATGATTTGATGATGTGGATTAATTATTGAGCCAAGTCTCAGCAATAAAATATTAATTCATGGATGTGATAATAATGAATATCCTTGGCCCGTAGTGCATGGATAATTCATGGATGTGATACTAATGATTATCCTTGGCCGTAGTGCATGGATAATTCGGTGATGTGGATTATTTATTGAGCTGAGTCTCAGTGATAAAATATTGATAATAGACTTTTAATTCGTAGAAGATAGTAGATATCATGCTTTACTTGACTCTTCTAAAATATAGTTGCATGTCTTTGGCCTGTAGTGCAAGAATGAACTGTTAATGAATATCTTTGGTTCGTAGTGGAAATATGAATTTATTAGTATGATTATGGACATGAATTATGATTTGGTATAACCATGGTCATTGATATTTCAGGTAAAGACAAGTGATGAAAATTATCTTCGTCCTAGGTGTGAAGAGGAATTTAGAACCATAATTATGATTATGAGTTATTCACCTGATTGTGGACAGTTTTTGTTGACTGATGTTACGGGGATAAAACATTGTTGGTGGATTTTTAACGTGGAGAAGATAATAGACTTTATGGTCTATTTGACTCTTCTAATGGATTGCTCGTTCCGCTGCAACTATGGTTGAAAAGTTTTATCATCTGCCATATGTTCTAAATCTCTGATTCTTTACTGACAAAGGCTATTGATAATTTAATTATCTTTAGTCATGATATTCTTAACTGGGCTAGTTGTGCTCACCCTTCTGCTTCACAATTCCTTTCAGGTAATAAGAGTTTAGCTGGGTCGAGCGGAGATAACAGGGGAATAGAACAGTGGTCTATAGTTGTTGAGGTTCTCCCTAAATAGTATGGAAATAATTTTGTTGAGAAATTTAGATAATTTTGTCGTATTGTATACGTCATTTGATACTTAATTTTGGTGAACCGAATAGGGTGAGGTGAACCCATTTTTGGAAGGGTGTTTTGTCACTATCATACAAGATGTCTAATGACATACAACCTCGTGTTATCATATGACATGGTTATTGTAACGTCCAAGAATTTCGAATATTCAATGAATTAAATTTTTATTTGATTATGTGGATTAAATGAATTTAATTGAGTTATTATGTGAGTAAAATGTTCGAAGGTCGTTCTAAGACCTAGAATGTGTAGATGTGGTTAGTATTCTGGCTTTGTGCTAGAATTAATTGTTGTGAATTATCAAGACGAGAATGAAAGTTTTCTGTGATTGTTTGCGTAAAAACACTATTCATCCGATGACGTTCGGAGCTAAGGTTTGAAATTTCGAGAAACGTGTAAGGTTAGAATATGACGATATTATGGAAAATCCAATAATATTACCGTTATGGCAAACGAAGTTTTCGCTTGCAGACTTAAAACCTAAGGGTTTGTGAAAGAGGTTTCCGAAAGGGAAATGTAATGCGTATAGTCGTTTCGATTATTATACGTAATGAATATGAGTATTATACTAGTATGTATACGAGTATGATATGAAGAATAATATGATGTATAATACGAGTATTATATGTATATTATATGAAGAGAATACGTGAATAATATGCGTAGAATACGAATCGTATTATTAGAGTATGAGTTAAGGATTTTATCCAATCCAATTGGACTTGGATTAATTATACAAGCCCAAGTCAAGGCCCAATATTAGATTGGTTAAATCCCAATGTTTTTATGTCAAGTCCAATCCAAAAAGTAAACCGCGGGTCGAATTGGTGGGTCAAGGGATGGGTAAAACCCATGGGGATAACCCATGTGCAAGGTGGGCCGGCCACTTGGTGTGCAAGCCAAGTGTATCACTTGGTCACCAAGTACTTTACTTGGTGACAAAGTGGTAAATAAGTGAGGAGGTGGAAAATTGGAGATTTTTGCCCTCATTTGGTTTTCTATATATATACAAGGCTTAGGTTGGATTTTTGTGGTTTTACAAAGATTGACCAACATATATTGAGAGAAAGAAAGAGCTAGAAACACTATATTCTTCTACTTTCAAGCAAACCAATAGACGTTTATCAAGAACGTTAACTACTTGAAAGGTAAATTCCTATAAACCGTAATCTTCATCCTTTTCGATTTCTTTCTCATAGAAGAATCGTAATGAGTGGAGAGCGTTTATTGAGAAGGTATAAGAATGCCTATCAATGACCAAATCATGGATAGGACATGACCAAATAGAAATCGTAAGTATTTACGAAAGTAGAAAATGTAGAAAGTCTGGGACGTGAACTTAGTTATAATTGAATGTTTTGGAAATTGTTGTAGCTAAGGTATGTGTATCTTGATTGGTTAGGATGTAGATATGAAGTCCATGGAGTATTCCATGAGATTTGGCTTAGAGAACATTAGTAACGAAGTTATGGCGAATTGTACGGAAATAGACGTTAAACATCAAAAACGTATAAAGTCTGGATTAAGGGTCAAAAGTTGTCGTGTGACTTGAAAACGTTGGTTTCCAATGTCAACACGTGAGATAAAGTAATTAAGAGTCGTTGGCAAAAGAATCATCACATTCTGACTTATAACGAAGAAAACGAGTATTGAACGGACGAAAACGGTAAACGAACGCTTAAAAATGAACTTAAAGGTGAATTCTGAGTTAACGAATTCGGAAATATGAAATTCTTATATGAACACGTAAAGGAAGTAATTCCTAACTTGTAGGAATTCCAACGGGTCAATTCGGATGTAAAACGAACAAATTAGGAAGCCGGGAGTTTCGTTAAGAAACTAAACTGTTTTTAATTAATCAGTGCCTTTGAGGTTTGGCGCCAGGCCAAACCACAATATTATCTGCCATGCAAAGACTTTTATTATGGCCGGATGAAAATAAAATAAACTGGAGACTCGTCTTTTGCGAGACGAGAGTTTGTATATATGGACTCAGCCACGTCACGAAGTCCGGGTAAAACTCTCTCGAGAGAGTGACGCCAAGCGCCACTATAGTAAGAGATGCCGCCACGTCACGGTGCAAGAAAAAAGGTTGACCAAGTTAGTTTTTGTTCCATTTTGAATGAAGACTTAATGTAAGATATTGAAGGTACTTAATATACATTATAAGACTTACCTTAACTCAATTGTAAGGTGTTAATTTAAGAAGAACAGGTAAGGTTTAATAGTAATTAAACGAAGAACACAAATACGTAATGAGTGAACCATGAATGACGTTCAACGTTGGTAATTAACCATTTATGATCGAATGTCGGTTAAGGATGTAAGAACGTTAATAAAATGTAACGCAGTATAGAAAGTCGAATCGACATTAATAACGAAATTAAACCAAGTAAGACATAGAAGAGAAAGAAGTTGGTTAGAACCGTAAAGATAGTTTATGTGATAACTAATTACAATGTGCTATTTGAATATCTCATGTAGATCCTGTAAAGACTGAGAATAGTTGGATTATATATTCAAAGACGCTTGAAGGCAAGTCTTTCTTAACTCTTGTCTGACCTTCGTGTTAGTCAAGTTTTTACGTGATGCATGTTATACAATGCATGAATGGTAAATAGAAAAGAGTCGATGCCTGTTTTATTATGGCTAGACAAGTATTGAAGAGTTGATTGATTTGTTACAAGTCTATTGATATAGAACTGTTAATGCTATCCTATGCCAAGTATTTGGTACGAATGAGAAGGTAAGTTTGTCTATGTACAAACAAAAGTATTTTCATCGATTATTCGATGGGCACGCAAGGTTGCCAAATGTTAAACGTAAATACGTTTAACGTAAGAGTGTTGATCAACATAGAGTATAATAGGCTGATCACCTAGAAGTGCTCGTAAGTAAAGACGGGTGGATGGCTTTAGTGACAGATATCCTTTTCAAGTATGAAAACGAAAACAGTATGTTCATGGTCTATTGACCGGTTCATCATTCCTAAGCTATTATTTATGCTATGGAATTGCTGTATGAGAAGTATTTGTAAAATGTTAATAATGCTTCATAGATAATTGTTCAGATATAAAATAAAAGCATGTGTTTGTTAAGGTGATATTCATATGATTCGTTGTTAAGACTTGCTGAGCTAGTTATGCTCATTCTTGTTTGAACCATATGTTTGTAGCTAAAGCCGAACGAACAGAGAATTCTAAGAGAGATAAAGGCAAGGCTAAGATGGACAATTAATCGTCCTGTTATAGACTAGTATATTTGTATGTAATATACTTATGAAGAACAACGAATGTATTCGGTTATGAACCTGGGAAAGGATTTATTACAGATGTAATACAAAGATAGTAATTACACTCATTTTGTTGTTATTTCAATGGAATGATTGTATGAGATGTAGTATCGTGGAGCACCATCTCTCGGGATGGAAGATACCCAGATTTAGGGGCGTTACAGGTTGGTATCAAAGCGTTAGGTTATAAAACTTAAGGGGGGGGGGGGGGGAAGAACCTTAGGCTAATAACCTCGTAGGAAAGGAAAAGTCCGAAGAAAGTTAACTCGAGTCAAATGAGTTAATAAGGTATTGAGGAAACTCAGTACCAAAAGATTTAAAAGATGGAAAATAACCCTTAATGGATTAAATATGATTTGTGCTTATATTATTATGTATTATGTACTAATCAATTTGTTATGTGTTATTGTAGATGTCGATTGATAGCTTGATGTATAGGGATATACATGTGATCAGCGAGGATTCCGTGAACCGAGTTGAGACAGTACCTGTGTCTATAGCAGACATACCTGTAGTGATTCTAGAAGAGTCAGAGCCTAAGGAATATTACTCGGAGGAGGATTATTCGGAGGAGACCGTGGGGATAGCATCATATTTGAATATGATGTTTGATGTGGAGGAGGATATGGAGGTAACATCGATTAATACGGTGATGCCTTCCCAAGAGTCTACACCTATTGAGACTATGAGGGCAATGTATTTCTCAGTGCTTGACCGTAACGTGCAACTGCATAATATGGTGAAGCACCATAAGGAAGAGATCAGTGATCTCTATGGGGCGAAAGAGTCTGCAGAGTCAGACTATGAGATAGAGCACGATGAGAAAGTGCTTATGACTGATAAGGCCCAGGACTATAAGAACGAGGTCATAGAACTTCGCAAGAAACTGGTTGAAAAAGACCAGAAGATAGCACGAATGTCATATATAAATGACAGTGCGCACGAGGATTTCAAGCTTAAGATAGCTTGTTATTCTATTGAGTCGGGACAGACTCGACATACTATAAGTCGAGATATTGTGTCGATTTTGGCAAATTAGAAGCATGAGAATGCTTTTAGGCAGTATTAGGAGTAGTGTGATAAATACTTTTGTGTAGTGACGTAAAACCCTCTTTTGTATAATTAAAGGGTAGTCTTTTTGAATATCCCAATTTTTGTAGAAGTCAATCGCGAGATGTATATGTAATTGCTTTTGGGCTATGTAAAGCAACTTCTAAATAGTTTTAAACTATGAAGAAGCATTTTAATGTAATGAAGTTTTATTTTAAATTCGCTTTGTTATGTATGAATTATTGTCCAATTGTTTGACGACTAAAAAAGAAGTAAGTAAATAAGTAATAACGGAACTTTATTTATTTAATGAGAAATGCCACCAAGAAGAAGACAACGTAACCAAGAGGCGGAATCGCATAATGAGAACGAGGGGGGGGGGGTCCTAATAACCCAATGCAAGAGTTCGTTAATTTATTAACGGCTGCATTTAACCAAGCCGGGGGTAGAGCACTCAGTGAGGCTCTGAGAGTAGCTCTTAACGACTACTTTTAAGGAATTTAAAAGTGTAGGTCCACCCGAATTTAAGGGAACAACGGACCCAATAGAGGCCCAGACATGGGTCAAGGAAATAGAGAAGACGTTTGTTATTACAAACATCGCTGAGGCACAAAAGACCTCTTTTGCGACCTATATATATGAAGAAGGGAAGCCAACCACTGGTGGGAGGCTCACCAGTGGTGGGCCGAGTGGAAGTCGTTATACATGGGAACTGTTTAAGAAGGTATTCTTCGAGAACTATTTCCCTACTAGCATGCAAGGAAGAATGGAGATTAAGTTCTTGGAACTTAAGTAGGGGGGCATGACTGTTCCCCAATACTCGACCAAATTCAACGAATTGGCAAGGTTCGCTCCACACCAAGTGGACACGGAGGAGAGGAAGGCTTATAGGTTTGAGCAGGGCCTAACACCCTGGCTCTATAGTAGAATATCGGTGTTTCAGAGTGCTTCCTATGGGACAATTCTGGAAAAGGCAATAATAGCAGAGGGTGGTAGCGAGGCGTTGACCCAGTACCACAAAGATAGGAAGAATAAGAGTAAAGGAGAGGGAGGAAATAAGGCAGAAGTTGCCAGTGGAAGTGGCAATATGCCTAAGAGGAAGAATTTTAACCTTGGAAATACTGGGGCAAAACAAGGGGATCCTAAACGGAGGATGGAGGCATGTAAGACATGCGGTAAGACTCATTTGGGAGTCTGCCTGAAGGGGAAGACTGGTTGTTATAACTGTGGGTAGGAGGGTCATATATCTCCCAACTGTCCTAATCCTAAGAAAAGTCGGGGATGTTTTGTTTGTGGGTCGGTAGACCACATGTCAAGAAATTGCCCAAAGAAAGGGACGGAGGGTAGTAAGGGTTCTGGTAGTGGTAATTTAGTCATTACTGGACCATCACCATCAATGGGTAGACCCTCAGCCCAAACGTTTAATATGACAGTCCAAGATGCGGTTGCATCAACGGATGTAGTAGTAGGTATCATTCCAGTTAATGAAATAAATGCTTACGTGTTATTTAACTCTGGTGCTACTTGTTCTTTTATAGCATGTGGATTTGCTCGGCAATTAGGATTAAATCCTAAAAAGTTAGAAATACCTTTAGACGTTAAGGTCGCAAGCGAGGAGATAATTCCCATTGAACACATACATAGGAATTGTTTCGTAGATATCAGGGGCAATAGATTATCGGTAGATCTTTTACAGATAAGGTTAAGAGAATTCGATGTGATTCTCGGTATGGATTGGTTAATTAATCATAAAGCAATAATAGATTGTCATAGAAAGAGTGTGAACCTAAGGCTTCCTAAGAAACTGGGGGTAGTGTTTTATAGAAATAAATCACCAGGACGTTCTTGTTGTCTAACCATGACACAAGCTAGGAAGATGCTGAAGAAGGTGTGTAAGGGTTATCTGTGTCACGTGGTGGATACCCAGAGAATGGGAACATTATTAGAACAGATAGCGGTGGTTCAAGAATTTGCGGATGTATTTCTGGAGGAGTTACCTGGTATTCCCCTAGATAGGGATGTAAAATTTGTAATTGATTTATTGTCGGGAACGACACCAGTTTCAAAGGCACCATATAGGATGGCGCCAGTTGAAATGAAGGAGTTAATGGTTCAGTTACATGAACTATTAGATAGAAAGTACATTCAACCAAGTGTGTCACCGTGGGGAGCACCGGTGTTGTTTGTAAAGAAAAAAGACGGATCGTTACGACTTTGTATCGACTATCGGGAGTTGAACAAGTTAACGATTAAGAATAAATACCCGTTGCCCAGGATCGATGATCTATTTGATTAGTTGAAAGGGGCAAAGTATTTTTCTATGATAGATTTGTGCATGGGGTATCATCAACTGAAGGTGAGGAAGGAAGATATACCAAAGACGGTGTTCAGAACTCGTTATGGGCATTATGAGTTTTTGGTTATGTCATTTGGGTTGACGAATGCGCCAATCGTATTCATGGATATGATGAACAGAGTGTTCAAACAGTATTTGGACAAGTTCGTCATAGTGTTCATTGATGATATTCTAGTCTATTCTAAGACGCCAGAAGATCATGTTGAACATCTATGAATAGTGTTGGAAACCCTACGGAGGGAGAAGTTATATGCGAAATTCACTAAGTGTGAATTTTGGCTCGAAAAAGTGCAGTTTCTAGGACATGTTATAGACAAAGATGGCATATCCGTAGATCCAGCGAAAGTAGAAGCGGTGAATGAGTGGGAGTAACCAAAAACGCCAACCGAGGTTAGGAGTTTTCTGGGTTAGCGGGATACGACAGAAGGTTCATTCAGGACTTTTCTAAATTAGCTACTCCGCTGACAAATCTGACAAGGAAGTCGGTGAAGTATGAGTGGACAGAAAAGTGTGAGCATAGTTTTCAAGAACTAAAACGGAGGTTGAGTGAGGCACCTGTATTATCCTTACCAGATAATACGGGGAATTTTGTAGTTTATAGCGATGCTTCGCATAGAGGACTAGGTTACGTGCTTATGCAGCATGGCAAGCTCATTGCATATGCGTCACGCCAGTTAAAAGATTATGAGAAGGTCTATCCTACTCACGACCTAGAACTGGCAGCTGTGGTGTTTGCTTTAAAAATATGGAGACATTACTTATACGAGGAGAAGTGTGAGATATACACGGACCATAAAGGTCTGAAATATATCTTCACACAGAAGGAGTTGAACATGAGTCAGAGAAGGTGGTTAGAATTAATAAAAGACTATGATTGTGATATCTTATATCATCCGGTGAAGGCGAATGTAGTAGCAGACGCGTTGAGTCGGAAGGGTAGAGAGAAACTGTCAATGTTAACGACTCAGAATGAGTTAATAACAGAGATGGCAAGGATGGAATTAGAAGTTAAGTTACAAATGGAAACGAGGGAGATGTTATTTACAATAGAAACTCAACTAACAATAATGGAATGGATTAAGGGAGTACAATTGAGTACTGAGGAATGCGAGCGGATGAAGAAGATAATGAAGGATGATGTGAAGACTAAGTATAACCTTGATAAAGAAGGTTTACTTCATTTTGAAGGAAGAATTTGGGTTCCAAATAATTCTGACTTGAAGGAGGAGATTATGTGTGAGTCCTATAGTTCGAGGTACTCGATACATCCTGGTAGTACTAAGATGTATAAAGACCTTCATCATAACTTTTGGTGGCCGAACATGAAAAGGGAGGTTGCAGAATATGTTAGTAAGTGCTTAACTTGTCAGAAAGTTAAGGCTGAACATCAAAGACTGAGTGGACTGATACAACCACTGGAAATTCCGAAGTGGAAATTGGAGCATATCACCATGGACTTTGTGGTGGGACTTCCAACGACAAGAAAAGAATACGATGCTATTTGGGTAATAATGGACCGGTTAACTAAATCGGCTCATTTTCTACCAATAGGAGTTAGGTATATCCTAGAACAGTTAGCTAAGCTTTATGTCAAAGAAATCATTTCTAGACATGGAGTACCTATTTCGATTGTGTCCGATCGTGATCCACGATTCACGTCGAACTTTTGGAGGAGTTTGCAAGAGCAAATGGAAACACAGTTAAGATTAAGTATGGCGTATCGTCCACAGACGAATGGGCAAAGTGAACGGACAATTCAAACGCTAGAAGATATGTTAAGATCTTGCGTTATGGATTTCAAAGGGAGTTGGGACGAACATCTACCATTGGTAGAATTCGCTTACAACAATAGTTTTCACACTAGTATAGGCATGCCGCCTTACGAAGCGTTGTATGGCCGGAAGTGTAGAACACCACTTTGTTGGGACGAAGTAGGTGAACGTCGAATGTTGGGACCTGAGATGGTACAATAAACGGCAGATATGGTAAAGCTGATAAGAGCTCCATTAGTAGCGGCTCAAGATAGACAACGGAAGTTTGCAGATCCTCATCGAGAGAAGAGGGAGTTTGAAGTAGGGTCTTATGTCTTTCTAAAAGTATCGCCTTGGAAAGGAAAGATAAGTTTTGGAAAGAAAGGGAAGTTAAGTCCGAGGTTTGTAGGACCTTTTGAGGTTTTAAGAAGGATAGGGGAGGTAGCTTATGAAGTAGCCTTACCTCCAGAAATGGAAAGAATACACAATGTGTTCCACGTGTCTGTGTTGCGTCCTTATAAACCGGACTATAAGCATGTAGTAGAGTATGAGTCTATTCAAGTAGAAAAAGACTTAACGTATGAAGAACTTCCGATTCAGATTATAGATAGGAAGGAACAAGTCTTGAGAAATAAAGTAATACCTTCCATAAAGGTAATTTGGAGTAACCACGACGCTGAAGAAGTAACGTGGGAGCTCGAAAGTAAAATGAAGGAAACGTTTTCTCATTTGTTTATGTAAGAATAGCGAGATTCTGGGGACAGAATCCATATAAGGAGGGAAGAATGTAACGCCCAAGAATTTCAAATTTTCAATGAATTAAATTTTTATTTGATTATGTGGATTAAATGAATTTAATTGAGTTATTATGTGAGTAAGATGTTCGAAGGTCGTTCTATGACCTAGAATGTGTAGATGTGGTTAGTATTCTGGCTTTGTGCTAGAATTAATTATTGTGAATTATTAAGACGAGAATGAAAGTTTTTTGAAATTGTTTGCGTAAAAACACTATTCATCAGATGACGTTCGGAGCTAGGGTTTGAAATTCTGAGAAACGCGTAATGTTAGAATATGACGAAATTATGGAAAATCCAATAATATTACCGTTATCGCAAACGAAATTTTTTCCTGCGGACTTAAAACCTACGGGTTTGTTAAAGAGGTTTCCGAAAGGGAAATGTAATGCGTATAGTCATTTCGATTATTATACGTAATGAATATGAGTATTATACTAGTATGTATACGAGTATGATATGAAGAATAGTATGACGTATAATACGAGTATTATATGTATATTATACGAAGAGAATACATAAATAATATGCGTAGAATACGAATCGTATTATTAGAGTATGAGTTAAGGATTTTATCCAATCTAATTTTACTTGGATTAATTATACAAGCCCAAGTCAAGGCCCAATATTAGATTGGTTAAAGCCCAATGTTTTTATGTCAAGACCAATCCAAAAAGTAAACCGCGGGTCGAACCGGTGGGTCAAGGGATGGGTAAAACCCATGGAGCAACCCATGGGGATAACCCATGTGCAAGGTGTGCCGGCCACTTGGTGTGCAATCCAAGTGTATCACTTGGTCGCCAAGTACTTTACTTGGTGACAAAGTGGTAAATAAGTGAGGAGGTGGAAAATTGGAGATTTTTGCCCTCATTTGGTTTTCTATATATATACAAGGCTTAGGTTGGATTTTTGTGGTTTTACAAAGATTGACCAACATATATTGAGAGAGAGAAAGATCTAGAAACACTATATTCTTCTACTTCCAAGAAATCTAATAGATGTTTATCCAGAACGTTAACTACTTCAAAGGTAAATTCCTATAAACCGTAATCTTCATCCTTTTCGATTTGTTTCTCATAGAAGAATCGTAGATGAGTGGAGAGCGTTTATTGAGAAGGTATAAGAATGCCTATCAATGACCAAATCATGGATAGGAGATGACCAAATAGAAATCGTAAGTATTTACGGAAGTAGAAAATGTAGAAAGTCTGGAACGTGAACTTAGTTATAATTGAACGTTTTGGAAATCGTTGTAGCTAAGGTATGTGCATCTTGATTGGTTAGGATGTAGATATGAAGTCCATGGAGTATTCCATGAGATTTGGCTTAGAGAACATTAGTAACGAAGTTATGGCAAATTGTACGGAAATAGACGTTAAATGTCGAAAACGTATAAAGTCCGGATTAAGGGTCAAAAGTTGTCGTGTGACTTAAAAACATTGGTTTCTAATGTCAACACGTGAGATAAAGTAATTAAGAGTCGTTGGCAAAAGAATCATCGCATTCCAACTTATAACGAAGAAAACAAGTATTGGATGGACGAAAACGGTAAACGAACGCTTAAAAATGAACTTAAAGGTGAATTCCAAGTTAACGAATTCGAAAATATGAAATTCTTATATGAACACGTAAAGGAAGTAATTCCTAACTTGTAGGAATTCGAACGGGTCAATTCGGATGTAAAAAGAACAAATAAGGAAGCCGGGAGTTTCGTTAAGAAACTAAAATTGCTTTTAATCGATGCAGCAGTTGTTGCCGCAGCATGCCAAACCCAGTTATTCTTATGCAACCACAACGCCAGTTATGGCCGGATGAAAATAAAAATGTCTGGAGACTCACGCCGCAGCACGAGAGTTTGTACATGGACTAGCCCCATAAATCACGAGTCCCGCACAAAACACAATGGAGAGTGATGTCATGCCCACTATAGTGTAAGAGATGTCATGCTACAGCAATACAATGATGAAAAAGGTTGACCAAGTTAGTTATTGTTCCATTTTGAATGAAGACTTAATGTAAGATATTGAAGGTACTTAATATACATTATAAGACTTACCTTAACTCACTTGTAAGGTGTTAATGTAAGAAGAACGGGTAAGGTTTAATAGTAATTAAACGAAGAACACAAATACGTAATGAGAAAACTGTGAATGACGTTCAACGTTGGTAATTAACCATTTATGATCGAATGTTGGTTAAGGATGTAAGAACGTTAATAAAACATAACGCAGTATAGAAAGTCGAATCGACATTAATAACGAAGTTAAACCAAGTAAGACATAGAAAAGAAAGAAGTTGGTTAGAAGCGTAAAGATAGTTTATGTGATAACTAATTACAGTGTGCTATGTGAATATCTCATGTAGATCCTGTAAAGACTGAGATTAGTTGGAATATATATTCAAAGACGCTTGAAGGTAAGTCTTTCTTAACTCTTGTCTGACCTTCGTGTTAGTCAAGTTTTTACGTGATGAATGTTATACAATGCATGAATGGTAAATAGAAAAGAGTCGATGCCTGTTTTATTCTGGCTAAACGAGTATTGAAGAGTTGATTGATTTGTTACAAGTCTGTTGATATAGAACTGTTAATGCTATCCTATGCCAAGTATTTGGTACGGATGAGAAGGTAAGTTTGTCTATGTACAAACAAAAGTATTTTCATCAATTATTCGATGGGCACGCGAGGTTGCCAAATTTTAAACGTAAAAACGTTTAACGTAAAGAGTGTTGATCAACATAGAGTACAATAGGTGATCACCTAGAAGTGTTCGTAAGTAAAGACGTGGATGGCCTTAGTGCGGATATCCTTTTCAAGTATGAAAATGAAAAGAGTATGTTCATGGTCTATCGACCGCTCATCATTCCTAAGCTATTATTTATGCTTTATGGAATTGCTTTGCATGAGAAGTATTAGTAAAATGTTAATAATGCTTCATAGATAATTGTTCAGATATAGAATAAAAGCATGTGTTTGTTAAGGTGATATTCATATGATTCGTTGTTAAGACTTGCTGAGCTAGTTATGCTCATTCTTGTTTGAACCATATGTTTGTAGCTAAAGCCGAACGAACAGAGAATTCTAAGAGAGATAAAGGCAAGGCTAAGATGGACAATTAATCGTCCTGTTATAGACTAGTATATTTGTATGTAATATACTTATGAAGAACAACGAATGTATTCGGTTATGAACGTGGGAAAGGATTTATTACAGATGTAATACAAAGATAGTAATTACACTCAATTTGTTGTTATTTCAATGGAATTTTTGTATGAGATGTAGTATCGTGGAGCACCATCTGTTAGGTTGGAAGATACCTGGATTTGGGGGCGTCACAGGTTGGTATCAAAGCGTTAGGTTATAAAACTTTAGGGGGGGGGGGGAAGAACCTTAGGCTAATAACCTCGTAGGAAAGGAAAAGTCCGAAGAAAGTTAAATCGAGTCAAATGAGTTAATAAGGTATTGAGGAAACTCAGTACCAAAAGATTTAAAAGATGGAAAGTAACCCTAAATGGATTAAATATGATTTGTGCTTATATTATTGTGTATTATGTACTAATCAATTTGTTATGTGTTATTGTAGATGTCGGTTGATAGCTTGATGTATAGGGATATACATGTGATCAGCGAGGAGTCTGTGAACCGAGTTGAGACAGTACATGTGCCTATAGCAGACATACCTGTAGTGATTCTAGAAGAGTCAGAGCTTGAGATATATTACTCGGAGGAGGATTATTCGGAGGAGACCATGGGGATAGCATCATATTTAAATATGATGATTGATGTGGAGGATGACATGGAGGTAACATCGATTAATATGGTGATGGCTACCCTAGAGTCTACACCTACAGAGACTATGAGGGCAATGTACCTCTCAGTGCTTGATCAGAACGTCTGTTTACCTGAATATAGTGCGACACGATCAGAAGGAAGAGATCATTGATCTCTATGGGGCGAAAGAGTCTGCAGAGTCAGACTATGAGATAGAGCACGATGAGAAAGTACTTATGGTGACAAGGCCTGGGACTATAAGAACGAGGTCATAGAACTTCGCAAGAAACTTATTGAAAAGACCAGGAAGATAACACAATGTCATATATAAATGACAAGGTCATGACGAGGATTTCAAGCTTAAGATAAAGATGTTATTCTATTGTGTGAGACGGACTCGACATACTATAAGTCGAGATATTGTGTCGATTTTGGCAAATCGTAAGCATGAGAATCATTGACAAGATTAGGAGTAGTATGATAAATACTTTTGTGTAGTGACGTAAAACCCTCTTTTGTATAATTAAAGGGTAGTCTTTTGTAAATCCCAATTTTTGTAGAAGTCAATCATGGGATGTATATGTAATAGCTTTTGGGCTATGTAAAGCAACTTGTAAATAGTTTTAAACTATGAAGAAGCATTTTAATATAATGAAGTTTTATTTTAAATTAAGCTTTGTTATGTATGAATTATTGTCCAATTGTTTGACGACTAATAAAGAAGTAAGTAAATAAGTAATAACGAACTTTATTTATTTAATGAGAATGCCGCCAAGAAAGAAGACAATGTAACTAAGAGGCGGAATCGCATAATGAGAAACGAGGGGGGTCCTAATAACCCAATGCAAGAGTTCGTTAATTTATTAACGGCTGCATTTAACCAAGCCGGGGGTAGAGCACCCGCAGGGCCTAGAGTAGCCCAAACGACTACTATTAAGGAATTTAAAAGTGTAGGTCCACTCGAATTTAAGGGAACAACGGACCCAATGGAGGGCCAGACATAGGTCAAGGAAATAGGGAAGGCGTTTGTTATTACAAACGTCACCGAGGCATAAAAGACCTCTTTTGCGACCTATATGAAGAAGGGTAAGCCAACCATCGGTGGGAGGCTCACCAGTGTGGGACTGGAGCGGAAGGCATTACATGGGAAACAGTTTAAGAAGGTATTCTTCGAGAACTATTTCCTACTAGCATGCAAGAAGAATGGAGATTAAGTTCTTGGAACTTAAGCGAGGGGGACATGGTCGTTCCCTAATCTGCGCCAAATTCAACGAATTGGCAAGGTTCGCCCACACCAAGTGGACACGGGAGGAGAGGAAGGCTCAGTGGGGTTTGAAGCGGGGCCTAACACCTGGCTCTATAGTAGAATATCTCGGTGTTTGAGTGCTTCCTACGGGGCCATTCTGGAAAAGGCGATAATAGCAGAGGGTGGTAGCGAGGTGTTAACCCAGTACCACAAAGATAGGAAGAATAAGAGTAAGGGAGAGGGAGGAAATAAGGCAGAAGTTACCAATGGAAGTGGCAATAAGCCTAAGAGGAAGAATTTTAACCCTGGAAATACTGGGGCAAAACAAGGGGATCCTAAACGGAGGTGGAGGCATGTAAGACATGCGGTAAGACTCATCTGGGAGTCTGCCTGAAGGGGAAGACTGGTTGTTATAACTGTGGGCAGGAGGGTCATATATCTCCCAACTGTCCTAATCCAAAGAAAAGTCGGGGATGTTTTGTTGGTGGGTCGGTAGACCACATGTCAAGAAATTGCCCAAAGAAAGGGACGAAGGGTAGTAAGGGTTCTCGTAGTGGTAATTTAGTCATTACTGAACCAACACCATCAGTGGGTAGACCCTCAGCCCGAACGTTTAATATGACAGTCCAAGATGCGGTTGCATCAACGGATGTAGTAGCAGGTATAATTCCAGTCAATGAAATAAATGCTTACGTGTTATTTGACTCGGGTGCTACTTGTTCTTTTATAGCATTTGGATTTGCTCAGCAATTGGGATTAAATCCTGAAAAGTTAGAAATACCTTTAGACGTTAAGGTTGCAAGCGAGGAGATAATTCCCATTGAACACATACATAGGAATTGTTTCGTAGATATCAGGGGTAATAGATTATCGGTAGATCTTTTACCGATAAGGTTGAGAGAATTCGATGTGATTCTCGTTATGGATTGGTTAATTAATCATAAAGCAATAATAGATTGTCATAGAAAGAGTGTGAACCTAAGGCTTCCTAAGAAAGCGGGGTGGTGTTTTATGGAAATAAATCAATTTGACGTTCTTGTTGTCTAACCAACGACACAAGCTAGGAAGATCTTTGAAGAAGGTGTAAGGTTATCTCATGTCACGTGGTGGATACCCAGAGAATGGGAACATCATTAGAACAGATAAGCGGTGGTTCAAGAATTTGCGGATGTATTTTCGGAGGAGTTACTCCGGTATTCCTCCATACTGAGGATGTAAATTTGTAATTGATTTGTTCTTAAGAATGACACCAAGTTTCAAAGGAACCATATAGGATGGCGTCGGTTGAGATGAAGGAGTTAATGGTTCGATTCACGAAACTATTAGATAGAAAGTACATTCAACCAAGTGTGTCACCGTGGGAGCATCGGTGTTGTTTGTAAAAGAAAAAAGACGGATCGTTACGACTTTGTATCGACTATCGAGAGTTGAACAAGTTAACGATTAAGAATAAATACCCATTGCCGGGATCGATGATCTATTTGATCAGTTGAAAGGGGCAAAGTATTTTCGAGATAGATTTGCATACGGGTATCATCAATCAAGGTGAGGAAGGAAGATATACCTAA